>BSBM01000001.1:78800000-80060000 GCA_027924585.1 Larix kaempferi
GAGGACATTATAACATGAGGATTGTTATTATGTAGAACTAGAGGCCTAGACCTAAACTTTAGAATGCAGACATGTCCTTTGGTGTGAACTCTGTCACAGATATGCATTCATAATGCGATGAAGTGGGTGTGATTTCCTATTGCTGGCATTGACAAACTGGTTATTATGCAACTCCAGTTTTGAATTCTATACACGTTAAATAAACCCTTTGCAAATCAATGTTCAACAAATAAATGCTACCAAATTCTTAAGAACTCCTATGAGCTTGCAATGTCACAAAAAATCTTGCAGAGTGCATTAGTGATGATGAATATATCATGAAAAACATAAATAGGCAACTCAAACTATAGATAAGTGGGTAAAATTTGAAATAAGAAAAACATAAATAGGCAACTCAAACTATAGATAAGTGGGTAAAATTTGAAATAAATTACTTTTACCAAATGGAATTACCAATTAATTTGTTATTTACATATTTTACCTTTGGAGCTCAATTTTTTCCCTACAATTTCAAGTGAATATTGTGGATTGCTTGGTCAACCATTCATAAATATGCCATCACAAGGTTGTTCCTCATGCCAAGCTCTTTCATTTTCATGGTTTAGTTTCTCATTTTTTCCAATTTTTGGGTTTGGGGACCCCTACCCAAAAGGTCAACTCGCTAGGTGATTCTCTCTCTCATAGGGTGCATGGGGAGGGGTGTCCAAGCACCCTACAGAGGCCTAGGGAACGTGGCCATGCACTTAACCTATTGCCACTGTGGGGTGATTGGGCCCTAATTTTTGGTTGAAAAATGTGTAACTTTGAAAAATGTTCATGTTTTCTTGTATATATGGTTTTTCTTTAGAGGGAGAGAGATCATTATGCCTTGTATAGGGAATATCTTGAGGATGAGGACACCATAGATGTTATTCAATCTTGTGGCCTTCTAAAATTTTACTGGAGTGTCATACATGAGGGCACAAATGAAACTCCCCCAATTGCTTGTAGGGTATTGGGAACCTAACCAAACTGCCTTTGTGATTGATGATGGCGAGGTTCTTAAACTCATTGTCAATGATATATAATTCCTAACGGGTTTATCTTGGTGAGGTGTGGCAATTAAACTAAAGGGGATGGGATGAGGTGAAGGTATATTGATCATGAAAGAGTACATAAACACCTATTGCTCTGCGAGGTCGACCAAAGAGATGGGCTCCCAAGTTCCAATCAACAAAATTGAAAGTTTGAATTTAAAGGTAATTCTTTCTACCATCTTTTGAGTGGTAGGTACTTCATCTGTGCTCTATCTAGCATCTCTCCCATGTGTTGGAGTTCTTAAGGATAAACAGGTTTTATTAGTGCACTAGTCTTCTAGTAAACATGAAGGCTCAGTTGAAACATTGCATGACAAGGAAACACAATGACTTTAGTTATGGGTTGGAGTGATTAAGGCCAAAATTTTACCTTTCACTGGTTGGATTTTTTAAGGCCAAATGTGTTTGATTAGTCCATTAGTCATCTAGTAAACATGAAGGCTCAATTGATAGACTGGAAGACAATGAAACAAAAGAACTTTAGTTATGGGAGTATACTTGTCTCATTCTTTCTAGAGAGACTCCCATTGATGTGCCCCCATATTTGTATCCCTTCTATTGAGCCTCATCATCCTAGGATGATCCACTAGATGGGTATGATGTACAGGTTGGGAGGCATACCTATTATATTTTAACTTTATTCTTATTTGGGTATAATTACAAATAAGAAGATTGCGTTCCACCACAAAAATAACCATCATTATTTGGAATTTCCTAATCCCCAAACTAGTAGTAAGTAAGCTTGTTTAGCAAGTCTGGGCATTATTGAACCATATCTAGGTGGTTTATGGACTATTTCATACCTAAATCAACATCCATTCTACATAAAGACTCACTAATCTCCACTTTTGGCCAATGTTTGGTTATATTTTTACTCTAAAAGGAAATTATGGGCACTACAACAACAATAACCAGTAGTCAAAATCAATTTTGGGTTGGTTTTTGAAGTCGTGAAAAAGGTAAAATGCATCAAATATCAGTTCTAGGAAGAAAGAAGCATAAAACCTTGTAGTAGCAACCCATTCGAGTTTGTTTCCTAGCATTCTGGGAAAGCATAGCATATTTTGGCCTCATACATATGCATAAAAGATCAATTCAATTTTCTAAATATGAAAGCTTGAGCCATTATTGATTAATTAAATAGATAAGTGGTCAAATTGACAACATATGTACGTAAAGG
Organism: Larix kaempferi; assembly: GCA_027924585.1. Lineage (NCBI taxonomy): Eukaryota > Viridiplantae > Streptophyta > Pinopsida > Pinales > Pinaceae > Larix > Larix kaempferi. The sequence continues at coordinate 78,802,257 of BSBM01000001.1, forward strand.
TAATAGTTTCTTACAACGTAATATTTCCCTCTCGATGTGCTCCGCTAATACATGTAAGTAGATTATCTTCTATCCACTTGAGATCGAATGTTATTGATGAATTAAACAGATAAGTGGCCAAAGTGCCAGCATATGTACCTAAAGATAATAGTGTCCCACAACATAATATTGTCCCCTTGAGGAGCTCCGCTAATAACTGTAAGGAGATCATCCTCTATCCACTTGAGATTGGTCATTAGCCTTCTCGCACAACCACTCCGAGTCCACATTCCCCCCTCCCAATAAATTTACAACAACCATGAAACAATATAATGCTTTTGTGAATATATTGTTTACACCATTCGTAGTGGTAAGTACATTGTTTATAACATTCGTCGTGGTATATCTACTTGGTTAAATTGGTGTTGATAATCTTTGCCAAGATTCATTTTTTATTTATTTTTCATTCTATAAAACATAATTCCCATAAAATATAACACTCATCAAATCAAAGGAACATATACCCCATCAAACCAAAGAAGCATCTTGGTAGTTTATGCTTTCTTTAGTATTATACAATTGAATCTTAAACATTTTAATATCAATTTCTTCCTTATTGAGGAAACTATCAATATCATAACTCATAAAAATAACCTGATATTGATGACTCAATCTCATGCAACATAGCACAATGCACCATCTCCTTTCTCTTCTATAGCTCTTTGTCTAGACATTGAATGAACTTGGTCTATGGCCCCATATTTTCATAATCCTTGGACCTCACAAAAGACATCCTCAACTTCGTAACTTTCCAAAACCTTTATCGATCACAATCACATCCCCACTCTATACCTTCTCCTTTCTCAACCCCTTAGATCATCTTGGTTCCCAAATCATACACAGTCTCAATCTCTGTCGTCTTCAATGTCAATTTCCATGGTTCCCAATGTGTAATAAAAAAATTTCATTGCATGCCATCATTGCAAAGGGGGTTTATTCACCTAGGAATTTAGTCATTCCCATGGCTATAATAGTCTTACCTATCCTTGGATGCTTGACCAACAAAACTTTGCTCCTTGCTATTTTTCCTTCCTTAATAATTTCCAAAATAACCCTCAATGATTTTCTACTATGTTACCCCAATTTCATATGGGTGTGTCCTATGCATAAGTTGGGCATGATAAAAGGCATTTCTAGTCACTTTTGGGCATAGAAAGGAACCTTGGGCATGAACAATTGTCTAAGATATCAGATCTGGGTGGATTTCCAAGCAACCTGGGCACACATCCGCATTATTGGGCACTAAAATATCACCTACATACCTAGTAAAGCACTTCTGAGCATAATGCAGTCATCCTGGGCAGTGAAGTTGCAATCATGAACAGTTTTGGGCATGAATATGACTGTATAAAGTAATGAGCAATGGTCAAATTGACAATGAGGTTTCCCGATTTAGATCAACAAACTCATGTCACCAAAACAATATCAAAATCCCTATTTCCTAAGGTTTTGGAGTAAGGGAAAACATGTACAACAATATTTGAAGAAGGGTTTCAAACAACCCTAAAGATTGCAGCTATGTATGAAACGGTATTAAAACAATATCCCTATAGAAATTTCTTGGAAACACTTGCAGCCTTGGGAAAATGGTTACATCCCTGTAGCATCTTCCAATCAAAGAAGGGGATAGCTAGTTCAAAAATCGAGTGGTTTGTGACCTTTTTTCCTGTGATAGTCTTCCAGTATTTTACAGTAGTCAAGCCCAGTTGTTCCAACCATTTGTTATAACGGTCCTGTTTAAGAGATGAATCAGATTAGACTTAGAAATTTTTCTCATGCCTCAATGTGCATTTAGTCATAGATTATTTGCTTGTTCAAGATTCAATGTAGTTGTATTTAAGGAATAGACACATTAGATGCATAGACACATCAGAGGCAATTGTAGCCTTGAAGAACAAGCATGTCTCCACTAAATTTCCAACTAAAGAACTCAGAAGGAGGGTCAAATTTTATATATGTGACTTCGGGTTCATGGTTATTAGGGTTCAAATTTTGTTAAAGGGTTATTATGTCAAGGTCGTATATTTCCCATTAGTGATCATGCTAACCCTATAACCCCTAATCTAGTAATAATGATTGATCATGGAATATAGTTGTTTGTGGTTGATATTATTCCAATAACCAACCATAAACATTGCTTACAAAATAAAATTAGAAAAAAAAAACAAAGATCTAGTCCTAAATTCTGTTTGATAGTCAAAATTACAGAAATTGGTATAGTTGCATATATATTTTTAAGACCCGAAAATTCCCTATGTAGACTCAAAATTTGATTTGTTGTTTGTTTGATTTGATTTCTGGTCTTCTGGATTGGATCCACTTCCCTGAAATTGATCAAACCTGTGTGACCTCAGGTTAACTCCTGCATCATCCTGCATTTGCTTCTTGGATCCCTTCTAGGCCTTTGCTTGGATTCTTGAGTGATTTTGTAGAATTTTAAGTGCATTCCAAAGTTAGGGCATTGTTTTAGCCATTCATTACACCCTCATGACCTTCTCTCACTTCTGCATTTGATTTTCATATCCAATCTAATCTTTACAAGCAATTTTTTTGAAGCTTAATTCGGTTTGTTTGATTGATTTCTCATTGGTTTGGTTTTGTGAGTTAAGGTGACAAGACACTTAGGTTATTTGCCTTCTAGATCTCATATTGCAAGAGTGATTTTTTTTAATTAATTAATTTACTTATTTTTATTTTTTTTCTTCTGAAAATTCAATGTAGATCTGTTACATCCATTTGGAATCCTTGAAAGAAGTATTGGAAATTTTTATTACTTGGAAAACTTTCTTTGCATTTCAATTCATACAATTGGCTTAGAATTTTTTTTCAAACCCTATCCTCTCCTTAGTTTAAAAATCACAAGTTTCATTGCAAATAGAAGCCATATTTCCATTTACTTGTCATGCATTTTACTCATTAGAAGTAGAAGAAAGTAATTGTTGGATTCATTTACTTTGAAAGAGTAGTTCTAGTTTGGCATAAAAGGAAAAAATACAAAAATGTATAGTTTTTCTCTTTGAAAAGTTTGTGCGTGAGTTTATTTCACTTTTTGGATCGAAGAACTCTCTCCTTCTTGTAGCTAGTTTTTCATCGAAAAGAAAAGTGCATTGATTCATTCACTTATGCATGGTTTGAGTTGAGTCATACCACCATTGAGTTGCACTTCTGCTACCTGATTGAGCAAGACAACAAACCATTAAAATTTATCTCCCTAACTCAACACATTTTAACCTCACTTGAGGATACAAAATAATTTGTTAGTTAGGTAGGACACCGAGGATAGGAATCCAAATAATTCCCCCTTGTCGCTTTACATCTGAAACATAGTTATTGTCCTTTAGGGTACTAAAATACTCTTGTATTTGTTGACACGGTCATCGAACAGTTTGTTGAGAGGCCCCCCATTCCACGGGAGTAAACAACGAAGATTGGTTCCAGACGAAATTTGTGGAATGCTGCACTCCACTTATCCCTAAGGCATACCTATCCATTGTCTTCCTTGTATTTTCCAGATCACTTGTATAAGGGGTCAAAGGAAGAAGCTCCAGTTAACCTTCTCGGACGTGTCATGAACGAGGTAGCTGAGTGGATTTTATTCAAGGATTCTTTTACCCAGGATCCCTTTCGATAGAGGGATATCCTTCCACTTTTGGTCTCTCACTTCGTATTGTTCGACTTGGATTTCATCACCTTGCGAAGGATACGATATGTTGAGGTCTCCAGATCCTAAATAGGAAGTTTGCTTGCTATTTCACCTTCTAGAGGGTATTTTTTATTTTTGTAGTGCTGCTTGTTGGCATTCTGGCCATTTTGTTGTAGCTTGCTTACTGTGACATCGGTCTCAGTATAGTTTTTGAGCTTTCTTTTTTGTCCTGTGAGCCTTTTATTTTCCTAGCTCCCCTTCTGCACGCTCGGTTGCTTTAGGGTTTTTGAGTTCTTACATAGTCAGTTACCAATATGATGATGTGTGACGTCCTCTTCTCCTATGTCTTCGAGATGGTTGAGTTAGATGGTATTCTCAAGGGATTGGCCACCGCTTGATGGAGCCACTAACGCTTGACCTTAGGAGAAATCTAGAGGACCACATGATCACATCATACGTGTGGACTTTTCCTTTTACAATGATGATGAAATTTCGGGTTATATATGGAACATTGGTACATTTGAGAGAGAGATGATTGGTTGTACCCCACCTTAGTTGATTGACTTTTGGTCCTTTCATTTTGTTGATAATTTTTTTGTGGCACCTTGCCTTTTACCTTTTGGTTCTTTTACTCATCTTGAGTTATTTTTTGATTTGTACCACCTTTTATGTTTTTGGTCTTATGGGTACTATGGTAGTTTGTCCACATTTGAGTACACCCCCTTAGTCCTAAGGGTTATGAGTCTTTATAACCACTCTTGTATTTTTGACTTGTACCTTACTGGTTGGTCTTTGTACCCTCACCTATTTAATTGCGTAACCCTGGTACCCACCTAAGACATTCTACTTTACTTTTTTTATTATATAAATTTTATCTTTTATTTTTCAAATATGTTTTTGAAGTTTGAAGGTTATTGAGATTTGATTGGTAACCTTTCTGCCTACAATGCTTTTTGATTTTCTCTCCTTCTTCCTGTTGGGGAGGTTGTGACTATCAGACTCAGCTATGAGCCCTAGTTTTTCTCTGTTGGTTGTTTTAGTAAGGGCCGTGAGGTCTTAAGGGTTTGCTTTACCCCTCTGTGTACTCATATGTTGAGGCTGTGAATCTCTTTGGCCTCGTTTTGCTGGCTGTCAGCTCATCTATAGGGCCAAAATTTTGTATGGGCAGATTAGATTGAGTTTTTAAGTTATTTTGTTTTTTTTTACCGACCTTTGTTTTATATGCTTAGATTTTGTGTGTAGTTCTTGATCTATGGTTATATATACTTGTTGAATTTTATTTGTGATGCTGAGACTTATTAAGGGTTGATCTTTATTGTGATTGTACTGGGCCTTTTGACTGTCATTGAATTTCTTTGATTGATTGTACCATATCCCAGTCAGCTCTCTCTCTCAGGTTTGCACTAACCCTCTAATAGGGTCACTTGGTTCCTAGATTTGACTGGCCTCTAAGAGGCACAGTCATTTTTGAAAGTAACTCTTCTGAGTATATTATAGGAAACGTCTACACCCAGGTAAGTATCTTCACGTATTTATTTTCTTGTAAATTAAACAAGTTTATTATTACATGTTACTGAAGATTACTTTAACATAGTGACCATATGGTAGTGTTAAAGGTGAGAAGTTGAATTTGAATTTGAATTTTTATTTTTTGTATTAAGTAGTTAAGACTTGTCCTATCAAACAAAATTGTTGGTGATTAGATATGTGTTTTTCTGTTAAGCTTTTACTTGCATTAAGACTTTTGTTGTAATTATTCTTTGCGCTTTACTTTGTATATTTTGCAAGTCCTACAACATCCTTTTAAAATGAAATCGTTTACCATTTGTGCCAATAGTTTTGCAGATTTCATTGTCAAAATCAAGTCTTCTCTAGTGTCAAATAGTGACTTAGAACTTGCATCATAACTTCATTTTCTAAGATACCTAATGCTCTGTTTCATATTGTGAAAGGCATAGTCCCCACACACTATCATACAAGATTTCAATTCTACTACTTTTTATTGGAAAACACTCATACATTGTAGTTACAAGGAGCTATTGCATATAAGAGGTAGTTACAAGGAGCTATTGCATATATTTGACATTATTTGACCTTCTATCTCTTTGGCATGTCAAATAGCAGGTAGTTACAAGGATCTATTGCATACAAGAGGTAGTTACAAGGAGCTATTTCAATATATATTTGACCTTATTTGTACCTTCCCCACAATGGTTGATTTACTTTTGGTCCTTACACCCTCTTGTTTATTGGTCTTGTGGTACCTTGTCCTTGGCGTGTGGTTGATAGGGTCATTTCTCCCATCTTGAGTTGTTCGTACCACCCTTCAATGTTTTTGGTCCTTTGGGTACTATGGTTGTTTGTCCCCTAAATGAACCTAGTACCCCACTTATGATTTATGTTATTATTTATGACTTCTTTTTATTTTATTACTTTTATTTTTTAATTTTTAATTTTTATATTTTATTTTTAATTTTACTTTTATTTTTTATTTTTTGTATCAAGTAGTTAAGACTTGTCCTGTCAGACAAAATTGTTGGTGATCAGATATGTGTTTTTCTGTTAATCTTTTACTTGCACTAAGACTTTTGTTGTAATCATTCTTTGTGCTTTATTTAACTTCTGTTACGAATGTAACTGTCTTTGTCTTATAACTACTGTTGCATACAACCTTTCTCTCTCTCTCTCTCTCTGGTTTGTACTTACCCTTTAGTAGGGTCAGTGGGTTCCTAGTGTTGGATGACCTCTGAGAGGTACAATTTTCATTGAAAGTAATAATAATGAGTATTCAACAAGAAGGTTCCACATTACGGTGTAAGTACCCTAAACCTATCTTCTTTACTCATGTTATTGTTGTTTAACTATTGTTAGAAATTACATGTTACTAAATATTACTTTAACACAATGAGCCAGCTGGTAGTGTTAATGTGGACAAGTCGAAAGAGATGAAAATTATGTTTTGTTACTGTTGTTTTATTTAGTTTCAGTGGTACTTGTTTATTAGATGTAATAAAATAAAGGAGTTTACATGCACCTAGGCACTACACGTCACCTTATAAAAGGGGCTACACGTCACCTTATAAAAGGTGCTATGCCTTGAGGTCCTATCTGAAATTTTTCCCCATGGTGCAGGTAGAACCAAACAGGTATTTGTCAGATCTGTCTTCCTCGAGCGAGGGGAGTTTAGGAAGGATAGAGGAAAGTGAGACATCTAGTAGGTCTACAAGAGTTTTATCAACTAGATGTCAAAATATCAGAAGAAAATTCTGTAAACGCATGAAATTTTTTCTTGCCGAAGGGGTTCATGTTCCTATGATGATGAGAAAATAGGCGACATCGAGGTGCCCTTGAGGTACAGACATATAGTGAAACAATGGGTACCCAAGGATCTTCCTCAACTGAACACATATTTTTGTGTGAACGAGAGGATATATTGAATTGCACCATTCTCATTACATGGTTTGGGGTTGTTTTGCATGGATGGCATAAAGGTCGGTTACGGCAGATGTACAGAATCGATGGAGTATGTTGGACCCTGTTACAACTACAAAGATTGGATGCGGCTGGTCCAATATACACGAAGTATGCGTAGATATGGATTGTTAGAAAACTATTTACAGTTGAAAGACAAAGATCAAAATAAAGGAGCAACGTTGTACATTTATGGAAGGCCAAAGGCCACAGGGAATATTGCGGGGTTTATAAACAATACACAACCAGGGTCTACAATTAAGCAACCCAACTGCGAATTTGAGGGGCGTGAAGGAAACTGTGCTTTTGTATGCATCATTAAATCAATAGCTGCAGGGGAAGAGTTGCTTATTAATTACAATTTGAATTGAGTAGATACAAACACAGTTACTATGGGAGTGGTACATCTAACAATTTACCCAACCTTTTATTAATGAATTTAACATCTTAAGGATTTATCGTTAGTTTATTTTGTTTACATTTTCTATATTTACTTCGCAAGGTAGTAATCGGGGAAAATCCCAGCCAACCGATGGTCAGAGGAGTACAACTTCCTTGAGGCAGCAGGTATACATCTTTGTAATAGTAAAAATATAATAAGAAAAAATAGTTTTTTTTTTGCTGTGTTTTTTCATTAGTATATTCGTTTGGTTATATAATGTTATCTATATTTGATGCAGAACGTTGATTGAGGAAGCCACCCGATTGTTGATTAGACGACGCCAGCCTCGGGGCAACAAGTAAACCTAATTGTAATTGTACAATTTAAATACGTCAAAATGTTTTCTTATTATATTGTTTCAGTGAGTATTTTGGTTTCGTTTAGGTAATTTTTTCTATGTTTTTGATGCAGGGTTCTGTAAGGGGCACCTCCCTAGCAGTAGATCATACCAGACCTGCCTCGAGGCAGCATGTATACATCTTTGTAATAGTAAAAATATAATATGAAAAAAGAGTTTTTTTGCTGTGTTTTTTCATATTATATTCGTTTGGTTTATATAATGTTATCTATATTTGATGCAGAGTGTTGATCGGGGAATCCACCCCGTTCTTGATCAAAAGACAACAGCCTTGGGGCAACAGGTAAACCTGATTGTAATTGTTAATTTACTCTCAGGGGTAAAGTAATTCAGCTTTGAATATTTTAAGAATAGAGGAATATAGTAAATCATGGTCTTGATTTAAATTTTGTAAGTAAATGGGGTTAAATATCTTTTAAATACCTCTAAACACGGGGCATTAATCCATTATATATCAGATATCTTATTGTTTTCATGAAAGTATGAAGAATTGACAGAATAGTTGATTCATCTATCAAATAACTATAGGATGGTAGAAGTAACAGGGGCAATGGATTTAAATGAAGAACCTACATGGGAAGATCCGGATGGAGATGATCTAGTTTCTCCATTCCTAGTTGGACCTGCGCTAGAAAGAACAAATTCCCTTCTCTCAATGCTAGATCCCAATTTCATTGCCTCCAGCAGCAGTAGCACCACTAGCCCGACAAGACCATTAAAAACATCCCTAGGTGGTGGTTAGCCTTATTTTAGAGATTGAGATCCAGCTTATGCTTGTAAAGAGAAAAATCCAGTGGTTAACTGTCGCACTGGAACCCAGTAAGCATAGTTCACCTGAGCTTTAATTGCAACCAGTCAGTTCCCATAGCGACACAGGTTTCCTATTCATATAGTGTAAAGTGATCAGCAGCTAAGGGACATGTTGGATTTCGACCTACACTATAATCTATCAAATGTACATCACTCCGTCATAGTAACTCGAAATGAAAGACTTCTTGGTTCTAAGCGATTTAGTGACTGTGCCTAGATACCCGTATCTCTATGGTACCGGAGAATCGCCAACAATGAAATAACTCAATTTGCGGTACGAATAACATTTTCCCTTCCCATTCGTCTACATGTTTAACTCCCATAACTCGCTGAGTGGGATTGAGTCAGTCTTACATACGTACTAGCTTACTTGAAATAAATTCCACTCATTTCACAGGTTATAAAAATGGCCATTTGTCATTTATAAAGTCCCATTACTCCATGTAGGCAACACAACTTATCTGGGTAATAGTGGGTAGTAGTATAGTTAAGAATATCTTTAGTCTAGTTTGATTGATCCGGGTTCAAAGATAAATATGCCTTTGGTAAGATAATTCGTAGTTGTGGTCATTAATGATAGAGTAATCGGATATTACATATATAAGATTGGATTTATCTAAATTGGTGAGTGCAGGAAGGGATAGGCAAATTTATTATGGACTTTACCTCCCAATCACGCCATAATATCTGCAGGACTTTATCCATAATCGTATCGTTGCGCGGGTCGAACTAAACTAGTTCCGCAACCACCGAGAGAAAAGTAGGGAATCGAACCTGTTAAATGGGTCATGCTTTACTAATTAAATAAAGGTTCCCTCACTAGCAGTCATAGCTATGACTAAGGATCATCGGTCTAATGCTAATGGAGCCATTCATCTAAATGTCGAGCCCTAGCACCAATCTTAGTAACTGTACCATTGGGGGAGACTTCGGTTCGGGTTCCCACTTCAACCCATAGAATCCTACCTACGTTTCTAGGATAGATAGCAGTCTTATATACTACATAGTTTAGATCGTTTTGCTAGTTTAATCGAGTGAAACGTGTATATTTAATTAAGCAGGAGTCAATTTGGTGCGCAGTCGATCGATCCGTTCAAGTGCAACATGGTTACTCAAAATTTTATGCACACATAACCTTTAAAGATACTGATAGGAAGTCCATTGCATTCAGGGTGTAAACGTTAGGAGACACTAGACATGGAGAGGCATAGGTTCTCTATAATAATAAAAAAACTGGTAATCGGTCTAAGCAGAGTGATGGCACACGATCGATACATTCCTTATAGCATTAGGGTGTACATAAGTTATTATGTAGACACAAACGTATAGGTGTGGACCTTATATCATTGACCTAGGATCCTACTACATGACATTAAGAAGAGGTTGTTAGGGGTTAAATATTATGCAAACACTTACAATTTAAATACGTCAAAATGTTTTGTTATTATATTGTTTCAGTGAGTATTTTGGTTTCATTTAGGTAATTTGTTCTATGTTTTTGATGCAGGGTTCTGTAAGGGGCACCTCCCTCACCATAGATGATACCAGATCTGCCTCGAGGTGGTAGGTATACATCAATGCCATTGTACAAATTTAATATGTAAATTTTTTTGTTGTTGTTGTGTTTTTTCATGAGTATATTTGTTTGGTTTATATAATGTTATCTATATTTGATGCAGATTGTTGATCGGGGAAACCACCCTGCTGTTGATCAGGTGACAACAGCCTCGAGGAAACAGGTAAACCTGATTGTAATCGTACAATTTAATTACGTCAAAATGTTTTGTTATTATATTGTTTCAGTGAGTATTTTGGTTTCGTTTAGATAATATCACGATCCTCAATCAGGAAACATGTATAATTCATTGGAATTGTACCAATATAATATGTAGCATAATGTTTTTTTTGTTATGTATTTTTAGTGTGTATACTAGTTTCATTATGATAATGTTTTATACTTCTTTTTTGCAGGGGGATGATCGGGGCAAGTCCCAAGTTGTGGATCTGGCAACACCATCACCCAAGTATCAGCTAAACCTAGTTGTAATTTTAGGAATCTATCATGATAGATATGTTTTTTTAATATACTTTTTTCCTCAGTCTATTGCTTTCACATCGGTAATGTTTTTATATTTTTGTTGCATACCAATGATTCAGTGTATGAAACAACATCACATCAATCAATAGATTTTGATGTGCATGAGTTGTTAGGCGATGATGACATTGGTTCTTCTCTAGACCCGGTTAAGGTGATAGAGAAAACCTTGAAAAAAATTAATGCGGATATCCTTCGTCTGCTATTCATTATTCCGCAGACAGACGATATTAAAGCCAAGGTTGAAGTGTTGGTAAAGAGACCTCATGCCTTGCAAGTAAGTTGCAGAATCTTGAATCATAATATAAATTCCTTTAGAACTTTATAATTTTTACTTTTATATGATATTGAACTTATAAAATATGGTTTGTATTTATAGGATTTTTTGCGACCACACACTAGTGGTCAAGGCGGTGTTGGCCCCAATGATGCTCGTGGAGATATGTCGTCACATGAGAAAACGAATCCATGTACATCGACTCATGCGCCATTTTTGTCGACTGAACAATCGAAAACACGTTCTGTGACACCCCGGAGGCCAGCAGAGAGTGCACCCGCTAGTGACCGACGTACAACAGATAGTGCATAAGAAGGGGTCGATGCAGATCCTGATAGTATTGATATTGTTGAAGCAACATTTCCTGGATATTCCTGTGTCACTAGCACGGGTACAATACAGGAAATTTTTTTGGTGTACGGAGATCTCATTCCAATAAATATAGAGAAGATCCTAGGTAATTATACATTGTTCAAGTTAGTGTTTATAATTTGATTGTAATATACCGATAAAACATTTTTTTTCAACTAATGATGGCATGATCGTTTTGCAGGAAATGATGTTTTTTATAAACATCTAAATGATTTGTCCTTGGAGATATTCGGGCCCACCATCCGCACAAGGTGGGATAGAAAATCAAAAAATTTAAAAGATGAGCTCACTAATCGGTTGGTTGGCCTGTTCGGTAACGAGACCTTCGATCGAGTTGCGGTCCTAAAGAAGGCTGGACAACATATGAAGATATTTCGAGACCAATATAGGGTTCACCTAGAAAGAAACCCTAGGTATGAGTGCCCTCCGATGATTCCAACAAGAGAGTGAAAATCCCTTGTGGAAGATGGAAAGGAGAGGACTCTGAGAAAAGAAGGAAAGCTACCACCAGGCACAGGGAAGTATGCAATACTTTCCACAATGTAATTCTAAACCTTATTATTATTAATTTTTATATTGAATTTGGAACATCTAAAGTATTTCAACACTTGCATAGTATGTTAGACACATCAAAGGCCACAAAGGAAAGACTAGAAAAAATTGGTCAGCACAAGCTTGGGCTTGGTGGTTATTTGAATTTGGCGGCACGAATTGTAAGTATCGAAAAACCAATAATGCATCCAAATAATAAATTGCAAATTATTTTCATTTTATTGCGCCGCAAAATTTAAATTAATGACGTTATGCAAATATGCAGGTCGACCGATTCAAAGAAGTGCCCACTAAGGAAGACTTGAAGCTTGGCTTCCAGCACGACTTTGAAGTTGTTGTTGAATGCCGGAAAAACTTGTCTGGGAAAACACGGTCTTCTGGTGATCCATCTGGTACACATGTATATAAAATCTATATAGTTTAATGAGGATTTATTACTTGTGCAATATATTCGTTATAAATAATTGACATAAAATATTGACTCTGTTTTGAGCAGGAAAGCAATGATCCCCTTAATGTCGAGGACGAACAACAAACAATCGAAGATCATGCTTTGAATCCTGGTAATGAATTTATTCATATGCTACAATTTTATTTATAGCATTGCAGATGGTGAACATTAATTGTACTTCTCCATATTTCAACTGTAGAGCATGTAGAGGGTCACACTGTACAGGTTGAGCATGGACAGGAATATGAAGAACATGATGTGGCCACAACAGGTAAAAAAAACCTTTTTAATTTTTTTTAAAATGAAATGCTTGTCATTATAATTATAACAAAATATAACAATGTAACATTTTCACATTATTGCAGCAAATCCGAACCCCTTGCTGCAAAATCCACGTCACGAGCACTCTACGAGGCAGACATCACGACAAGTTGATGAAGCACCAAGAACTGAAGGACAAGTTCCAGAAGATGAGCTTCTTGTTGGTTTTGTAAAGAGAAGAAAAATTAGAAAGAAGTGACTGAAGAAATATTGCGGAATTATTTTTGATAATATTACGTCTTGCATGATTTTTTGCCTATTGAATGAATGAATGGTTTAATGAATGTTAGCTTTTATTGAATGAATGTGTTGACTGACTGAATGAATGAATGGTTTAATGAATGTTATCTTTGATCGAATGAATGTGTTGACTAAATGAATGGTTTAATGAATGTTAGCTTTTATTGAATGAATGGTAAATGTTTGTTTATGATGAAATCTGCATGAATTTGCACGTATTTTTTTTCTTCAAGTACATGCATTGGGTATGGGGAATTGAGAGTGATGTGAGGGGGGGGAGGGGCCATAAGAGATTCCACCTTCACGTGGTTGGCCCTGTTCAGTAGAGAATATTAAATTATTCTCAAAACAGAGAGGAGCTCAATGAATGGCTACAATGCTGCCTTTCTACAACCCACTCGCGTGTCATCTAAATTTTGACAATTTCTTGGGGCTTGTTATGAAACAAAAGCATCTTATCCTACTTTACAAGCCTCTGACAAGGTAATGAAATATCCATTTCCCACAATTATTTCTTTGAAGCATTATTGTCAAAGCATGTATTCCATTACTTATAAAATTTCTTCTGGTGTATAATTGTAGTGTTGAAATTTTACTATGGCTATTTCACTCATCCCTTGGAACTTGTTATAGATAGCCTTGGGAAACATTTTGAAATTTCAGAAGAAAAATGGTGTTTTGATGTGATCAGTGGTGTTATATACTTTGATTTGGTGTTCTCCACGTTTCCTCATGTGAACTCTTATTACCCATTATTTTACTTGAATATTATTGTAATTTACATTATTAAATTAAAATGTTCATCAAACGTAAAATGTTCATTATTAATGTTGTTTTTCTTCATTGAGACTACGAAGACTGTATTTTTTTAGGTTCATTTCGTTATTTTCATAAACAAGCAAATCTTTATTTGAGGGGTCCTACCATAAAACTATTGCAACAAGAAAATATTTGTAGTATGTTGAAAGATGTTTTGAAAGGTAAAGCAAATGTAGACATTGTCAAGCTCCACAAATCAAGGGAATTTGTTCCAAGAAATTATAAGTATCGGCAACAGATGCGTATTTACAAGACACGAGTAAGAGCAATGATGCAATATGACATACTTTTAAATTGTAGCTACTTTAAAACATTTTTATTTATAGCCAATATCCATTTTCATAGTTCTTTCAAAACTATTGGCATTTTTTGTACACAATTATAGAGAAGACAACTAGTGAATTATTGAGTCCAAAAAGCATAACATTGTAAGCAAAAAAACTCCATTCAATGGTAAAGGAGGTATTTTGGTTGTTCTCTTTTTCCATCTTGACTTGATGGTATTCAAAGAATAAATATGTAAAAGAACACGCTTCATTTCCCACATACATGAATAACTAACTTCTAACATCCAAACAGACATTGAATAACTACAAATAATATTAAACTAATTCATATATTATATTGGCCAACTATCAAATATAGTGATTATCACATAAACAACATTAAATTATTATTAGACTTTCCTCATGTTTAGCTTTCTCAACCTCCTCTGTGTCATTTTTCTACAAGTAATAACTAATTTGGCACTTGAATGGACTATCAAGTTTATAACCCGTGTCATCTCTAAGATATTTATGTTCTCTTTGCCCCTTGTTGTAATTTGTCTTCATTCAGGAGTAGATGGCCTAAGTCATCAATACTTTTCATTGATAAATCTTCCAACACCTCTACAGAAATGCCCAACTTTGTAATGTAATTTTCCTCACTTGTAGGTTCTTAACTTAGAAGATCAAGCTCCTTGTATATTTTATGTCCTTGAATAACCATGGCTCAACATTCTATTACATTTGGTCCAGATTATACCAATGGAAACGTAGTGCCTGAAACATCCATGGATTTTGGGGAGTGAGAGAAATCCTTATAATAAAAAAGCTTCATGGAAGATGCAAAATCCAATTCACTTTATTTATCTAAAGATCCTAAATAATTCATTTTGAGATCATCAATGGTTGAAGTACCTAAGGAACATGGAAAAATGACTTTTCTACAAGAGTATTTCTTCAGTATCCTTAGTAGTTCAATTCAGTTTTATGAGATGGCCATTAAGATATGACTACTGGGGATACATATACATAGATAAGAAGAACACATTTACTCTCCCCTCTTTACTAACTTGCAATTCTATCAATTTGATACCCAACACATTTTTTCAACTTATATTTCATTACTCAGAAATATAGATTTGAATATGTAATCTATTTGGGGTTTTATTGAGTGATGCATTACCAGAACATAGTAATATTGGTTCAATCCACCCGTGTGAGGGTTTTGATATGATATATGCGTGAAGGTTTTCGCATACTTTAAGTGCCAAGAAAACATTGATTTGACAAGCAATAATTAAAATACATTTGAACTTTTGTAAACCCGTCACATTCCCTATGGTCAAGAATCCCTCATCAATGACACTAAGAAGGCTCCCAAGCCACATATCATTTAAATACTTACCATAATGTCCAACTGTAGCAAGATTGATATCACTAATCTTAGAGCTTATAGCTTTAACTTCATCAACATTTTGGTATTTGACAAAACCAAAATAGTCATTCATCACTCACAAGGAAACAATCATTGATACTCAACTATTGAATTCATACATGATTATGTCCAATTGCTTTTAGGGATTTGTTTCCTATTTGGGTACATTATTCTAGATTAAGGGTCACTAAGTTTGCATAATGTATAGCAATATATTCCAAAAATTTGTCTCCAATCCATAGGCACTTGCACAATTCAAGTTTCTCCAATAACATACAACCCTTTGCTATTGTAGCCAACCTTGAATCACTAAATAATAGGAAATCCAAAAGAATCAAAACTCTCATAGCTAAGTAGACAAGGCCAATAGCATGGGGGAATATTGTAGTAATCCCTTGATGAGAGATATAACCGTGATTTAAAAGTTTTCCCAAGTATCCATGGCTACTTGTGCAAACAACAATTGCAAAAAGCCTAATATCGATGACTTTCTTCCCTTCTAAGCATTTAGTGAGATCCCTAGTAATCCATTGTGGTTGGTTCTTATATACTAACATCTATTCCGTCCACTTTTGTGTGTATGTACCATGAATGTACATGCATCTAAGTTTTCTCTCAATAATCGAAGTGACAATTTCACTTATGATCAACTCTCATTATTGTTCTTGCTTATTTTCTTATATTGCATGCATTACTTAAATTATGAACATTGGACAACCATTGCATTGCATGCATTAGTCTTGATATCTACCTAAATTATCACCACTGGAAAACCAATGAAATGCATGCATTAGTCTTGATATCTACCTAAATTATCACCATTGGAAAACCAATGCAATGCATGCATTAGTCTTGATCTTTATGGTACTATTCAATAGCATACTATGCATCTTATCTTTCCATGAAATTAACCAATTAAACAGGCTAGAATGAGGGAAATTCATTGCAGCACATCCTTACTATAATACCAATAATCCAATAATGAGAAACAATTGAAATAGAATGAACATGCTAAAATCATTTCCATTCTAAGAGATATGTTATTCATGTTTTGTGACTCACAATGCGAAATTCACTACTAACAAATTTACCAAGTCACTTTGGGTATCCAAGCACCAAATCAACTATTATAGACAGTGAAATCCAATAAGAAATAAACACAAAGAAAAAAAAACAATTTACAAGAATAAGCTTTATTTCATACATCCCAAAACAAACCTACCTAGGATCTCATTGTGATTCCCTAAAAGGCTCCAGTGTAGCTGGATCAACGTCTATAATGTAGTGATGGATTGTGTCACTTCTCCCAAAAATATGTTGGATGTTGAACTTGGTCTGGATCATAAAAATAGACCCCAAAAACCATGCTAAGCACATATACCCTTGTGGAGGATTGGGACGATCCCAATCCTTTCCTTAGATGTTCAACTATATCAAACGGGGTGAGATCATTTGTCTCTGAGCAACGATATTTCTTATCATTCCCCCACAACATTCTTGGAAAAGGTTTATTTGCACATTCCTCCATGCCACTTTTGGAAGTGTTTTGACACATATTTTGTAGACAATAGACAATACTAGTTCTTCCAAAGTAACCGAATATAATGTCTTTATTCTAGAAGTTTCAATTTTTTTGCTAATATTTTACAACTTCTAGTAAATGTACTTCAAATTCATTAAGATGATTTTTAATTACATTAATAATAGATATGTTGGATATTTGATTTCCACCTAGAGGAGCATCATGTAAAATATGAAGTTGTTCATGCATTTGCAACATTGAGGAATCAAGCAAAGCAATGGATACTGTCAATTCCTCACCATCCCCTTCTCTACCACTCAAGACTACAACCTTTAGGAAAATACTAGCATGCTACTCAATTTCCTTTATACTATCTTCCTCAAATGCATGAGATGATATTTGCTATATTGTTGCTTTGGAATTTCCCTAGGTAGCTTGAATGTGTTGTTTCTGGTAGAAGCCATAAACAATGTCTAACACTCTGAAGATCTTGATTGACCCTTTTCAAGCAAAAGGATTCAAATCCGTAACTAACTTTAAAACCCTCAAGTAGTATTATAATTGTTTATGAACTAATGAACAATTTCCTCACATAAATATGGGGCCAAAGTAATGTTTGTGATTGGCGGTTTCATCATCAACACTCAGAAATTGGAATGTTGTGGTCATATTTCTCTTTATTATTGATTTATGTAGCTTAGGTGAATTTTTTCATGTCACGGGATATCTGTATTTTTTTTTAAAATTCCACATATCCGTCGGATATCTGACGGACACTTCCAAGATATTCGACATCGTCTCCATACCACCGACGGCTAAAAACGTCGGATATCTGACTTCTTACAATGAATATACAGTCGGATATCTGACTTCTTACAATGAATATACAGTCGGATATCCGACGGACCCTTACAAAGAATCCGACGCCGTCGCCATACCACCGATGGCTAGAGGCATTGGTCTTTGATTTTGATCATGTCGGATATCCGATGCCTTATTTGACGTCGTCTCCATACAATAGATGGCTAAAGGCGCCAGTATTTGATGTCGATTGTGCCAGATATCCGATGTCGTCGCCATACCACCGACGGCTAAAGGCATCGGTCTTTGATGTCGATTGTGTCGGATATCCGACGCCTCTGTTGTCGAATATCCGACCTCCTATAAAGTGTGAGTTGTCGAATATTTGGCTGGAATATTAAAAGAGGAGTTGTCGGATATCCGACCGGAGTTGTCGAATATTCGACCTCCTATAAAGTTAGAGTTGTCGGATATTCGATGGGAGTATTAAAAGAGGTGTTGTTAGATATCCGATTGGAGTATGTTGGATATCCGACTCATTCATTTTACTGTCGAATATCCGCTGACGTGCGACCGACGTTTAAAAAAGAAGATGCTTGTCGGATGGTCGACAACATGTGGTCGAAAATCGGACATTTATGCCATTGGATTTTGGCTGGTTAAAAAATCCTAGTGTCTTTGTTTCTGCTATGAGTTTCTCTTCACATGTTAAGAAAAAATCATCTACATACAACAATAGAATCACATGATTTCCTTCCTCAACCTTGTAGTAAAGGTTGATGTCTTGTCACTCTAGGTGATCCTTGATCTCATCATTCTATCCCATCAAAGCCTTCTTCGATCTGTGCACATGTGGTTCTCTATAGAGAGTCCTAAATCCTGGAGGTTGCTCGATATACACTTTGATTACACCATCTATCCAGTGTAATATCCACCACTGAGGAAGTGTGTATGGCCACTACATCAACGTCTCGTCATAGTCGACTCCCTCTTTCTGAGAGAACCATCGCTTTGTTTATTTTTAGTATGCTTCATTTCATTACTAATTCATCTTCATCAATACTGTCTCCAATTGCTTCTAGTTGTTCTTTGAATTGAGAAATCCTTGTAAAATATTCTTGGATAGATTCACCCTGACTCATCTTTGTATTTTTGAGTTGGGTTCTCAAATTCATCTTTCTATTAATGTTTCTTCCTTCATAAATTCTTGATAGGGAATCAAACATCTCCTTAGGTGTTTTCTTGGAGGACAATTGAGGAATCAAGTGATCCTTAATGGAATATGCTAGATCCTATTGGCTCTAATCATGTCCTTCTTGTGTTTTTCCTTTGCTTCATCTTCTTTGGATTTCGGCATGACTTCCTTAATGAACTTCACAAGATCATTCTCTTCTAGAATGAGTCCAATTATGTATTTCCAAGCACGAAAATTGTCTTTGCCTTCCAACTTGTCATCAAGCTTAGTGCTTGGAGCCATCTTATCCTGGGGAACAAAAGAAGACCAAAAGTTGAAATTTCTCAGATATGAAAACTGAACTTACCAAAAGATGCGCTTGACTGAGGCGAGTATGCTAGTATAGTTAGTTTATGAAGAATCCAAAATTTAACCCCTGAAACTGGACTTGTGAGATTCTGGACTGCAGTTTATGATTTTCTGTTTTTTTGGTTCCAAGTCAAACTAGGTTTTGAATTTTTGGGCGTTCTGTCCACTGAAAAACTTCGATCTAGGTGCCAAAAGATGCACCTAGGAGGGGTGTACTTCCCAATGTCACTTGCACTAAAAAATTCCTCTTCAATAGGAAACCCTAATTTTCTTTCCCGGAGAAAGAGAAAGATATTTACCCTAGTGAAAGCTGCTCTTTTCAGTATAGCTTTGATTCCATGTTAATATTATATGCTACTAAAGAATAAATTCTAACTTCATGAGCATTTAATGCATTTTCACACTAGCAGCATAAAGAGGATCTCTGAAAGATACGCAATCACAAGATACACAACAATTTATCCTGAGAAACCCTCAAGGGGAAGAAAACCCAACAAAAACTTCCTCAATATAGATTACCAAAGTACAATGTCCAATGAACAAGTATCATAAGAAAGAGAGACTAAACCCAAATATAAGAGCCAAGAACAATCCTCCTCCTTCGCAACCCTTCCTCTTCCTCTCTTACGCAATGCTTGAGTGAGTGAATGATGTAAATGAGAGAGTGATACTCTCTATTTATACTTTAAGTGAGGGTGAAATTTTTCCCAATGGGGCCGACCTCACTAACTTGATTGGGTCGACCTCTCTAGGGAGACTCAAAATAATATTTACATTAAACTCTTTTGGGTAGTAATGACCCTAATTAAAATGGAGGATTTACCTCATGACTTTTACATGACCAAAGGTAATAATGACATCCCTGAACTAAGGTAAAAACATATTCGACAGAGGTACAATATAATAATGAAAAGTACAAGTAGAATATTCTTCGAAGTTACATTATTTCAACAACATTGTGGGATGATATAATAACTAAGAAAGAATCAACCAAAAAGATCCCATTTGAATTGGTATACGGGGTAGATGTCACTTTGCCTATTCATTTGAAGATCCTAGTGTACCAATTCTTCCAATAATTTACCACCAACCAAGATTTTGTACAAGAAAGGGTAAATCAATTAATAGAGCTTGACGAGACTAGAAGGAAGTCTTTTGACCATTTTGCAAAGAGCTAAGAGCGTGTTAAGGGTGTATTCAATAGAAAGGCTCGTGATAAGATGTTGCAAAAGGGAGACTTAGTGCTGTTGTGGAATAAACATGGCGAACAAGCCATAAAGAATGGTAAGTTTGAAATCCTTTGCTTTGGACCTTACATAATCGATGATATTGTGGGTGCCAACTCCTTATATCTCTGCAACTTGGATGGTGAAAGATTTCCTTTTCCCGTTAACGAGAAAACTATAAAGTTGTACTATCATGATGACATCTAACACCATGGGGCACCCCTTTGTAGGATATGACTTCATTTCATTTAACTAATTGGTTTGTATTTGTATCTGCATCTGAATTACATTCTACTTTACACATATTGAGTTATACATGCATTGCACTCCGATTTTCATTTTGCTCATTTTTTTTCTACGAAGATAAAAAAGAATATATATATATATATATATATATATTACAAATAAAATGAAATGAGAAAATATAAGTATGCAAAACACCATCCTCGAGAGTTCACGACCCATAAACATGCAAAATTCAAATCTAGCTGCAAAAGATCACCTTTCACTTCTAAAATTTCACTCTCCAACCCTGCAGTGCTACACACTTTCTAAGATTTGGATAATTAAATTGTGACTAAAAGGGAAAAAATTATTTTAATGTTGATTTTCATTTTCTTTATCAATATTTATTATGTTTTGAAAAATGTTTGTTTGTTTGTTTTTTGGTGTGCGCATCCCACAAAATTTGGAAACCTAAAATCCATATTTTTTGTCGCGAAAACTATATATACATTTTCGAATTGTTTCCAATTCCATAGCTTGGACTTGTATTGTCAAAGAAAAATCAACGACCCATTCACCTTGGCCTTTGTTCTCTTCATCGATATGGGCTCCAAATAATTGTTCCAATATGCTACAATCAAATGCCAATTTTACTTCAACCTAATTGCACAAATACATGGTATTAGAAAGTGAAGGTCTTCATTTCTCACCACTTAAGCTACATGACATCATTGATATTCCAACATAAGTATAACAATTGTTGATATTTTTTAAAGGTTGTAGTTGGACACATGCCAAACTATTGAATGGACTTGGTGGAGTAGGGCTTAGTTTCATTTGATGGTTTGTAGTCTAAGACGAAGTTATGGGTATACCTTATACAAAGAGACGTAATATGGTTATAGTAGGCATAATCCAACCAAGCCTTGTGACCAAGGAAAGGAAATTACACACTACCTTAGGTGCCAAAGAAAAAACGGGAAACGCCCAAGTTTGAAGAAAAAAGTTCGCATAGACAATAGGTCCATGACAAACCAGTTTCTTTTGATTTGTCAATAAAATAAAACAAAAAATGTTCATCAATATCCCCTACTACAATTCATATCAAAATATTTCAAAAAGAATGACCATGCCCAATCCTCTATCAACAATTGTTTGGAAAATCAGTTGGTCAAAATTCTTGATACATACTTGTCATCCATGTTTTGATGATTTTATACCCTAAATATCCTTCAGACTCATTTGCAATAGTTTGCAAACTCGTAGCCTCTAGTGGATTGTGGAAGTTCCATACATATCACTTGAACTCTTAATGTAAGGCTTCCATTACAATGTATACAACAAGATACATGGAGAAACAATTCCACTCCTCTATCCTTGATAATGTCCAATGATTCAACTTATCCCCTTCTGTCCTTTGATTGGCCCTTTTATATCTCACCCTATCTGGTTGATTTGATTTCACCTTCATGCCTTCTTGATATCAGCTAAGATTCCATGATTGTTGCCCTTCATTTTTCCTTTCCTTGCCTAGTTTGTTCATGTCCAACGTGGATTCTCAACATATCCCAAGAATCCAAAATGGGAAGAAGATAAACCTAGAAACCAATTTCTGAAAAATGGGACAAATGGGATAAAATAAGAGCAACAAACTTAAAGCAAACTTCTTGGAGGATAGTAGGGAACAAGATGTTGAGATCCTCAAGTGACAACACAAGAATCGAATTGAACCAATGCAAATGAAAAACCTATACTAGAGGAACAAACTAAGCACACGCATGCTAAAGAAAGAGCACACGTGAATGCAATGTGTAAAGTGTTGTTAGGCAAAACACTCTTAGAAGAATGAATGATGCACTTGAGAATTAAAAATGAGAGTTGTGTATTTATATACAAGTTAACAGTTATGGTACTTTCCCCAATAATGGTTACGAGCTTATGTGTACATGGTTCGCTGTGAAGAAAGTGAAGATTACATGCTTACACAAGGAAACACCTTAAAATGGAGAAACAAGTCGTGTCTTACAAGATTGTCACTTTCATTAGAAAATTAGATCTATAAATATTCAAGTTCATTATCTCTTCACTATTTCTTTGGCTTCATTGTGTTGATCATGTTTATTTTTAAGTCACTTTTATGTTGAAGTTGAGTTCCATTGGTGAGGAAGTAGACCTCATGGTCAAATTCCTATCCTCGAAGTTCTCAATCTCATCGCCAAATCAGTTGATTTAGAAACCCTAAATCTTATCAAGTTCTGCCTCTCCTCTACCTTCTTCATCTTCAAAAGAAAATTTTATGAACAAATTGAAGGTACTACCAAGGGATCATACTTATCCCTAGTAGTAGCCAATATATACATGGAAGAATTCAAATCTTTAGCTCTTAACATTGTCCATCGTAAGCTGAAATGTTGGCTTCATTTTGTTGACAATATCTATCAGTTGATTCAAATACCCTAAATCTTACCAAGTTTTGCCTTTCCTCTACCTTCTTCAATTTCAAAAGAAATTTTTATGAACAAATTGAAGGTATTTCCAAGGGCACATCCTTATCCCTAGTAGTATCCATTATATACATGGAAGACTTCGAAGCTTTAGCTATTAACATCGTCCATCTTAAGCTGAAATGTTGGATCCATTTTGTTGACAATATCTTTCTCATTTGATCTCATGGTTGATCTACCCTTGACTCTTTCTGTAACCATCTTAATAGCATCTCTCCCCACATACAATTCACCATGGAAATCCAACAAGATAACTCTCTCCCCTTTTTAGATGTGCTTACCTGTTAGCTTGATGGCTCCCTTTCACACCAAGTTTATTGAAGAAAACCCATACCGATAAATATTTGCATGCCCAATCCCATGATCACCCAACTCATATATTTGTTGTGCTAAAAACCCTAATATATGGAATTAGTCACATCTCCAACCCCCAAAATCTACAAACTAAAAGAACCCACCTAACCAAATCCTTCCTAGGTAATGGATACTCCTTAACCTATATCAAGAAAGATTTCTATTCAACCCTCCATCCTAAACCCAAGAAATCCCCCATCAATAATGCTCCTCCAACACTTATCCCCCTCCCTTATATTTGCAACATCACTAACAACATTTCCAAAATCCTCACCAACAAATAACATCAAATTCCTATTCAAGCCTCACAAAACACGCGAACATTTAGTCCCAACTGTTTAAGGATATATATATATACGTTAATTAAGTATTTTATAAATAAAAATAGATTTAAATAATGTACAATGTAAATAGATTATTAGTATATAAATAATGTTAATATTTATATAAATAAATTATTAGGTTTTAGTTTTAATAAATTTAAGTTAGATTTATATAATAGTTAGTCAACATATTTTATAAATATTGAAATATAAGTTGGATTTATATGACTATATGACTGATTTTTATTTTTAATGAATATAAGCTAAATTTATATAATTGACATATATTTTAAAAGAAATAACAATTTATTCATATAAATTTAATTTATGTTTAAAATTCAAAATTCAAAATTATAAATGTTATTATAATCATATTTTGAATATTGAATAAGTTATATTTCAAAATTCAAAATAATATACTTTATTTTATTTTATGAGTACATTACTTTTTACTTTATAAGCATTCATCATATTATATTCAAAAGCAATTTATGTATTCAAGAGTAATACTTTTAGTCACATCAAAGAATGATTTTTTTATTGATTTTATTTTAGATATCTTTTCAATTTAACTTAACCATAGTTACATTGATTGTAGTGTAAAAGTTGAGTTGTGAATACACCTCCCCCACAAAATGCCTAAGTTGCAATATTTTATTATATCTCTTAGGAGATCCATTTTAGACCTCAAAATTCCCCTAATGAGTGATCCTATTGCATATGGTTATTGTGATAATATATAAATTGTTTGAATATCTAACATAACTGTTTTGGAAAAAAATACACAAGTGCACTCTTCTACTTGGTAAGGGGCTAGGACTTGCAGGCTGCAGCAAGGGCTCAGTCCTTGGAGGCCATGTGTGGGTGTGGTTGGTATTCCTCCAAGTTATCCTGCAAGAGATTGTTAGTGTAATTCACATACAAACAAAGAAATATGGAAAAATACAAAATAAAAGAGATGGGGGGAGAATGCAAACTCCAATAACAATCCAAGATATGCCAAACCACTTTAGTATTGACCAATGGTATAGATGTACACCTAGGAGGTGTGGGCTTCAAGGGAATCCATCAATCTCCCTTAGGGAGGGATTTTTTGTCCAAACTAAATGCTAAGTCAATGGTGAAACAATGGACATAAACTCTTTCCCCTTGATGGAAGGTGGCAAGGGAGATTGGGAATGTTCACAATGGTAGGAAGTGGTGGGCTATGAGGAAGCTCCAACTCAAATCCAGCAGGATAACATTGTTCTTGATTTCTCTCTACAAAATCCATGCCAATGGATTCCTTTTATAGGCCAAGAGGTGGCCAACAAACAACTAGATCCAAATGTGAACTCATCTTCCCCATGACCTAGTTCCAAGGTACAAAAGGGGGGCTAGTTAATTCCACAAAGTGTGTGAGGATCCAAATTTAGATCCTGGGAGAGGATTGAGCCTTCAATGTGCCGTGGGGAGTTAGTGGTCCCACCGTTTTGACAGTAGCGCGACTATCAAGGAATATTTGTGCAGGTGTAGCGTGGACATTGTCCAGGTAACTTGCGCTACAGTGTGGGTTAACAGTGTGTTACCCGCACTATCCTTTCTTTTGACTATTTTTTGGAACTTATGGACTCATGATGTATTTTGGATCTGTCGAAGAAGCTTGTGGTGAGATGAATTATTTATGTTGATGACGCCTTATTGGAAGAATCGTCGAATGTCGCATGTGTGCGATTTTTAGGCGTTAACAGATGCCCCCTGATGTATGAAGTTCGAAGGGTACTGTAGAGCCGATAATGCATCATGTTTTCTGTTGTTTCTCTCATGTTTTGTAGGATGAAGCATATGTGGACAACTAGGGTTTTCCCATGGGGGAATATCGCTGGTGACGAATGTTGGAGCTGTAGTAAAGAATAGTTTTTATACAAACGAGGCGGGTATACCCATGCTCATGAAATGTTGTCAAAGTGGTTACAAGGGGAGATGACCAAGGGGTCAACTCTACTATATTGATTGGAAATGGATGAAGTCAACTTCTATCCATGTTTGAGTAAATGACCTAGAAACTGTTGCGGAGTGCTGAAGAAGCGGAATTGCGGGTGACCATGATAATCCTACGGGGGTGGGGGACCAAACTAGTATGTGAATTTGCCTAAGATCTTCCGTATACCAAATAGACTGTTACCATGATTTCCAAATGTGAACACTGCTACCTTCAAGAGTATGTTTCCCCCTGATGCAATGATGTGTTGACATCGAGCATAAGGGAAACCACTTAGTTAGGGAGAACTAATGAATCTCCCTACTAAGTTTGAGGTGATCCCTTATATTGATTGAAATGGATTCCAAGGTACAACTGGAACTACTACAACTCTCGGAATGTAGTGTGTTGACGTTGACAAGAGCTGAAGTACATGATAAGACGAAGGTCTTACCCTAAGAAATAAGATCACATTATAACCAATTGAGGGACGGACAAACCTGACACAAGACTAGTGGATAAGCATGGGGCTCATAACTTCCTTTGATCGATGTAAACATGTGGAGTGGGGACGATAGCTTTCCTTTCAGGACGACACATATTAAAACGGACGAAGACAAATTGCAAATGAAAGGGCTTTGATGGAGACGCATAATGAAGAGTGATGGTAACCGACAAACAAATACTGCTGAGAATTATGGAGACTCAAATACATCGATCAAAGGTGACCATGGTTTGTTGCCAAAATAATATGGTGTTCCCACCATGTGAGGTGATGGGGGAACTGTTTGTACATAAAGAATAATGGTGGGGTCCCCACAGTTTTGGGTGTATCGGGGGACCGTTTTTTTATTATGAGCGGAGTCCCCACGAATTTGAGTGGATCGGGTGAAATTTTCCAAGATGAGGTGGAGGTTAACTTGCATACATAAAGATGGGTGCCCCATGAAACAATTCCATGTAGTATATACCTGCGGGATAACTGAGTAGAATTGGTGATTCCAGAGGGTGGGGGCCCCATTGGTGTCTTCACGGGGGTGATGATACAAAGAAGATTGTTGAGGATAAAGTGCTCATGGAGGTATGAGTGGGATTTGTGAATCGTTCTGGTACCATGTGCCGAGGAATATGACGAAGTCTACTTGGTGGATTAAATGCACAATTATAAAATGATAAGCTACAGGTCCCTTTTCAAGTTATATCAGGCTCCTTGGACTTGTGGGGGGTCGACATCATGGGTGTCAATTGATGACTGAGATGGAAATGGTGTACAGACACATGAGGGGACATGCTATTATAATAAATGATGTTGATGGCACATCAAGGTTGGGAATGAGGGCCCCATGGTTATCAAAGGGAGTATTGATAGATGCAGTATAAACCGAGGGTAAACAATGTCTATATGCTAGTTTCAGAATGATACTTGTGGTAGGGAATTTTGCATTGTTTGATGAAGCATGGAGCCTTGTTCTTACAAAACAAGGGTTGCAGACTCGTCTTAGTCAACATCTTGCACACACGGCGCACATACCCAAGTGTAGTAAAGAACATGACTAAGGTATTGACAATGCATAAATCATATAACGAAAACAAGGTTGTGTGGCCTTGCTGCATGCAAAGAGAACATGGCGGTGTAACCCTTTGGTTGGGAGTATTGATCATAACTGGGGATTTTAACTCATGTCGGTTGATGCCCCTACTTTAGGATTAACGGTTTCCATTGGATTGGATGGTGGGTTGGGTAATAGGGGACCTTTCATCTTTGGTTGTTTGGTGCCCCCATTGGCGGGCTTAGTGACGATCGATTGTGGCTTAGTTGTAGATGTCATAGGTTGGGCTGTCGTAAATGAATGTGTTATAGGTCTTGTAGGCGTAGCAGCTGAAACATGGAAAAACTCATAATGGGCGACTGGTTTGGGAGCCATCTCTAGGTAGGGTGGTGCAAGGTACCATACCGAGATCCCCAAAGTTAGCCTAGGTAGAGTTAACTGAGCCATGACTGGTGTCCCTTGTACACCTGTGGGAGGATACAAGAATGGGATTTGAAAAATTGGTGGTACCGATGGACTCAGTGTTTGTTCAATGCCATGAATCAACAGTGGTGCTGATGATGGTGTTGAGGTGCAGTCGGCTCCATTTTCAGTGGTGAAAATTGTGCACATTAGGCCATAGGTTGTTGTAGGGATCTTAGGTGGTGGTTTCGAATATACTCCTAACAAATTGGAGTCCTTGTACATGTCAGGGGCTGTGTCAACATATGGTTGATTATCGCCTAGTACAGTCGGTAGGACATTGTCGGGATTGCTTGTGGTGTTGGGATCATGGTAGTTAAGCTGGTTGAGGGTAACTAATTTTCCATTTAAGGGAAACATCATGATACAAAAGACCGAGGAGGCAACCGCCTTCATGGTGTACATATAACTACGCCCCAAGAGGATGTTGTAGTCGAGTTGAGCGTCGACTACATCAATGTCGATCATAACCATCTTGCCCTCAGCTCTATGGGGACATTTTGGTACAATCCTCTTGGTTGGGATGGTCTCCCATCATATGCGCGAAGAGCGAAAGATGAGGGGACCAGCTCAGAGGATCTTAATCTTTTCCAGAATTTTGCAGACATAGCACAAGTGGATGCACCTTCGTTGACAATACATCGATGAATCATGACGTTCTTTACAGTGACTGGAACTTGAAATGCGATAGACGATGGTGGTCGCAGATCACCTTTGTCAAGATCAAAGGTCACGAGGTGCGAGTCAGAAGGATCAATGGCACCAAGTGCATTGAGTAATGCCTTTCTCTGTGTTGGGAAACACTATAACACTTCTAACGTGGACATGGCTGCAAGGGATTGAGCCAAGTCATCCACAATACTGTAATTTTGGGAGGCTTTCATGTGAGGGTTATTAGGGGTATGCAAAGGTGGAACTTTCAGAATTCTTGGGATTTGTTCAATGTTCGGTCGTGGTATTTGTAGAGGACCCCCCGAGGGGTTAGAAACATCTTCCACTTGAGGGGTGGGAGGCCCATCATAACCCTTGGCTTGTGCTTGAAGATTTATATCCAATGTGTAGATATTTTGGAAAGAACTGTCGCCAGGTGGGCAAGGATATTGATGATGTGTAACTACCCCTTGATTTGCAAAGGGTTGTTGTAACACGACCGTTTGTGGTTGGGGAGGATTCGCTTCCTGAGAAGGGTTTGTCACCATCTTCTTTTTGGATGCTACTAACTGTTTGTAGTTAGGTATAAGAGGACAATGATGTGTGCAGTGACCATAATCGTCGCAGATGGAATAACAATAATTGGTCCTTAGGTTGGGATTATTCCCTTATTTGGGAGAATTATTAGTCCCCGTGTTTTGGTTACCTGTATTCTGGTTTTGCTGGGGAGGGGGATTTCCCTGGTTGCTGGTTTTGTTTGTTCTTCCCTTTCTTCTTCCCCTGCGTCTATGGATTCTGGGGGTTGGCGATGTTCAATTGCTCAAATTGTTGAGCTCGTTGAACGTAAGAAGGTTGGCCCAAGTTTACCCCCATGTCGGGAGCAGGTTGTTGACCAATTGGGCATGGGAAAGGATAATATGGATTATACCTCGGGGAAGGGATAGATGTGGTTTGCATTCCATAATAGGTGGACGTAGGAACGCCTTGCTCCATTGGCGGTGTAGGAACCGTTGTCTCTTGGCTAACGTTTGGGTAAGTAGGACCATACGGTCCATATTGTAATTGACCAACTAGTGGGGTTGGTACCAATGTAAGGGGTACCGACGCAGGTGGCATGGATGGGTAGTGTGGAACCATATTGAATGGAGCCGATGTGGTATAAGCAACCTTTCCTAAATGGGAAATGGACCGAATAATCCCATCTACCGAATGTAACGAGCCCAAAGGTGTAGGATTCAACGACCGATGCCGAGGGGCATCGAGAAGGATAGTGTAAAGGTAATCGGGTTGTGTGTATATGAGATCGAAATGTTGAGCTTTCAGAATGGCCTCTTCCTCACTTTGTGGCATGGAGGTGGCGACATATTTAGATATGGCGGGTTGGATGGATTTGATAAACCGATCCAACAAAAAGGGATGTTGTATTTCGATTTTTCATAATGTGTAGCGTCTACACCAGTCATGGATGTGGTCCGCGATGTGGGTGGAAGTATTTTGCCAAAACTTGGTGAGAATTTCAAGGCCCAGGTCATGTTGAAAGTATGTGAGAAATGTGGTAGCCAATGTCACAAATGTGGAATGGATCGCACTTGTTAGGTTTACGAACCATTTTTCTACCGTTCCGGAAGGGTACGCCGGAAGAGGCGAAGCCTCACGAGATCATCTACTATGTTGTTAGATGAACACCATAAGTTGAAATACATGACGTGGTTGGAGGGATAGTCTCCTTGCTTTCCTTAGAATTTGGGAATGTTAGAGGGAAGCTTGTTTTGCATAGCCGTCCATGTCGGATCATGAGCAATGGGATCATTGGTTAGTTTGGACAAATCAGGTAGATTTAAACTAGCCATGAATGGTAGAGTTGGTCCTGCCATTATGTGTGGGATATGATTTCCACGAGGGGGAGACCCAAGTGGTTTTGTTAAAAACGCTTTATCTCCTACGAGAGAGGATGGGTCAAAGGGAACTGAGGGATCTCTAAGGGGAGAAGCCAGTGGGGTACCTCTTCCGATGGGGGAAGAAGTGTTGTAATTAATAGTTTCTCCAAGAGGAGAAGATACACCTAGACAGGTTTGGCCTCGACCAGATGGTCCTAACAAGACCTAACGTTCTTCCTCTCAAATGTAACTGGGCCTCCCAAAAGCACATTTAATGGTGATAATGGTATCCACGCACCAACCGACTAGTGGAGGTAACAAAGAGCTAGTTCTACCGACAATGGGGCCAATGTTCCAATCAAGAAGACTTCGAAACACCTCCCAAAGGCAATAGATAACTCCAGGAGTCAATTGCACTCGCAATTTCTCCGTGGTGATATCCTAAGTTGGGCCACTAAGATATCTTGCGTCAAGTGTGGATCAGTGGTTCAGCTTGCACAGTATAGTGTCGTCTCCCTAAAACAAGCTAAGTGGCTTGTAGGGGAGAGCAGGGAAGCTATACCTCACATTTCACCTCCTTGGTCACAATGCACTTCTGATCTGGGTTTTCTTTTAACATTTGCTTATAGTAGGATTTGTAAGTACCCTATGAAACAATAATGCTACTTCGGGAGACAAGAGTCTTTAGGTCCTTGTTTGTGTGAAAAAGGTGTATTCTACATTAGCATTGATACTAAAAACATGTCAAATGTACATAAACAAGAAATGGTCTTGAATACTAGTAAAAAAAATGGGGCCCGTTGAAAGCCTCAAAGTTGTTTACCTAGGTAAGTTTCAAGAGAGATGACCTCTTTACTTCCTAATCTTGTTATAGGTGAACTAATTACTAAACAATTAATTAATTAATTATGCGAATTAGCCTTAATTTAACTTCACTAGTAAGCAATAATTGGACTGCCAAACTAAACTATGCAGGTAAAAAGAAAACAAACTATGGTAGCGCGACCAAACCACACTCTCCCACGCGGACCATGTGGGTAAATTCAAAACAGGTATGCTGAACAGCGCGAGTGGTACATTAACGAGCCGCGTGGGTCACCCTTATGGGGTAGCGTGGGTCTTGAACTGATTACCTGCGTTGACCGTGAGACTGTCAGATTTGTTTCCGTGTTGGTAGCACAGTCGAGAGGCCAGGATCCACACTACTGTATAAAAATAAATTGGGGTTGACTTGAGGCCAAATTCTGGAAGCAAGAGATGGAATACCTGATCTCCTACAAGTGACAAATATCGAGAATTAATTAATTAGCATAAAACAACCTAGTTAAATGAGAAATGAACAAAAATAAGTATGGTCGCCATTAGAACTATTTTGGAAAAAATTGCACAAGTGCACTTTTCCACTTGGTAAGGGGATAGGTCTTGTAGGCTACAGCAAGGCCTAAGTCCTTGGAGCCCCTGTGTGGGTGTGGTTGGTATTCCTCCAAGTGATCCTGCAAGAGATTGTTAGTGTAATTCACATACAAACAAGGAAATACGGAAAAATACTTAGTAAAAGAGATGGGGGGAGAATGCAAACTCCAATAACAATCTAAGATATGGCAAACCACTTTTGTATTGCCCAATGCTATAGTTGTACAACACCTAGGAGGTGTGGGATTCAAGGGAAGCCAACAATATCCCATAGGGAGGCCTTTTTTGTCCAAACTAAATGCTAATTGAATGGTGAAACAATGGAGATAAACTCTTTCCCCTTGATGGAAGGTGGCAAGGGAGCTTGGGAATGCTCACAATGGTGGGAAGTGGTGGGATATGAGGAAGCTCCAACTCAAATCCAATAGGATAAAATTGCTCTTGATTTCTATTTACAAAATGCATGCGAATGGATTCCTTTTATAGGCCAAGAGGTGTCCAACAAACAACTAGATAAAAATGTGAACTCACCTTCCCCATGAACTAGTTCCAAGGTACACAGGGGGGGCTAGTTAATGCCACCAAGTGTGTGAGGAGCCAAATTCGGATCCTGGGAGAGGATTGAGCCTTCGATGTGCCACAGGGAGTTAGTGGTCCCGTTGTTTTGACAGTAGCACGACTATCGAAGGAATAGTCGTGCGGGTGTAGCATGAGCATTGTTCAGGTAACCTGCGTTATAACGTGGGTTAACAATGTATTACTCGCGCTGTCGTTTCTTTTGATTATTTTTTGGCATTTATGGACTTATGCTGTATTTTGGATCTATTGAGGATGCTTGTGGTGAGATGCATTCTTTATGTTGATGACGCCTTATTGGAAGAATCTCTGAAATGTCGCATGTGTAGACATTAACAATAACCATCCTTGAAGTATCAAAATTCTAACATGGTTTTAGAGCTAGCCTGAAAGAAGACTTCGTGCAGCAGAAACTGTCGAAAGTGAAAAATAGGGTTTCTCGTTCCAAAGGGTTTTTAACATAGTTTGGCTTGAAAAGGAGGTCAAAGAAACTCGCCCTAGGAGGGTGCGTTTTTCTGTGTAGGAAGTTTCCAGATACGAGAATTTTGAATTTTGACCCTGTCACTGTTGCTCGGAAAACATAGGGCATCGGATTTTTCATATTTCTGTCCACAAATTTGGTTGAAGGAGGGGTTTTCTGAACTCGCCTTAGGGAGGCGCATCTTTCCCTCAAGTCAAATTTGCAAGATTCCAAAGTTGTAAAATTAGGGTTTCTTTGACAAACCCTAGGTCAACCAGGTAGCAAATTTCAGAAGGCATTGAAGCAGGAACATAGATGGAGTCTTGATTGGTAAGTACTATTATCTTTATTTCCATTTGAGGTTCTCATTTTATCAAGATGAAAAACAATATCAAGCTTGAGGATAAGCTTGAAGGAGTTGATAACTTTTGATCCTGGAAGTATAGAGTACTGCTCATTCTAGAAGAGAATGGTTTGGACAACTATGTTAAGGAGGAATTTGCAGAGCTAGAGGGAGATGAAGACAAGGCTAGACACAAGAAGAATATGGTTAGGGTCAAAATGATCATTGTTGACTCCATCAAGGATCACTTGATCCCCCATGTTTCGTCCATGAAGACTTCCAAAGATGTGTTTGATGCATTGACTAAATTGTATGAAGGAAAGAACATTAATCGGAAGATGACCTTGAGAACTCAACTCAATGGTGTGAAGATGGAGAACTCAGAAAGTATCCAAACCTATTTCACAAGGGTCTACCAAATCAAAGAACAATTAGAATATATTGGAGACAATGTTGAAGAAGCATAATTGGTGATGACTACATTGAATGGTCTCCCAAGATCACGGGAATCATTCATTCAAGGAATTTGTTCTAGAAGGAATCTCACCAAATTTAATAGGCTATGGGATAATTGTACTCAAGAGGAAGCTATAATTGTGTTGAAAAATGTAATGAGTGATATCCTTGTCCCCATGTTTTTTGTGTTTGTCATGGGGGGGACACAACATTGTTTTCCTAGGCTTGTTATGTTTTCAAAGTGACTTTTTTAATAAAGTACTTTAGTAATATGTACTCTAAGTTGTCTCAAAAATTTATTTAATGTATTATTAATGTAATTAATAAAGGAGCATTGAATATAAGCCCTCAGATCGAAATCATCTTAACCATTGGATTTAAAGTTAGTTAGGGTTTTGAGAAAGTAAAGTACAAATACAAGTCTAAGAGAAAGACAAAACACACAGTAAAATAGAGAGAAGTCATTTTTGCATTTTATGAGAGCACAGTTCCCTAGAAATCATTGGCATAGTTCCCAAGACAAATATGAGAGCATCAAACAATCCGTACAATCAAGTCCGTACATCAGTACTAGCAACACATAAATCGAGGTTTTAATTACTAGCACATGTGGGCACCATTTTCGAGGTTGTTAATAAATACTTTTGCTGAGTATTTCCATACAACCCGTGCAGTCCTTTGCTGGCACAGAAATCGAGATTCTCCAGTCCGTACACAGAGCCGTACAACAAGTTTTCTGGCACGTGTGGTTGAGAAGAGGTTAGCACGTGTGAAAGGGGGTCTTGATGGCACATTTTCCAAGAGATTTTTGTTGAGATAAGTTGTCTTTTAATTGCATTTATGATTTTGCTGGGTGAAAGATAAATTTCCGAGTTGTGAGAAATTTTAGTTTTGCTCTCATTTAATAAAAGACATCTGTCTGGGTTTTTCCCCATACTGAAGGTTTTTCCCTGGGCATTGGCCCTAAACACATGTGTTCACATTCTATAGTGATTGTATGATTGTTTCATTGAGTATATTTTGTTCAAGTTATTTATGGTCTTAAATAACTCAGAGCAACATTAAGTCATTTATGAAGCAAAGTGTTTGAAGAAATGTATGAATGAGTTGTTAGTACATTTCTTTAAATTTTTACATGGTATCAGATCTTGGCTCTCTTGGTTTGTGGATTTTGTGATTTCTTGAAAGCAGTCAAGACAGTTGGGCAGAACAAGTGTGCTGATTCATAATAGAAGGAGTTCAAGTTAGGATCAATCAAATTTTATCAGTTATAGTCATGGCCTCAACATGATTATGTTATGAAGATAGAATGGATGGGTCTGATAATTTCATTCCTTGAAAAGAACACATAACTGTATTGTTCAAAGAGTTGGAGCTATGGGATATTGTTGGTGCTTCAGACACCATCACAGTTCCCACATATGCTACTCAGAAGACCGACTTTGAGAAGAAAGATATCAAGGCACATAGAATCTTTTTGGACTCCATAAAAGATCATGTGATTCCCCATATCACAGGTAAGTCACATTCTTTTGAAATTTGGAAAGATTTATATACACTTTACCAAAGCAAGAACAAGAATAGAAAGATGGTTCTCAGAGAAAAACTGAGGAGCACCAAGATGACCGATATTGATATAGTAACCACTTATCTCACAAAAATTACCCAAGTTAGAGATGAATTAGGTGCTCCTGGTGAGAAAGTGGAGGATGAAGAGCTAGTAAAGTATGCTCTTAATGGATTCACTGTAAAATGGCACACATTTATGCAAGGAGTAGTTGCTAGAGAGAAACTTCCAGATTGGACAAGGTTATGGGATGACTTTGTTCAAGAAGAGACCCGGGAGGGGACGTTCTACAATAGCACTAAGGGCAGTGAAGATAATGTTGCTCTTTTAATCAAAGGCAAGGGAAAAGGGAAGAAAAAGGAGAAAGACCTTAGCAAGGCTTGGTGCTTTAACTGCAATAAGTACAGCCATTATGCTAGTCAATGTCCCAAGAGGAAGGGGACTGAAGAAAGAGAGGGAGCAGCATCAGCAAAAATAGAAGACTTTGCTACCCAATTTGAAAAGGAGTTTTCTTTGGTATCAGTACAGACTAGTGTAGGCAGTTCAATATATTTTCATGACAGGTGGATAGTTGATAGTGGATCAACTACCCATATGACAGGGAAATATGGAGTTTTTTAGACTATAGAAGAGATATCCCCAAGACACTTTGTTGAAACAGACATTGGAAGCTCTTAAGGCAAAAATAAGAGTTGGAACTGTGAGATACCAACTAGATTTTGGAGAAATTCTTGAAGTAGACAGGGTACTATTTGTTCTAGTTATGAAAGCTGACAGACTTTCTGTATCATCATTAGAAGATGATGGGTTTGGAATTTTTATCAAGTCGGGACATGTGTTTCTCTACCAGGTAGAGAACTCAGTTGATACCACAATTCTACTTGGGAATAGAAGAGACAAACTTTATTTTCTGCATGGAGAGGTGATATTTCCAAGTTCAGGTGGATTGCAATCTGAGTCAAAATATGAAGATGAGGAAGGTGCACAGATGATACCTTTAGATGAGGAAAGTAACACTTGCAGAAGACTCAATCAGCATAAAGAGAATGAGCAGGATCTAGAGTTTCAACTTGTCTTCCAACATCAGCTTCCAGAGCTAGAGGAAGTTCTTGACAGTGGTCAAGATGATAGTGTTGGGACCTCCCTCATTAAGAGGGAGTTTTGAAAAATGTAATGAGTGATGTCCTTGTCCCCATGTTTTTTGTGTTTGTCATGGGGGGGACACAATATTGTTTTCCTAGGCTTGTTATGTTTTCAAAGTGACTTTTTTAATAAAGTGCTTTAGTATTATGTACTTTAAGTTATCTCAAAAAGTTATTTAATGTATTATTAATGTAATTAATAAAGGAGCATTGAATATAAGCCCTCGCATCAAAATCATCTTAACCATTGGATTTAAATTTAGTTAGGGTTTTGAGAAAGTAAAGTACAAATACAAGTCTAAGAGAAAGACAAAACACACAGTAAAATAGAGACGTCATTTCTGCATTTTATGAGAGCACAGTTCCCTAGAAATCATTGGCATAGTTTCCAAGACAAATCCGAGAGCAACAAACAGTTTGTACAACAGTACCAACAACACAGAAATTGAGGTTTTAATTACTAGCACGTGTGGGAACCATTTTCGAGGCTATTAATAAATACGTATGCTGAGTATTTTCGTACAGTCCTTCGCTGGCACATAAATCGAGATTCTACAGTCCGTACACAGAGTCGTGCATCAAGTTTTCTAGCACATGTGGTTGAGAAGAGGTTAGCACGTGTGAAAGGGGGTCTTGATTGGCACATTTTCCAAGATATTTTGCTGAGATAAGTTGCCTTTTAATTGTATTTATGATTTTGCCAAGTGAAAGATAAATTCTGAGTTGTGAGAAATTTCAATTTTGCTCTCATTTAATAAAAGACATCTCTCTGGGTTTTTCCCCATACTGGGGGTTTTGCCCTAGGCATTGGACCTAAACACATGTGTTCACATTCTACAGTGATTGTGTGATTGTGTGATTGTTTCATTGAGTATTTTTGGTTCAGGTTATTTCTGGCTTTAAATAACTTAGAGCAGCATTAAGTCATTTATGAAGCAAAGTGTTTGAAGAAATGTCTTAATGAATTTTTAGTACATTTCTGTAATTTTTACAAATTGTAGCCAGAAAAGAGAAGATGGGTGAAGATGACAATCAAGCCTTAACAACTCATGCAAAGAAGGAAAAGAGCAAGAAAGAAGAACACTCTCACAAGAAGCCAAGAAGATTCCAAAAGAATCATAGATCTCATAAGGACTACTCAAACTACAAATGTTACACTTGTGATGAAAAAAAGGACACCTATTGCCCCAAAAACAAAGGCAACACCAAGAAAGGAAAGAAGAAGAGGTATCATGCTCATGCTGCAAAAGATGATGAACCAGTTAAGAAGAGAGCAAGGGAAGATTCCTCAAGTGATGAAGAATATGTCCTGTACTTTTGATGATACGGTAGTAATTGGAGAGCAAAAGGGAGGCTTGTACAAATTAAAAGGCCAACCAGATCAAGCATTGGAACCAAGTGAACTATGGCACAAAAGGCTTGTATATATATATACTACAAGACTTTATCGATCATAAGCAAAATGGTGACTGGTCTACACAAGATCCAGACAAAACACGATGGTGACTGGTCTACACAAGATCCAGACAAAACACGATGGTGTATGTAAAGGATGTGAAGAATCTGTTTCCAAGAAAAAATAGATCTTGAATCCAGTACATGAGGACCAAGGATGAAGACTTCATAAAGTTTCAGACTAGAAGAAGAAGAAGATCAAGGTCTTCAGAATCAGAAGATGGAGCAGAGTACGCTTCCAGAAACTCTAGTGACTTCTGCAAGGAGGCAAAAACTAAGAGGGAGTCCACAAAACACATGAAAGATAAGTATTTACTGTCATTTGAATTCCTAAGTATTTTGAAAGATATTGCTCATAACAATTACATGTAGATCTATGATACAATTTTCTTTTATGCATTTATATATGACTAAGATTGACTAGCGGTAGGCTCATGTAGTGCATGTTATGGGTAAGTGTCCTATAGTGTTGCACAACATCCCATGAGCCCTTGACAAAGCTAGTCTAGGATGAAATCTTTTTGCTAACATGTTGAGAGTAGTGCACACTCTTAATAGTATGTTCTGGTAGAGATGGAAGGCATCTAAATAGTTATCATGTACAAGATATGGATGAGTGTTGTAACATTGGCTAAGATGTATTGGTTACATGACTATGTACATACATAAGAAGTTATCATTACATGAAATGTTACTAATCATATGACTAAATTCAACTTGTAGGAAAAATCATGTGCTATGACCTACAAGAGAAGGATGATAAGAACAAGTGATGAATGTTCAACAGTGTAGAGTTACAAAATCAATCATACTACAAAAGTACAAGGAAAGGTCATGGTTTCTCTTAGAAAGAGGGAGTCGATTATGACGAGATGTGTGCTCCTGAAGCAAGATACACTTCAATGAGAGCTATACCTTCGACAACTGCATTGAAGGAGTGTGGCTTCGGAAGTTACTTGCAGGATTGTTTGATATCGAGTTAGAAGCGACTTGTATTTTCTACAACAACCAAAGTTGTGTGAAGTTGTCTGAGAACACAATGTTTCATGACAAGTTGAAGAACGTCGAGATCAAGTACCACTTTATCATGGATATGGTGCAAAGAGGAGCACTGAAGCTCTAGTATGTGGCGACAGAGGAGCAGATAGCCGATGTGTTGACCAAGCCTCTATCGAGAGTGAAGTTTGAATACTTCAGGGACAAGCTTGGAGTTGTTCTGATCGATGATCCTCGAAAGAGGGAGGGATGAGCGACATAGCATGTGTGAGATGCAGGTAGTCATGTAGTGACGTAATTTGTGCTTTTGGGCCGGTCTCCACTTGAGGTAATGTGGTAGTGGGTGGTCACTTCGGTGACATAATGTGGGCTCCCAGACTACACTCACGAGGATGCACTAGGTAGTCACATTAGTGGCGTAATTGAGTCTCCTGACTGTTGGTGCTATGTTGGGAATACACGACATGTGTGAAGACGCAAGTGGTCACTGGGTGATGTAATTCGTTGTCCTGGGCTGTTCTCCACATGATGTGACGTGATAGCAGGTAGTCACTTGGTGACGTAATTTGTGCTCCTAGGCTATACTCACGAGGTTTGTGTTGCCAAGATGTGCGAAGATGCAGGTGGTCACTAGGTGACGTAATTCGTGGTCCCGGACTGGTCTCCACATGATGAGATGTGACGTGTTAGTGATTAGTCACTTCGGTGATGTAATTGGGGCTCCTAGGCTACACTCACGAGATGATTTGGACACATAGTGTGGTAAAGTAGGTGGTTGCTTTGGCAATGTAATGAGGGATCCTGGGTTGGACCCACTTGATGGCTTGCTCGTACAGAACTTCTAGTGATGTATAGATTCAAGAGATGTCACAAGTCAATGGTCAGAGTACAGAGTTGCAACAACATTAATCGTGATGATGATGATGATGAAGACGATGAAGACAATGATGACGATGATGACCGTGCCAGAAGAATACCTTCCTTGTTAAGAGGGAGTGTTGAAGAATGTAACTTCAGAAGATATTCTTATTGTATTTTTAGTGTACCTCCTTTGGGAAATATTCATATTATAATTGATCATGTAAAACCCTAAAAGAAATCAAGTAAAATAGACAAGTCGACCCCACATAAATCAGTGGGTAAACTACCCCAAACAATGGGCAACACTGCCCTAGTCAAGTCGACCCAATTAGAGAAGACAAGTCGGCCCAGTTAGGTAAAAAGGTCAGTTTGTGACTAGTTTAAATAGAGTGGCACCTAACTCATTTGGCAAATCACTCACTCAAGCAAGTTCGCATGACAAGAGAGAGAATGACAAGTTCGCTTGGGAGAAAGAGTAGTTGCATTAAAGACATCTTATTCTTGGGTTTCTTATCTTATCTTATTCTCATGATCTTTGTGTGAAAGAGCCTTTGCTCTTGATTGACATTGTACTTGTGACGAATCTATACTGAAGGAGTTTTGTTGGGTTTTTCCCGTGAGAGGATTTTCCTAGGATAAATTTGTGTACTCTTGTTCATGTTGTGAATGTCTATCTTTTTAGTGATCCTATTGCATATGGTTATTGTG
Source organism: Larix kaempferi (assembly GCA_027924585.1). Classification (NCBI taxonomy): domain Eukaryota; kingdom Viridiplantae; phylum Streptophyta; class Pinopsida; order Pinales; family Pinaceae; genus Larix; species Larix kaempferi. The sequence continues at coordinate 78,842,823 of BSBM01000001.1, forward strand.
ATAATATATAAATTGTTTGAAGATCTAACATAACCATCCTGAAGTAACAAAATTCTATCAATTACCTCCACCTCCTTACATTCTTACCTCCCAAATCTAGCTTTCTCAACTTTTCTTTGATCCCACCTATTCTTAATTTCTCCCATTATTAACAATCCCACTCTTCATTTTATATCCTCCACCTCGAATTTTCCTCTAGATTCTTACCATTCCCCCCTCTTTTATTTTAGTATCCCTCACCCTCTATTTACCTTTGTATCTTTCTAACCTTGTCCTCTTAATCTAATCTTATGCCCTTGCTACAATAACTTCATATTAATTTTATTTTCACTAAATTACTCTGGCCACTAATATTTCTCCCATTATCCCATGTCCAACTTAGATGATTCGAAAACCCTAAATCTTATCAAGTCTGCCTCTAATCCCCTAATTCTCTTCTCTAGAACCACCTCTATAATTTTAGTATTCATCATCCACAATAGACTATTGTATATTTTCCCTCTTGTCTTCTTACTCTAAACTTATCCCCCCAAAATAATTACTTTATATTAACTATTATGTTTCTCTTATCGTCTCCTCTAGATTCTTGACACCCCGCCCTCTTTTATTTTAGCATCCCACCCTCTATTTACCTTTGTATCTTTCTAATCTCGTCCTCTTAATCTAATCTTATGCCCTCACTATAATAACTTCATAGTAATTTTATTTTCACTAAATTACTCTCGTCACTAATATTTTTCTCCCATTATCCCATCTCCAACTTAGATGATTCGAAAACCCTAAATCTTATCAACATCTGCCTCTAATCCCCTAATTCTCTTCTCTAGAACCACCTCTGTAATTTCAGTATTCATCATTCTCTATAGATTGTTGTATGTTTCCCCTCGTGTCCTCTTACTAAACTTATCCCCCCAAAATAATTACTTTATATTAACTATTATGTTTATCTTATTATTTCCTCACCCCGTCCTATTCTAATCTCATCCCACCTCTATTATAAATTTATATTAATTTAATAATCACTATATTTCTCTTGTTAACGAATCAATCATATTATAATCTGTTTTACGTAACTAATCTTTAACACTCATAAGTCTTGGCCTCTAATTAATTTAATCCAAATCTCACTCTTTTCTATTTTTTGATGAAAACTTAGCTTCTAATTAGTTTAATCCAAGTCTCACTCTTTTATATCTTTTGATGAGCTCAGCCTAAACTCTTAATGATGGGTGGAGTGTCCATTCGAGATGTTGGATTGCTAAAAAAAATTAATACAAAAAATTGCACAAAATGTTTTGTTTGTATAATTTAAGGTAGATAATGTACGATTAGGATTCTTTCATTTTTTTAAACTAAAAATTAAAAAAATTAAAAATTGAAGAGGGCATTGTTTGGGCCTGCCTCTTCCACAAACACAAAAATACAACACAAACGAAGACTTTTAAGATTTCCAAAAAAGCATTTCCAGTCCTCCAGTAAATATTTTAGAAACCATTCCCAAATTCCCAAGCAGTTTCTAGAACTAAAAAGACATCCCAACGACACTATAAGTGGTTCCCAGATTTCATAGTATGTTTTGAAAGGAGATGCATCTTCACGGCACACAGACCCCTTTGCTAAAACCCATTTTAGTAGCAAACCACCATTAAGGTTCCAGAATTAAGTAGTATCTGAGCTCTGTGTCAAAACACTTTCAAATCTTTTATTATTATTATGTTTTGTCGCCAACCTCATTGCTTTCACACATAAACCAATTAACATCCCAAGTTGATAACTACCAAACCCCTGATTATTTCAACACTTAATTTCAATGCTTACTACAACTAGTTAAGCATGTAACAATAATGAATCATGGTCCATAATAGAATACATAATACAATCAGGTTAAACAAGAGAATTCGAATCAATCTTTGTCATAACTTTGGGGTCGACTCTCAATGGCATATATTAAACAACTACTCTCCCACCAACTAGAACTACACTTTTGTAAAGAATCCATAACTACTCCCTATCAATCTTATTGTTTATTACATAACTATCAAAGGACTCAAATGGTTGTCATCTTGGTCATTATCAGAAGAACATGTTTATATATTACAAAAAAATCAATTGGTTGTCATCTTGGTCATTAATCAGAAGAACATGTTTATATATTACAAAAAAATCAATTGGTTGTCATCTTGGTCATTAATCAGAAGAACATGTTTATATATTACAAAAGAGATAACCCAATGGGCTTGTTCGAGTGGTTGAATGAGCTTCACACAGATGGTCTTGAGGTCAATCCCCCAGGCTCACTATTTGTTGTGCCTTGGTCGATGTTCCTGCCAAGTCAAGTGTTGTAATTAGTGCTGATGGGTTTACACCAGGTACCATCTGCAAAATGTAGGGAAGTGCCCAATTATGTGCCTTGGTCGATGTTCCTGACAAGTCAAGTGTTGTAATTAGTGCTGATGGGGGTTTACACGAGGTACCATCTGCAAAATGTAGGGAAGTGCCCAATTATTTATCCGCAAGTTTTTTCTTGGATTTTTTTTATAAAAGTCGTTAATTAGAAGAACATGCTTATATATTACAAAAGTCCATTAACAGTTGTAACATATTAGTAATGGTTGTCAACAAGTTAGTGGGGGCAGTGGATTCAATCTCCAATGTCACAACCATTCCATTGAAAGGATGCAAAGAGATTCTCAAAATTAGATGATACAGGGATTTTCCTCCAAATCAAAACCCGTACATCCAAGCATATCTTAAGCTTGTAAAACTAGCAAGACGATCAAGAGGATTGCAATCTAGTTCATTTTCTAGCAGGCAAGTATTCCAGTGAAAGTTGCTAATCACGTAACTCAAGAAAAGCAAACTCTGATGAGAATGGAAGAACTATAAGATCATTCAAAAATTATAATTTGTGATGAGAATGGAAGAACTATAAAATCGTTCAAAGAAATAATAACCAAGGCACTACGACAACCACTGTATCATCAAATAAAACATGACAATAGACGAATATTAGGTAGAATACGAAATGAAATTCCTCACTAGTGTGGGCATCACCAGACGAACAATAATCCTCAGAATAATCAGCATAAATTTCTTATACAGTTCATTCGTTAGAAAATAATACATAAGATGGACAAATAACCATGCGTGCAAACAATTCATGCATCTTCACCTTGATTACATAGAATACATTGCATTTTAATCTTCTTAATTCATAGGTGTTCACCGTTCTTCATTAATAAGCAAGCTCTCATTTCATAATAACAGCATAAAAGTTTATACAAATAAGAATACACAAATTATGTTGTTTTTATACAATAAGTCCAATATACAGCTCTCAACAATTTGCAAACATTCTTGCTATATAAACAAATATTGCCAGAATTTAAAAGTTTGGGGAAAACAAACAATGAACCTGAAGAGTGTCATATAGAAGTACATATTATGTTGATTTTAACAGTACTACTGCCCACGCCTTGAACCCATATTGGAATTCACAATGCCATACAAGCTTAACTTGCACCAGGTCAAGAGCAAGTTCACTTTGAATGTGCATGGGCTGAAGATTCTAAAGATGGTAACTTAATAAATGACTGCCCGTTTAGATCAACATTTTTTTCAGAGACCCGTGTAGCATGTTCACACACATGAATTTGGGAGCAAATATCATTGGAATCTAGATATTTCTCCAAATTTGTCAGCATAAGAGGCCCATATTCAAAGACAAGTTTCTTGCACTGAGAAAAAAAAATATAGGTGTTAGATTACCCTGAAGATAAAACTGCATTATAGTCAAATGACAGAAAGGCACACAGGAGAATATGATCTTACTTCCTTCACATGACCTGGCACACGTTCGCAACCATCCAGCATAATCTCAATCATTTTCATCTGAAGTTTTACAAACATTCAATCTCATTAATGTTGCAACATAAACTGCAAATTACAAACTTATCACACAACACACACTCAGAAACAAAAATATCAGGTCCTTCAGTATGTACAGTGTGCAAATTACCTTGGTCTCAGGGTCTTTTAAGTGTGTCTCGATTTCAAGAAGTGCAGATTCACAAACATCACAGTTAATTGGCTGTCTATTTAGAGCAAGAGATGATGAATCACTGCATATACTCATTTTCTGACAAAACTCCTTCGGACTAATAGTTGCAATCTCCACGAAAATGAGAGGAGCATAGTAGTCGACCATTGAATTACACTGAAAAATGGATAACATCAATGTTCCCAAAAGCCTAGCTGATTATAACAGAACTTGGTGGCAAAACAATCAGAACACCACCTTAGAAACATTGATATTAAAGCTACTAAAACTCCCAAACAAAACAATCTCAAGCTTTTCAGGACTTCACTCCTTTTATTAAAGATGAACTCATTTATGGAATAAATAAATAGATTTTGCAAACATATATCTGCTTGTCCAATAATCAGACCAATAAATGTGATTAAAATCCTACCTCAGTACCGAAAACACCAAGTTTTGAACATGTCTGGTGCAATGCAACCAAAACCTGTGCCTGAGTTGTGTTCTGACTGACGTAGTATGTTGCCTCTTCTATAAGTTCCTCACACATCGCACAAGTTTTGTCATCACCTGCATTCAATGAGGGGATATTTCTGCCCATACCTAACTTGTATTGTAAGTCATCGTTGTTCTTTCCATCACACAATCCTGTACCAATGCAAAGCTTATCTTGACTCAGGTAATCTTGCAGCACTGAAACAGCCTCTTGTATATACGTTCCTAACATTTCATCACACTGCAAAGAGCATAAAGACAATTAACTTAGTACACAGAAAAAAGACTTGGTAGCCTAGAACGCTAGAACTTCCATGAAAGATTTGGCACCTTTGCACTTAAATCGGATGGCAACTCATTACAGATACTTTTTGCAAGACTTTCAACATTTTTCAGTGTCTCCGGGTTTGATAGGGCTTCCTCAGCTTGCTTTGAAACCTCCATACATGTATTACAAAAAACACCAAGTGACGATCCATGGAAGTTAAGACCCCCACTCTTAGAAACAGTTTTTTCCAAAGGGACTGCAGATAGGCGGGGAACAGTATTTAACATTTTCCACAGACCTGAAACAGAAATACATACAACTTGTCAGCAAAATATTTTTGAAAATCACAAACATAGCACATATTTGATATCATTTCTCGGCTAGATAATAAAGGAAAATACTTTCAATAGACCTGATGACAGATTAAAAGGCTACAGCATATTTAGGGAGGTTAATGTGTCAAATTATGAGCTTTAATATTGATCCTAGTAAGTTCTGATCATTTAGAATGATTCTTACGTGCGAGTTTGATATCCTACTTGTGGCTATAATAAATCCCCAAAGACATAAGCATGAAAATAACAGATCCCTTTAGGTATTATATACAGGATTCCTGCCAAGAAAAGCAAGGGAACCATGAAAGAAGTAAGAGCATAGATGAGGTTTGAATATTCAGTCCATAGTTCAAAGTGATTTTTGTCAATACAATAAAAGATATAGCTTTGATTATTCGGTCCATAGTTCAAAGTGATTTATGTCAATACAATAAAAGATACAGGTTTGAATATTCAGTCCATAGTTCAAAGTGAATTTTTAACAAAGAAAAGGCAAGGTGAGAGTGGTGGGACCAGGAAGCATTATGAGCTTTAAAGTTTTAAACTAATAAGAAGCATTATGAGCTTTGAAATTGATCCCACTGGTAAGCCCTGGTCATTTAGAATGCTTCTTACATGTGAGTTTGAGATCCCACTCGTAGCTCTAATAATTTCCCAAACACATGAGCACGAAAATGACAGATCCCTCTATGTATTATATACAGAATTCCTCCCTTGTACCAAGAACAGACAGCCAAAGAAAAGACCCGTGAAAGAACATAGCTGAGGTTTGAATATTCAGTCCATAGGTGATATTTGTCAATACAATAAAAGATATAGAAACACCACTGGAAAGAATAAAAGTAAACACCTTGTTATATTTCATTGCCTCTGGAGACTGGTATAATTGCCAGCATTGGCAAGGCAAAGGATTCCGAGGTTCAGATATGCATAAATCTATCCCTATGACTTCAAGACAGACCATGTCATGGAAGTTCCTAAATATTTCCATAAATATAGCATGCATCACTGTAACACTGAAGCTTGAGACAAAGCCACTTTCTCATCAAAACGAACTTACTCAACAGCAGTACAATTGGTGTGACATAGGCATTGGCTATCTGATCTAAGCATATAAGCCAGAATATTTTTGGCAGTCTCATATTTAGATCAAAATAATTTCAGAATATTAGGAAACTCAGATTATTTTTATCCAAGGATTAATTTTTTTTATCCTTCATACATACATATCCTGGTCACAGGTGCAGTGTTAGATGTTGCAAAGGTAGGAGTCGAGGGAAACCTCCCAAATGGCCTTAGAGAGAAGATTGTGTTTGGTCACCATCCTCTCGAGGGACGAGAAGTGGGACATAGGTGGGAGCAACCATCAAAGATAGGAAATATGTCAACATACTCTCTGGCAAAGTGGAAAGTAGTGTGCATTGTCAAAGTGGGAAGTGGGAGGAGGAGAAGGGAGAGGCACCGCACAAAGGGAGAAGGAATTGGGTGCATGATCCGCTAGAGGAAGGAGGGAGCCCAAGAGGTGTTAGATGTGAGGGAGCAAAGCCCGGTTAGCAAGGACATAGTCAACCACACGGTTGTTGCCACTATGGGGGAAACATGTGAAGCTACTAGATTCAGGGTAGCAGAAGAGATTGTTAAGGAGCAATAAGTTGTGAGAATTGCCATGCTAGAGAAGGGGCCTCACACTGTCGTCCAAAATTGTGTGAAGACCCACTATGTCAAGGTTGATCTCTTGAAGACAAAGGACATCCTTAGATTTGTCATGAATTTGTACCTATTAAAACTTGGTTCGAGAGTTGAATTCTCCCAAGAGGATAACATCACCCAATGTGGAGTACTGAAAAATGTCTGAGTAGAGGTCGAGGAAGGGATCCCTACCAAACTCAGAGTGAAGTGGGAAGCTCAAGGAAGCTGAACGGAAATAGCAAATCATAATGAGAGGGGGGCACTCCCTCATACTCAAATCCACATGAATACAGAATGCTTGTCAAATGTGGTTGCCGAAATCCTAATCTAGAGGGAGTATTGAATAAGGCAAGAAACACCTCCCAAATCTCAAACACCACCAACGTTTCAAGTCTCTTGTCTAGAAACAGATGTCCATTGGTGACATGAACATCTAATGGGATAAAGTTCTAGCTCAGGACTCTAATGGGTCTCAGTGAGAACGAGTTTTTAGGACACAAGAACATCATAGAAGGTTCTTGGAGAGGACCATATTGTACAATTGCAATTCCACCAAGTGATGGAGAGGCTATCATTGCTCATGGAAACCTAAGAGCAATTTCATTTAGTCAATCAAGGGCGTGACCACCATGATGGGGGGAGTCATGAACCACAACCCTACAATTTCGGGTTACTTCCCATATTTTATTGTTCCTTGTAGCCATGACTTAGGCATAGGTCTTTTGGAGCTCCTCCTTTTAAAGACGTAGAAGATCCTCATCCACATAAATCTTCTATGGAAGAGAGAATAGCTTTTCCTTTTAACTCTCAAGGCTTGCAATCGCACCTCGATGAATTGGAAATGAATAACAAGAGTGTTCTCAAGTAATTGAAAATCTGCAAAGGTTTAGTGGTCTTAGGGAGGCCACAGAGTCGAAGGCTGATCTCCTTGGCTTGGTACATTCTTTCTTTTTCAAATTTTGCTTGAACAACGATTTCAACCATAGGGGAGTCTTTTCCCCTTGACAACCTCTACCCATGAGCTATGTTCTTTTTGTGTTCTTGTTTTTTAGTCACTACATTATGAATTTGTGATTTGATTATAAATTGTAATGTGATAAAATTTGAACTCTAAAGGCCATTTAGAACCTTAAGGTTTATGTATTTTCTTTCATAACTTCAAAGATATGTATCTCAAAACTTATATCTTGGTGAAATTTCGTATTTCACCCTTGCATGCCACATACATGAGAAATCTATGCATATTTGGTGTAAATGGTTTTGAATTCCATTGGTGTACATACATACATACATACATATATGTATGTTACTGGATCCAATACCCCAATGTGTAGGATCCACATATCCGATCCACATCTGGATGTGATCCACCAAGATCCGCCTAGGATCCATCATGGAAATGGATCCCCTAGTTAAGGAAATGGATCCCGAGCCCATGAAACGGATCCTGTGGAAAATTAAACAGATTCTGAAATTTTGAACGGATCCTGAAACTTACACTGCTTTTGTGGCCCACCAATCCCCCAAAAAACATTTTTTAATGAAAAACTTCTGAAACCCTAAACACCTAAAGGCTAAAACCTAAGTTGCCAAGAAACATGGGTATGGGGATGGGTACTGGTATGGGGACGGGGACGCCACTTTTTGAAACAAGGTACTTGGGTATGTCGGGTCTGAGGTTCGTGGCAGTTCCGAAGTTCATGTAAGATACAGTTCGACTTAAGCGAGGATTTTTTTTATTTTTCCGTTTTAAACTGGTGCTTTTTCTCTTAAAAGGATTTTTCATTTTGTTCAGGCCGAACCAAACGCAATGGTAATCGTTGACGAAGTGGACTATGATGGCGTCTCTCCTAGGGCTCCAATTTTCAATGCCAATCATGAAATTAAATGTCACTTTAAAGACTCTTGTGGTTCAGACTGATAAGACTGCTCCCTCGCACAGCCCATGGCAGACACCTAAATTGATTTCTCCTCCCACGCAGCCTAATAATGGTTCTAGTTCGAACAGGACGGTAGGAATTAATGGTCCCAGAAGGAAGATGGGAACTCGTGTGAAAAAAGAGAATGTTTCTCTTTCAGTTGGAAGAGATATCGGAATAGAGGAAGTCCCAAACTATCTCAAACTAGCTCTGGTAGGTTGTTTCTGTGGAAAGGTGGTTGGCGAAACCTCCTTGATTCACTGGATGGAAGAAAACCGGTATCCTATTCTAAACCAAGTTCTGAACTTTCACATTATGTCTATAGGATGGATTTTATTCAAAGTAAATTCAGAGGAGGATAGACAGAAGCTTTTGGAACATAATTGGAAGTGGGGACCTTCCGGACTAATTCTAAAGAAGTGGCAAGTAGACTTTGATGCGAACAGAGAGCCTCAGAACTTACAACAGGTATGGATGATCTTGTCAGGGCTCTCGATGGTTTTCTGGCATAAAGCAATGTTAAAGGCAATTGGTGACAATTTGGGGAGATTTGTTGCTTTGGAAGATGACTGTGAACAAAAGGTGGGCAGGCGTTGTGCTCAAATTCTGGCGGAATTAGATCTCAGGGATGGTTTATATGAGGAAATTATTCTGGAACTGCATGGGAGTGTCTAGAGACAGCGAGATTATTGGAAGATCTTGTTTCTTTGTTTTGGATGTCGACAAGTTGGTCATTTAATTGGGGACTGTCCCAATCCGGTGCCTGGTTATTCAAAGCATAAGAAGATTTGGTTGAAGAAGAAAGTTGTGAATTCGTAGATTATGGGAGGGAGCAGGGTCGAAGAGGTCGAAGAAGAAAAAGGTGGCGGAATTTCAATCAAGGAAGACGACGCCGCGAAGTTGGTGGTCAGCGAAGAGAAGGAGTCTCTCCCTGGTAAGACTGTTTCTCCCTTTGTAAATTCCCTTTCCGATTTAGTCCTAGATTTTAAAAATCCTCCTGGAACGTTGGACACGCCCCTATCCCCTCTTGTCGAGGTCGTCCCGTCCTTGGGTAGTCAGGAAATGTCGACGTCAAGCATTGTGAGAATTGAGGAGGAGACTGTTTTGGATTTCCCAATTCCTTCTGCTCAAGCTTCTCCCTCTCCAAATAAAAAGCGGGAGAGTATTGACAATTCCTTGTCAAATGCTGAGTTGTCGCCACCCTTGACAAAGGAGAACCCGCCCTCATGGATAAGACATAAAATATATAATACTAGGTCTAGAAGGGCACTCACAGGGTTGGAGGAGAAAGCATCAGCTGGAGGTCTTGTGCTTGACCCCTTTCCGAAGGTCACGTTGGGAAGGAAATCCCAAATTTCCAAAGCTAAAAAACAAGCTGAGCTGGAAGTCAAATTAGGTAAGTAGTCAACCATAAACAAGGCCCTTAGAGCAGGGATAGCCCAGCCCAGGGTCCCCTGATGATTTGTTTATCCTTCAACTTGAGGGGGTTAGGGAGCTCCCCCAAAGTAAATGCTCTCAAAAGAATGATAATCTAAATCCTTCGGTCATCCTCCTTCAAGAAACAATAGTGGAAGGGCGTAAAGCTCAGGAAATTCTTGAACCTTGGCTTAAAGACTAGTCTTTTGCCTCCATTAGCTCAGATGGTCATTCGGGCGGACTTGTAACAGTGTGGAAGCCGGAATTGAGAGAAGTTTCAGTGAATTCTTATGAGACAGTGTTGAAGACTGTTTTGGAAGATAAGATCTCGGGGAGTACTTTTTCAGTTTTCAATATCCACGGCCCCTTTCAGAATCGACGGACGTTTTGGGAGTCTTTCTTTCTTCAGGACTGCTAGAGGAGAGTAATATGATTGTGGGTGGAGATCTTAATCTTACCCTCTCTGAGCGAGAGATATGGGGGGAAACTATTAAATTTTTGGTTAGGGTTAGGGTTTGATGCAGAAAATCAAAACTTATATACTTTAATGCAAAAATTCAATATAACAAATATATACTAGAGCAGAATAGTACAACAGTAACTTTAAACAAGATAGTTTAAAACTTTAAAACATAATTTTCATCTCTTTCAATTTTTCAACTTTATTACACCAATGGGTCCTTGTGTTAAAGTAATCTTCAGTAACATGTAACCAGTAGTATAAGATTAATAATAACAAGTCTAATCAATAAGAAGAGTAAGTTAGGGTAAGTACCTGGAGTGTGGAACCCTTCATGTTTTATACTCAGAAAATTTTACTTTCAGAAAAGGACTGTGCCTCTCAGAGGCCAGTCAATCACTAGGAACCAGATGACCTTGTTAGAGGGTTAGTACTAACTGGGTTGAGGTATACACAAATAGTCAATGACAGTCAGAAACAAAGTGACAGTCTAACTCAAAACTCAGTATAATAGATCAGATCCCAAAAATGTCAGCACATAAGTTTAACCAATAGCAAGTTCTTAACACAGAGTATAGATCACAGATAAGTCTCAGTGAATAGATCTTGTCAAAAGGAGGGCTCAGCAGCAAGGGTTTAGGATAGATCCGATATAAAGCAGTTAACAAGAATGACAACAGATCATATGATCAAATCCGTAAGGCCCACGACCTCTTCAAATCAACCCACAGTAGCTACTACAACAAACAGGCTTGATCCCCTGCCTCACGGTCTTCACAAGATAAATAAGATCTGACCTCTAGGCTTTATGGCCCAGTCAAGCAAGTCAAGATGAACCAGATTGGACCTCTATAAAATCTCAGACACACAGATTCGAACCCCAGACAGGTCTTAACAGTCAGATCAGACTCATGTATGGGCAGATCAGACTTCTTTCTAGCAGATCGGGCTCTCTTACAGGCATATCAGATCTTTCAACAAGTAAATCGGACTCCAAGCAAATAAGATCTGACCTCTAGGCTTTATGGCCCAGTCAAGCAAGTCAAGATGAACCAGATCGGACCTCTATAAAATCTCAGACACACAGATTCGAACCCCAGACAGGTCTTAACAGTCAGATCAGACTCATGTATGGGCAGATCAGACTTCTTTCTAGCAGATCGGGCTCTCTTACAGGCATATCAGATCTTTCAACAAGTAAATCGGTCTCCAAGCAAGTTGCAATAAGAAGATCAGACCTAAATAGCACCAGATCAGATTTCCAACAAGGCACAAATCAGTCAAATAACTCAACAACAGGTTGTGGCCTTCAACAACAGAGCTCACGGGTGGTTGGTTAGAGTATCCAGGGCTGACGGCTTAGTTCAGGTGCAGCATAAAAACCCTCAACATTAGCTTCAGATCAGATCTGGAATATTCAGCAGGTGGGCGGCCTACAAACTCGGGTGAGCAGCAATGATATCATTGACGTCAAGCAGACGAAGGAGCAGAGCTGAGATAAAGATATTGAATTGCCAAAAAGAAGACTTCAATATATAGGATTAGGGTCTTCTAGAATGATCATTAAATTAATATTTTAATTAAGTTAGGGTTCCATAGATTTAGGAGGGTACCACTTAGTTAGGACATAAAAATAAAAGTCACAAGTTATAAAATATAAAATATAAATGACTTAGGTGGGTACCAACACATTATGGTCAAAACAATAAAATCACATTTAATACAAAAAATATAAGTAGGGTGACATTAGGTGGGTACTAGGGTCATTTAATTAGTTAGGTGAGGTACAAGGACCAACACATGACCCAACATAAGATAAGTGTGGGTACATGACCCATAAACCCTAGGACCAAGGGTATACCACAAAGTGGACAAACAATCATAGTACCCATAGGACCAAAATCATCAAGATAGTACAAATCAAAAAACAACTCAAGGTGGGTAGAAGACCCCACTAACCACAAGTCAAAGACAAGGTACCAAAAGACCAATAATCAACACGGTGTAAAGACCAAGGATGAGCAACAAAGGTGGGGTACAAGCAATCATCTCTCTCTCAAATGTACAAGTGTTCCATACACAACCTGATATTTCATCATCGCTGTGTACGAAAGGGTCCACACTGGATCATGGGATCATGTGGTCCTCTAGACTGCTCCGCGGGTCAAATGCTAGTGGCTCCATCAAGGGGTGGCCAGTCCCTTGAGAAGACCATCTAACTCAACCATCTCAAAGACCTAGGACAATAAGACATCACACACCATCATCTTGGTCCACTGACCAAGATGAACCTGGTTAACTGACCAGGTATGTCACTACAGGAACTACTTGGTCCTTGTGACCAAGAATCTGCCTGGTCTCGGACCAGGAGGTCTCTGTCTCAACCTACGGGACCTGCTTGGTCCTCGTGACCAAGAAACTGTCTGGTCCCAGACCAAAATACCCTAGAGACAAGTAGGGGCCTTAGCCACATGCTAGGGACTTTTCCATGGCATCAACCTGCTTGGTCCCCGACCAAGAACCCCAGGAGAACTCTTTACTCTGCCTGGTTAACTTAACCAAGAACCCTAGTTAACTGACTAGGGTACCATCCTCTCTGAGAATGGGTCTCGTAGCTACACTAACTTTAACAGAAACAACTAGAGCTAATTCGTTAAGCAATTTCTTCACTGCAAATTTGTATTCTAAGGGATTGATTGACGTTCAACCTCTGAAGTTAGAACCCACATGGAGGAACAATAGAAGTGGGGAAAATGCAATACCGAAATGAATTGATAGGTTCTTAGTCTCAGAGAATATGCTAGTTGGTTCCCTAATGGTAAAGTCTTGGGTAGGAGTCGAAAGTTTGTCAAACCACCGTCTGATTCTCTTGTCCATAGAGAAACAAGATTCGAAGCCTCCTCCCCCTTTTAAATTTAATCCCTCCTAGCTCAAGGAAGAGGATTATAGGAAACTGGTGCAGGAATCGTGGATTACCCTACATGATAACGCCCCTGAGTCTTATATAAAACAATTCTCAGATAATCTCATAAGAACGAAGAAGGCTTAAAAAGCTTGGGAAAAATCATACAATTCTTGACAACAAGAATAGTTGAAAGAGGTGGAAGGTAAGATAGAAGATTTGTATCGAGGAAACATTGCAGGGGTTTTTTCAGAAGACGAGTTGGCGGTATTGAAAGCATTGGAACTAAAGCAGGAAAAGCTATTGGCTAATGAGGAGCAAAAATGGAGGCTCAAGAGCAAGGCTATATGGATCTCTGAGGGAGATAACAAAGCTAAATTTTTCCACAGGTTCACTTGACATAGAAAGAATGTTAACACTATCTCATAAATTCAAGATATCAGTGGGAATTTGGTCAGCTCCTTTCAGGATAAAGCTAGTGTTGGGAAGGCTTTCTTCCAGAATCTATTTAAGGAACCGGAAGGGTGCCCCATTCAGGAAATAATGCAGGTTCTCAGATTATTCCCAAAGATGGTTATAGCTGATATGAATGAGGGAGTAATAGAATAAGTGTTTGAAGAGGAATTGCACAAAATGGTACACTCCTTCCAAAAAGGTAAGAGTCAGACCAGATGGGTTCTCGATTGAGTTTTTCTAGGGTTTTTATGATTTGGTGAAAGGAGATATGCTTAAGACTGTTAGGGAATCCCAAAGGTATGGAAAGGTTTTGGGAGGCTTTAAATTCTACATTTCTGGCCTTAATTCCCAAAAAAACCAAAAACCTATTTCCTTTGAGGATTTCAGACCAATCTCCTGTTGCAATATTATTTACAAGATCATTGCTAAAATCATTGCACAGAGACTAAAGCCTGTTTTGAGTAAGATAGTTTCTGAGGAACAGTTTGGGTTTTTATTCAATCGACAAATCCATGATGCAATTTCTTTGGCTCAGGAGGCTATCCATTCAATCAAAAAGAACAAATGCAATGCTTTCACCCTTAAATTGGACCTGTCCAAAGCCTATGATAGGGTAAGTTGGACCTTTCTCAGACTACTTCTCCTTCAGTTGGGCTTTGCAGTAGATAGTGTGAATTGGATTATGGGGTGCATTCAATCGACGTCCTTTGCAGTCCTTATCAATGGATCGCCGCCCCCCTTCTTCAGGCCTACTAGAGGGATTAGACAAGGTTGTCCTCTCTCTCCTTTTCTTTTTCTCTTGGTAGCAAATGCTCTAAGCAGGCTAATGCATCAGGCCAAGCAATCTGGCTCTTTCAAGGGGGTGAAAGTCTCAAATATAGAGGAACTTTCCCATATACTATTCATGGATGATGTTTTAATAATGGGAGAAGGTTCGATTGAAAACATACATTCTATTGTTCAGATCCTTGAGACATATAAGAAGGCCACTGGAATGCACATCAATGTGGAGAAATCATGTCTTGCAGAGAACATTGTCTGAGAATTTGTAGACAAGAATTAAAGAGGAGGTGTCCTTTCCCTTGAATTCCCTCTATGATGGCTTCAAATACCTTGGGTTCTACCTAAGACCTAATGCTTATTCTTTCAAGGACTGGATGTGGTTGTATAAAAAAGTGGAAGGGAGAATTTTGTGCTTGGCTAACAGGTTCTTATCAAGAGGTGGTAGGTTGGTTTTGATCAAAGCAATGTTACAAAGTATTCCGGTCTATTGGGCTTCAATAGCTTATATCCCCAAGGGGATCCTCACTAAGATCAGGAAGAAGTTCTTTTCATTCTTGTGGACCGCGAGCAAACAGGCTGAAGGAATCATGTTGGTTAAGTGGTCAACAATGGCAAACTTAAAAGAATTAGGTAATTGGGGTCTGAAAAATCCAGTTCTTTTTTGTCAAGCTCTTACTGCAAAATCCTTGTGGAGACTAATTCAAAATGCTGACTCTTTATGGGGTAAAGTATTGATCTCTAAATATTGCCTCAATTGTTCAATTATGGACTGGATAAGGAGCCCTGATAAGACTCATAAAAATGGATCTATAGGATGGAAGGCCTTTGTGGAATCCTTCCCCTTGATAGGTAAATGCTTAGCGTGGCAAATTGGGGATGGCAAAACCATTTGGATTGGTCTAGATCCATGGGTCGGTGCAGGAGAGAACTACAAACTCTCAGGAAGTACTATCGATTCCCTAAAGCTTCAACATATAAACAATCTTTACGATGCCATTGATCAATCCTCTCAGGATGGGATCAGAACGGTGTGGAAATCCGTGGAGGTCCTGGGATTGGAAGGTGAGGTAGAAAGAGAATGGACTTTGTATGTTGATAAGTTGGTTTCTTGTTTTATTCATATAGAAGATGGAGAGTCTGACAGATTAGTATGGTCAAAAAACACTGTGACAGGAGATTTTACTGCAAAGCTTGGATATGAGACTCTGGCTCTAAACTCCTTTGATGGTATTAGAGTGTGGTGGTGGTCTGCGGTGTGGAAGGCTTCAGGTCCTTTAAAATCCAAAAGCACTCTATGGCTTGCCTTAAGCAACAAATTACTAATTTGGGACAACTTGTGGAAACAAGGATGGCAGTGTCCAAGCTAGTGTATCCTATGCCATATGAATTGAGGAATCGTGCTTACATTTATTTGTTTTCTGTCCATATGCAATGGTTGTTTGGAATGAATGAACTTAAGGCCGCTTCAGTGCAGTTGGGGAATTCATTGGATCAGAGTTGCCTATCGTGGTGGAAAATCCCGATCGTACGCTCTTTCGATGCTTTCCCTTCTTCCTTTGCATATGGAATTTGGTGGGCGCGAAACACAACTATCTTCCAGGACCGTCTGATTCCAGTAGAAGTGACAGTGTCTCTTATTGTGCAGTGGACAAAGGGGCATAAAGCAACAGATAAATCGAGGAAGCAGCATACACTGGTGCCTCCAACAATTGATAAATCGGTACCGTGGGATTTTTTTCGACGGGGCTAGCCAAGGTGAACCCCCGTTGGGCGGCTCCGAGGGCATTCTATACATGAAAGAGAATCATAAGCTCAGCATCAAATTCGCTCCAAGTCATTGTTCAAATAGCAAGGCTGAACTTGCTGCTCTTTACTCTGTTCTGAAAGTGGCAATTTCATGGAATATATCCACTCTTCATATATATGGAGATTCAAAAATGGTCATTGATTGAGCCAATAACAAGATCCAAATAAAGGTTCCTCATCTCCAACATCTGTTAACTTATATACGCCAGCAGATGGATCACTTTTATGGTTTATCATTTACTCATATATACATAGAACTAAATGGAGAAGCAAATCAGTTATCTAAAAATGCCTTGCTACTGGATTTTGGGAAAACATAGATTGAAGAATTCCGTGAAGGAACTGGCTCTTTGCTGCCATAATGATACTAGAAGACTGTAGACAAGGAAGTAATGCTTCAAATGTATCAGGAAGATGTTTATGTAATAAAGAATGTCTTTTTTTAATATGTGGATGTAATGTTCGTACTGACTAGTCCTTCTTGGGCTGTTCATGTTCATTCTCTATGGATGAATGATATTTTCCAATCGGAAAATATATATATATATATATTAAAATTTATAAAAATAAAACATGTCACAGTCAGATCATACATGCATTTTTCTAAATTCAATGATTCATATGACCATTCACATTGAAAATTTGAAACATAAAATAATAAATTTGATAAATCATAGACTCGTAGTAGATATCAAGTGGAAGACTGGAAGTTATATAATTAACAATAATAAATGTCCATGACTCCATGAGTTCAAACTTCGTTGTCATACTACATTCAAAATTTGCGTAATGGCATTTCCAAACATGAAAAGAAAGTTCAAAACAGTAAACAATGAACAAGATAGCTGATTTGGCTTCCTCGAGCCATGTCATCAGCATCCTCAAGATCAATGTCATCAGCATCACTAAGGTCCTCTGTTAGGAAGCTCTCTAGCTAGGCATCACTCTCGAGTCGAGGCGTCGCTTGAGCAATGAAATGTTAAAACTTAGGTTTGGGACCCGGGTTTAGGTAAGGGCCCACTTCTTATTAAAGTTTTAATTTATTAAACATTGCAAATCGACCCCCTAACACCGGCGGATGCCAAACTTGAACAAAACTGATCCGGTCTTACCCCCGGTGTACCCAAACACGGGGTACGGCGTACCGAAATGCATGCAAGTACCCAAATTTCATGAATGCCGTCTCGGGTACGTGAGGTCTGATTTGGGTACAGCCGGGTACAGCAGGGGACGTACCTTTGAAGTACCCAAGTACACGGTACGGGTTCGTGTACCCGACCCCCTGGTACGGGTACCCATGCAACACATAAAACCATAAACCCAATTCCTGGTCAAGGTCTGATCTATCCTTGTGTCAAGATCTGATCTGCTGATATGGACATGTGGATGTGGCTCACAAAAACACTGTTATGACCTGCTTCAACGGTCATGCTGAAATGGTATTCAAAATTATTAATTATCAATCATGGTTATAACTCATCAAATTATTAGTTATGGTACATGAATGGCTAATAGTAATGTGTGGAAACTCTCTTGTTTAGCTATAACATATAGTTCTACTCTTGTGTTTCCTGAATAGTTTTGATTCTTCATTCTATTTTTTTATTTATCATATAAATCTTTATTTTTTATTTTTTTTGTACTTGTTATTTCCCTGCCATAACTAGATCCTACCTTTTCAAAAATCGGGCAAATCTGTATCAGGATCCATATCCATATCCGGGTAACTTATACACAAAAAATTACATAATATATATATATATATAATCAAAATTTGAATATTTTATGTAAATTTTGGTCCACGAAATTTTAATACCAGCTTTTTTACTAATTCTAGTTCCAGTCCAGTGTCATTTATAACAACTATGCTCCACACGAGCAAAGCCTCGGAGTTGGAAGAATGACACAAAATATATTTAAGTTGTAGCATTGCCTTGCAGGCATGCATTGTCACTTCTAGTAACTTCTAGAAATAATTGCAA
Organism: Larix kaempferi; assembly: GCA_027924585.1. Lineage (NCBI taxonomy): Eukaryota > Viridiplantae > Streptophyta > Pinopsida > Pinales > Pinaceae > Larix > Larix kaempferi. The sequence goes on from BSBM01000001.1 coordinate 78,861,373, forward strand.
GAACTATAAATACAAAGATGACTCAATGAGGAATGTCTCAGCTCATTCTAAAATTGATAGTGAAATCAGTTTTAAAGGCACTATATACATGGTAGGTGGGTATCATGGAATAAATGCATTTATCTTTGATAAATGTGATACAAGATTTTCATCACAGGTGTCACAAATTAAAGAACTAGCTAGGAGCCCAGATGCTTGGCTCAACTTCCATTAAAAATGTAAAAACTAATCTATACAGAAATTGGCCAGCCAAATCAAGGAAATTCTCAAGCCTCAAAAGAGAGCATGTGGCCCAAGCCCAATTATTGAAAAAAGAGGAAACCCTAGCATGTAGCAAATAATGGATGTTTTTCCCTGTAACTAGTAAAACTAAATACCACTCTAAGATTGCATCAAGATTTGGCCCATAGATAATAAGAGTCCATGGGACTACAAATACTAAAAGTCCTGCATATGTAATAGCCATGGTTAAGGTCTTGACGTCTCCTTTTAGAATATGCCTACAAGCAAGAATTTAATTAGACATTTTTGTACTCTTTGAATTCAATGGCGTTTGTTGTATAGCTTTCCATTGTTCGCCATTAAACTCTGCTAGATATATGCTCAGGGTGTGTCTGATTTAAGGTGAGCAAAAGAGACTAGACAGAGACGCTGTAGTGTCTTCAAACAAGCAGGGTTACAAATGATTTGCAGCATTAACAGCAGAATCTAGAGGAGGAGATCAAACAGACAAACCGAGCAAGTGGGTAACTACCCACAAAGCATCCATGGAAGTAAATTAATAATAAAGAGGTAACTTAATAATAATGATAGTAAGTTATAACTTGGTGTTTGAACATAAGCAAATCAAGTAGTGCATAATTACATATGGTGTAACAAGCAATGAAGTTGAGAAGGGATTGCTGCACAAAATTCCAAAAGGGGATGAGGGAAAGCTACCATGACCTTGCAAACCCAACAGAGTGAGAGGCATAGCTCCCTACTACCAGATCTTTCCACCAAAGACAAGGGAATGTGCAAATAGTCAATAGAATTAAAAACCAAGGCAGTTATCATTTGCAATTTGCTGCCACTGCTCACCATAAAAAATACTACTACTAACAGAGGAAAACACACAAAACTCTGAAAACAACAAAAAAGTTATGTTAACAATTTCCTGACTCTGTATGTTACTACCAACAAATCAAAGAAATATGCAACATACCTTCAGCAACTTTTTGATTTACTATTGAAAGCCTTGGAACTGATTCTGGCATGTCTCCACCAAGAACTATTCGTTGAGCCTCCTCCCTAATAAAGATGCCATTTGCCAGATTGAAAACCTCCTGCCTTATCAACAGTGGCCCTATAACACCAATCAAAAATTAGAAATTGTAAGCCTAGAACTCAAAATGTATGAAGCCCAGAATACCACTATCGCTACTTTCAGAACTAGCAGAATAGATAAACTAATAACTGAACATTACCAAACTAGTATTATGTAATTATACTATAAACTAATAACTGAACATTACCAAACTAGTATTATGTAATTATACTATAAACTAATAACTGAACATTACCAAACTAGTATAGATCCATCCATCTTAACCCTGGATCTATTAAGCACCAAGAGTAATCAAAAAAGAAAATGATGTGCAAATCTCTTGGTGCTTAAAAGATTTGGGGTTAAGATGGATCTGTGCTAGTATTTTTCTTCTTCTTCTTCTGTCCGTTCTTTCTTGCTTTCTGTTTTTTAAAATTTGGCGTTGTTACCACCTATACATGCACAAAATTTTGAGAGATGGAGTTAGAGGAGGATGTATAATTCTTAGATGGATAATTTTATTTTTGATGGACTACTCTCCATGCCTTGATGCATTAAATTCCATTTAGAGTCATTGTTAAGGCACATTTCACACTCGAGGGTGAAATTGTATGGCAAAGTTGTGTGTTTACCATGAGGAGGACATCATAGGCACATTGTTCAAGGTCAAGGAAGCTATTTGAGGAGAGCACTCCACTTTTTAAAGAAGATTTGTCATTGCACACCCTTTAAAAGGCATGATTGGTTAAAGGGTCAAAATGAGGAATGCACAAGAGAAGAGAAGCACTCCACCTTTAGGATTTTTATTCTATTTTTAGAGAGTTGCTAGAAGATCTCTCATGAAGAGCATCTTACCTTGAAAATAATTCTACAACTTATTTCATGATGGATCCATAACCTTCTAGACTGTTCTCTATGATATTTTATTAGAAGGTTGATCAAATAAGCTTCTAGAAGAATCACCCCTTATATATGTCTCTAGAATACACTTTTCTTTACATAAAGAGAGGTGACCCACAATGAAGTATCTAGAAGCTCTTCTAGAAGTGCCCCTACTTAGAAGTCTCTAAAAGAGGGTGCCCTAGGAGTTTCTAAAGAATTCTATAGGCTGTAAATGGAACTAAAAAAGGGAGTCACATCCTCATTTGCAAGGTGTGTTTTCATGCTACAGAAATACCCAAGGCTATTGGGCTGAAAGTTGAATATATCTTTGCAAGATTTGGAGCTTCATTATGGACATATTCAGGGCTGTCCTTTTGCATTGTAAGGCTCTGTTGTTATGTACCTTTTTTTCCCTTCTTTGCTGGAAAATATTTTTATTGTTACAGGTTTTGTTAACCAGCATAGGAGGCCTGAAAGTGTGACCTGTTGTCCTCTTGAGACTTATTAAGATCAGATTTGGATGGTGCTATGTATAGTGGCTTTAATTCAATAGAAAATTGTCCTTTTACTTGACATATTCAGCTTCGATAATGCATCTTGAGGCAAGTGCTTAACAGAAGTGCTGTGGTTTCATTTTAAGCTATGTACGTTGGTCGTAAGTGTAATTTGCAGAACTGTTATAACTGAAAAACTGTAGTTATGGCATGTTAGTTTGTTTAATGTGCTTCATAATCAAGTTCCCAACTCATTTAAGTGTTTTTTACTCCATAGCCCAATGGATAAGGCACCCATGTACTTGAATTCAACACCATATATATATTGAAGACATTAAATTTCTGTATTGCCAAATCTTATATTAATTATTTGGTTCTCAGGTTGGATTGGCAATCCTATCAGGGAGAACCCCCCTTTTGCTGGAAAAGAACCAACCTAAAGTGAAGAAAATGGCCACTGTGGTGACAAAAGGTGGCACTTCTAAGTTGCTCTAGGATTTGTGCTTGGTGATTGTGTTAATTTTTAGTGCAGCTGCGAGACCCATTCTCAGAGAGAATGGTACCCTAGTCAGTTAACTAGGGTTCCTGGTCATGTTAACCAGGCAGAGTAATGAGTAAGACCCTAGAAGGTACCCTAGGGCCCCCAGCTGTCTCCTGGGGTTCTTGGTCAAGGACCAGGCAGATGGATGCCATGGCAAAGTCCCTAGCATGTAGCTAGGGCCCCTATTTGTCTCTAGGGTATTCTGGTCTGGGACCAGACAGTTTCTTGGTCACGAGGACCAAGCAGATCCTGCAGGTTGAGACAGAGACATCCTAGGTCCTGCAGATGGTTGATCAACATTCAGTCTAGGACTGAATGCTCAACTTGAGGCTGAGGACCATTCTCTGGGAGAATGGAGAACCTGGTCATGGACCAGATGGTTGATCAACATGTCCCAGTCTACGACTGAGGCTCAGCCTTGGGCTAATAAGCCATTCCTTGAGAATGGAGGCACTTGGTCAGTTACCAAGATTATGATGTGTGATGTCCTCTTCTCCTAGGTCTTCGAGATGGATGAGTTGGTTGGTCGTCTCAAGGGACTAGCCACCCCTTGTGGAAGCTACTAACATTTGACCTAAGGAGCAGTTGAGAGGACCACATGATCACATCATCTGTGTGAACCCTTCCTTATACAATGATGATGAACTTTCAGGTTATATGGAACATTTGTACATTTGAGAGAGAGATGACTGGTTGTACCTTTCCACCTTGGGTGATTTACTTTTGGTCCTTGCACCTTATTGTTTATTAAGTCTTGTGGTACCCTGTCTTTGATTTATGGTAATCGGGGTCATTGACCCACCTTCTATTTATACCACCCTTGTTGTTTTTGGTCTTATGGGTACCTGTCCACTTTTGGAACATACTCTTGGTTATTAGTCTTGTACCCACTTATTTGGTACATGACCTTAGTTTATATTTATTCTTTTATTTTTACTTTTTTTTATTTTTGTCAAAGTTACAAATATCGGCGATATATCGCCGAAATCGCGATATATCGCGATGAGATCTCCATGCCGATTATATCGGCAAATATCGCGCCGATGTTTAAGGCGATTTTTTGTGTAGAAAAATCGCGAAAATATCGCGATGTTTGATAAAAAATCGCGAGTCGATGTTTTGACATCGCCAGTCCGCCCGCGGGGTATAAAACGCTCAGATATACGTTTTTTTTTTGTTTTTTCTTGACTGTTTCGTTCTGTTCGTGGTCGCCGTTCATAGAGGATTCGTGGTCGCCATTCAAACCCCCGTGGTCGCCGTTCGTGGTCGCCGTTCGCAGAGGATTCGTGGTCGCCATTCAAACCCCCGTGGTCGCCGTTCGTGGTCGCCATTCAAACCCCCGTGGTCGCCGTTCGTGGTCGCCGTTCACAGCCGTTCGTGGTCGCCATTCAAAACCCCGTGGTCGCCGTTCGTGTTCGCCGTTCAGCCGTTCGTGGTCGCCATTCAAAACCCCGTGGTCGCCGTTCGTGGTCACCATTCACTCTCACTCTTGGAGGTAGGGCAAAATAACACCCTGGTCGCCTACAGCTAACTCTACCTACAGTCTGTTAAGCTTGTCTTTAATGCATGAATGTGGATGATAGAAGTGGTTGAAATTAGAGCTAGTATTGTTTGCAATTTCCACACATCTTTTGGATTATCGTGTTGCAAATTGCTTTCTTATTGCTGTCAATGCTCTCACTGCATGAGGGTTTGACGTTTGTATTTTTAATTTTTATACACTCTTTATTCCATTCATTGAGTGTGCATTTTTAAGCATCTTTCTCTGATTTCGGGTGACTGATTGAAGTCTGAGGCAGCCGCAGTCAAGGTGAAAATTTAAAGTTTTTGGGTATCATTTACTAAGGCAGCAGTGAAATGTTTTCTTGCATAGGGTAGCCACAGTAGAATAGTCTGATCTGAGGAGGCATCCGAATAGCAGCAGCCTCTACAAAAGACTAATTCAGATTTTAAGAAATAGAGTCTATCCATTATGTGTAATTGTAGAAAAGCTTTGACTGTTAGTGATGATATGAGCTGTTTGGGTATGGCAGAGTATGCAGACTTTGTACTATTCTAGTCTAGGCATAGTGATATATCCATTCAGGCTAGCCGCTAAACACTCTGTCTTAGGTGCTTATGGCTAGGGCGTTGCCTTGTAAAGTGTAAACCCTAGCCTTCTTGTTTTATAATAATTGGCAAGGTCTTCACTTTTTTTTTATATACACAGTTCGGGGGATTGAATTTTGAGCCATAAGCAACATTGTAATTTTTAATGTGTTAATAAAATACAGCTGTACAATTGAGAGTTCAGATTTGTGTACCCTGATATTTTCAGTGTGAGGTGTTTGTAGGATCTAGCATTCATAATTTACAGTTTTGAGAAAAATGATCAGCTTCAAGTTTTCTGGTGTTTAGGTTGTGTTATACAGTTATTGTGATTGTAAAATCTGCTTACCATGATTTAAAATCAATAGGGTTCCCCCTCCAAGTGGAGGCCAATGGGTGTTAATTCACTGTTCCCTACTCTTCTATTCTTAATATTGGACACCCTTTATTGTACACATTGCACTTAACTTACTGTCTTATACACAGCTTTTCAAGATTGTTATCATTACTGCTATATGGTATGACTGTGCCACGACATTGTATCAGTCCATGAACTCAACATTGAAAGGGTATTGTTTCATAACATAATACTGCTAGTGCTGTTATTGAATGACATATTCTTACGTGTTGATGTTATGGTGTATAATCTCTAATTAGAATTTAGAATTAGAATTTAGGATCCTTGCTAAATTAGGAATTTAGGAAATTAGAATTTAGGACAGCAATTTAGGACAGCAGAGCAGCAACATGCAGTCATGCTCATTGCAATTATTTTGAAAATTTTGAGGTTTAAAACTTTAATAAGTTAATAAATTAATAATTAATAATTATTAATTAATTTTCATGTTTTAATTTTATGTTTTATCATTTTCTGTTTATCATTTTATGCTAAAAGTAAAAATCTTTTTTTTATGTTGCAGCCTTGCAGGTTCAAACTTTCAAAGTTCCAAACTAGTTTACAAAGTTGCAAACATGCCGAAGACTTTGGATCCATTCTGGGACTACGCAGAGCCTCTTGATCCACAAAATCGCCAAAAGCTAAAATGCAATTTGTGTGGGAAGGAGATGACGGGGGTATAAGTAGGCTCAAATACCACCTCGCACAACTTTCAGGGCATGAGGTGGATATTTGCAAAAACTCCACACCTGAAATTATTCATAGGGCCAAACTCGCAATTGAAGGTATTGGCAAGAAGAAAGATGAAAGGGAAGCTCTCAGGCAGGAACTTGGAATGAGAGTGTCATTAGGATCCGGGTCAGCCGGACACACTTTAGGGGGAGTGGGGAGTGAGACCTTTTCCTCATCTTCCGCCATGCCTTCAACAACATCTAGTTACCATGTTCCGAGATCCGGGCCTGGTTCACAACCAGGTATAAAGTCAATGTTCAAGATAAATGTGAAAAAGGAAGCAGACAAACTTGTGAGTCGGTGCCTTTTATGGAGTGATGTACCATTCCACTTTGCGAGGAACCCATTCTACATTCCTATGTTTGATGCTGTTGCTACTGTTGGGCCGGGGTATAGGCCCCCCACTTATGAGGAGCTGAGAGGGCCCCTTCTTGATAATGAAAAGGTTGATTGCAATACTAGGTTGGAGGAGCTTCGAGGTTCATGGGAGTTCACGGGATGCACAGTGATGTCAGATGGTTGGACCGATACGAAGGGTAGGACCCTTCTCAATTTCTTGGTTCATTGTCCCAGGGGCACAATGTTTATAAAATATGTGGATGCATCTGCACATATCAAAGATGCAGCATTACTATGTGAGTTGTTGGATGGGTTCATCCAGGAGGTAGGACCGCAGCATGTTGTCCAAGTTATAACGGACAATGCTGCGAATTATGTGGCAGCTGGCAGGATGCTTATGGACATGTATCCTTCTTTGTTTTGGACCCCTTGTGCTGCACACTGTATCGACTTGATCTTAGAGGATATGGGAAAGATTGAGTTTATCAGGGATGTCATTGAACCAGCAAGAAGCATCACCAAATTCATATACAATCATGCTTCTGTGCTTAGCTTGATGAGGCAGTTTACTCATGACAGGGAGTTGGTTCGTCCCGCCATCACTCGCTTTGCCACTTGTTTCATCTCTCTTCAGTCTCTCCATACTTCTAAGTGGGACTTGCAGACTATGTTCCTTTCAGCTGAGTGGCGTGCTTTATCGATTAGCACTAAAGCGGAGGGACTTGCCATATCCAGACTAGTGTCATACCAGGAGAGCTTCTGGGATGGGGTGAAGGAAGTGTGTGCCATCTGTGAACCTTTGGTAAGGGTTCTTCGCTTGGTGGATGGAGACAAGCCCGCAATGGGCTACCTATATGAGGCCATGGATAGGGCCAAAGAGGCCATTCGTGCCTACTGTGAGGACAGGGGAGAGGATGGGCAAGCGAAGCAACAATTGATATGGGCGGTGATTGATCAGCGATGGAACAACACACTTCATCGCCCCATTCATGCTGCAGGGCTATTCCTCAACCCCGCATTCTCTTACTCCTGTGGCTTCCGGTTTGATGGAGAGGTAGTGGATGGGTTCTTGGAATGTGTTGAGAGGATGGTGCCAAGTGAAGATGATCGATCAGAGATTTCCAAAGAGTTGGAAATCTATAAGAGGGCCATGGGAACATCTGGGTTTGCTATGGCTATCAGGGACAGGAAGAACAAAATGCCAAGTAAGCTTCACCTTGTTTCAAGTTCAACTTTCAAGAATGTAAAAAATTCAATTTATTTATTTCTTTGTTTTAAATTTTAAATTTTCAATGTCTTCTCTTATGTTTCTAACTTTCTCCAATTCATTGTAGATCATTGGTGGGAAACCTATGGCGCACGAGTACCCCATCTCCAAAGTCTTGCTGTTCGGATCCTTAGCCAGACATGCAGCTCTTCTGGTTGTGAGCGCAACTGGAGTGTATTTGAAAAAATACACACCAAGAAGCGCAACAGGTTAGAGAATTTGAAATTAAATTCGAAATTCATTATCTATTGTAATTTATGTCCCATGGGTAACTATAATTTATGTATTCTAGATTCTAATTTAATAAATTCACTGTCCTCATACAGGTTGGATACCCAACGCCTGAATGATCTAGTGTACGTCTCCTACAATCTCAGGTTGTGGGTGAAGCAGCTTCAAAAAAAACCTGATGTGGAGGCCATTTCATTGGATGACATTGACACCACTACTGCGTGGAGAGTGGAGATTGAGGAACCTGTTATGGAGGCAGCCCTTGATTGGTTAGAGGATGATCATGATACACAGGATCCCCAGAGTGAGATATGGGAGGATGAGGGGTTTGGCTTTGCGAGTGTGCCACCACCGGAGCCACCAGTAGCAGAGCCACCAGTAGACTGTCCAGTTGCACAGCCACCGGTTGCATGGCCACCGGTTTCACGGCCACCGGTGTCACGACCACCGTCTCAGCCAGAGGGACCCAGATATAGGGGCAGTGGTAGCAGTAGCAGTGGTAGAGGACTTGATGAGCGTGACGTAGTAGTACCTTATCAGTCTTCTAGTTCTTCTATATTACTTCAGAGACCGGGCACTTCTAGAGGCAGAGGACGCCTTAGTCCACGACGACCCCCACGAGCACCTGGGCTTTCTAGCTCTAGAGGCAGAGCCATTACTAGAGCGATTACCTTTACCTGTAGAAGGGGTAGAGGGAATCCATAGTTTACTTTATTTAGTTTATTTCATTGCATATGACAGTTGACTCTATGAGATACATTGATTGTATTTTTTTGGTGATTCATGAGTCGGGGACTCAAGATCCTGGACACGATTCATTTTTTATGTGTGATGTCTAGACTCTAGCGACACGTCTTATTATTTATGCATCTTATATATCATTTTTCTTTCCATATGCATGTGGCAATGTGTTTAAACTTTATTTGATGTTCTTGTTGCTTTAGATGTTTAGAAAATTGAAAAAAAATGAAGGACACGATTCATTTTTGATGTGTGATGTCTAGCAATACGTCTTATACATCTTATATATCAGTTTTCTTTCCATATGCATGTGGCAATGTGTTTATTTGATGTTCTTGTTGCTTTAGATGTTTAGAAAACTGAAAAAAAATGAATATTTTTGTATTTTTTTAAGTTTGTCGATATATTGCCGATGTTTGCCGACATTTTCGCCGATAAATCAGATAATTTCTTTTTGGACCCTCGGCGATATATTCGCTGACACGATATTTGTAACTTTGATTTTTGTTATCTTTTATTTTTATTTTATTTTTATTTTTTTTATATATATATATATATATTTTTTTTATATATATTTTTTATTTTATTTTTTATTCCTCCCTAAATCTATGGAATCCTAATTTAAAGGATTATTTTAATAATCCTATTATCCTATTTAATGAGGTCTATTGTTTCTCATTTAACATGCTCTCCATATATCTCAGCTCTGTCCTTTATTCTGTTTGACGTCAAGGGTTTAGAGTTTATTTGCTGCAACTTCACAAATTGTTTTGAGGCCACCTACCTGCTGAAGTCTACCCTTCATCTCAGATCTGGTTTGGATAATTATTTAGGGCTGACGTTAAGGTATATCTTACTGCTACTACCTTCGACCTGCTTGTTGAAGTTTGACTGAAGCTCGATTTGTATGCTGAGGGTTTTGTGAGGTTCGATCTACTGCTATGATGTCCAATCTGCCTAATAAGGAATCCGATCTACTCCCTATGGATAAACTGAGACCCGATCTGTTGTTTTAGTTTGTTTGAGATTTTGATTTACTTGTTGAAGTACTGTTGAGGTCCGATCTGCTTTGTGGTTGCCTGTTGAAGAAGAATGTGACCCTATGCTAACCTTACAACTCAGGCGTGACTCTTTTTAGATCTTGATCTGTATGCTAAGAGATTATTGGTGGAAGCCGTGAGCTTCTTTAGTCCAGTTTCAGTCTGATCTGTGGAGGCCGTGAGGCCTGTATAGTCTGATTTATCCTACTGAGCATATATGTATGAGGGCTATGAAAACTGGTGGTTAGGTCTTTTGTGTAAAGATCTTATGCAGATCTGATTTATTGTACTCAGACTTTGTTAAGTTTGATCTATGTGTTCAGACTTTGTTTATATATGCTGAACCTTTACTGTGGCCAGATCTTTGTGCTGAGTTTTGTTTGTGGACTGATCTATGTGCTAAGACTTGTCTTTGATTCAGATCTATTATGCTGAGACTTGATTAAGTTTGTCACTGTGTTCTTGACTGTCTTTGACTATTTGACTGTATCTCAACCTGTCATCTCTCTCTCTGGTTTGTACTACCCTCTTGTAGGGTCTGATAGTTTCCAGATTTGACTGGCCTCTCTGAGGCACAGTGTTTACTGAAAGTAAGTAACTCTTCTGAGTATTTTATAGGAAGGGTCCCACACACAGGTAAGTATCTTCTCTTTTATTATTAGTTATTCTACGTTACATGCTGCTAAAGATTAACTTAGCACAATGACCTAACAAGTAGTGTTAAAAGTACTTTAACATAGTGACCTGAGAGTGCTAAAGATATGAAATTTATGTTATGATAGTTTTTACTACTGCATTATTTAATATTTCGATATTTGTAAATGTTTATTAAATGTATTTTCTGCATTAGAGTATGATGAATTGTTATTTTTCTGTATATAACCCTAACTTGATGAAATTTCAACAGATTGGACTTGTTTTTTTGGTAGATCTTGGAGGTAACAGGCATCTAACATTCATTTTAATAGTGTGACAGGCATACATGTTACACATCTCGTCCAACCAGGCTGTAGGAGAAGGTCGCTTCTCTTGGTGCAACAAACAGTTAATCATCATTTTGTGAACAAATTTGCTTATTCTTCTTGACAGGCTTGGGATAACTCCAATGCTTTGGATGCTTCTTCATTAACATGAATCTCATTAAATACATGAAGCAATGACCCTTGGTCTTCATCTTCCAAGACACCTTTGGACTTCTCAACAATTCTTCAGTTTATTTTTAGGAAGCCAAATATTTACAAAATGACCATAATCCCATAGGATTAGGTATCCAACATTTCCCCCCCTTAATCCGAAGGGGTGTATGTGAGTCCAAGCATCTTTCTGAACTTTTCAAGCTTTTCTCTTCCAAGCGCTTTGGTGAATATGTCTACAATTTGCTCACTTGTGGAACAATGTCTCAAATAAATAGCCTTGGCCTCAACATGATATCAAATCAAATGGTACTTTGTGTTGATTTGCTTAGTTCGATCATGGAATCTCGGATTCTTGGCCAACTTGATTGCAAAGTATTGTCAACCAAAAGAGGAGTAAAATTCACTTGTTTCTCCTACAAATCTTCAAGTATCTTCCCGACCCACACAATCTCCTTTGTTGCTTATGTTGTAGCCACATATTCTACCTCTGTTGCGGTATCTGCTAGAATAGATGGTTTGTGTGATCTCCAAGAGACAGTTGTTGATCCACGACTCATGAGGTAACCTGAAGTAGACACTCCATTCTCTTTATTTACATCAAAGTCTAGATCATAATATCCAATCAATTTGAAGTCATCCACCTTAGAATATTTGAGTTTGTCACCGTGCAAACTAGCACCTGTAGTTAAAGCCCCAAAGATTGTTACTAGCCATGGTAACCTGAGAGGTGTTACCCAATGTCACCACGATAACTACCTCTGCACTTCCGATTGGCTCTTCTCCAACTCGAGGGGGCGTCCCTAAATAGGATTGCTAGGCTATGACAATGAAGGCACAAGGTGATTGGGAAAAGATAGCCTTAGCAAAACGAGCGTTTGGAGTCTTTAGGATTTTCATAATAAGTGATGGAGAGACCTGTTATCACACAACTTATAGTTGCCCCTAATGATGATCCTATTCAGGACGGTAGAGGGGATAGGCAACTAAAGAGGTGACCTAAGAGAGCCTCGATCCCCAAGATGGATTGGTTGTCACACCAATCGAGGCACTCTTCGCTTCTTGCTACCCAAGCCCCATATAGCAAAGGGGGAAACCCTGATCTACTCCCAACAGTTGAGATTAATCCAATCACTATATCAAGCAATTAAAATAGGGTACGTACGGTGAGGGGTGAAGAACCCTAGATCTAAGGGATAAGATCATTGTGGAGGCTTAAGATGGATGAGATTCAACCTTAAATGTATTAGACACAACGATTTAGAGATTAGGAATGGATCTAGGATTTAGGTGCTAGGGTAAATGATCAAAATCAATTGCCTTGGGAAATGTGTACTTAAAAGAAGGAAAATGGTCTCAAGGAGCATATCTAAAAGGATTAGGGATTCCTAGCACGGCTTGATGAGAGATCTCACAATATCTAAGCTTACAATCCAAAAAGCAACTCAAGTAAACCGGGAAAAGAGGCAAAATCAAGGAGGGCACAAGGGTAAATGACCACTACCTAGGGATTAGGGGCAGATGGAATCTCCCAAGGGTGATGCCCTTGACAACCCAGTTTCGGCTAGACCTAAAGAGTAAAACCCAGAAATCTTTCGCCAATATTCCAAATTAAATGAGCTAAAGAATTTTTATAAGATTTAACAGTTAGGGCTTGTAAGGAAATGACAGATGGTTAAGTTAAAGGAATAAAATACATACCTTGCAAGCCTACTTGGATGATGAGAATGGATGCCAGTATGACGAGGACTACTCCCGCAAAGATCAATGAAGATTTGGCGTGTTCTCTTGCTCCCACGATTTTCCCAAGTCCACAAGTGCGCCCCTCCCTTCCTGTAGAACCAAGGAGATGAACTCAATCAGTAAGCAACAATGAGGGTAAATGCAAACGAAGAATAACATGCAGAGAATAATTGGTACAAAGACAAAACTACTCCCTGTATAAACCGGATTTGAGAGAGAGACAACGTGAGTCTCCCCAACCAATGCTCCCTCTTCCAAATCATCCTCTTCACCTGCAAGTAAAAATATGGATCAAATGTATGCAAGATATCCACCAAAATCTTTTAGTGCAATGGAAAAGCAGTTTCAATCACCATAGCCAAACATCCAGACCAAGATCAGAAGAGTTTCTCACAAAATATTGTATTTTGTATTCCAGTAGCCAAGAGCCAAAAGTCCCTTTACAAAAGAGGGAGTCTCTTCTTTAAATAGGAATGAGAGAGACTAAAACCCTAACCACTTTTTAAATGAGTGGTTGAGATCAAAAGATATAACAATGATAATCAACGGCTAAGATGAGCCGGAAATACAATACATGGATCACTCAACATAAGGGGGGTGTGTTTCCTCAATGACGTCCTAGTGGGGGACGTATAACATGACATGACTAGGAAACACAACATGACACTTTGTTGGGGGGGTCTAGGAGATACTATCTTCACTAGACTAATGCCCCAACTACATCAAATAATGCATACATCATAAAGTGATAAAAATCACTAGGAGGTTTTGTCCCAATAATACAATAAAAACCCTAAAATGATGACCCGAAATATGTGTGGACCCCACTGAAGCTGTAGAGTCTACCGGAAGGTGTGGGATGCATCACAATAAATCTCTGATCAAAACTCATGCCACTTCCTTGCCTCATTTGCCTAAATTGATTTCCTTAGTAGCCAATTCCTCCATTTTTTATTGTTGGAATATCACCTGTAAAATAATGCATCGGGCACCAATCTGAGTGCACCAAAATGTCTGCGAGTATGGTAATATGGTAATATTGAGTGGTTGGACCCCATACTCCCTCCATAGCGCCCTAGGAGAACCAAAATAATCTCAAATATGCAATAAGGTGATAAACTGACCATGTCTCCATCTGTAAGTGCCTGAAATTTATAACTGAGTGTCCCAATGAACTTAGAAGGTCCAAATCTAATAAGGATGAGTATTGATACATCATGTGACCATCGGGATAATCATTTGTAAGCTCAACCATGCCCGGACAATAAAAATAATGTTTTGTAAATAATAAATAATAACAATCCATCAAACCATCACCTAAAACCTCTGTCTGATGCATGCCGCATGGAACTTTCTAATGGGAACCATAGGACCACAAATAATCAATCTCGAACATCATCGGTCCAACTCATCCCGGATCCTATTGTTGACTTGGTCAAACTGGGTTGACCAGGTTAAAACTGATCAAAATAATGACCCAGGCCAAATCTTACTGATGTTGCAAATGCAAATGGATAAGATATGCTCCTTTAAATATTTCAATAGCAAAACTAAAGTACAAAGTGGCATTCTACTGGCGATTAAGCAAATAAAACATTAAATATAAGTTTAGATTAAAGCAATCAACTACTTAGAAGAAAACCCTCAAGTGTATACTCATTTTATGGACGTGACCATTTTGCTAGAAATGGGTGAAGGTGAAAGAAACAAGGCTAAGTTAGGGGAATGACTTTACAACTTCAACACTATGACACTTTGGATAAAGGGAAAGGGAAGACCACCTAAGCATATGTTGGACAGAAAACACACAGGGAATGGCGGTGCCTCACAAATGGAATAAGTTGATTTGAGGAGTGCCCATTCAACTTTAACAAATGTCTACAACTCACATTCAAGCTTGAATCAAGCTCCATGAGAATATTTTCTATAACCACTGTGTCTGGGTGCATAATAAACTATAACTTGAGGTTCTAGGGGACAGTTAGAATTAGATGTCCCTTACTCCATCTCACATCCCAACCCGTAGGCTCCGTGAGGAAATAATCATTACATTTCAATAATAGCATGGCCAACATTCTTTAGATTTAGCATTTGTTTACCCACTGCTTTTAGGCCTTTGACGCTTCATATTTTGCATGTTTTTAAAAGCACAATTAATTGCAGCTTTCATCCAAGGTGTTTTACATCTTATTTCATAGCTCTCTTTATTGTGCTTAAAAGTACAGTTTATTTTCATTTTTTCCATGGGCTTGCATTTTCAAAAGATATAACAATGAATCACATAATGCATGTAATGATGGTAGTACAATTTGCTTCAAGTTTTAGCTGACACAACTTAGGCAACTAGGGGGAATCATCCACAATCAGGACCAAACATCGGGGTCAACCGACCAGAGAGATCAAGGCTTCAGAATCCCAACTCACCTAAGCTCAAGAACCAACACCAACGGGTTCTCCTGTAGAGAAGGATCAAGGCTTCAGCAAGTTTTGTCTCACAACTCAGAGCCGAGACACATAACAACAAGGAATCTATCCAACATAGAGGCATAGGTGGGGAAGTCCTCAATATCACAGGCATAAAGTGTAAGTCGGGGTGCAACCAAGAATAAAGGATAACGAATGGATGGGGATAGTGAGAAATTATGCCATGACTAGCAAACCATCAAAGGAGGAATGACCAAGTCCATACTACTAAGAGGGTATGACCAATGAGTATACACAAGAAATTCTAATCTCAAGCAACTGAATTACTGCTACTCTAGACAATCAATCAATAACCACATAAAGATATCGCCAGATCATAACCACTAAATACCCAGTCAAGCTACCAAGATAAGTAAAAGAGCATACATAGATATCCAATGCACAACCATATACTTGTTGGGTCATATACCTGTATGAACCATCAACTGTCACTGGAAAACTACAACTAAATAAACCATGGGCACCGTCATCATGTCTGCTCTATATGGAAGAAAATGGCTACTTTGGTCATCAAATCTGGGGTCATGAGGCTCAGTCCTGGCATAAGGCTGAAAGTATGTGCTCTGGATCCACTGAAAATATGAGTGATCATAGAAGAGTTGCTCATCAACTGTTGATCTCATGCATATCATGGCAAAAGGACTGGCTCAAAAAAGTACTAGAAATTGGTCTGAAGACATGGTAGCCCCGACTACTATGGATGTGATAACAAGACCCAATAGATCAGTGCCAATATCCAACTAGGGCAATGGAGCCAAGGTGAATCGAATTTCCACAACCTAGCCATTCCAAGGGTTTTTTCAAGGTAGCTTGTTCCTCAAGCAATGTCCAAAGAGGGGTTGAAACCCATAAATGTTATCCACCTAGATCATGAGCCAATAAAAAACATCCACCTGAAATCTTTAGAAGCTTCACCAAACCCTTTTTAAGGAGTGCCCTCGACGCCACCCAAAATTCCAACCAAATCCTCAAAATGAAAGGTCGCTCCATAAAACAAGTTCAAAACCATTATACCAAGGAGCAAAACCCAAGGAGCAATTCTACAAAAGTTAATTGCTCCATCGAATATACTTAGAACTCCCAAGTCCCATTTTGCAAATAATTGAATTATTAGTAAGTGACCTCATGAAGCAATTAAAAGAAGGAATTGTACATATTTCTTCAATAAGGAATTGTAGCTTTTCATCCATATCAGCATCAAGGCGCACTTGGCCAATATATAGCGACCTTGGTCTTTCGCTGTTATCCAATCTGCCACATTCCAAGGTAGCAACTGAAAATAGCACCAGAGGTTAACGGTCACGTTTAGTAAACCACAGTGTAGACACTCGAAAAATATGATCGCAGTCACTTCACATAAAGACCAACTCCAACGTCTTCACTGAACTGGCAGAGATTCCACATGATAAGTGTCGTCGTGATTTGCTCAACAACAAATTAGTTTCAATCTCATTTAGTAGAGCATGATCTGGCGACAAAAGCACTCCACAGAATCATTTAATAGAGATAGCTAGAATCGTTGAGGCATGGGCAGGTTCTTCATCAACTATATAAACGAATTTACAACATGGCCGACAGCTACAGTGTCTCTACCTTTGTTGCTTGAATTATGAGCGATGTTTTCGGCATTTCCTTGCCCTCGTAATTTTTGGAAACAAAGAAAACAAAGTCGATTGCATAAGCAATGGTAATTGAGACCCATAATGCCACCAACACATCGTTTCATAGGCCAATGGTATTGACTTGTTCTGAATAGAGTCAAACTTTTGTTTCAAGATACTAAGCATATTATTAGACGAACTTTCTTTGAGAATTTCTTCTCTTACAGGTAATACTTCAAGCATTCCATAGATACATCAATTGAACTGTCTTTCGATGTTGCTCCTCTGGAAAGCAAGCAATTGGCCATACACGTGATCAAATGGATGACTTCCAATCTGAGATTCAAGAGCGTTCCAAATATTTCTTGGGGTGTCTGGGCAAGTGTTGCCTCAAATCCACTATAAGAAATGTCACTAGCGCTGAAGATAGGGCTTAGCTCAACAAAATTAATATCAATAGTTAAGTCCTCCTGATATTAGTCATTCACTCATCATTACATTTCACTCTTATGTAGAAATTTTTGAAGACTGTAAACTCGAACAAGAACTTCCGCACAGGTTTAGTGTCAAACATCTCGTAAGTAGTTCAAGTCAAATCAATTTTGTAATTCACTTTAGTAATAAAGTGAAAGTCTTATATTTAGTTGTTGAGTTTAATAAAGAGTATTCTTATACATTAGTGATTTAGAGTAATCTCAATCGTACATCGTGTTGATGTTTTGTAGCTTGGACAAGAACTTCAACATAGGTTTTGTGTCAAACATGCATGAAGTCGTCCAAGCCAAATCTATTTTGTAAGTCACATTATTTATAAAGTGAAAGTATTTTAATTAGTTGTTGAGATTAATAAAGTGCATTTTAATGCATTAGTGATTTAGACAAATCTCAACCGTTGATCTCACCGTGAGATTAGGGTTTTGGTAGATTAGGTCTTCAGCTAAAGTATAAAGGCATGTCAAAGTAGAGGGTAAGGACACATTCATTCTTTCCTTGAAGACAAGTTGATCAAAAGGTGAAGAAACTCAACAAAGGTGCAAAGTTAGAGTGCCAGAGAGAATCCCAATCAAGCAGCCAAGCAGATTTCAGCTAGCAGCAACAGAAACAGGTGATCTGTACAATCGTATGGATCTGTACATACATATTCATACAGTCATACAAACATGTCCATACAGTCGTACAAAATAGGTTTGTACAGCCGTACAGGCAGTTGTACAATAGACCATAAAGTTGCAAGGAAGTTTTGTGGTATCGGGGGCAGCTTTTCCTAGTTTCGGTGGGCAGATTTTATCTTGTAAGTTTGCAGATTTGCTATGCTTGTGTACTGTACAACTGCATGTCATTGGCAGCTGTGGAGATTTCCTTGTAAGCTTCCAAGTGTTAATGAAAAGCTAATTTGAAGGAGTACATGTGTGTGTAAATTGTGTTATGCTTTCGTTGTTCATTTTCCTACTATGTGTGTGAAATTTGAATACTGCTATGTAAAGAATTAATTTCTACAAATTAAAGTTTGTTTATTTGAGAACATAAGGACAAAATTCACCTAGGGTAAGGAAAATTTTCATGGTATCAGAGCAACTCTCTGATTGAGACTCTAAGGGGTTTACACTTTACAGTGGGTAGATCAGTTGTGGGCAACAAAAGACCAGTAGCGAGTGTTTCATTTTTTATTTTCAAATTTGGGTGTTTGTACTTTGGATCTCAGAGATGGCATCAACTAGCCTCAGGTTTGAGGATAGATTGGATGGTGCCTCAAATTTCCTAGCATGGAAAGTCAAGGTAACTCTTCAATTAGAAGAGAATGACCTATATGATATCATCAAGGACATGGTAGCTTCACTGACAGATCCACAATTTTCGACAGCTCACAAGAAGAAAGAAGTGAAATCCAAGCAGATGATCATGGATGTTGGAGAAGAAGAAGGGTAAAGGGAAGCAACAACACCAGGTAGCAACCTCAGCTGAAACTTAGATGAACAAGTTTGCCTCCAAGTTCGAGAAGGATTTCTCAATGGTATCTTCCCTCTCTTCTAGCACATTTCCGAAGAACGAGTGGTATGTGGATAGTGGAGCATCAAGGCATATGACATCAGCCCGACAACTATTTTCAAGTCTAAAGGAGCATGTGTCTGGAGTTCAGGTTGAGCTTGGTGACGATGCCAAGTATCTAGTAGCAGGAGTTGGTGCCATTCCTTTCCAACTCCAATCAAGTAACTCTTTAGACATTGATGATGTGTTATTTGTTCTAGGTCGCAGGAAGAATCTGCTTCCAGTTCGATCATAGAATATAAGCGCTATGTATTAGAGTTCAAGAACCAACAAGTCCTCATTAGACCAAAGGGGCCTAGCCCAGGATCAAAGCAGGTGATTGGGGTTAAAGAAGCAATTTGTATAGGTTACAAGGTGAACTTGTTCAAACCCTAGTTCATAGCACATAGAACTTGTGTGAGAGGACGAGGCACCTACATTGAGACAAACAAAGTTCATTCTAAAGAAATATCCACTGTAAATAAGACAAAGCACATAAATTCATATAGGAAATTATATATTAAATGTAAAAATGATAAGATGATTACAATGCAAGGAGAGGGCCCGTATAAATACAATTCTAGGGGCACCTTTGATAACTGTTCACAAGGCTTATGTCCCTTGGATAATTATTGTTAATTATTATTATTAATATTATTATTTAATATTTATATATTTTAGGTTTGTTACATTGCCTTCCCCTTAAGAATGTTTTGTCCTCAAAGCATAATTTGGAAAAGACTTCTCTTTAACTCGTATTCTCGTTCGTAATGTCTTCTCAAGATCTTTTGTGCTTGTAACTATGACACTTGACGAAACAAGTTAATATAACTTTCGAATTCCTGAACTAATGAAGTGATCCACCCCAAATCTACCTTCAATGGAACTATTTGATGATCGACTATTCAGATAGAACTTCTCATTTTAGGCTTCCATACAAGTTGTCGATGTTGTTTGTGTTCTTTCTCAATGTTGTAGTCGGGTTGTCTGTAAACAGAGTATTGTTTATTTTTCTCTTGACATTGTTATTGGTCGTAACGACTCTTATGATTTGGATGACGATAAGGCATCTTAGTCTTTTGTGATTGTTCTTTGGAACCATCTTCTTCTGATGTTAGTGATTTGTCAATATAATCATTTTGAATTTGAGCATTGATTGACTCTGTATTGGTTCCTTCTTTTGGTGTTTGAATTTGAGCATTTAATGACTTCTCTATTGGGCCAGTCATCGTTTCTTTGTCGATTAATGATCCCTTGCGATTTAACTCTTCGTGTAAAGATTTCTTATCATGTTTTAGCTTTCTAACTTGTATAAGTCTTGATTATGTCTCCTTAAGCATAAGAGTTCTTCCTTATAGTTTGACTTGTCGACTTCATTTTGATTGTCTTGATTTTTGTGCTCTCTTTCTTTTAAGCTTTTTATTTGCTCTAGCAATTCCTGATTAACCCTTTTTAAGGAAGAGATTTATTCATCCTTGCCCGATAATTCTTTTTGAAGATCTTGATTCTTCTCTTCTAAATTTTGATTGCAATGTACTTTATCCTTCACCTTCTTGATTTGAAGAAGTAATTTCTAATTATGATCTCTTAGATGAGTGAGCAACTCCTTATTTTTCTTTTCTAGATAAGAATTTTGTTTCTTTACTATCTTACATAGTATAGATTCACATTGTGTAGATTCCATTTCTTTTAAATAACTTGTTCTTTTTCCTTGTAATTAGTAAGCACAAAAATGTGATGGGTCCACAAAATTGTCACGAAATAGGACTTAAATTTTTTATTTTTTTTAAAACCGTTTTGTTCCTTGTAACTTTTCCCTTAATAACTATTAAACTCAAAAGAAAAGAGTAGTTTAATATTTATCCTTTTTTGTGGACTTTATAATTCCTTTGGGTTACTTTTATATACCCCTTAATATAAGACCTTTTTTTAATGTATTGTTGTCTTATGCTTCTAAGACCCATTTATATATGGTTGTCTTATGCTTCCAAAAGGTGACGCTCTCCCCTTTTATACTAATATAATATTATTCTTACAATTCTTGTGTTTTGACTATAGCCTTCAATTATGGACTTTGTAATATACTTTTATTGTTGTTTGTCTATAGAATACCAACTTCACATTCACTTTAATCCTTTTCCACGTGCACTTAGAAGAAGAAGAAGAAGAAGAAAATATTTTAACGTCCGCGAGGCTAAAAATAGCTCCGTTGCACGAGAACCGCTCCCGGACTTTAGGAAACCCGTTCCAAACGTTCCCGCGTTCCAGGGAGCTTAGGAACGGGTACGAAACGTTCCAGAATGCATGGGAATGGTTCCGGGAGCTTAGGAACTTTTCAGGAGCTTCGGACTTGAAAGTTAGGGATCTTGGGAACTTCAAATCAGTCGTTCCCCATTTCGGGAGCTTGCACGCGCTCCGGTTTTCCAGGGAACTCTCACACGCTCCTCGTAGAGCTGGGAACTCCCAGCCGTTCCCAAACGTGTGGGGCCCAAAATTACTCACTCCCGCCAAGCTTAATCGCTCCCGCCAAACGATAATCTCTCCCGCCAAGTCTAATCGCTCCGGCCAAAGACAGAATTTTTTTTATAAATGCAGAGTCCAGCCATGTATATTTCATGCGCTGTTTGTTTGAGAGTGAGGGTTGTTTGTTTGAGAGTGCCTCTGCGTCTGCGAGTGCCTCTACGTCTGTGAGTGAGGGCTGTTTGTTTGCATCTGCTGTGAGGGAGTCGACTCCAAAGTCGAGACTGAGCTCTGTCGAGCCGAGTGCCGTTCTTTGACTCTCTATCTGAGCCAAGCCGAGCGTGAGTTCTGTTCTTTGAGCCGAGCGTCTGAGTTGTGCTTTCTTTCTGTCCGAGCCGAGCTCTGCTTCATCTGAGCCGAGCCGAGCTCTACTTCTTGCTGTCTGGGCCGAGCTCTGCACGTCTATTGTGAGAGAGCCGAGTCTGTTGTAGCCTGTGAGAGAGCCGAGCCGAGTCTGTTGTGGGTTGAGCGTCGAATCCCTGTGCGGTTAGCTGGGCCATTGAGAGAGTCGAGTCTGCTATGGGTTGAGCATCGCCATTGAGAGAGCCGAGTTTGTTGTGGGTCGAGCATCTAATCCCTACGCGGTTAGCTCAGGCTTCAACGAATCAACAAGTAACAAAATTTTAAAATTTACGGTTTTAAATTTTAATTTTTTCATTTGTTTATGTTTTATAATTTTATTATGTTAACTATATACTATATCAATATGAATATCGTTTATGTTTTCGATTTTTAGTTTTAAACTTTTAGTTTTTAAATTTTAATATTTTATTTTGATTTTAATTTATGTTTCAGTTTTTAAATTTTAATATTTTAGTTTGATTTTAGTTTTTAAATTTTAATATTTTATTTTAGTTTCAGTTTTAAACTTAGAATATTTAAAACTAAAATATTTAAAACTAGAATATTTAAACTTAGTTTCAGTTTTATTATGTTATGTTTTTAGTTTTAAACTTAGTTTCAGTTTTAATATTTTAATTAATCCCATTTTTAAAAACATTATTTTTAAAATAATTTTACTTTTAAAAATATTAAAAATCTATTTTATTATATCATAATTTGTGAGTATACAAATATTTTTTTATTTGCACGTAATGAATTGAATACAAAAAAGTTTGTTATTAAAAAACAAAATTAAAATATGAATTTATTTAAGTATTTCAAAAGTTTATATTATTGATAACAAATTTTAAAATGCCTTTGAGTTTATTGTTGCACAATATATTAATTATTATATATAGAATCCTTAGTTAAAATCTAACAAACCTTCTTCTAAAAATATAATGTATTTAAAATTTGATTTGTTAAATTATTATGAAATAAAAAAACTCAATACAAAGAAGAAAGTTGCCATCATAAAATTCATACGATCACTTTTAATATTTTTATTTAAATATAATGTAATCGTATAATTTTATTTTTATTATGATTTAACTTGATTTTTAAGTATTTTATCATTATGTTATGTTTTTAGTTTTAGACTTTAGTTTTAAGTTTTTTAAGTTTTAGTTTAAAACTTTAACAAATTAAACCTTAATTTTAGTTTTATATTTTAATTTTACTATTTTAGTTTTAGTTTTATATTGTTTTAAATTTTTAATTCTAGTTTAATTTTAAATTAAACTTAGAATATTTATAATTTTTTTTATAAGATAAGTATAAATTTAATTTGCACTTTAGTTTTATATTGTTTTAAATTTTTAATTCTAGTTTAATTTTAAATTAAACTTAGAATATTTAAATTTAAATTTGATATTTATAATTTTTTTTATAAGATAAGTATAAATTTAATTTGCACTTTAGTGTCATGACAATTTATTTTTAATTTTATCATATCAATGTTAATAACTTAATTATTAATGTTAATTAGTTATTAACTTATTTAATTAAAATTTTGTAATTTTTATTGTTTTAATTTCATTTTTAATTTTTTTCTTAGTTTTAATTATAAATTATTAGACTAGACTTTAGTTCATTTTATTCAAGAAGGCAACTACATACATCATTTTCTGTGGCAAATACATACATCAATGATTCAATTGTTAAGGCAAATACATGCATTAAATTATTAATGGTTATTTCGATTTGAATTCAAATAGACAAATATTTAAAAATCAATACATACATCAATGGTTGACTCAAATACATACATTAATGGTTGACGCAAATACATATATCAATGGCTCATTTTATTCAAAGAGGTAGAGACATACATATAGCTAAGTTACAAATAAAATTAAAAGTTATATCTCATGAGGCAAATGTTTAAAATTTTAATACATACATCAATGGTTGACTCAAATTAAAAATTAAAATACATACATCCATGGTTGAGGCAAATACATATATCAATGGTTCATTTTAATTTTTATTCAAAGAGGTAGAGACATTCATATAGCTCAGTTGCAAATGAAATTAAAAGTTATGTATCATGATTCTAGTATGTCCAATCTCCAATGTTCTCCAATGCCAAGTTTGTTTTTCAATTTTCACTCAAATAATAAATTCCATGTTAATTAAAATTTTAAAACAATTCACACTTGCAATTATGACTCACATTTTAAATTTAAGTTAAATAATTATTTATTTGGCATACATAAATGGACACACTTCTTGAATAACTCAATGACAAATCATATCCAATGTTGCAATACAATTTTCACTTTTCAAGTTTTCATATTTCAATAATTAATTTTTCAGAGTTTGTTTTAAATTTAAGCATGCACATTTGCAATCAAACTAAACTTTAAATTAAACATGCTATGTTGTGTATTGCTCAGGGAAGTCATGGAGAGTGGGAGCCTACCACCTACTGGGCAAGACACTAGTTCTACTCCAAGTCCAAATGCAAGCCAAAGCCAAAGTAAAAGAGCAAATCCTAAGAAACCCTTGTTAAAGTTTGTGAAGAAAATTACTCAAAATAAGAAAAAGAATAGTGGTAGTTGTGAAGAATGGATGTGCTTGTTATGCAACCATGTATTTAAGGGAAGCTACACTAGAGTGTGGCATCATCTTTTGTCCATGTCTGGTGATGGGGTTAAGGGTTGTACATGTAATATTGAAAAAAGAATGGAGTTGACCAAGCTTCACATGGTTGCCACAGGTGTCCGTGAATCTGACTTGGAAAATGAACGTCCTTTTAAGGTACCTAGGACTTTGTCATCCTCCAATGATGTCCAAGATTCGGTGAATCAAAGTCAACTAAACCAAGTTGAGTCTCAAGGGGGTTCTAGTTCTGAAAGGAACAAGTCTGCCAGTGCTATTGTTGCTGACCAAATTCGTAAAATATACAATGTTGTGCATAGGGATGAGGCTGATGATGTTGTAGCTGATTTTTTCATGTTAAATGGGATTTCATTTAATGCCACTCATTCACCATATTACAAAGAAATGGCGAAAAAAATCATAGCTGCTAGGCAAGGATATAAACCCCCAAGTTACAATAAAATGAGGACATCATTGTTAGACAAGGGGGTGACAAGAATGCAGGGGCTTACAGCGGACCTCAAACAGTCATGGACTTATTCAGGGTGTTCAATAGTCATGGACGGTTGGACAGACATTCAACATAGGCCATTGTTGAATATCATTATCACATCTCCTACAGGGCCCTACTTTTTAAGAGCAATTGATTGTAGTGGAAAACTGAAAGATGCTACTTTCATGTTTGAAGTGTTGAAGGAAGCATTTGATGAGATTGGTCCTTCAAATGTTGTACATGTAATCACAGATACAGCACCTGTTTGCAAAGCAGCGGGAATGATGGTACAAAGCCGATACAAGCATGTATTTTGGACTCCTTGTTGTGTCCATTCTCTTAACAATGTCCTCAAAGACATTGGTAAAATATCATGGATTTCAAAAATCATTTTAGAGGCAAGAGAGGCACAAATATTCATCTGCAACCACCATGCCTCATTGGCAATCTATAGAATGAAATCATGAAAACAGTTTTTGAACCCTGTAGAAACAAGGTATGCAACATACTTCATTCTTCTTGAACGTATGGTTGAGGTCTATGCACCCCTACAAGCCACTGTTGTTGCAGAAGAGTGGAATGCATGGCCGAGTCTAAATCAACTCAAGCAAAGAAGATAAAAGATATGCTTCTTAGTGAGGGTTGGTGGTGTGAGTGTAAGTATATTGTTTCTTTTACATCTCCAATCGTGGAGTTGATTAGGTATGCTGATTCTGATTCCCCTAATCTTGGGGAAATATATGAATGTATGGATTGTATGGTAGGAAAGGTAAAGAATGTAATTCGTCAAAGAAACCCTTCTTTGGAATTTTCCAAGAAATCCATAAGATAATAGAGAAGAGATGGAGCAAACTCAATACCTCTCTTCACATGGCTGCATATGCACTTAATCCTAAGTGGTATATGGAGAGACCAAACAGAGTTCTACCTATTGATGATGGAGAGGTAAAACATGGGTTTCTTGATGCCATAAACAAGATGTATACCCCAAATGAAGCAAATGTGTTGTGTGGACAGTTTATTGATTTTGGAACCTTAAGTCCCCCTACATTCACTCAAGATGCAAGGCGGGACATCAAGATTTATGCACAAAAGAATCCCATAGGATGGTGGAGAATGTATGGGGGGGAAGTCCCAGAGCTTCGACAGCTTGCCTCACGCTTGCTATCTCAAGTTTCCAGTTCCTCAACAGCTAAAAGGAATTGGTCTACTTATAGTTTCATCCACAATGTTAAAAGGAATAGACTTACTTCTAAGAGAGCGGAGAAACTGGTTTATGTGCATAGTAGTCTTCGACTCCTTTCCAAGAAGCTACCTGAGTATTTAGAGGGCCCTGCAGCACGGTGGGATGTGGATGCTGAAGATGCTGCTCAAATTGATGATGATGAGGATAATCCTCCACCAAATGTAGGCTTGGTTGGTATACCCTTAGATGACATTGCATCTATTGTTGGTGTTGATGATGATGATGATGGTGGTGACCATGGAGGTGCAGAGCCTAGTGAGGCTCAAGCTTATATGGATAGCCTTGTTGTTGAAGATTGCACTTTATGATCATCTTCTTTGTAACTCATGATATATTTTGGGCCTTGGCCTTTGGGCACTTTTGGACTATGTTGTACTTGGGCATTTTGCCAAATTTTGAACTATGTAGTACTTGGGCATTTTTGACAAATTTTGAACTATGTAGTAATTGGGCATTTGCCATTTTGCCAAATTTTGATCTATGTATTTATTACTTTATGGTATTTTGAACTATGTTGGTACTTTATGGTAATTTAATTTTATTGAAGACTGAAAATGGTATTGTGAGGTATGCTTTCTTAATGTACTACTCCTAAATAGAAGTTTTAAATAATAGTAATACTAAATACTAAATACTAAATAGTAATACAATCTGAATCTTTAAATAGTATGCTATATTTTTTTTTCAATTATATTTTTTATTTATTTTTTTAATATATATTATTGCCGCTCCCAACTCGTCGTTTCCTACAAATTTAGGGGAAACTTCTAACCGTATCCGACACCCGTACCCAAGTTCCCAACGTTCCCGCATTCCGAAAACTTGTGCAACATAATAGCCTATGGGACAGACCACTTCACACTCTATTTTCTGCAACTCAATCCTTTGCCTGTTCAACCTGATGATGAGCACCCCCAGTTTTTCCACGGTCCCCTCATTGAATAAATTATCCCAAGATTTATCTGCCAAGACACTTGCATAAATGTCCCTACTATCCTTAAAGGCTTCACACTCTAAAATGAAATGCTTTTCTGTCTCCTTTACCCGAGGTGCAGAAAATACACACTCTTTCTTCCCAAGCTTCTTTTGGCCTTTTCCAGCGCCCGGTCTTGCAACGGAGTTGATGGGAATTAGTTCTTAATTAAGCAATAAGTATTTTGGCTTTCCAAGGTATATTGGCCCCTATGTACACCTTTTGAAGCTGACTGTAGGTAGGGTTAAACTCTTCAATATAGTACTTTTTCTTTCTCCCTAACTCTTTATCCCAAGTTCGCTTGTGGAACTTATTGATAACAAAAGCTTTTATCTCTTTACTATTCGAGGGGCACATGTTCAAGCACATATCCCATTTACTAAGCCATTTAATGTTTTGCCGCATCCAAGTCTTCTTTCTTTTGCACAATATGTCTTTGAAGACGGCCTTGGGCCATCTACCTTCTTCCATTTGCTCAACTTTTTTTAGATATCATATTAGCCGCACCATAGCAATTGCTTCAATAGAAGCAACCCCCATTTCACTCAGCATGATCTCGTATGGCACTGAACTCTTAATTTTGAACTTGCTTGTAATCATGTGTTTTTTAATCTTCTCTATTTGCCTCCACTGTAAATCAAAGGTACTGCTGGCCCATACTTCACAACCATAGAGAACAACCGGGATCACTAAAAGCTCAAAAAGGGTTTGCATAGTTTTCCAATCCCATAGCTCTACCTCTCTGCATCTATTTTGGAGAGCATAAATGCTTTCCAACCTCCCATTGTTCTTTTTTTTCTACAACTTTCCCAACTCAAATTTTTATTGAAGTCGATTCCACGGTACTTGTAATCTGCCACTTCTTCAAGAGTGTTGTTTTCAAAGTAGAACTTATGATGTTTATGTTTTCTTTTGCTAGAGAAAACTACCACTTTCGTCTTACTAGTATTTACTTACATCCCCACTGTTCTACAAAAGTGCTCAAGGGAAAACAAGTGCTCTTGCAATCCAAGAGCAGACTTAGCAATCAGAATAAGGTCATACGCATACAAAAGGAGCCTTATCACAAACTCACCCACAAGGGCGCCATCCCCATCCTCTAAGTTTAACCACTCTTCAAGTTTGTCAATATATAAGCCAAAAAGGGTAGGAGATAATGGGCACCCTTGTTTGACCCCGATATCACTTCTGAAGCTTTCAGAGATACCATCCGATGTTCTGATTTTGACTTTGACCTCCTCATATAGCCTATGGACGGCTACTCTAAGATGTATAGGAACCTCAAGTTCCTCCATTCTGTGCCAAAGCTTATCTCTAGGAACCGTGTCAAAAGCTTTTTTGAAATCGACAAGGCAACAAAAGGCTTCCTCTTTTTTCTCCCACACTTTTTCAATGATGTGCCTTAAAGTTATACCATGATCCACCATGGAATGTTTGGGTCTAAAACCTGCTTGTCCTTTAGCACGCTTGCCCCTTTCTTCCGCCCACTTGCTAATTCTATTTTCCAGCATACTTCCAAATAGCTTTGCAAACAAGGGGTTTATCATTATGGTCCTATAGTTAGAGGGATCGTTGACATCTCCGCTCTTGAAAAGAGGTATTGCGAGGCTAGTTGTCCAATCTGTAGGGAATCCTTGCTGAATGATGCTGTTGAAGATTCCCGTAATGTGAGGTGCAAGAGTTTTTGAACCCCACTTTAAATATTCTGCTTGAAGTTCTACTAAATCTTTGGCTTTTCCAGCACCCAACTTCTTAATTCCCACCTCAATCTCTTGCATGGTGAAAAGCTTAGTAGTGGTGGTGGTGTTGACTAGAGGGGGGGGGTCAACCTTAGGATCCCGCTCATAAAGTTGCCTTGGATATTCAATCCACTGGTCCGCTGTAATATTATTTTCAGTTTGCTTCTTGCTCGCTTGGAGTTCCTTCCAGAAAAGTTTGGGATTATTTTTCCCAAGGAAGATTAGTTCTTCCCTCCTTGAGACCATGAAATCAGCTTTTTTTTCTTCTTAAAATATGTTTGTAACCTTTTAAGTCCTTTTCTTTCCGATTTGACTCTCTCCACACTCTCCTTGCTTTTTTGCACTCCTCATCGAACCAAGCATTAACCGGAAAGCAATTTGTTTCAGGTTTCCTATTTTTTGCTCTTTTGCATTTTGTGAGTGCCCTTTGGATTAAATTAGTTAGTTGCTGATTATTAAGGCCCTGGGACGGAATTTCCTCCTTCTTACAAAGCTTTTCTAGCGTTGTCCTAAAGATATTACAATTTTCTTGAGTCAAAAGAATTATGCCCTTTGCCGGAGGTTGTTGAACGTGCTGATTTTTTGTCCCAAACTGCTGCTTTTCAATCCAAGAAAGACTTAAATAAATCGGTTTGTGATCAGATTTTAAATCCCAGAGCTGTTCACCGATCATAACTTCCTCCATTTTCTCACATAGGCCATGTGAACAAATTGCATAGTCCACCACACTTGCGCCATTGTAAGTATTACAAGTGAAATTACCAGAATTTACCCATCTAGTCAATCCATTGCAAATTACTAAATCAAAAGTCGCACATAAGGTAAGCAACTGTTCTCCAAAGAGATTGCAGCTTTTGTTGTCCTTTGAAATTCTTGTACATTGATGATTTCTTTCTTCCGTAAGCCAAATAGGGTTGCAATCTTCCTTCTGACAAAGAATGCTAGCTTGTTCACTTGCATTCCTGGCGTTGAAATCCCCTACTAGAAGGACTTCACCTACCTGAGAAAACTCCGCAATATCGTTTTTTAAGGCTACAAAAGGGTCTTTATGGTCGAGCCCCCTCGTTTTGTAAATTTTTGAAGCTTGTGGGGCGAAGTAGCATGTTGCAATTCTAATGACATGACCATTTTCTGATATTTTAAACCATATGATTTGTCTTCCCTTTCTAGCTAGATGCAACGATCTTTCTTTTCCTTCACTAGGACCATGATACCTCTGTGACCTTTTCCATTCTCTGCTACCTTGTTCCACACTGCCATCTTCATATACTTTTCAAAAAGAGGTGTCTTGCACCCTTCATGTTCATGTGTTTCCAAGAGATATATTATGTCCCTATCTTCCGCAATGGGCCCTAGCCCAGGTCCACGCCTCCAAGGGTAGCCTATGAAGAATATGATTATATTCTTGGATTATTATTATGTCACGCTTGCATTATAATTATGTTTTGAAAACAAATCTAACCTGTACGGCAAAGTCACGACCTTTGCTTTCCACGGCTACGAGTAATATCTTATGCGATTTCTCTTTCCTTTACACAACCCTTGACTTTCTTTTCCGATTAATATTTGGTATCTCGGCTGTATGATTAACAATTTGATGGCAACTGTAGATGCATCGAACCAGATTGACTTAAAGCGATTTCATAAAACTCGATTTCAACCGTAGGGTGTTTGCGAGTTCAACCGTGATTTTATCAGCTTCTATAGACAGATCTGTGATTGTTGGCGTGACACAAACAATTGCTGTGTGACCCGTGAATGTTGGCTCCATTTAACCTCAAACTTAAAGTTGTAATTTCCCAACCGGGGTTCTAGCACCAATACCAATCAAATATCCCGACGGCGCATCACAATCGAAGGCTTGTATACGAATTTATGGCAACCCGGCCGAAATGGACGTGTTTTTCTTTGACCAAAAATGATGCCTGTAGGTTTTTAATCCACGGTTTGGCAGCCTTCTTTCTCTAGCGACCACAACCACTTGACCAAGTCACTATATGCAAACAGTACAAGACTTTTCTTTTTAACCTTCGGGACATAATAAATTCTTCTGGTTTTGCTTGCAATGGAGTAGTCTTTGAATCGTTTTGCAGCGGAATAATATTTTTATTCTTTTCTTCAACCAACTTTTGATTTTATTTTAATTCTCCTTGGCAGAGATGTTATTTTTCAATAGATTTTTTACTCTAAACTTTTTTTTTAATGGACAAAAGCCTAAATATGGTCAAAGACCCAGAAATCAGAGAAACTCTGATAAATAATGGGGGTAGCCAAGGGCTGGATCAAACAATGTCTGATAAGTAGTGCGGCCAAGGGCCGAGACCAGAAAACGAGGCTCTAATAAGAGGTGTGGCCAAAGGTCGGACCAAAACGTCGCTCTGATACCAAATGAGACGAACAAAGTTCGTTCTAAAGAAATATCCACTGTAAATAAGACAGAGAACAGAAATCCATATAGGATATTATATATTAAATGTAAAAATGATAAGATGATTACAATGCAAGGAGAGAGCCCGTATAAATACAATTCTAAGGGCACCTTTGATAACTGTTCACAAGGCTTATGTCCCTTCGATAATTATTGTTAATTACTATTATTTAATATTTATATATTTTAGGTTTGTTACATACATCACCAGGTGTTGCCTATTACAAGGGAGATTGCCACAGGTCTTCCAGAGTTCAACATTGAACAACAAGGTGTGTGCAAATGGTGTGTGCTTGGTTAAGTTACTGGAAACACCATAGTTGGCCTTCAGAAATGTCGTTCCCCGTTTCGGATCCTGAAACGGATGGGATACGGCCTTGAAATGCCTATGATACGTTTCAGCAGTGTAAGGATACATGTTTAAGTGCATTTGGATATGTTTCAAGGTAAGAAGTGAAACATTTCACTTTAGTGTGGATACGTGTCAGGAAAAGGGGAAATGTGTCATGTCTAAACTGATATGTTTCAAATAAAATCCTGAAATGTGTCCCAAAAATCGTGAAACATTTTAGCTGCTAAGTGCCACGTTTCCAACGATTTTCAAAAGTTAAAATTTGATTTTTTTCATTTTTATTTGTTCTAAAGTGAAACCCTAATGGGTCCACAACTCCAACACTACGCACCACTTGCCCTCTCCTAAACACACAACAAAGTCTGAATTGTAGTCGGCGGTCAATCTTCACATTCACTGAGTTTTGTTGTCGGTGGTTTTCTGAGTTTCTAAGTCCATTGTTCAGTGCCAAATCCTAGAGCAACAGAGGAGTTGAGTTCAATGTTCAGTGGAAACTACAAACTGCAAAGTGTGGAGCAGCATAAGAGATCGATTTGTCTTTTTCGAATCTCCAGGTATGGTTTTTTCCCCAATTTCCAGGCATTTTTTCTTTGAAGTTTGCTTGCATTAAAAGTTTGAAACCGATAAGTTCCTTCAAATATTGGACTAGTATCTACTATCGTTGGACTTGTAACAAAGCTTCCAATTTCACAATCGTTTTGTGTTGATGCCTGAAGGGTCTGATTTCACACTTCTAGCTTTGTATTAATCCCTTAGGCTCAAAACGTTTTAGAGTTGAGGCAAGAGTTGGGGACTCCCTCAATCAATCCACTACTGTAGTCAATGCCCACTATTGTTCCAAGAATCCCATGTTATGGCCAAGGTTAGTTGTGGTCTACCATCTAGGAAAAACCATGGTTGGAATTAATCTCAATGATGAGTGTTACGATGGTACTAGCACCAGCACACCCGTAGAGGTGCCCTATGGAGAGGGTGTCTTTTTTTTTACCAGGAGGGGTGTTTAGTCAGCCTATTCTGGGGTAGGGGTTATGGCCAGACCCTCTGGTTTCTCCTTTGGAAGTACTATGGCTTAGTGGCATCGTTGACTGCCTCATGAAAGGGTTTGAAACCCTGAGGTTGGTGTCCGGGGCTTCCAAGGGTGGATCACTGGGTCACATGACCCCGACTTTGTTTTATCACTCCAGCAACAGATCCTTCAGCACTGGGGCGCATGTTTATCCTTCAAAGCACCTCCAACACCCTCCTAGCCCTCCAGCTCACTAGCACCCTCTCTCTGGGCCCCTCTATAGAGGATGACGTCATCCTTCTTGGTAGACTATTTGCTTTATGGGGGGGCGTTGAGGGTTTTCATCACTGTTGCGGTTAGTTGGGGCATGACAACCCCCCCCATGCAGTTTGGCCTTCAGTTTAGTTTGATGTGCTCATTTTTAGTCATTTTGCTCAAGTAGGGGTCAAATCTGGGGAAAACACCCCAATTTACCCACTACTTTGATTATTTTATATAATTTTTGTTTTAATTTTAAGTTGACATTTATAATTTCAAATTGACATTTTAAAAAGGCATGTCGGCCTGGATTTTAATTATTTTTGTAAAAGTGAGTGAAAAATATAAATAACTTTTCCTCACTTCATTTTTACACATCAACTTTTGGGATAAAATCATTATGTCTACTATTTGCCCTAACTAGGGCTCTTTGAAGAGATGCGCACTACTTGAGGAAGTTTATTTTGCAAGTTTGAAGCATTTCTTGGAATTTTTTCTATTGTTCATGCTAAATGCTAAGGTGAGGCTAGAGTTGTTTGCTAAACACATGCACATAGAGGTATCCATATTTTTTGTTTGATGTCTCTGTCAAATTGTATGAAAGTGATGCTTGTTAGGGTTGATTGGAAGCCATTGTTGCTTCATTTTGTCTTGATTAGCATTTCATTTTTGTCTTTGGTCACCATTGCATCCAAGCTTGAGCTTTAGGTCTTCAAGTTTTGCACAAGCTAAGTCTCCTCAACGAATCCTAAAGATTGTTGAGGTCAACCCTAGTTGCCAAACTTGCCAAGTACCATCTCAAGGAGGGTAACTCCTCTCATTGATGCCCTAGGGTTGGGTAGATAGTTTTCTATTGAAACCCTAGGTTGTTCATCTACTCCTAAAACTAAATTTCTGACTTGTGTGTTGTAAATATTATATTAGATTAGTCTTATGATTAATTTTCTGAGTTAGTTGCTAAGTTTAATTATTTAAAAACCCTATTTTCCAGTATTAAAAACCCTAAACAGAACCTAAATTCCATTTTATTAAAAAACCTAATTCTGAGTTTTTGCCCTACTGCAGAACCTGAGACACCTGCGTTTTCCTTCCTCCCTCATTTACCTTCGCCCTCCTCACCATCTAACTCGCCCTAACTCCCTCTCTCTCCTCATACCCTCGGTTCTCACCTTCTCCTACTTGCTGGCCACCTGCTGCAGCCTGCTCCCCTGCTGCAACCTGCTCCTCTCCATCCTCCCACAGTCTGCAGCCCTTCCAAACTTCGCCCAGCCTCTCTTTCTATTCGGCCCTCACTCCTCTACTCCTTCAAGCCCTCGGCCTCTCCTTGAGCCTCCTCGCTGGCCTCCTTTGTCCCTATCCGAGCTTCCACCTGCCTGCTGCTCCATTCCTCCCACACTCAACAGATTCTGCTCCCTTCCTCTCCTAGCTTCCTTCCACCCTCTTCTTCCCATCCGCCTTCCCTCTTCACCTTTTCCAACTCCCTCTCCCTACCACTTCTCCTTCCTCTATCATCCCTTTTCCTTACCTAGAACAGGTCTGCAATTTTGCAGACCCTGTGCACCCTGTGCACCCTGTATTCCTCCCTCTGCTGCCCTAACATCTACACACAGTTAACAGAAAACATTAAAAAGATATATCAGAAGTTTGATGTTAATTGATATTTTTGTTTACTAGATTATGCCACAAACTGATCATTAAGATTCTGAGATAGGTCTGATTTTGGGTTAGTTTCTGTTGTACTGTAGCTAAATTGCAGACCTAGAAGTGGTATTTGTAATAGATTACCTTGGCATTAGTTTAGCCTTATATGCTGCTCATTTGATGTAAGTTATTTATTGAACCACACAACAAACCTAAGTTGCAATGTTATCATTTTTATTTTATTATTTACATACAGATCCACAGTAAATTGTATTGATTATTGCAAGTGTGTTAGAGAGCTATTTTAGACCTTGGTAAATGATATCCTTCACTTATTTATGCTGCTATAATTGTAATCACATACAGATCTGAGTTACATTCGGGTTAGTACTCATTTGATCTTTGCATGGTAAATGCTGGTTATTAGTCATTGGTGATATTCTTTTGCATACTCCATAATTGACTGCTAACGTTGATTTGAATATATTGACTTTACCATAGATTTATAGTAGTTTGCTGATGATACATTGTTGATGGTTTTACTAGGAACTCTCATATGCTCTATGAACTATGCATGAATGATTATGATGTGCCTATATTGATTTAATACCTTCATTGGACGGCCTAAGTGGTATTGGTGTTTGGTTATATATTGGTTAATACTACTTATTGGTAAATGAGGTGTATCCTTATCTTGAACACTACTCTTGCACTTCACATATCAAAGGCTGACTGTTAAAGTAAGAACTCTATATATATTGAGCTGATGCTTTTGGGTCATGTTCTTATCTCTTAGGTGGTGTTTTCATTGATCATTGCATTACATTCTTACAAATCTTTGGCATATCTGATTGATGTAATTGACAGCTTCATTAAATGATTTGGTATAATTGGTGATCTTATGCTTTGCCTAACATGCACTTTTTGACTTTGGTTGACAAGTTGTTAGCTTACTTTAATATTGACTCCATCTAGGCACTGGTCTAACTAATACTTGGGTAGAAACAGTCTTTTGGTTCTATCAGTGTTCTACAGGGTTTCATAAGGATACTTCTCCATGGAGGTTTTTGGCTTCCGAAGAAGTTAGAACCGTGACCGAGGTGACATTGGGTCACTATTCTTATTTTTGTTTACTGGGAATTAGCCCTGCTAATTTCCCCAGGAACAATTTTGGCGCCGTTGCCGTGGACGTTTCGAAAATTGAAGTGATTTATCCGGAGTCATTCACACCCTTGGCAAAACGACATTTGGTAAGAAAAATTGAGGTAAGTCTTTGATTGTTATTTTGAAATATTGTTAAGGACTAATCTTGCAAATCTTACCTGGCGACTCCACACATTTAAAGCGACTCCACTGATTGATAAGCGATACAGAACCCCATCGTCTCAGGTACGCCCTTGTTTTGGTACTTTGGTAAGATTTTTTAAGCTAACTTGGTAGGTCTTTCCTGGCGACTCCGACTGAAGAAAAATAACAACAGTACTCTACAAAGACAAGGAACCGGATGATATGGCATCTTCCTGCAAAGAGGATGCTCCATTTGAATTTAAGGATCTAGATTATTCGACAGATGCAGAAAATGAGATAGTTTTTGCTCCCCTTGATTTGTCAAAGTTTCCAGAGCATTCAGATGAGCTACCAAAGATTTTTTGGCGCCCATTCGATGGCAATCATGGTTACATCTAGCACCATGTCAAATGGTTTATGACAATGGCTGCAGAATATAGCATTGAAAGAGAAGAAAGCGTTTACATGAGATCATTTGTTCATCACCTGGGAGGAAAACCTCTTGCTTGATTCATGGGCCTAGAAAAAGCGACAATATCATCGTTTACAGAATTGATAGAAGCCTTATGTAGCTACTAGGATCCTGAGCATCGCGACAGATAGATGACTTGTGTTGAAAATGCAAGGAACTTGTTCAGTAAAGAAATCCAGGAAAATCAATTCTCAGAAGGTTTACTTGAAGAAGGCATTGAAGTGATTCATGAAGATGAAGAACAAGAAGCCCCAGTTGAAGAAACTGAAGAATGTACAGAAATGGTAATTGCTCCATATCCTCAAGTTTTGATTTCTTATGATATGTTGGCTCTCTTGGAAGAAAGTTACAGGTATGCGGAAAACGATGATTATTGGAAGTTCATTGGCCCATCGATGTATGATTCTTCAAGGCCTTGTAGCATTATAATAGACAGTCTCCCGAGCATATATATGGGTGAAGAAGTTTGCTCTACCTCCGATGAAGAATGGATCAACCCTTTTGCTTTGTTCGGTGATACAGTGATGCAACATCTGGTGCCTGTTTGCAATGTCCATATGCAAAGTTTCTACATTATCTCCCAGTTCACCGTATGCCCTAATCAACTACATTCTCCAAGAAGTGTTCAGCTCTTTTTGTCCAGTATCGGTAAGTGGTCAACAATGTTTTCCAATAAAGGAAATACAGGTATATGGACAGGTATGATTTTATTTTCACATTGTCATGATTTATATTGTTTATCTTTTCATTCGAAATGTGAAGGCTTGAATTATGTAATTGGCAATTTAAAAATGATAAAGATCATTAGGAGTACTAACACGATAATTATAAAGAAGAACAATATGCATGTGTTTCCGAAGGATTGTCCAAACAGGTTACAACTGATATGTGAAGATTCGCAAGGTCCACTTTCACAAATGCTTTCTCAAGTGGACAATCAAGTAATTTTCGAGCAAAATTTTTCTTCAACGCCAGTCTATGATGAAGATGGTCCATACATTAGTCCCACAGAATTGCCCCAGTCAAGTCGACCCAATTAAGTAAAGTCAGGTCAGCCCAGTTGAAGAAAAAGTCATTTTTTGACTAGTATAAATAGAGAGGCGCACCTCTCATTTGGTCATTCACTCAAGACAAGCTAGTTTGCTCAAGAAGAGGAGAATTTCATTGCTGCAATGAGAGAAGGCTTATTTGGGGTTGCTACTATTGGAGAAGTTTATATTTCTCTCTCTTATTTGTGATATCTAGATTCTAGATGTATTCTGATCTCAGAACTATTAATCTCTATACGAAGGTTGCTGGGTTTTCTCCCTATTGGATTTCCCAGGATAAAACTTTGTGTCTATTGTTTCTGTGCTTGGTTATTCTTTTAGTGATCCTATTTCATTATCTGCAATTAAATTATACTGCTAGAATTGTAATAAATCTAAAAAAAGTGACCACATAATAATAACATGGTAGTAATATAACATGACAATAAATATAATGAAATAATTGATGTTAAGAGATAATTATGTGGTTAGATCTGTTGAAAAGAATGCAACTTCGGAAGTTATTCTTATTGTATTTCATCTTGTTATTGTACCTCCTACGGGACAAGATGTCAATGTATTTGATCATGTAAAACCCTTCAAAGAATCAATGTAAACCTTGGGATGAAATCACAAAGAAAAGATTCATTAAATGTAAATTTTTGTATTCCCCCAAGACAAGTCGGCCCGGTGGGTAAACTACCCCAAAACAATGAGCAGAACTGCCCCAGTCAGGTCGGCCCACTTAGGGAAAGTTAGGTCGGCCCAGTAAGGGAAAAAGTCACCTTTTGATGTGTATAAATAGAGAGTTCAACCTCTCCTTTGGTCATTCACTCAA
The DNA here is from genome assembly GCA_027924585.1 of Larix kaempferi. Classification (NCBI taxonomy): domain Eukaryota; kingdom Viridiplantae; phylum Streptophyta; class Pinopsida; order Pinales; family Pinaceae; genus Larix; species Larix kaempferi. The sequence continues at coordinate 78,899,683 of BSBM01000001.1, forward strand.
GCAAGTTCGCTCTAGCCAAGAGAGGTTCACTACAGCAACTAGGAGACTGAATTTTTGGGGTTCTCCACTATTGGAGAAGTTTCTCTCTTGCTTTCTTAGGTTTGCGCTACTACTATCTGGATGTACATCATTCTCTATTGGAAGGTCTAAGCTCGGGGAGACAAATAGCTTTGTCTATGGTTGGGAGATGATTGTTCTTATCATCACGGTTAAACGAGCTCCACACTCATTTTGTTTCTGTGTTTTTCCATTCTTTTAGTGATCCTGGTTATGCTGCTATAAACATTAACATGGTATCAGAGCAGTACTGAAAGAGACAAGTGCCAGAAACTAGGGCATCCTGAATTTAGGGTTTCCAACCACATAATTGATCGGGAAATACCACTAATCAATTCGCCCTAGGAAGGCGCAGTTATCTATGGAGGAAGATTTTCATTCAGAGAACTTTCTAATCTGACCTAATTTCTATTAGGGACAAGAAACTAGGGTTTCACATTTCGGGGCCTTCCCCTCTCAGTTTGACTTGAAAAGTGCATTGGAAATTTCTCCCTAGGGAAGGCGCATCTTTTGGTGAAGGAAAATTCCAGTTTTGAGAAGCTTCATTTTGACATAATTCTGCAGTTAGTGCAGAAATTTGGGTTTCAATTTTTGTGTTGTCCGGTCCACAAATTTGGCTCGATCCTACCTTCTCTCAACTCGCCTTGATAGGGCGCATCTATCTGTGGAGTCAGTTTTGCAATATTCCAAACTTCATTTTTGACCCTCTCCTGCTAGGATTTCTTAAACAGGTTTCAGTTTTTCAGTCTTCAGTCAAGATGGTTGTTGGACTCAGAGTAGAAGATAGATTAGAGGGAGTCTCAAACTTTCGATCTTGAAAAGCAAAATGCTCATGCTCCTTAATGAACATGATCTCAAGAATCATATACTCAGAAATATTCCAGAGCTAGAGGGAGCCAGAGAGAAATCAAGATTCAAGAAGAATGAAGCCACAACTATGAGGATATTGATGGACTCAGTAAAAAATCATCTTGTACCTCTCCTTGCAAGCCAGGATTCAGCCAAGAAGATGTATGATGCCTTGAAAAATCTATATGAGAATGGGAATCCTAGCAAAATTTTATCTCTAAAAGATCAACTTTGTCAATTGAAGTTTACAAAAGGTGATTCAGTTCCTTCTTATTTCTTAAAGACTGCCCAAATCGGGGATCAACTAACAATTGTTGATGAAAGTGTCCCTAACAAAGATCTCGTGTTGACATCTATGAGTGGACTTCATCCAAAATGGAAGCCATTTGTGAAAGGGACATGTGCTCGTGGTCAGTTACCTAGTTTTGATCAGTATTGGTCAGAATGTATCCAAGAGGAAACAGGGAGCTTGCCTCTACCTCAAAGAAAAAAGAAGAAGAAGAACTAGTTCTTGTAGCCAAAATTGTAAGGAAGAGAGGAAAGTGGAACAAGGGCAAGAAAGGGATCCTATCAGTCCAAAATCCAAAGATCAAGAAAGATAAATCCAAGCTTCAGTGTTACAAATGTGGTAAGATAGGTCACTTTGCCGCAGAATGTTGGAAGAAAAGAAAAGAAAAGCACGATGCCCCTACAGCCAAGAAGACAAAGTAGCATGTCTCAATTGCTGATGTTGACGAAGAGTCTTCACAAGAAAGGCCAAAGAATGCAGAAGAATTCTTCCTTTGATGGAAGACTTGAATCTATACATGAATACTTCAAAGAGTTTTTAAGGTTCAGAACTTGAAGGTCAAAGTGTTTTTTGAGGACCTCAATGATCACTGCAAGGAGTCAAAAATCAAGTAGGAGTCTACAAAACAAACAAAAGATAAGTATTTAATGTTTTTTTTAAGTCTTTGTCATATGATTATGAAATTGTGCATTAGACTTATGTAGTTTTCTATTATACATCTATATATGATTGACAAATCTGTAGGCTCATGTAGTGCATATCATGCACATGATGAGTAAGTAGACTATAATGCTGCACAGCATCCCGTTGGATGGGTGTTGTGATTGAAGCATTGGCTAAGTTGGTTACATAATTGTGCATAAGAAATTGTCATTGCATTAAAATGTCAATACGAGTTGACTGAATTTCATGATCATGCAATATTACTAACTATTTGATTGAATCTGACTTGTAGGAAAAATCATGTGCTATGACCTACAAGAGAAGGATGATGAGACTTGTTCTGAAGAACAAGTGATGATTACCGATGCACATTCAGTCATATGTGGACCCATAACCCACAAGTCCAAAGGATCTCATATGGAGATCGACGATTGAGATCAAGAGGCTCCAACGTACTAAGTACCAAATGCAGAGTTGCAGAGGGAGTCTGCAGCATAGAGGGAATAGATTATGATGAGACACTTGCTCCAGTTGCCATGCATGCTATTATCAGGTTGAAGAAAGCTCTTTATGGGCTTAAGCAAGCACCTCGGGCCTGGTACTCTAGGATCGACAGTTACCTGACAAAGCTAGGCTTCATAAGAAGTGAAGCAGATTAGAACTTTTATAAGGTTGATGATGGTCATCCCTTGATCTTGGTACTTTGTGTTGATGATCTCTTTCTTACAGGGGACAAGAGTATGATTTCCAGGTGCAAGAGGGAGATGATCCATGAATTTGAAATGAGAGAGGTAGGGGTTGATGCATCATTTCTTGGGCTTAGAGGTGTGGCAAGGAAGTATACCATTGATATCTTCCTTAGACAAGGGAAGTATACCATTGAGATCTTGCGCAGATTTGGTGTGATGGACTGTAAGTCCATGGCTACACCTATGGAAGCAAATCTAAAGAAGTTACTTGATTCTGCCATATCTTCAGATTTAGTAGATCCCACCATGTACCGTCAGTTGATTGGCTCCTTGTTGTACCTGGTTGATACCAGGCCAGATATTTGCTATGCAGTAAACACGTTGAGTCAGCACATGGTCAAGCCGAGACAAGTACATTGAGTAGCAGCTATGCATGTGCTGAGATATCTTCGCAAGTACTATTGGTTATGGATTGAGATATGCCTCAGAAAATGGAGTGAAACTAGTAGGCTTCACGGATTCGGATTGGGCTAATAGTGCAGTTGACAGAAGGAGCACCTCTGGGTGTTGTTTTAGCTTGAGATCAACTATGGTTTCCTGAATCAGCAAGAAACAAACTTCTATGGCACTCAATACAGCCAAGGTAGAGTACATCACAGCCAGTGCAGCTAGTAAGGAAGCAGTATGGCTTTGGGAGCTACTTGCAGATTTGTATGGTCATGAGCTTGATGTGACAGCGTATATCTCTACAGATGAGCATATTATAGATATCCTTACCAATCCCTTATCTAGAATGAAGGCTTGGAGTGGTGTAGATTCCCTTCCTCGGGAAGGGAGATTGATGACTAGTGTGGTTGTTGATGAGGCACAAGCCGAGACTTGTGCTTGACTCCTTTGTGGAGTGTACCCTATGTGGGATGGTTTCTTTGTGGAACAGACTCCTTTGTGGAGTGTGTCCCTGTGTGGGATGGTTCCTTTGTGGAACAGACTCCTTTGTGGAGTGTGTCCCTATGTGGGATGGTTCCTTTGTGGAACGGACTCCTTTGTGGAGTGTGTCCCTTTGTGGGATGGTTCCTTTGTGGAACGTTCTCCTGTGTGGATAGTGCTCCTATGTGGAGTGTGGCCCCAGAGGGGTGAACTAGTTGCAGCTATCACCGCCTTCCAGTTGTAATGACTGGTAAATTGGAAGAAGTGTCTTCCTGGGGAGTGTAGCCTCCTTTCGATTTGAGATCGATAAAGTGATTGGAAGAAGTGTCTTCCTGGGGAGTGTATCCTTCTTTCGATTTGAGATCGATAAAGTGATTGGAAGAAGTGTCTTCCTGGGGATTGTAGCCTCCTTTCGATTTGAGAGCGATAAAGTGATTGGAAGAAGTGTCTTCCTAGGAAGTGTAGCCTCCTTTCGATTTGAGATAGATAAAGTGCATGAGGAAGTAATCCTCTATGGTCTAGAATGACCAAGCTGATCAGGTAGATCAGATATCTTCTTTGAAAAGATGATATGGTCCCTTTGTGGGATGGTTCCTTTGTGGAACGTACTCCTTTGTGGAGTGTGTCCCTTTGTGGGATGGTTCCTATGTGGAACGTGCTTTTTTGTGGGATGGTTCCTTTGTGGAATGTACTCCTTTGTGGAGTGTGTCCCTTTGTGGGATGGTTCCTTTGTGGAATGTGCTTCTTTGTGGAAAGTTCTCATTTGTGGAGAGTACTACTTTGTGGAGTGTATCCCTGTGTGGGAATGGACCCTCTTATGATAACAAGATGTGTTCTGACGTGATGATACCTCTCTAGCTAAGAGGGAGTGTTGATGATGTAGGCACCCGATGGACTGGTTTGAGCTGAGGCACATTGTATTGATGCATGATCAACTCTTCGATGGACTGTGCAGAGTTGTTGAGCTAAGGCACAAGTGACTCCCCTATGGATAGGGCAGAGTCGTGGAGCTAGTGCATGTTCTCCGATGGACTAGATTGAGCAGATGCACGAAGATTGATTTGTTGACACTTCTCGACGGACTGAGATTGTTTTGCAAGACCTTCCTTATGATATAGAGAGGTTAGAGATAATCGTGATGTACAAATGATATCCAGATGTGTTTCAGTATGATAATACAGATGATACCTCCCTGGCTAAGAGGGAGTGTTGGAGTAGTAGCTGCGTGGGGCATCACCTCATAGGTCGACCAAAGAAAGAATAAGATTAGAATAGAGTGTCTGAAGAATACCTTCCTTGTTGAGAGGGAGTGTTGGAAATAGTGCAACTTCGGAAATTACTCTTATTGTATTTCATCTTGTTATTGTACCTCCTACGGGACAAGATGTCAATGTATTTGATCATGTAAAACCCTTCAAAGAATCAATGTAAACCTTGGGATGAAATCACAAAGAAAAGATTCATTAAATGTAAATTTTTGTATTCCCCCAAGACAAGTTGGCCCAATGGGTAAACTGCCCCAAAACAGTGGGCAGTCTGCCCCAAACAATGGGCAGAACTGCCCCAGTCAGGTCGGCCCAGTTAGGGAAAGTTAGGTCGGCCCAGTAAGGGAAAAAGTCACCTTTTGATGTGTATAAATAGAGAGTTCGACATCTCATCTGGTCATTCAAGCAAGTTCGCTCTAGCCAAGAGAGGTTCGCTACTGCAGCTAGGAGACTGATTTTTTGAGGTTCTCCACTATTGGAGAAGTTTCTCTCTTATTTTCTTGGGTTTGCGCTACTACTATCTGGATGTACATCATTCTCTCTTGGAAGGTCTGAGCTCGGGGGAGACAAATAGCTTTGTCTATGGTTGGGAGATGATTGTTCTTATCATCATGGTTAAACGAGCTCCACACTCATTTTGTTTCTATGCTTTGCCATTCTTTTAGTGATCCTGGTTATGCTGCTATAAACATTAACAAGATCACCTTATCTCCTAGGATACTATAAATGATGTAATGTATAGTGAGATAAAAGAGTGTTACATGTATTTAATGTACTTGTGTAGCCAGCCATGGGCTAACATTGTGACATATCGTTGCAGCATTATTAATGATATATGTCATTTACTATTCTCTCCACCATATCTTGTGTTTATATGCATCTGCAATTATAAAATTTTATATAGGAAACATTAAGTATGAGATTAATCATTATACTAGGAACAATATTTTAGCAGGTATACTTTATGACTAATTGCTTGTTTATAAGCACATATCATATAGCGTTGCATATATGAGATATGAGATAGTGAGATTATCACTAGTCCATTGTCTGTAGTAAATTGACCACAGCCCTGTCCATAATACTTGATGTAAAAACTTTCTATCACGCAGTGAGAGAGAAAAGAAAGTTATTCTCAAGAGTTGTGATATTTCTCTAAGTTGCACTGAAACGGACAACAGATACAGGAGGGAAAGAGATACGACAAATTTTCAAAAAAGTCGGATACAATACGGTGGGGAAACGACAGCACATATATATATATATATTCAAAAATACCATGAGATATACATAATTCAGATTACATTCATAAATTAGATTTAGAAGCAGTCATGTTATCTATAAACATTTGAAATTAGCAAACTCAAATACTGTCATAAACAATATTCTTATATCTCGACTCCTGAGTGCCATAGATAAGCCAACCCTTGTCAAGCATTCAATTAAGAACATATCAACTACTTCTAAACGCCGAATTCAAGTGTTAGCATCTCTAATAAAAGAATACACCGATTACACCTCTAGAAGAAGTGTTGGAATTTATGATTAAACACAAGTTTGGAGGTAAGTCAGTGACTTGACTGAGGTGTATTTGGGTTGGTCCACTGGCTTACTATACAATCCCCTAGGCGAGTGAGGGTCGATTGACTAACTGACTGGCGCATAAAGGGCCTAAATTCACAGGGTTGTCTAACTTTTTGGTACCAACTTGGACAATCAAACTTGACTTTATTGGCCATGCTTTAAGGGGATTGGTTAGGCACTTGAGTATACATGAGTGAGCTAGTGTTGAGCAATATGATAAAATGTAAGATGATATGAAATATTGCACTCTGTCTATAACACTATCTCTAGACACCTGTGCATTTCCTTGGATATGTTGTTTATTTTTTATGGCTTATACTGCTAAAAATGCTTGAAATAAGATTAAAATATGAAATATCACTTGTATACCATATGGAGAATTTGGCTATTGGAAATACATGTTGGTTCATGTAACCCTTTATAAATGCAATATGTTATTTTGTAGGGCTGAAACTGGCACTGTCTCAATTTTGATATGCAAGTTGTTTTATTACACATATGTAAGTCATTGGGGTCTATTTGCAACAAAGTTGAGCAATTGGAAAACAAGATGAGAAAAAAGACAATAAAACAGTCATTGTAGTTTTACACTAGACTGTGACACTAACACTATAGTAGACAAGCATTTGATGCAATAAAATGTCCACAGATTAGTTGTTTTTTGAACCAAAAGTAAGCCCCTATCATTTTTGGAAAAATACAATGAGAAAAAACCAAGAGACAAAAATCCAGATTACCATTCATCAATTTAAGATTAAAATTTAGATATTGATTTATAAGATTGAGGCTTTATATTAAATTTTGAGGCTTAATTTAGGGTTAGGGTTTTATAGTTTGCCTTTAGGGTTTTTTTTCCATGTCAAAAAATCACTATTTCTAGTTGGAAACATGCCTTGTGGCAGCTAAAAAGTTTCAGAAAAATAGGAAATGTTTTAGGAAACGACTGGAAACGGCTTGGAAACATTTCTGTTTTTTGGATACAGCTTGGATACGTTTCAGGAAACGGCAGGAAACAGCTTGGAAACGTTTCATTTTTTTGGATACAGCTTAGAAATGTTTCAGTGCCGTTTCCAAGCCGTATCCCCTCCGTTTTAGTTTCCAAAATGGGGAACAACGTATCCCTCCTTGTCCTAGACGTTTCTGGTAACTCAAATATTTCTTCATCATTACACGGCCTAAGAAACCCCTTATCTTGATGTTTGTCTTGTGTTGACATATAAATGCCTATAAACAAATAGTACAGATCTGAATTGTTTGATGTCTACATGGAGGGAGAAGGTCAACGCAAAAAGAAGAATCTAGATTCATATTTCTATAATCTTGTTGAAGTAGTATATTTCATATTTCATCATGTTATGTTTTGACTGCAGCCTCTTGGCAGCAAATATATGCCAAACTCCACTCAATGATAAAGAGATTTCAAAAACTTCAACATGCTTAAATAAGAAACATATACTATTCTGCAGAAGGATCATGGCGCCTGTTAAAAGTGGCACCTAAAGGAGATTGTATTGCCTAGTTGAAAGAGGCACCAAAAGGTAATTGGTTGAACGAATCATTGTGATTCCATGCAATGTTGAACGAAAAAAACATGAAACCAAATTCACTCCAGAGGCCATTCAATCCAGGCTGGAAAAAGAGGTCAATTTCATGGGTATTTCATGTGGAATGACTTTTTTCTAGAAGAGTATTTTGTCTTGGCTTTCATTAACTTATTTAACAGTAGAAACCAAAATAAATGTCTCAGAGAAAACAAATAAATGGCATTGCACAATGATAATAAAATAACAATCCTATTTAAAATACAATTTCCAACATACCATTCCCACAATTGGTTGGAAATCTCGGGAAGTGGAGAGAGAAACGCCCTCTAACAGGAATTTCTGCACACATTCCAGCATTTTACGTGCAGAGAAAAATCTAAGATGAAACCAAAAATAAAAGAAGTAGAAATGAACCAAAAAGGAAAAACAAAAAACAAAAGCTTACTGTGCTTTTAAACTATCTTCCCTAGAGGCACTTAACAAAATGTTTATACTCACCAGCATGTTCAAAGATAACAATCTTCCGGGCATCTGTATTTTTCCATGTTATAAGAAATACAAGAAGAGCAATCCACAGCATTCTCGCTTCCATTTGAACTGTTTCAAGGACAGATAAATCAACTTGGTAATAGCTAAATTTTCTGTAGATTCGGTAATGCCAAATAAAGACTTCCAAATATGTTGAAACAACCCACATAAGTACAAACTAAAAAACAATGCATCCATGTCTCACTCTTGAATAGGGCCATACAAGTTTGACCATTTAAATATTAAAAACTCATAGGCCAAACATAGAACTGCTGAAAATAACACCATGCATGTTTTTTGTTTGCAAAGCTCATGAATAAAAACATAGAAAATAAATAATAATCCCACCATGTTATCACTTTTAGCAGATTAATATTTGGCACTATCACTATGTCAGAACAAATTTTTTCTTGAAAAATACATCCTATATTTACAGAAAAATATTTCAAAACAAATTACTGGTGTGTTCAATTTCCTTGCAGATATCTCTATGTTTGCAGAAGTTAGTTCATGTTTCAGATGTTCCTGGGTGTTGAACACTGGGCTTAATTACCAACTCCATTCAGAAGCACATTTTTTAGTGTTATGATGTTACTAGCACCACCGTACCTGCAGAGGTACCCCAGGGAGAGGGTGTATTTTTTCTGACCAGGAGGGGTGTTTAGCCAGTTCATTCTGAGGTAGGGGCATGGCCAGACCCTCTGGTTCCTCCTTTGGAAGTACTATGGCTTTGTGGCATCGTTGACTACCTCATGAAAGGGTTTAAAACCCTGAGGTTAGTGTCTGGGGCTTCCAAGGGTGGGTCACTGGGTCACATGACCCCAACCTGGTTTTATCACTCCAGCAGCATGTACTTCAGCACTGTGACATTCACTCATCCTTCAGAGGACCTCCAGCACCCTCCTGGCCCTCCAGTTCACCAACGCCCTCTCTCTGAGCCCTCCTATAGAGGATGACGTCATCTTCTTGAGGCAAACTGTATTGCTTGATATGGGGGGGGCGTTGAGGGTTTTTCATCATTGTTGGGGTTAGTTGGGGCATGACGACCCCCCCTCTACACAGTCTGGCCTTTAGTTTGGTCAAATATGGCCTCATTCAGCCATTTTGCTCATGTTTGGATCAAATTTGGGGAAAACACCCCAATTTACCCACTTTTATCATTATTTTATATTATTTTAATTCTAATTTTAAGTTGACATTTTTAATATTAAATTGACCTTATTTTATGTAAAAGTGAGTGAGATCATATCAATTCAATCTCCTCACTTCATTTTAGACATCAACTCTTGGGATAATTTCATTATGTCTGCTATTTGCCCTAACTAGGGCTCTTTGAAGGGATGCGCACTCCTTGATGAAGGTTATTTTGCAATTTTGAAGCATTTCTTGGAAGTTTTACTACTGTTCATGCCATTGCTAAGGTGAGGCTAGAGTTGTTTGCTAAACACATGCACTTGGAGGTATCCATACTTTTAGTTTGATGTCTCTTTGTTAATTTGTATGAAAGTGATGCTTGTTAGGGTTGAATGGAAGCCATTGTTGCTTCATTTTGTCTTAATTTGCATTTCATTTTTGTCATTGGTCACCATTGCATTCAAGCTTGAGCTTTAGGTCTTCAAGTCTTGCTAAGGCTAGGTTCCCTCTACGAATCCTAGAGATTGTTGAGGTTAGCCCTAGTTGCCAAGCTTGCCAAGTACCGTCTCAAGGAGGGTAACTCCCCTCATTGATGCCCTAAGGTTGGGTAGATAGTTTTCTTTTGAACCCTAGGTTGTTCATCTACCTCTTTAACCACCAACTTTCTGAGTCTTGTATTTTTTTAAATATTATTGTTAGGTTAAACTTGCATTTTCATGGTAGAATTAAGGTTAGAATTAGGTCTGCAATTTTATGAAAAAAACCCTAAAATTTTAAAAATTAATTTTTTTGCATTTTTTGGCATCCCTAAAATTTCGGCCCTTCCTCCTATAATTTCGGCCTGCCCTATTTGTCCCTAAAAACCCTAGGGAAAAATTTTAGGAGCCCTAAAAATCCCAGAATTATCAAAAACTCCCTAAAAAACCCCAATTTCTGAGTTTTGTATCTTTTGTAATTATTATGTTAGATTAGTTACAATTTTCTGAGTTTGTAGATATTATGCTTGATTTAGTCTGCAAATTAAAATTAAATCTAAAAACCCTAAATTAAAAAGTCTGATTTTTTCCTGAGTTTTGCCCTAATCACAGACCTTGAAAACCTATTCTCCTCTCCCTCTTCCTTGCTACCCTCGCCTTTCTCTTTTGCTGCCCTATCCGAGCCCCTTTCCTACTCTTTACCTTTAGCCACAGGTCTGCAATAAAATTGCTGACCCTGTGTGCTTTCTTGCTTCCCTTTCCCTACACAAACACAACACATAACCAAGGTTAGCATTAGATAAGTTAATATATATAAAGGTCTGATTTCAGCTTTTTAAAAAGCACTTCATTTTTATCTTCTGAGCATTCTGAGTAATTTTTTGTGTATTCATAACTCTGATTTTTACCTAGTTCAGATCTGGGAAATATTTTTTCTATAGAAATCTGAAGGTGATAAGTTACTAAGAAATGTCTTGTCGAATCTAACGTTACAGCTGAATGATATTGAATGATTTTCCTTTAAACCTTGTCAATGACATATCACATCAATTTATTGTTTCACTTCTGCTGATATAACGTGCTAATCATACAGGTCTGAAAGTTAAATAGTTTGGCATGTATTTGTTGGTAAAATTGATACTGAGTACTGTGGTCTATTTCTCTTTATGATAAATCCCTGCTACACTTTCTTATTGGTCTGATTTTTGCACTAACTCAACTCCTTTTAACTCCACAGATCTGGAAATGACCAAACAAAATTAGTGCATTTAATGGTCAATAATGGTTGTTGGGGGTTATTGATAAAGGATATTAATTGTCTCATTTAATACTTTTGCTGCTATAGATCAGTCAACTGTGGTTCCTTACAGATCTGGTTTACTTCCGCAAGTTGAAACACATTTGATCTATTAAATAATAAATGCTTATGAATGATATCAAACGCTGAAACTGATTTGGATGTATTGACATTGCCACAAGCTTGTAATAGCTACGCTAATGATACATATTGATGAATGAAACTGATATCTCATTGCCATATCAAATTCAATCTTATTCACACATTATTGCGTCATTTTAATTATTTACTCCTGCTGCTATAATGACAATCATTTATATGATATTGACAATTATCACTTAACGCATATTTGGTTGATGGTGTTAGCAATATAGTCTTTTGATCCAATATTGATTATTACATTACATGTGTACACGTTTTATACATTTCATTGAATGATCTAAGTTGGTTATTGATTTTGATCATATCTCTTGCACCCACTGGCGTTGATCATAATACTATTGACTCCATTTAGGCACTGGTCTAACCATAAGATTGCATAGAAAATAGTTGGTTGGTTGTTCTAGTGTCTTTACAGGATTCCATAAGGATACTTCTCCTTGGAGGTTTCGACTTCCGAAGAAGTTAGAACGGTGACCGAGGTGACATTGGGTCACTATTCTTATTTATGCTTGCTGGGAATTAGCCCTGCTAATTTGCCCGATAACACTTAGAATCCCAATTATCTTTTAAATCCACAGAAACTAGCCAGGAGACGACAGTCGAAGGCTGTCATCCCAAAACTCGTGCCTCTATCTAGAATTATAAGTGTTGCTTGTCTGTCCAACATTGACATGGCATCTACTCTACCTAGGCACACACCTAAAAGTAACCAAAGACCATACTTGAGCCATCAGAAAGTTAAAATAAAGGCCGACTTCGTGATTCATCATGGCCCTTCATTTCAATCTCTTGAAACATTTCAACCCATAAAATGGAAATTTGAATATTATTGAATCTAATTCTAGTCAAATCAATTCCAATTCCACACAACCAACACCACTTGCAGCTCCTCCTCTTGGACGTTCCAACCCACCAACAGCCCACATGACCCTTCCTTGGCAATTAAACAGATCCCTTACCTTAGGGGGTAACTTCGATAATATGCCTAAGATGTCTAGGACAAAATCCCCTTGTTTAAAGGAGATGAGACTATAACAGTTGAAGATCACATTTAAGCCTTCCTGGATGTTTTTTCACTTGTGGAGTCAAACACAAAGATGTGGCCTTGAGACTTTGATATCATTTTTGCAGGAGATGCAGCCCGATGATTCCATTCTATTCCCATGGTTGTATCAATATGGAAGACCATGAAATCTTGATTTAACGAAAGGTTTCAAGGTGTTCAACTAACACAGGAAATTTCCAAAAGATCGAACACCTTGAGCAGCTGCTCACACAAATAGATCACAGATCAACTCAACGATGTTTTTACGTGGCTAAAACCCTCGAAGAGGGAAACAGTCCACGGCCCCAGCCAAATAGCTACTTGCGGCAATATTATTATGCAAAGGAAATAATAATGTTCCAATGAGTTTCTCACAATCGATCATCAAGCAAATGATCCTCCATGCTCTTTAAATAGAGATCATGGACCAATCAGGTATTATGACATGGATCAATGGTCGTTAAAATCGAGGTGAGAATGAACCACTGAATCACTCTATGTCTAGAAAATATCGTGACCATCGAATTACATATGTACAAATGCATACTAATGCATACTTCATTAGCCATGGTTTGCACTCTATCAAAACTATCACGTGATAAAAGATTTACACATTACTTTCCACCAAGTAGCTAATGCCACTATGCTTATTAGTGGTAGTAGAGGATACTCTTGAAGCTTACAATAATTCGAGCACGAATGGTACTCCCAGATCAAAAATACACTATAGCATGGAGGAACTCAATTTGTTTAAAGTCATAGGAACACATGAGCCACCTTGCATGAGCCAATGGCAAAATATCATGTTGAACCTTTAATCCATGCTACTAGACACGTTAATTTCCAAATAGTCAACATCGGCACATATACTATGTTATCAAAAAATGACTTTGTTTTCGCATCCATCCAAGTGGTAGATCCCATTTGGCTCATGAAATTTAATGGGGTTAGATCCAAAACTGCCTTTGGAAATGTAGTGCTCCTTATTGATCCCAAGAAACAAGTAGTTCCTTTCTCCTTTAAACTTGAATTTCCAACACAAGTACTATAGTAGAATATGACGACGTCCCTTGTTTGTCGAAGCATCCTCTTGCGCCACTGTTGAAGTTGTTCTTACTTCACCCTCCCTGAGAGCCTCTTTCTCATGAATGACAATGGATAGGGCATAATAGATCTAATATTTACCTTCTCGTCTTTGTCGGGTACTTGACCATCCACCTTTGGGTTAGGAAAGCTCTTCCAACAACACATCCTCTGGGAGTTATAAAACAACATGGGCCTTTTCTTCTCTCCTTGGATCCACAAACCAACATTATTATATTGTTGATTTGTGCCATTTTTAGCACTTGCATTACTGAATTCTAGTTGCATACTAGTTACATGGGATTGCCTTTCCTTGTGAAGTCCCTCCTCACATGTTGACCCCAAATTGTGTATTTGGGCAACATGGCATATAATGCTACCAATCAGTCACACTAGTAGTTTTAGGGGTATCAACGTTTCCTTCCAATTTTGGCTAATCAACCAATTTACGTCTAGCTAATTGCTTTATACACCCCAAGAGAAGTGGTAGTGTAGAGACTTCCCAGTGCCAGAGCTTGACTCGTCTTCTCTTCATGGCATATCCAACAGTTACTTGCTCATCTATCTCACAATTTTCAATTTGGACGCCTTTTCCCTTTATTATGCCAATCAAATCAAAGTGGGGGTCCACAAGACTAAGAATATTTTCAATCTTTTGTCATTCCTACACATCAAGTAATCGAAAAGCTAGGCATGCTTTCACTAGATAACATTTTTGGCCATTTGACATGTTTTAGCGTAGTAAAGTACCCATGCTTCCCAAATTAAAAAGTCATGCCCGTAAATAACTCCATAATGGCTATTTGATGATGTTATAGCATAGCATAGTGCTTATCAAGAGCTCTCCGATGGACCCTAGATTGTGAGAATTTGATTTCATATGACCGAGTTATGTCCTATGAAATTTTTGCTATAACAGGAAAATGGGCAAACAACCATGTTTAATGAATTCAAATCTACTACTTTCCAACCTCAAATGGAAGAACAGACACTCCCATTATAGATTACATCTTGAAGGCTTTCCAACAAGGGGTCATGTGTTTGGTGGGTTTTCGTAGCACAATGACTAACAAGACTTCAGCAATTAAAACAATATCACTTATTGAGGCCAAAATAAATGATTAATGCTCCCTTGTATCAAGCAGTTTCAGGGCTTTCCAATAATATACCATACGCGTGGCTCTGACATCAAATGGCCGACTTATGAATCGAGAGCACCAAATAATTTTGAGGAATTAAAATGGTAAGAGAAAAAGGGTCACTTTTGAATTAAAAATTTGTTTTCTCTTTTCAAAATTAGTGTTCAAAATGGTGGAGAGCATGAGAATTGAACTCATGACCTCCCAAACCCTAAACCCATGCATTAGCCAACATACCAATGCACCATTTGATGAATGAGGCACTAGACTAGCTAGTGCACCATTTGATGAATGAGGCACTAGACTAGCTAGTGCATCGCATGTCTGGACCTATGGCCGCATCATCTATTGTTGCTACATCCACATCCAAATCAACCCACCCCAAGTCCTCTACATCAAAATCACGTTCAAGATCAAACTCTGCTAGTTGAGACTCCTCTACCCATTATGAAGTTGGATCAATATCCTCCAACGTAATGGGATCTATATCAAGTATTATGTTCAATAACTGGTTGTGCTTTAGTTGGAGGTTGTATTGCACGAAGATGAGATCATTTAACCATTTTTGTGGCAAATGGTTTCTCTTCTTCACATGAATCCGCTCAAGGACAGAACAATTGCGCTCACACCTAGATGCACTTCAAGTCTAACATAGGACTCAAATTGCAAACTTTTGCAATTGAGTACATTGGTTACCAAATGACTCCAACCAATGTGCTACAAAGACAAAATGAGTTCAAGAAATTATATTGTAATTTGGATAAAAGTTCAATTATTCAAAGATTAAACAATTGAATGTAATAAACTTTGAAATTGTTTACCTAGTTGGTCCACATCTCTTGCAATCTTTGCTAGGTTTTTGCCAAAAGTACCCATGTCGATCTATCGATGTATCTCTAGCTGCTTAGTCTCATTAGGGACCATGCGCTATGGGCACTCATACTATTCATATTTGACCTCCTGAGTTTGATCAACTCCCAATTGAGCTTTATAATCATATGGGTTCAAGAAATACTCAACTACATGTATAGGGCAATGGAGTTGATTGTTCCATCCGTTATCAATGATCTCCCAGATAGGGCCCATACTTAGCTACTCTATCCTTGTAAGTTGCCCTTATCTACTCCTTTTCCTAATCCATAGCCTCATATATGTAAGTTTTCAACACAAATTATGACTACAAATCTGAGTTAAATGCCAAAAAAGTGACAAATTTATTTTTTTAAGTCTATTTTGAGATGGGGTGACTCTCTCCTTAGCAATAGCACCCAAACCCCCATTAGCACCCATTAGCACTCTCCTTGGTTTGAAAGGAGGTAGCATATGCCTCCATTGCAGACCACCTACTATCCTCATGGGCCATGCCCTCTTCATTGGGGCAACTCCCTTTGAAGGGAAGCCACGCCCTAAAGAGGCAACCCATTCTTCAAAGCGGTTGCAACCCCCACACCTTCACCCATGGGTAATGCTCTGCAAACACCAACTACCTCTCCTCTCGAAAGACCGCACCCCATCACAGCCCTCTCTTCTCATTCCCCATCGTCGCCTCCATCCAACAAACCTTTTCTAGATGATTAAAAAGGGCAGAAACAAAATATGCCTCTTCCCAAAAAAATAATATTGACATATAAACTCAATGCATATATATTGTTGACTATATTATGAAGATCAAGGTGAGTTCTCCAAATAAATTTAAGATTGCAAATATTTTCAAATATGTTGAATGGATGAAAAGTTTTTATTATTATTAAATAGGAGATAATTCATGTTGGAATCCATCATACTTGGGTGTTTTAAATACTCAAAAGAAGAATTATGGGATTCATAAAGAAAGAGGTTTTGAAACCCTGAAAGTAAAGGAGTCATAACTATGAAATGACATAAAAGAGGATTCTTTCTCTATGTGAGAAGATTTGCATTTAATACACCATGGATAAATCTTATGCTTGTATGTCTTTTATCCACAAAGGATGGTTGATACCCATACATTAAAAGAGAATTTTTTTTATTATGGTTAAAGTGGGATTTTTGCCTTCATTCACAGAAAGCTCCTGGTTTTCACATCTTATGCTTGCTTATTAAGGGAGCTTATGCATGCTTTCTTCATGGATAGAACTGTGTTCATGAACCCATGGAGGCCCTTTTTTATTCAATTAAAGGAGGCTTATGCAATGAAAGCTACCACGTTATGAGAACTTATGTTATTACATGGAATCTTATGCATACATATTGTATACAAGAGGCTTTCTTATTATCACCATTAAGGACATGATCTCACCATCCATGATGGATCATTATGATCAAGGATGACTTATTATTCATGCTAATCAAGGATATCTTTTTGTGGAGCCATCTTCATGCTAACATGGTCTTTGGCATCTTTATTATATATGGAGCATACAACTGAACATTTTTCAGAGCTTGTTTAAAACCTAAGGTTGAAACCCATCTTTTATCAAAGCATCTTGTTTTATGGGTTGCATATCACCATCACATCGAGGAGGAACTCATCATCATGGAGCCATTAATTCACTAGGGTTAGCATATCCTCTAAGGCTTTGTATGGTTTTCATTATTAAGAGTGAATGTCTAATTTCCATGTCATAAGTCCCTTGTTTTTCAGGCATCAGTTTTGACTTTGAAATGTATAGATGAGAGGGTAAATGTATTTTTATAATTATCGTGGAGCACTACCTTGGAGAGCATGCTAGGGTGTTAAGCTTAAGCGCTAAGTTTGGAAAGCCTATAAATACAATGCTTGACTACGCAATGTGGAGGACTTTTGGAGTAAAAGGTGAATGGGATATGCATTATTTTTGTCTCTTGGATGCATGTTTTTTACCTTTAAGCCTTCATAATTGTTTAGGATATTAACCACTCATCATAGCTAAAGTTTTTGTTGTTGCCCGCCATCATAGATTTCCAAACCTGATTTAGGATCTAAACTTCACTGCAAAACACCCTACACTTCCATCAAAAAGTACTTCACAACAAAACATCCCTATGTTAGTGATGGCATCAATCATCGTGTAGCCCTCAGATTGTTCATTTTAACCAATAAACATCAAACATACATTGTTTTTGTCAACAGGATTTGTAACATTTGCACCAGACTGTCCACATACATTTGATTACACTAGATCTAGGATCCCCTTAGATCTTTGCGCATTGCTTGGGAAAGCAGCCTTGGAATGCTTGCCAAGCATGCACCCTCTGCACACACCTTGTTGCTCAATGTTGAACTCTGGAAGACCTGTGACAATCTCCCTCAAAATACGCAACACCTGATGATGCAGGTGCCCCATCCTTTTGTGCCATAACTCACACAAGTTCCCTGTGCTACGAACTAGGGTTCGAACAGGTTCGCCCCTATACAAATTACCTTCACTAACCCCAATCACTTGAGCTGACCCTAGGCTAGACTCCTTGTTGGAATGCCCAGGTGGACAGACAAACAAGGATTAGGCAGAGACAAGCATAGACAAAGAGAATTAGGTGTGAAAGCACAACTTTCCATAAGTATTTACAGATATAAATACAACATGGAGTGACGCTTGGGTTCATCTTCCAAGACATTTCTTGGACTCCAAAATGACTCTTCATATTCACTTAACCCTAATGGATTAGATTTCCAACAGTTCCCCCTTAATCTGAAGGGGTGTATGTGAGTCCAAGCAGAGAGCTGAAAACTAGAGAAGGATAGTTGCAAATGGTTGGGAAAGCAGCCTTGGAATGCTTGCCAAGCGTGCACCCTCTGCACGCACCTTGTTGCTCAATGTTGAACTCTGGAAGACCTGTGACAATCTCCCTCAAAATAGGCAACACCTGATGGTGAAGGTGCCCCATACTTTTGTGCCATAACTCACACAAGTTCCATGTGCTATGAACTAGGGTTCGAACAGGTTCACCCTTGTACAAATTACCTTCACTAACACCAACCACTTGAGCTGACCCTCGGCTAGACTCTTTGTTGGAATGCCCAAGTGGACATACAAACAAAGATTAGGCAAAGACAAACATAGACAAAGAGAATTAGGTGTGAAAGCACACATTTCCATTAAGTATTTATAGATATAAATACAACATGGAGTGACACTTGGGTTCATCTTCCAAGACATCTCTTGGCTAACCCTGATGGATTAGGTTTCCAACATTCCCCCGCTTAATCCGAAGGGGTGTATGTGAGTCCAAGCAGAGAGCTAAAAGCTAGAGGAGGATAGTTACAAATGGTTGAAAGTGCTCTCTGAATCAAAAGCTAGCAGAAGCTGATGTCTTCAATTAAATGGGGGGTTTAAGGATGACCACAAACTTTGGAACTTGGCGCTCACTATAGTATTGGCTCGACGGTTCCCTTTAGAATTTGGCTCTAACTCAGGTTCTTGCTTAGCGGTTCCCTCTAGAACTTGGCTCGAAGGCTCAACAGTTCCCTCTAGAAAATGGTGGTTTAAGGACCATGTAATGTCCCCTCCATGATGGCACCATGGGACATTCCACTAACCTATCTAATTCCCATAGGTTCAAGTGGAATTCAAATTGATTAGGGAATTAATTGGCCTATAGTCACTATGTAAATTCAAATGCAAAATCAAGAAGGGGTGATGTGGGTCATAAATTTGCAATAATAATGGAAATAAATTCATAAATGAGGTGAAAATGGTCTAATCAGACAAGGAAGGTGCATAGGAGGATGAATGGGCCCCTTAGGAAGTGTAACTCCCATCCAAGGTGGAAGGAATCCCATCATGAGGGCATCTCATGAGTTGTAACTCTCGGGCTAAAAATAGCTAAAGAAGGGCGTACTAGGGAAAGAGTAACTCCCGAGGAATCTCATGAAGAGGCATCAGGATAAAAATAGCCAAGGAGGGCACATTAGTGGTGTAACCCCCAAAGGAATCTATGACAACTTCTGACAAATTCTATGACAACCTATGACATCTCCGGGTCCTAAATTTAGCTAAGGAGGGCGCATGAGGAGAGAGTGGGCCCACAAGTCAGTTGTAATTCCCCTAAATCAAGGAAGAGGGCGCCTAATTTGAATTACCAAAGGTGGCTAAGGTCCTATTTGGTCCAAATAACAATAGAAGTGAGTTGATGTGTTATGAATAGTGATTCTCTCCATTAATTTGAATTTTATTATTATTTTTATGAGAGAATTCTAGAATGAGGGGGAAAGGCCTCCATGAAGTTTATAAAAAGGTTGTAGGCACATGAGGGGAAGGATTTTGATCATTTGCAATTCGAATTGGAGAGCTATTGAGCTTCTCAAGCTTGGGAGATGTGCCCCTTGCCATTGTAACTAGTTTCGGTGGTGAAAGATTCCACCCTAGCTAACATGACAGGAGGAATCACCTTGATTTCTCTATTGAGCTTCAATGAAACAAGGTTTTGTCCATGTTCAGTTGTTGGTTCGAGTTCAAGTTGAAGTGATTGGGATCTCATTTTGTAGCAGTCCAAATTGTTAGTGTTTTTTCGGATTGAAGATTGAGTATTGGTAGTTCTTGCTTGAGGAGGGCGCACCAGTTGATGTGAAGATCTCAAGAGGGCTGTAGGAATGATTGTGCATCTTCCATATTTGATGGAGGGCACACGGTAGGAGGCAGATCTGAAAGTTGGGATCAATATATACAGAAGGAGGGCGCCCAATATTTGGATTGGACCACAACGATAAGTTTTAATTAATTTAAATTGATTTTAAACAAACTAAAGTTAAAGTAAAAAATTAGAAAAGCTAAAGAAGTAAAAACAACCAAAAAAGGGCACCAACACCAATCCCCCTGGATGGATGAGACGCAAGCTTTAAGAGCTCACTTCCAAAAGTGATTTTACTATGAGATTACAATGCCAACTAAAGTAAAAAGAACTCTTTCTCCTTGTAACTTTTGGAGAAAAGAGGTTACAAAGCTTGTAGAAAAAGCTCCAGAGAAAAAAGATGGTTCAAGAGGGTCTTTGCTTGTTTAATCTTGCCGAAATAAGTCCTCCTAAGTCTCTTTTTCTGCTGTCATTAAAAAAAAAACAGCAAACTAAATTAGTAGAAAAAGTGCCCAAAATCACTTTAAAAGTGACTTGGGCAAGTTAGAAAAAAGCTTAAAAAATTCTAAATTAAAAACTTGTTTAAGAAAGCAAATAACTAAGATGGATTGGCTAGAAAGCTAACCCTCTTAGGGTCTTGGACAACCTTGAAAACTGAAAAGGCAGCCAATGATGCACTCAAATGCTTGATTTTACTTTTAAAACTTGAAGGAAACTAGTTGATTCACAAGTTAAAAAAATTGCTTTGAAAGACTTGCAAAAATCAACTACTTTCTAAGCTAGATCTATCTTTGAATGATAAACTTTTAAAATACTTAGATCTATGCAATCTACTTTTATAATTTAGATCTAAGAAGATATTTAACTTCAAATAATGTAGATCTAAAGAACAAGAGGGAGAAACCGGACAGTGTTTGAGAAATTTTTAAAGAAGAAGGTGGAGAAAGCCCCCTTTGAAGATTGGGCAATGGAGTCCCTTTGTAGCTCCGTGAAAGACTATGCTTCTCAAAATAGAGGTTGGAGAGCAAAGGAAACAAACAAGATCCTTTGCAAAATCCAACGAGGTACCTAACAATCCCTTCACACTTGCACAACACTTGTTAAATCATTAGTAAAATCCTAGATTTAAAAATAAGGAGAGCATACCCGTAAACAAACCAATATGCAAAATTCTAGATCTTTAAACTAGCAATTTTAATTGAGAAATGAAACTACTTTCACTCAATCCTATTGATCATACTAATCATATAAGGCTAACAACTAACAAAGCAAGAGCAAATGGACAATGAAACCACAAGATTACCTCACTTAGTATATGGATCAATGATCATCCAACATGAGAGAAGACACAATGAGACCTCCAAAGCCTTATTCCATTAATCAAATAATAAAAACTAGCTTACAAATGGAGCAGAGGATCCACACTTCCTGAGAATACTGATGGAGAGCCTTGCTTATATAGAAAAACCCAGAGAGATCCTCTTTGACACTTGGAGAAATGAGTTGATACACTTGGAAAAGGCTTGTTGACACATGTGAGAGGTTTGGGGAGGTTAATGACACCTTTCTCCAACCATTTGACACTTTTCAACCTCTACTTGACACCTCTCCAACCACAAATTCGCCCCCCCCTTTGGTGGATCTCCAATCTTCAATCAAATCATCATTTATTTGCTCAATATTCTCCCTAATTTGATTGCCAATCAAAGGAGATTTGATTCCAACACATTTCCTTGATCCGTGGGATTGGGATTTTGCCTTTATTATGTCTTTTTTGCCAATTAAATTGGTCTTTTTGGGTTTTTTGAGTAAATATTATTTTATGAGATAAATACTTACTCAAAACTTAGGATAAGTGGGTTTATGTGTTTAGTGGATGCTGTGGCTTAGAAAAAGAGCATCCACTTGACAAATTATGCCCACAAACCATACTTTTATTACAATTTTAATTTTTCCAATTAAACTATTAAAAAATAGTCTAATTTTACGGGAAAAAATATTTTTCTCAGAAATTAAAAAAAACTTAGGGGGACCTAGCACATGTCCATATGACTCAATTTTAATGCCTAGCACGGTCTAATACATTGACACTTAGGCTCTAATAACCTCCTAAGGCCGAGACACCAAGCCGACCACCCCAAATTTGGAGGTATGAGTGAAAAGCTCGAAAATTATTTGTCGTTTGTTCAACAACAAATAGTTAACAAGGGAAAAAAGACTCTAGGCTAGTCGGATTAATGTTTAAGTCCTAGGAAGCCGAGTCTTTTACATACAGCTACCATGCTAGCACATTTTATTACAACCTCCCCAAGGGGGTATGAACATGCAGTACAAAAAATAAAAAGGGCCTAGAAGACCTAATGGACTTCTGAACTCGAATGATGAACAATTAGATTGTTCAAGTCTTCGAAAGTCTTTGACGGTTCACTCGAAATCCACTAAATGCAATTTAGTGGATAACAGGGGTTATGAGCTGTTTGGAATTATTAGGAAAAACAGTGTTTTGGGGGCCAAAAATTGTACTAGTTTTCCTAGTTTCGATTCTAATGATTATAGGAGGTTCCAAATGAGTTAATATCTCTGGTTTTTGTATTGGGGATATTACAGACCACCACAAAGTAGAAGCTATAAGTCTTCAACTAAATGGGTGGTTTTAGGATGACCACAAACCAAATCATGCTAGAACACGGCTCTAACTTTGGCTCTCGTTGCAGCTCTCGACTCTGGCTAGGTGGCTCTAGCTCGAGGCTCTAGCAATTGGCACAAGGTTCTGGCTATGGCTTTGGCTCTGGTTTAGGCTCGCTTGTTCCCGCTCGCTTGTTCTCGCTCGCTTGTTTCTGACTATCAATCATCCCCCTTGTCAGGAACAAGGTGAGACGTAGAAAATCTCTCAACTGTAATATGTGTCATTACTCATAAACGAACTCTTCTATATGACTAATATATCTTCTTGGCGGTTGACGACCATTGCCAAGAAGCAATCCACCCATAGTGAATATTTTCTCTTGCAGGTTTCTTCAGTATGAAGAATCTATCTGAAGAATCAGTATGCTTTCCACAATGCTTACAAGGATGGAGATCAAAACACCAATCTTCCATGTGACCAACTCTATAACAATGTTGGCATTTCGAAATCTGAAGCAAGTGAAGATGAACTTTCATGAAGGAATCCAACATTTTGGAACTGGATAGGTTTGAAATAATCAAGAATGTGAACGGTCGAACCTTGTCGTATCCAAGACCGATTCTATGCTTGTTGTGGATAATTTCTTCCCAAGGTCCAATGATGGGCATGGAAGGTGAAAGCAGAGGCTATGTATGACAAACTTCATCTTCATTTTCTTTTGAAGTGGCATCACTGATTTGATTATGTACTTATGAATGTGCAGGCTATTGATTGTTCTAAACAAGAACAGGTTCAAAATGTCGATTCTTTTGTTGTATCTCGTCATGTTGGAGTTGTGATTCAAACTAAAGAAATTCAATTATCTTGTGAATCGTGTAAACAAGTTAGAACATTAGTGAGAGTTATCTTATCGACTGAGATTGTGAGGTTGTCAGAAGAGAGTAGTTGAGTGTTCAATAACTCTACTAAGTCATTAATTCGAGCCATTTAATGACTAACAAAAGACACAAAGGGTTTCTTGCAACTCCGCCTTTTAACACAAACTCAACAACTTAGCATATGCAAGGTGTCGGCTTCTACCAAAAGTGCACCCAATTACAAACATAATTCTACTTAGTGTGATTTGACACTTAAAAAAGAACTATTGCAAGTATCAAAATACAAGAAAACTTACAAAAATCATTATTTGCAAGTTGCAACTTAATGTAGAATCTGTAACTGAATTTGTCTTTAAGAGATGAAAGCTTGGCAATGCTTCGAGTTCTCCATTGATTACTAGCTTGATGTGTCCATTGCTTTTATGATGATGCTTAAATGAGCACCTTTGTTGAGTGCCTTTATGGTTGAATGCTATGCTTCTTCCCGTTGGCCATTAACATATGACGTTGCCATCCTCTGGAAAGCAATTGGACTTGAATGCTCTAGTTTCTTTGAAAATGCTAAAAAAAATAATTTCCTAATTGAGCAAGTTGCTCTCTCGATGCCCACAACTGATGATCCTTCTCTTTCAATGTTTGCATTCAGAGTGTGAGTGCTTGGATTGCTTTTATGCATTACCCTCTTGTTTCTCAATCAGTTCTTATCATACAAAAGAGAACCTCTTTACTATCACTATGATTTTATCTCAAATCGTTGTTCTACCAATATGGCATTTTATGATAGCAGTAGTGAAAATAATTGCCAAAACCCTGTATAAACATAAATATACAGGGTTTTGGCAATTTGATCATGGGTAATTTCAGCAATTATTTCCAAACCCTCCAAAGATACTCACAGTCAATGGTGAAGGCTCTTGGAATCCATATACTCATTAACAACCAAAGTATAATTCTTAAACAAAAAAATTGAAGTGTACGACCTCATGGAAAGAGTAATGACCGAGACGCAAATTGGGCATTTTAGGTATCGAGCATTGTACCTCTTGAATCATAGTGTTGAGTCAGCAAAATCCCTTTGACGTCCTTCATGAAATTGTCTTAAATGGAACCCCTTTCGATCCCCCGAGTGTTTATTTCATTATCCTCAATTGATTATGGAAAAAGATTTTGTGCAATAATCATGACCCCGTGCAAACTGACTCATGACTTCAGGATTGGCTTCGAGAAGAATCCATTGCTTAGCACCAGATGTTTCAATTGGTTGTTTGGTAACCCACCAAACTCAAGAGTATTTTTTATCAAAGTGACAATTATTACATATTCGGGTGCATCTGATGATGGCGATGATATTGTTGAGGGCATGGGAGATGAACTAGAGGAGACCAGAAACAAGAAACAACAGAGGATAGAATGGAACACGCAAGGGAAAACGCGAGAAGTGGAAGGGGAATTGGCCAACGAGGAGAACGATCTTCTAGGTGATTTGCTTTACCGTCCTAGATGCATTATGGCCATAACGGTCCTTATTCTTGCTCCAAAAAGAGAACTAGAAGTTTCAGTTACACAGTAAGACAAACAAAATTGCACAGTTTACAGGTATCCACGGAGTAGTTGGAAAGCATAGAGCCAACAATATATGACCAAGCAGAGCACGAGTTACAAAATCAAAGCACAAAAACTAACAAGTGTAATCCAACGCGAAGTCAAGGAAGATATCATGGACCTATTTCTAGGGTTTGGGAGACACATTGCATGTGTGGACTGAGGAAAAGGCACATAGTTTGCCTGCAATGGATCACCATTTTATATGGACGGATTTAATGCATAATAGACAATGGTCCTTCTTGTGGTTATTTCCAAAGAAGAGACGGGAAAATCCCCAAAAACGATTGATACACACAATGGCACTTTTCAGAGTGACGAGGCTCTCGAATGCTTCACTCATAAATTTGCAAGGGCCCAATTTGTACACACCTGAAATCCACAAGTATTGGAGACCATAGACATTGTTCTGGATGTTGGTGGAGAAACGCAGAGGAGTGAGTTTGCCAAGGGCACATGTATTCTACCTAAATCGCGCAGACACACACAGGTATTCACGAACAAGTGAGAACACATAAAGAAAATTCCAGGGAGATATGAATTGAACTCATGCAAGTTAAAACCAAAGTCGTGGAGGTATGAGACTCCACCTCATAGATTTAAAATCAACATAGATGTAACGGTAATGCAAAAGTAAAACTCGAGACCGGTATATCAGAGGACAGCTGGTAAAATATCACATAGCTTTGGTGAATTTGCAGTAGGCCCTCCAGAACTGGCAAAGCAGGGAATATGTTGCAGATTGAGCAAGGGAAGCAGTTACGTTGGCATATGAGGCAAACAAACAAGGGATCTAAATAACACAGATCAAAGGGATCAGAATAACTTTGATACCATTGTTGGAATGCCCAGGTTGACAGACAAGCAAAGATTAGGCAGAGACAAGCATAGACAAAGAGAATTAGGCGTGAAAGCACACCTTTTGATTAAGTATTTACTGATATAAATACAATATGAAGTGACACTTGGGTTCATCTTCCAAGCCATCTCTTGGACTCCAAAATGACTCTTCATATTCACCTAACCCTAACAGATTAGGTTTCCAACACTCCTTTGGTCTGCTGAGGACTTGCTAGTTCTTGAACTCTATTGCATAGCCCTTATCTTCCATGATCGAAACTAAAAGATTATTCTTCGTGAGACCTAGAACAAATAACACATTATCAATGTCTAAAGAGTTACCTGACTAGAGTTGGAAAGGAATGGTGCCAACTTTTGCGGCTGGATACTTGGCATAATCACCAAGCTCAACCTGAACTCCTAAGACATACTCCTTTAGACTTGAAAACAGCTCTCCCAGGCTAATGTCATGTGCCTTAATGCTCCATTGTCCACATACCATGCGTTCTTAGAAATTGTGTTGGGAGAGAGGCAAGATACCATCGAGAAATCTTTCTCGAACTTTGAGGCAAACTTGTTCATTTGAGTTTCATCTGAGGCTACTACCTAGTGTTGCTGCTTCCCTTTACCCTCTTCTCCGAACACTATGATGCATAATGGTCGTTCTTATGACATATGAAGCACTTGATTTTACTCAAGTCTTTCTTCCCTAACTATGAAGTTGACTCCTCACTCTTTGCCTTACCCTTGTTGGGTCCTTCACCTCTGCCCTTCTTAGCCTGACCAATGAGGGCATGGTCACTATCACCTCACCATCCATTGGCCTTTAACTCCATCTAAGTCTCCTTCTAGATACAATCATCCCATAGTCTTTCCCATGAGGAAAGGTTCTCTCTAGGACAAATACCCTAGATAAATGTTTCCCATTGAGGTGGGAAGCCATTTAGTACCTTGTTTACCAACTCTTTGTCTTCAACCTTCTCCCCAACTGTTGCAAGCTAGTCACAGATCTATGTGACCTTCATCAGGTAATTGGTGACAGTGTCTAATCTAGCCATCTCAACAAATCTGAGCCTGTTGTGCAATATCATCTTTCAGTTAATATTCTCACTATGGTAAAGGCTAATCAGGGCATCGAACATGTCCTTCACTGTCTTCTTCTCAAATATATGAGGAATTAGATGATCCTTTATAGCACCCATGGTCAACCGCTTGGCTTTCGCTTCTTCCTTCTTGTGAGCTGCCAAAAGTTGTGAATCTGTCGACGAAGCCACCACATCCTTCACGATATCCCAAAGGTCATTCTCTTCTAATATAAGATTTACCGTGACTTTCCATGAAAGGAAATTTGAGACACCATCCAATCTATCCTCAAACCTTAGGCTAGATAATGCCATCTCTGAGATCTAAAGTACAAACTCCCAAATTTGAAAATAAAAAATAATGAAACCCTCGTTGTTGGTCCTTTGTTGTCCGCAACTGATCTACCCACTATAAACCCCTGAGAGTCTCAATCAGTGAGTTGCTCTAATATCATGTTAATTTTCAAGCCCTAAGTGACTGTTGTCCTATATTTCTCTTGATTAAATAAATCAGATCTAAACTTATTTAAGAACAAAAATAAATATTTATGTACATGCAACAATCACACATATAGCTGAAAATGAACAGCAGAAGCATGAACACTTTGCACACACGCGTTACTCCTTCAAATCAACTTTTCATTAAAGATCAAAGCTTACAAGGAAACCTCCACAGCTACCAATAACATACAACTGTACGATATACTCAAACAAAGTAAAATATGCACTTCACTGAGAAAATATGGCCTCAGAAATCAAGAAAACAACTTGAAACTTGCCAATCTGTTGCATGGTTGTCCGTATGGCTGTATGGACTTGTTCTGTATGGATGTACGAATCTGTCCATACAGCAGTACATATCCATATGGCTGTATGGATCTAGTGTATGTGCCCGTACAGTTGTACAGATCTATTGCACCTTCGGCCTACTTGTTGAAATCTCCCTAATTGCTGATCCGAGTTCCTCTCTGGCTCTCTAACTTTGCTCCTCATATGAGTTTCTTCACCTTCCGACCAACTTGTCTTCAAGCAAAGAATGAATGTGTCTTTACCCTCTACTTTGACCTGCCTTTATACTTAGATGCAACTCTAATCTACCAAAACCCTAATATCTCAGTAAGATCAACAGTTGAGATTAGTCTAAATCATTAATGCATTAAAAATGCACTTGATTAGACTCAACAACATAATATATGACTTTCACTTTAATAAAGTGAATTATAAAATAAATTTGACTTGGATGACTTCATGTACGTTTGACACTAACTTGTGCAGAAGTTCCTGTCCGAGCTGCAAACATCAACAGGGAAGGCCATAGGTCACAGGTTCAAATCTGTCTACCAGCTGATATTGTGGCTGGCAGTTGAGCAACCCTCGTTTTCAGATATTCCACCAGGAAGAGGGGAAAATCCCGCAAGGTTTTCCTTGGAAAAAGAAAGTATATCTCATTTCCGTTCCTTTCTGAAAATTTTCTGCATCTAGAATTTTCTGAAAATGAATGGGCATGTTAGAGCCTTCCAAACATCCAGCCTGTTCAACAGTTTCACTTTACAGAGTCCTAAAACAGTTGCTATAATTTTTACAATAAGAAATACTGACCTGGCTGTATGCGTAGATAAGACCATGAAGTACAAAGCAATTCATATCACCCAAAGGCATCCAGAAGTGTCATTGGATGCAGATTAAAAAAAATAGAATTTATGAAATTGTCAAGGCAGGCTGATTACTAAAACTTGAGAGATTCGTTGGTTTTCTGTCATTTATGTTTGCAATATTGGTTTTGGTAAATTGCTAATAACTAATAAGTTTTTTAGCACCAAATGTATACAAGTATATCTTGGGCGGTTGCATGTTGATTAGAATGATATCATTAGACTCAAGGCTAATAATAATATGATTTGTTTGAATGTAGTCATACGCAGTAGCAGTTGAAAGTTGAAGGTAAGGAAGAACTGCGTTGGAAAGTTGAAACTCTCGACGTTTCGATCCCTACTCTGGGATCATCATCAGGAGACCAATGAAACCTGAGGGAAGGTCAGTAAGATTTTATTCCTAGAAGCCTATATGCCATGACAGTTTTAAATCATTTCAATTTTTTCAAAAAATTACCAATCAATCATAATAAAATTATAAATTCATTTGTAACAATAATCTCGCCCATATGCTTACCAGATATGGGAGCACTACAGCTCTGATACAACTCAGATTCGGTCCAGATACGTATCCAAATTGATTTTTGGTAAATTGCTAATAAGTTATTTAGCAGCAAATGTATACAAGGATAGCTCGGGCGGTTGCGTGTTGAATAGAATGATATTATTAGACTCAAGGTCAATAATAATATGATTTGATTATTAGAAGCCTATACGCCATGACAGTTTTAAATCATTTGAATTTTTTCCAAAAATGACCAATCAATCGTAATAAAATTATAAATTCATTTGTAACGATAATCTTGCCCATATGCTTACCAGATATGGGGGCACTACAGCTCCGATACAACTCAGATTCAGTCCAGATACGTACCCAAATTGGATACATTGGACACGGCCCAGAAACAACCAGGATCTGTATCCAATACAGCCCCGACAGATCCTACGCCGTATATATATATATATGGATCTGTAATGGTATCATAAATATATATATATATATATATAAACACTGTGTACAGCCATATGTTTACAAATATAAATGTACTGTGAAAATTCAATCCTGTATGTAAATCAATTCAAGATTCAGTAAAACTACAAATCAAAACCCAGTCTTTTATTGCCCTGGAAGTCTCCAAACTTATGACAATCGATGTTATTTTCTATTATCGAATAATTGGACGAAGATGGGTAGATCAGATTTAAAAATAAATAAATAAAATTACGACCCCTCAGACTAATTTGTCCGGTCAAACTATAGCAATTATGCTTTGTTAGAGATACGTACCGTTATTTTAATCCTGCTAATATGCCAGCGTTGTTTTATATAAAATCCACTAAATTTAACATGAAAGCCCCTACCGTCTGCTAGATTTTTTAACCATAACACAAGTTTCTCTAAAAACAAAAAGCAGAACCCAAGCCGAATCAAGACATGGATTGAAAAATTCATTGATCGCAAGTGGAAAATAGCAATGAAACCCCTAAATTGGGTGCTGAAATTGAAAAAAAAAAAAAACACTCGTATAGCGAAAGAAATTGAAAAAAAAAAAAAAACACTCGTATAGCGAAAGAAATTGAAAAAAAAAAAAAAACACTCGTATAGCGAAAGAAATTGAACAGGGATATGCACTAACCCTGAGAGATGACCACCAATTACTTCGCTCGGGGGAATACAGGCTAAAACTGGGCGATCCCGTGAGCAGAAAACACGCAGAAGTCTGAATGATGGATAGATGATTTGTGTTTTCGTGTTTATTATGGAAGAAAATAGGGTGTCGTTTTCCTTATTGTAAGGGCCCTAAATTCTTATCCCTCGATTTGTTTTTGTTTATCTCAAAGAGATACGGTGACGCATATTGGTTAAGAGCTCACAATGTTACGTCTTCAGGTTTGGTAGCTTGCTAATCGAAACTTCTCCATTGTAATGTTTGGGGATTTATTGGTAAAAAATGTATAAAGATGCAATAAAGTGTATATCAAGGATTTTAGGAAAATTATTCAGTTGATGTGATTTTGAATTTTTTAACTTTATAGATTTACGTGAATTTAAAAGAAAAAACTACGTATCCCATCATTACTGGAATTTAGGAATTTAAGACACATTTAAAAGAAAAGCATATCATTAAATTTTATCAATTTTCAAATTATAAAAAAATATTGAAAATTAAGCTCGATGGAGTGGCGGTACTTATGGTGGGGCCCATAGGTCCCAAAATTCATTGTGAGGCCTAGGGTACCCTTGATTTCCAAGGGAAAATAACAAGGTAGTGTTAAAAAGGAAAAAAAGGAAAAAAAAAATTATATATATATATAAATAATGAAAATTAAACGTAAGTTTATTGTAAGAGATTTTTTTAAATTAAATTTTGTAATGGATTATGATTTGAGAAAAGTGTTAAATATTGAAGTTTAGTTTATATATATATTTGTTTAAAAAAATATAATACTCATAACACAATATTATATATTTGTCTAAAGTATTATAATAATAATAAAAATATTACGTCATGGGGAGGCAAGTGTGGGGATCTTTTTGGATCTTGGAGGAAATATAGTCTGAACCTTTGTGTGTGGCCTAGCAAAACCTATCAATAATCAAGCGGAGCAGTATGCTCTTTATCTGGGTCTTGATCAAGTTGTCTCGCTTGGAATCCAATCAATTGTCGTAATTGGTGACTCCTTATTAATCATCTCTCAAATTAGACAAATAAAATATCTTACGGATAAAATCGTTGGCGGGCTTCAAAAACGCATCAACATGATTCTTCTTCAAACCTTGAAAGCTTAGCTTTTTCATGTGCGACAAGAGAATAATAAACAAGCAAATAAGTTTCCAAACGACATTGCTCTTCTATCTCGAGAAAGCATTAAAAAAAATGGGGACCAACTATCATCGTGTTGGATCCCCTAAGCTGCTAATCAAAGTTTGTATGGTTCATTCAAACACTCATTTCACATTTAATGCCAGCAGTCATCGTTTAGAAATCCAAAGGTTTGAATTAATGCTCCCCTCGCCACCTTGCATGGAGGCCTTTGTGGGAACCGCACCCGCGGGGATGTTTATAGATCTCCCATGTTATGAAATTTCCTACCTAAGCTTTGTTAAGGCAAACGGGATTAAGCACTGCTTGGAGTGGTGGAATTTCAGGTTTGTTGGTGACTTGGGGATGTTGAGTGTGAGTACAGTAGATGAGGAAGATGCCATTCCCTTCGTCCTAAGGCAGTGGCTCTTCGTTGCTTGGTTGGGTAGGCGTGTAAAGGATGTTGCTTGTATTCGTATGCATACTAAGTTATCGTTGGATTGTTTATTGTGTACATGGTAGTTCCATGCACAAGGGATAGGGTGAGTGGAGAATGTACAATTGGAAATTGGTTTTCGCATGATTGGTAGAGTGAAGAGCTTTTCTTTCTATAGAAAGTGGGGTATCGACTTTGTGGTGAATTGGAAGTTGCGAGATTTGGGATATTTGCACATCTTGCTCAGGAAGGTGGATTCGCATTTGTTGGCATCCCTGTTCTGGTTTGTAAGGGGTCCTGGTCTCTTGTTGAGGTTTACTCCTTCGCCTTTTGCAATGAAGGTTGAGACTGACTTAGCAGATAAACTATAGGAACTGTCTATGTAAATCAAGGACATTAGAGCTAATATCAGAGATATCAAATCCAACCTTTGTTAGATGAATTCTCGGTTGAAAGGAATTTTGGAAGCAATTACTCAAAATATTGCTCGAACAAATGGCTTGGGTCTACAATTGGACGAAATGGAAGGAAATATGCAAGTAAGTGAAGCTCAGTTGTCGGGCTTAGACCATCGCCAGGACGAAGTAGAAGGTAATATCAGGGCCTGTGAAGCATAGCTGGAAACTTTTAAGGCTACCCTAGATCATCATGAGTATTTGCTAGTGGGTAAATTCTCCGTGCTATATGATCTTGTTGGAAGCAGGGACAATGAAGAAAACTTTGTTCAATAACCGTCTCATGTACCTATAAACATCTACAGCTTAGAGAAGCAAGCAAATGACAACAAAGAGGACCAAGTCATGGTCAGTGGTCATAGTACCACTTAGTTCTTTCTCTTCTTAGTTATTTATGCACTTTTTTTCCAGCTAATACTCGGCTAATATGTCAAACTCTATAGTAGTACAGTCATTAATAGACCTCTGTTAGTAGTTTCTAGATTATGGACAAATGTTTATGGACATATTACTATAAGAGAACTGCTAGAACCAATTTGGACTAATGTAATTTTTTTGTTAATTTCTATTAGCCTTTTATAAATGAAAACTTACCAGTTGTTGTAAAAAAATAAAAATAAAAAGAATCACCTATAAAAAGGATTTAAATAGAGAGAGAGAGAATATAAAATGTCTAATAAAAAATATTAAAAAATCAACTTAAATATAAATATAAATATTACAGGTATGTATTATTACAAATACGATATTTACATATTGTTACAATTATATATATATATATATATATATATATATATATATATGTATATGTATATGTATATGTATGTATATGTATATGTATGTATACAATAATTAAAATTATATTTTTCCATATTTATATTTACACACATTTTGAATTTTGTATTTTATTGAGTTGGGTGAGATTACAACTAGTGTAAATACATCTTAAATGATTAAAAAAATCTTGTGCTCTAAACATGTTGTCATTTGGACTTTTATGACGGACTGTGTATCGCTGGTCCGAAACGTCGACTTTAAAACCTCAAACACAATGAATCTGAAAGCTCCCTCTAACAACCACACAAACTGTGGAAGTCTTCAGCAACATAAGATTATATTTTTTCAACCATTTTTAGTCTAAATTTTGCTAAAAATTTAGAAGAATTCAATCCCTTTTCAAACTTGATAAATCTTAGATTAACATAGATCTAAACTAGTTTATGTCATAAAATGCATTTGTATATATAATCACGAAGTTCATTTATATGTACAAAAACCAAAATAACATTGGATTTTTTCTCAAAGAGTTACTTTACAAGCAAAAAAACTACGACTAGGACAAATTTGAAACCCTAGTCATCGCCCGGTTCGATTCAGGATGGAAGCCATGGATCCTCCCCTGAATCTAGATCTTAGGGAGTTGGATCGTGTATTGGAGGAGAACTTTCGTAAGATGGTAAACTCTTTGCTGAACCAACCCTTTTCAACACCCTCATCTGGGTATACATCTCGGTTTGTGAAGAGATTAGCCCCTCCAGAGGTGAAGATCTCCTCTGCCTCAATGAAAAAGAAGGCTATTGGACAGGAAGCACGAGGATTGATGGGACTCTTTACAGGGATTTGGCCCTCCCCTAGAGCGATGGAGAGATGGAGATATGGATGGATAAAAACGGAAGGCCTATTTTCTCATGGAGATTACAACGTCACTTATGTGGCAGGGGTTACCATGCATTCCTATTTGAGAAAAAAAAGATCGAGATCTAATCTTTTGCAATGGCCCTTACTTTATGGGGCCTCGAGGAATGCACTTGAATAGATGAACATTGTCTTTTGATCCAAATAGTGATATTCCTTCAATTGTTCATGTTTAGGTGAAGTTGTCGTATATTCCACTCCATTGTTGATTTGATGAATATCTGGCTGCCATTGGGAATTCATTGGGTCGTTATATTGACATATATAAGCCCAAACCTCCCATGTTCACTTATGTCAGGATATGCATGGAATTTTATTTGGAAAAGGGCTACCTGAATATATTAACCTAAGTATGGATGGACTCATGAGCATAAACTAGATTATGAATTGATCTCGTTTAAATTTAAGTTGAGCCATGAGTATGATCGTTTATCTAGAGAGTGTCCCAAAAATTTGGATAAAGAAACTGCCAAAGAGCAAGAGGCATGATGGAAACAACTTTCAAAAAAGGGAAAAGGCCTTGTCATGAAGCAGCATTGTCCAAACCATTTGGATAAGCTAGTCCTCCTTCCCCAAATCAATTTCAGGCCTTGCCGCAAATTGAAGAAGGATATGAAGAAGATGATTTGTCTCCCCCTGAAGAAGAGCTTCAAAGAGTTTTGACCCAACCAATCTTGTCTTCGATGCCAGTTGTTGAATAGGTAAGCATGGAAGACTATGTTTCCCTTCTTCCTATGGGGCCTATTGAGGAAATTAACACCTTATAAAATAGTGGACATAGCTCTACGAGAGTCACCATGCGAGCACAAGCAAAGAATTCGTAGGGATATTCATTGGAAGATTTGGAAGAAGTTAGATCCCCCCAAAAGAAAGCAGGAAGGAAATTGACTAAGCAGGTGCACAAAGAGGAAACTGCTCGAGACAAATCGTTGGGAAAACAAGTCTCTCTGGATAAGCATTTGAAAAGCACTGGAACTCGAAACTTGTCTCGAGAGCTAAATAGTGAACCAAGTGGTACATCCAGACCTTAATCAAAGAAATATTGAAACTTGTCTCCTAGAACTACAGAGGTTTAGGGAGTAAACAAAAGATTGAAGCAATAAAATCTCCGATATTCAAGGAAAAACTCTCCTTGTTCTTGATCCAAGAGACAAAAATGGAGACGGAGGATGTATGCTCTTTAATTCAAGTGGTGTGGAAAAATGGAAAAGGTAGGGTTATAAGTGTCATGGGTGCCTTTAGTGGAATAGTCACCTTTTGGGATTCAAAAAAAATCAATTTGATAAGCAGTATTGAAAGTCCTAATTGTCTCTTAGTAGCCTTGGAGGACTTGAATGCTAGGGAGACTTTGTGTGTGTGTGATGTCTATGGCCTTGTTCTTTATGGGAGAAAACACAGTTTCTTGTGATATTTCTCTCCGATTAAGGAAATTACGTGTCACATTGTTGCAGGGGATTTTAATGTAACTATCTCAACAAATGAGCGAAGGGGAGGGAATCTTGTTGAGGATACTTATGGCAAACATCTGGAGGACCTTATTGGGGATATAAATTTGATGGATGTCATCCCAAATAAGGGCACCTTTACTTGGTCAAATAAGAAAATTAGACCTCGGCATATAGCTGCCAGCCTTGACAAATTTTGGTAAATAATTCTTACCTTCAAAAAGGATTTATGATGCATTCCTCAATTCTCCCTTCAGTTGTCTCATATCACAAGCCTGTCCTTTTATCATTGGAAATTTCAGATAACAAGGGACCTATAACATTTTGCTTTAATCCTTTTATGGCTTAAATGGGATGAGGTGAGGCAAATTATTCAAGATTCTTGGGAAACCTTTGTTCATGGCTCCCTCTCATATATATGGGAATTTAAACTCATGATCATTAAATCAACTCCAAAAGATTGGGCAAATAAGCACTTTGATCCCTTTGACAAGCAAAGAAGAGCATTGTAATTACAACTAAGCCTTCTCCATTCCCTTGTGGAGGTAGATGAGATCTCCTATGAGCTTCTTCAAAAGGAAAAGGCTCTTAGAAATAAAATCCTTGAAATCTTTAAGTTGAAGAAAGAAGAATGGAGGCTTGAGTCTCGTGCTCTTTGGTTAAAGGCTGGAGATTGCAATACCTCCTTCTTCCATCGCCAATCAATCTTCTAATTAAATAGAAATGTGATTCATGATATACGGGATATGGAAGGAAACCGAATCACCGAGGTGGAGGAGATAAGGGATGAGTCCCATATGCACTTAAAATATTTATACATCGAGCAAGGGGGCATTGTAGGAATGACGAGAGAGGAAATGCTAGACAATATCCCTCGACTTATTTCGGAGGAAGAAAACAATATTTTAATTCAACCTATATCGAAGGATGAGGCTTACGAAGCTGTTTGGAGTCTCCATCTTGACAAAGATCTGGGGTCGGATGGATTCCCCATTAGCTTTTATCGTTCCTGTTGGAATATTATTAAGGTGAATCTCTTCAATATGTTGAATTGGATGCAAGACAAAGACAATATTGGTGGAGCCACCAACTCGTCCTTCATCAATCTTATCCCCAAAGAAAATCACCCATCCACATTTGCCCACTTCAAGCCAATTTCTTTGTGTAACTATGCTTATAAAATCCTAACAAAAATCATAGCAAATCAACTTAAGGCCCTCCTTCCCATAATAATTTTTGAAGGATAAGGGGGTTTCGTGACTAATTGGAAAATTGTGGATAACATTATCCTTGTCCAGGAAGCTAATCATTATGGCATCTCATGAAAGGACTTTAACGTGGTGATTAAATTGGTTATGGTGAATGCCTTTGAGTGAGTCCAACACAATTTCATTTATGATATTCTGGGAAAGATGGGGTTCTCCTCTACCTTCATCAGATGGGTTCGTGCTTGCACTGGTAGGCCATGGATCACCCCACTAGTTAATGGGAGGCCTTCACAGTTCTTTCGAGCCTCTAGGGGTCTTTGACAGGGGTTCCCACTCTCTCTGTTCCTCTACATAACACTTGTTGATTCCTTGGGTAGAGATCTATTAAAGGAGTGGGAGGAGGGTAACCTTGTTGGGATAAGCATTGCTAGGGGAGTTCGAGTAGTAAATGAAGCACAGTTCATCGATGACACAATTATGTTGGGAGGAGTTTGTGTTATAAATGCCATAAGATTTAAAATATGAGGATTTGACAATATGTTCACTATGTATTAAACAATATATTCTCTTTTAAATGTGGGAGAAATTGCGCTATGGCATATTTGAATAGTATGATCCCCATGTAAGTCTGCACCTGAGAGCTAGATATAATGATTGCATCCAATGGCATGCGAAAGTTGAAAGAATGATTAATAAAACACATAATAAAATCTAACATATGCATTTCATAAACATCATTTATGCACTCAACAATTTTTTAATTAAACCATCTCGAATGCCATAGCCTATTACTTTTATCTCACAAAATTAAAAATTAACTAATTTCACATTTTAAATTATTTACACTAAAAATGTTTTCTTTTATTTTCTATTGATCACCTGTAGTCGACTAGAATGATTTGAATATTTGTCAAAGCATACAATTAAGTTTGAAAAGGTTAAAACATGATTTACCACTTTCCCTATATTAAACATGAATAAACTCGGTAGCCCATTGATCCAACAACGTTTCAAGGAATAAGGGCCTTTATACTTTTATTGCTAATAGTCAATTATTCACTGACATTAGACTGGATTTTTTATTCAACATAATTGATTGAGACATGGAAGAAGGTTGGTTTTGATTTTAGGAAGTGATCAAGGCAGATGGAATTGGACTTGGAGTTAAGGATTCTAATAAAGAATTAGTTGCTCCAGTAATAATGCTTAAAAGGAGAGATGATTATGTCTAGATTTTAGGAACTGGTTTACCTCTAGTTTTGTGGGCATACCATCATCGTCGGTGAATTGGCTTCTTCCATTAGCAGAAGTTAGAAATGAGTATTGGAATGAATTCATGTGATGATATGTTTTATATGATGGAACTAAAGCCTCGCCATTTAACTTGGGCTTCTTCATCGTTACTTGGACATGCAACCATACATACATAAGTCACCATAAAAATCATGCATGGTATTCAATTATTAAAAACACTAGACAAATTAATATCCGAATATGGATTAACATACCAATAATTGGGATTGTATGGGATGAAGAGGTGCAAGAATTCATGCCATTGCTTTTGCAAATTTTTGAATCAATGGTACATTGTGAGAAAATGTTGGTTGGGCCAAGGCACACTAGCCATGGGATGGAGCTCTTGCATATTCTCAAGGAATTCCAAGGGTTGATGCTCTCCTCTCTCAATGTCTTTACTCCCAATCACATGAAAGTACACAACATGGAAATCCCTCGATGTTGTGCATACAATGGACTATAACACAAAACTACAAGTTTATTAAGGTTGCTTGTATAAGGCAAGGAATTTGATGAAGATGGGATATTTGACTTGTATGTTAATGGATCTTGAGGAGCATCAACAAGCATAACTATTAAATCCAATGGTGCCACTGACATCATACCCTACCCATGCTTTTGAATGCCTTCTAATTCAACTTAGACTTGGTTTTGCTTATAAACCATGTTATTATGCCTATATCCAAGAACCATATAACCTCAACCTTTGACCAATAACCAACTCCATATAATATTGTAAAAACCAAATAATGAATAACAAATTATCACTTCGAAACCTTGATCCCTACACCAAGAAAATAAAAGAGACATATATATTATATAGTGCTTTATATGTAATTGCTTTCACCAATAACCAACTCCATATAATATTGTAAAAACCAAATAATGAATAACAAATTATCACTTAGAAACCTTAATCCTACACCAAGAAAATAAAAGAGACACATATATTATAGTGCTTTATATGTAATTGCGGTAAGAAAACCAAATTCCCACATTGGTAGCCACTTTGGAGACTCAATGACCACACCCTAAACAACATTGCCATTTCATAGCCTCTAAAAGAGTATTAGAACACATGATTTTTCTTTTGATGCAACATTGTTCTTCAGCTTGGGAGTTGCTATGTTCGAGACTATATTCCATTTGACCTTTTGTTGTAATGGGACTCGTCTTTAAGGATTATGAGCGATTTGTCTTTATTGATGCATATTAATGAGTTATAGACTTTGGATCCATTTTATTTATCGAATTTTAAGGATATACCACACGTATATTAATATTATTATTTTTAATATATTTGTAAGGAGTAACCATTTATATATTATTGTTAAATTGCCTAATGTACATTGATGATGATTTTAACTCATGTTCATGGCACATTTGCATTGACCATGATTTTTTAAATGTATTTGTTACGTGTTAATGTTGTTAAGCATTACTTTCATTAATGTTTTTATAAAGTACATGTGTGTTAAGAGAATCTTAAAAATAATATTTTATATTTTATTATTATGGTATTAAAATAATAAGTTTTTAATCTTAAAGTATTTCATAAGTTTTTATATTAATTTATTATTATTATTAATTACTCATTATTTATTTAAATTTATTTTGTATTAATGAATTTAATATTAAAATTAATTTCCTTTTTCCTTTTTAATATATTTGTATATCCACGTGGGGACATGTAGCAATGATATGTTTGGATTAGTTTGACTGTATGCGTGGATTTTTTTCCCAAACCTAAGTTTTGTCTAAAGTCCGGGCTTGATGTGAAACATATCGGGGGTGCCTACTGACAAATGTCCAGTTGACTTGGGTTGCCTTGAATGCAGGCTGGTACAGGGTTTTATTTCCGGTACAAGGTTTCATTGTTTCAATATTTAACGTCGCGGCTGGCCAAGCTGCGAACCTCGACTCGTCATGTATGTTTCATTTAATCTGCAGTGGCCTCAATTTAATCCACATTTGGGTCTTCAATCTTCGTGGTGTTGGTACAAGGTTTTCTCTCTACAGTTTAGTGTCACGGCTGGTGTTTGCTTGCATCTTGAAGCTTCGGGTTGCCTTGAATGCAGGTTGGTACAAGGTTTTATTGGCGGTACAAGGTTGTTTAATGTCACAACTGGCTAGGTTGCAAGCCTCGACCCGCTATGCATGTTTCATTTAATCTGCATGCCCTTAATTCAATCTACATTTGGGTCTTCAATCTTCACGGTGCTAGTACAAGTTTTTTTCTCCATAGTTTATGGTCGAGGCTTGCGTCTTGAAGCTTTGATTCTTGCATCTCTTGG
Source organism: Larix kaempferi (assembly GCA_027924585.1). Taxonomy (NCBI): domain Eukaryota; kingdom Viridiplantae; phylum Streptophyta; class Pinopsida; order Pinales; family Pinaceae; genus Larix; species Larix kaempferi. Next base: position 78,940,256 of record BSBM01000001.1, read on the forward strand.
AATTTTTCTGAGTGGAGGGGATTTCAGGTAGTTATTGGTGTTGGTGTTCGGGTTGCAAGCTTCAACTTTAAGGGATTGGTGTTGGTATTTCGGTTCTTGTGTTTCTTGAAATTTTTATGGTTTGAGGGGATTTCAAGTGTTGAATTCCAGGGGTTCTGGCTGTAAGTTTCAGTTTTAGGGGATTAGTGTTGATGTTCGGGTTCTTATGTTTGCTCAAATTGTTGCGAGTGGAGGGGTGTTGAATTGCAACGAGTTGGTGTTCGTGCTCGGGTTCTTGCATTTCCTAGTTGTAGGGGGTTGTCGTTCTTGTTGCAAATTCCATTTGCTCGTGTTTAAGAGGTAAGTTTCAATAATCCTCACTTCGAATGTTTTGATTGGCAATTAACTGTAGATTTGATATTGTTGGGGTTTGGATGTCTTATTTTTTTTCTTGTTATAGCTAGGTTAAACCTATGGTGTTTGTCAGGTTAGACCAATCCTTAAGTAGAAGCTTCCATGTCATCAATTTTTCTCTAAGAAAAATATTATCCACGGATTTGCATATTTGAATCATAATTTGTTTAGTTTTTCACTCAATGATCCAAGTTAGCAGAATTTCCATTCATTATGGAAACGACCTCACATAGTTTTTCTTTATCATATAACAATGATACATTTTAGACACAGACGCCATGAAATCAGGGTTATGATTTTCGTCCAATAGAATTATGGATGATTCCATGGGCCTTAGGTTGTTCCAACACACACTCACTGGGTCGACTGCCAAATGGTATATGAGTGAACCTGCTAGGACTCATACCACTTTCAAGTCTATTGCAGAAGTGTAACACCCCGTTTTGACATTACTACCTGAACTACTATTATATGTTGTATTTGTTTGACTATGAGACCTTGTTGGTTTGACGACACTGTGGACATATGGTTCTATTATTTTGCCGATATATATATGTGTGTGTGTGTGATGATCGTATTATGATCGGTAGTCATGTTTAGATATGTATCATGTGTTAATTATGTCAAATATATGGAAATTACTGAATGATGGGTACGTGGATACCGTTACAGTTATATGTTGAAATAATGAATGTTATGCCAGGTGCATGGCGAATGAATGAGTTTATTGTTGTTATGTTATGATGAAATATATGTGTACATATCGAGGATTTATGCACAATATTCTATATTGTATGTCAAGGACTGACTTACAGGTTGAAATGGCTAAGTGATAGCTGGATCCTACGAGGTGGGAGGGCCTCGGGGACATGGGCTTCGCAAGATAAAATGGTATGCGAGTGATGCATTATTTACTTTCGTGTGGTTATTATGCTGTTTATGATGATGTATATTATGACATGGGTGGGGTAGGGTTTCAGGAAACTCAATCGCCCAGATTGGTTATACGATGACAGATCGAGTACAAGTGCAACGCTGTTGTTATGTCGAGTAGACATAGTCCCTTGTTCCATTGGGGGGGGGTGGAGGCTTTACCCACCGTTTATCCCCGAAACCTAGAGTCATGGGAGGGTTGTGCTACGGTGCGCTCCCCAAGGTGTGTGATGATGACTGGTGGTTGCCTGCTGGGGAAGCTTGGTCGATGTAGTCAACACTTCCGCTTACGGGTTCTAGCTGGAACCGGTCGTGACTTGACATTTCAGGGTAGTCCAGCAGAGGATAGGATAGGATGTGGAAGTTAGTGATGATGTAGGTAGATAGGTGTAGCGTGAAGTAGGGTGAAAACAAGATCTAACTGTAGGTGTGTAAAACCCTTGATTAGTATGCGTCGTAAATCAGTGATGTATGAATTGTCGTAACTTGGATTTCAGTAAGCTAATGGATTGTACCTTGCAAACTATGTTAAAACATGTGACAGTAAATAATAATTTCCTTGACTATGATTGATGTATGTGAATTATTAATGTTAGTGTACTTACGCAAGGTATGTAAGCAGTAGCTACGCTTATATAACTCGCCTACATATTTATAAATTGTGTGAAATATTGTTGAGTAATAATGTTAATTAGTGTCGTTTAGTAATTAACTATTGTTGATCAATGTTAATAATGTCGATTAAAGTTAATAATGATGATTAATGCTAACAATGTAGATTAATGTTAATTACTATCAATTAATGTTGATTAATGTTAATTACTATCAATTAATGTTGATTAATGTTAATTATTGTGCACTAATAATTAATTATTGTCCATTAATGATTGATTAATGTTGATTAATAAACAAGTTACAGTTAGCTTAAGTAAGTAAATAATGCAATCGGTTAGTAATGTTTAATTGAATGTTAATGAGTTGATTAGTAAAAAAAAAAATACCAAGGGTTAAATGTTAAAAGGGTTTGTAATGTTAGTAAGGATAATAGTAAACTTGGAAGGGTAATACCAATTAAGTATCAAACGATGATAATTAATTAATTGAAATATAGGGATAAGGTTTAATTTATATATATTACTAATTTGTTATAATTATGTCGTAGTTGTTTATAACCATGATGTAAATTACGAACAATGCCATATACCATTATTTAACAAGTTATAAAAATGTGTTTGGATTAATTAATTAAAATATTAATTAAATGGTTAAATATTGAAATATGAGTAATGAAATGTTTAAAATTATTATATGAAATAAAATGATTAAATTTAATTGAATTGAAAGTTATGGTTGAAAAGTGACCCCAACCAACACATTTTAATATTAATTTAAATTATTAATAAGAGTCCAAGTTGAGGGCTCGAGGACGGACATGGTAGATGGAAGGGGGTGGAAACATTTATGTTAGTGATAGGGGTAGTAATGAGGGATAGAGTTGGCAGGAACAAAGGGGATAAGATGGAGAAGGGAGGAAGGAGAGGGGATCATCTTTCACTTGGGAGTTTTTGGAGAGCAGAACTGCAAAAGGAGGGTTCTTGTTGGAGATTGTTTTTCTGTAGGGATACAACAGCTTGGGCTTGTACTAGGTTTGGGCTCGGGGGTCCAAAGGGGTACCTTTGAAGCTGGGTGGTCGGCGAGACCTCGCCAGTTGGTAGGGTGGCAAGACTGTTTTGGGCTGGTTGAGTTTCAGAACTTTGGGGAAGGCTTTTGGCTGCAGGGAAAAGCAAGGAGAAACAACAAACGGGGACAACAACAAGGGTGGATCTACTAGCTATCCATAGGTATTTTCCAGCAGGTATGTTGATCATTTCTACCTTGTCAAATATGATTTTCGATTATATGTTGTTATTATATCTGCTACTCCTCCACAAACAATAAATGGTTAGAAGTAGATAAAACATAATTTTAATTGCTCAAATCTGTAAATATAAATGCTATATTTTCACATCTGTAAATGTAAATGCTATATTTTATAGCCAAAACTAGAAACAGAAACAGAAATAGAAATTTTGACAAGAAGTGAAATATCTGACTTTATTAAGAGTTAAAGGATACACAGGTTGGGGTCTTACATATGGTATCAGAGCCATGGTTCCAAATCTGGAACCAGAGGGTTCATTACATTGAACATAACAGTAAAAAAAAAGAAATTACTGAAAGAAAAGAAAAATGACTCATTGCAGGTAATTACTGCAAGCATTTATTGATACTAAAGCTCTAGATATGCAAGGAGGACAAGGCAAGATCATTAATTGCATATTAGTAAACAAAAAAAAGAAACATAATTTTTTTTTACCTTTAAATCTAATTTTTTTTTCATATATATATATATATATGTGTGTGTGCGCAAAACAATTATATACCCACAAAAGAAGAAGAAGAAAAAAGATTTCTATATATATGTAAGCCAAATTTTATAAGTTTTAAACAATATATATATATATATATATATATGAAAAATATATTTATATATAATTTTTTTTTTTATTAAACTAAATCGAAATTTTTTTTAAACAAAAATAGTGATATAAAAAAAAATAACTATTAAAATAAAAAAAATTGATATATATGGAAAAATATATCAAACATTTTTTTTTATATTGAAAAAAAAAACAAAACTTTTATCAAACTTGTAAACAAACAAATTATTATCAAAACATTTTTTTATTATTCAAAAAAAAAATAATAATAAAAAAATGTGTGCTATGACCCAAGTTAAAAAATATATATATATACATAAATTCGTTTTCAAAATAACAATATATATATATATATATATATATATATATATATATATATATATATTTCTTAAACGTTGAATGTAAATCTAAATAAAACAAAAAAATAAATAAATGAAATTTAACAAAAAAAAAAATTGCGAGAAATTTCTCAGCGGCCATGGCGCAGCTGCAAGGCTAGCGGCCTGGGCAAGGCCCGACCAGTAGCCTGCAGGGCTCAGCGGCCATGGGCCTGCCTGAGCCTGCTGCTCGGCGGCCATGAGACAGCCTGAGCGCTGCTCGGCGGTTATGAGTCGGCCTGAGCGCTGCTCGGTGGCCTTAGCCGGCCTGAGCGTGCAGCTTGGCGGCCTAGGCATGCAGCTGGCCAAACAGCCTTCAGCTGCGGCCTGAGCATGCATCCTGTCAAAAAAAAATATATACGAAAACGTTTTTTTTAAAATAATATTTATATAAAAAAAACCCGCAAAACGTGAGTCCTGGTGCGGCTATGGCAGCCCAGCCAGCAGCCCAGCAGGGCATTGCCGTGGGCAAGCCGACCAGCAGCCAAGGGCGCGGCCGTGGAGTCTGTTGCACTGTGCTTGTGTGCAGCCAGCCAACAACAAAAGAAAAAAAAAACATTTTTTTTAGTAAATCAATCTTCGGAAACTATCTCTATATCTCTCTTAACTTAGCAAAATATGGGGCCTGGGAAAGCCCGGCTTGTAGCCCGAGAGCCAGCGGTCGGCCAGCAACTGGGCTGCTGCGGCCATGGTCGGCCCAGAGGGCTATGGCCTGGGCAAAACAAAAAAAAAATGAGTCAAACTAAAAAAAAAATATATACATATAAAAAGAAAATTAGGGTATACGTTATTTGGGCCAAGCCCGCTCGACCATGGCAGCTCGGGGCGAGCATGTAGCCTGGCAGGAATATCAACAAAAATATAATGTTGATAAATAAATAAAACTACACGAAAGAAAAAAAGAAGAAGAAGAAGGGAACAGGGAATCAAGCGCGAATAGGAGGGAGCCATACCTGCCGGCCAAGCTTGCTGCGATGGAGCAGACCTCTCGCTGGCTATGGCGGTTTGGAAGGGGCTTCTCCTTGGAACCGGGCAGAGCAGAGCTCACAACGAAAACCATGAAAAAAAATGAGTGTCGGCTAGGATTTAACCTTCTTATAAAAAAAATTAATACTATTTTATTTACCGGTTGCTTGGAGGAGGACGCGTGGTCCTTCATGCAAGGCTTCTGCCTCATCCTAGGGTTTGACTAGGTAAGCCCATAGGTTACGGTTAAAATCTATTTATTCATTATAGCTTTGTTATAAATTATATTTTTATATGTATAAATAATGTATATATAATTTATAGTTATTATTAAATTCAAGTTTTAAATTATCCCTTAATAGTTTGTAAAATAATTTTTTTTATTGCATAAAAGAAAGAAAAAAAAAACATTAATGTTAAAATATACACTAGGTTATAAATTAAAGTTTAAAAATATATATATATATATATAATAATAATAAATAAAAAAATATATAATAATAATTATAATGTACCTTGGATTAATTAATTAAGTTGGACATTAATTGATGTTTAGTGTAAGGCTAAGTTAATTATTATAACTTAATCAATACTCTTTTATTAAATTAATTTTTATGTAAAGCTAATCAAATTAGTTAAGGGTAATTCATTAATATTAATTGAGGATAATATTAGTCATTTAATTGAACCACATGGTTCGAATTTACATTAATTTGCCTATCTTCTCCTTGAGAATGCCCTTGCGGAAACTTCAACGTATAGTCGAAAGGGCAAGACGGACACGAAATCTTGAAAACAAGACACCATGGAGACCAGCATGATGAGCCGATCACTAGGACATTGATCCTACCCTATGAACAAAATGTTTGATAACCATGACTCTAGACTTAGAACTTAAGTTATGTTATTATTTAAAAATAAATAAAAAATACAAAATAAAAAATAAATTATAAAAATTATTAATTATTAATGAGAAACGAAGTAGTAAACATTAATTGAATATCTTGAAGAGTTGATGGCGACTCGATGAGGATTGTGTGGAATCCAATACCTGAACCTACGTAGAACTACTGCAGTATATCTAGTACCAGGTGGCCTCAAGATGGCCTGATCGAAACGTCATGAACTATAGCTCTTAGAGTACAAACGCTCGTGAATTAGTCATGACGCATTTTTGAATTAATTGTTAAGTTTGATGGTAAATTAGTCATGATGTCGTCTTATGCTAATTATCTTATTATTCCATGTAGCAGGGATAAACATGGTAAGAATGCGAGCAGGTCGGGGGCGAGGTCAGGCTACGGCATTACCTGAGCCGAATGTGCCAGCACCATCGCCAGAGACAATCCTTATACTGCGCTCGTTGGAAGCAATAAACGAAACACTCAGGGGACTAGCACAGAGAGGAAGTGTTACCTCGGAGGTAGAAGTGGATGCCCCTCCACTAAGGGAGGAAGTTCCTGTGGTAGAAGTGAATATAGTACCAAGAGATCCGCATCGGGATATCAAAGAGGGAACTTCAGAAGATAAGGCTTCCAGAATTTTCGGGGGGTCGATCAGGGATACGAGTAGAGTCATGGTTGGAAGAGATGACCAGGTGCTTGACCTTGTAGGAGTACACCTCCACGTCCAAGTCCAAACTGGCCATATTTCAACTAAAGGGGGCCGCTTTGAACTGGTGGGGAAACCAAGAAAGGCAGCTACACCTTACACCAAACACGGTTCCATGGGAACTATTTGTGGAAAAATTCAAAGGGAAGTACTTACCCGCATCCTACCAGGAAGAACAAGCAGGGGCTCTTCATGCCTTGGTACAAAGGCATCTATCTGTGGAGGAGTATGAAGAGAGTTTCATGGAATTAGTGAAGTATGTATCGTACTTGGATAATGACGAACGCTAGGTTGAGCGCTTAGTGTATGGGCTCAATACCAAGATCAGGGCTCAGGTACGGATGTGGAAACCAACTTCGGTCGCTGAATTAGTAGATTATGCTCGTTACACTGAGGAGATGTTGGGTGCAAATCCCATCAGGTCATTCAACTCTCAGCAGTCAGGGTTTGTGGGAAAGGCCCCTCGAAGCTACCCTCGGGGAGGATATGCGAGGCCACCTCCCTAGGGGAACAGGAGCACACCAAGAGTCGCATCAATAGACAGATGAGTGGCAATTAGGGCGGTGCCCCAGTCAACCACAGGAACTCACCAGGGTGTGAGGAATTTCAGAGGATCAACCGGTAGAGGAAGGGGTCCTAGGGGGAGGAACCCCTCTCAGAGGTCTGAACAGGTTATCTCGCCCACTCCATTACAGGTTGCTTGTTGGGGATGTGGAGGTCCACATTACCAGCGTGACTGTCCCGAATTACGATCCGGTATAGTGCATCGAGAAGGAAAAGCTCCAATGGGGAGTGGGGGTAGTAGGAATCAGATCTCGGCTGCAGTAAACAACCATCAGGCAGAGCACCAATCCACTGTGGTGGAATCATCAGGTACGGTCAATAATGTCAAACTTAGAACATGACAAATGCATTAGACAAATGTCGGTTGGCAGCCTATGAACATGACGATTTCAGCTTAGTTGAAATGGCTTCAAGGGTAAAGCAAGCAGTAGGACCTAGTGTCGATAAGTGTGTAGTGGATCTCGGGGTGTGTTTTACACAAGTCAAAGTGTACATCACCAACCTTGGAACTTATGACCTCATCATAGGTATTAATTGGCTTGAGGAACATCGAGCTTTCTTGGACTGTTATGGAAAGAAAGTTCTTTGCATTAATGACAACGGAGAGGCCATCAAGATCTAGGGTATCAAACGGAAGGTGTCCCTACGTTTCATATCAACGATGAACGTAAAGCGATGTATGCGACAGGGATGTTAGTTGTACATTGTTGAAGCGATAAACAATGAGAAGGGACCCTCCTTTGATGAGTACCCAGTGTTATCTGAATTCAGAGATGTCTTTCCAAAGGAATTACCTGGGTTACCTCCTAAGAGGGAACTTGATTTTACCATTGAGGTAAAACCCAGTGCTGAGCCAACATCAAAGACACCATACAAGATGACGGCCCCAGAACTTTGTAAATTGCAAATGCAGTTGAAGGAACTGTTAGATCTAGGGTTCATCAGACCAAGTATTTCACCATGGGGTGCGCCAATAATCTTTGTGAAGAAGAAGGATGGTTGTTTGCGTCTTTGCATTGATTACCGAGATTTGAATAGAGCCACCGTGAAGAATAGGTACCCGATACCTCGAATTGATGACCTCTTTGATCAAATGAAAGGGACGACAGTCTTCTCAAAGATCAACTTACGATCAGGTTACCACCAGCTACGGATTAAGGAAGGTGATATACCTAAGACTGCTTTTCGAACAAGGTTTGGGCACTATGAGCTTGTGGTGGTACCCTTCGGTTTGACCAATGCCCCGGCCGTATTCATGAGTCTCATGAATAGTGTGTTTCGAAAATACGTAGATCAGTTTGTGCAAGTCTTCTTGGACAACATCCTCATCCACTCCAAGAATGAACAGGAGCACGAGGAACACTTGAGAATAGTGTTGTCATGCTTAAGGGAGCATCAGTTGTATGGTAAGTTGTCCAAATGTTCGTTCTATCAGAAGGAGATCCATTACCTAGGGCATATAATTTCCGGTGAGGGAATTTTTGTTGACCCTGAAAAGGTGAAGGCCATAATGGATTGTCCCGTGCCAAAGAATGCACATGAAGTAAGGAGCTTCATGGGGTTAGCCGAGTATTATAGAAGGTTTGTTGAGGGTTTCTCAAAAATCGCGAAACCCATAACAACCCTACAGCATAAGGGCACTAGGTACGAATGGAGTGAGGAATGCGATGCCACATTCGCCAAGCTGAAAATACTATTGACGAGTGCACCAATTCTATGAGTTCCAGATGTGGAGAAGGAATTCACAGTTTGCACCGATGCTTCAAGGCAAGGTTTGGGTGCAGTGTTGATGCAGGAAGGTGGGGTAATAGCTTATGCGTCGAGAAAGCTAAAAACACATGAAGAGAATTACCCTACTCATGACCTAGAGTTAGTTGCAGTGATGTTAGCTTTGAAGCTTTGGAGACATTACCTTGTTGGACGAAGCTTTGAACTCAAGTCTGATCACCAAAGCTTAAGGTATATCTTCACTCAGAGAGACCTAACTGCTAGGCAAAGGCAATGGAGTGAATTCATGAGCGAGTATGATTTTGGGATTTCCTACATCAAAGGGAAGGAGAATGTGGTAGTGGATGCCTTAAGCAGAAAACCAAGACTTTTCTCTCTTATACCTTTGAAGGTGGATTTGAGGGAAATAATTTTAGGGTAGCTACTCGGGGATAGCTGGTACCTAAAGGTCACAGTGGCACTCCAGAATGGGAAACCGGTGGGACCAAAGTTTGAAGGCTATGAGTTGGAAGCCGATGGTTCGTTACGGTATCAAAGGAGGATGTATATTCCTGAGGAGGGAGATATTAGAGAGACTATCCTTAAGGAAGCTCACAGAGCAGTGTATTGTGCACACCCGGGTGTAAAGAAGATATATGCTGACATGAAGCAACTCTTCTTTTGGGCAGGGATGAAAAGCGATGTGGTCAAATTTGTCACTAGGTGCCTTGAGTGTCAGCAAGTAAAAGATGATCATCACCACCTGGCAGGACTGTTACAGCCGCATGACATTCCTATGTCGAAGTGGGAGGTTATCTCCATGGACTTCATTGTGGGATTGCCTCTTACCTCTCATAGGCATGATGCCATTATGGTCATCGTTGACAAACTGACCAAAACTGCTCACTTCATTCCAGTTAAGGAGAACTATGATGTCACGGATGTAACACGTGTGTTCATAAATGAAGTTGTTCGTCTCCATGGGTTTCCCAAGAAGATTATATCGGATAGAGATTCCAGGTTTACATCCAGGTTTTGGACGAGTTTTCAGTCAGCGTTGGGTACTCAGTTGAACCTAAGCACTGCTTACCATCCAGAGACAGATGGGAAAATAGAAAGAGTGAATCAGGTGATGGAGGACATGCTTAGAATGTATGTCATGGATCAACAAACTCATTGGAAAAAGCACTTACCTTTGGTAGAGTTTGCTTACAACAACAGTTACCATAGCTCAATTGGGATGCCCCCATATGAAGCTTTATATGGAAGGCCATGCAGTACACCATTGAGTTGGGAAAGGTTAGAGGATCGAGTAATTATAGGACCTGAGTTAATTCAGGAGATGGAAGAGCAGGTTGTTCAGATTAGATAGCGGTTAAAGGAAGCACATGATAGACAGAAGAGCTATGCCGATGCGCATAGGGTTGACCAAAGCTATAAGGTTGGCGATGCAATGTTCGTTCGCATCAGGCCTAACAAAAGTACCATAAGTTTTGGTAAAGGGACAAAGTTGTCGCCACGATTTATAGGACCCTTTGAAATTTTAGAAAAGGTTGGACCTGTCGCGTATCATCTTGCGCTGCCACCCCATTTGCACAAAACTCATAATGTTTTTCATGTATCTGTTTTACGACATTATGTAGCTGATGAGTCACATAAAATAAATTGGAAGAAACTGTAGGTTTCGGACGAGGGAACCATTAGGGTCGAACCATTACTTATATTGGACCGCAAGGTTAAACAGTTGAGGCACCGTTTGGTGGACCAAGTTAAGGTCCAGTGGGACCGATATAGCCCAGGTTCTGCTACCTGGGAGGACGCAGAGACTATGCATCGTGATTATCCCACGTTATTTTGATCATAACTTCGGGACGAAGTTTCCTGAAGGGAGGACGCAGAGACTATGCGTCGTGATTATCCCACGTTATTTTGATCATAACTTCGAGACGAAGTTTCCTGAAGGGAGGGTGTATGTAACACCCCGTTTTGACATTACTACCTGAACTACTATTATATGTTGTATTTGTTTGACTGTGAGACCTCGTCGGTTTGACGACACTGTGGAAATATGGTTCTATTATTTTGCCGATATATATATATGTGTGTGTGTGTGTGTGTGATGATAGTATTATGATCGGTAGTCATGTTTAGATATGTATCATGTGTTAATTATGTCAAATATATGGAAATTACTGAATGATGGGTACGTGGATACCGTTACAGTTATATGTTGAAATAATGAATGTTATGCCAGGTTCATGGCGAATGAATGAGTTTATTGTTGTTATGTTATGATGAAATATATGTGTACATATCGAGTATTTATGCACGATATTCTATATTGTATGTCGAGGACTGACTTACAGGTTGAAACGGCTAAGTGATAGCTGGATCCTACGAGGTGGGAGGGCCTCGGGGACATGGACTTCGCAAGATAAAATGGTATGCGAGTTATGCATTATTTACTTTCGTGTGGTTATTATGCTGTTTATGATGATGTATATTATGACATGGGTGGGGTAGGGTTTCAAGAAACTCAACCGCCTAGATTGGTTATACGATGACAAACCGAGTACAAGTGCAATGTTGTTGTTATGTCAAGTAGACATAGTCCCTTGTTCCATTAGGGGGGGGGGGAGGCTTTACCCACCATTTATCTCCGAAACCCAGAGTCATGGGAGGGCTGTGCTACGGCGCGCTCCCTAAGGTGTGTGATGATGACTGGTGGTTGCCTGCTGGGGAAGCTTGGTCAATGTAGTCGACACTTCCGCTTACGGGTTCTAACTGGAACCGGTCATGACTTGACATTTTAGGGTAGTCCAGCAGAGGATAGGATAGGATGTGGAAGTTAGTGATGATGTAGGTAGATAGGTGTAGCGTGAAGTAGGGGTTAAAACAAGATCTAACTGTAGGTGTGTAAAACCCTTGATTAATATGGGTCGTAAATCAATGATGTATGAATTGTCATAACTTGGATTTCAGTAAGCTAATGGATTGTACCTTGCAAACTATGTTAAAACATGTGTCAGTAAATAATAATTCCCTTGACTATGATTGATGTATGTGAATTATTATTGTTAGTGTACTTACGCAAGGTATGTAAGCAGTAGCTACGCTTACATAACTCGCCTACATATTTATAAATTGTGTGAAATATTGTTGAGTAATAATGTTAATTAGTGTCGCTTAATATTAATTACTGTCGTTTAGTAATTAACTATTGTTGATCAATGTTAATAATGTCGATTAAAGTTAATAATGATGATTAATGCTAACAATGTAGATTAATGTTAATTACTGTCAATTAATGTTGATTAATGTTAATTATTGTGCACTAATGATTAATTATTGTCCATTAATGATTGATTAATGTTGATTAATAAACAAGTTACAATTAGCTTAAGTAAGTAACTAATGCAATCGGTTAGTAATGTTTAATTGAATGTTAATGAGTTGATTAGTAAAAAAAAATACCAAGGGTTAAACGTTAAAAGGGTTTGTAATGTTAGTAAGGATAATAGTAAACTTGGAAGGGTAATACCAATTAAGTATCAAACGATGATAATTAATTAATTGAAATATAGGGATAAGGTTTAATTTATATATATTACTAATTTGTTATAATTATGTCGTAGTTGTTTATAACCATGATGTAAATTACGAACAATGCCATATACCATTATTTAACAAGTTATAAAAATGTGTTTGGATTAATTAATTAAAATATTAATTAAATGGTTAAATATTGAAATATGAGTAATGAAATGTTTAAAATTATTATATGAAATAAAATGATTAAATTTAATTGAATTGGAAGTTATGGTTGAGAAGTGACCCCAACCAACACATTTTAATATTAATTTAAATTATTAATAAGAGTCCAAGTTGAGGGCTCGAGGACTGACATGGTAGATGGAAGGGGGTGGAAACATTTATGTTAGTGATAGGGGTAGTTGTTTGGATATCCACATCATCTTTTTCAGGATCTTGCATGCAATTAGGGTTTGCATGCATCCCAGTCACCAGGTTGATGCCTCCAGCACCTTAGCCACCTTATTCTAGCACCCGGGAGCCACTTACTTCAGAGTTTTAGCCCTCCTAGTCAGGAAGGCACTCACTTATCACCTACTGCCAGAGAAGGGCGCACTTCTTCACCTACCACTGCAGTTACACTCAGTTAGCTCCAATTCTCCCTGATTTGAGGCTAGTTTCACTCCCGACTGACTGTTTCACTTTCGTTTGACCTCCATATTGACTAGATGACTTGTTTTGACTTCAGTTAGCCTCCCATGTGCCCTCCATTGAGCCTCCTTCCCTTAATCAGTGCTACACACTTCAGTTACCCTTGTTACACTCGGTTAGACTCATATTGACACCTGGATGACTGGTTCATGTGCATTGATGACCACCACTGATTAAGGATGAGGACTCCTAGTTGGAGTCAAGCTATTCCATTCAATGATTCGAATGACCTCCTTAGGCAATTCGAATTGCTCAGTCATTGTTGACTGTATTCTATTGTAATCATTCACCCTTACTGGGATATTGAGCTTTGCTGCATGTTTTGCACAATTTTACACCATATTTTCTATGTTCATCTGTTGTGATTGATTTACTTGTTCATTAGATCTGCTGTGACTAATTTTACAGTAGTAATGAGGGATATAGTCGGCAGGAACAAAGGGGATAAGATGGAGAAGGGAGGAAGGAGAGGGGATCATCTTTCACTTGGGAGTTTTTGGAAAGCAGAACTGCAAAAGGAGGGTTCTTGTCGGAGAATGTTTTTCTGAAGGGATACAACAGCTTGGGCTTGTACTCGATTTGGGCTCGGGGGTCCAAAGGGGTACCTTTGGAGCTGGGTGGTCGGCGAGACCTCGCCAGTTGGCAGGGTGGCAAGACTGTTTTGGGCTGGTTGAGTTTCAGAACTTTGGGGAAGGCTTTTGGCTACAGGGAAAAGCAAGGAGAAACAACAAACAGGGACAGCAACAAGGGTGGATCTACTAGCTATCCATAGGTATTTTCCAGCAGGTATGTTGATCATTTCTACCTTGTCAAATTCGGTTTTTGATTATATGTTGTTATTATATCTGCTACTCCTCCACAAATAATAAATGGTTAGAAGAAGATAAAACATAATTTTAATTGCTCAAATCTGTAAATATAAATGCTATATTTTCACATCTGTAAATGTAAATGCTATATTTTATAGCCAAAACTAGAAACAGAAACATAAATAGAAATTTTGATAAGAAGTGAAATATCTTACTTGATTAAGAGTTAAAGGAGACCCAGGTTGGGGTCTTACAAGAAGCATTTTCCCCTTCTTTATAGTTATTGAAAAATCATGACAAAGAATGGGGGAGTTAGGTGGGCGTGTTGACACAAGGACTGTCGACAGGGGTTCACTTCGCACTATTGCCAACAACCATCAACGAAACTCCCTTACACAGCGGCCCGAAAAGGTTTTACCCTTTCCAGCAACACTCGCAGAGCGAGTGAAGTCTCACCCGAGATGAATAAGGGGGCTGCAAGAACCAAGTTTCCACAGTGGAGAGAGGACATGCATCGAACCGTACTTTACAACCGCATAAACCAAAGATTATGTCTTCGCATCATACTAACAATTCATACATCCATTCTTCGCATATTCAATGTATAAACATCATTCACATCAACATAGTTTAACCAATCATTCGCATTAACAAGAATTACCAAACCACAAAGCATTTCGCAAACACTTCATTCATCATTTAACAAAAACAGAGACAAAAGATATAACCATAATCGAACATCTTCATGCATTCATCAAAACCTGCAGAATAACCTTCGCAGAAACAGTCAAAACATATTATCGCAGATACAAAACAGTTCAGAACCTATCATTCTCCGATTCAACTATCTCAAGATGCCCTTAGGCTTACAATCATACTCCTATTTATATGAAACTAAGTGGTTACAAAATGGTCCATGTGACCTATTCTAACTAACTAAACCACTTTCGCACTTTCATCGGCTCCTTGTTCTCTGTGAATGACCCTTTCTTCCGCGGATGGTCCTTCTTCACAGCTATCAGCTTCCACACTTCATGCGGACTAATCCCGTGCCAACAGACCCCCAACACAAACTTGTGGCTCGCCCTCGAGCCACCTCAGTTGGACTCCTCTGGTGTTATTCTCATCCGTAGTTGCGCTAAAATTCTGAAGCTGTTCTTGCTGTTTGAAGCTCGCTGTCATGTACTTCTCGACTGCATCCTCGAACCTATGGTTCGCTGTCATGTACTTCTTGAACTCATCCTCCAGCCCGTGGAAACCTTGATCATCTACCTCTTCTGCGCCTGCTCTTGCGCTTCAGGCTTGCTGCGGTCTGAGGAAAAGTTCATCTACGGCACCAAATTACGAAGCAGGCCAACTACTCTGGCACATCTATTTTGTACATTTGATCATCCGCTACTGTAGCCAACGGGCCTCCACCCTTGGTGTTATGGTGGTTGGAGAGACCACAGTTCTTCTAACTACTACCACACTCTTAGACATATCGGGTGAGACATCATATTTTTTCCTCCCAAGTGTCTGCGCTGCTTCCTTTGTTGGTTGTTCGTGCACGGTCGTCGTTCTTTCCCTTAGCGCACCTGGAGTGCTTCTGCTCGAAATGAATTGCACCATTGCAACTATCTCACTTCCCTTTTCCACAGCTTCCTTGGGCTTGCTCACTCATCTCACCAACTCTTTGCATTTGAATGACTAACTCACATCATGGAACTTACTGAGTCTACTCCTCTGACTTACTTCTTAATTCAACTAACTGTCTTCAATCTCTGGGCTTGTATTTATGCTTGCTTCTCGTGTCCTTGACGCCTGAATCTTGAATCATTTGCAAAATCTTTCCCATATCCATCTAATTCTATCCTCAAGTGTGTCATCATGCTTCTCCGCCGTCTTCTGGTGATGCTGATCCGCAGTAATCATGCTCGAATTTGACTTCCGTGTGCTAAATGTGCGAAGCATCGATGAACGACTCGACTGGCCATGCTTTCCACTTTTTGTCATCATTATTTTTTTTCTTTTTTTCTCCACACTATGTTTCTCAACCGCTATGCACTTGATCATGGTGATATGGTTTCAACCGATTCCCATTTACTAGCTTTGGCAACAACATGGTATCCAAAGTTTTTAACTGCATCGCACCTCCATTAGTGACAAAATATATTAAGTAGGGACCCAACCAATGCATCTGTAACTTACCTGGATGCTTAACGAACTTACTGTCATATAATAGAACCATATCTCCCTGCTGAAAATGCTTGGGTTTGATGTGGCAATCGTATCAGGCCTTCTATCGATCCTTTTCTACTTTCTGATGAAATCCTGTGATAAACCGATCCTCATCGAGTTGCAACATTTGTGCCAATCGTTCTTCAAGTGCGTCATCGTCACTCATCCCTATGGCTACTAAGATGCGCAGACTTGGCATAATATACTCCATCGACACGATTGCTTCCTATCTGTAAACGAGTTTGAACGGGGTCTGGTCGGTCAATCATTTACAAGTTGTGCGGTATGCCCAAAGTATCGTCATAATCTTCAAATCCCAATCATCACGGTCTGTGTAGCACACCTTCATGAGTGCATGCTCCAAGATTTTGTTGCACGCCTCAATTGTTCCATTAGCTTAAGGGTGGTACGGGATACTCTTCTTATGTTGAATTTGAAACTCCTCCGTTAGTGCTGCGATTGTCTTATTTACGAAGTGAGTACCTTGGTCACTCAGCAGTATCTTTGGTCATTCGAACCTAGTGACCACGTTGTCAAACAAAAACCTAGTTGACGTTGCAGCTGTGCAGTCCTTCACTGGTGCAGCTTCCTCCCATCGCATCAAATAGTCTGTTGCAATGATTATGCATTGTGACCTTGTTCTTTTTCTTGGGGGGTTGATGGGTCCCATGAAGTCGACTACCCACTTGTCAAAAGCCTGCAACGTGACTTGCGGTACTAACGACATTTTGTCCCGGCGTGAGGGTTTCCCTGTTCTTTGACACATGTTTCAACTTTTGGCATAGTCCGTCGCATCCTCGTGTAGCATCAACCACCAAAGTCCGGCTCGAAGGATCTTCCTAGTAGTGGCACTTCCTCCATAGTGTCCTCTTGCGATCCCGTCGTGGGATTCTGCTAAAATCCTTTCCTGTTCATGCTGAAGGACATACCGTCGAAGTATCTCATCTGATCCCATCTTATATAGTTTCCCAATAATTAGTTGGAAGTCTTCCGCCCTGACAACCAACTGTTTCTTTTGGTTTGTAGTGAATCCCTCCGGTGTCATCCCTTTCGCCAAAAATTGAATAATGTGCTCACAGTGGTCATCGACCATACCGACTCTAAATAGTTGAGCATCGGGCATCCCTTCATCAATGTTCCTTAGTTCTTCGCCTGATTCTATCCTCGATAGATGATCTGGTCCTGCATTTAGTCGCCCTGGCTTTACAATTATCTCCAAATCAAATTCTTGAAAGAGTAAGAGCCATCGACAAATCTTCCCCCCAACACAGGCTTGTTCACTAGGTACTTGAGTGCAGAATGGTCAGTGAACATCTTAAGACCTCCAAGTAGATAGTGTTGAAATTTTTGTAGAGCGTAGACCATCACTAGACCTTCCCTTAACATTGCCGTATAATTATTCTCCACAGTAGACAGCTTTCTACTTGCAAAGGCAATCGAGTGGTCAATCGGCCCTTCTCCTGGTTGGGCTAATATAACGCCTAATGCGACTGACGATGCATCAACATGGACGTGGAATTCCTTCGTCCAATCCGGAAATACTAATATAGGTGCTGCAACCATCTTTGCTTTCAAGATATCCAGGCTCTTCTGGCATTCTTCATTCCATTCGAACTTGGCGTCTTTCTTCGACAACTTCTCCATCGGCGCCGTTATTGCTGCATACCCTCTGATAAACATGCGGTAGTATCTTGTGTGTCCCAGCGTTGCTCTTAGTTGCTTCATTGTTGTTAATGGTGGTAGGTCTACAAATTGCGATCTTCCCAGGGTCTACCAACATCCCTTCCCTGCATACAATGTGTCCTAGTAAAATCCCAAACGGAGCACAAAAGATGCACTTTTTCAGGTTCAATGAAATCTGGTGCCATCGACATCTTTCCAGAATTAGCCTCAGATTTGTGACATGGTCCTTAACCAATCCATACACCGTCCAGTCATCCATAGATACTGCCAAAAGCTTATGGATGTAGTCCTTGAATGCAACAACGACCAGTCTGGAGAAGATTGCTGGCGCATTCTTCAGGCCAAATGGCATCACTGTATATTGCAAACATGCCCATTCTATGACAAATGTAGTCTTGTGTTGATCCTCCTTCGCAATTTTGATCTGGTGATAACCTGAAAACCCATATGTAAAGGAGTATATTTCCTAACCTCCTACTCCTTCAAGCACCTCATCCGTGAATGGTGTCGGGAACGGATCGTGTAAGCATGCATCATTCAACTTCCATAAATCGACACAAATTCAGATTTCGTCAGTTTTCTTGTCCTGGACCACCATCAAGATTATCCACTCTGATTCCTCCACTGGTTCTATTATTCCTGCATCCAACGTTCTCTCTTGTTCAACTTACACCCTTTCCTTGTACCTTGGATTCAATTGGTATGGACGTTGCTTGACTGGCTTCACATTGGGTTTCAGGGGGATCTTCATTTCACTTAAGTCCCTGGAAATTCTTTTCATCTCCGAGAATTTCGTTGGGAACAGATCCTGAAACTCATTCAACAGATCAGTCATCTTCGTGATAGTGGAGTCATCCCAATAATCCCCAATACTTGCAAACTTCAGATTCTCCTCCGGCCCAATGTTTACTTTCTTGATCTTCAGCGGTTGCTGAAACTTGTCGAAAGGCATTCCTGGTGCCTCGACACTGCGACTTCCTTCTGACTTCGGTACATATATAGCCCTCAGGTCGTCCTCATCGTTCGGTTCTTCTGTGATATTGTAACACTCCATCAACATTTCCGGTGGCGCAGTCCACCAAAGTTCCAATGGTTGCTCTGTTGGGACTGTTTCAAATACCTTCTCGCGGATCGCCTGTAGTGCACTATGGATGAAGGGGTTCTCATCTGAGAAACTTAACGTTTGGCTAAATCCAATTGTTGGTTGTTCCTAAGAGGTTGTTTCGCATCGCAGTTCTGCTGCGACATACCAACTCCATGGTACTTCATCCAGTGTGTGAACAAATGCATGGACCCATTCCTTTTTCGCCCTTGAGCCCCATGGGATTTGACATGCATTCACATGTTCCTTCGGATCTCCTCCGTCGTCATATTTCCTTCCCTTGTATCCTACTGTGTCGTCGAATCGAACCTCCATGAGGTGTCGACATAGTGTCCAATTTGTGATACTAGACTTGTGCACTGCGCACCATTGCGCGAGAGTAGCCTTCAAGGATTCCTCCAAGGCCAATAGACGTTGCGGTTTCGCCACTTTTTCCTCAAATTCGGTGAGAAACATAGTCAGGTTGGGAAATCCTTCATATGTTGGCAATGCGCATTCTTCTGTGGCTACCCATCATAGTGACTGTGTGATCCGTGCACATCTCCTGAATGACACTTCATGGAGTCGATTCTGCCAATTCTCGAGTGCCTCTTCTGAATCTGACGACGTCGATTTGACACTGCACCATCCCAACTCTCCATCAGTGGTAGGATTAATGTAATCCTCAGATATGTTGTATACACTGTCCCATCCCTTCATAAATTCATCTCTTGTTGCTTCAACATATTGTTGCCCTTCTGTAGGGTCGAGAGGTGCAACTACCCTCATCTCGCGATTCTCGAATGACATAGTCCATTTCTTGAAGTTGATGATGGCCTGGTTTTCCATCGCCCAGACTATCCCTAGCAGCACTGGATATGGGCTTGTGTTATCAACAATCTCTATTACATCAAAGTCTGCGTATGTCTTCAATACCTCAATTTCCACTGAAAGCTGGCACACTCGACCAAGTGGAGCCACCTTACTCTAGTTCTCTAATCGCAACTGTACCGGTGACCAGGCCAACTATTGTTTTCCCATTGTTTCCTAGGTCTGCTTGGTCAGAATGTTGACGTCTGACCCCAGGTCCAAGATGATCGAGTCGACATCAAATGCTCTAATTTGTGCCGACATTCACATCTCTTGTCTCGTTTTCCTCTTGTGTATGCGATTGACTGTGCGCTCCTGGCACGCACCCTCTTGTCAATGCAACAAGCTAGATATTTCTTCCAGCGCATCATGATCCATTTCCAACTCTAGGAAACTTTCCAAGAAGGCTCTTAAGGTGTTATCCTTTCTCTGCAACTTTGTCGTATCGAACGTTGGTGGCATATCATAGGTAACTTCTTCCTGAAGAGGTAACTGCCTCCTCTGTCTCATTTCTTCCTACGCTTTCAAGAATACATCCCTTTCGAATTCCACATCAAATGTGACGTGCTTCCATGCTATTGGTCGGATAGTTTCTTGTGACCTGTCGACTCCTGCCACAACTCCTCCTTGAGTCACTATTCCAACCATCGTAGTGTGACTTCTGACCTCCACTGATATCTTTTGCACTGCTGGTGGTGGATTCTGATTCTAATTTTGTGGAGGTGGGGGTAGATTCTTGGTCTGCAATTTTGCGATGAGTTGCGGACAGTCTTAGACTCCATGGTCCACAGCGCTGCAATAAGTGCAGTGTGGTGCTGGATTCGGGAAATCCCTTTGATAATTACCCTGCTGCCCACAATTGTAACATATAATCGGTCCTTATCCTCTTCCAGCAACTCCTCCTCGTCTTGCATCGCCACCTCAACTTCTGCGGAATCCTCCTCTAAAACCTCCACGCGGTGTCCCATATGGCAGGTACTATGGTTTTCCATATTGTGGTTGCTGATATGGTGGTTTTCGATACTACGGTGGTGGATACTGTGGTGGCGGATACTGTGGCTGACCATACTACGGTTTCCCATACTGCCTTTGATCATACTGTTGTGGTTGGTTAAAATGAGGCTGTTACTGGGTATACTGTGGTTGCTGCTGTACCACCGGTTGCTCTTCCCCTTTCATAAAATATGTGTCAGTTGTCCGGTCTTGGAGTAATTCATAGGCCCTGCAGTCTTTTTCATCGTGGCCAACTAAGCGATAAAATTTGCAATATAGATTTACTAGCTTTGACACCATTTTCTATAGGTACACACACTCTTCCGGTCGATGTCCTCTGGTCTGGTAGACGCGACACCAAGGCATCCCTCCTTGACTGAGGGGACTCAGTGCACCTGATTGCAAATATTCTTGAAACTCTGGAAAATTATCCTTATCGTGTCCTTCTGTTTTACATCTGGTGCACCATATGTCTTCGCGAGTTTCTTTCCCTCTCTTCATATCCTGCAATTGGAGTGTCAGATTGGCCAACTGCGCTTGTATCCTATCCATTCCTATGCCAACTTCCCTGATTGGTGAAGCCTCTAGCTTCATCGCAATATCCAACACTTCAACTTGGGTTGCTACCTTCTGTTGCATTAGTGGTCAGTGGATGTGTGGTACCAATCCTGCGATAAACCACTCCTTGTGTTGCATATCATTTATCCCAAAACTTACCTTCGCTATCGATGTTTTATACCGTTGATCAAATTCTCATACCGGCTCATTTAGGTATTGCTTAATTTCTTTGAGCTTGGTGACGTACTGCGACTCTGATTTTGGCTTTCTAAACTCATCAATCATTCCTGCTTTGAGCTGCGCCAATGTTTTTTCTGCAGTCCCCGTCGGTACCTTTGTAAACTTCATGAACCAATCTAGCGCACGACCCTTAAGGGTTGTCGCTAGCTGTCCCTTTTTAATATCTTCATCCTGGACCTGCTTCACAGTCCACACTACTTCGCACAGGAACCAATATTGCTCGGGATCCTCAGTCCCGTTCGCCTGGAAAGTGGGCATTTTTTTATCGTTTGCCATTCTTACGTTCCTATTGTTATTGTTTACTGATATGCTACTCCTACCGCTGCACGTAAGAAAACTCTGTGAATAACTTGTGTTTCTTCCTATGAAATTATGAATAGTGTGTGGGGTTGAAGGTATGTTGTAACTCACGATCCGCCCCTTTGATGCTTCTGGGGTAGCCTGGTCACCGTCTCCTTCATCGTAATAAGGTTGCTTTGTCCGTCGTGGTCCTGTTTCGCAGTATTCCATTCCGGTCCCTTCAGGAGACTCTTTCTCAGTCCTCCTCCTCTTCTTTGGTCGCCGGAATATCACACCACTCCTCAAGGTACCACAATCTTCCTCAGCCTCCCTCAGAAATTCATCGTCGCTCATGTCCATCTTCCCCGCATCTTTCTATCAGATCCGTATTCACGACATACCCTCAACCTCCACACACTGATATTCTACCTGTTGAAAGTCATCCTCAATATGTCCTTTTCGCAGACGAGCATATTAATCCACAATTTGAGGAGTAGTAGGAATCTCCCCCTAGGTCCTTTGAAAAAGTTCCTCTCTGCGTCGCTATATGATTTGATTCTATCAACTGCGAACTCAGTAATGTATCCCTATAGGATACTATCCACCCAGAAATTGACAACCCTTGATACCTTATTGTCGACTCACTTTAGTTGTTGAATCAGTTATGGGGTCCAATGGTCAGGCTCAGTCTTTTGACAATGGTTCTTCTGAACCGTCATCTGCTCTAGCCACTCGTGCAGCAGCACCAGGAATTCGCAAAAAAACACTTTGTGGATATCCGAATAAATATGCTTTTGTATCCAACTACTCACTGTCTATCCAGGGTCTCGATTTTCTCCTTCTGCGAATTTTTCTGCCTTCTTATCAAACCACTCTTGAATCTCTGGTTTTGTCGAGTGCCATAACATATCCTCTTCTTTTCCTCTTCAGGGTCCCGGCAACGGAACCATTTGTTGACACAGCGACTGTCGGCAAGGGTTCACTTTGCACTACTGTCAACAACCATCAACAAAATCCCTTACACACCGGCCCAGAAAGGTTTTACCCTTTCCAACAACACTCATAGAGCGAGTGAAGTCTCACCTGAGATGAATAAGGGGGCTGTAGGAACCAAGTTTCCACAGTGGAGAGAGGACATGCATCAAACCGTACTTTACAACCATAGAAACTAGAGATTATGTCTTCGCATCATACTAACAGTTCACACATCCATTCTTCGCATATGCAATGTATAAACAACATTTGCATCAACATAGTTTAACTAATCATTCGCATGAACAAGAATTACCAAACCACAAAGCATTTCTCAAACACTGCATTCATCATTTAACAGAAATAGAGACAAAAGATATAACCATAATCAAACATCTTCATGCATTCATCAAAACCTGCGGAATAACCTTCGCAGAAATAGTCAAAACATCTTATCACAGATACAAAACAGTTCTGAACCTATCATTCTCTGATTCAACTATCTCAAGATTCCCTTAGGCTTACAATCATACTCCTATTTATATGAAACTAAGTGGTTACAAAACGGTCCACATGACCTATTCTAACTAACTAAACCACTTTCGCACTTTCGTTGGCTCCTTGTTCTCCGCGAATGACCGTTTCTTCCGCGGATGGTCCTTCTTCGCAACTATCGGCTTCCACACTTCATGCGGACTAATCCCGTGCCAATAGGGGGTGTGTAGTTAATTGGTTCATTATCAAAATTGCAACAAATCCCATGGCTTATCAGAAATGGCTCATGCTTTCAGATGATGGATACCATCTTTAGTAGGTGCTAATTCATTCAACAATAGTTTACTATGGATTTACATTGTTAGTTGTAGCAGATGCTAGGATTTAATGGATTTATCAGTTGTAGCAGATGTTATTGCTTGAAACTGGAAATGTATTGATTGCTTGTTTGTCATTCGAGGGATAAGGGAAAAAATACAAGGACACAATCCTTAAGATGTTTATTATATTGTTAATCGAGGAAGGATATATTGGATTTACCGGTTACTCTAAGTGTCTGTTTAGTATTTACTATTTCCAATGATTAGTAGATATTTTTGTCATATATTTTGTCGTGGCTAGACTGTGATATGGGTGTTAGAATGATTTGTCACTAAAATAAAGTCTTGTTGAATAAAGCGTTGTATTTGTTGAAGATGCTGTGCACCAATTCATGCCTGTGAAATTCACTGTAGGTGTTAGCTCTTTACAACCACAAGTCTAGCACGAAAACAACATGCTTACTTTGTATTATGATGTTGGGGAAAATACCTTGTAACCGAGACATTACAAATCCATTTTGGACTATACCATTCCGAGATGCCCATAAACCTTAACTGTTTTGCAAGCTTATTATGACTATCACAAATGTAAGGGGCTTCAAGTAGTGCTTTTCATGGAGGTATGAAATATGTAAATCCAGCTTTCTATGACAACAAGGTTAAAAATTTATGTTATACATAGTCTATTAGAGAGAGAGAATGTTTTAGATAATTAGAGAAGTCTATTTGAAGTTAATGAGCTAAATCTCAATCATTAGTGAGCATAGAATTTTTTTTTTTGATGAGACTGTTTTCAAAGGATATGTTACCAACTAAGTTGTACTTAGTTGGGTTTCAAGTGAGCCGACAAAGATTGAACAAGTGTACTTGTTCATATTCGTAAGTTTAGAAGTCCTTACAAGCCAACTTGGTCCCTTTTTAATTTTTTACATGTTCATACCTCGTGGGGAAGTGTAATAAGTTGACGTATCATGATGAATTTTTGTAAAATACTTGGGTTTCCTAGGACTTGGACATCAAGGCAATACTGTACAGTGTTTTTTTCTTGTTAATTATAAGTTACTTTTCAACGACATATAATTTTTGAGTTTTTCACTCACACCTCCAAACTTGGAGTATTCGCCATTGTGGTTAAACCTTAGGAGGTTATTAAAGTCTACGTGTCCATATGTATTACCATTCCAGTCATCAATATTGAGTCATATGAACATGTACTAGGTCACCAATTGGTTTTTTAAGTTTTCCACACATAAATTTTTTTCTCGTAAAACGAGTCAATTTTAATGTAAAAAAAAGGTCATAAAATAGTGGTTAGGAGGTGGAAGTTTCCATTGAGGTGCTCATTTTCTAACACAGAGCACCCACTATACCCCTAAACCCACTTTGAGAATAATTTGAGTGATTATTTATCACTTAAATTAATTTTCTCTCAAAAATGGCCAAAAAAGGTATAATAAAGTCAAAATCAACATTCCTAGATCAATGGGAACATGTTGGGGACATGATATCAGTGATGGAATAGTTAACTGGAAATCTATATGAGTTAACTGAGCTCCAAATCGATGATAAAGATTGTGATTTGAGTGGATCTCAAGTGAAGGATGTGCCCTCTCTCATGATGGGGGCACATTAGTTGAGATTGCATTTGGTTGTTGGTTGATTGTCAATCCCAAAGAGGGAGGGCGCACCTCATGTGAGTTGGTGCCCATCCCTTGAATCCAACCCAACACTCAATCCCTCAATCAACTCATGGACTCGTCCTCTCACTCCCAATTGACAAATGTGCCCCCCTTCCTCTCTATGGCTATTTAAGCAAGGGTTTGGCTCTCATTTTCTCATGGGCAGAGGACCAAAAGGATGTTAAAGCTTTGTTGTAATTCATATCATCTCTTGGAATAAAGAAGGCTTTGGAAGCAAATATTTAGTGTATGCCTCTATGTGTGTGGATGTAATGTCAATGGTTTATGAGGTAACTGTAGTGTAGACTATTTATTTGTTTCATTTTTCATTTATCTAGCCTTTGAAATACTACTATCAGTCAGTAGGATAAATGATTCTAGTTTGATTTCATTTATTTCTTGCTTATGCAGAGTGATATAAGATTTGTATGTTTTACTTGTTTGTATGCATACTCTTCTGATCTCTATCATAAGAAGCACTGGATTTGATGCTCTTGTTGCAAGTAACTTTAGCTATGTAGGTTGTATAGCTTGAAGTATCAGTTGATCTTGTTTGACTCCTACGTCGTTCAAGCACTTTCAGAAGGACACAGTCCTTCTGCTCTCCACCAACAAACTCCATTTCCCAAAGTTCCCAGGCTCTCGACATCTTCTTCCCTCTTTCCTTCACATTTAAATTTAAATTCTTTCTTTGGTTACCCTTATGCATTCTTACTGCAAATAGTTTTCTTTTAAAGAATATCAATATTTATTTCAATAAGTTTGCATTCTCTTAACTAGATCTGATTTTCAAAGCATTACTCTCAAAATAGATCTAGCTCTCTAATATGTACTTGTGTTTATTATATTTCCTCATCTTTCGGTACTTAAGATTAGTAAAAAAAAATATGCTTTCAAATGTCTTATATAGCAATTTGAGTGCTTTTGGGTGGCTAGTTTTTCACATTTAACGAACAGGTAAGAGGAGGTATTGTCAGAAAATCGAAGATCCAGGCCATCCATGACCTCCCAGATCAACATACCTCATTCTTGTTTCATTTCACAAGCCTTTGTAAGCATTTGGATCCGAATTTATAAGGACCAAAGGCACCCACCTTTATATTGTAAAAGTTAATAATAAAAGCAGGTGGAATACCCATATCCCAAACC
Organism: Larix kaempferi; assembly: GCA_027924585.1. Classification (NCBI taxonomy): domain Eukaryota; kingdom Viridiplantae; phylum Streptophyta; class Pinopsida; order Pinales; family Pinaceae; genus Larix; species Larix kaempferi. Next base: position 78,966,877 of record BSBM01000001.1, read on the forward strand.
TCATCCCCCCGAGGGAGATTTACATATGTGTCAATTTTCATGGCATGATTGCCTATAAACCTTCTCTTTTTATTTCTTTTGCTCTAATTAACTAATCTAAGCTAAAATAAAGCATTTATTGGATCCGTTTTAACAACGGGCCACAGACTCACTCAGAACATCAATCTTTTATTTTCATAACTATCGCACTCACTGCACTTAGCTAGTTTTATTTCCATTTATTTTGTTGTTGCAAGTAACAAACTTGACTTTGCATTCCCGAAGTATGCTCTCACCACTAGTGAAAAGGATTGCCCGATTAATTGGTGGATGATTAGAAAAGAGATTCTTAGCCTTTAGTAATTAGTAGAACATCTTATTGCTTTTGCAAGTTCTTTTTTTCTTTTGCAGTTAATTGGAACAAATATTTTGTACAATCTTTGCGTATGCTATTGTCCATCACAGGCTTTCCTGAGATTTGGAACAACGAGAAACGAGATTCGTTGCACTCAATAAATCTCTACATTTAATTAAAAACTCACGTTTAATTAAATATAATTCCCCTTAAGGACGAAAATCCAGCGTCTCACCTTTGTCTGTTGTGGGCAAACTTCACAAAGAAAAGGGAACAACTAGGTGGTGACGATAGGGACCCATCATGATACACCCTCTTTTGGTGTCTGTTTTGGACACCCCCCCACCACTCCGATATATCCCTCATCTTGTGTGGATCCACACTTGGCATTCCAGACTAGTTCCACATACCTCAGAGTATATCGGAAATTCCCTTCCTGTAATCCACCCATCATAATAGTTAAACTTGACCAAGAAGCATTACACAACCTTTCCCTTCAACAAGAATCACTTAACCATTTTGGTACTAGTCGACTTCACAATCATATTTACTTAACCAATTATGTGTCATGGATTAAATTGTCTCATATGCAGCTATCTTTAAATGTATGGTTGTTGCTCTCTCTTATTTTAGTATTTTATTCAAACTCTTAGATTAACTTTCATCTTTTCGTAACTTAGTTTAGCAGCCTTAGTTATTTTATTAGGGACCACCCCCCTCGACTTTGCTAGGATTTGGCCTCGATAGAGGAGTTGAGTGTTGAGTGATAGTATCTCAACTCGAGACTTACCCCCAAGGATGCACCCAATGGCTTGAAGATTCCTACCACACTAACCCCGAGTTGCGTATCAGGCGGAAATAAGATCTATGGTTCTTTCTATTGGATTTAATATTCTCATGGGATGGTATTTGAAGATTGAGTCATTTTAAGGAATACAAATGTGGAGATAAATCTTGATTGCATTTTTTGAGTTATTGTAGCATTGAATAGGCAGTAGATTAGCCTCATATGATTCACTTCAACATAGTGGCAATACATTGCTACTTGGATACCTTCTTTTTTTTGTCCATTGCTACTTTTGTACAATGAATTCAAGTTGTGGAAGCATCATAGGCCTCACAAAATAATTTTGGTCTTTTAGATGTGGCAACATAAGTTTTAAATTAGAAATGTCGGCTTCACAATAAAAGGTAGAATACTTGAAGAGAAAGAACTTTTTAGGCTTTTAGATTGTAATGTCCCCATTCAAATAAATCTCAAAAGAGAAAATTCCACCAATATACTAGTTTTCTAGTTTGGGGTGGAAACATTGGGATTTTAAATAAGGGAGCTAATAAACCCCAAATGGACATTAGCTTGACATAAATATATTAAAAGGGGTTAAATAAATATTTATGATAGGAAAATAAGGTGGAACTTGGTCATGGAGACACATTTGTGGTGTGGGACCCACACAAAGCTAGATTCCTCATGCCACATGGCATCCTATTCTCACCCATTTGAATCCAAGGTGGAGTCTAATGTTCTTGGGGAGTTGGAAGTTCAATGTCCTTGGCATGACTCAATGAAGATAGAATTGGAGTGGAAGAGTAACTCCCATGGAAGAGGAAGTGGCATTTGAGAGAAATTGAGACACTTGGGCTAGATTCCTTATCTTCTATGACAACAATGATTAAGATGCTATGACACCTATGACACAAATCAGACCTGACTACTGAAATATGACATATATGACATGTCAGGGATAAAAATAGCCTCCAAGAGGGCTCACAAGAAAGTTAGGGCAGCCAAAGAGTCATCCATTTGAATTGAGTGAAGGAGGAGGTTAGGAATGGAGGGACAAGTGGCACACATTGGAATCTCTTCCCAATTTGAGTTGGAATGAATATTATGGATGGAATTCGAGTTAAGGAGGTCTTTGGAAGTTTATAAAAGTCAAGAAAAAGAATGAGAGTGGCTTTTGATCATTTCTCATTTTGCATATTGGAGAGCATAGCTTGTCAATGCTTGTGGAGTGTTTACTCTACTTGCCTTAGTACCAATTTCGAGGGTGAAAGATTCCCATCCTAATTGGAAATTGGAGAGGCCATTCAGACCTTTAATTTGGAGCTAAAATGGAGTCATTTGTTACAGTTTGAAGCTACAAGTATGCTCGTGACATTCTCTTCTTCAACTTGTTTCCACACCTTTCTCACTTTTCTCTTCATATTTTGGCTCTTGGAGGAAGGGCAGACTTGGTGAGATGATGATATCTTTGGGGGAGATATTGTGGCCCCATTTTTTTGTAATATGATGTATTTAATTTGTATTTTTTTCTCATAACATCCTCAGGTCGAAATACCAAGTGAAACTATGTCAAAATACTAAACAATGGTGCCATTTTCCTCATATCTTGTTATGAAAGCTTGAAGTTGCTTTATTTCGACTTGTATAAGTTCATATTTGTAATTTTTATGATGTATGGAGAGTCATTAATGTCTTGAATAAGTTTCATATACATTAACTAATCCTTTGGAACATAAATCTTGAATTTGATAGCAGATGGTGAAGTTTTTCTATCATCCCCCCTAAGTGAAGGCATGTCCACAAACCTCTGATTTATGGGAGTTGCAGGAGCCTTTAGGAACCAATTAATGATGCATTTGGGATCCAATTGAATTCATTTAACAATTCCATGTCTCTGTTATTACATTTGGGAGGGTCGTACTGCATTTGGGAATCCATCAGTGACCTCTACCCAAGGGGGTTTGAACCTCAAAATTGCTAGTAAAATTCCCCAATTTCTCCCGAAGTTAAATGAGTGTTACATAAGTATTTTGAGAGTGTCCAAACATCTATAAGCCTCATTTTTATTTATTAATACCTTTAAAATACCTTCAGTCCCAATTTGGAAGCATTTGGAGCCATTTGGAAGCATTGGAGTCATAACTAGTCTAAGGGTCAAATTGGCCAAAAATTACAATTTTTCCAAATTTATTAAAAAGGGACACTACAAGTGGTATCAGAGCATGGTCCTTGCACCTGTGCATTAGGTTCATCCATTGAATATTAAATTTCAACCATGTCTTACTATTATGATGACTCTTATGAGTACAATTCCATGAATGAACTACAAAGATTGAGAGCAACATGTAAAACCTTGCCCCAACAATATAAGGCATATCTTGATATGTATAAGGGAGGTACACAGAAGGCCATTCCTTTTGAATACTTTTTTGATTGGGTGTTTGAAAATAGGCCCAATATTGAAGATGCGGAGTTAGTGAAGAAAGGTCTATGCCTTTCTTGCAGAAGACCTTGGAGAGAAAATCATATGTGTGTGAGTGAAAAGAGCAATGAAATATCTGAATCTTCAGGGAATGCATGTATTTCCTACTTGAATAGATTTTTTGGGTTTTCTTCAAAAAGAGATTCCAAATATATTGATCTTAAGGAAACCAAGGGGAAAAATGTATCAGCTTGCTTGAAGGAGCGAAAGGAGGAGACCAATGAGCCACCTAGTTCTGAAATAGGTGAAGTAGAAGAAGCAGTACATGAAGAGGAAAGTTTTGCCCTATTGAGGGATGTGCATGATCCTACCCTTATGGAGCCTACAAATGATGACACTTTTGCATATTTTGATCATTTGGGTGAGTTAGTTCATTCTCCTACATCTTGCACTTCCCTATTTTGCAGCATTCATCAAAATGAAGTATGGGTGAAAAGTTTCTTTTTGATGGTGCCACATGAGGAGTGTGAAACTCCTACCTCTCCTTTTGATGATGAGATGACTAGAGCAACTCATTATTTACATTTGCAGCAACATAATTTTTTACCTTATGATGATACATATCTTCATGGATGCACTTATGATGTTCACTTGAGTCACTTGAAGACTCATGATTTTCCTTTCTCCTTGCTTAGTTCAATTGATGTTGGAGGAACTTAATTAACTACTTGGGTGAAGAGATATATGATTGGAGAAAATGTTTATTGGCAGCAACATCCCTTGTTATTTATTGATGATACAGATATCCATGGATGCATAAATGGTACTTATGTGAGCCCCTTGAAGGCTCATTTTTTTCTTTGCTCCTTGCTTGGTTCAGATTTTAATGGAGATTATTCATTCACTTAGTGGATGAAAGAACACATGGATGATTATTTTGATGCATCCTACATATTTTTGGAGTAGCATTATAGGACATGGGATCCTCACCTATGTCATCGGAGGAGATTTGATTGGTCACTTGATGTTTGTATGCACTTGGCAAATGGTGGTCTACTTGCTTGGAGGTATAAGCACTTTCATGACTCTTTGATGAGGCACCTCCTTGATGTACATTTTTATTATGTTGCTATGTACTTTGATGATCTATATTTTGTACTTATGATGATTGGAAGAATTCATACAATGAAATTGGATCCAAGAATTCTCTTTCCTGATTGTATGGGTTGGAGAGCACTCCTAATTGTTGGAGTGCAATACAAGCAATGGGACCCTGGAATAATTTTTAGTCTTATTGGTTCCAATTTTTTTTTTGGGAAATAAATTTTTGTAAGCAAGGTTTTGGAAAGGAAGTAGGTTCTTCAACATCCATGTTCGAAATTGCTTGAGGACAAGCAATCTTGGGTGGGGAGGACTGTAATGTCCCCATTCAAATAAATCTCAAAAGAGAAAATTCCACCAATCTACTAGTTTCCTAGGTTGGGTTGGAAACATTGGGATTTTGAATAAGGGAGATAATAAACCCCGAATGGACATTAGCTTGACATAAATATATTAAAATGGGTTAAATAAATATTTATGATAGGAAAATAAGGTGGAACTTGGTCATGGAGACACATTGGTGGTGAGGGACCCACACAAAGCTAGATTGCTCGTGCCACATGGCATCCTATTCTCACCCATTCGAATCCAAGGTGGAGTCTAATGTTCTTGGGGAGTTGGAAGGTCAATATACTTGGAATGACTGAATGAAGGTTGAATTGGAGTGGAAGAGTAACTCCCATAGAAGAGGAAGAGTCATTTGAGATAAATTGAGACACTTGGGCTAGATTCCCTAGCTTATATGACAACAATGATGAAGATGCTATGACACCTATGACACAAATCAAACATGATTGCTGAAATCTGACATATATGACATGTCAGGGCTGAAAATAGCCTCCAAGAGGACGCACAAGGGAGTTAGGGCAACCAAAGTGTCATCCATTTGAATTGAGTGAAGGAGGAGGCTAGGAATGGAGGGACAAGTGGCACATATTGGAATCTCTTCCCAATTCGAGTTGGCATGAAGATCATGGATGGAAATATAGATAAGGAGGTATTTGGAAGTTTATAAAAATCAAGAACAAAGATTGAGAGTGCATTTTTATCATTTCTCATTTTGCATATTGGAGAGCATAGCTTGTCCATGCTTGTGGAGTGTTTACTCTACTTGCCTTAGTACCAATTTCGAGGGTGAAAGATTCCCATCATAATTGGAAATTGGAGAGGCCATTCAGACCTTTAAATTGGATCTACAATGGAGTCATTTGTTGTAGGTTGAATCTACAAGGTTGCTCGTGACATTCTCTTCTTCAACTTGTTTCCACACCTCACTTTTCTCTTCATATTTTGGCTCTTGGAGGAAGGGTGCATTTGGTGAGATGATGATATATTTGGGGGAGATATTATGGCCCCATTTATTTGTAATCTGATTTATTTACTTTGTATATTGCTTCTCAGAAGATCCTCAGGTCGAAATACTAAGTGAAACTATGTCAAAATACCAAACAGTGTCTAAATGGTGTCATTTTCCTCATATCTTGTTATGAAAGCTTGAAGTTGCTTTATTTCGATTTGTATCAGTTCATATCTGTAATTTTTATGATGTATGGAGAGTCGTTAATGTCCTGAATAAGTTTCATATACATTGCCTAATCCTTTGGAACATAAATCTCGAATTTCATAGCAAATGGTGAAGTTTTCCTATCATTTTCCCCTAGGTGAAGACATGTCCACAAACCTTTGATTTATGGGAGTTGCAGAAGCCTTTAGGAATTTATTAATGATGCATGTTGGATCCCATTGAAGTCCTTTAAAAATTCTATTTCTCTCTTCTGAAATTTGGGAGGGTCGTACTGCATTTGGGAAGCCATTAGTGACCTCTACCCTTGGGGGTTTGAACCTCGAAATTGCTACTAAAATTCTCCAATTTATCCTGAAGTTAAATGAATGCTGTAGAAGTTTTTTGAGAGTGTCCAGAAATCTATAAGCCTCATTTTTATGTATTAATACCTTTCAAATACCTTCAGACCCAATTTGGAATCATTTGGAGCCATTTGGAAGCATTGGAGTCATAACTAGTCTAAGGGTCGAATTGGCCAAAAATTGCAAATTTTCCAAATTTATTAAAAAGGGATACTACATAGATAGATGCTATTCATCAGTGGAGTCATCAATATGAAAATAAGAAAAGAAACTATTGAATATCTATATTGTCATGTTTTTCTCTTGTCCAATTTTCCATCATCTGATTCTTATGTTGCCAGATTCCCCCTTTCTCTCTAATGGAAGAGTTCCAAAGAATAACCCATATGTTAATACCTCCGCAATTTTGGTTTGTTTTTCCAACAAGCTGCAAAATTAAATATTTTTACAATTATTTTCCATGCTTAAAGTCCACACTACAGATAGATCTATTTTACTTCCTTCAATGGCTAGTAGGCAAGCATCCAGGGAAAATTCTCTCCAAACTATCACTTAAGTTATTTTTACTTAACCGCTAAGAATATATTAACAAATATTCATAGTCACAGCCAAATGGATTAGATCTAGTCCATTTGTATTGATTGTATGCACTCACGAATAGGTGGAACATCTTCAAAATTTTAGTTCATGCACGCAAGTAAGCCCTTCGATAAAAAAAATCAATAGAAGATATATTTTTGGCATGTATCACTTTTTTTATGTTTAGTGTTCCAATTTCCATATGCAATCTTCGATGGCTCTTGTTCTTCAATTTCGATTATTTTATATTATGTGTGTTGTCCTAGATAAATGTTATAAATGATTGAATTATGCTCATTGCAAAAGCATGACAAAAGCGTGGACAATCTAGGACATGGCACAAAAAGGTCTTGCAATATTTGATTATCTTGGACTGATCAAATGTATGGAGTTGAGTTGCATTAAAATTACTCTACTACACTGCAAATGAGAATCTTTCACTTTGGTCGTCGACATTCACATGCCATTTTGGTTTTAGTGAAAACATTGAAACCTGGATTTGCATTTTCATTTCTAGTCTTCTGTGATTTGTCCTACATCTTGATAGATTCAAATCTCAATGCTTTTATGAATAAAACATGAATAACAAGATTTTGTTCTTCTCTTTTGTAATTTAGAGTGATTACTTATATTGAGGGACTCATCTTCTCATTTAAAGTGAAAATGATTTTTTCCAATGTAATTTTAGATTTATGGTTTAAAAAAATTGAATATGAATTATAGATTTAAAAAAAATATTTAATACTTATAATATTGAATCTTGGGCAGTTATATATCTAAATTGAACTTTATAGGTTGCATATTGAATAGTGGAAATGATACTCTTGTGTGGTCTTCAAACTTTGCTACATACATTATTTTTGCAAAAAAGTGCATATCATGTGATTGCTCAGGAATCTAACTGTACATTTCCTAAATGGTGGTACAAATCTCTATGGAGCTAGCACATTCCATTAAAAATTAAGTGTTTTTTTATGGTTTACATTTGAAAATTGCCTCAAGACCTGGGACAATCTCCTTCGGAGAGGATGGAATGGGCCAAATATATGTAGTCTTTGCAGGAATGATATGGAAACTATTGAACACTTAATGGTTAAGTGCCAATTTACAATACATGTTTGGAACTATATTTGCTCCTCACTCAATATAAACCAGCCTTGGGGGAGTCTTTCTTTTGAACATAATTTCTTTTTTATAGGTTAAAAATTGTAAGGAGTTTAGTACACTACCTGCTTTTATTTCCTGGGGTGTCTGGAACGCTATAAACTCATACATATTTGAAAACCTGATACTGGATATTGAAGGGGTATGTTTGAGAATCACTAGTATTTATAGAGAATATGTATCTACAAGGGATAAATGTTCAAAAATTAGATAAGTGAGGGCTATTCCACAGTCTCAGGAAGCTATGGGATTCTTTGATGGTGCTGCAAAGGATGGGCTATGTGCCGCTGGTGTGGATCTCAAAGTTAATGAGGATCATACTTTTAAATTTTAAATTAAATTATGGTTTTGGGTCTAACACTAAGGCTGAGTTGTTGGCACTATGGTGTCTATGCATGATCGCATATCTTTTTAGCATTGACTCCCTAAAAGTATATGGGGACTCACTGGTGATTTTCAAGTGGGCTATAGACTGGTTCAATCTTCAGGTGATTTCTCTTTTGAGTTGGTGGAATCGAACTTGGGAGCTCTTGTCCTCCTTTGTTCACATTGATATCAAGCACATTTTCTGTGAACTGAATCATGAAGGTAATTCACTATCTAAAGAGGCCCCGACCAATGAAGAAGGTATTCTATTTTTGGAGGAATATATGGAATATTCACTAGTTGATAGTGGAACAAGAAATATTTTTTTGATGTAACTTATACATTTTGCAGGTTTCAGAACTATAAATCTGTGGTATGTGGCCTTGAATAAGTATGTAGTTCTATGTCTTAATGATGTGGTTATCAACTGGAGACTATTTGATAATTTTGGGAAGGATACTCTGTAAGCTTGCTATGTCATGCTCTGTATTGGATAGACAATTCCTATTTGAATGTTTTGGTCTTGTGATGTACTTTTTGATTCGGATTGAATAACAAAAATACATTTTTTTCTTAAAAAAATTAATAAAATAGTATCTTTGTTCCTTTTTTATATAATTTAATAAAACAGTATCTTTATGCCTATCTTTAAATGGCTATTAAATCATTCCTCGTTCCTGTGTATATTTTAGACACATGTATTTATTGAAGTATCGTAGAAAGGAATATTATTGTGAAGTTCAATATAATAGGGAAACGAAAAGTATCTCATCAGATAATCTAAAACCATCCTGCAATTCCATCGTTTTGATTATAAAACTCTGAATAAGATAAGGAACTTGAATCATCATTTGAATCAAAATTATTGGCTGAGTGCTTTTGAGTTGGGTTTGAAGGTGATAGTGCTACTGAATGGAGTCTTTATATTAAGAAATTAAATGAGACCGGATGCAGATTATCTTCTGATAATGATAAAGTGATTTGGCTGAACAATAACAAAGTTGGTACATTCATGGCTCAACTGGCTTATCAAGCCATTATCAGCACTCAATGTATGTTCCCTGCAAATTGGTGGTATAAGACTCTGTGGAACTGGAAAATTCCACTAAAAATTAAATGTTTCATGTGGCGAGCCTTGAGGGGTGAACTCTCAACATGGGATATTTTGGTTAAAAGGGGTTGGGAAGGCCCGAACATTTGTTATCTCTGTGCGCACGGGGCTGAATCTGTGAATCATATTTTTGTTGAATGCATGTTTTCAAGGGGTCTTTGGATTTCACTTCAACGTCATTATAAACTGAATTTTCATTGGGGTGCTGAATCATTTGCACAGAACACACTTGATTGGTTCAGATCTGCAGTTACGCTTTCCTTCTGGCCTGTTGTGACTGCTTGGGCAGTTTGGTTGGCTATAAATTCAACTATTTTTGAGGAGCAACGGCTGAGTGTTGAATGGTCTTTTAAATGTGTTGTAAAGATGATTTCAGAGCAGTGTTCAGATGTTTTTAAGGAAAGAACTAAAAATATTTCTTCCTTCTGTCCTCCACAGCATAAAGCTGCGACATTTTTCGATGGTGCAACTACTGGTGGTAAATGCGCCTCTAGTGGAGTCATTTACATTAATATGGATAATTATTTTACTTTGAAGCTGAACTGTGGTCAGGGCACCAATATGAAAGCTGAGATCCTTGGACTTTGGTGTATCCTCACGGTTGCACATTTATTTGGACTATCTAATGTGGCGATCTTTGGAGATTCCAGAGTGACCATCAAATGGGCTAGAGGTGAATATGATCTGAACAATATTCCCCTTTGTCATTGGTGCAGCAAGATCAAAGTTTTAATTCAACATTTTGAGCATATTCAACTAGAACACATCTATAGGCAGTTTAATTCCATGGCTGATACTCTCTCCAAGGAAGCATATTTATGAGTCGAAGGTGATATTTGTTGGGAGGAGCACTTTGATTCTATGATGATCGATTATGGGCTGGTCCAAATCTATGATATTTGATTGGATCAGTTGAGATCTTTTTTCGATGATTGTAAGGTTCAACTTTACTAAGGTTTTTTGGGAATGGTTTTTGAAGTTCTGCAGTATGATGAAAGTGTAAGAGGCATACAATTTTGTTTATTTTGGACTGTATGATAAGTATTTTACTCGGACTTATGAACATTTGTACTATTTGATTCATTTATGAATAACAATAGTATGGTTTTTTTCGCTGAAAAAAAATAGAGAAACGAAAACAAAATCAATTATCATTTGTTTTTGTTTCTTATCCATATTACGTTGTGAACCTTATGTTTTTTTTGGCCTGAATAATATTTACACCCGTGGATTGTTGTTAAACGACAATAGAGATCTTTCAACTTGTCTCAATTTCTTCTAATACCTCTAAACACTATAGTATTTGAATACGTGCAAATGCGATTCCATGAGATAATTCCACCCCATGAGTAAATGCGTAAATCTGTGAGTAAATGCTTGATTCTTGAAAAAATGATAGTTTGAATGGTGTGAATGCAAATTGGGATAGGTAGGGCTCATGTGAAAATTGATAGTTGATAGCATTAGATGATTGAAAATTGATGATCATAAACAACTACTCAACATCTAGAGGCTCGTTTGACTTCAAAATCTAAATGACGGTGCCATGTGGTGGGTGGTTTTAAAACAATACCTTTCTATTTTTCATACTAAATATTAGTGTTTAAATGCTTTTTTAATTAATGGTTTCTCTTGATATCAATTGAATTGTTATTTTGAATTGTATGGTTTCTTTTTCGAGTTGTCTAGTTTGATGTATTAAAAGTAGAGTAGCTGCCAAGCTGTCTAGTTTGATGTGTTAAAGTAGCTGCCAAGCTCTCTAGTTTGATGTGTTAAAAGTAGAGTAGCCAAGCTGTCTACAAAATGAAAATATTTGATGTCGAATTCAATTGAATTTACCACGATTTTAAATCATAATATGTATGATTTCAAACTAGATATGCAAAATTAAATTACTATAATTTGATTTTATCCGCATGTAATGCAGTTAAGGGCTTTCACTATTATCTATGTGCGCGGCAGTGTAACACATCATCTCACTTTATTGCAAGGAAAAACTATCTTAAGGCTCCTCTCTTGTGGTTTATCTATTCCTTGATGGTTTCTCATCTTTTTTTTTCACACACACAAAAAAAAAAAAAAACTTTATATTAGATGAAAAGTTGTATCCTTCATTACATGGTTACATAAGAGAAGTGAGGAACTTCTCAACAAAATATCATAATCGATATAGAAGGAGAGAGCAAGTCCTCCATAACTACATTCAAAACAATCCATCGTACCAAAACAATAAGTATTGTAAGATTCTTTTCTAGGGAGACCCTTAGTACATATGCCTCAAGAGACCAATAAAGATCTCACATAAGATCCAAACAGTGAGTTTCCACAAGTGATCCATCCAGGTATTCCTCCACATGCAGTTTTCCATCCATGTTTCCCAGTGAACGCTTTGAGAGAGCATCAACAACTGAATTGGCTTCTCTAAAGATGTGATTAATAGAAAACTGATAAAAAACAGTTAACAAGGTTTTAACCTTGTCCATCCATGGCTCCAGTCTAAGTGAGTGGAGAGAAGAAATGCCGAGAGTCCAATCCACAATGCATTTAGAGTCTCCAAAGACTAGTAAAGATGTTACCCCTCTACAAGCAACATAATTAAGAAAGCACCATAAGGCTAGAAGTTCTGCTCTAGTGTTTGTCCTAGTGCCCGCCTTAAAATACAGGTGAAAGCCATGTTTGGAGCTGAGTTTCAAAATACATCCAACACCAAAACGCTCCTCATTGCAAGCCCCGCCAAAATAACCCAATGGATAGGTGAAAGATTCCTTAGAAAAACAAATCTGCCTTTTGTTCTTTCTAACCATCTCCTTTTTGTGTTCCAGGGAAAAAGTAGTGATTCGAGAGGTCGTCACCTCAATAGAAGGGTGTAGCTGATCAAATAAAACACCATTTCGAGCCTTCCATACCCCCCATATGACAAAGGGCACCAAGGACTCGAACTCAGAATGCAGGGACATCCATCTCTGAAAATTTAAACTAAAGTTCTGCTCATTCCACTGAAAACTAATACCAAAAAAACCTTCCAAAGAGAACCAGATACAGAGGTAAAAATAACAAGATCCAAACAAGTGAGAAGTAGATTCCTCAACTCCCTTACATAAACAACACATACCAGGTCCCTCAAAGCCTCTTTTATGCAAATTAGGCCATGTCAAAATTTTATAATAAAAAGCAAGCCAAGTAAAGCACTTAACTTTCAGTGGCGTTCTCCCGGTCCAAATGCGCTTTATCCACCCAAGAGTTTTTACTTCCATAAGCTGGTTCATTTGTAGATGATAAGCAAGTCACGTCATAACAATTCCACACTGATTGTTGAACCCCCAAACCAGGGAGTCTCTGGACTCAGATAAGTGTATGCCCGCCTGAAACAGGGCCAATACAAATCTATCTCATTCATACTTAAGAGGGGCCTCCAAAAAAAGATCACTGGAAGATCTCCAAGTAGTATATCCATCCTGAACAGAAACAACCGCTAGTTTTAATGCAAAAATATCCCGCTGATGAAGAATATCCACAAGAGCCTTTGATAAATTGTAGTCCTCAATTCCCATAATTGGGTCAATGCCAACAAAAATCTGGGTTCCTCTCCCAACAGTCCATGCAATAGCCTGGTTTACCAGAGGCATAGCATTCATAAGACTACGCCATAAAGGAGAATCCGAGGGTCTGCTCCAAATGTGGGTTCTAATCCATAACGCAAGAGGTAAGCGCTTTAGATACTTGCATCTAATAAGCTTTCCCCATAAACCAGTATCGAAAAAGCTTCTCCACATACTTTTAGCACAAAGAGAATGGTTAAAAAGACTCAAATGTCTGATACCCCAACCTCCACACTCCAAAGGGCGAGAGAGAATATCCCATGAGGCTAGATGAAACTTATGACTTCCCAAGGCACCGGACCATAAGAAGTGAAACAAAATCTTGCGAATGACCAATATTACTGATGCTGGAACTTTGAATAAAGAGAACCAGAAAACTGGGATGCTTTGCAGAACGGATCTCGCCAGAGTAAGTCGCCCTCCTAGTGATAAACACTTGTAAGACCACATACTAATTCTCTTTTGAATTTTTTTAATTAACTAGTTCTAGTCAGTAAGTTTATAACCATTTGGTTTTAAAAAGTAGCCCAAGTAACAAAATCCTTCTGCAATATGAACCATCTTATAGGGCAGCAAGCAGGCAATGTGATCAATGAGCACAACATCCCCACAGTGAAATAGAAAAGTCAATTTATGTTCACTAACAACCATACTAGAAGCATCACAAAAGAGATTAATAATAGTGGCGAAATGCTGCTAAACACTTACAGATCCTTCTCTGAGAAACAATACATCATCGACAAATAGGATATGTGAGATCATTAGAGTTTTTGTAATATTAATAACTTTGATCCATTTTTCCTTGACTACATTCTTTATCAAAATACTTCGCCCCTCAATAGCCAACACAAAGAGATAAGGAGAAAGGGGCCTAACGTATCCCTTGGTTTCCACTGAAAAAAGCAGTAGGGGATCCATTCACTAAAACAACATAATGCACAGTAGTGACACAACACATGATCCAATTAACAACTTCAAAATTAAGGCCTATCTGGATGAGAATAAAATGGAGGTAGTGCCAGTCAACTCTATATTCGTAAGCCTTCTCTAGGTCTAGTTTAAGTATGAAAGCATTGAGTTTTTTCCGTTTGATGGAGTGGAGACATTCTTGGGCAACCCCCACAACATCTACAATTTTCCTGCTCGGTACAAAACCAAATTGTTCCTCCGATATGCCTCTTCCCAGAACAGGTTTTAGTCTTTCTGCAATGACCTTAGAAATAATCTTGTAAAGTAAATTACAAAGGGATATAGGTCAGTAGTTGTTTAGATCTACTAGATGATCCCGCTTAGGGATAAGCGTGAGGTAAGTTGAGTTTAAATAACTAGGGATCCATCCCTTTAGTCTGGACTCATCCACAACTTTCGTGATCTCCCCACCAAACAAATAAAAAAAGTGCAAGTAGAATTCAACAGTCAGACCATTTGGTCTAGGAATCTTATCCCTGGCAAAACATTTGAGCACAGAATGAACTTCTTCCACAGTGACGAATTTACTTGCTGCCTACAATCCTCATCATTGAAAAGCCAAGGGAAAATGTGAACAACATTTAATTGTTGGATCAAATTAGCACTATAATGTTTAGTAAAATGCTAACGAAAATGGTCCTATGCCACCTGCTTCAGTTTAGGAGTCTCAGTAACCACTAAGTCCTCATTCACTCGAATGTCCCAACTTGAATTAGTGATTTTGCATTGATTAGCGAATTGATGAAAGAACTTAGTGTTCTCATCTCTAGATTTTATCTAGGTAGCCCTACTTTTTTTCCTCCAAGTCTTCTCAATCTGCCCCATAATCTTCTTTTTTGCAGTCTCCAGGAAATAAATCTTCTCCTTCCTTTCCTTCGAGAAAAATTCCACATCAGTTCCCCCAGTAGCAACTTGGAGTTCGGATTCAATGGATATCAGAGAAGCCATATTCTCCAATTTATTTCTCTTCTCCCAAGACTTTATCCAATATCGTAACTTATTTAAGTTCCAAACCATCATGTTCAGTGATGAGGAGCAAGAATCAACAAAGACCTCTTTCCAGTGTTCCCTTATAGAGCCACAAAATGCCTCATCATCCAACGATACAAGATTAAAATTGAAGGGAGAAACACAGAAGGAATTATCAAAATCCAGTTGTAAAATTACTTCCTTGTGATCAGAAATGCCAACCAAATAATGTCAAGTACGATAACATCCCAACTTATCACACAACTGCTCCGCCAAAAAAAAGCGATCCAACCTCTTTGCAATCCCCGCACTCCCACAACGACCGTTTGACCAGGTAGGGGATAGTACATTAGGAACAATATCCACAAGATTGGCTTCTGAGAATAAAGAAGAAAAGTAGTAAGCTAAGGGATCACATAGCTTACCCGCTCCCCACACCTCATCAGCTGAAAGAGTGAAATCGAAATCCCTTGCAACAATAAGGGAGTCATACAACAATAGGTTTGAAATCTTTATAGTATCCCAAAGATCTTGTCGGGTGTGATAAGGGCCATAAATATTTAGTATGCGGACAAGAAGATTCAAACCCTTAAGGGACCCTTCCAATAGAATAACTGCTGGTGTGATGAAAGAAAGCATATTATCAAAAACAAGATTCCAAGCCACCAAGGTGCCCCCCGATAGACTAGCCGAATTTACCGCACAAACCTTCCACGAGGGTTTAATCTTAAGGAAGTAGTCACACGCCGCAAGAGCAGAGGTCATGGTTTCCTGGATAAGTAAAATACAGGGATGGCAAGTATCTAAAAAATGCTTGAGAGCAGCCCTTTTCGGGCCAGTACCAAACCCACGGATGTTGAAAGTGGCCAAGTTCATTGAAGCACCTCTGTAGAGGCCAACGATCATTACCCTAGACCCACCTGCATTTTAATCAAATATTTATTTTATTAAGGGTGGTTGCATCATATCTACCTTTGTTTTGTATTTGTATTATTATTGACCTTGTTATAATTATTTATTACTTTTTTTTCCAAAAAAAAACATAAATTTATTTATATAACAAAGTTACATTTTTTCAAATGCATATAACATGTTTCTAAATTCATAAATTCCACAAAAATCACAAAAACATCATATTTGATATCCAAACTTCATTGTGTATCCTGTAGTAAAAATCCCAAAATAACCAATTACAATATTTGCTTCCTTCAAAATTACTAGTTCAAACATTCATTAAATCAAAACTTTACCAGACATGCATCCCGTCGGATAGCCACAAATCCTACCTACGATATTGCATGAAAGATACTTTCATGATATGCCTTGTTTATCCCTTCACAATTAAGGATAATGGAATGGCAGATGATAGTACTTCAAAGTTATTCTTGCCACCTCCTCCATTATATACATCTTCCACCTTGCAAGTTCACCCCACTCTTTGATAGTTCATCTGCTTCGTAATTCCTTTCTCTATAAACATGTGTAAAAGAGATAATCTCTAGGTAATATTTTAACCTTTTAGTCTCCTCTAGAAGCGACACCAAATATATATTTCGACAAACTTGTTCTTCTCTGATCCATTTGATAATGAGCATCGCATCGCCGAATACCTATAAGCACTTGATTTTTTTTCCAATGCTACACTCAACAGTAGCCAGAGTGCACTCAACTTAGCATAATTGTTTGTGCCCATTTTGATCCTTGCTTTGAACTTGGTCCTATGCTCCTTGGACATATTTATAATACCTCCCACACCACATGGACTAGGATCTCTCTAGCAGCCCCATTGAAAAATTCCTAGGGAACATTCCAATTTATCAGCTCTGCTTTCACTTGAAAGATTGAGCGTATTGGATTGTCCCAAGGGAAGCTATGAAGAATAGCTATACTTTGACTTGGACATTGAAAGAAAGAAATAGGTTTATCCTCGAAAAGGCTGGAGTTCCTCCTGTCCAAATTTGTCACCAATAATAAGAGGCAATGCCCTGTAGGTATTTTATGACAAATTGAAACACCAAGTTCGTAAACACTCAGTCATCGATGTTCCAGCCCACAAACACCTTGTCCTTATTATTAACTCTATATCTATCCATACCTATTGCACGAAACTGCATTCCACTATCAAATGATAGTTTGTCTCCTCTTCACATTTGCACTTATAACATCTTCCTAGGCTTGCTCTATTCTTCCTTTGGAGAACATCCTAGGTCAAAGATTTCTTATAGAGCAAAAACCACATAAGGATTTTTCCCTTTGGTGGATAATGAAATTTCTATATCACCCGCCTCCACCAGATGGGATATTTCATCTAGATCATTCAGAGAAAAATGACGTAGCCCACTTTGGGAGAGTAAGTGCCATGAGGATAAATGTCCATACTAAAGTATCCTTACACTGTTGGATACACACATGACTTGTTTCCTTACACTGTTGGATACACACATGACTTGTTTTGGAAAGAGCAATGAAATCTCCCCAACGATTATTGTCTTCTCCCCTAAACCCAAAATAGGTGGAATTTCAACCACCCTTGTCCCAATAATGAGGATGCTGCATGATCTACAAATTGGTTAAGTGTAATCAATCCTTTAAGGAAAGCTGCAAAACCATATGGTTCAAAAGTCAATGGAGAGTCCCGCTCCTTCTACATGGATCTTCCCCCACTCAAATGCTTTGACCATCTCCCACTTTCCATGCAAGGCCTTTGCCAACCAGGTTAAATGAAAGGATAATGACTTTCCAAATAACATAGACTTTTTGTGTGTAGATTTTTGTGGCATATCAATAAATCCTTTAGGATGTGGTTTAAAATAAATCCTTTAGGATGTGGTTTAAAATAGTCCAGACCAAATTCAAATTTAAATGGTGTATAATATTTCTCTATTTTTTAAGAAAGATCTTAAAAAAGCTCTTTCATTATTTATCATAGAAGCCATTCAATACAATGACTCTATTTTGGATTAGAAATTTTATAAAAAAAAATGTTTTAAATTTTTTATGTATTATGATGAAATTCCACCATTATTTAAATTCCAAATATTATAACATTTAATATTTGTAACAAATTCTTATTTCTTATTAAATTTTTAAGACAAAAGACTTCCTCCCAAAATCTTTATGAATGGGACTCGTAAGTATAAAACTTAAAAATTGAAATAACGACAAGTAGTTGTCGAACCATCTTGCTCGCTCCTTCAATGGGGAGGATCTTGCGACCAATTAAATTAAATGCAAGTAAACGAGGCACTTCAAACCGTGTGTTTACTCTAACATCGGGCTTTGGGAGCACATATGAATTTTATTTGTGGTAGTATTTGGAGGATGATCTCTTAGCTATGAAGTTATGATTCCATCAAAGCTTGGTACATAGATTTGAATTGTGACTTTGATGTGTGAGTACCCTCTCATTTAGCAGCATGTCGAGTGAACCCTTATTTGCTTAAGCTACTAGTGAAGGAGTACTCTCTCATCCAAGATTCTAAGTACAAAGACGGTTAAATAGTGAAAGAATAGTTTGGTTGGCGAAAATGGCAAATTCCCTCTCTGCTATGGTATTTCAAATATGCAGGTTAGGAGTTTCAAGTTGAGCATAATGTAATTTAATGTTGATTGTATTGTTCTTAGCATTCACTTTCTTTGCTAAACTGTATTGTTGCTCCTATTTCCTACAAATATATATAACATATGTGTTTCTACAAATGTAATGTGTATATATGGAAAATAATAGGGTGTATTCAATGACAATTATTTAAAAGTTCTCTCTATATTTCCTTAGAGGTTCAAGGATTGAAACTTATCACTATTCCTTGTGGGTAGTGTTGTCACATCCATAGTAGCCGGGCTACCATTATTGTAGACCAATTCTGAGTATATTTTTGAGCCAGTCCTTTTGCATGTTATGCACGAGAGCAACATATTGATGATCACTCTCATATTCAGTGGACCTAGAGATTATATATTTCACAGTATCATGTCAGGACTAAGCCTCATTACCCTAGGTCGATGACTGAGTTAACATTCTTCTATTTAGAGCAGATTGATAACATTGCCCATGATCTATTCAACATTAGTGTTTCAATGCCTTTTAGATGTCCATATCACAAATGCAGGTATATGACCCAACATGTATATGGTTTGTGCATTTGGATTGCATTTATGCTTGTTTATTTATCTCGGTAGTGTGACTGCGTATATGGTGGTTGTTTTTTGGCAATATTCTATGGCTTTCTAGAGTAGAGGTGATTTGATTACTATGAGTAAGAGGTTATTGTGTATACTTGTTGCTCATGCCCTTCTTATAAGTATGGACTTGGTCATTCCCTTATAGGGTCTTTGCTAGTCATGGCATCATGTTGTCATTTTCCCCATCCATCCATTATCATCCACTATTGACCTTATCCTGACTTACACCTTAGCAAGTGATATTGAGGAATTCCCCACTTATGCCTTTGTGTTGGATAGACTCCATGTTTATCTTGTGTCTCGGCTCTGGAGTGTGTGATTTTAGTCACAATGATTGTGCCCTTTAGTCCTCGAAACCAAATACACCTAACTAAAAGTGTCTTTAGACACTAAAGCATCAGAACTTAAGTGTCTCATATTCTAAATGGATGCTAAGTCAGCAAAAACAATGTTGTTAAACACTACAGCTAAATTAAATATATATAATAGCTAGTCAGTGGCTAAGGGACGAGCACTCATCCTTTGTACGATGTAAGGTCATTTGCCTCTACAGGGAAACAGGGTGGTCACTCCATCACACCTATGGACAATGGCAGACAATGGAGGTCATACCGAGTCATTATCTCAATCCCGTAAGGATATTCAGGGCACCTGCCCTTGGAGGATGGCTAGTGAAAATCTTTGTAAAGTTGAAATAAATGTAAATCTCAAAGTGTATAAAGTTGACTATGAAATAAATTGCAATAAAAGTTGCTTGTCTAGAGTCTACTGGAAGCAATTTCATTACTCTACCCATTTGTGAGACACCACCATCCCCTAGTGTTTCTCTATCCAACATATGTATAGGTGCTTTCCCATTTATCCTTTATCTGTAATGTCACAGTGTTGAGGTTGTCAAGTCAATCCCATTAGCCTAAGCCTTGTGTCTTCCATCTTCACCCATAGTCAACGAAATGTCCAAGTCTATAAATGAGTATACACTTGAGGTTCTATTGATGCCCAAAAAATCCTAGCCTCGACAGTAGGGATTCTCCCCAATGAATAATCCCAATTAGATCACTCACTATTTGGTATGGGGAATCCGTCAGGTTAATGGTCCGACTATTGTAGATGTGTTTATGTACCAGTTGCGGCCCGACCCACCATTTATATTTTATGTTTGAGGGTATGAATATGAAAGTGCTTCTAATCTAACTAATGCATTTAACCTATAATTGACAGGCAGAAACCACACAAGTTATGCGTAGGTTCTTACCTCCCGTCTTACCGCTTCTACCTTGTCAATTAGCTAACTCTATTCTAAAATAACTAACCTATCCTTGCAAGGAGCGAATTTAAATAAGAGTAATAATATGAAAATGTTCTTACAAATCCAATAGATAGTTATTAAGATAAAATATGCACATTCCTAGCAGAACATTACCAAAGATAACTTTGATTTTAATTAACACAATTTATTACTCTGTTGACACAGACATTTGCATAGATAAAGAAATCGTTCCCCATCATTGAAATAGTTCAACAAAATCAGAAATATATCACAACATGAACATAAACAGGAGAAGAAATAGTTCTGCTATGTCAGCCACAACTTTCCACACAAAATCAGTGCAAGCTTTTCCCAGCGAACAAGTCTTTCCTCATTAGAAGAAAGATAGTTTTCTTACACAATGTATCCAGTCTTTAATTTACTAGCAAAAGTCCCTCTTCTCTAATACCCTTCCCCCATATTTATATTACAAGAGAACTTGTCTTGAACGACTGATCATTTCGGCTCCTCTGCTTCCTTTAGCTTGCCAAATTTGGCTCTTGTGCCAACCGTTTCTTCTGCGCGCAGTATTTGCACTCCCTCTACGTCCTTTGGATTGCTCGATTTGTCTCTTGTGCAACCGTTTCCCCTGCGAACGGTCTTTCCACTCCCTCTGCATCCTTTGGATTGCCCGATTTGTCTCTTGTGCCAACCGTTTCCTCTACGCATAGCCTTTCAGCTTCTACCGCGTCATGAATGATCACTTTGGCTTCCCTTGCGTCTTTTGGATTTCCCACCTTGTCCTTTGTGCATGCGCCTCTTTTGCTCACAACTTCCAGCTTCCACGCGTCCTGAGGAAACAACCAAAATTAATGTATAAGAATAACTTATTTCCCACATAATAATTCCAAACGAACTGATAACGAGCATAACATAAATTGCAGAGATATTAGTGTCAATATTGTTTATAAATCAGAAGATTGAAGCTTCCATGATCAAGTTTTAGTGTGAAGATGATAACTAACACAGAGGCGAAAGGCCAGAAAAAGCCCTAAAAATGGCCCAAAAATCATCCTTCTATATTCAGAAAAGGCTTAAAAAATGGCCAAAAAATCATCCCCCCACAAACGGAAAAGGCTTAAAAAATAACCCAAAAATCACCCCCCGCAATCTACAATCCGCAATCCGCAATGCGGGATTGCGGGGGCGCGGGTGCCATTTTCCAACGTTCAAAATGCAATCCGTAATACGCACTCGGAATTGCGGAAAAACGGAACCGCGGGACGCCGAATTGCGGAAAAACGGAACCGCGGGACGCCGAATTGCGGATATGCAGAATGTGGAAATGCGGAATGCAATTCCAAAGTTGGAAATGCAACCCGCAATCCGCAATCGGAAACGTGGGAAGGCGGAAAGTCGGGCTTGCGGGGGAAAATTTTGGAAAGTAAAAAATGTAACCTGCAGTGCAGGATTGCGGGAGTTCGGCAATGCGGGATGCAGAATGGCTAGATGCGGGACTGGGGGATGGCGGGAATGCGAAAATGCGGGATAACGGAATTGCGGGATTGCGGAAACAATTTCTAATAGTCAGAAAGCAATCCGCACTTCCGCAATCCGCAACTTAACATGCGGGAAGGCTTTTTTTCTTTGGTTTTTTCAATAAAAAACTAAGTGTCAGGGGTAAGTATATCCAGGATGAAAGTAAACTCTGAGTGAAATCCAAAAATAAAAGGAGGGGCCCTACATTTTTATGAAAAATTTGGGGATCAGGTTGCAGCTGGAACAATTGGTGACTGGCTGGTGAACACAGATCTCTGAACAAACCCGTTTTAGGATCACAATTGGTTGTCTGTTATTAATTCTGATTGTAGAACTATGCCTTTATCTTTTTACCAGGATTTTAAAGGGATAAAGTTTTATGCAGGGAGAGGAGCTTTCTTGAATCATATTGGTCACTCATTTGGGAAATAGGGAACCTGGACCATATTTCCTAACCACTCTCCCGAGGCCATAATATGGAGTTCATTATTAGTCCCATCTTTTGGTTACCTCTAAATATGACTCCACAGGATCGTAACAAAATCAAACAGATATATTCGTTTGTTCTTCATTCCCATGCTATCAACATTTCTTTAGATGCTTTCTTTTGACGAGTTTTATCGTCCGAGTCTTTCACAAATAACTTTCTTTAGTCTTCAACATTTGACGTGGGTTCTTCCATCCATAATGTCCTTTTGTGTGAGTGATGAGTTTTTGTTTGTTTGTCATACTCACGGACGGATAAGAAACTTTTGGAATTATCATCTGGGCAATCTTCTTGATTGGATGTATTTATTTTCACAACTATTTCCTTGATGGAGATGAAACTTTTCAGAAATTTTGACTCTTCATTATAAGCTATTTGGCTATAATTTTCGTAGTATGGGATCATTTTAATTGCCATACATCTGCAAGACTTGCTTCCTTTCCATGGGTCTATTATAATAAGCTACCTGAGATGGTTATTTATGTGTATGTGAGTGGATCCACAAGATAGTAATTTAGAATTCATAGATCTTGATTATTTCACAGGGTTTATATTGACACAACATAAAACATGAAGCAGGTTTCCCCTTTTAAAACAAAGCAACAATTAAAATCACTAATGACATTGTTTTTACAAAAAGAATTCATTTTGTTATGAAGTCAGTTCTAATCCTTTTGTTCTGAAAGTTGAGTTGAGTTTTATTTCAATCAAGCAAATTCAGTCAAGCAAAACAAGGTCAGACCAAAATGAGATAAGGCTGAAATTAACTAACCTAGGAAGAGAATAAACAAAAACAACTGGAAAGTTAAGAATCAACAAAAATATTTATGTACAACAGGTCTCCCTAGTGTGCCATCACTTACTTCCCAAACAAATTCTGATAGCTTCAGGATGAGGGTTGTTTTAACAGGAAGTAGACTAAGCTCATTTGGTGGGGTCAAGGTTAAACTGTCTTCTAAGGTGGAAGAATGAACATGAGAGCCAAAGTGCTGTCAGGGGTTAGAAGGCATTTCAACATCTCAGGTTTTGGAGCATCTTTTAAGATTGTGCACATTGATTAGGGGCTTAAGGTGTAACTTGATTGTCGTTTGTTTCACCATGATATCATATTCATTAAGTTTGTCGAAACAAGAATCATGCAACATCAAAATATTCAATAGAAATGAAATTACCAGGGTTTAGTTTGCTAAGTGACCGAAAAATTCCCTGTAAATCTGAGTGAGACATCTCCTTAGTCTTTGGTTGATTGATGCATATTCTTCCAACAAATATCTTTCACCGGTGAGCGCTGATAATCAAATCCTGTTGCAAAATTACCATGACAGTTAATGGAACATTTCAAACCATATTTATAAATTCAATCTCAAAATGCTTTTCACATTTATGGGGCAGTAAGAGATATCAACTAGATATCAGATTTGCTTTATGAGTTCTGTACGATCAAGATTTTCGACCAGTGGTCTATGGGATATCAGATTTCAAAACTGTTTTCATGCATTTGTATTAACGCTGTCAGGTTGTGATGAATAGAAATTCTAATGAAACATCTCCACGTTATCAACTCTTCAAGAATCTTCATGAAAGTGTTTTGATTCTTCAATCGTTAACTAAAACGTTTAATGGTATCAACACTAATTGTATCTTCAATGATCTTCCTTCCCTTTTTATTTCTGCTGTTAATTTTTATCTTGCATTCAAAATCAAAGTATGTATTTCCATAATTCCACAGACCTAGATTTTCTTCAGTTTGAACAGATTTTGAATTTGGCCTCTTTCATAAAACACATATGTGTTCATACTCATTCTCATGAAAACAATTAGATGCAACCAGTGAAGACATCTCTTGTGTATACTTTATGAATGTTTGGCTTAGTCCAACATATGCATCAAATAAGGGTATCATATTCATTTCCAAATATCCAAAGGGATAGAATGATAGTGAAGGGGAAAATCTGAGCTATCAAATAAAACCTAATGAATAACCAGCAGCTATCCTATACAAAGAAAACTATGTGAGTTAAAATCTTATTCTGCAAGTTTATAAAAGAAAAGTTATGCTACTCGAAAGTTGAGTTGCGGTTTATTAAACAAAATCAAGCAAGTAAAGCAAAATCAACACAGCATGAGATACAGTTGAAGCTAACTACCCTTAGATGAAAACCAATGAAATCAAACAAAAGGCTAAAATCAAAAAAATTATTTATGTACAAAAGGTTTCCTTAAATCTAAGAAAAGTAGTGTTTGAGTGCCGTTGACAAGGAGGTTTTCTTTCTCCCATTGTAAATATTGTAACTTATAAGTTGTAGGGCCAAGCTTCTCCACAATCTGATAAGGACCAAGCCACAATTGTTGAAATTTTGTATGTTTTCCCTTTTCTTCACGAGGATGATCGCACTTTAGAACCAGGTCTCCTACCTCAAAAGTTTTCTTGCCAAATTTCCGCTTATCAAACCATTTTTTAACAATGTCTTGGTGATGGTTGAACCTATCTTTGGCTTTTTTCCGAGCTTCCTCAAGTTTCAACAGAGTATTAATTCGTGACTGTAAGATTTCACTATTGGATCCTCGAGCTGACTGAGCTAACTGTAGGGAAGGGAGTAGTATGTTTGGGGGAAGAATAGACTCTTTCCCATAGACTAAGGTGTAAGGAGAAACTCCTCAATAATATTTTGGAGTGACCCTATCTTCCCATAAAGTGTTGGGAAGGGCTACATGCCAGTTTCTTTGGTTTTCAATAACTGTTTTCTTCAATATTCGTATGAGATTTTTATTGGTGGATTCTTCTAACCCATTCCCTTGAGGATAATAGTTAGATGAATAATGCAATTTAATTCCCTTTTCCATAGAAAATGCACTTAACTTAGCAAAAGAAAGATAAGACGCATTATAAAAAACTAACGAAATTGGAACCCCAAACCTAGTTATGATGTTTTCTTGCAAAAATATGATGACCACATATTCATTTACTTTTCATAAAGGAGTTGCTTTAGTCCACTTTGTGAAATAATCGATGGCGGTGAGAATGTACCTGTGTTGCAATGAAGAGCTGGGATTGATTTCCCCGATGATATCTAAACCCCATTGCTTGAATGGTTTTGAAATGATAACTGGTTTTCGTGGTTCTGCTGATTTTGGTAGTCTTCCAACACTTCTCTAACATACATCACATCTCCTTGCATAAGCATGAGCATCTTTAAAAACAGTGGGCCAATAATATCCAGCTCTCAATATTTTATGAGCAGTAGTGTCTCCGGAATAATGCCCCCCTGCAGGGCCATCATGTAACTCCTTTACCAGTTTCTCTGCATCATCCTTTTCAAGAAACCTGAGAAAAAATCCATCGTAATTCTTTCTAAATAGTACTCTATTTATTATTTGGTATGATGCTGACTTTAATCGGAGTGCCCTTCTTTGCTTTGAATTCCAATGTTCCGACAAATATCCATTTTGAAGATAATGAATTAAATCTTTGTACCAAGACGCTGGAGTGGTGAAAGTGGATCATACTTCAATTAGATTCATTTCTGATCCATTTTCCCAACCATGATCTTTATCAATTGGATTTTTAGACAGCAATTTGCATAATCCGTGACCTTTGATGATATTAGATGGTTTAAATTCTAGGTCATATTCTTGTAGTGTAGTCACCCAATTTCCTCTTCTTTCTCCCAAATCCTTCTGAATAAATAGAGATCTGACAACTCGGTGAGGTATTATAACCTTTGTTCTATTTTTCAAAATGTAAGGTTTGAACTGCTTCACTGCCTTGAAAACTGCATATGCTTGTTTTTCTACAACTGGGTAATTCAGTTCAGCTCCTTATAACCTAGTGCTCATAAAAGATATTGGGTATTCATCTCCTTGCTCTCCTTTCCATGTGAGCACCGCTGCAAGAGAATAATCTGAAGCAAATGTATATATAAAAAAATATTTTTTCAAAATCTGGACTGCTCAATGAAGGTGCATGAGCAATGGCATTTTTTATATCCTTAAATGCGTTCTTCTCAATATCGGTCTGTTTGAACTGCACACTTTGCTTCACCATCTGCTGCAAAGGTTTTATAATTTTTGCAAAATCGGGTACAAACCTTCACACAAAGTTTATTGTGCCCATAAATGATTGCATAGTTTTCTTATTATGGGGCATGGGAATCTGAGTTATAGCTTGAATTCTTTCAAGGTCTATAGAGATTCCCTTCTTAGAGATGATGTTCCCTAACAATTTTCCTTCGAGAACAACAAAAATTATTTTCTTAGGATTCAAAGATATACCACACTTTCTACAACGTTCAAAAATATGTTTTAAATGGAAAGTATGATCTTCTCTTTTCTTAGAAAAAACTGTCACATCATCTAAATAAATGACAACACAATGGCCGACCAAACCTTAGAATGCGATGTCCATGGCCCTTTGAAATGTGGCTCCAACATTCATAAGGCCAAAAGGCATTCTTCTATAAGCGAATGTTCCCCATTTTGTGTGAAAGGTGGTCTTGAGTCGATCCTTCTTGGCCACTAATACTTGATTGTAACCTGAAAATACATCCAATAGGGAGAACATTTATGATCCTGATACCATTTGTAAGATTTGTTCCATGGGTGGGACTGGATAGTTATCTTTATCTGATCCCCTGTTCAAATTTTGAAATTCAACACACAGTCTGATTTCTCTTGATTTTTTTCTTACATGCACCAAATTGGCCATCCATTCAGAGTGTCGAACTTTAAAGATAATTTTAGCATCCAACAACTTCTTTAATTCTTTCTGTATTAATGGTTCAAGTGTAGGATGCATCTTTTGAAGTTGCTACTGAAATGGTTTTGCTCCTTGTTTGATGGATATCACATGCTGGATGATGCATGTATCATAAGTCTTCAAATCTTCATATGTCCACACAAAAACGTCCTTGTACTGCTGAAATAGTTTAATAAATTTGCACCTTTCAATAGGTGAGAACCATTTTCCCAATTAACATATTTAGGTTCCTTTTATGTCCCTGAGTTCACCAACTCATATTGCATCGAAGAGATATTTGTCTTAACATTTGCAGGCTTCCTGAACTTGTGCTGTAAGTCAAATAATCCTTCAAGAGTTCACACTCGTTTTGGCATAAAATTGCCTTTGTTGGTATCCTCATTTTGCAATTCTAACTGGTGCTCATATTCCTCAATAATGGGTTCTTTGAAGGTATCCTCATTTGTCAGAAAAATGATAATCTGCTCATCATCATCGAACACTCTCAGATTTGTAATGTTGTCAGATATAGATGGCCTGAAAAACAATTTAATAGAACATTTGTTATTGGTTGGTACTAACCGTGAAGCAGAAATAGCTAGTAAATCACCAACAACATTTTGTAATATAGGAATGGTATTTATGTTAAAAGCATTAAAATTTGATATTAACTTCCATACTTCAGACTGATACCCTTTCAAGTGTGTTGATACACAATGAATGGTGTTTCTTATTTGCCTAACAACTATTTTCGAGTCACCAAAACATTTTAAATTCTTAATATTCAAATCAATGGTCTTTTTCAACCCTTGAACTAAAGCTTCATATTTGTAGTATTATTCGTGCATTCAAATTCTAATCTACAAGAGACAAATTGTCTATTTCCTTGAGAATCAACAAGAACACAACCAGCTCCTGCTTCCTCTTGTGTTTTAGAGCCATCAAAGTACACAATCCAAAATCTATCATCTAACTCAACTATGTTAGTATGATTACCTAAGTCAGTAACTAAATCTACTATGCTATAGTCAATATCATCATCCTGTGCAAATTGAAGGAGATCGGACTGGTTGTCTGAATTATGGCCAACATTTTCTGCCTGATAATTCCCTCGCTCAATTTCTAAAAAATAATTTCCCAAAACTGAAGATGAAAAATTCACTGGCTCATTTTTTCCTTTTAACTGAGTCACATTATGTTTCATATGAGGTTCCCTTAATACTTTAATTTGGTTCTGCTTATTCTGATAAGGAAGCCACAAATGAGAACAATCAGTTGCAAAATAACCATTTAATTTATTTGACCAATCTCTACTCAGAATTACCCCATAAGCTTCTGGTATATCTACCACCATAATATCAATAAATTGACACACTCTTGGTCCTGCAGCCAATCTGATCAATACATTTTTCATTTCCCCAATAACTTTAACATCAAATCTATCGAGTTGTATAATCCGAGAAGAGGATGAAGTGGGTTGTCCATTTATCTTCTTGAAAATAGATAGTGGCATGATGTTAGATGAAGCCCCAGATTCTACCAAGCAGTTATGCACATTATAATTGAAGATTTCAAAAGTCAAAAGGAAAGGAAGAGTTTGAGATTCTGATTTTCCACCAATACTTGCTTCGTTAATTTCGGTATCAGACTCAACCCTTTCTCACTGTTTATTTACCGTATTGCTTGAGTTTACATCAAAAGCTTCTAATATTTTTCTCCTTTGTTGTGGCAGGTTACACAATTCAAACAGAGATATATTTGCTTTAGTTTTCTTGATATCTTCTACAATGTCATACCCCATATTATGATTTTTTCCAACCTTTTTACCACTATCAGATTTGTTGATTACATGGTTTACTTGTTTATTGCTTAATGGGTTTCCTTAATGATCCCAGAATTTGCTTTCGGTTGTGATTGATTTAAACTGTTATTCTTCTTTATGTTTTCTTTGGATGTCTTCATTTTGGGCAGTACCATAATTTGTTCTTCTATTGGTCCCTTACTTCTTGTGACATAATTCACATACGATATTTGTATTTTTTTCACCTTTTCTTCTTCATCTAAACCCAAAGTTGGTGCCCAATCCCATAATACCAAGGTAGTTTCTTCATTTTGATCTTCTGGTTCATTAGATTGGTCTTCTTCTTGATATTCATGGTCTATTAGTTGTGTATCTAATAACTGATTCATTACCAGGGTCATTGAATTAATCCACTGTGGGAAACTTTTCTTAGAATGATGCTCTTGATGAAATGTGCAAAAATGGTCCATGCCAACTTCATTCAAATTAAAAACAACATAATTATTTAATGGTGGTTGTGATTGTGTGCTTTCTTCCCTTTTCTTATATAAAGACTTAAATGGTTTTCGTACTGAAGAACTAACACCCTTTTCTTTTTCCAAATCTACTATTTTATTGGACAACTTTTGAACCATCTTGACCACATTTTCTAATTCATTTGCAGATTCTTCTTTAGGTCTGGTCAATATTAAAGGCTTCTTACTTACTATAGGTTTTACTTCCAAATCCAAAGAATGTTTGATGATACTGTCTATGTCTGCCTCTACTTTTTTTGTCTCTTCGTAATTTTATGCTAAAGTAGTTTTAACAGATATTTTGACAAACATGGCTATGGATGGGAGAAGCGCCGTAGTATAATATTCTACCAATGATTCTTCAACAGGTTTAGTTGTAGTGGTAAAGCTATTCAAAATCATAGTAAATCTCTGATTAAACTCTTGAACTGTCTCCTTCTTTTCCATGCACATAGACAATAATCCTTTCATAAGTGAAGCCATAGTCTTTTGGGTACCAAAATTATTCAGAAAAACCTTTTCAAAACCATCCCAATCTGCTATAGAATTAGCTTGTAAGCTAAAATACCAGGATGATGCTCTTGGTTCAAAAGTGTAAGGGAACAATCTGCACACTACATCCTCATGTTCCACATTTAATAGGTTTAAAGCCAAGTAAAATATATTTAGGTGATCTTCAACAGAGATCCCTTTTCTAGGGTCAAACTTAGGTAGCATACGCTCTAGATGCTTAGGTAAATCATGCAAAGGAGCAGCTAGGTTGAGTGGACCTCTGGCTCTCCATGCAGGTGGTTGATTGACATTGTGAGCCATGTCAGCAATACGCTTAGGCGAATGTGGGGGTGTATGGGGTGGTGTATGAGTCTGTGTGCGTGGAGTAGTGTTTGTTTCCGGAGAATTAGGCCTCAATTGATTAATGGGATCTGGTATATCTTGTAATGATAAATCAACTAACTCTTCCAAAGATTCCACAAGCAAATAATCCCTAGTTTGCACAACTTGTATTCTAGGAGCTTTCCTTCTAGGTAGTAGAGGTACCACTGATAATCCACCAAGTTTCCTCACGTATGATCTAGTATGTCTCCTGAAATTGTCTACTTCTGTGTGAGGAACAACATATAAACATTCGGTATGATCAGTTTCAGAATCCAACTTTTCTTGATAATCAGTTTCAGAAATTAAATCTTTTGGTTTGTTTGTTTCCAATATAGACCTAGAGAAATTTCCTCTTGAAAAAAGATTTCCTATGCCAACCATGCACCGGCGGCCCTCCTTTTAGCACCAAAACCGTTGATGCCCGGAAAATCCTAGCATCGACAGTAGGGGTTCTCCCCATGAATAATCCCAATTATTTCACTCACTGTTTGGTATGGGGAATCCATCCGGTTGACGGTTCGACTACCATAGATGTGTTTGTTTAATTATGTACCGGTTGTGGCCCGACCCACCGTTTATATTTTATGTTTGAGGGTATGAATATGCAAGTGCTTCTAATCTAACTAATGCATTTAACCTATAATTGACAGGCATAAACCACACAAGTTATGCGTAGGTTATTACCTCTCATCTTACCGCTTCTACCTTGTCAATTAGCTAACTCTATTCTAAACTAACCAACCTATCCTTTCAAGGATTGAATTTAAATAACAGTAATAATCTGAAAATGTTCTTACAAATCCAAGAGATAGTTATTAAGATAAAATATGCACATTACCAACATAAAATTACCAAAGATAGCTTTGATTTTAATTAACACAATTTATTACTCTGTTGACAAATAGACATTTGCATAGATAAAGAAATCATTCCCCATCATTGAAATAATTCAACAAAATTAGAAAGATCTCACGGCATGAACATAAACAGGAGAAGAAATAGTTCTGTTATGTGTCAGCCACAAGTTTCCACGCAAAATCAGTGCAAGCTTTTCCCAACAAACAGGTCTTTCCTCATTAGCAGAAAAATAGTTCTCTTACATAATGAATCCAGTCTTTAATTCACTAGAAAAAGTCCCACTTCTCTAATTCCCTTCCCCCATATTTGTATTACAAGAGAACTTGTCTTGAACGACTGATCATTTCGGCTCCCTCTGCGTCCTTTGGCTTGCCAAATTTGGCTCTTGTGCCAACCGTTTCTTATGCTCGCGGTCCTTCTACTCCCTCTGCATCCTTTGGATTGCCTGATTTGTCTCTTGTGCCAACCGTTTCCTCTACGCACGGTCTCTCCACTCCCTCTACGTCCTTTGGATTTCTCGATTTGTCTCTTGTGCCAACCGTTTCCTCTACGCATAGCCTTTCAGCTTCTACCGCGTCATGACTGATCACTTCGGCTTCCCCTGCATCTTTTGGATTGCCCACTTTGTCCTTTGTGCCTGTGCTTCTTTTGATCACAGCTTTCAACTTCCACATGTCCTGAGGAAACACCCAAAATCAATGTATAAGAATAACTTATTTCCCACATAATAATTCCAAATGAAGTGATAACGAGCATAACATAAACTGCAAATATATGAGTGTCAATATTGTTTATAAATTAGAAGATTTAAGCTTCCATGATCTAGTTTCAATGTGAATATGATAACTAACATAGAGTCGGAAGGCCGGAAAAATCCCTAAAAATGGCCCAAAAATCATCCTTCCGCAGGCTTAAAAAATGGCCAAAAAACCATCCCCCCGCAATAAAAAAAGGCTAAAAAAATGGTGCAATCGGGGGTGCGGTTGCCATTTTCCAATGTTCAAAATGCATTCCACAATTCGCACCCGGAATTGCGGGACGCGGAATTGCGGATATGCGGAATGCAATTCCAAAGTCAGAAATGCAACCCGCAATCGGAAACGCGGGAAGGTGGAAAGTTGGGCTTGCGGGGGAAAATTTTGGAAAGTCAGAAATGTAACCCACAATACGCAATTCAGGATTGCATGAGTTTGGCAAAGTGGGATGCAGAACGACTAGATGCGGGACCACGGGATGGCGAGCACGCAGAAAGGCGGGATTGCGAAAACAATTTCAAATAGTCAGAAAGAAATCCGCAATTTAACATGCGGGAAGGTTTTTTTTCTTTGGTTTTTTCAATAAAAAACTAAGTCTCAGGGGTAGGTATATCCAGGATGAAAATAAAATCTGAGTGAAATCCAAAAATAAAAGGAGGGGCCCTACATTTTTATGAAAAATTTGGGGATCAGGTTGCAGCTGCAACAGGTTCTTGTTTACAGTGATTGATTACTTTGGCTTAGACTTATTATTTATCTTTTATATTATGTAATTGACAGTTAAACACCATATTATTCTTTTTTATTACTACCAATATAATTAAGGGAGCATATCTTATCCATTTGCACTTGCAGCACCAGCTATTTTCAGTCTCGATCATCATTTTGATCATTCTTAACTTAGTCAACCCAGTTTGACCAAGTCAACCGCAGGATCTAGGATGAGTTTGGTCGACAATGTTCAATATTGTTTATTCATGGCCCCTTGATGTCCATTAGATGGTTCCATGCTTTAGATAGTGGTTTCATGCAGTGGTTTGTGGTATTTTTATTATTATCAACATTTACAGACCATTATTTTTATTATCCGGGCATGGATGAGCTTACAGATGATTGTCTTGATGGTCACATTATGTATGAGTACTCATTCCTAGTGGATTTGGACATTCTGAATCCATTGGCACCCTCAATTATCAGTTCCAAGCATTACAGTTGATGATATTGTGAGATTACCACTTTGCAGCAGATGGCCACATAAAAATGGCATGTACATGACTTATTGAGATCATTTATTTTCTCCTAGGGCGTTATAGAGAGGATATGGGGTCCATCCACTCGTTATTACCATAGTCCCCTATCCATCGACATTTGGGTGCAGTCAGTTTGGTGCCCGGATGACTTGGCAAAGAGTTACATGCATTGTTCTCTTTCAGAGGTGGTTTTCCAACAATAAAATAATGAAGAAATGGCTAGCAAAGGAAATCGATTTGGCTCACTGAGGCAAGGAATTGGCATGATATTGGTCCAAGACTTCATATTGATGCTTCATACATCCTCCGACACAGTGTCCGTCATCAGTGGGGTCCACACGTCCTCCTAATCATCATGAGGAGGTGTTTTATTGTATTATTAGGGCACACGTCCTAGTGTCTTTAGACACTTTATGTCATGTTATATTGTTATGATGTATTGTGGGTTGGATAGTGAAGATGTTAATACCTCCTAGCCCCCACCATGATGTTATGTCATTTCCTTAGTGACATGTTATGTCTTACATCCCCACTAGGGTGTCATTAAGGGAGTGCGTCCCCCCTATCTTGAGTGATCCATGTATTATTTGTCCGTCTCATCTTAGCCATTGATCTTATTATTTTATATTTTGATCCCATCCCTTCATACTATTGGGGTTTTAGGGTTTTTGAATTGTGAGAGCCTATTTACATCTACTCTCACCATTTGTAAAAGGAATTTTGGCTCTAGAATATTGAAATACAAATATTATTTTGCAGACCTACTTCTTGTGCTTTGATGAATGTTCTTGCACATGATTGGAATGCCTCTCTTTTGGACATCTGAGTAGATTTAACATGATTTCACATATTTTATAATGGAGGCCAAATTGATCTTTGCTGCAGGGGTGCAATTTGCTTAGGAGAGGTTTGTGAGGGTTTCTCCATCCATTGCTTGGGAAAATCTCTTTGCCTTTCAGGTAGTAACCAATTGTGAATTTCCATTGATGCTACTATCTTTTAGATACTTTGCATAGTTTATTTTTATCTATAGACAAATCTAACTTGTGTTGTTTGATTCTGCAGGTAGAGAGGGCGCACTCTCCTCCTTGAACCCACATGCACTAGTTGGAAGACTGTTGGATCTTGCTTGGAATTGTAACCAGATGTTAGGATCATCAATGTACTTGGTGGACACAAGCATTTGAGTTAATATCTACAAGGTATGTTTGATTTCCATCACTTCTATCCCAATTGTCATTAAATTTCCTAAAGTTAAAGCCCTAGAATTTTAGATCTGATAGATCTGGCGATTATTCAAGTTTAATAACTGAAACCCAAGTTTAATTTCCTTAGAAAAACTTAGAAACCAAGTTTGGTAAAAATCCGACTCCATTAACCTCCAGACCCAAGCATTGGTCATCTATAAGGCAAGTCACACTCCTTGGTTTTTCAGTCTTTTTCCAGATATGTCAGTTGGGTGTTGCTAGTTTTGCTTCAAATCTCCAAATCCCTCACCTAGCCACCAACCTAGTGCCTTTCCATACTTAACTCTAATCCAGTGGGCCCACCTCACTCTTATTTGACTAAACCCTAGGTGGATCTCATTTGGGTCTTTAGATCGACACTAGATCTATCTAGATTTACTTGTTTAATTTCATTAGTGGTGCATTTTCTCCTCGGTTGAGTAATCACTTCTTGCCTAAGCCTCCTCAACCAAGCCCTAAATCCTAAATCCACTTACCTTATCTAGATCTAGTTCTACTTACTTAAGATATCACTCTCATCTTCATCTCATATATTTAGAGTGCCTTTAGTTGATTCACTAGCCCTCATAGGCTGGCTAGGGTCTCCCCCTTGGTCTTACTCCGACTTCATCTAAAGTGAAAAGAGCCCGTTTGGTGTGACAATCTCTGTATCTAGTGGTGAATGAGGCCCTTGCAAGTGTCACTGGTTTAGATGCCCACCTCTACCATCCTAGATAGGATCCCTTTAGTTGGAAGCTACTATCTGTGCGATAACATGTAGGTGAACAAACCCTCTATTTTAAGTCATTCTTTACACCCGTTGCTTGTTAGTTGAACAACAATGACCTGCCAGGAATACATCCATTGATTGCGGATCATGGCTTGGCAAGTTAACCATGAGCAAAGTAGCCCCAATCTCTTCTATTCTCGTTTCTTTATCTCGTTGGAGTTTACAAGTAGTCACTTACACCACCCCAACTTGCATTTTAATACAATGCGTTTATTGTTAATTTATTTTAAAAAATAACAAGGTTGGTTCCTTAATCTACGTCTTTCTTTCATTTGTTTATATTAATAATACTATTACATTATTCCAATCTTTACGTCGTAATTTTCTCTCTGGTGAACCTTATGTTTTTTTGGCCTAAGAAAGATTAATAGCCGTGGATCATTGTTGGACTACCAGCGAGAGCTCTTCCCCCATTTGTCATTCATCCTTTACACATGTCAACTTATCTTCTAGCTGTTAGATTAGGTTAGATGACAATGGAACATTGCGACCATCAATTGTTGTGCACCTACTTACATGTGCTCCTTCAATGCACTCTTTCAATGATGTTATTTTTGTTTGCACTCCTTAAATGAAAACATGTAGACTGTCTTTTCTTCCTGCCATGAAAACATAATCAAGGCGGTTCTTCCATTTCCCCCAAACCTCACAAAACCCTTGTATTTTTGGGTTCCAAACATCTACAAACAACACATCCAATGATCAAATCCTCGAGCTATTGTCTCTGTTTCATTTTATTTTGTGGTTTGTAGTTTGTTTTGTATCACATCAGTGTCAAAAACATCCATGATTGATTAGAAAGTCACCCTCTAGGTATTATCTCTGATTCATTTTCTTTTATGGGTTCTAGTTTGTTTACTTGGACTAATAGAATCCCCAAATTCAGTTTAAAATCATTTACATGATTGTATGGACTGGTATACAATGAATATAAGCATTTCATTGTGACTTGAACCCTTTCTCATGTTTTGATTTTGAAGTTTTGTTGGTGAGACACAAAGTTCAACTGTACTATGCTAGGTGCTAATGTTTTAGAATGGGTTGGATAATTCACATTAGCTGCTTAGACTTCTCTATTCAACCTCAACAATACTTGTACTCCCAAGTTTAGAGAAATTTTAAGTGGGCGGAGTCACATTGGCTAGGGTTTGGATTTTAACAATTGTATTAGCTTTGGAAATCCTATTTGGTAATAGAACAAAACCCTTCATTTGAGATTACAAATCCATGTCCTACATATCGTTAGACAAAGCAATTTGTTCTCTTGAAACCGAATTAGCATGAGTTTATCACACAATAAACCAACCTCAATGGATCACCTATTCTTGAGAATCTAGATTGAAAAGGCTCTGAGGTATGCCATAAGTTATTGAGGAAGCCAAGAACTTGTAGTTGGTTATGTTGGTATGTCTTTGAATAACAATTCCTCTTACTTTAGCCAAAACCCCCATTATATTTTTAGTACAAATAATTTGAAATTTCTCTTGAGATATTTATATTTGGGAAATTAATAATAATAATGAAGCCTTCATTCAACTCAAGCTTTGTTCTAGATGACCATTAATCATCTCTAGTCACTTAAAACCCCTAGTTTGTAGACTCCATTGTTGAGATTAATTCTTTTGAATTCAAAATTTAGAAATCAATGCTCCAAGAATTATGTCGATGGCACACCCTTTGAGAACCATGGCCTACAATGTGGCATTGATGCTACAATAGAACCAAAATAAGGATAAATATGACTCCATTAGAGTCCCGAGGGGTAGATCAATTAGTTGGATATTTCGGGACCAAGATGACACAAGGTCGAGGTTGGAGTTTAAAATTATATGGGTCTTTCAGGGTTAGGCATCGAAGTAATGCCGACAAGGGTGAGGCCCCTTCGAGTGGGACCCCTTTGCTTGGATCCATGGACGTAGCGAGCTCTAGGGCCATTAACCACATTGAAAAAAAAACATGACTCCATTATCTCATAAAAAATTGAAACTTGAATTCGACTAAAAGATATTAATAGAAAAAACTTCCAAATTCCAACCCTCAAATTAGAAAAAGGAAAAATGCCCAATTGATCCTCAAGAAAATGCTATATGAATAAACCTAAGCTTAAGATTGCAGAAAAGACTTTCGAAGGTTCATTTTCTCTAAATAAACCGAGCTTAAAGGTCAAAGAAAGAACATTCAAAAGTACAAATTGCTCACTCAAGACAAGATCTATATCCACATTTTAATTTTAATTGTCATCTTGTTCACATTTTCTTGAGGCTAGACTATCCATCAAGTCTTGCCTGCATTCAATTCTCTGGCAAAATTCAATTATTTGAAAACATTGGCATTGAGCAATGTGGTGGTTCTTTGTCTCTTTTGGCATCCAAACAAGGTTCATGAAATCCTTATGATTGCGATTCCTATTGTTTCTTCTTGATTTATGTGTATTTTTACCCTTCCACTGGAGTTACCAGCTTGTAGAAGGAACCATCAAACTATACACGACATCGATCCGAAGCAAAATAAAACTTTCGCAAAAAAATGGAAGACCACCTAATGCATCTATGTCTCCACACTAAAGAATCTACATAAAATAAAAGAGGGCAACTAATGTGCTGCCAATTAGTGGTGAGGTGCGTGATGTGTTGATGTATATGTAACTTCGGAATGTATTTCATATATATTTATTGTACCCTTATAAGAGATGTGTTATTCCTCTATAAGGAAGTGTCGTCATTTGTATTGACAAGTTTCGCAAGTGGATTAACTTGCTGATGGGTTATTAGACTACCTGATGTGGGTGTCGGCCCGAAATATATGTAACTGGGGTTATTAGGCTGAGTTAGAAAAGTCAGCCCCATAAGTAATTAGGCAGGTCAGGACAAGTATAAATAGAGAGTCGGGATTCTCTATTTTGATCATCTCAGAACTCACTCTTCTCTCACTCAGAAAGTGGCGCACATTGGAGGAGGAAGATCAGCTGCATAGTAGGAGACTATCTATTATATTTGGTTGTACTTTGGTTGAGACATTGTTCTATCTATCTCTGAGGAAGTTGTTGGGTTTTTCACCTTAGGGTTTTCCCCATGGAAGCTCTGTGTGTCTATTGTCTCATGCTTTTGATTCTTGTGATGCTTGACATGCTTGATATGATTGTTATGCATTGATATACTATACATGTTATTCTCTCAGTAAAGATCCTATAACATATTGAATTAATGCTAAAAATCTAACATGGTATTAGAGCTAACCCGAGAAGAAGACACTGTGTAGTTACGGAAGCTAGGGCTTCTTGTTTTTTGGGTTTCTCTCCATAGATTTTGGAAAAGCAATATGATGGATTGACTCTCCTCGGCAAGGTGAATCTATCTGTCCAATCAGAATTCAATTCTGAGCACTTTCAGTTTTGGCCCTAAAAATTAGGGTTTCCTCAAAAATAGGAATTTCTGAAATCTGAAGACTCAGCTGGAAGCTCATTGGAAAATCAGAAGCTTAGAGATTTGAATCAAGATTTTTGGTTGGATAGATCTCCGGGAAACTCAAACCCTAATCCGACACCAGATCCAGTTTTCAACAAACAAGTGGTAAGACCTAAATCTTTTCTATTTCCATTTGAAGTACTCTTTAAAGATGTCTCACCACACCAAGCTTGAGGATAAGCTTGAAGGAGCTGATAACTTCCAAGCATGGAAGTATAGGATTGGGTTAATCCTTGAAGAAATTGAGTTGGATACTTATATAAGTGAAGAGGTCCTTGTCCTAGAGGGAAAGAGGCTAAGGCTCTTCACAAGAGGA
Organism: Larix kaempferi; assembly: GCA_027924585.1. Lineage (NCBI taxonomy): Eukaryota > Viridiplantae > Streptophyta > Pinopsida > Pinales > Pinaceae > Larix > Larix kaempferi. The sequence goes on from BSBM01000001.1 coordinate 79,006,187, forward strand.
ATTTGGTTAAGGCAAAGAGGATCATTGCTGATTCTATTAAATATCATTTCATTCCCCATGTGTCATCCCTAAAGACACCAAAAGAGATGTTTGATTCCTTGACCAAATTATTTGAAGACAAGAACATAAATTGGAAGATGACCCTGAGGAATCAATTGAAGAATATCAAGATCCAGAATGTAGAGACTATGCAGTCATATTTCTCAAGGGTCTCCCTGATAAAAGAACAACTTGAAGATGTGGGTGAAGTTGTAGAAAATGGAGAAGTGGTGATGACCACTCTTAATGGCCTCCCTAGGTCATGGGATTCCTTCATCCAAGGAATTTGTGCTAGAAAGAAACTTATCTCTTTTGGTAGACTATGGGAAGAATGGTCACAGGAAGAAGCTCGAATTATATCCAGAGAAGAGAAGATGGGGAGTGAGGACCAAGCATTCACAACTCACTCCAAAAGGCATGGTGACAAGAAATCTCACCATCATGGCAAGAAAGGAAAATATCAGAATCAAAGAAGTAGTCCTAGACATCGAAGGGACATGACCGATGTCCGTTGCTATACATGTGATGATAAGGGACACTATGCCAGAGATTTTCCTAAGAATAAGAAAGAGGGTTCTCACAAGAAGAAGAACTTCAAAAGAAGACATCATGCTCATGTTGCAGAGGATGATGAACCTCCCAGGAAGAGGGCTAGAGAAGATAGTGAAGATTCTTCAAGTGATGAAGAATATGTTTTGATTTCTGCTCTCACTAGAACCATTACTCATGGAAGTAATGATTGGATCATAGATAGTGGGCCTTCTAAAAATATGACAGGATTGAAAGAATCCTTTGTGAATCTATCTGAACATGATTCACCCCACAAGGTGAAGCTTGGAGATGACTACCAGTATCCCATAAAAGGGAGTGGTGAAGCCTCCTATCAACTAGACTCTGGAAAGTCTATGAAGATGAAAGATGTACTCTATGTTCCAGGTCTCAAGAAGAATCTACTCTCTATATCTGCATTGGATGCAAAAGGCATGAGGGTTTCATTTATAGATGGCCAAGTCCTAATGTGGCCAAAGGGTAAGATCATAAATGATGCAGTTGTGATTGGAGAACAAGAGGGAGGATTATACAAATTGAAGGGCCATCCAGAACAAGCCATGGTCCATGATTCTGTAGAGCCAAGTGAACTTTTCCACAGAAGGCTTGCACACATGCATTACAGGGCATTACCAATTGCAAGCAAAGTGGTAGAAGGCCTTCCTGAAATTCATACAAGGCATGAAGGCATTTACAAAGGTTGCGCAAAGGGAAAGAATACAAAGAAGACATTTCCAAGCAGTGAAAGCAAGGCAAAAGGAATCTTGGAGATTATCCACTCTGATGTATGCGGTCCCATGTCATCCAGTTCTCTGAGTGGGTATGTATACTATGTCTCCTTTATTGATGATTTATCTAGGAAGACTTGGATCTACTTGAAGAACAAAGATGAAGTGTTTAACAATTTCAAGGAATTCAAAGCCTTGATAGAAAACCAAATTGACTTGAAGATCAAGATCTTCATATCTGACAATGGCGGAGAATTTACTTCAGGAGACTTCAAGAAGTTATGCAGTGATTCAGGGATTAAGAGGGAGTTGACTACTCCTTACAATCCACAGCAGAATGGGGTTTCCGAAAGGAAGAATAGAACAATCATGGAAGCAACAAGGGCAATGCTTCATGACCAAGACTTACCTATTCACTTATGGGCTGAAGCAGCAAGGACAACTGTATATGTGCAGAACATAACACCCCATAAGATACTTGACAACAAAACACTAGAAGAAGTGTTTACTGGTAAGAAACCAAAAGTGAGCCATCTTAGAATATTTGGCTGTCGAGTATACACTCACATCCCAAAAGAGAAAAGGTCAAAGTTGGATCCTTTAGGAAAAAAGGGTATATGCGTGGGTTACAGTGAAAGCTCGAAGGCTTACATAATCTACTTCCCTTGTTTCAAGAAGATTGACATCAGCAGAGATGTAACATTTGATGAAAGTTCAGCTTACCACAAATCGAGAAAGACACCTAGTGAAGACAATGAAGAACCCAGAATATCCAGAACTCAAGACACCACAATGAATGAAGCAGTTCCTGAAGAAGATCAAGAAATGGAAGATCCACAAGAACCTGTGGATCCACCTCGTGAGAAGAATCCTCACAAGAGGAAACCAACATGGGCTAGAGAGCTCATCCAAGATGCAGAGAGATTTGGCATTCCAGAAGAAGAACACAGAGAAAAGAAAAGGACAAGGTCACATACTAGTTATGTTGCTTACTCTGTGACATCATGGATAAAGAACCTTCCAATTATGAAGAAGCTGTAGAAAAGAAAGAGTGGAAGGATGCTATGATTGAAGAATACCAATCTATTATGAAGAATGATGTTTGGGATGTGGTCCCAAGGCCAGATGGGAAGTCTGTGGTGACTTCCAAATGGATCTATAAGGTCAAGCATGCTGCAGATGGTAGCATCGAGAAATAAAAAGCTAGGTTTGTAGCTCGTGGCTTCTCCCAGAAAGAAGGAATTGGTTATGAAGAGACTTTCGCTCTTGTGGCTAGATACACTTCCATTAGATTAGTACTTGCTCTGGCTGCAGTGATGAAATGGAAGGTACCAGATGGATGTCAAGACAACCTTCTTGAATGGTGTAGTTGAAGAGGAAGTGTATGTGGAGCAGCCACTCGGGTTTGAGACACATGATAGAGGAACACATGTGTGCAAACTGAAGAAATCCCTGTATGGTTTGAAACAGGCACCCAGGACCTGGTATGGAAGGATAGATGGCTTCCTATCCAGTTTGGGCTTTACCAACAGTAAAGCGGATTCCAACCTTTACTACAAGGTTGAGGAGGGAAATCCAGTGATACTACTATTGTATTTGGATGACCTATTTCTGACAGGTGAGGATAGACTGATTGCCGACACAAAGAGGAAGCTAGCTGCCGAGTTCGAGATGAAGGACTTGGGTACGATGCACTACTTTCTTGGTATGGAGGTGTGGCAGAGTGCAGATGGAATCTTCCTTGGACAAGGGAAGTATGCAGTAAAGATCCTGAAGAGTTTTGGGATAATGGACTGCAAGGCCATGGACACACCTATGGCATCGAACCTGAAGCTTCTGTGTGATGCTTCTTCTGAGCCGGTTGATGCTATGATGTATCATCAGATGATTGGGTCCTTGATGTACCTGATGAATACAAGGCCAGACATTTGCTTTGCGGTGAACACCTTGAGCCAGTACTTGACAGATCTGAGACATGTTCACTTGATAGCTGCAAAGCATGTTCTGAGGTACCTGAAGGGTACAGTGGATTATGGGCTCAAGTATGAGGCAAATCAAAATTTTAACCTGGAGGGTTATGTTGATTCGGATTGGGCAGGCAGTGCCATTGATCGGAAGAGCACTTCGGGGTGTTGCTTCAGTATAGGATCAGGTTTGATCTCTTGGTTTAGCAGGAAGTAGTCCTGTGTGGCACTGAGTACAGCTGAAGTAGAGTATGTCGCAGCTTGTTCAGCTAGTTGTGAGGCAGTATGGCTTAGGAAGCTATTGTTTGATTTGTTTGATCTCCAGTTGAGTGCTACCTATATATATTGCGACAACCAGAGTTGTGTGAACTTGTCAGAGAATCCGGTGTTCCATGACAGGTCGAAGCACATTGAGATCAAGTTCCACTATATCAGGGATATGGTGCAGAGAGGAGCTGTGAAGCTCCTGTATGTTGCGACAGACGAGCAGATAGCCGATGTGTTGACCAAGCCAATTTCCAGAGTGAAGTTTGAATACTTCAGAGGGAGACTTGGTGTACTTCAGATCACGATTCCTTCCAGAGGGAAGTGATGAGTCCGGAGACACAAATGCACACTAGGACATTCTTGCATGGTGGTAGGTTGGTCCTCCCATGGCAAGATGTAAGGGCCGAGCCATTCTTGCATGGTGGTAGGTTGGTCCTCCCATGGAAAGATGTAAGGGCTGAGCCATTCTCACATAGTGGTAGGTTGGCCCTCCTATGGTGAGATGTAAGGGCTGGTCCATTCTCACATGGTGGTAGGTTGGTCCTCCCATGGTGAGATATAAGTGCTGCAACCATTCTAACATGATGGTAGGTTGGTCCTCTCATGGTCATGATATAAGTGCTGAAGCCTTTCCGACATGGCGGTAGGTTGGCCCTCCCATGGTCGTTGATGTAAGTGCTGAGCCTTTCCGACATGGTGGTATGTTGGTCCTCCCATGGTCGTTGATGTAAGTGATGTGCCATTCCGACATGGTGGTAGGTTGGTCCTCCCATGGTCATTGATGTAAGTGCTGTGAGCCTTTCCCAGATGGTAGTAGGTTGGTCCTCCCATGCTGGTGAGTGTAAGTGCTGTGTGTGTGCATCTGGGTTGTGCTCCGTGGACTACGTGGTGATCTGAAGACATTGATGTGACAGTTTGGTACACAGGTTTTGCAGAGGCATATAATCAGTCCTGAGATGCTCTTGTAGGTTTTGCCGAGGCAGTATAATTAGTCCTGAGAGATCTTGCAGGTTTTGCAGAGGCAGTGTAATCAGTCATGAGGTGTAATTACTTGATGGCTTGCACGCAGTGATGATGATGATCATGTTGATCATGTGATGATATACATCAGTTGGATGTATAGTGAGTATCAGGCACTTTGTGGTCATGGACAGGTTGTGCAGTGGCATGTAAAAGATCCTGGGAAATTCGAGACGTTGAGTTGTGTGCTCGTAAAAGGCCTGGGATGCTCTTGCGAGGTTTTGCAGACGCACGTGATGAGTCCTGAGGATTGCACAGTATGAATAGTGATGATGAAGACCTACAGGTGGTGGGCCTACATCTAGTATGAAAAAGGACTGGCTCTGTAGAACTTCCTATGACGAGTAGATTCAGAGATTGGAGGAGATAGTAGCAGCTGTGACGATGATGATGATTTGTGCCCGATGATCTGTGTCGAGAAATACCTTCCTAGTTAAGAGGGAGTGTTGATGTATATGTGACTTCGGAATGTATTTCATATATATTTATTGCACCCTTATAAGAGATGTGTTATTCCTCTATAAGGAAGTGTCGTCATTTGTATTGGCAAGTGTCGCAAGTGGATTAACTTGCCGATGGGTTATTAGACTACCTGATGTGGGTGTCGGCCCGAAATATATGTAACTGGGGTTATTAGGATGAGTTAGACAAGTTGGCCCTAGAAGTAATTAGGCAGGTCAGCACAAGTATAAATAGAGAGCCGGGATTCTCTATTTTGATCATCTCAGAACTCACTCTTCTTTCACTCAGAAAGTGGCGCACATTGGAGGAGGAGGATCAGCTGCATAGTAGGAGACTATTTATTGTATTTGGTTGTACTTTGGTTGAACCATTGCTCTATCTATCTCTGAGGAAGTTGTGGGGTTTTTCACCTTAGGGTTTTCCCCACGGAAACTCTGTGTGTCTATTGTCTCATGCTTTTGATTCTTGTGATGCTTGACATGCTTGATATGATTGTTATGCATTGATATACTGTACATGTTATTCTCTCAGTAAATATCCTATAGCATATTGAATTAATGCTAAAAATCTAACATGATGGTCATCACCAACAACGAGAGGCACCTAACCTCCTCTGTTATCCACAGTGCACCTAAAAATCAACAGGATCAATGACGTCCTCACTGATATATCTTTGAGAGTAAGCGAGCTGACTCTCTACTGCAACACCAACTAGGACATTAGGGAACTGGGGAAAATACTCCCCTCTCTTGGATATCCCAGTGATGAAGTAAATTTCCTCCTTAGTGGGTTGGGACCACTGATTGGGACCAATAAGAAATGAATGTCTACGTTGATCCCAACAACGGATCAACTACGTCAAAAAAGATGAGTTACCCTTGAGGGATGTAGCCTCTTGATATAACTTCAAGAGGAAAAAAACCAACAAGAGGTCTTGTCTATGATCCGTAATGGGGTGAGAGTACAAATCCATCCCCCTCTCTCTCGCCTCCCACTCCCATACAACATTGTACATGTCAACCTGTGCCTGTTGTTGCTAATGTGCCTCTTGCCACTGACGTCTTTGATTCACATATAACATCGATCACTCTCATAAATAGACATAAAAAACATTAATTTTTTTATTAAATGAACATGTTATTTATTAACATCAAATAACAAATTTTTCTCATACTAAATGAATTTAACAAGCGATGTGCCTAAATTACAGTAAAGCATCGATATCGGTGCTCTTGTAACAAAAGTGCACCGCAAATGGTGTGCTACAATAATATAAATCCACTAGGTATGTACATAAAATAAATTAAAGTTTAAATTATATGGATATTCGGTGCATTACAATGATAGACACACCATCAACGGTGCACTTTTACAGAAAATAGACTGGTGCATGTGTTCTACTAAAATGCACTGGCGATATTTTATACATCTTAAAAATGGTGCTTCCATTATTGGGATGCATCGGTGCAGTGTGGACACATTAGCGTATTGTAAACGGTGCTCAAAATTTTTTATAGCACACTGTAGTAGGAGCATCTCTTTTTGAGTTTTATAGTTACTTTTATCAGCATCATGGTTCCCTTGTTAAATGTCAATGCACTGGTGGGTTGGTGCATACCTTTAACAAAGTGCATCAGCTAATGTGGTGAGTTTTTTTGATATTTAGTGTGGCGGTGTGTCTAGAAATATTTCAACTTTCAAGCACTGCTAACTAGAGCTCTATGTGTTTACCAACACCAGTGCACATGTTCTACTAAAGTGCACCAATAATATTTTATAAATCTTAAAAATGATGCTTCCATCAATAGGAAGCACCGATGCAGTGTGGACATGTCAACGCATCGCAAACGGTGCTCAAACCTTTTTTGAGTGCACCATAGTAGGAGTAACTCTTTTTGAATTTTATAATTATTTTTGATTGGCATCATGGTGCGCTTGATAAACGCAGCACACTGATTGGTCGGTGCATTCTGGTTAACAAAGCACATCGGTTAATGTTGTGATTTTTTAAAAATTTAGTGTGGCGGTGCATCTAAGAATATCTCAAGTGCCGCATAATGGTGCTCTATGTGTTTACTCACACGAGTGTGCCTTTTATATTAAAGTGCATTGGTATTATTTTATAAATATTTAACCCAATGCTTCCATCAATAGGAAGCATTTGTGTAGTATGGACACATTAGCACACCATAAACGTTGCTCAAACCTTTTTAGAGTCTTTCGTAGTAGGAGCAACTCTTTCTGAGTTTTAAAAATATTTTTGATCAGCATTATGGTGCGCTTGAGAAATATCAGCACACCGAATGGTCGATGCGTCCTTGTTAACAAAGCACAACCAAATGGCGCTCTATGTGTTTACCAACACCGTTGCATTACAATATTATACCACACTGGTAACAACACACTGTTGTTTTTGAAATGCACTGGTTATCGTTGATTTGAAAAAATCATTATAAAATTTTGGTGGTGCGTTATGAAATGTATAGCGCATCGTGCACGCAGTGTGCTACACATTTAAATGCACTGCGTACGGTGCACACTATAAATTTACAGGGTGCATCGTGTCGCAGTGCGAGCTGAACGGCTCAAACGCACCCCGTAGTTTTTTTAATATTTTTTTTAAAAGGGAAAATAAAGGTCAATTTTAATTTTATATCCACTAATAATTTAAATTAGGAGGTAACAAAGAGTTTACCTAGTCACTTGCGCGTCGATGAGGCATGGTTGTGATGTACACCAAATTTCAAAATTTGCCCACCATTTCGAAAAATTCAAAGTCCACTCAACAAGCAATGAAAGAGAGCAATGCCACCATGTGGAGCACCGATGGTAGGGTTTCTGAACATGGAAAGTATGACATTGGTGCTTAGATGGTCAAAAGCACTGCACATGGTAAACATGTTTTTTTTAGTTTATTATTTTTTAATTTAACGCTATTTTGGTGTGTCTGAAACCGGAACGCACCTATGCAGTTATTGAGAAATATCGCACTACAAATGAAAAAAATAAAAATTAACCTAATCCGATGCCCTCCACTATTTTATTACCCTACTTCGGTGCTTTCAAATCTGTTACGAACCAGTGCGCTGGAGTAAGTTAAACGCACAAGATGTAGAATTATACACGTTTTTTTTTCCCGCTTGATGGTGTTTTCGACTGAGCTGCCACATGATTTAGGTCCCCACTAGTGCGTACGTGTCTTAGGCATATCAATGCATTTTGGATGTATAAAAGCACCAAAGAAAAACATACGCTAAAACCTCGCCCGCTCACCTCCGCTAGTGATCTCCACTATAAATAGATATTTGAGCCCTTTTTAGAGAAGCATCTGCTATAACCTCTGCTACAGGGCCTTTTCCTTGTCATGCATATTCAATGATACTTGTTCATGTTGCACTATTTTTATTGTTATGTATACATATATACTTGTTCTTCTTTTATGAATACATATATACTTGAACTTTTTTATGAACTTGATGGACTATTTCGTATCATATTTTTTCTTCATGGATATATGATGTTTTATGTTTATGTCGACATGAGTTATTTCTCTTATGTTTATGTGGATGTGTGTATGTTATTTATCTTTATCAAGTATGTTTATGTTTATGCACTTGTATGTTAACTCTATCTTATATTTATGTTGAGGAGTGGATGTTATTTATGTTTATGTTTCTGTTGATGAGTGTATACATGTTATTTATCTTAAATGTTCATATATGTTATTTATCTTATGTTCATGTTGATGTCATCGATTGTACAATTTACAATTAGAAGTTACAAGTTTAGGATTAGAAGTTACAAGTTACAATTTTATTTTTAGACGTTACAAGTTTATCTTATGTTCATGTTCAATGTTTATGTTATTTATCTTATGTTCATTTGTCATTTACAATTCATTATGTCAGTTACAATTTACAAGTCACAATTACGATTACAATTTACCGTGTAATATTTAAATACAATTTCACAATACCAACTCACAATTGTACAGTTACAATTTAAGAAAATGAAAATTAGATTTACAAATTACTTATTACAACATGGAATTACAATTTATGATGTCAGTTACAATTAACAATAACAATTAGAGTCGCAATTTACAATTTACAATCTACAATCAACAATTACAGTTGCAAATTACAAATTACAATCTACAAGTCACAATTAGAGTTGCAATTTACAATATACAATATACCATTATAATTAAAATTACAATTTACAAATTTTCACAATTACAAATTACAATTGTACAATTACTCTTTGAGAAATTACTAATTAGACATGTACAAATTACAACTTACAATCGCATTTACAACTTATGATGTGATATACAATTTACAACAATTACAAGCCACTATCTACATTTTACAATTTCACAATGCCAACATCCAACTGTACAATTACAATGATGTTCTTTAATGTACATAACAACACTTCAATCCCTTGCAATTGTGGTCAATTAAAGTCTTTCACGTGATAAATAAAGCTATATATGACAAATACAAAAATTGGAAACTATGAATTATGTAGACGTATGAAGAAATTATAAAAGATTAAATTTATAGAATATCATTGAATTCAATGATTGCATGTTAGGATTAATGCATGTTTATTAAATGAATAAAGCTATATATCTTTCCTTACAGATATATGCAACCTTATGTTTACTTTACATTGTTTTACTTTGAAATTTGATATGTTTAGGAATAAATGTTATAAATGACTCATGCCATGGAATTGTTACCTATTGACATGACAGTTTTAGGAATAAATGACTAAATACATGGAATTGTTACCTTGCAATTTGGGATAAATGACATATTCACGCTCTTAGTTAGAGGGAAGGAAGTGAAACGAAATCAATGGGAAAAGGTGGTAAACAAACGCTCGATCGAGCTAAGAAGATTGATCGAGCTTTCGAAATGCTTGATCGAGGTTTTTAATAGCTCGATCGAGCTTCCGGCTAACCACACATAAACCCTCGACCGAGGTATTTAAAAAATGCATGCAAAACCTCGATCGAGGGATTTAAAATAGACTTTTAGCCCCCTTTTTTGTAAATTTAATTTTAATGGCTTCTTTGCCAGGCCTAAACCATGTCCTGGGATGCACCTTAGGTGGTAGAATTCAAATTGATGGATTCGTCAAAGAATCGTCTATCCATTGACATATAATTTACAAGTTTATGAGTTCATATGATAAATTTTTTTATTTACTTTTTAAATTTACACTTACAAAACCATGTCCACAACTTCAAATCAACAGAAAGAAAAATCAACAACATAAAATGTAAACAACCAAAAAATTTCAAAAAATATATACGTCCCACATCAACGTGTTTTCTTCAAAATGGTATTTTTTATTTTTCAATTTTTGTAACCAATAAAAAAAGTTTACGTGCACACACATGTGTATGAAATGCGATTAAAATTTCAATGGCTAGTTTAAAAAATTAATAAAAAATATAATTTTTCAACATAAGTTAAAAAAAATGTGTGCCCTAGTGCATTTTCTGTAGATTATGTTCAATTTTTTTAAAAAAATTATGTGTTTATGGAACTAAATTATTTTATGTGCACACAAGCCACTTGATACATTTTCCTGAAATTTACAAAATCAAACCTATCATCAAATTCAATTTTGGCATATTAAATAAATATATTTTTATTTACATTTTTTTATTATGGAAAGACAACATAATTCCCTACAATTTGTTTTTTTTGTTGCATGTCGGAATTCACAAGGCATATATGAGTTTTGAGGGATTCGATTTGTTAAATGAGTAAAACATCCAATTTTCATCGTCATTTTTGGAAAAAAAGTGTCACCCATCTTCATAGATTCACTTAGATAGAATTACCATAATTAGCAGAGTAAAATGGAATCTATTATCTATTCACGAGGTCATTGTTGGAGCCAAAAACCTCATAATTGATCCATTAGTTCTGGCCATTTTTTATGATATCATCCCGTTTAGTTAAAACCCTAATTTGATTCAGTTACCATAGTTAGCCGAGTATATAAAATCACCACAGGGTGAAAATCCGAAGTTACGTAACGCTTTTTTGAGATGGAGAGGAAAAAAAATTGTGTGTGAGGATAAACACACGAAAAAAAGTTTAACCTCAAACTCTAGGCCGAGAGTTTGTGAGAGTTCAAACTCTTGGCCAAGAGTTTAATAAAAATCTCGGCCGATATTTTGAACCAAGCACCACGCCGTATTTAAAAAAAACTCTCGGATGAGATTTTGAACTAAACTCTCGGCCAAGAGTTTGGAATATATTTTCTCGGCCGAGAGTTTGTGGTCAACAAAACTTGTGAAAATATCCTGCATCTTTTTGGAACCTGCGACTTCAACAAGGCTAAATCCCTGCAAATTTTGAAGATTGTTTGTCAGGCTTGGTAGCAATGGATTCATCTTCGAATCTAGTTAAATTCCAATGATATAATAATTGTTTCATTTCGATTTGAATTTATATTGACTAATATTTTTTTCTAAACCTTATCCCTTAAGAATTTTATTGTTATGAAAATCACCTAAAATGAAAAATCGATATCATAACAAAGGCAATACCAAAAAAATTGAAATCTTCACAGAGATCTTCCTTTCCCTATCCTCTTTAAAAATGTATTTTATTTTTTTCAATGAGAGTCACACTAAAAAGAAAAATGAAGCTCACCAACATGTGTCGATAAGGCACCATTTTCTGAACATATGTTATTTCGATAAATAATACAAAATAGTTCCCAAGTCTGAAAAACCTCATAATATAGTCCATGCACAAGTGCAGTGTGTGTAGATTATGAGCATACAATTTTTTTTCCCTAAAATGAATAACCATCTCTCAAAATGCTAGTGCTCACGCAGGTCACTCATTATCCATACCTAACATTTTCAAGTATATGCCGTTGGTGAGCACCAAATTTGTGCCACGATGTGTCCATAAATTTAAAAAACAAATATGAGTAGGAAGCTAATTCAATTCTGTAAAACTTTTGTGTTTACATCAAAGTGAATTTCCTAAGAGAGATATGGGTTTAAAGGGGTTGAAGTTGGAAAATATAAAATTTTGCAGTTTTGTTTGTCAAAAAACAAGCAAAAATGGTTACCCAGCTTCATGTTTTCACCCCACAGTTAAATAGTTGAAACCCTAATTTGACTATATATTGGCATAGTATTTTAATGTGAGAATTTAATATTGCTAAGATGCATTGCTTACAATGAGGGACATCTATGATCTATTGATCTATGTATTTAGATGGAGATTTGCTTTATGATTTAACATCCCTCTAATTCGAAATTTGTGCATTGATAAATTCAATATGATCCAATAGTATATTTAAGATGCATTTGTTTGAGTGATATTGCATTTTGTATGATATCATTTATTTAAATACACAGTAATTTATCAGTAAATTTCATAGAAGAAAATGTTACAATGATGTAGATGATGAAAATTTCCATTGAAAATTGTTCGGAGTTTGACAATCCATAAGCTAGAAGGATTAAGATTGGAGAAATCAACTATAAACATTGGAAATAAAGTGATATAGGGACTCACATTTACAATAATATCTTGAATTAAGGGTGAATGATGCTCGCACTTAACCTCCTTCCACATATGATCTATACGAGAATATGGAAAAGGTCAACTTGGAAATTTTGGTTTTTAAGCAACACTATTTTAATGCAGCCATTTTGATTGGAATCAACTTAGATTCATCGAATATCAAATCCCTTGAGGTGCAAACCATTTCTCATGTTTAAGAATCTAAAAGGGGTTTTCACCTCAAGAGATTTGATTTGTCTAGGGGCTTGATAGAACCAGAGTTAAGATGGATCTATTTTGGTATTGGACAATACCATGGTAATACATTTACTATGAATTCTCATGGGGATTGAGCCTTAAAATAAATAGTTCCTTTATCTAGTGGCTTAAGCTAGACTCATACAACAATGCACAAGTCATATATATCAAAATCTCATAAGTTAGTATAGAGTTGAGATGTCTTGGCACTAAGCCATTTTTCCCAACATGTAAATAAAGAACACCATATATCAAGAAGGGTTTCAAACAGTGGATGAGGGTTTTGAACTAGAAAAATTCTCAGAGGGGTGAGAACCAAATGAAAGGAATATGAGTTAATATAACTAAGAACAGTGGAGGCTATTTTTCTCAGAAATGGTGTAGAGTTTGGGGGGAGGTTTTTTATCAGAAGCTGAATCCTAGCAACATGAAAATGGAGTTTAGTTGGACTATCTAGGTAAATGGACTGATTTTCTCCCTTAATCGTGGATTTAGTGGGGGAAACAATTTCCAACAGATGTCAAAGGAGGGAAAGGTTTCAGGTGATGTAGTTACTGCATGTGATAGGGATAGGGTTTCAGATGACTGGTAGGAAAATGTGGGGATACTCAAATAAGACAAGGAATATTTTGACATGCTTCAGGCACGTGTCACAAATGGACAATCCGAAAAAGGCACAAATATGCCGCAGGATTCTAAAAAACTGACAAACGTTGGACAACCGGTTAAAGAAGTTGAAAATGGGATAGCCTATAGGGTTTCAGAGGAGGGTTCCACTTACCCTACATAGGAAAACACTTTACTGGAAAACCCTAATATAAAATCCCAGCTAAAATAGTCTTTGGGGCCTTCTATGTTTAGAGGATTAGGTACTATCAGGAAATTTGGTAAGTGGAAACTGAGACAGGAAGGTTGCAGTATGGTTCTCGGGAGAGATGTTGGTTTAGAAGGAATTGTGGGCATATCCCTAAAATCCCTAGTTGGAAAATTTAGTTACAGAACAATGAGTGCCCGTGATATTGCACAATGGGTCTCAACAGTTTGGGTCCCGATTATTGGGTATAAACCTTCGATTTCAATCCTTCTAAAGGGGTGGTTTGACTTTGTCTTTAGAAGCATGACACATTCATTCTGCAAAAAACATGGCTAAGAGGTAATGGGAGCCTGATGCTAAAACCCTAGCACTCTACATTTGACCCAAAAACAGAAAGGGTATGATATAGACATTTATGGGTTCACCTATCAGGTTTCCCACTAGCAATGTGGAACATAGAATATTTTGAAGTTGTTAGTAACCATCTGGGTAGATTCCTCTACATTGGTGAAGAATTTCTGTTTGGTCTAGACAAAAGGGTGTGTCACATGCTGATGGAAATTGACTCTGGCGAAGGGTCTAATGGAGAAAATCGACATTGAATGGCGTGGAAAAATTTATTCTCAAACCCTATACTATTGGGTCATTCCATTCAGATGTTCTAAATGCAAAGCTGTTGGACACTTGTGGCGATAATGCTCATCGGTCAGCTCAGGGTTGGAATGTGAAGACTCTTCGAAAGAAATACAAGCCTGGTCTTTCGAAATCAGTGCTGACATGGAAAGTGACCCTAGCAAGAAAAGTCTCGGCGCGTCTCTGGAAAAAAACAACAACAAGGCGGCATTATCAACCTCATCCGTGCTCCTAGGTAAGCTTCGAGGTCTTGAACCGGATTTTGTTTCTTCCTTAATGGATACAGAAATCAATTTCATCATTTCTTTAGAAAGTAAAGGTGATTCTGTGGTTGATTTAGTAGGTGGGGGTCCATTTTTTTTATCATGGTGTAAATCTTCAAAATCCCGAGCCAATACCTAAGGGGGTTCTAGAGATTCAGGATCATGGGGGGATGCCGAAACATACAAATATACCTATAATGAACAATAGTATATACCATCCTCCAGACATTATAGTTCTCCCTAACAATGAACACTGTTCGAGTAAGGCAACGATTCCTCCACTTATCCCTAATATGGTAGTTGGGGAATCTTCGAATGGCTCTGTTGGTAAAACAACATTTATGAAAAACACACCTGCGTCAGGTGACAATGTTGACACTATGGGATGTGTGGTAGTATCAGAGGTCTCGGGGGATATAGTTTCAGTTCCCTCCTACTGTGACGTTGTTAAAAAGAAACCTCTAACAACATACATTGGAAATATTCCCACTGAGAAAATTTCTACAGATGACAAGCATATTACAAATGACATTATTTCCCCAGATATACTAGCATCAAAATGGGCCAGACGAGGGGGTATAATTCAGGAATTATCCCCAATCAAAACCCGTAGTGTGAGAAAAGGGAAAACAAAAGTAGCTAGGGATTTTAACAAGTGTGATACACCTATAAAAGCTTCAGAAAGCACTCCTTCTGTAAATTCTCGGGCCCTTAGAGAATTAAAATCCCTAGCTAGGGTTAAAAATGAGTTTTATGTCTGTAAATATCAGAGGGGTGGGGGGCCTCCATAAAAAAATTGCCCTCAAAAGATTAATGGAAAAATGGAATCCAGATTTAATATTTCTACAAGAACCTATGGTTTCAGCCGACAAAGCCAGATATTTTTTTCTCAAAAATCAAACAAGATTGGGCTATTTTCTCAACTGACGCAGAAGGACAATTAGGTGGTCTATTATTCGCCTGGAACCCGAGGTATCTATGTTTAATAGCCTATAGTATCCACTTGAGGATTGTTTTAAGAGGTAACCTCATTCGCAATGTTGGTGAAGTAAACTTAATAAACTGCTATGGTCCATATAATAATAGGAAACAATTTTGGGACTTGGCATTTGAAGATGGTTTCTTGCAGCTGCGAAATTTGGTCATAGCTGGTGACTTAAATCTAACACTATCAACAACAAAAATTCGGGTTCAGAACACAATATTGGACAACCTTAGCAATTACTTTCATGACATCTTCTATATGGCATGGCTGAATGATATTGAGCCTGCTCCACTACGCTTCACTTGGCGAAATGGCAGGTACGGTGATGAAGGTGTAGCAAAAATATTAGATAGGTTTTTGTTGGGGGATTAGTTATTGGAATCACTGTACATATATGGATCTTGGGTGGACCATGCATCCATATCTGACCACTCTCCATTTTTTCTAGAAATCGAGTTTGATGGTATAAGGAATCCATATCCATTTAAATTCAACCACACTTGGCTAAAAGAAGAGGATTTCAAAAACTTGGTTAGAAAGGAATGGAAAAATTTTGAAGGAGGAAATTCTACTTCGCCTTCTCATATACTAGTCCATAAATTAAAGACGTTGAAAAAGGTGGTTTCCAAATGGGAGAGAGACCGGAAAAAATCCCCCAAAATAGACATGAATAGGATTGAAGCTTAAATTGAGGGCATATACAAGTCTAATATGAAGTGTCCTATTCCCAATCAGATTAGAGAAACTCTTTTGGATCTGGAACAAAGCAAAATGAAAATTATTAGCATGGAGGAAGAGACATGGTGTCTCAAAAGCAGGGCAATCTAGATCTCTTTTGGTCACCCGAGCAATAAATTATTCCATTAATATGCTAATTGTAAAAGCGTACACAATTCTATATGGTCACTCAAGAATGAGGATGGCAGCCTGATTGGGGATAATGAATCATTACAGAATGAAGCAGTCAAATATTTTCAAACATACTTCCAGGACCCAGGGGCCATTCAGTATTTGAACAGATCAAAGTAATTAAAGAATATCCACATTTTTTCTTGGATCAAGAAGGGGCATAAGTGATCCAACCAGTAACATTGGATGAGATACTAAAGGTACTCAAAGGATTTGCCAAATAAAAAAGCCCCGGTTTGGATGGATGGACCGTGGAGCTCTTCTTAGAATTCTTCGATATTATGGGGGTAGAAATTCTTGCTATGGTTGAAGAATCAAGAACACCAGGTAAGGTTTCAATTGCCATGAACTCTACTTTTACAACATTAATTCCAAAGTATTCCAATCCATCATCTTTCGAAGATTATAGACCAATATATTTGTGTAATTTAATCTAAAAAATCATAGCAAAGATAATTGCATAAAGAATTAAATGAGTTTTGTCAAGATACATATCTATGGAACAATTCAGTTTTGTAGAGAATAGGTAGATATTGGACGATATAGGCATGGCCCAGGAGGATTTTCACAACATAAAAATAAGAAATATTAATTGTCTAATTCTTCAACTGGACTTGTTAAGAGCATACAACAAGGTGAATTGGGGTTTCCTTAGAATGGCATTACCGTAGATTGGTCTTCCATGGAATGCAATTAAATGGATAATGGCATGTGTTTATTTGGTAAACTATGCCATTATGATCAATGGGCGTCCCTAAAAATTCATTTCAAGCTCCAGAGGCCTTAGACAAGGCTTCCCACTGTCACCATAGCTTTTACTCATCATCATTGAAGGATTAAGCAGATTAATTCACAAGGAGAAGGAAGAATCTTGTATTTAAGGGATAAAGGTCACATCTAAGATTGCAATCACTCACCTATTATTCGTTGACAATGTGATGTTGTTTGGTGTTGGGAAGGTTGGTGAATGTAACTCATTCATTGCTATATTAAATTTGTTTTGTAAGACTACAGGAATGGTGATAAATGTTTCTAAATCAACGATCTTAAAGCATAATATAAGGGAAGAATCATTGGCAGAAATTTCTCAACTTATGCCATAAGTAATGGATATTGCTGATGGAACAAAGTACCTTGGATATTTTATAAAACCAAATGGATACCATGCAGCATATTGGCAATGGTTCCTTAATAGATTTGATAAGAGGATTCACCACTGGTGCTGGAAATGGATTTCCATAGGCGGAAGGTTAACACTAGCGAAATCAGTTCTAGAAAACTTATCAGTGTCCCAGTTATCATTAAGCAAAATACCAAAATCAATTCTCTCATGCATTCGTAGGAAAACCTTCAATTTCATTTGGTTAGAAGATCGAGATAAACACAAATTCCACTTAGTAGATTGGGAAAGATTGGAAAGACCAAAATATATGGGAGGTTGGTATTTAAAAAATATCTTCTTATTTGCAAGGGCATTATCAACAAAATGTCTATGGCGTGCCTTAATGGTTGGAAATATTTGGAGTAGTATCATCAAGTCAAAGTACATTATAAAATAAACTATTACACAATGGTTAAGATTGAAGGACAAATAAAATAGGGTGTTTCAAACATCTGGTATGGACTTGTCTCTTCTTTCTCGGCTCTTGGTGATTGGTTGGCATACTTGCCTCGAAATGGTAGATCGATTTATGTGGGGGAAGACCCTATCATAGGTGGTCCTTAACACTTCATGCTATCCATAGAGCTTATTTTCTTTCTGGGAATGCGAGGCATCTACACATTGAACCACTGTATGGAGGAAAACAGGTCTACAATCTTTATTCCCAGATGGATCGGGGTATGTCAATTGGGACTATATGGGAGTCTTGCTTCCGAATGGAATGAATACATATTGGGTATCTACAGAGGTAACATACAAATATCAGAGAAGGAATATTCAATAAAATGATATTGGAAAACACAAGATGGAAACCTGACTGCAAAATTAGCTTATGATGCAATCATATCAGAATTTCCAGTGGAGAAGAAATGGTGGTATAAATCCTGTTGGAAATGGAAGGTGCCTCACAAAGTAAAAATATTTATTTGGATAGCCTTGGGAAATCAAATCCTCTCATGGGATAACCTACAAAAAAGGGGCTTCACTGGATCAAATATATGTCCGCTTTGTCAAAGAGAAGCAAAAACAATCCCACATTTATTCATATCCTGCTCCTACTCAATACAAACATGGTTATCCGTCCAAAAATCTCTAAATAACATCTCATACTGGTATGGAGACTCACTAGAGGGGTGTTTAAAAAATTGGTTCAATCTCAACCCTCAGAGGGGTGAACTGGCCTGCGTTATTTATTGGGAAATCTAGAAGTCGAGAAATTTACTAATCTTTGAAAACAAATGCTTAAGCCCATAATGGATTGCAGGAAAATCCATATCTTGTTTTATGTAATATGGGGGAAAATCAACTGGTACTCAACACAGATATGCCAATGTGATCAGAAGCCCTTCGATTTTTAGGGATGGATGCGGGGCTAGATTTGATGGAGCATCACAAGACTTTGCTAAGAAATGTGGAGCTGGTGCAATTATAGAGCTGGACTGTTCTCAACACTTCAACTTATGCGTAAATTGTGGCTCAGGAACAAACACTCGCAGTGAGATCATGGCCCTTTGGTTGGTCCTCTATTTTGCTAAGATTCGTCACATATCATTGGATCAAGTAGCGGGGGCCTCCTTTCTTATTGTTAAATGGGAAAGGAAATTATGCACTATTAAGGAAATGCAGCTTAAACCATGGATGGATCATGTCACTAGTTTGCTAATGGATTTTCCAAACTTATTCATAATCCACATTTTCCGTGAGTTCAACGAGCAAGCTGATGCCTTGTCTAGAAGAGGATTTGATGCTATAGAAGGGGTCATACATTTTGAATATTAAGAAGAAGGTCACATGTCATCTTCGGATCGAGTAGGTATCTTTACTCTATAATTTTTGGGCATGGTCCCATTTGACCCATTTTTGAGCTTAGCTGTAATGTTTCAGATTACATATCGTTTTTGGTTTTGCTGGATTTATAATTATAATCCTCCTTTTAGTTTGGATTTTATGATTCTCTGCTGTTAGATCATCTTCCTGGATCTATGTTTTATCTCTGGTTGTAAATTTTTACTGCTCTGTTATGTTTCTCTCTTTCGTACATCTTGGTAAGTATGTGGTCAATTATATCTGTCTCTGTACTCTCTATAGACCTAAGAGTTTTGGTATTTATTTTGCTGAGTGCAACGTTTGTATCCTGGAAATTTCAACTTCTACTTTTATAATTGAAAGTATAACTATTTTCTTTGTGAAAAAAAAAGAGTTGAGATGTCTTGAAACATTCCTATCAACCAAGATATCTAATTTTGTAGCCAAGCCATTATATTTTACAAATGGAAAATATCATTTATTTTGAAAGAATGGACATGAACAGTCCAAGAAGGACTTACAACACAAGCTTAATAGCTATACATCACAAGCTTACTTTTTTTTATTACATAAACATCTTCTTTACATCTTCCATTTTTACAAAAAGAGCATAATTCTCCCTTATCGAAATCTTATGAGCTCTTCCTTCCTTGATTTCAAAATTGCTTCACTCTTCCTTGCATCTTAAGTGTTGCTTCCTTCTCTTAATTCTTCAATCTTTGTTTTTCCAGTCTCCAACATCAAGGCATTTTTTGATAACTGATCTGCTTCAGTATTCAATTCTCTGTATACATGAGCAAAGGATATGAGATTCCATTTGCCTTCGAATAGAATTTAAAAGATGATGGAGATGATGAGCTTTTATTTGTATTTTGTTATTGGCCCAATCTATGACCATTTTTTTAATCACCATAAAGATGGAGACAAGAGATATTCTTGGAAATCGCGACCTTCAGGACTGAGTGGAGCGCTGCAAGTTCAACCTTTCTATTAGAACAATGTCCTGGAGCATATCTGATCTTTAAATTTTGATTTTCTGCAATGTATAAAACACCCCCAGATCCTCCCAAGGGAGGTTCTCCTTGGCTTTCACCGTCGAAGAAAGCCCACGGTGACGATTTGTCAATGTCTGGAGGTACCAGTGAACACTGTTTTCTTGATTTAACAATCGCTTTGTGTTCTTTCATCCACTGCACCACAAGAGCCACTGCAACCTCCTCCATAATCAAACGATTTTGAAAAATTGTTGTATTACATGCCCACCAGATCCCGTAGATGAAATAAGAAGGGAAATCATCGTGAGAGCATACCGTTGGGTTTTTCCACCACAAGAAACAACTCTGATCCAGTGAGGTTCCCATTTGTACTGTCGAGGCATTCAACTGTTTTGCAACAATGTTCCATACAGACACTGCATATGAACAAAAAACAAATAAATGAGAGCAGGATTCCTCATTCAAGTGGCACATAACACACTAGCTCGGACCTTGCCATCCACGTTTCAGTAGATTGTCCCAAGTAAGCAGTTTATTACTTAAAACTAGCCACAAGGTGAATTTGGATTTTAATAGGCCTGAAGCCTTCCAGACCACGGGCCATCACCACTCTTTGTTACCATTAAAGGATTCTATAGCTCGGGACTCATATCTGAGTTTAGCAGTGAAATCCCTTGCTGCATTGTTCTTAGAATAGACAAGCATGTCAAACTCGCCCTCTTCTAAATGGATAAAACATGATTCCAACTTGTTTACAAATGCCAACCATTCTCTGGCCACTTCCCCTTCTAATATCAACGACATAGAAGATTCCCATTCTGTTCTGCCCCCTTCCTGAATGGACTGTTCTTTTGCATCATATAACTTAGTTATATGCTGGTTTTTAAGAAGAGCTATAGTACTCTTCAAGAGTTTATAATCATTTCTAGCACCAATCTAAGGATCTTCACCTATCTAGATAATTTTTGCATCACCAATTTCCTAGGCCAACCAATCTCCAATCAGAGGGAAATATTGCACAAAGGCTTTCCATCCTATCAATCCACTTTTGTGATTCTTATCTGTCCTACTTATCCAATCAATGATTGAAGAGTTCGGACAATATTTTGAGATCATTACTTCCCCCCACAAAGAATTAGTGTTATGGACCAACCTCCACAATGACTTGGTAGCTAACAATTGGCAAAACAATACTGGGGTTTTTAAACCCCATCCACCTAGCTCTTTTAAATTAGCCACTATTGTCCACTTAACCATAGGGATGCCATCAACCTATTTTCTCGCGGTCCATAAGAAAGTCAAGAACTTCTTCTGTATCTTGGTAAGGATCCCCTTAGGAATATAAGCAATGGAGGCCCAATAAACATAGTTACTTTGGAGTACCGCCTTGAGAAGCACCAATCTACCACCTCTTGACAAGAACCTATTGGCCCAACACGAAATTTGACCTTCCACTTTTTTGTACAGCCACATCCAAACCTTGAAAGAGTATGAGTTTGGATTTAGATAGAAACCAAGATATTTGAATCCTTTAGAAAGTGGATTTAAGGGAAACGAGACTTCTTCTTTTATTCTGGATTGCAGGTCCTTTAGCAATAAGTTCACTGCAAGGTTAGATTTTTCCACATTTATGTGCATTCCTGTGTCCTTCTTGTAAATCTTAAGGATCTGAGAAATAACTTGAATATTCTCTATAGAACCTTCACCCATCAACAACACATTGTCCACAAACAAAATATGTGAGAGTTCTTCTGTCTCTGAGACCATTGCTCCTTTGAAGGACCCATATAGCTTTGCCTGATGAATTAGTTTGCATAAAGCATCAGCTACCAAAAGAATCAGAAAGGGAGATAGTGGAAATCCTTGTGTTATTACTCTAGAGGGCCTAATGAATGAAGAAGGAGAGTTGTTGATAAGGACTGCAAAAGATGCCGATTGAATACACCCCATGATCCAGTTTACACTATCCACTGAAAAGCCAACCTATAAAAGAAGCAATATGAGAAAGGTCCAGCTTACCCTGTCTTTGGCTTTGGATAAGTCCAATTTAAGGGCGATGGCTTTGCATTTTTTCTTATTGATGGTATGAATAGCCTCATGTGCCAAAGAAACCACACCATGAATCTGACAGTTGAACAAAAAACTGAACTTCTCCACCGAGACTATCTTGCTCAAAATTGGCTTTAATCTTTGGCCTATCATTTTGGCTATTATTTTGTATACAACATTGTAGCATGAGATAGGTCTGAAATCCTCAACATTGAAGGTTGTAAATTCATATAGTTCATATAAATTTACTTTATGTTTAAAATTCAAAATTCAAAATTCAAAATATATAGTTTTATAAATATATTTTGAATATTGAATAAGTTATATTTCAAAATTCAAACTTATAACTAAATTACTTTATAAGTACATTCATCATATTATTATATATTTAAAAGCAATTCATGTATTTAAAAGTACTCTTACTTTTAGTCACATCAAATAAGTGTTTTTAATTGTTTTTATTTTAGACATCTTTTCAATCTAATTTAACCATAGTTACATTGGTTGTAGTGTAAAAGTTGAGTTGTAAATATACCTCCCCCACAAAATGCCTCACTCATAATATTTTATTATATCTCTTAGGAGGCTCATTTTAATAAGTTTTTTTAATTGTTTTTATTTTAGACATCTTTTCAATCTAATTTAACCATGGTTACATTGGTTGTAGTGTAAAAGCTAAGTTGTAAATATGCCTCCCCCACAAAATGCCTCACTCATAATATTTTATTATATCTCTTAGGAGGCCCATTTTAGACCTCAAAATTCCCCTAATGCCTCAGAGTTATTTAGATTGTAAATTTCAGTTATTTTAACCTCCACTTCTTTGAGTTGCTCTTGTTGTCTTGAATTGTAGGCTTTGTCCCATACTTTCGAGGCCTTCTTTGTTTTAATCATATTATCAGAAAATTGTTTTATATACGACTCTGAGGAGTTATATTCAAAAGGAAACCAAGAATCCTCTACCAACTTCCTATAATCCTCTTCTTTAAGCCATTCTGGGTTAAACTTAAAGGGAGGAACAGGCTTAGGATATTGTTTTTCAATGGACAAGAGGATCAGATGACGATCTGACAGACCACCAACCTCTATCCAAGACCTAACTGTTAATGGACCAGCTAACAAATTATCTGATACTAATAACCTGTATAGACATTTTGAAATTGCGTTTTCTCCACTTCTGTTGTTTCTCCAAGTCGGTACTAACTTCAAAGGTTGTACGTCGATCAACCCTTTGGAATAAAAAAAGGAAATGAAGAAATTGCACATTGCATCAGGTCTTGCTAAAGACCACCAAGTCTCCCTCTTAGAAAGGGTTAGATTCATATCTCCACCCAATATCATATTGCTCGACTCCAACAACCCCGAAGAAAAGAAAGACTTCCAAAACAAACGCCGATTCTGAAACGATCCGTAGACATTATAAATTGAAAATGATTCTCTTGAAATCTTGTCTTTTAACACTATTTTCGGCAATGTCTCGTAATTATTAACTAATACTTCCTTTAATCTAGGACTCCAAGCAGTTGAAATCCCTCCCGAGTGTTCGTCTGAGTTTATATGCGCGAAAGACCATTCTTTAAGCCATGGTTCTAGGGTTTCTTGAGCTTTAAACCCTTCTATCATTGTTCCCTGTAAAAGGATGACTGAAGGTTTTAAATTCTTAATCACCCTTTTGAGAGCATTTATTTTGGGGGAGCTCCCTAACCCCCTCGTGTTGAAGGATAAACAAAGCATCAGGGAACCCTGGGCTAGGCTTTCCCCGCTCTAAGGGCCCTGTTTATTGTTCACTGTTTTCCTGATTTGAATTCCAACTCAGCTTGTTTTTTAGCCTTCGAAATTTGGGACTTCCTTCCCAATGTGATCTTCGGAGGAGGGTCAAGAGCAAGTCCTCCCAATGTGGATATCTCATCCATCCCTTTGAGTGCCATTCTTGATCTAGTGTTATATATATTATGCTTAACCCAAGAGGGAGGATCCTCTTTTACCTTCGGGGAAGACACCAATTCAGCAGAAACCATCGGTTTATCTATACTCTCACACTCCTTATCCAAAAAAGGCGGGTTTTTGGAAGAGGGAGAGAGGATGTCCTTTTCCAACGAGCTCCTCTAAACTAAACTCTCAAAACTTGATGACACCATTTCCCTCTCTCCCAGGGGAGAAAAGGCCTTAACATAAGAGGATTGAGGAGGTACCGAATTACTAGAGGGATTTACTATTGCAAGGACAAAATTTGAAAGGGAATTTGCACAAGGAATAACGGCCTTACCAGGGATGGGATCCACCTTTTTGATGACCTCCTCCTTTGAGATGTCCTTATCCTCAAGAGCAACTCTGTCACCTTTTTCCTTTACGTCATAGTTTGCTCCCATATCCGACGTATCTTAGACTCTCTTCTTCGTCCAGACTTTCGTATGATTTATGAAGCTAGAAGCGAGGTTTGGACAGTCCTTGATTAAGTGACCTACTTGTTGGCACCCATAACATCGAAAAGGGATCTTCCAGTAGTCCAATCTCTATCTCCATATGCTCCCATGCATTTCCAATTTTATCTCCTCATATAAGCCATCTCTGATATCCAATTATTCCAGAATTTTAGCACAACGTTTGTGCACTTTCTGCTCCCAATCGTCTTCCAGGGCTACAAACCTTCCAAGCTTGCCGCTAATTTCCTCCAGAATTGCTTTATGCCATAACACCATAGGAAGTCTTGGTAGAATCACCTAGACTTGCTGCAAGCTTTGAGGAACCCTCCCAGCATCGAAGTCGACCTGCCACCTTTTCAGTGTTAATCCAAACGGTCCCCACTTCCATTTTTGCTCCAATAGCTTAAGTCTATCTTCCTTAGACTTTACCTTAAACATGATCCATCCTCTCGACAGACTGTGAAAGTGAGGGACTTGATCCATAAATGGTTTCCAGTTCGCTTCCATCCACCTCCTTAATGCGGTTTCTCCTACCATTTTTCCATAGAAATGACCTACTAGCACATAATTGAGGTTGTTCAGAACTTCTTCAATCCCGATTTCTCTACCCACCAATAGCGAAGCTCTCTCCTTTTTAGCACGAGTTCCTTTTTCCCTTTTTGTAACATGATTCACTTCGGCTATGTGCGTACCTGTGACATTATTGTCTTGTGTGGGAGTTGAATGGATTCTAGAATTCAACATTGGATTGAGCAAGGGAGGAGTCTTTTTGATCTGATCTGCATCCAAATCTTTGATGTTGCATTTAATCTCATGATTAGAGCATAAAATAGGGATCCCTGGAGAGGGGCTATCATAATCGACTTCGTTGATGACCATCCTTACATGGATGCCGTAGCATAGAAAGAGGAACGAAACTTGAGATGATAGCTCGGGACTCGGGGGTGAGAAGATAGTTAAGAAGGAAAAATCTTAAAAGCTAAAAAAAAATAGCTTCTTCGCAACTTCGAACCTTCGGACTTTACCCCCGAATCGCAGAGCAATCCCCCATATAAATTGTAGTGAAGCCATTATATACCAACATGTTAGTGTAGAATTTAAACCTAAGTGAAGAGGTTAACAAACACTCCCATCAATCATAATCATATGTTATAGTGCAATAATGTAGAATTATAAAAAAACACACTAAAAATTCTAAGAAAAAAATAAACATGGCATCTCAAATAAAATTTGATCTCAAGAGATCAAGGTGCATCATCAAGGGCAAATATAGCTACTACAGATCCACAACTACGCTTTTTTTTTCAGCAGAAAAATCACCTTTGTAGGTTGAGCAAACTGTGAGTTGGTAATCCAAGCCAGAAGATCTCTCGACGGAATTGAACCCTGGTGGATGGAATGAAATCCATCTAACCCCACCAATGAACCAACGTCGACACTTTATACAAAAAAAAATTACTTTTCAAGTGATAACAAAGTCAACCATCTCGAACCAATATACCTGGATTGAGCTCTCTGAGTACAACATAAAATATAGGGCAAGTGTTCACGTGAGAATTTCTTCATCTCCGTTGTAGATTTTAAATAACTTTTTTGAGTTTTATTATTTACTGCCACGTACGTGACTTTCTTCTTTGAAATGTTGCAGGAAGTTAAATTCTATTTCAATGTTGGGAATTTTGTCTCCTATTTATTCATAATATATAAAAAAAATGGAATTTGCCTCGATAAAAAAAAAACATACAATAACCTTTGTCATCCACTCCACTCTATACAATCTTCCTAGATAAGATCAATTTATTTTTATAACCTGGACCCCACCGCAAAATTCTTTACTTCTCTCCAATTGGGATGCTCAGACAATTCTTTGCCTCTATTTGCCAACTTATTTTTCTTTTTCTTTTTAAATTATTTGACAGGAATTTATTTTATTATTATTAATTTGTACCATTTCCTTTTATCTTAAACAAGGAATATAATATTTGATTAAAACATTCTAAAAACATTAAATTGATGCCTATGATTGAAATATTAGAATTCACTATATATATATATATATATATATATTGTGAATGTATTGCCAGCTCTATCAGCAATTCTTGTCATTCTCTTGACTGTACTTAGATATCTCTATAGCTGCTGTTGTTTCAATTTTCATAAACAATTCTCAATTGTTTTTTATTGTCTGCCCTAAGGCTGATACCAGTTTCTCTTTATATCAAGCTTCAGTCAGAGTTATCAATTTGCATCAGTTGACAGAGTTATGGCCGTCCCTGTACAGAGAGCTCACAGTATGGCTGACAGGCTGCCAGAAGCATTGAGGCAGAACCGTTACCAATTCAGAAAGTGCTTCTCAAGGTGAAGTTCCATTAACAATTATCAATTACATCAAATATTCCTCATTTAATATCGAATTGCATGGTGATTTGTCATTAACATATTGAGTGTAGATGTTTGTCTAAGCTGTATCAGTGTTTTTAGAAACGATCATTATATCTGTGCGGTTATTTTTACAAGTGACATTTTGTGAGTATTTTCATGCGTTATGGTATTTGATTTGGGAGGAACATGAGTGAGGCAAGAAAAGATTAATAATTAATATATATACACAAAGGTGTACTTATGTGAATTTCCCTTCACCCTTCTTTTCGAACTATTTAAATTGTATACATTCCTCTAATTTTTGACCAGATTTGATCGAAAAAAATATGGAAAATAATTAAGATGGAATGAATGATGTTAGGTCGTTATTGGAATATGTCACTGATTTAGGCTATGGTAACTTCAAAAATTCACTAAAATTTTATCAGTCAGCAACTTTCTTTCTGTTTAGAATGCAGATGATCGTGACAGGTCTGCATTTCAGAGCTGCTCCGGTTAAGGTCTTTCCTTATACTACAGAATTATGAAAATGATGAGTTGGTATGGTTAGTTAGGCACTCGGAGCCTGAGGTCATCAAGACTAGCCAGAAATTTCATTTTGAGTTTGTGGGTTCAAACATAACTCTGGTCTTATTAGGTACCGCTGTTCTCTTCATGGCTTGGATGGTCCACACCAACCGCATATGGCTACACCTGGGAGGGAATTGGGCGCTTAAATCCTTTGCTGACTTGTGCCTAATTTGCTTTTGTAGATTTATGCATATATTGTGCCTCCCTACAAAGAATTGCAGTTATAACAGTATGCAAATTTGCCCAACTTAGTTAACAAATAATGGCAAACAACATGAATACTGATGATAAGAGAAGCTTTTATGTACATTACTTTTCTGAAGGATTCTGTGATGAATGTCACAGGTTTGTCTCACAAGGTAAAAGGATTCTACAGATACAAGAATTAATGAACGAGTTTGCTACAATAATAGAGGATCCGGCCGAAAGAAATATTATTCAAGAAGGGGTGTTTGGTCGTATGTTACAGTCAACACAGGTATACCGATTTCATTTTCATGATTGTTTTGTCTATTTTTGTCCATTGACATTTATTTATGCAAGGCTGTTATCTAGTATCTGATTATTGATGCCAATATCTGACGTATAATTGAGCAGGAGGTTGTCATTGTCCCACCCTTTATTGGTCTGGCTATACGAACAAAGCCTGGGGTTTGGGAATATGTTCGTGTCAATGGCAATGATCTTTCAATAGAGCAGATTACGGTACCAGAATACCTAAAACTCAAGGAATGCCTCGTGGATGAGGAATGGTAAGGAACAATTATGTTCCTGTCTTTTTCTCGGGGAAGTAAAAATGATATCAAGTAGAACAAATTTCGTTTTTGCATTTTAAGGTGCCTGGCACAAAAGTATGCTTACACTGGAAGTTGCAAATGCATATTGATCTTTTTGATTTTGTGTTTAGATGTATATAATGTCCAAATTCAAGCAGAAAGAGGTATTGATATCAGTTTGACAAGAGTTATTGATATTTAGTGTTGTGAATGGATGATGCACACAACTTTTTGCGGTTTAGGACTTGGATAAACAATGCTTATAAAACAGTCCTTATCTACCCTGTTTCTTTTGTTTTATTACTATGTGAAAACTGAGCGTATTCGTGGTAATGTACCTACAGGCCTAACAGTGAGTATGCATTAGAATTGGACTTTGAGCCCTTCAATGCATCGTTTCCTCGTATGGCAAAGCCCTCATCAATTGGCAATGGAGTCCATTTTTTGAGCCAGCATCTGTCATGCCGGCTCTTTCATGATGCACAAAGCATGCAGCCCTTACTTGATTTCCTGCAAACGTGTAATTATTGCGGTCAGGTAAAATAATGCAATCTTTGCTCTGTTATTGTCTTATTCTCATAGCTAGAATCATTTGGGATGAAGCAGATTCAGGACCAGAGTTATCTGGTCAGTTTCCATGTAGATTATACTTTATGCTACTTAATCTTATTTACAGAATGTAATAATGTATCCCGTGCTTCATATCATGCAAGTCAAATTCTGCATTTTGAGGCGTATTTGAAATAGCATTCTTTTCAGATAGCCAAGGAATTGCATTAGTTTTGAATGTTTTGGATAAACCTTCACATGAATGTCTCGGACTTCTCCATGAATTCAAGTTTCTTCCATTTCTAGAAGGCACAATTAACTATAAGCTCAAAATTTGAGATTAAGGACAATATCACTAAGGCTGGCAAGGAGCAGGACAATATCATTCCTCTGCTTACTCAACTGACTTAAAAGTTCGACTGCATTTTTACTTTGTTTAAGTCGCTTCAGATTTTGGTAACCTGAACAACTAGTGTTTCTATCATTGACCTTGGTTTAGTGTATGGACTGTTTGCTTTAATCCATTTCCCTTGATTGGCAGAAACTTATGGTGAACGATACGATAAATAGCGTGTCCCAGCTTCAAACAGCCTTGCGCAAGGCAGAGGAAATCCTGTATGATATCCAAAAGGATGCACCATATGAAGAATTTGAGCACAGGTAATGAAATCCTTAAGCCTCCCACAACGAGGGCATCTATCATTTGTGGAATACAGGTTTTGATAAAGACCAGATATCATCTTAAGCTTGCATTTGTATCATTAGATTCTTTGTTTCTTTCAGAATTCTTATTGAAAATAACTAGATGCCGAGCAAACTCAACATTCTTATTTGGCTAAAAAGTTCCATCTTTATAACTGGGCAGATTCCAGGACATTGGACTAGAGAAAGGATGGGGAAAAGATGCGCATAATGTACTTAACACGATCCATTTACTCTTGGAGGTTCTGCAGGAACCTGATCCAATTGCCTTAGAGAAATTTTTAGGAAAAATTCCCAAAGTATTGAATGTAGTAATATTCTCACCTCATGGCTATTTCGGCCAAGCGGATGTTTTGGGATTACCAGACACTGGTGGACAGGTAATTTTTATGTTCTGTTTTCATCATACATTTTTCATGATAATTGTAATAGCTGCTGGTTTGTCACTGTGTCAGTTTACATAGGACCATTCTCTCTTGAAATAACAACGACTTTATATAAAAAGATCCAAAGATCCTCCATATTGGGTCTACATCAACTGCTATTTGAATGCATTACAATTGAAGTAGAGATATAAAGGAATACATCATGATACCAAAGACACTCCTTATCCTCCCTTAAGAACTTCATCTTATTGTTATGCGAAACACAGGTTGTGTACATATTGGATCAAGTTAAGGCATTGGAAGAAGAACTGCTGAGCAGAATTAAAGAGCAGGGACTTGAAATTACACCTCGGATCCTTGTGGTAAGATGCTATTGTGTACTATCATAAAGCATTAGTTTCTACCATTTAGACAATCGATTGTTCATTTCGCAACAGGATGCAAAAGTACATTTTTCTTTTAATGTAATCTCCAAACCGATTGGATCTATTTGTAAGTGCACAAGTGTGTTTCCTGATTTGATCATTTTCTTGTATTTCAGGTGACTCGTCTTATCCCCGAGGCCCAAGGGACTAGATGCAACCAGAGAATTGAGAAAATTCTGAACACACAATATTCACAGATATTGCGTGTACCCTTCAAAACAGAGAAAGGGGTTCTGCAACGCTGGGTTTCTAGATTTGATGTTTGGCCTTATCTTGAAAAGTTTGCAGAGGCAATTCCCATGTCTATCATAGATTTTTTTCAGATTTTCAATTTCTACGTCCATTATGCACACAGCTCTCTACATGGAAAATAGTGAAATGCAAAACTTCTCGAACTATAGAAAGCTTTCACTTCAACATATACAGATTTTTAAGTTTAAAATGTTGCGTATTTCATTTTGATTGTGTTCAGCAATATGTAGTTATCTTTTTCCTCTATGTTATGTTGACTACATAGTTTGCTCATCTATGGACTTGTTATGTATATATATTCAGGATGCAGCAAATGACATAGTTGCAGCATTGCAAGGGAAACCTGACCTGATACTTGGGAATTACAGTGATGGGAATCTAGTGGCTTCATTGGTTGCAAACAAATTCGGGATCATTCAGGTGATTAGTCCCTGGCATAATGCTTAATGATGATAGTGATACTTTCTTGCCTGTCATTTTGATAGAACGATTCTTGAAACAACATTAACCATTTCATTGACCCTTGTATCAGTGCAACATAGCTCATGCATTGGAAAAGACCAAATATGCCAATTCAGACCTAAATTGGAAAAAGTTTGAGGAGAAGTATCATTTCTCTTGCCAATTCACTGCTGATATTCTTGCAATGAATAATGCTGATTTCATCATTACAAGCACATACCAAGAAATTGCAGGAAGGTGAGTTTGGTGACATTCGAAGGTTTAAGATCATTTTTTCCAACTGGAATACTCTTTTAGTACGTTGAAATAGTTGATGAGACATTTTCTGTGAAACCCATATTTGTAATACCATAACCTTGATAAGGATTAAAATGTGAATATATAGAGAGCATATGCGTGAAGCAAAGGGGCTTAAGCCTCATGCTTTTTGGATTAGCATTGAATAAGTTTTGAAAGTTGGCTGAAATGTTTATAATTTCCATATTGTGGTGGATGCAGTGAGGACACTGTTGGGCAGTATGAGAGCCATGGTGCTTATACACTACCTGGGCAATACCGTGTAGTCTCAGGCATTGATGTTTTCGATCCCAAATTCAACATTGTGTCTCCTGGAGCTGATATGAGCATATATTTCCCTTACAAAGAAAAACAAAGTCGGCTTACACAATTCCATAAAGCTATTGAAGAACTTCTGTTCAACCCTGTTGACACACTTGAACACAAGTAAGTCACATTCTTGCTTTAGAATGGTTTCCTGGTCTTCCTGAACACATACAGACATGCACAGATAGAGATAGTACGTTTTGATACTCTTATGGACTTTGCCTCTTAGCCCTTCCCAGGGCTTGGAACAAACTTCTATACATAATCAACACTCTCATGTAAAGTTGAGCTTAGTTAGCATTCAGATATCCATGTTTGGATGTGTTGTTCTGCTACTTCACCATGTTTGATCTCTGTTGATTGTGTGCTCATGTTAATACATACATACTCTTAAGCTCAGAATTCTATGTATTGATTATCAAGTATTATATGTACTTATCAAGTATTACATGTACTAGAAACTTTGCCAATCCAGAAGTTGGCTTTGATGCACAAGACTTCTACTAACATAGAGGTGTCCATGTCCTTTTTGGGTCCCCTTTCTTGTGATTACTGTCTTTGTGATGCCTTCTTAAATGCAAGCCTAAATATTTACATGTACTAAAAATTTTGCCATTCCAGAAGTTGGCTTTGAGGCACAAGACTTCTACTAAAATAGAGGTGTCCATGTCCTTTTTGGGTCCCCTTGATTATGCCTTCTTAAATGAAGGCCTACAAAAGTCATAGTGGCATATCCACTGTTGAAGATTTTATTCCACTTTAATATGTCTACTACGTCCAGAATCCTTGGTTGTCCCCTGAACCTACTCCTGGTAATCTTGATCTCAGAAAAAGTATTACTTCCCGTTACGCAATCTTTTCAATGCTTGTTCAGGCAAGGCCTGCCAATAGGAGGTACAGAGTTCAGGTAATTACAATCATTGATCATTTACTGTAGATCACCTTTCCACACATCGGACCCATTCCCAAAAGGCTACCAACCTTGAAGCCTGTTCTCACATCTATCTTTAGTTGTTCTGATACCCTCACCAATGTATCTACATACACATCCTTATATAATTCCGATTATATACCATATTAATTCAAGGAGAAGAGGTCCCATGGACCAGGTCAGGTAGGTCTTAAAGGAAGTTAAAAACAAACATACCATATATGTTAGTGGGTGTATAAATTTGACGTCATTTTTCTTTTTCTTTTGTGTTAACAGAGGTTTGCTCCGTGACAAGAAAAAACCCATTATATTTTCTATGGCTAGACTGGACCGAGTGAAAAATATGACAGGACTTGTAGAATGGTTTGGAAAAAACAGTCGGTTGAGGAAGCTTGTGAACCTTGTCGTGGTGGCTGGTTTTATTGATTCATCAAAATCAAAAGACAGGGAAGAGATTGCAGAGATTGAGAAAATGCATGGCCTCATAAGGAAGTATAATTTGGATGGTGATTTTAGATGGATATCTGCTCAGAAAGATAGAATACGTAATGGGGAGCTTTACCGTTGTATCGCCGACACAAAGGGTGCCTTTATTCAGGTTTGTATTTCCTTATGTTAGAAAATTTAGAGGAAGAGATAACTTACATATGTTAGATTGTTGAGGAAAGAGATAAGTAGTTGAAGCTGAAGCAGGATAGAAGTTTACAGCTTCACAAAACTCCCTATATCTTTCAAATTACCCATTTACTTAGCATTAGGCATGATTTAAATGCCTTCTTCTTTGAAGTGGCGTGTTATGAGAAACCCCCCTATAGATCAGAGAGAATAAAACTAATTTTTTCAGCAAGTAAACGCTTTTCTTTACATGAAGCTAATGATATTCTTGGTTTGATCACTGGTGTGTGCTGTAGCCTGCTCTTTATGAGGCTTTTGGGTTGACGGTGATCGAAGCTATGACATGTGGGTTGCCAACATTTGCTACTTGTAAAGGTGGCCCTGCAGAGATTATCATCGATGGTGTTTCTGGTTTTCATATTGATCCAAATAATGGGGACGAAGCCAGTGAGAAGATTGCAAACTTTTTCCAAAAATGCAAAACAAATACAAATTATTGGAATGCAGTCTCGGACGCAGGGCTTCAACGCATATACGAAAGGTATTTAATTACTATATATATGGTTTTTAATTCGTTGATTTTGAGAGTCAACTCGTAACCTGAGTATTCGATTTTTGGTAGAGATTTCACTGTAACTTGGTACCACTTAAACTATTCATTAAAGCTTTTAACCTTTCTTCATTATTGTTCAAGAACCAAGAAATTCAAGCGGTCCTTATTTAGATTCAATTCTCACGGTTGGTTTGTAAATTATTGATTAGTGTCATTTAATAAGTTTTAAAACTGAAAACTCAGTTTTTCAAGATGTGAGTTGTTAATGTATATTTTGATTTTACTTTCAAATAATAAATATATCATTTTTTTTTCCAACATTTTATTTTTTATAAATGAAATAGTACTTTGTGATTATTATATTGTCTCGTAATTTATTTAGAAAATCATTTCATCTCATAATTGTATGTGATACGAATTTTTTTAATATATGTTAATTGTTTAATAACTGTTTGTTTGTGTTTGTGTAGCTATACATGGAAGATTTATGCAGAAAAATTAATAAATTTGACCAACATCTATGGGTTTTGGAAATATGTATCAAAAAACAAGAGAGAAGAAATTTATCGATATATGAAGATGTTTTACATTCTAAAGTACAGAAACTTGGTAAGTGAATAAAATATATATATTTTTAATCATTAAAATATTTTGCATTATAAGAATTTGCTTAATTCTTAATAATTTCTTCTTTTCTAAAATGCTTCTATGGTTGATAACTATATGGTTTTTCTTCTTATATAGGTGCAAAATGTGCCCATAACAATGGATAAGGGTTTTGAAATCTCAAAAGAAAAACAATATCCAAAACTCACAATGGAAGATTCTGGATCAATAAAAAATGTACCCATAGAAGATTTTTGAGATCTCAAAAGAAGAGCAAGCTCCAAAAACTCACAATGTAAGATTTTGGAGGCAATGGGTATGTGTTTAACTTTAAAAAAGTAAGAAAAATAATTTATATTTTGTTTTTCTTAATTATGATGGAAAAAAAGAATTTATATTTTGTTTTTCTTAATAGTGATGGAAAAAAGAGAAACCAAAATAGCATAGAATCATCTTAAACTTTGAATTTATTAGTGTTTTTTATTATTATTATATTTAGAAATCATATTTGGATAAACTTTAAATTTATTATATTTAGAAATCATATTTTGTTATTGACTATTTCATTTTTCCATGGAGGTTAAATGGTAGTCAATCACACATTAAAATGTGATTATCTAACTAAAATACACAATAATAGAATCTTATTATCATTGAGTTAAAACAAATTTGGTTTATGGAATATGTGTTAACTCTTTTTAATGATGGAGTGAAACTAATTTTATAAGGTCAAACACCTTCCCTCTCTCTCACACACACACACACACACACACTATAAAGCAATAACCATGTTAATGAGTCAAATACCTTCCATCTCTTTCACTCACTCACACACACACACACATATGAGTCAAACACCTTTCCTCTCTTTTTCACATACACACACTAACACTATAATGAAGCAAACAAATTTCATGTGCAATTTTCCAAAACAACAACTTACAATATTGCATGTTTTTTCATTATTATTTTTTTTGTAGAACAAAGGAGCGCCAAGATGAAGAATAATCTTTGAGAGATTG
The DNA here is from genome assembly GCA_027924585.1 of Larix kaempferi. Classification (NCBI taxonomy): domain Eukaryota; kingdom Viridiplantae; phylum Streptophyta; class Pinopsida; order Pinales; family Pinaceae; genus Larix; species Larix kaempferi. Next base: position 79,041,900 of record BSBM01000001.1, read on the forward strand.
AAGACCTACATCATTACTAGTTGATACATGTGACGTGTATATATATATATATATATATATATATATATCTTATTTGTTTAATTTTTACTCTCATCTATACTTAAAATTAAATACATTTTATTATATATGGTTTTTAATGGAAGGTGGGATAGTTGTAAAATGCTATTCATTTTTAAATCTAACTTTTATTTTTGTTAAAATAATGCAAAAATATTTCAATTCATTTATTGCACTTTTAAAAAATCTCATTATGAATTGATATTTTAGTGTTTTCCACATTTTTTCTCCACCTTGATGTTTAAGAGGAGATTGTAGCATGTACTTGAATGGACCAAGCTTCAACTTTTGATTATTGAGACTTTTGTTATTAGTTTATATATTTTTATTTTCAATATTAATTTGTGGTTGGTAAATGTTAATAGGTGATGAATCTTTTTTAGCTTTGCAAGTTCTTCCTGCATTGTTCTAGTGAAAATTACGAGGAGGGGGTGAGCAATAAAACCCATAATAGGAATTTAATATAAAAACCCATACTTATAATAAAAAATGTCGATAAAAAATCTTCGAAAATTTAAGATTTTTAGAGACCGACTGAGCAAAAGTGAAGAAAATAATACCTATAAATTTTATTCAACAAAATGAAAATGATGTTAACAAATGATTAAGTTAATTTAAGATTAATATTATATACAACAAAATAAAAATGATAACAAATGGTTACCTTAATTTAAGGTTAATGTTATAGAGTGAAAAATGTTTAATAAAAGGACATCAACTCAATGCATATGATGTAATAACATGAAATTTTAAACCTCTTTCACTATTTAACCATTTCTTTTCACGATAAGGCATTGAAAAAAACATATTTTAAATATAAAATTTTGTGACTTAATACTTGTGTATGTTTTTGCCAGTGCTTTGCTTGAATTTGTAATTAGATAGCCCTAAATCAACAACCTTTCACTATATACTTAGTTTTGGGTATATTCAATTTTCAATTCTTTAAAAAAAAAACCTTAACTAATTAATATGGCATATTTTAAAGGAGTTATGACTAAGGAAGTATTTGAAGGATGAGTAATCATTTATTTACTCACCAAAATGTAGCACAAAAAAGGTTAAAAACGGAAAGACAAATTTACCATTTTTACCTCTAAATAATATTATGTAGTTCTATACCATGCTATTAACCTCACACAACCTCGGTTACAATATAAATTGAATGCAATTCATTGAAGATGGGTTCATGATAATATGGAGAAACGTTTGAAAGGGGCTGGGAACCTGGCGTTGGACAAGAGATACAAAGAGTATCGTCTAGGGGATTACTCGCACTGGATGCAAAAACGGGTCTAGAATGCCTATAATTGGAAAAGAATAGAGAGCTGCATCCGTGATGCCATACAAGGAGAGTGTGAATTGGTTTTCCAATGGTATCTATGAGAATAATTTTTCCCCAATTGAAGTTTTCTTTTTCAATTTCAGTTTTGGGTACATTTTCTTTTGTACCGGGCATGCAAGCAATCACAAGGAATGAAGTGTACAACTCATATAAAATCCTTCTCCTCCTTTCTATACGACTTTGGAATAGGACGATGTTGTAACTTGAGGACTAAAAGCCTTTATCTCATAACTTCTTCCCACCGCCACATCCCGTCATGTGATTGAATCCATGAGAGTTGCACGGATGAGTTGATGACACCACTTCTTCTGAGAAAAAGAAACTTATGATGGACGGATGACTTGCCCTTGCCTAACGATTCACGACTCACAAATTTTCTTGAACATATCGATTCACCCTAATAATATCACGAAATATATGGATGAAATATATTTAAATGAAATATCTATAGAAATAACTTGTCCCCTCCATCAAAATCAACAAGTTCCACGAGGTGGCAATGTTCTCGATGTTGCAAATATCCATTGTTGTAAGATGGAAGCTATATAAATAAGAACATATATTCCTAAGGTCTTGTTTGTTGGTTAATGTGACTAGTTAAACTCAAATCAAAGATAGTTACCAAGTGGTCTTATTACTACATTCTTATCCTAGACTAACACTCTCTTTTGATAAGGTACTTGGCTCCACTTGGGACCTCATAAGATCAAAAGTATATCTTCCAAAGAGTGACTACCTAGCAATATTATGCTAGACTAGAGAAATCATCCGTATTTGTAATGTTATTAATTCAAATGACCTTATGTCCAATCTTTGAATATAGTCTTATTACAATCCTAACTCTAAGCTATTCACAAATGGGTTTGGCTTAATTAAAAGCGACCACCAAACTTTACCCCAAGGGGTCACAACCCACTATGTGGTATGTTCACCCCCTATAATAGAAGATTTATAAGTCCTACAATACCTCTATATTAAGTTACATGGCCCACCTCGGATGCAACGGGAAGGAATTTGCTTATCGTTTCACCGCTTAAACGATTATGTATTTCTTTAATGGATTGATCTTGTCGGCAATCGGGTCATGCACAAGGCTCGAGGGATTCCCAAGGCCTACGTCATGCCCTCCCTGGACAATAAAACTTTGACAAAATTGCATAATAAAAACCCCGATTTAATACTCCATTTTCAACTTAGGCCAAATGCTCATGCACATAAGAATTCGGCCTCCAAATAATACAAAATTGTGATTTATATATGTCCCCCATTGGGGACATAATAAACTAGGAGAGGGAAAAAAAAGGTTTAATGAAGATGCATTTAAATATAAGGACACAATACTTAGGCGGGCTATGTCAGAAACTTAATTTGAAATGAAAGCGGGGAAGTTTTTTTAAGTAGTAAAAATGGATTTGGGGTAACCACATGATTTTATTATTAAATACAAAATTAAAAATAATAATGAAATAAAGAGACAATGATGCCTTTTGTCTCAACAAAAAAGCTTGCAGAGAAAAAATAATAATTGCCAAACAATTAGATCAAGCTTTAGGGTATATATATATATATATATATCAATCATTTTTTGTTATTATAAGTTTTTATTGTAAAGAATTAAAGATAAAAATTTGCAGGGTTTTTCACATCTAAAGCTTAGTATTTGCAGTTCATTGTTCATTGTAATGGGAATTTCAATGACATGTAAAATGTTGTTCAACATGTTTAACTTATATCTCTAATGGATAAAAACTATGAGTAGTTATCTAGTAGAGGAACTCACATGATAATTACCTCATAATAATATGCTATAAGATCATAATAAAATTCTATAATCTACGCAGGTAACAAAAACACACATTAAAATAAATTTCTAGCAATTATTCAAACAAGAGCCTTGGACCATGTGCCAAGAGCACATCGATGAGGTTAATAAAGTAATCGAGGCCTTTAACATTTGCATCAATATATTTGATACTTCAATATACTTGAGTAAGCATCATGTCAGACCTCTAATAGAAATATACAAACAATAAACCTCGACCAAGAGATTGTATAGGCAATGGGAAAAGCAATTATTTGTAATTATAATTATTAACTATGATTAATATTCAAAAGCATGATTAACAAGTATGATTAACAACATGTAGTATTTATTTACAATAGTAATGATTTGAAAATACAAAGACTAAATGCCAATGTTTGAATTACAATATGGAAACCCTTTTCACAGGCGCAACTCTTATCAATGCACTTCTATAGACATTGAAGTGCCTAAAACTATTGTATTTTGCTAGATTAAAAAGAGAATCAAGAACAAGGAATTCTTTGTCTCATATTCGCAATGGGTACTCTCGCAAGTACATCTAGTTACTATGAGTATTAGGAGTGAATGTTAATAACCTAAAGCCATTCCTTAACTGTATAGCCTCTAATCCCCACCTTAACAAACACCATACCTTCTTACCCTAACCCTTAACTCCCCTACACATAATTACATAATATGCTTTCCTATATTGGGAGTTAGACTAAAGTTACCAGTTATCAATGAGTTAAACCTTGATGTTTCTTTCAAAGATTTCTCGGAGTTATCCATCTGTTTCTTAGCCCATTGAAAATCCTACACAAGCTTGACTCAAAGTGTCACCCCTTAGTTAGTGGTAAAAAGTAAGAAAATGACTACTAAAGAGAATTATTACATGAAAGTTGCTTAAGAGCAAAATAATTGTCCAAAGATTTACCACAACATCTCTCTAATGCGAAATATCATTAGCTAGACATGCATTTATGACAATGGAGGAAAATTTGGGAGGTAAACACGGTTTCCACCAGGTAATGGTTAATATTAATAAGAGAAAAATAACTACTCAAATATTTACCACAACATCTCTCTAATGAGAAATATCATCATCTAGACATGCATTAATGGCAATGGAGGAAAATTTGGGAGGTAATCACAGTTTCCACCAGGTAATGGTTAATATTAAAAAGCAATTACATCAACATGGAGTTTTCGGAAGCTCAACGATTGTGTGGCCGATAAGGACATGGAAAAAGTAACTAACAGAGCGACACAAAGCAATTCCAACACTCACCATCGTTAATTGACCATCAAAATGCTCTCCTAATCACGTGAACGATTGCAGAGTCGAAATTGCCCAAAAATTAATAAAAAAATGAAATCGAGTTACCCAAAGAAAATGAATATTAAGTCATGCACTTACAATAGGTATTATTCAAGTTTAATGTTTAAACAAGTGTTGATAGTTGAAAGTGAAATGTAGGAAATATTAACTTGGGTTGCAATAATTTCACTTGAAGAGAGTTGCCTTAAATTTTTGAAAAGGTAAGCATTGTCCTTGAGCAAAGAGAGTCTTTACTAAAGGTCAAGGCTTGAAGAACCCTTTCTGAATTAGTGTTAGTGATGATTTGTGTTGAACTTTATAAATGTAATTTCTAGTAATAGTAAACATGCAACATGAGTAAAGTAACTTGAAATTGAGCTGAAATTAATAACTAGTTATCAAGACTTACATTAGACAATGCTAGAATACGTTTAGGGCCCTACTTGAATTCAAAGAGAACAAGATTCCAACACAAACAAAGGCAAGCAATCATTTATTTGGTTTGTTTGACTCTTTTCCCTATACACTCCTTATATTTGGCTTGTTCAAGTTTTGTTCTTGGACACTCCTTATAGTTTATACCTCCCATGTGTCGGACAAAGCAAATCAATCATTGTATATGCATATACATTTTTCAAGGGAAATTCCAAGTAGTATGCATCGTAATATTAAAGACAATAGGATGTTTTAAAAACAAGGATACATCCATGATATTTCATAGAAGCAAGAACATGTCCATTATAACTTTATCTAATTTAATTTTCAATATTATTGTATTTTTGCATAATTCAAGCGACATAAAGGCTACTTTGGGACAACATGCGACTGTTTTTTAAGATTGATATGGCATTGATGGTAGATGTCTTCTACTTTGCAATATGGGCATTACTTTTCAAGTGACCATGATCTTACCAGCTTGTTTATTTCATTACAAACAAATTTGAGTGGCCTTCATAAAATATATGTTCGAGAGATTTACAATTTTTTTTAATCTTTTTTTATATAAATTTTATTTTTCATCTCTTTTTGTCTTAAATATTTTTTGGAGTTAAGATGAATCTATGCCAAATTAAATGCAAAGCATTTACCTTGTTTCCTTATTGATGCTTAATAGTTTTGAAGTTAAAACAAATCCGTGTCAAGATTAAATGCATGAAGGTCTAAAGCATTGTGAATGTGAAGTTTCCCTAGTTCTTAATATTATAATATTCCATTATCAAACATCCATAGTTAGTGTAGGTTGATTCTTGTTGGTGTCTATTTAAACTTGAAAGTAAAAAATGTGTAATGGATGGACACACACCACATAGATCTCCAAAAGTAAAACTAAAAATCAAACTGTCAAACTCAACTCCTTTCTCTAAAATTTTTCCAAGCATACTACAAGTAGCATAGAGCTAAAAAGTACATCCATTCTTCCTCTTGCACTTTAAAGGCATAATCAATACTGCAATTTTGCAGTAGTTTGAGGAGTATATCAAAAACATCCAAGTTGTTGCTTGAAAGTTCCACTGAAAATTTTATTCTATATGCTCTTTATAAGCAATTGTTGGGAAGTGCAATACTTGTGTGTTAAAACCCCAATGTTTTTTTTAAAACTTAATTGTCAACAATAATTCACCTATCATGTCTATATCATTAACTAGATTTTATATGGAGAAAATGCCACAATATCAACAATTTGTACCCGTTCTCTCTTCCAAAAAGACTCCTGCTTAGAAAATCTAAATCTTGTTGTTATAGGAAAGAATCCAACTGTAGGCAAACTAATTCCATAAAATTGCAAATTTTTAGGATGGTGAGTGTTATGGAATCCAACAAATTTTGAGTGCAAAAGAAGATATATTGTCATAAAAAAAGATGGAACAAAGAAAGCCAGTGGTGGAACATCTCACAAGAGGATAACAATTTATGCGGGTGAAGTAGATTGCTTGGAAAAGCATGCCATATCACTAGACTATACCCATGGAAAAGGAGAGTAGTTGGTCCATCTATATAATTTTAACCATGGAGAAGGGGATGCATACTACATTTGCTTTAAATGTGTTTCTTGAATGGTTGCTTGGAACATTTTTGAAGCAAGCCTATCTTATCCCAAAGAAGGAGGGAACACTTTTAATGAAGTGATTTTGAATCAATCCCCTACTCTCTTTAAATCAAGAGATTTGAAGTTGATAAGCGATAACAAACTAAAGTTGATATAGACACCCTATTTACTCTTTAGAAATGTTTCTAGACTAATCTCATATCAAATTTATATATTCAACACGGAGTGATTGCCTTCATTTGGATTTGTGATTGCTATTGTTTGAGATTCCTGAAACAAATTGAAATAACACCCAATGTTGAGAAAATTGGAGAGAAGCAAGATCGGTGATGAGATTTGAAGCTTAAACATGATGATGGCCAAATTTGGTGCTCGCATGTGTAGTGGTAACTCTTTATTGTATATGATACATTAAAACAAGTTGATTGGTGATAGTGTCACAAACTACGGTAAGGAGGCTCTTGTTGCAAGTCATATGCGAGACGATAAAAGTCACTTCCACATAGGCTAGCAATATGGGGCACAAGTTCTAGTGAACACATGTAAGTGCATGCCAACATCGTACAACACACATCAAAACACTAAAAGTTGACATCAACATATGTCAATTTTTTTGGAGTGGAAGTACTGGACGAAGTGATACACCATTTGGAAATATAGTAGTGCCTCCCGACATTACCAATTTGGTAACTAATTCTTGTAGTTCTATTATCTAACAACTTTGTAAAGATTCCATTAGTTCGAATGTTTTGTTGGTTAGTGAATGTTGGGTGATAGAGAAAGATTGAAATTTAACTAATGCATAGTACTTTTGGGTTAATATGTAGGAAATGCCATTCTTTCATGGAGACCTTTGAAGTTGACAACAAGGTCACTTCCAAATAAAATAAACCAACTCTTAACGAGAATGGAAGGAAGTTGAATGAAGAGAGAACTAAACCTTCAAGCATTTGAAACTATCAGGAGCCAAGTGATCAAATCCCATTATGTGTTTTAACTTGACAAGTGTAGTGCATGGAATGATGGTAAATCAAATCCCATTATGTGTTTTCATTGTAACAATAAGGGACACAATAGAACATAATGAAAATAATACAAGGCATGTTTCCTTTTCTAGGAAAGACTAATCACAATTTTGTTTCATGTTGATGGAAGAAAGAATTTGAGAAAGGATTCACGTGCTTTTTGAAAAAGAGAAGCTGGCATCTCCAATGCGGGCCACTCCGTTAGCAACATACTTACATTCATCCCTGTACCATATTATGCAGAACCTTACTGGGGTAGATATTCTAGGAGAGGCTGGAGATGAGGATAGTCATAAGTCTATTTGAGGGAGTAAGGGGGCTGGTTGGTACGAATGGATAAATTCCTTAAATCAACTAATCAACTGAACAAAGTATCAAGTTTATCTCTATTAGTTTTGGGGACTGGTTCTGATTTTTTTATTATCTTGCAAATGTACCTTGATTGTCCATTCTATTGTAATGGTTGTTTGGAAAATGGTTCTATGTCCATAAGATGATCTAGGATCCAAGTTGAAAAAGAGGGATTGACCCTGTTCTAAAAGTAGCACACAATTCTTGTTCCTCTCGTGTCTCAGCCTCAAAGTTTAATTTCATGTGCTAAGTCTTTAATATATTAATTGCATTTATCCACATAGTATTTACTTGATGAGGCATCATCATATTTCTAAGCAAAGAGACTTCACTTCAAGATGAATAAAATATGTCTACATGAATATATGGCATGCCACACCCATGCATCCACTTAAATCACTCCTAAAAACCTAAAAAATGTCAATTTCCTTCTCATAGAATTATAGGCATAATATAACATACACCACTTACAGAAAACAATGAAACACATCCTCGAATCCCAAGGTACTATACTGTTACTAAGACAATTTAAGCAATTTAACTGCAGGTAAATCACTCCTAAAGATAGAGGGTGTCAAGAAATAAGGGGAACTTTGAAACATGAGCAACACATCCCTCAGGGATAAGTATAATAGTAATTTAAGGTAGTTGGAGAGAGAGAGAGAGAGAGTAACGTCCCCTTCCATCAATACTATGCAAGGAAGGAAACGTGACCAACCTACCGGGCCTATTGGCAATCTCAGCCCCGTTCATTACTAAGAAAATCATAAAAATTAAAAACTTCTGTGTGCAAATACATAACCAATATATACACAGCGAAAATAAACGCAATCAATCTGCAAACTGAAATGCATCAGCATATTTATCTCAAGCAAATGATAAATCAACAGGTAGAGAATCCACCCCATTCTCATACTATGCATAGACTTCATATCAATTCCATTAACATGAACAATTATCATTCTGAATTAACACAGTGCAAGAAACATAATGCATATAACTTAAATCACAGAGATTTGCACACCCACAAATAACAATGCATAACATATATATCACAACAGATGATAAATTCAACATCTAGAGACTCAATTTCGTTCCAATGCCATGCATAGATCCCATATTAGGATAATCATTTCATTTCATCAAACATGGATAATTAACATATTGCAGAACACAAAATGCATATAATTTAAATCACAGAGATAACACTTATCTTGAAGATGAAGCAGTCCAAACAACTGGCTATGTGAGAGCAACGTTCCACCCAGCCATAGACCTCTGTCCAGTTTGTATTCTTTCAGCTGAGAGATCACCCATGCGCTGGGTTGTGTATCCACTAAGGAGGAACTAGATGGGCTCACTCACAGTCATGGTTTCACTCAACAGCTATGCTAAGCCAACACATAGTTGGGTTTATCAAGCATACAAAAGACAAATAAGGAGGATGCTAAGTCAGTGAGCTCAACCACAGAGCTACAAACATCTCAAGCTAAATTCAAGCAATCCAACTCTCTGTTCAAACATCCACACTTGGATTTCTCACCAACCTGTCAACGAATAACTCAATCCCGTCACTGGTTTTCTGGGCTGCAAAAACTGGGTTTTCCTATGGATTTCGGGGTAGCCAATACTCCCAATTTCGCCCCAAGGTTCATATCTATGGATCCCCCATTGGTTTTCACTGTTCAATATCAAATCTGGGCATTTTTGGCTCTTCAAAACGTGGGTTCTTGCAGAGTTGCGATTTCTGGTTTTTCTCCCTGCTGGCAATTCGTTTTTGGGTGAAAAATGATATTGGTCACTTCCACAATGGATTGGGGATGAGGAAGAAGCAATCCCCATGAGGTAGAGTGACTTGTGGTACAAGAAAACAGAGCCCATACCTGCAAATACGAATTTTTGGGCTACCCATGCTCCATTAAAGCCATGGACTGTTTTCTTCAACCACTTCCTTACAACAGAATTAAATGTCAACAAGGAAAGTCAAATGGGTTCTCAAGGTGACATATGGCAGCCTATGGTTCAATCCCACAACCCTCTCACCACTCCCTAGTGGATACACATGGACCCTTCTCATTCGTTGCCTCCATAGTTAGTTTTGGTATTTTATTGCATGATGTTTATTTACATCATTTTTACAATGTTCCATGGCTAAATAGCACATGGGTAACATAATGTCTAATACTTGCCTTTAAATAAAATTTGAGCTTCCACTAGCGGGGCCTTGGCCTTGAGATCCACGCTAGGAAAACATACATCACATGTATACAATATTTACATTGAAATCTAGTATATCCTAAGGGTCAAAATGGGGTATTACAGAGAGAGAGAGAGATGGCATGTGATCGACCTAAATTCTTGAAAGACTTACACTTAAATTAATAGTATTGAGAATTATAGGGATATGAACTACGACAAAACACACAAATTTATAAGCAATATTTTCCATTGATTTTACAAGTGAGTGCATGAAGTTGTTAGAATCCCTATAGGGCACACAGACAAATGGTTGTACACAAATCCAACAAGACACAAAATTAGGCGTGAATGCACAATGATTCTCATTAGGTAATGTACGCAAATACAATGAGAAGGAACAATGAGAAGGGCCTTGGGTTCCAAATTCCCAAGGCGTCTCTTGGAATCCCTCATAATTGTTCATATTCTCTAACCTCGATGGATTATATTCCAACAAACCCCTCCTTAATCTGAAGGGTGTATATGAGTCCAAGAAAAGAGAGCTGAATAAAAGGATTAACAATCTGACTATTCCAAGCAAGTTAGCAAAAGATGACTTCTCCTGCTAAGTACAAGTGCTCTTTGAAGTGGTGGTTTTGGATGACCACCAACCAAAGGGGGATAGCAAAAGATGATGTCTTCTACTAAGTGGGTGGTTTAAGCTAACCACAAATTGTCAATATCAACAGCTATAAAATCATGAACCATGAAGGTGGTTTAAGGATGAACACAAACTTTGGAACTTGGATTGAAGGCTTAGAGATTCTTGGAATGTTTTGAAAAGCTAGCAGAAGCTGTCTGTCTTCTACTGAATGAGTGGTTTTAAGGTGACCACAAACTCTGTAACTTGGCTCAAAGGCTCATAGGTTCTTGGTGGAACATTCCAAAAGGTTAGTAGAATTTGGTGTAATATTCTACTAAATGGATAGTCATGGCTTTGTCTCTGGTTCTGGTTCTGGCTACAACTCTGAGTGTGGCAGGATCAAAGCTTTGACTCTTATGCAAGCTCGCTTGTTTCTGACTGTTCATCATTCTCCCTTGTCAGGAACAATGTGAGGAGACTCGAAGATGTCTCAACTACAAGATGTATCAATACTCGTGAATGAACTATCCAGTATGAAATATATATCTTCTTGGTTGTTGACGACCATCTTCAAGAAGCGATCCACCCATAGTGAATCTTCTCTCTTGCATGTTTCTTCAAATTGAAGCATCTGTCTGATGAGTGGGTGTGCTTTCCACAATGCTTACAAAGGTTAAGATCAAAACACTGATCTTTCATGTGTCCAACTCGATCACAATGTTGGCACGTCAAACTATGAACTGGAGTGGATGAAGATGAACCCTTGTTGAGGAATCTGACACTTTGAAACTGGATAGGCTTGGAGAAATTAGGAATGTGAACTGTTACTTCCTTGTTGTATTCAAGACCAGTTCTGTGCTTGTTATGGATGATTTCTTCCCATGGTCTGATGATGGGCTTGAAAGGAACACATAGAACCTTTGTATGCATGTCTTTATCTTCATTTTATTTTTCTTCTGATTGGGTGCCACTGATTAGCTTATGTGATTATGAAGTGGTATCATTATGTGCAAGCAATTGAACGACATCATAGCGAGGATTATTCTGAACATGAACAAGTTAAAAATGCCTTTCTTCTTGTAGGAGCTGTGACTCAACCTATAGAAAATTAAATATGCCTTTTGAATCTTGCACACAATTTCAATATGAGTGAGGGTGATCTTGTCGACCATGACAGTGTCGTCGACATAGGAAATAAGTAGACTGTTCAGTAACTCTACCAAGCCATTCATTTTCGCCATTGATAAATTGGAAGACTCACTCAGAAAAGGGATTTTTGCAATTCCACCCTTTTACAAACAAGACTCAACAATTGAAATAGTTTACTTAGAGAAACTAGAGGGTGTCGACTTCTATCGAAAATGCACCCGAGTACAATGACTCACTATAAATAATTTCAAGTACAAATGAACTTACAAAACTCACTCACAGTTTGCAAGTTACAAATTTGATGATGATCCTGAGATTGAATTAAAAATAAAAAATTTGAATGCTTTACCTTTGCAAATGCAAAAAAGCCTCCGGACTTTAGTGTACTTGGTAGCTTTGATATGATGCTAATGTCACATCACCATTGTAAACCAACTTGAAAAGTGCCTTTATATATGAAGGTCCATCACTAAATTTGATCAGCAGGTTTATGGTTTTGATTTCTGCAACAAGTTTAAGAGAGCCAAATCCCACCCAAAATTTGTGTTTTCAAGATTAAGGACTAAAAGCCAAAATCCCACCTTCACTCGGATTAAAAATCAATCACCTCTTGCGTACATTACAGTATTTATTTTCAAACACAGGTGCCCAAATTCTTCAATAGCAGTTCGGATCGATTGACACCATATTACTCTAAAGGTAGACTGCCAAGATAATAACATATATACTAATTTAGTCTTTATATACTGTGGTAAATCCAAACTGCAATTACATACTTTAAGTAACTCTTCCCTTTGGAATTGAAGTACTGCGGCTTGCACCTACCAAGTCACAGGGTACAAAACTCTGGCAGTCAACAGATTTCAAATCGAAAGAGGACCCTCTCACGTAGACAATTTAAATCTTAGAGAATATGCAGATAGCAAAACTACCCAACTCGGTAATGGGTCACACTGTCTTCAATTTTCACATCTTCAGTTCAGCCTTCAATTTTAGCTCCACGCAGGTCACGAGGTAGTAGTCTTCAACTGAGTTAGATACCAATTTATTCAAGATACGTAGGTATACTGAAACATCGTGCAGACTCCAAGCCCCACTTCCAATCGTATTCGTGCCCCACGCAGATGGTCTTAGTATATGGCCCACGGTGCACCCTATCTCATATCAAACGATTATGCTGAGGTTTCAATGAGAGTTTGGAAGGTTCCATCAACCATTAGACAAACCAAATCCTACAGAGAATATGTATGGTCCTCAACACAAACGCAATGGTCGTCAATTTTCAGCCATGTGCAAGTAGTCACGCACAGGATTAGGCACAGGCGGTAGTCAAGAGGGCTCTCTGCTGGTGGAACGGGCTCACCGCTGGTGGAGTGGAGGCCCGAGATGGATAATATTGGTCAGCTGAGAGATAGTTCTCACGCGGTAGCTCTAGGCAGCCAATGAAAGAGAGGGCGTTATCACCAAATATTCAATACTAGAATGCTAGAGGAGAGCATACGCAGTAGTATGGAGAGGAGATCCACGATGGTGCTAGAACTTAGCCCATGGGTCTTCAACAACTCCTCATTCTACAACAACTCCACACAAAAGGAGATTCTACTGAAAAGAGGAGAGAGACTTTACAATCTAAGCAGAACACATGCCTGGTAGACTGACAAAAAAATAAGCAGAGAATCCAGGGATCAGACTGCAAGTTTGGCACAATTGAGCAGGTCACATGCCATAGGGCTCAAAGCAGCTCTAATACCACAATTAGAAGCCCTATAGGGAACATAGACAAATGGCTGTACACAAAGCCAATACGACACAAAATTAGGCATGAACACACAATGCTTCTCATTAGGTCATGTACATAAATACAATGAGAAGGGACCCTTGGCTTCCAAATTCCCAAGGTGCCTTTTGAACTCCCTCATAATTGTTCATATTCTCTAACCTCAATGTATTAGATTCCAACAAAGTTGATGGTCTCAAAAGTGGCAATGGGGTCATAAAAAGCACGCTCATGCAAGAATGGCGCGTGATTTTAAAAACACACGCGTGTTCCTAAATTTTTAGGTTCGGAAATTCCCAAACCACCAACAAGGATGCCAAGTCATTCTTTAAGAGCGTGCAAATGTTCCTAAAGCACACACACGTTAGGAACGCGTGCATGCTTTCCTGTTTATTTATTTTTAAATAGGTTACGGTTGATCTATTTTCCCCATAGACCATGCCATGCGTTTTTGAGGAGGTTGAACCAACTATTTGTCGAATTAGAGTCCGCGAGGAGCAAATCAACCACTCAGGGGACCACTACCTTCATCTTCATTAGATTTAAAGTAAGTATTTTCCTTTTTATTTTATTTTTAGTTCCTTTTTGTTTAAAAATTAAATAAATAACTAAACCTAAATTTGTTAAGCAAACCTAATTTTTTTAATCAAATTATAGCATAACTAATTACAATGGATCCCGGAGATAACCCACACCAATCACCATCACACCAAGATGCACCAAACCCGAATCCTGAACCATCAAATGTTAGCATGGAAATTGATTCGGATTTGAGATATCTTAGAACCCTTTGTAATGAGTTGTGAAATACTAGAGAGCGCACCCAATTGTCACTAGCCACTTTGCTAGAGGCAATTATATCTTCCATTACAGTTTCCCAAGGATAATTAACCATTATGTTTGATTATAGGGCTAGAATGTTTGGATACTATACGACTGGTCTAAATAAACACCAAGTTAGAGACTTGAACATCACCAAACAACAATTGATGACATTGTTTATTGACTAGAGAATCAGATTACATCCACTAGTGACAAAGAGACACATTTGTATGGATTGGTTCACCTTCCAACAATTCAGAGACCATTGGATGGAAATGTGGTTTATGGTATTTGACAAACCTACATGCAATAATAGGGAGGTGCCTCTATATTTCCTTAGGAAATTATGGGCAAAGTTTGTGTTAGATCACCATGTCAACTATTTTGACATTGGTGAATTTCAAAGAGTGGGTCGTGAGTCTGCACAAAATAGAGAGAATGCTAGGCATAACCCATTTCTAGGTGGGTCGTGAGTCTGCAAAAAATAGAGAGAATGCTAGGCATAACCCATTTCTAGGTCCTTGTTCTCCTAGATGAAGGCCTACCCACCTGTCCAACATCCACTAATAGGGGAGACCATTAGCCAGAGCTGAGAATCCCTATTTGTTTTGACTCATAGATTGATGCAGCATGGCGGTTTCATAGCATTATCCCGTGAGGAGCGAGCTTCAGGTGACGTTGGGGGATGAGTTGGGACTTCATCCCATATAGTAGGGTCTAGCTAGGAGATGCAACATGGAGCCTCATGTGGGCCTCATAGATGTTTGAGCTGTGGGAAGAGTTGTTACGGGGCAATGGAGGCCAACAATCCTATGAATTTTAAGCAGGAGGTTAGTATGTTGACCATCTATTTTTTCTTCATTGATTACGTATATATATATATATATATATATATATATATATATATATATATATATGGTGTTTGCAGTTTCTACGCCCATATAGTACACTTGCCACACCAAGTGATGCATCAATGTCAGTTTCTACCACTGATGTAGTTGTTGCAACAACTCTCTCCTTTGGTGTGCCACACACCCAAGTATGGTGGAGTGAGTGGTTCATTAATTAAAATGATCCCTTGTTGCAAATTTTGTTATATGTTTTTAGTTCATATTCTAGATGCTTTTAGTTTGAATGTGCTTTTAGTCTGTGTATAATGGTTTCCTTCATTTAATGTTTCTACAGGTTGTGGTACCATACAACGATGAACCTTTTCCACTTGGGGTGGATGCATCACCACCTTCCTACATATCATGTGTGAAGTTAAATATTGTTTAAATGATAATTTTGTTATCTTATTTTGGTTAACTAATTAAAATATTTTTAAATGTGTATGTAGGTGGGTTCGTTCCCTTCCAGGGTGGTAGTATCACCCCCTTAGTTTTCACCACTGCCGACTTTATGCTTATTATTTGTCCCAAGATACATGTCTAGTCTGGTCTATGGCTAGTCCCTGACTCTTAGGATACCAATTCCATCCCCTGGTTTACTTCAATTTATAGTACAGGCTATGGGGGTGTATCGCCGCCCATCCCCACCTCCTTTTCCATCACATGCACCTGTGCAACAATCACAAGTGTACCATACTATATCCATCACTATCACATCTACTTCGATCTTACTACCTCGCCCCCGTGCACCTCTTCCACCGCCATCCCATGATGATACTATAGTGTATTTTATTGGGAATGCTATCTTCTTTGCATGTAAATAGACTAGCGAAGTCGATAATAAATTGGTATAAGTCGGCTAGAGTCAGATGTTGATGTATTTGTAACTTCGGAAGATATTCACTTGTATATTGTAATTGTACTTTATTGTATCCCCAACGGAGATGTATTATTCCTCCGATTGGAAGTGTCGTCAGTTGTACTTGCATGTGTCGCAAGTTATATTGTAAGTGCCGTAACTTATACTTGATGGGTTATTAGACCACCTTGATGGGGTCAGCCTTGTATGAGTCATGTGGGTCAAAGGGTTATTAGACCACCCTAGTAGGGGTCGGCCCAGTCAGCATTATGTTAAGTGGTTAATTTGGGGCCGACCTAGTTGAGTAAAGGTCAAGTCAAGTTAGTGTATAAATAGAGAGTGTGACTCTCTCATTTTACACATTGTCTCATTCACTCACTTCGCATTAGTGAGAGAAGAGGAGGGTGCGCACAAGTGGAGGAGGAGCATGCTGCTGAAGATATCTATCTCTTGGGTTTGATCATGGTGATCCTTGTATTGATGCTTATTCTATCTCTGAGGAAGTTTCGGGGTTTTTCACCTTCTTGGTTTTCTCCGGTGAAATGTTTTGTGTCTCTTGTCTCTTGTTTCTTATGCTTGATATGTTGTACATGTTATTCATTCAGTTAAGATCCTAGATATATTGAATTAAATGATGAAAAAATAACATGGTATCAGAGCTAGCTTGAAGGAAGGCATGCTATGGCATTTATGAGACTTGTTGCACTTGCGACAAATCGGAAGCTAGGGCTTGATATAGTAAAAACCATTCATTGTGGCACTTTCGCTATAAATCCATTTTGGAAAAGGGTCAGGTTCTGAAACTTTCACAAGTCGTAGATAACATCCTCATGTACCTTGTATCTGAAGTACAACACCTGATTCGTTGTACTTTGTGATTTATGATCTGTACAAGTTAGGGTTTCTGCCTCTTCCAGATCTCAGTAATAAACAGGTGACCTAGGAAAAAAGGTCACAACTTGGGCTAGGAAGATCCAAATGAAATTTAGTAAAAAGTGATAGGTAGAGGCATGGACTGTAGTTTCTCAGGTAATTTTTGCAGAGGTTGAAGTTGAACCAGTGACACGTGGCACGCCGTACAAGTTCGCTCTCCTGTTTTATCCCATAAATAGGTCACATTGTGACACATGGCATAAATTTCTCTCAGAGAATCCAATTGAGGTCAGACCTATGGGGTTGGAAAGATAACAGGCCAGGATACCACAGACCGAATTTTCAGATCCCGTGGATTTGTAATTTCAGATATGCACCAGAAACAATTAGGTGCATATTTCTGTCAAAACAGAATTGGATTTTGAGCTCCTTCATTCTTGGCTTGTCATTGCTGCGGGAATTTAGGGCTTCGGAGAAAGTTGGAATTTTTGGAATCGGAGTCCATGAATGAATGCTCCTCATCAAAATCAAAATTTAGAGACCAAGATCGAATTTTTTGGTTGGGAAGAAGGTCGGGCTTGATCAAACCCTAGTTCAGGATTTTGATCGGAAAGATGGAAAATTAGGGCTTCTGCAAAAGTTGGAATTTTTGAAATCTGTGACCAGGGATGGAAGCTCCTTTGAAAAATCAAAGTTTAGAACACAAGATCGAACCTTTTGGATGGGCAGAAGACCGGGCTTTATCAAACCATAGTTCGGGATCCTGTCGAGAAGATCTGGAAGTTTCAAAGGCAATTTTGAGGGGTCAAATTTTGGAGATTTCAAAATTGAAGTATACCAGCTTGACTAGCTCAGCAAGGCACATCTTTTCATCCAATCAGAAGTTTGAAATTCAAAGTTTGAATTTTTAGGGTTTCTCTGACAAACCCTAATCCAACTCCAAATCTAGTTTCAACAAATCAAAGTGGGTTGGGTTAATCCTAGAAGATGATGAATTGGACACCTACATAAGTGAAGAGCTTCTAGTTCCAGAGGGAGATAAGGCTAAGGCCTTACACAAGATGTCTACAAGCAATCCCGACAGGTATGATTTGAAGAGATATAGGTATGTTTGTGAAAATTGTTCAGGATATGTTTGTCTTCATATTATTAGTACAATCTTGATTAATCTTAGACTTGTCTTATCACCTTAGTAAAAGTATGAATGCTTGTAGACATTCATTGATTAGGGTTATGACACTTATGATTGTACTAATGCACCATGATGTTGTATGAGGTTGATGTTGTCCGCTAACATGAAAGGTACATCAAGAAAGACAGATCAAGTTCTAGATCAAGAACATATGACCATGGTGACATGAAGACAAAGACTCATCCATAGCCATTGTAGAAGCTCTGCTTACGAGGTATGTATAATTTGGTTCTACAATGGTTAACTTATGAGTTATGCAGGTTACTAAGCACAAGTCATTGAAGAGAACAAGAAGACATTGTTTGGGTATGTTAGACATAACTAGCAAACATAATAACCAGGTATGTTTTTGCTATATGAAGTTAGAATCCTACCTTGAGTTAGGATCTTATACTTTTGTATGAATGATAATGATTATTCTTGAAGTTAGAAGTTTAAGTAATCAAGGGTTTATGCATATTATGTTTCTTACTTTGATTAATGATATGACTAACTAGAAGAGTCCTATGGTCAAATAAGAATATGCATGAGTAAAATAAGTCTTCCCTAAAACCTTGAATACTAACACTTATTACCTTTGTATGAAATGATCATGACCATACATAAGATTATTTAGAATCATAATGTTTTGATAGTATCGAGATTATACTAATGTATGTATGGTTATGTATGAGATCTTGAGGATAACACAATGGTGACACTAGTGCACACTTAAGCATGCATAGTGGTCCAGGATGAGTATAAGTTCAAGGACATGTAATCTAGGAAGCAAAGATCAAGAGGGAGCACACTCTAGTAGTTCCTGCAAGGAATCAAAGATTGAGAGGGAGTCCACCCTACAACTAAACAAAGATAAGTATTTGAATTGTCATTTCTTATGATTACTGAAATGATGTTGTTTAGTCATGTACATACTTATGTTCCTAGATTTAGGATGTATATTATGCATTTTAGAAAAGTTTCATTAATGAACAAGATACTACTAATATGCAAGTAATGGGTAAGTGGCCTATGGTACTGTACAACATTCCATTGCTACTTATCTAGAATGAAACCTCTTTGCTAACATGTTGGGAGTTGTGCACACTTTTAACAAATGTTTTGGTAGAGATGGAAGGCATCTAGAAAGTTACCGTGTGAATACGGGATATGGATAAATGTTGTATTGAAGCATTGGCTAAGATAATTGCATGACTATATGACATATGTCTTTATGAGTAAGAATTTGTTTTGAAATATATATAAGATGTTTGATCTAATCATGCAATTGAACTTGTCTTGTGGGAAAGACCGTGTACCATCACCTACAAAAGAAGGACTACAACATTTGTTCCAACAACGAAGTTCAAAGAAAACTGTCTATTGAAGATATTGAAGAATCTGAAGTTCCCAGGATCTGGGATGCAGTAATGGAAGAATGCCATGATCAAGGAGTACCAGTCGATCATGAAGAATGATGTCTAGGATGTGGTCCCGAGACCAGAAGGGAAGTTTGTGGTGACTTCCAAGTGGATCTATAAGATCAAGCATGCTAGAGATGGTAGCATAGAGAAAGACAAAGCGAGGTTTGTGGCTCGTGGCTTCTCCTAGAAAGAGGGAATAGATTATGAAGAGACTTTTGCACCTGTAGCCAGATACACTTCCATCAGAATAGTACTTGCTTTGGCTGCAGTGATGAAGTGGAAGATACACAAGATGGATGTCAAGACAGCTTTCTTGAATGGTGTAGTCGAAGAGGAAGTGTATGTGGAGAAACCACTCGGTTTTGAGACACATGACAGGGAGTCATATGTGTGCAGATTGAAGAAAACCTTGTATGGCTTGGAGTAAGCTCCTAGGACTCGGTATGGTAGGATACACAACTTTCTATTCAGTTTGGGCTTTACCAAGAGTAAAGCTGATTCCAACCTTTACTACAAGGTTGAAGAAGGAAATCCAGTGAACCTACTATTGTATGTGGATGACTTGTTTGTTATAGGTGAGGATGGGTTGATTGATAATACGAAGAGGAAGCTTGCTGCCGAGTTCGAGATGAAGGAATTGGGTATGATGCATTACTTTCTAGGTATGGAGGTGTGGCAGAGTGCAGATGGAATCTTCCTTTGACAAGGGAAGTATGCTGTAGAGATCTTGAAGCGGTTAAGGATGATGGACTGCAAGGCCATGGCCACACCTATGGCATCGAACCTGAAGCTATTGAGTGATGCTTCATCAGAGTCGGTTGATGCCACGATGTATCGTCAGATGATTGGGTCCTTGATGTACCTGACGAATACGAGACCAGACATCTGCTTTGCGGTGAACACCTTGAGCCAGTATCTGACAGATCCGAGACATGTTCACCTGATAGCTGCAAAGCATATTCTGAGGTACCTGAAGGGTACAGTTGATTATGGGCTCAATTATGATGCGAATCAAAAGTTTAACCTAGAGGGTTATGTTGATTCAGATTGGGAAGGTAGTTCCATTGATCGGAAGATCACTTGGGGGTGCTGCTTCAATATGGGATCCGATATGATCTCTTGGTTTAGTAGGAAGCAGTCCTGTGTGGCATTGAGTACAGCCGAAACAAAGTATGTTGCAGCTTGTTCGGCTAGTTGTGAGGCAGTATGGCTTAGGAAGCTACTGTCTGAGTTATTTGATCTCTCATTGGATGCTACCTGTATCTTTTGTGACAACCAGAGTTGTGTGAAGTTGTCTGAGAACCCAGTGTTTCATGACAGGTCGAAGCACATTGAGATCAAATATCACTATATCAGGGATATGGTGCAAAGAGGAGTAGTGAAGCTCCTGTATGTTGCAACAGATGAGCAGATATCCGATGTGTTGACCAATCCGTTGGCTAGAGTGAAGTTTGAGTACTTTAGAGAGAGGCTTTGTGTACTTCAGATCAAGATTCCCTCTAAGGGGAAGTGACGAGTCCGGAGACACAAATGCACATGAGCCATTCTCACATGGTGGTAGGTGTGTCCTCCCATGGTGTAGATATAAGGGCTGGGGCCATTCCGACATGGTTGAAGTGTGTCTTCCCATGGTTTTTGATGTAAGAGTTGTGCCATTCGAGCATGGTTGAAGTGTGTCTTGCCATGGCTGCAATATAAGTGTTGTACCATTCGAGCATGGTTGAAGTGTGTCTTCCCATGGCTGCGATATAAGTGCTGTGCCATTCCTAGCATGGTTGAAGTGTCTCTTCCCATGGCTATGGATATAAGTGCGATGCCATTCTCGCATGGTTGAAGTGTGTCTTCCCATGGCGTAGATATAAGTGCTGAGCCTTTCACGGATGGTTGAAGTGTGTCTTCCCATGCTGGTGAATGTAAGTTCTGTGTGATGTGCATTTGGGTTGTGCTCCGTGGAATATGAGGTGATATAAAGATGATGATGTGACAGTATGGTACACAGGTTTTGCAGAAGCATGTAAACAGTCCTGAGATGCTCTTGCAGGTTTTGCAGAGGCAGTGTAATCAATCCTGGGAGATCTTGCGGGTTTTGCAGAGGCAGTGTAATTAGTCTTGAGGTGTACCTACTTGATGGCTTGCTCGCAGAGATGATGAAGAACTACATGGAGGCTAGGCCTACATCCAACATGAAAAAAGGGCTGGCTTTGCAGATATGTCGAGTACAGCAGCAGTGATGATGATGATGCTCCGTGATCCAGTGTTGATGATCCAACTCCAGAATTGAAGACTTGAGCTTATATGTATTGATGACTTGTGTCAAGATAATACCTTCCTAGTTAAGAGGGAGTGTTGATGTATTTGTAACTTCGGAAGATATTCACTTGTATATTGTAATTGTACTTTATTGTATCCCCAACGGAGATGTATTATTCCTCCGATTGGAAGTGTCGTCTGTTGTACTTGCATGTGTCGCAAGTTATATTGTAAGTGTTGTAACTTATACTTGATGGGTTATTAGACCACCTTGATGGGGTTGTCCCTGTATGAGTCATGTGGGTCAAAGGGTTATTAGACCACCCTAGTAGGGGTCGGCCCAGCCAGCATTATGTTAAGTGGTTAAGTTGGGGCCAGCCTAGTTGAGTAAAGGTCAAGTCAAGTTAGTGTATAAATAGAGAGTGTGACTCTCTCATTTTACACATTGTCTCATTCACTCACTTCGCATTAGTGAGATAAGAGGAGGGTGCGCACAAGTGGAGGAGGAGCATGCTACTGAAGATATCTATCTCTTGGGTTTGATCATGGTGATCCTTGTATTGATGCTTATTCTATATCTGAGGAAGTTGCGGGGTTTTTCACCTTCTTGGTTTTCCCTGGTGAAATTTTTTGTGTGTCTTGTCTCAGCTTGTCTCTTATGCTTGATATGCTGTACATGTTATTCGTTCATTTAAGATCCTAGATATATTGAATTAAATGATGAAAAAATAACATCGGAGGTGATAAACAATGGAAGTTTGGTTGTTCGACTAACCAGAGTAGTTGTTTGGTCAAAGGAAAATGACTAGTTGACAGGAAGTCGACAGAACGATTGAAATCTCAATGGGCAGTTGATTGGTCGATGGGAAGTCAATGAAATGATTGGAATATCAACGAAAAATAGACCAAAGGTGACCCATTCAATTCGACTGTAATAGAATAATTGAAAGTGGTTAGGAAGTTATGGATTGTTATTAATGAGCAGCTAGTTGTATTGAATCTATAAATAAGATGTAATGGCTATACATGAAGTATTGTACTATGAGAAGTAGTGTATAGCATGATCATGTAATGAAGTGTGATTTTTGGTCTAGCAATTCACGGTTGTAAACAACTGTTTTTGAGTGTTTGATTAACATATGAGTGAAAGCTCACTAGTTTTCTAGTTTTCCTCTTGGAGAGAGGTAATTTCTGTGTAATGTGTTGATGTTGTTGTGTGCCATTATCTTATGTGAATGTGTTTAACTATATGAATCAATTCTCAAACCTATTGTAATCGGAATTAGAACCAATAATTGGTATCAGAGTTGTATTTGGATGTAGGAATATTCCTTTGTCGCTGAGGGTTTGTCTTGGTCCTAGATCTAGGGAATACCTGTTATAATGGGAGTCCAAAAGCAATGATTCATAGTTAGAATGGCTAATACATTGAGGATAGAAATTGAAAAGTTCAATGGAAAAAAAATTGAGCTTTGGAAGCTTAAGATGGATGATCTCCTTGTAGATCGATAACAATGAATTGCAATTGACCCAGGAAAGACTCCAGCAGGTGTGTCAAAGGAAGACTAGAAAAATATTGACATAAAGAAAGAAGTACAATCTGAATTTGTTTAGCATATTTTGTATTGCTAAATGTATCAAAAGAAGACACTGCAAAGAAGCTATGGGAAAGGTTGGGGTACTTGTACTGGTCGAAATATCTGGTTAATAAGTTGTTTCTTCAGAAGAAGTTGAATCTTCTAAGGATGAGTGAAAGTGACTTGGTCACAGAGGACATGAACGCATTCAACACTGTTATCATCCATCTATTGTTCATGGATATTAAAATTATCAAGGAGGAGAAATGCATCAGTTTGTTGTGTTCTTTGATGGATTCTTGGGATAGCTTGGTCATGGCTATTGGAAGCAACAATACCACATTGAATATCAATGATGTAGTCACATCTCTATTGTCAGAAGAGATGAGATGAAAGAACATGGAAGGAGTGACCCATGAAGCCTTTATGATAAGATGTTGAACGATAGACAGAGGAAAAGCAAAAACCTCTGGTAGAAAGTCGAACTCGAGGGGTAGATCTAAGACAAGATCACCTAGTGCAACGAAGAAAATATGCTAGTGATGTGGCAAAGTTATGCATTATAGACAAAATTATAAGTCGACGGAAGTTGAGAAAGGAAAAGGGTCAGAGGAAGTTTAGTCAAATCACAGTAATTCTTCACAAGAAGAGAAAGGAGATGTGCATTTGGTCTCCACAAGTACACATTCAGATCACGACTCTTGGATGATCGACTCCGGTGCGTCATATCATATGACACCTTGCAGAGAGTGGTTTTGTGAGTATGAGAATATCGATGGTGGTGATGTTCTACTGAGAGCTAATTCACTGACCAGGCTAGTATAATGAGGTAAAGTTCAACTGAAATTGAAATATGGAAGAATAGGAACACTTCCAAGAGTACTACATATCCTAGGTTTGTCTCAAAAATTGGTCTCGGTAAGTAAGATGGGGAAATGCAAGTGTACAATTTTTAGTTGAGACAGATACATGCAATATGGTGCAAGGAGTGATGGTATTGATGAGGGGAGTTTGGAATGGAACCCTATATCAACTATTGGGAATAATAGACACCAATGAAAGTGCTAATGTGGTCTGTACGGAGTCTGACAACATATCTTCCTATCTACTCGACTTGACCATATTGTGGCATCAATGGATGGGACATATAGGTGAGAAAGGTCTTCGTGATATGCACAATAAAGGTATGGTCGAAGGTCTCCCTAATTGTTCTGAAGAAGTTGATTTCTGTGAACATTGTATTTATGGTAAACATAGTCGTGTAAGGTTCTCATCTAATATTACTAGGGTTAAGGAAATACTGAAATTAATACACAGTCCCTTAACTAAGAGGATCTCAATATTACATTTCTTTCATAGATGATTTTTGTAGAATGACATGGCTGTTTTTTATGAGAAAGAAATCTGATTTTTTTGAGAAGTTTCAAGAGTCCAAATCTCTTGTGGAGAATCATATTGGTAAAAAGATAAAGGTGCTAAGAATTGATAATAGAGGAGAATTCTATGGAAAAGCATTTGACCGGTTCTATAGAAAATAGGGTATAGCTCAACAAAATACAACTCCATACATGCCTCAACATAATGGAGTTGTTGAAATGATGAACATAACGTTGATGGAGAAAGCGAGGAGCATGCTCAGTGGTGCAGGAGTCACACAAGAATTTTGGGAAGAGGCAGTTGATACACCATGTTACCTGATGAATAAGTCACTATTGACGGCTCTGGTTGACAATAATCCATATGAGGCATGGGCTCATACAAGGCCCTCTCTTACATATCTTAGAGTATTTGGGTGTGATGACTTTATGGATATCCAAAAAGAGAAAAGAACAAAACTTGATAGTAAGTCAGAGAAATACATCTTCATCGAGTACAAACTGGATGGAGTGAAAGGGTATTAGATTTGGAACCCAGTGTCAAGGAAGGAAGTTTATAGTTGAGATGTGATCTTCATAGAATTCAAAGGAACTTCTAGGGATGAAGGGGTTAAAAGAGAAAAAAACTAGAAAATCAAGAGTTTGAAATGAATGACAAGAGTTTGGATTTCAGTGAGTCGACTAAATCCGACAAAGAGGTGGAACAATAGAATCTAGATGTCAGGAAGTTTGGTCGAGCAAGGAAACGACTAGAAAGGTATAGGGAACCTATCTTTCATGTTGCTTTTGCGTTATCTTCCATAGAAGATGATCTCAGTTCAGTAACAAAAGCGATTGAATTGACAGAGGGTGAACTTTAGAAAAACAACATGGAAGAAGAAATGGAGTCCTTAAAGAAGAATGAACATGGGATATAGTCATGTTACCAAAAGGAAGAAAACTTGTTGGCAGTAAGTGAGTGTTCAAGAAAAAGTTGAATGCATTAGGTCAAGTTGAGAAGTACAAGGCTCAACTGGTAATGAAAGTGTATTATCAAGTTGAGGGAGTCAACTTTGATGAAATTTTATCTTCTGTTCCTAAACTAAGTTCCATAATGGTACTAATGTATTTAGCCGTAGAATTGGTCTTGAGATAGAGAAGATGGATGTAAATACAACATTTCTTCATGATGATCTTGAAGAAGAGTTTTATAAGAAGTATCCTAAATTTTTTATAATGGAAGGAGAAAAAGCGTTGGTATGTAAGCTCAAGAAGTCTCTCTATGGTCTAAAACAATCACCCAGGATGTGGTATTAGAAGTTTGACATGTATATCTAGAAGTTAGGGTTTGTGAGAAGTTAGGTTGATCACTGTGTGCATGGGAATAAAGTTGGTCATTTCATATATATATTTTTATATGTCAATGACATGTTGTTGGTTGGGAATAACACACATTTGATAAGGGAGGTGAAACTGTAGTTATCCTCCAACTTCGACATGAAGGATCTTAGAGTAGAAAATTTCATTCTTGGAATGGAAATATAGAGAAATAATGTAAGTAGAAGACTCTGGTTAAGTTAGATAAAATATGTTGAGACAGTCTTGAAACATTTCAACATGCAGTAGTGTCAACTGGTGAAGGTACCTATTCCTTTGGTCGTCAAGCTATCTGTTGAACATTGTCCTAAGACACAAGAATAAATAGAGTACATGTCACGTGTGCCCTATGCTAGTGCTTGTTGAAGCCTCAAATGTGCTGGAAGTACCCCATGAAACAAAGTAAGGGAGATAGCCCAGTCGAAGGCTTTGAATAATCCTACGCAATGATTACCCTATCCTCAAGCTGTTTGGTATAACTATCTCCAATAGATTTTACGGCTTCGTTAGCCGCTAAGCGATGGTTGCTCCTCAAAGAGGAGACTTTGAATCATGCCTGAAACTAGATCCTAAATGCAAACCTAACTTAATGTGTAATTTATTAAATGTGATTGTGATAACCAGTTCATGTCAATCTGTCAATCTATGATAAATGATAAAAATAATCATCTAATAGAATTAACATAATGAAAACACAAATGTTTTTTTTCATAAACTGATCATTGAAAAAATGGAAAAATATTAATTTTAATTAGTATCCAATTGATTATCAAGCTGAAAAATCAGATTCATATCAGTTGGTGTGTCATAAAAAATTAGAGGTTATGCAATGATAAAAAATCAGGCCAAATCAGAATTTTGCTCATCATAGATTGAAAATGATTCATGCTGCAATTGAAAGTAACTTCCGAGATCTAAACATAGGCAACCGAATGTGAATATAAGATGGAAATCAACATG
The DNA here is from genome assembly GCA_027924585.1 of Larix kaempferi. Lineage (NCBI taxonomy): Eukaryota > Viridiplantae > Streptophyta > Pinopsida > Pinales > Pinaceae > Larix > Larix kaempferi. The sequence goes on from BSBM01000001.1 coordinate 79,069,152, forward strand.
TTCTGAAAAATAAATTGTATGAAACAAACCAAATTCAATTTATTAAATAAATTGACAAAAACCTTATAGAAGATCTCCAGATCTAATGAACTGGCTTGCTGAAAAATCAGAGTACCATCCACTGATCCGAATAACAAACTGTATGCATAAAAATGCATAACAATTTTATATTACAGGGAAAGAAAGAAATTTGTCTCTCCTGAGATCCCCTTCTCTTCTCAGAGCATAGAAGGTAGGTATTTATACAAAATAAATAACAAGAGAAGATAAGACCATTTTCCCCAATTGTTGAGCTAACTAGCTGAGTTGTTCCATTTAGCAAATCCGTCCATGATAAAAATATGAGAAATTTCATTTTGAAAACTAGTTGGATCACCCAAATGAAGAACTATCTGAGGATTCTGCTCATTCGTAAGCTAATAAGGCATATTCTCCACAAAAAATGTGTCTCGGATTTGCCAGATTCATCTTCATCACTCCAGAAATCGCGTCCAAAGATCACTGCTTTCCACTTGACACGTTTTGACCGCTTCAAATTTGGGATGTAAATTATTCATTTTGAATCCTCCAAATCCAAATCCACACCTGTATAGTTCAAAATAGAAATTAAAACATCATTCCAAAGCTATGAAAGAAATCCAAATTAATAAAAATTCATTTGCAAACCAAAATATAATGAAAATAGATAAATCTGATCCAAATCCAAAATCGACTGTTCAGACATATTTTCAGGATGGTTAAACTATTCAATTTGAAAAAATGATCTTCCCAAATCATTCCTCATCCTTCCAGCTTTCCAACGAGCTATCTCCGGCTTGATTTGGATTCATAAATCTCAAGATATTGCTCCCGGAAGTTAAAGCTCAACAACCGTTGATTTCTTTGTTGGGTGAATCGTGGCCATTGATCTAACAATTAAACTCATTATCCCATACTAATGATTTTCCAAAAGAATAAAACCAAAAAAAAAATCCAAAATCAATATTCCCAAAATATTGGAAATCAAATGTGGAGATGAAACTTAGAATTTGAAAAATACATTTAAACAAATCAAAATCGGAAAACAAAATAAAAACCAAAATTAAAAACTCTAAGTAAAAATGAAATTACCAAAATTTACGGACCCGAAATTAAATTAAAACATAGCATAAAATAAACTTAGGGTCCGAAAAATGGGGTTGTGGGAATGCGGAAACATAAAAATCAAAATTTGAAAAGTGATTTCCACAATCTGCAATCCGCATTTTCTAAAATTGCGGAAATTCCAAATGATTTTTTTTTTTAATTTTAAAATGACCATTTTATTTTCCCTTCGGCAATCTGCATTCCGCAATGTGGATTACGGATTGCGGAAATGTTTTTTTTTTTTTAAATGAGAATTTTTTTACCTTCCCCAATCCGCATTCGTAAATTGCGGAAACAATAAAAATTTAACCATTAAAATTAAAGATTCAACATTCCGCATTGCGGATTGCAGATTGCGGAAACGTTGAAATTTAATAAAAATTAAAGGTTCCGCAAAAATGCATAAAAATGATCTAAAAGTTTGAAAAAATGCAAATTTTTGAATATTAAATGAAGTAGATTAAAGTAAAATAACAATGGAGAAAAGGTTAAAAATCTAGAAATATAAACAAAGTGAAAGAAAATACAATATTGGAAAACAACATTAAAACATAAAACTTAGAAGTAAAAATCAAATCCATTTACAAGTTAATTCTTAAGAAAATAAATGTTGGAAACAAGTTACGCATATATGAAAAAAATCACTCCTATAATATATGGGGGTTAATAAGTCCCATAAATAGGTTTCTAACATAATTATTTTCCAAAAATATAATATTAAGAAAAGAATAATAATATTTCATTTTGCACAATAATAAATGAAAATCCTTTTAAATTGCAAAAGGGAAAAATAGAAATTGTATTTTCAAGATCAAATTAACTTATTGAGAAGGAACAAATTATCCATGATCAAACTAACTTTATATTCGTGAATATTGAACTTTAGTCCTGCTAATTTCCAAATAACAAAACACTCATGGAAATTAGAGAAATTAGAACTCATATAAACTAGAACATATGTGTCTTTTTAATTTTCATAAAATCAAATTGGGTATAAATTTAATATATGGATTTAATAAAATAAACAAAGTAATTTAATGAAAGTCAAAGCATGACCATGAATATTTAAAAGATTTAAATAAGTTTAATTTAAACATTAAAAATATTAAACTAATATAATGAAACAAAACCAAAGACTAAAATTATTTACAATATTTATATTATGATTCTAGGCATGCAAAAGTGATAATAAAACTCCATCAAGCTCAAATATCACACTAATACAATATCTAAACTCATAAGATCAATCAAAATCCCCAAATGAAGTTAAGAACCAACCATCATCTCAAATAATGAGTTTATGTACTGAAGACGAAATCTAGGTGGGGAATGTGAAGGACAACATGGTAGGTTAACCACCAAGATCTTTAGACCAATTCAAATGAATACAAAAAACAAATACAAGCTAGAGATTAGTAAAAATTGAAACAATCCAAATAATACCATAAATGTAGGAAAATAAATGGTAAAATACAAAAATGGAAATCCAAACAAACAAGATATAAAAATGGGGCTCTCATTTTTATTGATAAAAATGGGATCTGTTGTGCCTACAACAAATGGCGACTACTGGGCGAAGCAGTTATCTCTGCAAACATAATCTTCAAATTTGAGAGAAAGACATGTCAGAGTAAAAGATGTTGCAGTCTACAACTAGAAAATGTTTTCACAAAATCACCATCAAAATAACAGAGTTAATTTCATATGATTGATATGTCCCCAACCGAAATCAGTTATGATGATGTTCATTTGAAAGAGCAACCTAGTAGCAAAGAGGTAATCCGTGAACCATTACGTAAACATGATAAGGCAATTTGTGATAAACGTTGGCAACAACCTTACAACCATTTGAGATCACCAGATCATCAATCACCTTGAATTATTAACCATTTATTCATTGTATTTACTAACTTCATCACTCAATTTAAAAAAAAAAATATTACTAGGACTTTGTTGCAACAAGACCACTGCCCTGACTTGGTGATCAGGTTTTGGCAATGCCATTCACAAACCTTACTTAGAAACTGAACAAGCTAGCTTTGTAAGGAGACTCTTTTTCTTTTAGGTTTGACACCAAAGTCAATTACTATGGCTTGGTGACCATATAGCAGTAATTTCAGTCCAAAATAAAATTCATGATCATGGTCAAGATGGCTTGCAATAAGACCCCTTGTCCTTGAATGCAACAAGCTATCTCAACAAAAGAAAAACAAGGTTTATTAAAATGTAAATTGCAAGACACTACCATGGATTGGTGACCACATCTCAGTAGTGTTACTAACTGATACTTGCAGATCATGAATGCACCGACCTATGATAGGATCTTCCACCTTCTAGAAACAACTGAAAGTCACCTCCCTAGCTTGATGACCAGATGTGGAGATATCATTCCACCGAGAATCTATGAACATAATGGGCTGGCTTGTAGTAAGACCTCCATCTTGCAATCCACAATTATTTAGGTATATTTAATTTCAAGATGATCATGGTAGGATCTAGAACAGACAAAGATTAACTAGGCTATAAATATTTACTACCAATCACTAATGGAACATAAGGAAGAAAGACCTAGTCACTCCTATGGCTTCAATTATCAAAATGAGACATTAATAAAAATGATGATTCAGGTGGGAAAGTATCAATTAACGATCTGCATAGATTGGCTTTTATATATCATGAAAGTACATCTTCACCTATAGACTGAGTAAAGTGGATCTGACATGGCCACCCCAAATTTTCGGATTGAATTGATTTGAGATGCACTGATCAACAACCTTATGCCAAATGTTTTATCATTATCATGTTTTGGAGGAAAACAAAATTCAAAGAAAAACAAACAATAAAAAAAAAGAAAAAGAAACACAAACCACTCCTATGTACAGAAGGAAATAAAATGAAATAATACTAAACTAAATTGTGTGCAATTTGCGACAATAAAATATGTAAAATCTCTTTTTTCAAGTGCATATCCAGGAAATATCAAAATTCATGTGGAATGAAGATGTTCTAATTTTAATTACTTTGTCTCATGTCAAAATATTCTTGCTCTTAAAACCTGGGAAAGAATTAATTCAAAACATTTTAGGACAAGATCATTATAATTTAAAACTAAAGATATAATTCAAACATGAATGCCTTGAACCAATAAAATAATAAGCAAAAGCATGAATAACATAAAGTGAAAGAGGATAAAAATACTTCCCTGAATGCATATAAAGAAACGACGTTTCCAACTTGGACTTGGCTTGTCGTCGCAAATATTTTATTGAAGAAAACCAAAAGAGTAATATAATTATTAAAGAAATGATCAAAACTAATTTATTCTACACCTACTCCTACACTACTCTAAAAAGTAAACAAAAACTAAGAATAATTGAATTTCCAATGCAACCATGAAAGCATATCAAAATATGCAAAAGAGAAGAAGTGAAAAATCAAAAAGCATGATACAAATGCTTGAAAATAAAAATGAAAAAAGAATGCATTAAAGCAAATAAAATGATATTTATGTACAAATAAAGAGAATGGAGTCTTCCCATTTTTATATACAAATAAAGAAAACCGAGTTTTACCATAATGATGAAATCTTGCTAAGAAATATTTCTTAAGCCAATCAACAACCCAATCATGGTATGTACAATGAAAATCAAAAGAATGACATAAAGAGTTAACTTTGAAAGATTTATGCGATAAAATGGATTGTTTGAAAGAAAATCAACATTAGTATTATAAGAATCCAAAACTTCTTCTTGAACTATTTTCTCCTTATAAATATTTTCTTAGATAAGATCAACAAAATCAGATCCAATTTGTTCTAATTTATTATCGTAAAAATCATCATAAATTGGTTGATTAAATTGGAAATTCTCATAGAGATCAAATTGCATTTGAGTATTTACTTGAGAAGAACTAAAGATATGAGATGTTATAAGTGTAGAACTAATATCATTAACATTCTGATAAGAATCTTCTCCATCAAGTAATGGATTGTAAGAAGAAAATGTTTCTTCATTGAATGATGAATCATAAAAGGATTTTTTTTGAAAATTACCCTTAGAAATAGTATTCATTTCCAACAAAGACGAAGGACAATAAAACATAGATTGATGATAAAGATAAGAATCTTCTTGATCTTCTTCAAGTATTTCATAATTAACTTGTACCTCTTTAATATTTAACAATGGAGAGTTAAAATCTGAAATATATGATTGGATGTCATTGTTATCAAATAGATCATGATACAAAGACAAATATGAAGAGGAAATAAGTGTATGAAATTCATCTCTTAGTAGAATATTTTCAGACCGAGATTCTTTAAGAGAGATTTTATTTTCAAAAGGGATATGTATGAAAGGTTCCAAATCAGAATGTGCTTCTTCTTCTAATGTAGGATAATCATCTCGTGAAATATGCTCTCCTATAGAATCACTTAGCTCAGAAAATGGTTATTGGGAAAGCATATCACAAATTTTAGAGCAATTGGTTGATTCAAGATCTATCAAAGGATTAACAGAATAATGAATATCAGAATATTGAAGCTCTTTACTTATGTTAGAAGAAGATTGTTCAATATTATGCTTAGAACTATTCTCTTTTACTTTAGAGGAATCTTCTATAGAAAAATGATCTCCTTCATGATTAGTTAAACTTTGACTTTAATGTGAAACATATATGGGCATATCAGCATTTAAATCACCTAAATCATCATATTGATTATGATCCATATCTAAAAAAGAGAAGGAATTCATTTCCACAATTTTTAAATCCTTATATTCTTCATGCAAATCTAAACCAAGAGGTGGATGATTATCGATGTATAATTCAGATTTATCATCTACTAATTGATTAGATTCATGTGAAACATAACTAGTGTGCTGAAACCATTCAAGTATCATACGATGATCTATTAAAGAGAATCTACAATAGAGATTAAACATTCTAATGATTCACCCCTTTTCATAGTGAGTTGTTTTCATTCATTGCATAATCTAACAAAGTCATAATGTCCAAAAGAAAGTATGAAAAAATCTACAAAGTGTTTAAAAGAATGGATAGAGCCAAAATGTAAGGTTACAAACCACTCTTTGACTCATCCTTTGAATGTCAAGGCTAACAATCTGCACAAAACATCTAGATCCAGAATTTTGTTATCAAAAAAATTATAGGTAAATTGAAGAACATGTTCTTGCGCTAAAATTTCTCCCTCACCATCAAATTTTACTTCTATCAACTGCTTTAGAAAATCTGTTTGAAAATGAAAACTAATTTGTCTAGAAAAACAACTAAATACAGATTCTTGGGCAGAAAAACAACTAAATATAGATTTTTGGGCCGGAGCCATTATAAAATAATCCGATTAAAGTAAATAGCTCAAATGACCTTACATGTTGGACGACCCTCCTTCTAGCGCCATTTGTTGAAGCCTCGGATGTGCTGGAAGTACCCCATGAAACAACGTAAGGGAGATATCCCAACCGAAGGCTTTGAATAATCCTACACAAGGATTACCCTATCCTCAAGCTGTTTGGTATAACTAACTACGACGGGTTTTATGGCTCCATTAGCCGCTAAGCAATGGTTGCTCCTCAAAGAGGAGACTTTGAATCATGACTGAAACTATATCCTAAATACAAACCTAACTTTATGTGTAATTTATTAAATGTGATTGTGATAACCAGTTCATATCAATTTTTCAATCTATGATAAATGATAAAAATAATTATGTAATAGAATTAACATAATGAAAACAAAAATGCTTTTTTCATAAACTGATCATTGAAAAAAAAGAAAAATATTAATTTTAATTAGTATCCAATTGGTTATCAAGCTGACAAATCAGATTCATATCAATTGGTGTGTCATAAAACATTAGAGGTTATGCAATGATCAAAACTCAGGACAAATCAAGAATTTTGCTCATCACAGATTGAAAATGATTCATGCTGCAATTGAAAGTAACTTCTGAGATCTAAACATAGGCAACAGAATGTGCATATAAGATGGCATCAGCATATTCTAAAAAAAATTGCAGGAAACAAACCAAATTCAATTTATTAAATGAATTGATGAAAACCTTATAGAATATCTCTAGATCTAATGAAATAGCTTGTTGAAAAATCAGATTACCATCCTCTGATCCGAATCACAAACTGTATGCATAAAAATGCATGACAATTTTATATTACAGAGAAAGAAAGAAATTTGTCTCTCCTGAGATCCTCCCCTCTTCTCAGAGCATAGAAGGTAGGTATTTATACAAAATAAATGACAGGAGAAGATAAGACCAATTTTCCCAATTGTTGAGCTAACTAGCTGAGTTGTTCCATTTAGCAAATCCGTCCATGAGAAAAATCTGAGAAATTCCGTTTTGAAGAACTAGTCGGATCTTCCAAATGAAGAAATTTCTGAGGATTCTGCTAATTTGTAGGATATTAGGGCATATTCTACACAAAACCCATGTCTCAGATTTTCCAGATTCATCTTCATCACTCCAGAAACTGCGTCCGAATATCACTGCTTTCCACTTGGCACGTTTTGACCGCTCCAAATTTGGGATGTATATTCTTCATTTTGAATCCTCCAAACCCAAATCCACACCTGTACAGTTCAAAAGAGAAATTAAAACATCATTTCAAATCTAATGAAAGAAATCCAAATTAATAAAAATTCATTTGCAAACCAAAATATAATGAAAATAGATAAATCTGATCCAAATCCGAAATCGACTATTCAGACATATTTTCGGGGTGGTTAAACTATTCAATTGCAAAAAATAATATTCCCAAATCATTCCTCGTCCTTCCAGATTTTCAATGAGCTATTTCGGGCTTGATTTGGATTCATAAATCTCAAGATATTGTTCCCGAAAGTTAAAGCTCAACAACCGTTGATTTCTTTGTTGGGTGAATCATGGACATTGATCTAACAATTAAATCCATTATCCCATACTAATTATTTTCCAAAAGAATAAAACCAAAACAAAAATCCAAAATCAATATTCCTAAAATATCAGAAATCAAATGTTGGGGAGGAAACTTAGAATTTGAAAAATAGATTTAAACAAATAAAAATCGGAAAACAAAATAAAAACCAAAATTAAAAACTCTAAGTAAAAATAAAATTACCAAAATTTACGGACCCAAAATTAAATTAAAACATAACATAAAAGATACTTAGGGTCCGAAAAATCGGGTTGCGGGAATGTAGAAACATAAAAGTGAAAATTTGAAAGTGATTTCCGCAATCCGCATTTTCTAAAATTGCTGAAATTCCAAGTGATTTTTTTTAAATGACCATTTTATTTTCCCTTCCGCAATGCGGATTGTGGATTGCGGAAATGTTTTTTTTTTTAAATGAGAAATTTTTTACCTTCCGCAATCCGCATTTGCAGATTGCGGGTTGCGAAAACATTAAAAAGTTAACCATTAAAATTAAAGGTTCCGCATTCCACATTGCGGATTGCGGAAACATTGAAATTTAATAAAAATTAAAGGTTCCACAAATCCACAAAAATGATCTAAAAGTTTGAAAAAATGCGAAATTTTTAATATTAAATGAAGTAGATTAAAGTAAAATAACAATGGAGAAAATATTAAAAATCTAGAAATATAAACAAAGTGAAAGAAAATCCAATATTGGAAAACAACATTAAAACATAAAACCTAGAAGTAAAAATCAAAACCATTTACAAGTTAATTCTTAAGAAAATAAATGTTGGAAACTTTAGGGGCCCCCAAAAAGACTTCCAAAATAGAACTAACATCATATGAAGATTAAATAAAACTTGACAATCAAATATAGAACCATAAATAAAATTTCATAAACTCAACTTATACATAAAAATGGAACATTATACCTTTTGACAATAGTTGAGCACTTCGTTGGCGAAGTCCTTGTATGTACGGTCGTCGATCTTCCCTGAGTCATTTCCAGCCTTGCCGATTTTACCAAGAGACCCCCCTTTTGACCACCCTACTGTATCAGAGTTACTCTCTTTCACCTCGAACCCCCGAGGTAATGGGGTTGTAAGAACACACTAGCAAGCTTTCCACTGGGATCTCCCAATCCCCGGTCAAGCTTATCCCAACTCACAAGAACCATAAAATCAATTCTCGATTCCGGTGCCCATCCAGCAATAGGGAGCAAGAGATGCTTTTCTCCTTCTCCTCCCTTATTTTATAACAAAAGTCTATGTGCCATGTGTCCTCACATGCACATAATTTATTTAATTTAATATTTCATTACTATTTATTCTCTAGTTACAAGATTCTGTGTGCCATGTGTCCTCAAATGCACATAATTTATTTAATTTAATATTTTATTACTATTTATTCTCAAGTTACAGGAGTCCGTGTGCCATGTGTCCTCACATGCACATAATTTATTTAATTTAATATTTTATTACTATTTATTCTCAAGCTACAAGAGTCTATGTGCCATGTGTCCTCACATGCACATAACTTATTTAATTTAATACAAATTCTCATTTAGTTCACCTTTCTAGTTTTCCTTTTTCAAAATAATAAAATGAAAATAAAAGTAGTTTCTTTTATTAATAATTACTTCATTTCAAATTTATTATTTCAAAAAGATATATAAAGAAAATCATAAAAAGAATTTTAAAATTGTTGTTCATAAAAGAATTCCAACCTAATCTAAATTCTTTTAAAAATTATAAAATAAAAGTAAGAGTTAAATAATTTTTTTATAAATATTTCATATTTTATTTCTAATTCTTTTTCCTCTTTTCAAAACAAGATGGATTAAAATATTTTTTAAATCTTATGTGAAATTTTCATTTATACAATTGATTTATTTCTTTCTCTTGTTCTTGTCTAGGTATCTCTTCGGCGGGCCCTTCCGACAATTCATTTTCTTTCTTCTTGTTCTTGTCTAGGTACCTTTTCGGCGGACCCTTCCGACAATTTCTTTTCTTTCTTCTTATGGGGAGTGCTGCGTAGCGATCAGGAATCTTTACCGCGACCTTCCAACTACGCTTTCTTGGAGACTAAGGGCTGCTGAGAGATAAGGTCCTCCTTATCGCGCACCCCTCAACTCATTGTACGCGACCAAGTTGTTATGGCCTCGCCCGTATGGAACACGCTTCCCCGGGTGAGGTGAAATGGCTTCCTACCCATGCGTGGATTGCTATTTCAGGGTCGACAGTCTGTCGTCGTACCCCTTTGTGTTCTTTCCGTTCTTACGACCCCTTTAATTTCCTTGTGGGCCAGTCGGTAAATCGTCTTACTTGCCACTGCACACTCTCAAGCGCACATTAGTATCACTGCACTATAAAATATTTCTATCATTCGTTCTAGTATCTTAGTCAGTCGAGGATACAAATTACTCATCATTCATCATCATGTCTCAGTCAGTCGAGCATTTTCATCATTCATCATCATTTTCATTATAAATTATTTTCATCATTTTCATTATAAAGCATTTTCATCATTCATCATCATTTCTCAGTCAGTTGAGCATTCATCTATCATTCATCTAATCATTTCCACTTCACATGATAATTTTCAAAGCAATTTCCATGATCTAAGTTTTATAAAATCGGGTCACTTCAAAACTAGTGTCCTCATTAGTCTCATCAGTTAAAGTACCGAGGCAGGCATTACATAAACAAGTTACGTATATAGGAAAAGAATCACTCATATAATATATGAGGGTTAATAAGTCTCATAAATAGGTTTCTAACATAATTATTTTCCAAGAATAGAATACCAAGAAAATAATAATAATATTTCCTTTTGCACAAATAATAAATGAAAATCCTTTTAAATTGCAAAAGGGGAAAATAGAAATTGTATTTTCAAGATCAAATTAACTTATTGAGAAGGAAAAAATTATCCATGATCAAACTAACTTTACATTCGTGAATATTGAACTTTAATCCTACTAATTCCTAAATAACAAAAAACTCATGGAAATTAGAGAAATTAGAACTCATATAAACTAAAGCATCTGTGTCTTTTTAATTTTCATAAAATCAAATTGTGTATAAATTTAATATATGTATTTAATAAAATATGCAAAGTAATTTAATGAAAGTCAAAGCATGACCATGAATATTTAAAATATTTAAATAAGCTTAATTTAAACATTAAAAATATTAAACTAATATAAGCTAACAAACCCAAAGACTAAGATTATTACAATAATTATATTATGATTCTAGGCATGCCAAATTGAAAATAAAACTCCATCAAGCTCAAATATCACACTAATGCAATATCTAAACTCATAAGATCAATCAAAATCCCAAAATGAAGCTAATAACCAACCATCTTCTCAAATAATCAGTTTATGCAATGAAGACCAAATCTAGGTGGGGAATGTGAATAACAACATGGTAGGTTAACCACCAAGATCTTGGAACTAACTCAAATGAATAAAAAAACAAATACAAGTTAGAGATTAGTAAAAATGGAAACAATCAAAATAATATCATAAATCTAGGAAAGTAAATGGTAAAATACAAAAATGGAAATCCAAACAAACAAGAAATAAAAGTGGGGCTCCCATTTCTATTGATAAAAATGGGATCTGTTGTGCCTACAACAGTGCTATAGATAGTCTAATGTATGCTATGGTTTGCACACGAACCAATATTTCCCATACATTGGGAGTATTGAGTAGGTACATGTCGACGCCTGGAAAAGAGCATTGGACCGTAGTTAAGAGAGTATTCAGGTATTTGTGTGGAACGACGAAATGAAATCTACTACGAAGGAGAGATTGAGGAAAACAAGGAAATCAATGTACACCATTTTTTCAATTCTGACTTGGCTAGAGACATCTATCACAAACGATCAACCAACTTATATGTGTTTAAGATATTCGGCGGAGCACTTAGTTCGATGAGTAGAAGGCATTTGGTCATTTCACTATCGACTACTGAGGCTTAATAAATTATGGCTACTCATGAATGTAAGTAATTTTTTTAGTTGCAAAGGTTTTGTTCAGATGTTGGGTTTGGACATCATGCTGTTAGGTTGGATTGTGACATTTAGAGTGCAATCTTCTTAGCAAAGAATCAAACATATCATTCAAAGATAAAACACATTGATGCTCAATACCATTTTGTGAGGGAGATGATGGAGAACCAAAGTGTGTTACTGGAAGAGGTAGGCACACTGCATAATGTTGCAGACTCCTTGACCAAGTCTGTGAGCATAGAGAAGTTTTCCTAGTGTAGGGAAATGACGGGCTTGTTAGCTCTACTAAAGTGAGCTTAAGTTCTGAATCTCTTGTTTTTGTAAAGAAGACAAAAAGTGGGAGAATGTTGTATTATTTGCATGTAAATCGACTGCCAAATTTGATAGTTGACTGGTATAATTCGACTGGAGGCAAAGGAAACTGATGGTGGAACTCTGTTCAGACGATTGACCATAATAGTTTTTTTGATAAAGGAAAATGATTGGTTGACAGGAAGTCGATGGAACGATCAAAATATCAATGGGAATTCGAACAAAGTTGACTAAGTCAAGTCGACTATAACAAAATAACTGAAAGTGGTTAGGAAGTTATGGATTGTCATTAATGAGAAGTTGGTTTTAATGCATCTATAAATAAGATGTAATGGATATACATGAAGTACTGTACTATGAGAAGTAGTGTGTAGCATGATCATATAATGAAGTGTGATTTATGGTCTAGCAAGTTATAGTTGTAAACACCTATTTTTGAGTGTTTGGTTAATAGATGAGTGAAAGTTGATCACTAGTTTGTTGGTTTTCCTCTAGGAGAGAGGTTTCTAGGGTAATTTCTATTTAATGTATTGATGTTGTTGTGTGCCATTGTATTTTGTGAATGTTTTTAACTATATGAATCAATTTGGAAACATGTTGCAATCAATATTATAACCAACAGATGCAATAGGATATGCTTTTTTTTAAGCAACTTGTGCAATTGAGTCCACCACCCGTTGGTGAATCTCCACCATTGCATGATATATTCATGGTGATATCATGCATTGATGAATATTTTATGTATCATGAATGGAATTGATTTTAGTCATTTTTTGTTTAAATTTCATGTTTTAATTATTTTAACTATTGCAGGGTGACATAGTTGAGAGACTAGGGTCATGGAGGAGGGAAACACCCTCTCGACTCACAGTACCATCTGTGGTGAGTTTTCTTGGCTTGAATTGTAAAGTTTCAATTTGTAAGTGTGTTAATTAATTCTGGAAAAAGTCTTATCATTAAGTGGTTTTTTTGTCTAGTCTCTATAGAGAAGAATCACACTAAGACAAAGAAAGGAACAAGCTCCTAGTTCTAGTAAAAGGAGAAAGATCGACTTCAAGTATGTTGGTCAGAGTGGCAAGGGTGGTAGTGGTCAATGAGTGACCAATTAGTGCCATTTTGTATATAGGGCACCATATTCCAGTCTTCCATATCTGGGCATGAGATGTCGTTTTGTATATTGGGCACATGGTGCCATTTTGTAAAAAATGTACATTTGAGAATATTCCATGGCATGTCCTCTATGAATTAAATTGTTTGTTGATTTGTTGTTGATGAATGATTATGATGATGATGATTTACCTCTATATATTTGAAAACTATTATGATGATGATGATGACAATGATTTTCCCACTATTCAAACTTGTCCCATGGCATCGATTGGTGTTGGTATCATGATTGCTTCTCTATACATAATTGGAACCCTTGAAAATATAACAATTAAGATTGAGGTTGAATATTGTTGTTAATTCGTTGGTCGATATTCCATGTAGTGAAAAGATTACTTAGTTGATAGTTCATGCAGTGAACAAATTATTTGGTAATTACTAACACATATTAGCTATGATTTTTGAATTTCTTGGAAGGAATTGTTCTAATTCATGAATATTGTCATTACCTTTCTTCATGTAGTGTATGGATTTTGTACTTTATCTCTTGCATACACTTGACGTACTTGCAATTTATAAGTGTGGCCTATTTATGTGTAATTGATATACCTTTAATTATGGTGTTTGTGTGTGTGTCGACTATCTATTCTTAGAACATACTAAGCAAATTCCTTGAATCCCACTACAATGTGTAGCATGACTCTTAGAGTGAGGGAACACACTACCATGAGGAAGGGGAGAGTGGAGAAGACATTCAATTTTTGGGCAAAGCCTAGAAACTGCAAGAGAGGGAAAGAAATGAATAAAGGAGAAAGGGTTAAGCGTATTAGCTTAATATGGTTTTTGCATTATTTATGTGACCCAATGTAGCAAACTAAATAGGGTTAAATTAATAGTCTCATTTGGTGATCTAATTAATAAAATCGTTGAAGATGAAAAAGAGGTGAAAAGGAAGGATCTTGTATACAACACCAATATTGTATCACTCAAGTTCTATACATTAACATGGTTTTCTTTATTAGAGTTTTCAAAACCCAACCACGTTGCATTACACAAGGACATGGTAAGACAACTCTACTGCCATGTTCTAATTCTACATGTCCATCCTAGGGTGTCACTCCTCAAACTCTATGTCCTCAACTCTTTCACCAACATAAGAATCAAAAACTTCACGTAACACCAAAGATACAATAACCGATTCTTGTTCCAACCAAGGCACCACACCAAGATCAATACTCATCACTCATTTCTCCATGATCATACCCTAGCCTTATGTCTCATAAGATTAAGGATCCAATATCATACAAGGTGTTAGATCCAATCTGCATGTCATCTACAATGGTAAAAAACCTTATCCCTACACCAAGGACCACCATAATTATCATTTTCTTCAATGTCATACTCTTCTCTATGGTTTTCATGAATAACATAAATCGTAGCTACACAAGAGAAAATCCATGCATCACATAAGAGTAATTTTTCCATGAACATCCAAGACCTCTCTCTCTCTCTCATGTCTTCTCCTAGGATTTCCTCATGAACTATAATATATCAAATACATTTACAAAGATATAGTATGATAATGGTTATTATTACAAAATCTTTCTCCTCCCATATATATACAAATAGACAAGGTAATAAGAACATGTGTCCATATAAGAAACCAACAAGGAAACCTCACACATGGAGCACTATAAAATACAATGATGGACAAATGCCACAAAATAGTTCATCCAATACCCAAAATGAAACACCCTCCAAGCATGATCCTCCTCTAATATGGTGCACTCTCCAAGAATATGTAGTCCAATGGTCCAACTTCCATAGTGATTCACTATCCAAGTGTTCCATACAAGCCACTCCTCTATGTGCTGGGAATATGGAATTCTGAATTTTTGGGAAGCAGGTAAACCTCAACCTTGATTTGGTTTCCTGAGCTACAAAAATTCCACACAGAGGGGGAGTGATTTTAAGCTCTTGGAAAACCGCCAAACATGAGAAGAACCAGATGGCCAATAAAATTTGTGGGCAATAAATATCTGTTCTGAGGAATGGTTTAAGAATGCAAGATGTCCCTCCCGGAATATACAAAAAAATGATTCAGATTGTCCTTAGGACGATTTTGAATCATCACAGGCAGGTCATTACAAATGAATGTATGAGGGTAGTGATACATTGGGTTGAATATATACCTGTAGATATTCCTTATCTATTGGATAAGAAAATCCACTCTGCCCTGCAAGAGAGCCAATTAAGGAAGGTTAAATTTAGTTTCCCGGGCACATTTCAATTTTTTTTTGATTTGTGTCGACCCCATGATACTGAAACAAAGATTGGTGATATCAACCAGCATGAAAATATATCTTTGCCAAAACCACCTATTCATAAAACATACGTCAGGAAATATAGTAGCAGGGAACATAATGAGGAATTTCCAGTACAGTCTCCTCAACAAAATGAGGAATTAGTACAATCTTTTGAGCACCATGGGGAATTACGAGTACAGCCTCCTGAACAGAATGAGGAATTTCTAGTAAAAACTCCTGAGCACCATGACGAATTACGAGTACAGTCTCCTGATTTTGTCACCATTGATATAGTTCATGCTACCACAACTTTGAAAGAGTTACATGGACATGTAGATGGAGGTCATTGGGAGGATGTGACAGACAACGAAATGGAACAAAATACTAATGACTTTTCCATTCCTCAAGAGTTTCTTGATAGAATTCATCCTAAATAGTTGGCAATTGAGAATGATTGTTTTTTCAAATTTTATTCAAGGGCTTCCACTATGCATTTAGACATTCCATCATATAAGTTTGATAGAAGATATGTGTTCATCCTATATGATAAAATGGAGCATTTCAAGGAACAAGCTTCCTATATATGCAATTGGAAAGAAGAGGGCGCGATAAAAGATAATAATATTATAGAATGCCTCAAACAGATAGCAGTGTTTCAAAAGGCAGTTGTGGATAATCAATTCAAAGCGAACACAATTATAAAAGGGAAAGAAGAAATGGTTGAACTATTATCCAAAGAAGTAGACAAAATCACTAATGAGGCTGAAAATTAAATCGAGTCAGTGAGGGTTGTGTATAAAGAGGCTTTGGAAAAAGCTAAAGTTGAAGTGAGTGAACTTAAAGAAGAGTTGAAAAAAATACCACATGTTTTCAATGTACCACCAATAAGGACAGAAATGGTTCCTTTACAGGTATCATAGAAGAAAATTAAATAAAATGAACACTTAATACAAGAATATCAGTTGAAGATGAAAGAGTGGGAGGGAAGCCATGAAAAAAAAGTTGGAGAATTAGAATCATTAATTTCCAGTTTGAGAAAAACCATTTCTAAGCAAGTTGATAAGATGAGAGCCAAAAGGTTTGAAATGATCTCTGAATCACTGGAACTTAAAAACCAAAGGAGAGGAAAAAAAATTATAGTGAAGAAGGTGTTGAGGGTGAAGGTGAGGGTACCAAAGGAGATGAGGTTAAGGGAAAAAGGAAATAAACACATACAGGTACAACGTCCTTGGAAGAGCGAGAAAAGTCCTTAGCAAATCGAGAGAAGATGCTACAAGAATGATTCTCAACGAGCATTGCACTAGGTGATGTGTTTTGTTCATCACCATTATATAAATAAATGAAAGAGAAGATGGCTGGAAAATATGCAAATATCAGAGAGCTGGAATCAAAACTCTTTGGCCAAAAATTTCAGCATTTGGGACGTGATATGAAAATTCAAACACTTAAATCCACAATTGCTGATTTGCAGACATAATTACAAGGTCCAACTGTTGCGATGATGGCAATTCCTGGCGTTCCCAATGAGACAGAGTTGAGGGAAAAAGAGCATGAGAAATAAATACAGAATCTGAAAGTTGAATTGAATGAAGTTACCGATCAGTTGAAAAATACGAGACAACAATTGGAAGTTAAGGAAAAACAAGAATCAACGAAGTACAAGAAAAATGTGGAAATGTTGAACACATTGATGGAAGAAAAAAGTGTTTTGCTTGGAAATTTAAAAAAAGTTACACAGAAAGTTACAGAGCTTGAAAAAAATTTACAAAACATGCCTCCTACAACTCTAGAAGAATTAGAGTCTTCTATGAAAGGCAAGAGAGACCATACATATTTGACTTCTGCTCAAGAGGAGGGATTGAAACCATCTCAGAAACATGCTAGACATGTATAAATCATTGTATATATGTATTTATTAGCAGATAACATAAAACCCATTTTTGTATGATGGTGTTTTGTATTTATCGACATACAATGAAAAATGCATTTTTGTGTGATGGAGTCTTGTATTTATCGACAAATAATGAAAAATGCATTTTTGTATGATGGAGTTTTGTATTTATTGACAGATAATGAAAAATGCTTTTTAGTTGTCTTACTTTTTCTGTCACTATACATTAGTGGGTGATATAAAATAATATTCCATTGCTTATACACTCAAGGATTTTTTTAGAGCATTTGCAACTGTCCAAATATTTTTAATATCCTTTTTCATATATTGGCTATGATGACTTGGTGAATTTCGGCAGTAACCATGAATAGTTGTGCTCGATTTCATTTCTATTAAATAACAATTATATTGTTAATTTCTTGGGTAAAAACAACTATAACTACACATGTAACAAAATGCAGCCACAATAGAATGAATTTATGACAAAATCTCAACAAATGGTTATTTTTTTCCTCAGAAAACTCCAAGATTTTATTTCCAGAGAGAAATGGAAATACAATGCTTATAGGTGCATACAATATTAGACCTTTTCAGAACTATGTCCAACAATCTTCAAGATGTCTCTAACCTCCAAAATATCATCAAAATAGGTCTCTTAATACTTTAAGACCATATGAATGCCATTTCATTACAAATGTTATGTTCTTCACCACTTTGCATACAATGTTGCTTTATGATCATTTTGGACTTTTCTCCTTTTTGGTTGTCTCATACTTGGTTTATCAAGAACAATTTAAATATGATTGTTAGCTTCCATCACTTGGATGCCAAGAGATGTCCCTTGAATTTCTTGTTCATCAGCACTTTACACTACCCCATTTATTGAGGATGAAAGACACCTTCTATTGTGAATCATAGATTCCATCAATGGAATATCAATAGTAGTTGCTCCATTCAATTATTGTATTTGAATGGTCTTCGATGCCTCCTTTGTCGATGATGAAAGACCCAAAGTTTTATTGTTATTGTCATCAACCATCATTAGGGTATCGGAATCAAGTTCCCCTTGAATTTTTTGTGTTTGATCACACCGACCTCGCTCATTTCCTGCGATCAATAAGGTGGAAAAAGTCAGAGTTCGAGCAAAAGTTGTAACTTCAACCACAAATAAACTAGATTGATAAAGACATGATGATATGTAATGAATTGAATTAATATAATACTCACTATTGGAGGGAAAGACAGGTTGTTGTTTTTTTGTTTTAACACCATTTTTTGCCTTGTGCTTTCCAAAGCGATGTGATTCACGATAAGCCTCTTCTCCATATTTGTTGATTGGTTTTGATCTCAGAAGATAGTTATTGAACTGGGAGGACATATTAATAATTAAACACACACATTATGACTTCTCACACTATAAAATGAAAATCGAACGAGATAACATATAAAATTAGGACAAACTTACTGTTGGTGGTACCAATCAATGATTTCTTGGAATGTTTTTCCCATGAGTTAAATAGTTGTTCCACTTGTTGAGAAGTGACATCAGGGAAACGTGATGGCAATTGTGTTGCAGTTTCCTTATTCGATTGATTTCTTGACTTATCATATTCAACACGAAGTTGACTTCTAATATTTGAAGGCAAGAATCTTCTTTGTCTAAACTTTTGGAAAGTACCTTATGATATCATAACAAGCTTGAAAAATTGTGCTCTCATCTCATTTACAAGACACATTCTATCATGTTCAAATGTGCTTCTATTTTCCTTATGGACTCCTCTTCCTCCTCGGTTTCTATTCAAATTTTTCATTTCTCTATGTTTACGTTCCATTACTTCATTCTTTAAATGTCCCAATGCATAAGGACGAATAGAATGTGTCATATCAAGAGCATGGGCCCCTTGGGCATGAATATAAGGAACCATATCATCTCCTAAACAACAATAACATAACCACAAAAACTCACTTGGAAGGAATCCAATCCTGCAATGACAGTGGATCAAACTGTTTGTCATGAATGAAATTATACCACCATTCAAACTAGATAATATGATGAAACCGACGCACCTTTTCTTATATGAATATACATCATCCCCCCTACACCCTTGCATTTGCAACATGTGGCATTATTTTTAACACTTCCACATCCTCAACAAATTTTTATTCTTCTCTTCATCTAGTAGGCCTTCAATAATCTAGAAACAATACATAAGTTTCAATGCATATGAATAAATACTAATTTTTATTTTCAAAGTAAATAACATTGAGAGCCATTCAACAATAGTCAAAACATAATAACAACATCATTTATTGTTAGTCAAGGTCCACATAAAAAATAATTGATATGTTAACATAATTATTAAACCTTTAAAATTCTCTCATGTCGAATGAGGATCTTGATTGAGGATGATCTATCTGATTTCACATAGTTAAGATCATTGTATTGTTGGCTGTTATAATGGTATGGTTCTCCTGGATTACATGGAACACAAATTTTCTCCATCTCCTCCCAAATTTGAACAAATTTTGTTTTCTCCACGTCTCTAGTTGGATGTACCTTGTCATAATCTTCTGAATTTCTTTGAATTTCACGAAACATCTTCAAAATTATTATGATCCTAGCATGGCGAGAACAATATAAAAGCTTGGCCATTGAGCTAGGAGTCAATTGTAATTGACACCAACAATTTTTGAAGGTAGGAATTATTGAAATACTAAGAAGCTTAATTTCTAGTTAAGAATTAATCATGAAAGTGTGTACCTTTTCATCATTTCTTCTATCAATGGGATAGTTCTTCACAATAGTCATCTTTCTACTAGATAAGGTTGGTTGAATGCTTATAATATGCTCATCTAAATTTTCTTCCCATCCTTTGCTTGGTTCCAAAGCGAGATTCATCTCCTATAGTAAATTTCAAGAACATAGTTAGTGTTGATGTATATGTAACTTCGGAATGTATTTCATCTATGTATATTGTACTCCTATAGAGATGTGTTATTCCTCTATAAGGAATTGTCGTCATTTGTATTGACAAGTGTCGCAAGTGTCGTAACTTGCTGATAGGTTATTAGACCACCATGTGTGGGGTCGGCCCTGATTAAGTAAACCATGGGTTATTGTACTAAGCTAGACAAGTCGGCCCCATGAGTTTATTGGGCAGTCAGGACAAGTATAAATAGAGATCTCCCGATCTCTATTTTGATCACTTCATTACTCACTTATCCATCACTCGAAAAGTGGTGCACATGTGAGGAGGAGGATCAACTGCTAGGAGGAGTCTATCTCTGTGTGCTTTGTTTGTACTATTGCTCTATCTATCTTTGAGGAAGTTGTGGGGTTTTTCACCTTAGGGTTTTCCCCACGAAAACTCTGTGTGTTTATTGTCTCTTATGTTTACATCTTATGATGATTGATATGCTTGCTATGACTGATATGCATTGATATACTGTACATTTTATTCTCTCAGTAAAGATCCTAGAGTATATTGAATTAATGCTCGAAAATTAACATGGTATCAGAGCTTCCCTGAGAAGAAGACATTGTGTAGTGGCGGAAACCAGGGTTTCTTGTTTATTGGGTTTCTCTCCACAGATTTTGGAAAAGAAATATGATAGATTGACTCTCCTCAGCAAGGTGAATCTTTATGTTCAATCAAAATTCAGTTCTGAGCACTTTCAGTTTTGGCCCTAAAAATTAGGGTTTCCACAAAAAAAGGAATTTTTGAAATTTGAAGACATAGCTGGAAGCTCCTTGGAAAAATCGAAGTTTAGAGTTTTGGATCGATATTTTTGGCTTGGTAAATCTCTGGGAAACTCAAACCCTAATTTAGGGTCCTCCCAAGTGAACCCAGGAAGACTAAAAGGCATTCCTGAAGGGTGAAGCTTTGCAGATCTCAAATTCTAAGTACACCAGGTTGATCAGCTCATCAAGGCGCATCTTTCTATCCTTTCAGAAAGTTGAAATTCACATTTTGAAATTTTAGGGTTTCTCTGACAAACCCTAATCTGGGACCAGATCCAGTTTTCAGCAAATCAAGTGGTAAGACCTAAATCTTTTCTATTTCCATTTGAAGTACTCTTTAAGATGTCTCACCACACCAAGCTTGAAGGGGATGATAAATTCCGAGCATGGAAGTATAGGATTGGGTTAATCCTAGAAGAAAATGGGTTGGACACTTACATAAGGGATGAGGTCCCTGTCCCAGAGGAAGAAGAGGATAAAGCCCTCCACAAGAAGAACTTGGTCAAGGCAAAGAGGATCATTGCTGATTCTATCAAGGACCATCTCATCCCACATGTGTCATCTCTAAAGACACTCAAAGAGAAGTTTGATTCCCTGACCAAGCTATTTGAAGGGAAGAACATAAATCAGAAGATGACCCTGCGGAACCAATTGAAAGGGGTAAAGTTTCAGAATGGAGAAACCATTCAATCTTATTTTTCTAGGGTCTCTTAGATCAAGGAACAACTAGAAGCGGTGGAGAATGGTGAAGTTGTCATGACCACTCTGAATGGCCTACCTAGGTCATGGGATTCCTTTATTCAAGGAATTTGTGCAAGAAGGAAGTTGATTTCCTTCAATAGACTGCGAGAAGAATGTTCTCAAGAAGAAGCTAGGCTCGTGTCCCGAGAAGAAAATATGGGAAATGAAGATCAAGCTCTCATAGCACATACCAAGAAAGGTAAGTTCAAGAAGGAGCCATCTCATAACAGAAGACCTTCTCACCACCATCACCAAAAGGGTAAGAAGGATATGAGATGCTTCACCTGTAATGAGAAGGGACACTTTGCTATAGATTGTCCCAAGAACACAAAGGGTCCCAACAACAACAAACAGAAGGGAAACAAGAAGAGATATCATGCTCATGCTGCTGAGGATGATGAACCTCCCAAGAAGAAGGCTAGAGCAGAAAGTGATGATGACTCATCAAGCGAAGAAGAGTATGTTCTAATCTCTGCTCTCACAGGTACTATTTCTCATGGTTGTAATGATTGGTTGATTGACAGTGGGGATTCTAAACACATGAATGGGTTTAAAGAATCTTTTGTAAATTTATCTGAACATGAATCACCCCATAAGGTGAAACTTGGGGATGATTATCAATACCTTATCAAAGGAAGTGGGGAAGCCTCCTACAACCTAGACTCTGGAAAGTCTTTGAAGATGAAAGATGTGTTATTTGTACCTGGGCTGAAGAAGAACCTACTCTCCATCTCTAGATTAGATGCAAAGGGCATGGGGGTTACATTTGTAGATGGCCAAGTCCTAATGTGGCCAAAAGGTAAAACTATTAATGAATCAGTGGTGATTGGAGAGCAAGAGGGAGGATTGTATAAATTGAAGGGACAACCTAAACATGCCATGGTACATGAATCCATGGAGCCAAGTGAACTTTGGCATAGAAGGCTTGCTCATGTGCACTATAGAACACTCCCAATTGTAATCAAAGCTGTAGAGGGTCTTCCTGAAATCAAGACCAAACATGAAGGTATTTGCAAAGGTTGTGCAAAAGGAAAGAACATAAAGAAGGCATTTCCAAGCAGTGAAAGCAAGGCAAAAGGAATCTTGGAAATCATCCACTCTGATGTATGCGGTCCGATGTCATCTAGTTCTCTGAGTGGGTATGT
Source organism: Larix kaempferi (assembly GCA_027924585.1). Classification (NCBI taxonomy): domain Eukaryota; kingdom Viridiplantae; phylum Streptophyta; class Pinopsida; order Pinales; family Pinaceae; genus Larix; species Larix kaempferi. The sequence goes on from BSBM01000001.1 coordinate 79,092,464, forward strand.
TTACTATGTCTCTTTCATTGATGATTTCTCCAGGAAGACTTGGGTTTACTTCTTAATAGGTAAGGATGAAGTGTTTGATAAATTCAAGGAATTCAAAACGTTGATGGAGAATCAAACCGATAAGAATATCAAGACATTCAGATCCGACAATTGTGGAGAATTCACTTCAGGATATTTCAAGAAGTTATGCAGTGATTCAGGGATTAAGAGGGAGTTGAATGCTCCCTACAATCCACAACAGAATGGAGTTGCAGAAAGGAAGAATAGAACAATCATGGAAGCAGCACGGGCAATGCTGCATGACTAGGATCTACCCATGCATCTATGGGCAGAAGCAGCTAGGATAGCTGTGTATGTGCAGAACAGAACACCCCACAAGATATTGGACAACAAGACACCATAAGAGGTCTTCTCTGGTAAGAGACCTGAAGTCATCCATCTCAGGATATTTGGTTGTCCAGTATATACACATGTTCCAAAGGAAAAGAGGACAAAGCTAGATCCTCTAGGAAAGAAGGGTATCTTTGTGGGTTACAGTGAAAGATCGAAGGCTTACAGAATATACTTTCCAGGGTTCAAGAAGATTGATGTCAGCAGGGATGTAACATTTGATGAAAAATCAGCATTCATCAAATCAAGGAAGACACCTGTTGAATATCATGAAGAACCAAAGGAAACCAGATTTCAAGACACTACTATGACTGAAGCAATTCCATATGTTGATCGTGAAATTGAAGATCCACAAGAACCTGTAGATCCACCTCGTGAGAAGGACTCTCACAAGAGGAAACCTGCATGGGCTAGAGAGCTCATTCAAGATGCAGAAAGGTATGGCATTCCAGAAGAAGAACACAGAGCAAAGAAGAGAACTAGATCACATACCAGCTATGTTGCTTTACACTATGATATCATGAACAAAGAACCTTCCAGTTATGAAGAGGCAACGGAAAAGAAATAATGGAAGGATGCCATGGTCGAGGAATACCAATCAATAATGAAAAATGATGTTTGGGATACAGTCCCAAGACCTGAAGGGAAGTCTGTTGTGACTTCCAAATGGATCTGCAAGATCAAGCATGCTGCAGATGGCAGCATAGAGAAATACAAAGCAAGATTTGTAGCTCGTGGCTTCTCCCATAAAGAAGGAATCGACTATCAAGAAATTTTTTCTCTTGTAGCCAGGTACACTTCCATCAGATCAGTACTTTCTCTGGCTATAGTGATGAAATGGAAGATACACCAGATGGATGTCAAGACTGCTTTCTTGAATGGTGTAGTCGAGGAGGAAGTGTATGTGGAGCAGCCACTTGGTTTTGAGACGCATGAAAGGAATTTATATGTATGCAGATTGAAGAAAGCCTTGTATGGATTGAAGCAAGCTCCTAGGACTTGGTATGGTAGGATGGACAGTTTTATATCCAGCTTGGGATTTACCAAGAGTAAAGCGGATTCCAACCTTTACTACAAGGTTGAGGAAGGAAATCCTGTGATACTACTCCTATACATAGATGACCTGTTTGTTATAGGTAATGATAGTTTGATTGCTGATACCAAGAGGAAGCTTGCTGTCGAGTTTGAGATGAAGGACTTGGGGATGATGCACTATTTTCTAGGCATGGAGGTGTGGCAGAGTGTAGATGGTATCTTCCTTGGACAAGGGAAGTATGTAGTGGAGATCCTGAAGAGGTTCGGGATGATGGACTACAAGGCCATGGCCACACCTATGGAATCAAACCTGAAGCTTCTGTGTGATGCTTCATCTGATCTGGTTGATGTCACAGTGTTTCATCAGATGATTGGGTCCTTGATGTACCTGACGAACACGAGACCGGATATTTGATTTGCGGTGAACACATTAAGCCAGTTCCTGACAGATCCCAGAAGAGTTCACCTGGTTGTTGTAAAGCATATTCTGAGGTACCTGAAGGGTACAGTTGATTATGAGATCAAGTATGATGCGAATCAAAAGATGAATCTGCAGGGTTATGTTGATTCAGATTGGGCAGACAGTGTTGCAGATAGGAAGAGCACTTCTGGGTGTTGCTTCCGTATGGGATCAGGTGTGATCTCTTGGTTTAGCAGGAAGCAGTCCTGCGTAGCACTGAGTACAGCCGAGGCAGAGTATGTTGCAGCATGTTCGGCTAGTTGTGAGGCAGTGTGGCTCTAGAAGCTACTGTATGAGTTATTTAATCTCCCGTTGGAGGCTACTGATATCTTTTGTGACAACCAAAGTTGTGTGAAGCTGTCTGAGAACCCGGTGTTCCATGACAGGTTGAAACACATTGAGATTAAATATCACTATATCAGGAATATGGTGCAGAGAGGACCAGTGAAGCTCCTGTATGTTGCGACGGATGAGCAGGTTGCAGATGTGCTGACGAAACCACTAGCCAGACTGAAGTACGAGTACCTCAGAGAGAGGCTTGGTGTTCTTCAGATTGACGACACTTCGAGGAAGAAGTGATGGAGATATTTGCTGGAGCCATTCCAAGCATTGTGAGAGGAGGATCCTTCCCATGGATGTGGATATAAGCGCTGGATGATGAGCATCATGACGATGCTCCAGTTATTGCTCTGTATATGCATCATGTTGGATGCTCGGATATGATCAGTTGGATCATTTATATGTATACGCATCATGTTGGATGTTGGATATGATCAGTTGGATCATTTATATGTATACGCATCATGTTGGATACTGAAAATGATCAGTTGGATCATTTATATGTATATGTATGTACGCATCATATTGGATGATGGATATGATCAGTTGGATAATTTATATGTATATGTATGTATGCATCACGTTGGGTGCTGGATATGATTAGTTGGATCATGTGTATGTATCTGTAGATGTATCAGGTGGATACATTGTATGATCAGGTAGATCATGTATGTTGATATGTATCAGGTATGATCAGGTGGATACATTGTATGATCAGGTAGATCATGTATGATGATATGTATCAGGTAGATACTGTGTATGCATCATGTGGATGCATTGTATGATCAGGATGATCATGGATGACGAGCTTCAGGATGTTGCTCCAGATGACATGCATCAGGATGATGCATTGTTGATGATTAGGATGATCATGTGTACATCAGGATGATGTATGGTGAGTATCAGGTTGATACTCTGTGGCCATGGATAGGTTGTGCAGATGAGCATGTAAGTAGACATGGGAGATCTGGACAGGATGAAAAAGGCCTCAGATGCTCTTTCGAGGCATTGCTCTGGAAGGTCATGTAAGTAGACCTGGGAGATCTAGACAGGATGAAAAATGACTCAGATGCTCTTTCGAGGCATTGTCCTATAGAATGTAAGTAGACCTGGGAGATCTGGACAGGATGAAAAAGGCCTCAGATGCTCTTTCGAGGCATTTCCATGACCACATGTAATCAGACTTGGATATTTGGATAGGATGAAAAAGGCCTTAGATGCTCTTTAGGGTTCTTGCTTGGAAAGACACCCTTTTAAGGTTTTGTGGTAGGAGTCACATGTAATCAGACCTGGAGATCTGGACAGGATGAAAAAGGCCTCAGATGCTCTTTAGGGTTCTTGCTTGGCAAGACACCTTTTTAAGGTTTTGTGAATGTCACATGTAAAAGATCCTGGGAGATCCTATAGGTCGGAGATGTGTACCCGTAACAGCCTGGGATTCTCATTCGAGGTTTTGTGACGCACATAATAAGTCCTAAGGATTCCACAGTATGGCTAGTGATGATGAAGACCTATAGGTGGTGGGCCTACACCTAGTATGAAAAAGGATTGGCTCTGTAGAACTTCCTATGACGAGTAGATTCAGAGATTGACTGAGATAGAGGCAGTAGTGACGATGATGATGATTCGAGGACGATGATTCGCTGATGATGATCTAGAGAAGAAGACTTGTGCTAGTAGATCTGTGTCGAGAAATACTTTCCTAGTTAAGAGGGAGTGTTGATGTATATGTAACTTCAGAATGTATTTCATTTATGTCTATTGTACTCCTATAGAGATGTGTTATTCCTCTATAAGGAAGTGTTGTCATTTGTATTGACAAGTGTCGCAAGTGTCGTAACTTGCCGATGGGTTATTAGACCACCATGTGTGGGGTCTACCCTGATTAAGTTAACCATGGGTTATTGTACTAAGCTAGACAAGTCGGCCCCATAAGTTTATTGGGCAGTCAGAACAAGTATAAATAGAGATCTCAGGATCTCTATTTTGATCACTTCATTACTCACTTATCCATCACTCAGAAAGTGGCGCACATGTGAGGAGGAGGATCAACTGGTACGAGGAGTCTATCTCTGTGTACTTTGGTTGTACTATTGCTCTATCTATCTCTGAGAAAGTTGTGGGGTTTTTCACCTTAGGGTTTTCCCCATGGAAACTTTGTGTGTCTATTGTATCTTATGTTTACATCTTATGATGATTGATATGCTTGCTCTGATTGATATGCATTGATATACTGTACATGTTATTCTCTCAGTAAAGATCCTAGAGTATATTGAATTAATGCTCGAAAATTAACAGTTAGATTAGGAATGTTTTGGCAATATATAAACATAAATTTCAAAACTTGTAATAAATTTGCATAGCATATAGGGAGCAATTCCGTTGACATTGCATAAAATTCAGAAACACTACGGATAGTATCTCATTCTTCAATGTTAATTTCATATATAACCATGTGTATCTCTTTTTTATGGCATGTGCACCAAGGACAAAAAATATTTCCCATTGGAGAAACACTATTATTGCATACTAAACTACATATGGCCACTAGATCATGACACTCAAACAAATTAATTTTCACAACCCTTCCATCTACCATAGTGATGCCATATTCTGAAAGCTGATTTATCTGTTTCATTAAGTTCTCCTCATTTTCAGGATGAGCAACATGTGCTAAATTTTTTCTATATTCTTCTTTTCCATCCCATTTTCCAAGGATTACACAAGACATCAAGCCATTGTCTTCTAGTAACTCGAATAATATATCACACACCTTCCCACCTCGATCATAATGTACACGAGAATCAATACCAAGCTTGAAATAAACTTCATTGACTATAGTTCCAGACCTCTTTTCAGACGATTCAACCATAGATGAAGAATATGACTTTACTTGCTTGACCCTAACTCCATATGTGAAACCATCAGTTCTCTCCCAACCCATATCAATATCCTTAGCTTCTTTGCTCCACTTTTTCATTTTGCTACAAATTGATGTTGGATTAACCCCCTTTAGTACACCATGAGCATCAATTCTCTTCAGACATTGCAAAGCCTTATGAGCATGCTTGATTCAAAAAATACTAAATCCATGTTCCTCGACATAAGATCCTTATGAATATCTTCCACAACAATTGATCGAAGTTTATCAAGGAATCCATCTAGATGTTCAATAAAATCCTCAATTTTAGATTCTTCATTATAGTTTTTGCTCATGAAGTACCCAATTCCAACAATCATGTCATTCTCATCTACATCTTCAAGTGATTTTCCATAAAACCATCTCCCAATTTCTTTAAATTTTGTCTTGCCCTCATTTAGTATGTGGTTATACCATCCCGACCGCTTCTTAATATGCAATAAGGATGTCCTTAAGCGGTTTCCTAGTGACCTTCTTTTAGCATGCATAGTTTCATTTGCTGAAAACCCTTATGGCATTTCTGCTACAACTTGACCAATTGTAGAATTTTGATTTTCTGTACTTGCATTTATGTCCATTTGTTCATGAAATGCAATTATTTCAATTGTTTCATGTCTTCCAGTTGCATCCAAGTTCCTAATAGGTTCATGTTCCAATTGTTGCCCATTGGGCTCTACACTTTGATTCCCTTCATCAGTAAATGAAATCAAAGGCTCCCTAGGTTGTTGAGCAACACAACTTGCACTTTTCTCATAGTGATTTTTAATAATAGTAGCATCAATTACTGATCTTTGAGGGAAAAGTAGGGCCTCATTTTGCAAAACTGGGTTCATTCTTTGGTACATATTTTTATTTGGCAACTCAGTGTTCAATGTAATGGGACCATCACATTATCTTGAACATAGTTCATTCTTTCATAAATGTTTCCACTTTGTGCATTAACATTCCCTTCAACTGCAATTAGAGACAAATGTTGCCTATGTTGTCCATCAACATTGTTGTTTGTCATCGGTTGCTTAAATTAGGGACAATGAGTTTGAAGAATGGCTGGATGATTGCTTGTTGTTTGAGGGAAACTTCTGGACTCATTTTGTGGTATGGAGTTCTAATCTTCAAATCCTTGACATTGTCCATGAGAAACACATTGTGTAGTCTTTTTACCTCTACCACGAGTGAATTGAAGGACAATGTCACATGGTTCCAAAGTTGGAAGTTTTGAGTAATCTAGACCCTTACGTCGACCTCTTTTTTGAGGAATAGTTTTTTGAGATGGCTCATTTGAATGATCCATTGATGAGATACTCTGCAAAATAAACAAAAACAATAAATATTGGCATTAGATTTCAGACATAATTTCTCTAATTAAAAAAAAATGAAATATATCATAAATGTAATTTTACAATCAAATTTTACTTGTAATTTTACACTCAAATTTTACTTGTAATTTTACACTCTAAGTAACGTGATGTTGTGCAATAAAAATTCAATTTTATGTCATTTTGCACCCTGCCAGAAAATCAGTTCACTTTACCATTGATTACTTTTTGAAACAAAGTCTCTTGTCAAGGATATATTTTCCATCCAAAACAACCATTTAGCCTGTTTTGCAACCTCCCAGAAAAATACTCACCATTGGAAAATTTGTTTAAGTATTGAAAAAAAGGGCTTAAGTAGGCTTGGGAAAATGCCCACCATTTCCCACCTATGAGGGATATTTTTTTTAGGAAAGCATCAACTTGCAGGTGGATGACTTATGAACATGACCACTAACTCATTTTTAAAAAAAGGTATATGGTAAAGAAAATATTGGCCTTCCAAAATAGCCACTCAACCTATTTTGCATCTAAAATTGGCCTAATTGGCCTTAGGAAAATGCCCGCCAGTTCTCACCTTTGACGGATAAAAAAATTCTGAGAGAATAAGTTGGTAGGTGGATGATTTATTCCCTTGAAAATTGACTTCTTTTTGAAACAAAGTCTCTGGTCAATGAGATATTTTCCTTCCAAAACAACCATTCATCTTGTTTTGCGCCTTGAAAGAACAATGCTTGCCATTGGGAAAATTGTTAAGTATTGAAAAAAGGGCTTAAGTAGCATTGGGAAAATGCCCACCATTTCTCATTTATGAGGGTAATTTTTTTTAGGAAAGCATCAGCTTGCAGGTGGATGATTTGTGCACTTGAAAGTTGGCTCAGGTTTGAAAACAAGTCTATGGTCAAGAAAATATTGGCCTTCCAAAACAACCACTCAGCCTGTTTTGCACCTAAAACTGGCCTAAATGGCCTTAGGAAAATGCCAACCATTTCTCATATTTGAGGGATAAAAAATTTCCAAGAGCATAAGTTTGTAGGTGGATGATTTATTCACTTGAAAATTGATTCCTTTGTGAAACAAAGACTCTGGTCAAAGAGATATGTTCCTTCCAAAACAACCATTCAACTTGTTTTGCACCCTCCCAGAAAATTGCTCACCATTGGCAAAATTGGTTAAGTATTGACACAAAGGGCTTAAGTAGCCTTGGGAAAATGCTCACCATTTCTCATATGCGAGGGATAATTTTTTTAGGAAAGAGTAGGCTTTTAGGTGGATGACTTATGAACATGACCAGTGGTTCAGTTTTGAAAAAGGGTCTCTAGTCAAGAAAATATTGGCCTGCCAAAAAAGTCACTAAGCCTGTTTTGCACATAAAACTAGCCTAAATGGCCTTAGGAAAATGCTTGCCATTTCTCACCCTTGAGGGATAAAATTTTTATGAGAGCATAACTTTGTAGGTGGATGATTTATTCACTTTAAAATTGACTGATTTTTGGAAACAAAGTCTCTGGTCAAGGAGATATTTTCCTGCCAAAATATCCATTCATCTTGTTTTGCACCTTTAAAGAAAAATGCTCACCATTGGAAAAATTGGTTAAGTATTGAAAAAAGGGCTTAAGTAGCATTGGGAAAATGCCCACCATTTATCATTTGTGAGAGAAATGGTTTTTAGGAAAGAATTAGCTTGCAGGTGGATGATTTATGCACTTGACCACTGGATCAGTTTTGAAAACAAGTCTATGGTTAAGAAAATATTGGCCTGCCAAAACTGCCACTTAACTTGTTTTGCACCTAAAACTGACCTAAATGGCCTTAGGAAAATGCCCGCCATTTTTCACCTTTGAGGGATAAATTTTTTGTGAGAGCATAAGTTTTTAGGTGGATGATTTATTCACTTTACCATTGGCTACATTTTGAAACAAAGTCTTTGGTCAAGGATATTTTTTCCTTCCAAAATGACCATTCATCTTGTTTTTCATCCTCAAAGAAAAATGCTCACCATTGGAAAAATTGGTTAAGTATTGAAAAAAAGGGATTAAGTAGCATTGAGAAAATTCCCACCATTTCTCATATGTGAGGGAAATTTTTATAGGAAAGCATCAGCTTGCGGGTGGATGATTTATGCACTTGACTACTGGATCAGTTTTGAAAACAAGTCTATGGTCAATAAAATATTGGCCTGCCAAAACAACCACTCAACCTATTTTGCACCTAAAACTGGCCTAAATGGCTTTAGGAAAATGCCCACCATTTTTCACCTTTGAGGGTTAATTTTTTTATGAGAGAATAAGTTTGTAGGTGGATGATATATTCACTTTACCATTGGCTGAGTTTTGAAACAAAGTCTCTGGTCAATGAGATATTTTCTTTCCAAAATGACCATTCATCTTGTTTTTCACCCTCAAAGAAAAATGCTCGCCATTGGAAAAATTGGTTAAGTATTGAAAAAAAGGGCTTAAGTAGCATTTGGAAAATGCCCACCATTTCTCATATGTAAGGGATTTTTTTAAGGAAGGCATCAACTTGTAGGTGGATGATTTATTCACTTGACCACTAGATTAGGTTTGAAACAAAGTCTATGGTCGAGAAAATATTGGTCTGCCAAAACAACCACTCAGCTTGTTTGCACCTAAAACTGGCCTAAATGGCCTTAGAAAAATGCCCGCCATTTTTCATATTTGAGGGATACAAAATTTTTGAGAGCATAAGTTTGTAGGTGGATGATTTATTCAATTGAAAATTGACTCATTTAAAAAAAAAAGGACTTTGGTCATGGAGATATTTTCCTTCCAAAACAACCATTCAACCTGTTTTGCACCCTCCCAGAAAAATGCTCGCCATTGGAAAAATTGGTTAAGTGTTGAAAAAGGGGGCTCAAGTAGCCTTGGGTAAATGCCCACCGTTTCTCACCTGTGAGGGATAATTGTTTTGGGAAAGCATCAGCTTGCAGGTGGATGATTTATACACTTGGCCATTGGATTAGGTTTTAAAACAAGTTTATGGTTAAGAATATATTAGCCTTCCAAAACAGATGCTTAGCCTGTTTTGCACCTAAAACTGACCTAAATGGCCTTAGGAAAATGATTGCCATTTCTCACCTGTGTTGGATAAAACATTTATGAGAGAATAGATTTGTAGGTGGAGGAGTTATTCGCTTGAACATTGACTCATTTTTGGAAAAAAACCTCTGGTCATGGAGATATTTTCGTGCCAAAACAACCATTCTGCTTGTTTTGCACCCTCCCAGAAAAATGATCGCCAATGGAAAAATTGGTTAGTGTTGAAAAAAAGGGCTTAAGTAGCCTTGGGTAAGTGCCCACCATTTCTCACCTGTGAGGGATAGTTTTTTTAGGAAAGTGTCATCTTGCAGGTGGATGATTTATGAACTTGACCATTGGATGAGGTTTTAAAACAAGTCTATGGTCAAGAAAATATTGGCCTTCCAAAACAACCACTCATCCTGTTTTGCATCTAAAACTTGCCTAAATGGCCTTAGGAAAATGCCCGCCATTTCTCATATTTGAGGGATAAAAAATTTTCTGGGAGCATGAGTTTGTAGGTGGATGATTTATTCACTTGACCATTGACTCCCTTTGGAAAAAGAGTCTCTGGTCATGGATATATTTTCCTTCCAAAACAACCATTCGGCTTGTTTTGCACCTTCCCAGAAAAATGCTCGCCATTGGCATAATTGGTTAAGTGTTGAAAAATAGGGCTTAAGTAGACTTGAGATAACAATTTTCTCTCCTGTGAGGGATAAAGAGTTTCTGAAAGCATCAACTTGCAGGTGGATGATTTATGCACTTGGCCATTTTCATTGTAGTTCATAAAAACATCATTTTTAGAAATTTAGAGACTCAACTGAATCATTTTATATAATCACTGTTAAATTCAGAATTCAGATATATATATTTTTTTTCATGAAAACTATTTATCGTTCCTCAAATTTTTATTGCAAGGAAATAAAAACAATGAGCAATTCATAGGGTTTCCCAATTTTTCATGTCCAGCACAAAAATGCACATCGCCTAATCCAAGTACACCCCATGTATGAAATATGATCTGAGGCATAATTACACATATATGAGCATACTTATACATGAATCACCTCTGCCAAATTGGCTACATAATATATATGAGCCTACTTATGCATTATTTGGCATGAAAGCCAATCTTTCACGATTAGCAGAAAAATGCACACTTCCTCAACCAATCAACCAATGATTTTTATTACTATCATCACAATAATCTCAGACTATCCTGTGAATGGGATACACATAGAATCAACGATTTAAAATTTTGCTATAAACATCAGTAAATACATGCTTTTATTGTTCATATTTCTTGTTTTTTATTGATAAATAGTAACAGGCAAGTGCATTTTTATTTCCTATTGAGATTACAATGGCTTGATAGAGTGGTTTATTTCTAGCCTACACAACATACCTTCAACACAATGAAATTTTCATAAGAATTTTTTGCTTTGATAAATTTCCAGGAATTGTCTTTATTGTGAGTCGTCTTGATGGCCAAAGGTAAAGACATATACAATGGCATGTTTTCGTTCTTTCATCACCATGCCAAATATCACCGCCAAAAAAAGGATTTTCAAAAACATTCTTAGTAATATTTCTTCCATGATTTTTTTTAAGTTGCTCGCCAGATCGGTGACTCAAACACTTTGATTTTTCGAAAATCATTATCGGTTTATTTCTTGCCTAATTTTTTTTTTCGTTTCACGCCAAATGGATGATCGGGTATGAATGCTCAACCAATTTAAATTTAGGATAAGTTTCTTAGTTTATTACCAGTCAGATCATGCTCAGGAATGGATGCTCCAGCACTCCTATCACATAATTGCGCCACCCTTTTCTTAAATATGTAGAAATTAAAAACTAATTTACTTGTAGGTTTCACTCATGGAATACGTTGGTTATTGAATGCGATTTAGAGTTTCAAGACTCTTAAACCCACCATCATAGCTTCCTAACTCATGTTGAACCTGCATTAAATCTCATTTTTGCTGGCAAATGTCTCGATTTGTTGGGAAATTGTCCTTATTAAAAAATTTCTGGCCACATACTTTTGCGATTAGTTGACTCACTCACGGTCTTCACAATTACAAATATTATTTCCTCAACCATGTGGAGAATTTTAACCAATCAAAAAAATATTCTTTTGACAAAGAAAGCATCTTAAAAGCATCTTTTGGCATTATTCCTAATGAAGTAGGATACATGCTAGTTATGGATAGAATGCTATGCCTCAAGGGGTTTGATCTTTCTAGGGGCTTGATAGAGAAAGAGTTAAGATGGCTCTATGCTGGTATTGGACAATACCACAATAATACATTTATTATGAGTTATCATGGGGATTGAACCTTAAAATAAAGAGTTCCTTTGCCATAGTGGCTTGAGCTAGACTCATGCAACAATGCACAAGTCATATATATCAAAATCTCGTAACTTAGTATAGAGTTGAGATATCTTGAGACATTCCTATAAATTAGGGTATCTATTTTTGTAGCTAAGACATTACATACCAACATGTTAATGTAGAGTTTGAACCTAAGAGAAGAGGTTAACAAACACACTCCTACCAATCATATATTATACTGTAGAATTATAAAAAACACACCAAAAATTCTAAGAAAAAAAATTGTATCTCAAATAAAAATTGATCTCAATAGATCAAGGTGTGTAATCTCACCATTGGATAGAAGGATAATATACCTACTAAAATACACACTACACACCCACATAGATGCAAGGAGTTGGTGTATGCACCTTAACTTGGCTCGTAGCATAAGATGCCTAGAAGAAAACATCCTTTTTTTTCAGAAGAAAAAGACAATAACTTGTTATTCAATATAATCAAAGTTATTTGTACAATAGTAATAAAGACTGCCCAAATTAGGACCAACAAGGTCATTCAATACAATGCCAAACCAAAATCAAAATGAGCTGAAATATCTCTAAACAACCCAGAAGTGAACAACACTCCCAAACAACAACAAAAATAGAGGTCCAATAAAATAGTTCTAGTCCATGTACAATCAAGACATGCCTGATGAAATGCCAATTCTAACAAAGATACAGGGCAAAAAAACATCCAATCCCAAAAAACATCTAGGATGGGAATTACAAACCTATTAAGTACAATCACTTTGGCCCAAAGAAGATATGACAAAAAAAACCAAAGTGTAACAAAAAAGTAAAAGAAAAGGATTTCAGCTAATAGGCCTTATAGTAGCCTTCATCCACAAGCCTGTTGTCTTCATATTTTTCAAAATAAATAATACCTTATGCTACACCAATAGCCTTTTTGGAAAGTAGATATGCAAGTGAATTTTTTCCCTATAAATATGTGCAAAGGAGATAGCATGAAAACTAGTGATAGGAATATGAATACTTTTACTCCATTGTTACAAGTCAACCACTTGCAAATTCCCACAATTCTTGGCCCAATCCAATACAACTTTAGAGTCACCGAAAATATGAACATGGTGGAAATTTTGACTTGAGGAAAAGAGAAGGATACCCCATAGAGAAAGTAGCTCAGCTAGGGTATTGGTTCCATATCCAACCCCCATCTATAACAAATAAGAAGACTGAGCATTAATCCTCAAAACCATACCACAACCACAAAAATTATTTGTAGTAGCACTATCAGAAAAACTAGAGACACCATCTTCATGATAAATAAAGGCATGAACCTGTCTAGAAGCTTTCCTGATTGGAGGTTTGTATTTAACTCCTTGTAGAGACCAAGAATTTTGATACTTACACATTGAACCCGTGCAAGGATATCATCAAAAAGACAAGAATTTCATTCCCTCCATATGCCCCAGCAAACAAAAGAAGGTAACTCCTTATGTTCAACATGATGATGATCCCACATTCTGAGACTGTTTTCAAAGTTGTGGTACCTCCAGACAACTTTAAAATTTAAAGCTGAAAGCAAATCCTCCCAGACCAAACAGGAAAATTGACATACACCAAACATGTGAAGAAGATTTTCTGTACTATTTTTACATAGGCAATAGAGAACTAGGCCATAGAATCCCCTGGACAGTAGATTATCCTAGGTCAATAATCTATTTTCTAGATATAACCAGATGCAACACTTAATTTTAAGTGGCATATTCCCTTTCCATAGCTTCTTGAACCACCATTTATACTGAATATCCAATGATGCAGAAAAGATAAACTCGTAGGCAGCTTTAGCAGTAATCTGACCAGAATATTTGTTCACTTCCCAGAAAAGGGAATTCACATCTTCAATGAGTCGTATGCTTGAATGATTAAGCCCAAAAATACAAGAATTCCATTCTTCCACAAATGGACAAGACAGTCCCAACATCTCTACAGCCTTCCAATAAGAAGGGTCACTAACTAGAACATTTATAACATGAGACAGATGATGGAAGCCAATAGAATTTGGCTGGTTACAAAGAGGCTTCAATAGGAAGAAGAAATCTGATCCACCAACAAAAGTATCAACACCTAGATTGATCAATTTGCCATCCCCGACCCTCCAAGACAAGCAAGACCCCATCCAATGATAAACCTTCATGAAATCCCTCAAAAAATTTGAGACTTTTGAATGGGTCTTCTTGTTATACATGATCCATTGAATCAAAGTAAACCTCTTCAAATATTTGCATAGAGAATTTCCTTACAGGTCCCATCAGTGAATAAGCCTCTCCACTTGATTTTAAGGCTAAGAGACTCACTAAACCACAAGAGGTTTTTATTCCCCAACCCCCCATAGATTTAGGTCAAGAGATTATGGTCGATTTAGCCAAATGGAATTTTTTTCTATTTTTGTCTCCCCCTGACCACAAAAAATGAAACATCTTCTTTTGAAACTTGAAGGATAGAAACAAGAATGAGGGAAAGGGACATACAATATACAAGTATACTCTCCAGGACCGCTTTCACCAAGACAAGCCAATCACCTAAAGAAAGCCATCTGTAGGCCCAACCCACCAACCTTTCCTCCACTTTCCTATGGAGCCAGAACCAACCAGATTTACAATAATGTGTTGGCCTTAAAAAATAACTAAGATACTTGAATCCCTCATCCAAAGCACACCGGTCCAAGGGGAATAAGAGCTTAACCCGAGGCAGAACTAAAGGATAAATAACATGGGGAAAGAAACACAACTTTTGTGGGATAATATCCATACCTGAAGCTTCCATAAAGAGCAATATAATATCATAAAATAAATCCAATCTTCAACAGAACCCGTTTCCAAACAACAGTACGTCGTCAACAAACATCAAATGGGTGATGGATTGGATTGATGTTACCTTAATCCCATTCAAATTATTTTCCTGCTCAACATGAGAGATGAGCTTACTAAAACCTTCCACAACCAGAAGAAATAAAAGAGGGCTCAATGGACAGTTGTAATACCCCTATTTTGACCCTTATGGTTATTGACCTCAATATAAATATTGTATGCAATGTGTGTCACCCTAATGTGGAGCTCAAGGCCAAGGCCCCACTAGTGGATGTTCAGGTTTTAGTTGCATAGACAAGTATTTGGTAGTTTCACTACCCATGAGTTGTTAAGCCATGAGGTATATTGTAAATGATGTAAATAATACCATGTAATAAAATAACCAAGGGTTGGCTATGGCTGCAACGAAATGAGGGGGAACTATGTATCCACTAGGGTGGTGAGGGGATGTGGACGGAACCCTAGGTTTCCATTTGTTACCTAGAGAACCCATCTGACCTAGGCCTAGACATCCTTGAATTCTACTGTAAGGAAGTGGGTGAAGGATGTTGTGTAGGAGGCCGTGGGGTATGGGAAACCCCGAAAAGGATAGATGGCAGGGTATCGAGTGCTGCTGCCTTAACCTGCATGTGACTCCACCTCCTAGAAGTTCTTACTCCCCATTCCCAGACCGTAGTTGAGGGGGGGAGCCTTAGTCGAAAACTAACACAACGACAGGAGAGCCGAGCGTGGTAGGCACAAAAACCGTGAGGAAGAAACCCTGTGTTGGCGGCTGAGAACCCGGCTGTGGAACAGAGCTGGTTGGCCAGAGAAATGGGGGATTCATTCATTCACGAAACGACAGAACATAGAGGGGAGAACGATCCACCATTATGGATGGATGGGGACAAAAATGCATGATCAAGGAGGAGGTCGTGATTTTGTGGAGGCACGAATCGTAGAGCCAAGTATTACCCAGAAAACCCTATTTTAGAGGCTGATAGTGGAACCAACGAAGGCTCAAGTAACCATTGGTTTAGAATTTAGGACCATCCATACCTGCCCAGGTTAGTGCTGAGGGAAGGGGTGCTTGAGGGACTGTGTAGCAGAGAAGGGGACCTTACTTAGGCTGAGGGTGGAGGTGATGGGGGTAATTGGGCTGTCTAAAGCCAAGGGGATATGTTTGTAGCTCTATGGTTGAGCTCAATGAGTTAGTGAACTCAGTCCCTACCTCCCCACTTGCTTGACAAACCCACTGTGTGATGAACACCCTAATTGACTATGAATCGGGTCGGTGAGTGAGCCTGAGTGATACTCCTTAGTGGATACATAGCCCCAAATCGGGGGTGATCTTTGATTGCTGAAATAATAGAGGCTAGGCAGAGATTTATGGTTGGGATGGAACGTTGCAGTCCATAAGCCAGTCACTTGGTGGTTTTCAATTAAAAGATAAGTGCCCTTGTGGTGTTTTGAATAAGGATGTTTCATGGGTTTATGGTTATGTTTATTACATACCAGTTATTGATTGAATGAATTTATATGGAGCAATAGGAAGCTTTTTATGAGTAGGGTTGTATACTTAGGCTTTGTATCTGAACTTGTGTTTGAAGTTGTTGGCGTGCCATGATGAATGTTGGATGCATGCTAGATGTGTGTGCGTTATATATTTCAAATGTATGATTTGGTTCAGATGGTTAATAGGGATGAATGCCCAAGTATTAGGTCTTATGTTGTTGGGCATGTCATTGCTTTACTCCTACAACTTGCATCTTCTTGTTATGCTGGTATTTATATATATTCATGCTCGAGGAATAGGGCTAAATGTCTACATGTCATCCCTCAATCTGTTTAGAGGAAATTGACCAAGTATAATCCCTTTTGAAGGGTGGATAATGCTTCAATACCTTTTTGTTTATGGATGTATGGACCTGCCTACAAGAGTTATTGAACATGCTTCTGTATACTGTCTTTTATATTTATGTTGTACTTACATATATTACCCTTGATGAGCAGGACTAAGTTCAAGGATAAGAGGTGCATATCACTCGATTTAGGACGGTGATCAGGAAGAATAGGCACCCTTGTGGACCAGATGAAGGAGAAAAGACTTGGTAGGAAGAAGGTTAAGGTCATTTAAGGTGGATTTGTGCACATAATGTTTAGTTGGAGAAATGCTGGAGTTAGAGGCCTCGGTTTGGGGTGGAAGTTACACCATTGGATAGGTCTCTCCAAGATCTTTCCAACGGTACCAACCTTTTCTCATTTGGACCAAGGACGAGGAAGTTATGCCTCTCAGAAGTTTGCATTGGTGAGCTGCAGGAGTAGAAAAGGTGCTTCCGCAGTTCTGCATCCACAATGCGGATTGCATATTGCAGAAGGGGAAGTTTTCTGGAAGGTTGAAGTTGGACTTTCGCAATGCGGATTGCGGGTTGTGGAAGGGGAATTTTTCCGAAAGGTTGAAGTTGGGCTTCCGCAATTCCGACTTCCGCAATGTGGATTACAGGTTGCAGAATGGGAAGTTTTCCGGAAGGATGGAGTTGGACTTCCACAATGCGGATTGGGGATTGCAGAAGGGGAAGTTTTCCTGAAGGTTGCAGCTGGATTTCTGCAATTTTGACTTCTGCAATGCGGATTGCAGATTGCAGGTCGCGCAATTGCGGATTACAGATTGCGGAAAGACGCAATTGCGGATTGCGGAAAGACGCAATGCAGATTGCGGAAAGACGCAATGCAGATTGCAGATTGCGGAATGATGTAATGCGAATTACGGATTGTGGAAATACACGATGTAGATTGCGAAAAGATGCCATGTGGACTACGGATCCGAGAATAGTTGCGGAAGGGTGCATGATGGAAGCATTGGAAGAAAAAAAAGAGTATCAGGGTCTCCCATCACCTTTGAAGGACATCGAGGTGATATGGGGATGTTACAACAACCTTGTCCGAGCCCCCTTGAACCCTTAAAGAACTTGGAAGGAGATCCATTTACTAAAACAAAACAAAAAAAACATAAGTAACACATGCCACTATCCAGTCAACCACCATAAGAGGAAGGCCAATCTGGAAGAGAATAAGCCTCAAGAAGCACTAGTCCACCCTGTCATAAGCTTTCTTAAGGTCTATCTTGAGCACCAAAATAGCCATCTTCTTAGTTTGTATGGAGTGCAGGCATTCTTGAGATACCCCAATGGCATCCAAAATTTGACGCTTGCTCAGAAAGCCAAATTGTTCTTGGGATATACACTTAGTAAGCTTAGGTTTGATCCTATCTACAATAATATTGGAGATGAGTTTATAGACTAAGTTGCATAGGGCTATTGGTTTGAAGTCATCGAAGGAAGATGGCTTGGATTTCTTCAGGAATTAAACTATAAAAGTAGAAATTAGTGATCCAGAGATGGATCCCTTGATCCTGGCCTCCTCAACCACCCTAAGAAGATCCTAACCCATAATATCAAAGAAGTGAATAGCTCAACTTTCCAACCATCAGGCTGAGGACTTTTTGACTTGGCAATTTTTTTTAAAGTGGATTCAACTTTAGTCAAAGAGATCGATCTACCAATATTTGCCCCTTCTTCCTCCGTGAAAAATCTAGGCTAGTGTTGTAAAACCTTAAATTGAGAGTCAACCTTGGTGAGCTTAGGGTCCTTAAAGACATTGGAGAAATGAATCACAACATGGTCCAACTCCCTTTGTGAACTGATGGAATTACCTTCTGAGTCATTGAGGTACCAAACGGAGTTGAAGTTTCTTCTTTGACTAGCAAATTTATGAAAGAATATTGAATTGTAGTCGACATACTTGATCCATATGGCTCTACTTTTGAGCCTCCAAGATTGAACTTGGATCCTTAAGAGACTTAATTTCCTAGCTCCCAACTCCACCAACTGATCCCTTGATGATCTTGACATAATACCTGAAGGGGATTGAGCAAGAATGCTCGAAATCTGATCTTCAAGTAAGGACGGTTCTTTGGATTGCTCCTTCTTTTTGTCTTTCTCCCAATTACTGACCACATATTTGAGCATTTTCGGCTTGCTTAATAAGTAATCCATAGGAGACTCTTCAAGACCCAACGAAGAAGAGAGCCATAATTCCTTAACCATAGAAAGTAACCCTGGGTCTTCCAACCAAACGTGATTGAGCTTAAAGGGGTACTTTCACACAACCTGGTCCACATCAAATTGCAAGCAGATAGGATGGCGGTCCGAGATACTAGATTTTATGATCCAAGATCTGAATCTCCCAATAGAGTCTGCAAAAACTTCAGATAGAAAGAACCTATTCAGTCTCTTAGCTACCCCCGCCTTCCCACTTCTTCCATTGTTCTAGGTTGGAGCAATAAGGCAAGGAACAACATTATGTCTCATAAAGAGATGTGAAAAATGTTCAGCCAAAGGATCTACAGGAGATGCTTCCCAAAACCTATTCAGTACTCCTCTCTTCTGCGAAAAGGGGCATAACAATTCACCACTTTCACCTCACTTTTAAGGAAGTAACCAATAGCCTAGTCACTCCAGCACATAGTTTCCTGTTTATAGGAGAGTAATTAATTTTCACGTGGTAACAAAGTCAACCATCTCTAAGGAACGAATATACTTGGATTGGGCTCTTCGGGTACAACATAAAATGTAGGGCGAGTGTTCACATGAGAATTTCTTCATCTCCGGTGTAGATTTTAAATAACTTTTTGAGTTTCATTATTTATTGCCACGCGACTTTCTTCTTTGAAATGTGGTAGGAAGGTAAATTCTATTTCAATGTGGAGAATTTTCTCTCCAATGGTCTATTTTATTCAGATTAATAAGTTTCTAAAAAATAAAAATAGAAATAGAATTTTGCCTCAATAAAAAAAACAATAACTAAAAAAATAAAATAATTAAATAACCTTTGTCATCCCTATCCAATCTTGCCAGACAAGATCAATTTACTTTTATAAACGGGATCCCACCACAAAATTCTTTACTTCTCTCCTGTTTGGGTGTACAAACAATTCTTTGCCTCGACCATGACAATTCTATTCACCAGCTTATTTTTCTTTTTCTTTTTAAATTATTTGACAATAATTTATTTTATTATTATTACTTTTTCCTTTAATTTTCAGAATAGTTGTTATCATTGGCTTTTATCTTAAACAAGGAATATAATAATTGAATAAAACATTCTAAAAACATTAAATTGATTCCTAAGATTGAAATATTAGAATTCACTATATATATATTGTGAATGTATTGCCAGCTCTATCAGCAATTCTTCTCATTCTCTTGACTGTACTTAGATATCTCTATAGGTGCTGTTGTTTCAATTTTCATAAACAATTCTCAATTGTTTTTTATTTTCTGGCCTAAGGCTGCCCTAAGGTTGATACCAGTATCTCTTTATATCAAGCTTCAGTCAGAGTTATCAATTTGCATCAATTAACAGAGTTATGGCCGTCCCTGTACAGAGAGCTTACAGTATGGCTGACAGGCTGCCAGAAGCATTGAGGCAGAACCGTTACCAATTCAGAAAGTGCTTCTCAAGGTGAAGTTCCATTAACAATTATCAATTGGATCAAATATTCCTCATTTAATATCGAATTGCATGGTGATTTGTCACTAACATAATGAGTGTAGATGTTTGTCTGTGCTGTATCAGTGTTTTTAGAAACGATCATTAAATATGTGCAGTTATTTTTACAAGTCACATTTTGTGAGTATTTTTATTTGGGAGGAACATGAGTGAGGTAAAAAAGAAATAATTTACAGTTGAATAAATCAATCCAAAATACATATCCCCTGAAGCTAATTCAAAATACATCTCCACTGAAACTAATTAACTGGACTCAATTATGTGAATTTCCCTTCACCCTTCTTTTCAAACTATTTATATTACTTTTTTAAGGAAAATTCATAAGCAGCAAATCCCCCGCCACCAATAGAAAGGTGGATGCTTAATAAATCTGAATGCAGCTACATTCAGCCCGAGCTTCAAACAGCTCAAAATGAAAACTCATATAAATTATTATGTATATGTCTTTTTTTCTAAGCTTTATTCATCTTTTTAATTCTTGATTATGTTCGTTCAATGTTATAATCTTGTAAGGGTAGAAAGGAAATAAGTATTCTAAAAATTATAAGATTTATTTATTATTATTATTATTGAAATTTGGTTAATTTGAATGAATGATGTTAGTTCGTTATTGGATTATGGCACTGATTTAGGCTATGGTTACTTGAAAAATTCACTAAAATTTTATCAGCCAGCAACTTTCTCTATGTTTAGAATGCAGATGATCATGACAGGTCTACATTTCAGAGCTGTCCCGGTTAAGCTCTTTCTTTATACTACAGAATTATGAAAATGATGAGTTGGTATGGTTAGTTAGCCACTCGGAGCCTGAAAGTCATCAAGGCTAGCTAGAAATTTCATTTTGAGCTTGTGGGACTCGGGGTGCAAACATAACTCTGGTTTTATTAGGTACCGCTGTTCTCTTTATGGCTTGGAAGGTCCACACCAAACGCATATGGCTACACCTGGGAGGGAATTGAGCACTGAAATCCTTTGCTGATTTGTCCCTAAGTTGCTTTTGTAGATTCATGCTTATATTGTGCCTCCCTACAAAGAATTGCAGTATAAAAATTTGCCCAACTTAGTTAACAAATAATGGCAAACAGCAGGAATACTGATGCTAAGAGAAGCTTTTATGTACATTACTTTTCTGAAGGATTCTGTGATGAATGTCACAGGTTTGTCTCACAAGGTAAAAGGATTTTACAAATACAAGAATTAATGAACGAGTTTGCTACAATAATAGAGGATCCGGCCGAATGGAATAAGATTCAAGAAGGGATGTTTGGTCGTATGTTACAGTCAACACAGGTATACAAATTTAATTTTCATGATTGTTTTGTCCATTCACATTTATTTATGCAAGGCTGTTATCTAGTATCTGATTATTGATGCTAATATCTGACATATAATTGAGCAGGAGGTTGTCATTGTCCCACCCTTTATTGGTCTGGCTTTACGAACAAACCCTGGAGTTTGGGAATATGTTCGTGTCAATGCCAATGATCTTTCAATAGAGCAGATTAAAGTACCAGAATACCTAAAACTCAAGGAATGCCTCGTGGATGAGGAATGGTAAGGAACAATTATGTCTCTGTCTTTTTCTTGGAGAAGTAAAACTGATAACAAATAGAACAAATTTCGGTTTTGCATTTCAAGGCGCCGGGCACAAAAGTATGCTTACACTGAAAGTTGCAAATGCATATTGATCTTTCTGGTTTTGTGTTTAGATGTATATAATGTCCAAATTCAAGCAGAAAGAGGCATTGATATAAGTTTGACAAGAGTTATTGATATTTAGTGTCATGAATAGATGATGCACACAACTTTTTGCAGTTAGGACTTGGATAAAAAGGATGCATGAACAGTGCATATAAAACAGTCCTTATCTACCCTGTCTCTTTTGTTTTATTACAATGTGAAAACTGAGCGTATTCGTGGTAATGTACCTACAGGCCCAACAGTGACTATGCATTAGAATTGGACTTTCAGCCCTTCAATGCATCCTTTCCTCGTATGGCAAAGCCTTCATCAATTGGCAACGGAGTCCATTTTTTGAGCCGGCATCTGTCATGCCGGCTCTTTCATGATGCACAAAGCACGCAGCTCTTGCTGGATTTCCTGCAAACGTGTAATTATCGCGGTGAGGTAAAATAATGCAATCTTTGCTCTGTTGTTGTCTTATTCTCATAGCTAGAATCCTTTGGGATGAAGCAGGTCCAGGGAAAGAGTTATCTGGTCAGTTTCCATGTAGATTATACTTTATGCTACTTAATCGTATTTACAGAATATATCCTGTGCTTCATATCATGCAAGGCAAATTCTGCATTCTGAGATGTATTTGAAATAGCATTCTCTTCTCAGATAGCCAAGGAATTGCACTAGTTTTGATTGTTTTGGATAAACCTTCACATGAATGTCTTGGACTTCTCCATGCATTCAAGTTTCTTCCATTTCTAGAAGGCACAATTAACTATAAGCTCAAAATTTGAGATTAAGACCAATCTCACTAACGCTGGGAAGGAACAGGATAATATCAATCCTCTGCTTACTCAACTGACTTAAAAGTTCGACTGAATTCTTACTCTGTTTAAGTCGCTTCAGATTTTGGTAACCTGCACAGCTAGTCTTTCTATCATTGACCTTGTTTTAGTGTATGGACTGTTTGCTTTAATCCATTTCCCTTGATTGGCAGAAACTTATGGTGGGCGATACTATAAATAGCGTGTCACAGCTTCAAACAGCCTTGGGCAAGGCAGAGGAAATCCTGTCTGATATCCGAAAGGATGCACCATATGAAGAATTTGAGCACAGGTAATGAAATACTTGAGCCTCCGACAACAAGGGCATCTATCATTTGTGGATACAGGTTTTGATAAAGACCAGATATCATCTTAAGCTTGCATTTGTATCATTAGATTCTTTGTTTCTTTCAGAGTTCTTATTGGAAATAACTAGATGCTGAGCAAACTCAACATTATTATTTGGCTAAAAAGTTTCATCTTTATAACTGGACAGATTCCAGGACATTGGACTAGAGAAAGGATGGGGAAAAGATGCGCATAATGTACTTAACACGATCCATTTACTCTTGGAGGTTCTGCAGGAACCTTATCCAATTGCCTTACAGAATTTTTTAGGAAAAATTCCCAAAGTATTTGATGTAGTAATATTCTCACCTCATGGCTATTTCGGCCAAGCGGATGTTTTGGGATTACCAGACACTGGTGGACAGGTAATTTTTATGTTCTGTTTTCATCATACATTTTTCATGACAATTGTAATAGCTGCTGGTTTGTCAGTTTACATAGAACCCATTCTCTCTTGAAATAACAATGACTTTATATAAAAAGATCCAAAGATTCTCCATATTGGGTTTCCATCAACTGCTTTCGTTATTTGAATGCACTACAATTTAAGTAGAGATATAAAAGAATACATCATGACATCGAAGACACTCATTATCCTCCCTTAAGAACTTCATCTTATTGTTCTGCGAAACACAGGTTGTGTACATATTGGATCAAGTTAAGGCATTGGAAGAAGAACTGCTGAGCAGAATTGAAGAGCAAGGACTTGAAATTACACCTCGGATTCTTGTGGTAAGATGCTATTGTGTACTATCTTAAAGTATTAGTTTTTACCATTTAGACAATCGATTGTTCATTTCGCAACAGGATGCAAAAGTACATTGTTTTGATGTAATGATGTAATCTCCAAACCGACTAGGTCTATTTGTAAGTGCATAAGTGTGTTTCCTGATTTGATCATTTTCTTGTATTTCAGGTGACTCGTCTTATCCCCGAGGCCCAAGGGACTAGATGCAACCAGAGAATTGAGAAAATTCTAAACACACAATATTCACATATATTGCGTGTACCCTTCAAAACAGAGAAAGGGGTTCTACAACGCTGGGTTTCTAGATTTGATGTTTGGCCTTATCTTGAAAAGTTTGCAGAGGCAATTCCCATGTCCATAATAGATATTTTTTCAGATTTTCAATTTCTATGTCCATTATGCACACAGCTCTCTACATGGAAAATAGTGAAATGCAAAACTTTTCTCGAACTATTGAAAGCTTTGACTTCAACATATAAAGATTTTTAAGTTTAAAATGTTGTGTATTTCGTTTTGCTTGTGTTCAGCAATATGTAGTTATCATTTTCCTCTATGTTATGTTGAATACATAGTTTGCTCATCTATGGACTTGTTATGTATATATATTCAGGATGCAGCAAACGACATAGTTGCAGCATTGAAAGGGAAACCGGATCTGATAATTGGGAATTACAGTGATGGGAATCTAGTGGCTTCATTGGTTGCAAACAAATTCGGGATCATTCAGGTGATTAATCCCTGATCATAATGCTTAATGATGATAGATGATACTTTCTTGCCTGACATTTTGATAGAACGATTCTTGAAACAACATTAACCGTAGCTCATTGATTGACCCTTGTATTAGTGCAACATAGCTCATGCATTGGAAAAGACCAAATATGCCAATTCAGACCTAAATTGGAAAAAGTTTGACGAGAAGTATCATTTCTCTTGCCAATTCACTGCTGATATTCTTGCAATGAATAATGCTGATTTCATCATTACAAGCACATACCAAGAAATTGCAGGAAGGTGAGTTTGGTGACTTTCGAAAGTTATAGATCATATATTCCAACTGGAATGTTCTTTTAGTACGTTAAAATAGTTGATGACACATTTTCTGTGAAACCCATATTTGCAATACCATAACCTTGATAAGAATTAAAATATGAATATATATAGAGCATATGGGTGAAGCAAAGGGGCCTAAGCCTCATACTTTTTGGCTTAGCATTGAATAAGTTTTGAAAGTTGGATGAAATTTTTATAATTTCCATATTGTGGTGGATGCAGTGAGGACACTGTTGGGCAGTATGAGAGCCATGGTGCTTATACACTACCTGGGCAATACCGTGTAGTCTCAGGCATTGATGTTTTCGATCCCAAATTCAACATTGTGTCTCCTGGAGCTGATATGAGCATATATTTCCCTTACAAAGAAAAACAAAGTCGGCTTACACAATTCCATAAAGATATTGAAGAACTTCTGTTCAACCCTGTTGACACACTTGAACACAAGTAAGTCACATTCTTGTTTTAGAATGGTTTCCTGGTCTTCCTGAACACATACAGACATGCATAGATAGCGATAGTACATTTTGATACTCTTATGGACTTTGCCTCTTAGCCCTTCCCAGGGCTTGGAACAAACTTCTATACATAATCAACACTCTCATGTAAAGTCGAGTTTAGTTAGCATTCAGCTATCCATGTTTGCATATGTTGTTCTGCTACTTCACCATGTTTGATCTCTGTTGACTGTATGCTCATGTTAATACATACATACTCATAAGCTCAGAATTCTAACATACTCATAAGCTCAGAATTCTCTGTATTGCTTATCAAGAATTACATGTACTAGAAACTTTGCCAATCCACAAGTTGGCTTTGAGGCACAAGACTTCTACTAACATAGAGGTGTCCATGTCCTTTTTGGGTCCTTTGCTTGTGATTACTGTCTTTGTGATGCCTTCTTAAATGCAAGCCTAAATAGTTACATGTACTAAAAACTTTGCCATTCCAGAAGTTGGCTTTGAGGCACAAGACTTCTACTAAAATAAAGGTGTCCATGTCCTTTTTGGGCCCCCTTGCTTGCTTGTGATTACTGTATACCTTCTTAAATGAAAGCCTAAAAAAGTCATTGTGGTATATCCATTGTTGAAGATTTCATTCCACTTTAATATGTCTACTACGTCCAGAATCCTTGGTTGTCCCCTGAACCTACTCCTGGTAATCTTGATCTCAGAAAAAAGTATTACTTCAGTTATGCAATCTTTTCCATGCTTGTTTAGGCAAGGCCTGTCGATAGGAGGTACAGAGTTCAGATTACAATCATTGATCATTTACTGTAGATCACCTTCCCATACATCGCACCCATTCCCAGAAGGCTACCGAACTTCAAGCCTGTTCTCACATCGATCTTTAGTTGTTCTGATACCCTCACCAATGTATATACATACACATCCTTATATAATTCCGATTATATACCATATTAATTCAAGGAGAAGAGGTCACATGGACCAGGTCAGGTAGGTCTTAAAGGAAGTTAAAAACAAACATACCATATATGTTAGTGGGTGTATAAATCTGACGTCATTTTTCTTTTTCTTTTGTGTTAACAGAGGTTTGCTCCGTGACAAGAAAAAACCCATTATATTTTCTATGGCTAGACTGGACCGAGTGAAAAATATGACAGGACTTGTAGAATGGTTTGGAAAAAACAGTCGGTTGAGGAAGCTTGTGAACCTTGTTGTGGTGGCTGGTTTTATTGATTCATCAAAATCAAAAGACAGGGAAGAGATTGCAGAGATTGAGAAAATGCATGGCCTCATAAGGAAATATAATTTGAATGGTGATTTTAGATGGATATCTGCTCAGAAAGATAGAATACGTAATGGGGAACTTTACCGTTATATCGCCGACACAAAGGGTGCCTTTATTCAGGTTTGTATTTCCTTATGTTAGAAAATTTAGAGGAAGAGATAACTTACATATGTTAGATTGTTGAGGAAAGAGATAAGTAGTTGAAGCTGAAGCAGGATAGAAGTTTATAAGTTTATAGCTTCACAAAACTCCCTATATGTTTCAAATTACCCATTTACTTAAGCATTAGGCATGGATTTAAATGCCTTCTTTGAAGTGGCGTATTATGAGAAACCCCCCCTATAGATCAGAGTTAATAAAACTATTTTTTCAGCAAGTAAACGCTTTTCTTTACATGAAGCTAATGATATTCTTGGTTTGATCACTGGTGTGTGGTGTAGCCTGCTCTTTATGAGGCTTTTGGGTTGACGGTGATCGAAGCTATGACATGTGGCTTGCCAACATTTGCTACTTGTAAAGGTGGCCCTGCAGAGATTATCATCGACGGTGTTTCTGGATTTCATATTGATCCAAATAATGGGGATGAAGCCAGTGAGAAGATTGCAAACTTTTTCCAGAAATGCAAAACAAATACAAATTATTGGAATGCAGTCTCGGACGCTGGGCTTCAACGCATATACGAAAGGTATTTAATTACTATTTATATGTTTTTCTTATATATATGTTTCCTGTTTTTAATTATCTTGGAAGTTTCAATCTTCCGGAATATATTCTTGGTTTTTAATTCGTTGATTTTGAGAGTCAACTCGTAAATTTTTGGCAGAGAGATTTCATAGAGTCAACTCGTAAATTTCACTCTTGAATCAAGAAATTCGAGCCGTCCTTAATTAGATTCAATTCTCACTGTTGGTTGGTTAATTAGATTCAATTCTCACTGTTGGTTTGTTTGTAGACTATTGATCTAGTGTCATGCAAGAAGTTTTAACTCTGAACCTTGCTTATGTAATCTCAACTTTTTAAAATGAAATGGTACAGGATTATAAGAAATTATTTAATTTGCATATGATTATGATTATGTCTGTATAAACTCATTTCATTTTCAATCTATATAAAGTTGTTAGTTTTTATAAGAAATTATTTAATTTGCATATGATTATGATTATGTCTGTATAAACTCATTTCATTTTCAATCTATATAAAGTTGTTAGTTTTTTTTTCTTGTTAAAAAAAACTCATTTCATGATTTTATGGTATGTTACGATTTTTTTAACATATAGATTGAATATAAAGTTGCTAGTTTTTTTGTTAACAAAAACTCATTTCATGATTTTATATTATGTTATGATTTTTTTAATATATATGTTAATGGTTTAATAAATGTTTGATTGTGTTTGTGTAGTTATACATGGAAGATTTATGCAGAAAAGGCAATAAATTTGACCAATATTTATGGGTTTTGGAAATATGTATCAAAAAATAAGAGAGAAGAAATTCATCGATATATGAAAATGTTTTACATTCTAAAGTATCGAAACCTGGTAAGTGAATAAAATATTATTTATTTATTATTAAAATATTTTACATAAAAATTGTCTAATTTTTAATAATTTTTTCTTTTATAAAATGCATGTATGATTAATAACTATAACTAGAATGTTTTTGGTTTTTCTTTTCATGTAGGTGAAAAATGTGCCCATAGTAACCAATGAAGGCTTTGAGATCTCAAAAGAAGAGCAAGCTCCAAAACTCACCATGGAAGATTCTTCATCAATAAAAATTGTGCCCATAGTAAGTGACGAGAGATTTGAGATCTCAAAAGAAGAGCAGGCTTCAAAACTCACAATGGAAGACTCTGGATCTAATGGGTATGTGTTTAACATAAAAAAATGTTAGAAAAATAATTTATATTTTGTTTTTCTTAATTATGATGAAAAAAAGGAAACATAAATAAATTAGCATAAGATCATCTTAAACTTTGAACTTATCAGTTTTTTTATTATATTTAGAAATCACATTTGAATATTGACTATTTCATTTTTCCATGCAGCTTAATTGGTAGCCAATCACGTATTAAAAGGTGATTATCTAACTCAAATATACAATAATAGAATCCCATTAACATTGAGTTAAAACCAATTTGGTTTGTGGATTATGTGGACTCTTTTTCATGATGGAGAGAAACAAATTTTATGAGGTCAAATACCTTCCCTCTCACACAAAGACATCCACACTATATAAAGCAATAACCATGTTAGTAAGTCAAACACCTTTCTTCTCTTTTTCTCTCTCACACACATATAATATTGTGTATTTATGTAAAAAGAGAGGAAATGTGTTATATATATATGTGTGTGTGTGTGTGTGGAGCATAAAAAATTAATGTACAATTTTTCCAAAATAACAACATTACAATATTACATATTTCTTTATTTTTTGTAGATTTCTTTCAACACTATCGAGAACACTGGAGCATCGTTACAATATTACATCTTTCTTTCTTTTTTGTAGATTTCTTTCAACACTATCTCGAACAATGGAGCATCAAGATACTACAAGGGATGAGGAATAATCTTTAAGGGATTGAAGACCTACTTCACTACTAGTTGATACATGGGGGATGAGGAATAATATTTAAGGGATTGAAGACCTACTTCACTACTAGTTGATACATGGGACTGCTTTTTTATATATATATTATTTGCTTAGTTTTTACTTTCATCTATAATGGAAATTAAATACATTTTATTATATATGATTTTTAATAGAAAGTGCAATAGTCATAAAATAATGCAAAATTATTTGTGTAAAATGAACACTTTCAATTCATTTAATTCACTTTTGAAAAATCCCATTATGAATTGATATTTTATTGCTTTCCACATTTTTGCTCCATCTTGATGTTTAATAAAAGCTTTTAGCATTGTAGTGTAGCATGTATTTGGATGGACCAAGCTTAAACCTTTGATTATTGAAACTTTTGTTAGTTTGTATCTTCTTACTTTCAATATTATTAGCAAAACCACTTAATTTGTGGTCGATGAACGATATTAGATGAATATTTTCGAGCTTTGCATTCCTAGGCATCACGAAGTAAAATCTTCCTCTGTAGCTGACAATAGATCAGAATTGACAACATCCTCAGTTGAATTTCAATTCATGTACTACTAAAGAAAATCATTTAGAGTGAGGTAGTGTTGGGGTCCTTCGGAGGGAGAAGCGTGAGGGATTCAAATATTGTACCTTCGTTCCATGTTGTGGATACTCCACCGACTCCTAAATGAATGATGTTGTCATGCTTGTGAGGTCTTGGGTTCGAGTGAAAATTACAAAGATCATGAATAGATATATGTTGGAGGGCGTGGACAGTAAAACCCATAGTAGGAATCTCCTGTAAAAACCTGTACTTGTGGTAAAAAACATGGAGTAAAAATGATGACAAAGAATTTCTAGGAATCTAGGATTTTTGGAGATCGACCTCCATTTCAGGACAAAAGTGGAAAGAATAACACATATTGATGTTATTCTAACACCCATCCACTTAAAAAAGTGAAGATGATGTTAACTAGTGGTTAAGTTGATTTAAGGTTAATGTTACACTGTATTATGTTTAATGAAAGGGAATCAACTAAATGTATATGATGTAATAACATGAACTTTTGAACCTCTTTCACTATTTAACTGTTTCCTTCGATGATAAAACACTGGAAAAAAACCATATTTCAAATTTAAGATTTTGTGACTTAATACTTGTGTATGTGTATGTGTTTACTATGTTTTTTTTAATGCATTTGCTTGAATTCTTAATTGGATAACCCTAAAATAAACACCTTTTTGCTATATAATAAGTTTTGGGTTTATTCTATCTTCACATTTTCTTCCAACAATTTCACCAAATGTATAGTTCATATTTTTTGTTTTATTTTTTTATTTCAACAATTAAATATTTGATGTTTTACATGTATAGAAAGTTATTATTATGATAGCATCAAGTGCACAATTTTATTTTATTTTATTTTTTTTATTTTATTTATGTATTTTATTTTTTTTTCTTCTTCCAGTTGTTGGATGTTTGATGTTATATATATTAAAAGCTATTATTATGGTAGCAACAATTTTTCTTGGAAATAAATAATCAATTTTCAATTCTTTGGAATCATAAAACCAAACAAAAATAACCTAACTAACTACCATGACATATTTAAAGGAGTCATGTCCAAGGAATAGTGATATTCCTAATAAAAGGATCAAATTGTAGCATAAGAAACTTCAAAGATGGAAAGACAAATTTACCATCTTTACCTCTGAATAATATTACAGAGTTCTATATCATGCTATTAACCTCAAACAACCTCGGTTACAATATAAACTGAATGCAATTAATTGAAGATAGGTTCATGAGAATATGTATAAATGTCTGAAAGGGGCAGGGAAGCTGATGTTGGGAAAGGGATAGAATCATGAAATATCTGGAACTCGATAGCTTTTCTCTTGAATTTGGACAGTGGTGGTCAAACCGCAACACCAAAACTTGTTCTCAATTCTAGACTGGGAGTTCTAAAGATCATACTAACCAACGTTGCTTCTATTGGTTGTCTGCCATCACACCTCACTATAAGCAGTAGAAATGGTGAATCCAACCCAATCCTGCAAGCAAGTATTCACCGATGTTTTCATTGCAAACATGGAGATCATCAACAAGCTTGGAGATGTATTTGTTTTTCAGATTGATATATTTCCAATGATATAGTTTAGATCACACATGGTCACTATAATTTGAATATGGGGAGTTGTAATGTGTGGGAATATAATAGATACTTCTAAAAGAATCATGGAGGTTCCAATGCACAAGTTGTAGGCTGTACATACACTATCATGGTTGAATCTTCACCATTCTATATGGTGCATCTAATTTCAAGCAACAAGCCCAAGAATATATTTTCACATTCTTATAAGTTTGTTCTCATGACATTAAGACTAGCAAGGAAACTATGTTTGATTAACAAATGCCTCTTATGAAAAATAATAGAAAGAGATACTCAACAATAATTAATATTTGATGCAATTGTCAAACACGATGGGACTTATTGGAGGTTTGAAAAGGAGTATCGATATTTATCATAAATATTTAATACTTACACAAAAAATCATTTAAACTTATATTAACTGTAAGAACAAGAAGGGAAAATCAATAGTATCATAAAAGATAATATCACAAGACATATAAGATTCATGCATATAGACATCTAGAAATATGATCAAATTAGTGTGCATTAAACTTTTATAGAAAATGCCCAATGTAGTACATATAGTACATTAATGTACAACACATTTTTCCCATGATATAAGATATTTCATCTCTACTACACTGCTTCCTTCTAGGTTTTTTATTTCTTAGAAGGTCCACAATTTTGACATTGGCATCTTCTTCCCCATGGTCTTATCGAGCTGATGATTCTGGTACTGCTTCTTGATCAATATGAAAAATACGTCTCCATGTAGATGACCGAGTGTGATCCACATCAACTCCTTCAATTAATGAAAACCATTTTCAAATCACCCCGACATTCATATTATACATAAACCCAAAAATATAAGTTTCCAATGACCTCGTTCATGGTACCTGGTGCAATAGGGTTAACCTTTGACTGATCAACACTTTTAGTCTCTAAAATTGGCTCTGGAGTAATGTTTATATCTTCATGTATTTCTTGTGCCAATTACATCTGTAGTTATTTCACGCACAACCAAATAATCATTAAAATGTATTGAATTTATATACCTCCTCATTAACAGTAGAAGTGTTATATTTATTTCCCTTTTTCATTTCAGCCAAGGCTTTATACCCTCCAATGAAGGAAACTTTCAAGTCTTTGGCGGTGGGCATGACGCCAAAGTTTGCTACCTACATACCATAACATAACACATTTTAGTAAGGAAATATTTTAAATTACAGTTCTCAAATCAATAACGACAACTTTTAAATCTTAGTACTTACATATCTCCCTTTTACTTTAACATAGCCCCCTGGGCCAAGTTTGTGTTGACCAATCTTCTCCAATCTGGCCCGTGTGGCCTTTGCAATGTCTTTCAGCCTACAATAAGTGTGAAGTTAATCATTATGGTCAAATGCATATAAGTTATAAGTTCTTGGTATGCTATATTATCACAATTACGTTTGTGGTTCTCCAACACTTTGCGGCAATGATCCCTCTTTTTTCATCTTCTTCTCCCTGGCATCCTTGATTAGTGTAGCCCAATCCCGTACAAGAATTATTCTAGGATGCTCATAATTAGGGTGGAAACTAATATTAGTGTGGTAATTGTCCCACACTGATTTCAAGTATTTCCCCACCATCGTTTCAACCACCTTTTGGTTGAACACGTGACCAAACAATGTGGTCATGTGTTTCATCGATTGTTTTTTCAAGTCTTTGGGTTGGTATTTATAACTTGTTCTAATTGTTGGTGCAAAAAGAGTAAATGATTTTTCTTTCAATGCTTGATAGAATGAGTTATTCCCTACCATTGAAATAATATATTGCGATTAGTAGATAGATAATATCATCACAAAAATATTGTTCATTGTCTAAAATGATAATATGTTGTTGGATTGATAGCAAGTAATAAAAGAAACTCTTTGATAGTAGAGGATATTCAGGGAACAAGGTTTTGGAGGGGGGTGCGATGGGAGGTTTGCGGTTCATTTGTGAAGTTAGGGTTGTTTTGATCGAGTCATAGGTTGTGTTGTGCTAAATTAAAGACTATGTCTTTTTCTCTAACCTTCACTTTTTGTTTTGACTATGGAAGAAGGCAAAGGGTGTTAGATTATTCTTCAGATTTGTGGGAGGGAGTAAATATTTGGGGATATGCCTCTTAGTAGGAAGAGGTGGATGGGGAGTTAGTGAAAAAATGTGACCTAGAGGATCGGTTTCCACATGTGGAAACAGCCAGAGATGTAAGCAATCCTCCTTTGTTGGTTTTGGGTACCGCTCCCACCTCAAGCCTCCTTTGTTGGTTTTATATAGCACTCCCTCCTCAAGCTTCTTTTATCAGTTTTAGGTAGTGCTCCCTCCTCAAGCCTCCTTGTCCAGTTTCAGGTAGCACTCCCTCCTGAAGCCTCCTTTGTCGGTTTCGGGTAGCGCTCCATCCTCAAGCCTCCTTTTCCGGTTTCAGGTAGCAATCCCTATTCATTGGTCTTAGAAATGGATCTTGATCAACCGCATTATTCATGGTCTCCATCATGCTAGGTATTATCCCAACCCTCTGAGGCTTGGTATCCATCATTCCAGGTATTAGTCCAACTCTCTCGCGAGGAATCCTTTTTGGATGGTTCGGGTCTTCCGAGCAACAATACCTTTCCTTTCTTGTATGCTAGTGAACCCTCCTTTCCTTAATCTACTGATATCGATGGTTTTGACTCCTTACCTCCTAGTTCAGAAATTATAGGTGAATTTCCTTTGGACCCAAACGTTTTCCTTTTTCTCTCCAGTGGTTTTTCTTCTTAGGAAGGTAGTAGCATGGGGGGATGCTCTGGGGGGACAATCGAACCTTGGACTGAAACTTCCGAAGGAGAAAATGATGGTGCTCAATCATAGAAACAGATCCCAATTTCGGATTCGAAAAGTAGTGGAAGGAAAAATCAATAATGTATCAAGAAAAAGAGTAAGGCCTCATTGGGAAAAGACGTAAAACTTAACAATGTTGTTGCCATGGGAAAAAAATACATTTTTGGAAGGATTCGAGGTCGTTGTATTGGAGTGAAAATACTCAGAAATTAGGTGGAGGCTTCTTGGGGGAAGAATCTATTGTATGCCCCGTTGGCTCATATTTTGGTGAAGGGTTGGTTCAATTTTTTGCGAAAGTCTCCTGATGATGCCCAATGGATTCTGAATCAGAATTGGTGTATTGGGTCAACACTGTTATCTCTTAAATTATGGTCTCTATTGTTTGATGTTAGCCGTGGAAGGATAAAATTTGCTCCCATTTGGGTTCTTCTACCAAGTATCCCCCTTGACTACTAGTCCCCGATAATCTTTAGGGAGATTGGAAATTCCTTGGGAGAATTTGTAGAAGCTGATATGTCCTATGAGACTTCTGGAGAAATGTAGGTGGTGAGTATTCTTGTAAAGATTGATGTTAGAGATGGATTAGCAAAAGAAATGGAAATTGAAATGGGATCCATTGTTCTTTATCAAAGACTTGATGATGAAGGCATTCATTTTCGGTGTTTTCGATGTCATTAGTATGGCCACTTAGTAGATCATTTCCATTGGCATTTTAAGACAAATTCTACTCCTTCTCCAAAATAAATGATCAAACACCTTAACTCAGAGGATTGAGGGGAGAAATTAGGGCCTTCCCAAATAATGGAAGATATGAAGAGGTTAGCCATGTTGTGGATAATTTGGTCAAGGTGGGACCTATGCTTATCTTAGGTACCCTCTTCCCCCCTTTTCAACATTCAATTTGGGTCTTACTCCATCGACATTTAAGTAGATAGATCCAAATGAAAGCTATAGTGCAAAATTTTTTAGTCAAGTGGAAGGATTTGACCCATGTATGATGGCATCTTCTTCCCTTCCCTTGAATTCTTTCTCTTTTTTCAAGATAATTCAAGTGCTCATCTTTTCCTTCCTCCCTTCCTTGTGGCTTCTATGGAATCCCTTTCCCTTATCCCCTTCTTAAGACCAACAACTTGTCTTAGCACCTGGGTGGACCATATGGTTTTGAAGCCTTTAGTTTCTACTGAATCAAGGTCTACAAAGGACTCTTAATAGGATGGGATTAGATATAACTTGATACCAAGACATCCTTAGAGTGAAGCTCACTTAGTTTATGGGGGATTGGGGTCAAATCTAGGCAATTTTTTTGAGGGGAAATGGAGAGGTTGTAGATCAAACCTCTCAAAAGCTCAGGATAAAGCCAGGGTCGAAATGGTAGCATGCAAACAACCTTCTACTGATGGGGCACTTAGAGTAGTGAAATCCCTTGTTAGGGTTTCCAAATGAAAATTATTTTGTTTAATTGTAGGGGTTTGGCGAGTCTCACAAGAAGATCGTCACTCAAGAGATTGGTTGATTTCAATTCTCCAGAAATCATCTTCCTGCAGGAAAACTTGGGTGAGGGAAATAATATTGTTAAGATTCTAGAAGGCATCTTCAAAGGATGGAATTTTTTTGCTTGTGATGTTAGAGGACATTTTGGAGGACTAGTAATTGGTTGGAAAACTAAGTCTACTAGGGCCATAAACTCTTTGGGTTTCAACTCAGGCTTGGAATTTGAAGTCTTCTCAGAATATTTATGTATGGAGCTTCTGGTCGTCAACATTTATAGAAATTATCGAGATATGGTTATATTATGGGATTATTTGATGTCAAAGTCTTTTTTAAATCATTCTTCTACTGTTATGGGCAGTGATCTCAATTTCACCTTGGGAGCTTCTGAAGTTTGGGGACCTAAGGACACGTTGGATCCCCTCTTAATCTATTTTATTCACAAGTTTGAGGAAAAAGGCCCCCTGGACATTGATCCTGCCAAGCTTAAGCATAGTTGGAGAAACAAGAGGACTAGAGATGATCAGATAACAAAGAAGCTGGACAGGTTTTTGGTCTTTGACTCCCTTGTGGATAGCTCTATGAATTTGAGGCAATGGGTCAGTGGAGGTGGTGAATTTGATCACTTTCCAATTTTCCACGAAATTAAGGGAGGGGGACAAAAGTCATCTAGTCCCTTAAAATTTAATGTAGGTTGGATTAAGGAGAAAGATTTTGTCTCTATTCTGCAATATTTATGGATTCATTTTGACCCATCTTCTCAAGTCTCGACCTTTGCACACTTTGATGAAAATGTAAGAAACCTAAAAGAAGGAAACCATAGGGTGGGATCATCAGAAGAGATTGCATGATGAACTAGAGATAAAATCTATGGAAACCTCTCTTCAAGATATCTATGATTTTGAAGGATGTGGTTATACTACAAATGACACAAAAAACTCTCATTCAACTGGAAAGAAAATGAATAAAGCTCTTAAAAGAGCTAGAAGTGGCATGGAGATTGAAAAGCCAAGCCATATGGATACAATGTAGGGATGAAAATACCATGTTTCTTCAAGCTTATGCTAAGGGTCATAAAATTAGGAACACTATTTGGAGTTTGAATGATCAGGATGTGGAAAGATCACATCTTTTGAAGGATTGTCAGGGATGGGAAGAAACCACTTCGAGTCTCTTATTAAGGCTCAAGTGGCTCCTTAAATTGAAAAAATCATTAGGATAGCTCAATTTTCCCCAAGATTTTTCAAGGAACATGAAAATTGAATTCTAATGGCAGAGATATCAGAAGATGAGTTGATTGAGGTGCTACACATTTTTCAACTAGATGGTTGGCCGGTAGAATCCTTTCTTGAATCGTTTGAAATTCTTGGGGATGATTTATTATAGGTGGTTGAAGAGCCTCGTTCTTCGGGAAGAGTTACGGCCTCATTCAACTCCACTTGTATTGCCTTAATCCCAAAGTAGACATCCCCGTTTGTTTTGATGACTTCAAGTTGATCTCTCTCTCTGTCATAGCATCTATAAAGTGGTGGCCAAAATCATAGATAAATGCATCAAGTCAATTATTTCCAAGGCTATCTTCTATGAACAATTTGGGTTCTTGGAAGAATGGTAGATTCATGAAGCAATTGGGGTAGCTCAAGAAGGGTTACACAACATCAAGTCTAAGAATTCTAAGGGTGATGTGATAAAAAATTATTTATCTAAAACTTATGATTGGGTAAATTGGCTCTACATTAGGATGCTTTTGACTCATTTAGGGTTCAAGGTGCCCTTAATAACCCGGGTCATGATTTGTATCACTATGGTCTCTTTTGCAGTATTGATCAATGGGTCGACATCCCCTTTTTTTCGAGCAGAAAGAGGCTTACACCAAGGTTGTCCCATCTCCCCTCTTCTTTTTTGTTAGTTGTTGAGGGCTTAAGCCGGTCTTTGGAAGATACTAAAAGATATGGTGGATTTAAGGACTCTCAAATCTCCCAGCTATTGTATATTTCACATCTTCCTTTTGTGGATGACATTTTAATGATTTGCCATGGATCTTGAAGAGATATAGACAAAATGGCAGTTATATTATCTCTTTTTTGTCGATCCACATGGATGCAAATAAATGAAATGAAATACTCTCTCTCTTGCGCAAACATGGATGAAGATGAATTGAGGTATTACCATGCACTTTTTCCTTTCTCGACAGTTAATTTTGAGTAGGGGCTTAAATACGGTTCGACTATGCAGGATACTTCCAAAAGATCAAACACCTAGAGAAACTACTAACACAAATAGATCATAGATCAACACACCAATTTTTTTATGTGGTTTAAACCCTTGAAAGGGAAGCACTCCACAACCCCATCCAATTAGCTACTTGAGGAAATTTATTATGCAAAAGAAATAAAGTTACAAATGAGATTCTCATAATCAATCAACTAGCAAACGACCCTCCATGTTATTTAAATAGAGATCATGGACCGATTGGGTGTTAAGCCATGGATCAATGGTAGTTATGATCTAAGAGAAGATGAACTGTCAGATCACTCTATGTCTAGAACATATTGTGACCGTTGGATTACATATTTACAAATGCATACTAATGCATACTAAATAAACACACTTTACCTAATAGATATATTAAACATGTTGATCTTAACTAACTCTTATGTGTCTAAATATCCTAACATACCCCCTTAAGAATAAAATTGGATAGGATTGAAGGATTTACAAAAGTGACACTATTAGGAGAAGGAAGGAGGCATTAGAGCCTAATGCCCCCTAATGACAAATTCCCGAACTCCTAACATCGATCGAAGTTTAGAAAAAATCGCTTCTGTGAGAGACTTTGTGAAGATGTTTGCACCTTGATCATCTATAGGAAAACATAACAATTCAACAATGTGACCATGAACAAGCTTTCTAATGAAGTGCATATGTAGTTCAATGTGTTAGATGAGTTGATGTTGAATTGGATCTTTGGCGAG
This sequence comes from Larix kaempferi, assembly GCA_027924585.1. Lineage (NCBI taxonomy): Eukaryota > Viridiplantae > Streptophyta > Pinopsida > Pinales > Pinaceae > Larix > Larix kaempferi. Next base: position 79,131,149 of record BSBM01000001.1, read on the forward strand.
CTTGATGGAACTTTGATTGTCACACTAAAGGGGAGTCAAATGCTGATGTTCGAATCCAAACTATGAAAGGATCCGTCGAAGCCATAAATCTCCTGATCAACATTAACTGTGGCTCGATACTCTTATGTTGAAGAAAGAGCAAGATCTTGTTGTTTCTAACAAGCCCAAGTGATAGGTCCAGAACTTCGACTGAAAACATAACCCGCAGTAGACTTTCGATCATCAAGATCACCGACCCAATCTAAATTAGTGAAACCAACCAACAAAGGAGTCCCCCCTAAACTGTAATGAATCCAAAACTGAAATGTACCTTAAATATATCAAAATATCCTTTTTGCTGCTTTCCAATGAATTTCATGGGGCATTTGCATATAGTGGGAAACATGACCAATGACAGCGGAAATATCAGGATGGGTATGAGTAAAGTATAAGAGACTACCAACAAGCTGATAATAGAGGGTGGCATCAACTTTGGGTGAAGTACAAGTGGCATAAAGGTTGAATCCATACTGGAAGGGAGATGGGGTTGGTTTACAATCTTCCATGTGAAAGTGACAAAGAAGGTCACATGCATACTTAGACTTATAAAGAAAGATTACTTATTTGGTTTGTAAGACTTGGATGGAATTTTAATATTGTTAAGATTCTAGAAGGCATCTTCAAAGGATGGAATTTGTTTGCTTATGAAGTCAGAGGACATTTTGGAGGACTAGCAATTGGTTGGAAAACTAAGTCTATCGGGGCCATAAACTCTTTGGGTTTCAACTTAGGCTTGGCATTTGAAGTCTTCTCAGAATATTTATGTATGGAGCTTCTGGTCATCAACATTTATAGAACTTACCTAGATAGGGTTATATTATGGGATTATTTGACGTCAAAGTATTTTTTAAATCATTATTCTACTGTTATGGGTGCACGGGGGGTTCACTCAGTGAACTTGTTACATAGCACGATCGTTCGCATGATATTAAAGAATATCCCTAATTTCACTAAATATTGGAAATTTCTTCCTGAAATTTAATTGTTGAACCCCCTTCCCAATATGCCTTTCCAATTAAGGAAACTCCTAGTTCACTAGATATTGTATGTATCCATTTTTATCAACCCATTTTTAATACCCCCTTTATATCATATTATCAAGTTGTAACAAACAAGAGCCCTAACTCCCACCAAGATTGTAAGGGTGGTTGATCAATTTGTAGCGTTGGATAGTGGAAGACCTAAAGAAATAGTACTGGGAAGGAAAGTGCATAAAAGGAAACCCAATCAAGAGATAAACATAACAAAGAATGTAAAAGGATGATAGTCCAATAGTTAGTACAATGCTTAGAAAAGATGAGAATTGTAGATATTTCACACCATAATTTGCCAATCTACAAATTTTATATCATGTAAATATAAGTATAGTCATAGAGAGATCGTGTTTCCTCTAATATGAATAAATTAAACTCCATAAAAATTCAAAAATGAAATCTTTTCGTGGATAGACTCCCCTACCTTTTTATAAAAAAAAACATCATTGATGTTTGAACCCAAATGAACATAGCAAAATTTATCTTACTTTCTAATAACACCATACAATCATGTGCATAGCTTGGATTTGGTTCACTCACAAGATGTAATGAATTTCCTCCACTTCCTCTACATTTATTCTTGCAATCAAGGGAATTAACAACATTTAGTTACCTTTTCTTGGGTTATATCTAGTTTTTTTTTTAATCTTTATTGAAGGGGGGCAAATCTCCATTGTTAGGTTTCAAGCATGGAATAGTTATAAAGATACACAGATGGTGAAACTTATATGATACCATTTCATGGTAACGATAACACATAGGGTATGTAAATAAGGATTAATATTTTCACCTATGTTCATGTCAGTTTCAATACAATATTAAGACGGATGACTTGCATATAAGAATTGAAATTACAATTATGAATGTGCCAAATACAACTCAATCTAACAACTATTCCTAACTGGCAATGCGAAAATGTTAAAGAAGAATACAAAAAGTTGAAAGAAATAATTGGTCAAGAAAGATTGATCTAACTTTTCTTGGTTCCAATGAGCCAAGAAAGATTGATCTCACTTTTCTAGGTTTTCATGGAGCAAGGTTTGATTGAATATCAATACCCACCTAAACCCTAATCTAAAAAATTAAGAGTTAGATCTTTTACTCGAATGCCTACAGAAAATACAATACAATTGTTCAACTTTGGAACTCCCAATTAGCTACATCTCGTAACTTAAAGATGAAAAACAATATAACATCAATTCAAACCAAGCCTAAATAAGCTATTAAATGAGTATGGATCAAGGCTAGTAATCCAAAGAGACTTCCATCGATATTATCATTGGTACATTATTATCATATTTATGCAAAACTTAGGATCATAAACAATATCAAATAAAAATGGAGGGTCCTTAAGTTTTAGATAGGTATGAATTGATCCCATGATTTGGAGGTATGAATCCATCCCATGATTCAGAGGTTATTCCTCAGCCCACCCAAATAAAATAACCCCCAATACTATGTCAAATTAAAAACCCTGCTTGACCCCTTAATACGGGGCAATATATTTTTGACGTTTTTAAGAGTATTCAAACCCCCAATATGAATGGACGTGATATGATATTGCCTCTCTAGTGAACCCCCCGTGTATGGGTGGTGATCTCAATTTCACCTTGGGAGATTCTGAAGTTTGGGGACCTAAGGCCACGTCAGATCCCCTCTTAAGCTATTTTATTCACAGGTTTGAGGAAAAATGCCTCCTGGACATTGATCCTACGAAGCTTAAGCATAGTTGGAGAAATAATAGGACTAGAGATAATCGCATAAAAAAGCAGCTAGATAGGTTTTTGGTATCAGACTCCCTTGCGGAGGTCTCTATGAATTTGAGGAAATGGGTTAGTGGAGGTGGTGAATATGATCACTTTCCAATTTTCCACGAAATTAAGGAAGGGGGACAAAATCCATCTAGTCCCTTCACATTTAATGTAGGTTGGATTAAGGAGGAAGATTTTGTCTCTATGCTGCAATATTTATGGATTTATTTTGACCCATCTTCTCAAGTCTCGGCCTTTGTACACTTTGCTAAAAATTTAAGAAAACCAAAAGAAGGAAACCATAGGGTGGGATCATCAGAAGAGTTTTCATGATGAGCTAGAGACACAATCTATGGAATCCTCTCTTAAGGATATCTATGATTCTGAAGGATGTGGTTATACTACAAATGACACAAAAAAACCCTCATTCAACTGGAAAGAAAATGAATAAATCTCTTAACAAAAATAGAAGTGGCATGGAGATTGAAAAGCAGGGCCATATGGATACAGTGTAGGGATGAAAATACCAAGTTTCTTCAAGCTTATGCTAAGGGTCATAAAATTAGACCTGAGCTCTAATACCATGTTCGACTACACAGGATACTTCCAAAAGATTAAACACCTAGAGAAAATGATCACACAAACAAATCACAGATCAACACAACGATGTTTTCACGTGGTTTAAAACCTCAAAAGGGAAACACTCCATATCCCCAGCCAAATATCCACTTCAGGCAATTTATTATGCAAAATAAAGAAAGTTACAAATGAGCTTCTCATAATTGATCAACTAGCAAATGACCGTCCATGCTCTTTAAATATAGACCATGGACCAATCGAGTGTTAAGCCATGGATCAATGGTAGTTACGATCTAAAATAAGGTGAACCATCAGATCACTCTATGTATAGAACATATCATGACCTTCAGATTACATATTTACAAATGCATAGTAATGCATACTAAAGAAACACACTTTACCTAACAAGTATTTTAAACAAGTTGATCTTAACTAACTCCTATGTGTCTACATATCCTAACAAATACTTGGGATTTCATTTAAAACCCAACAATTATCAGAAAAAGGTCTAGCTATGGCTGATTTCAAAACTAGAGAAAATGTTATAGGTATGGAGTCACAAATGACTCTCTAGGGCTAGAAGCTTGGTTTTGGTCAAATAACTCTTGGGGGCAATCCCAATATATTGGATGTCTCTAGCATGGATTACAAAAGGCATTTTGGAAAAAGAAATACATTTATGCTTTAGGTTTCTCTGGAGTGGTCAAAAGGATCATTTTGTGATGCCTTGGTTCAGATGGGAGAGGATAGCCATTCCAAAATCCCTCGAAGTTTGGCCCGTTTAGAAAAAAAATTTCTTTACTCCAAAGCTGTCACATACCCAAATTATGAACATTTTATGTTGTGAGAAAACATTATGTTTTATGTTATTGTAAAGTTTTATGATTATTGACCAAGTGGGGTCAAGGATGACTGTAATTAATTACTATGAATATTTCATTAATAATAAATAAAAGAGGAGACAAATATCCAAGGGAGGCTGTTGAATGAGTGTTCATTGACCCACTAGGAGGAATGGACTGGGGTGGAGAGCAAATTGACACTTGGCAGCATCCTCAATTCATTTCTAGCTATTGCAGGGGGCAACTTCCCTATTTTTATGCTCATGTTCCCCAAGAAAGTGGAACTGAGCATGTGGCTCATTAACTAAAGAAACTGACCAAAGACCTAGGCATGCTTTATCTACCCATTGAATTTAGCAGGAGGCTATTCAGTTTTTACCTTATGATAATTTCTGAAAGAGAAAGACAAGAGAGCACAAGAGATTCAATGAGGGAACTCTAGTAAGTTATTGAGTGAGTTAAGACTGCATTCTCAACTAGTGCAGCCACATTGCTGAGTTCAATATTGCTAAAGGCAGGAGTATCACTGTTAAGTACTATTGCTGAGTTGCAGAGGAATTTATTCCATTCTCCACACAGCATCTTCATCGTGGTGGTTCAATGAATAGGCTCGGGTGTCCTAAGACAAGTGATTTGGCTGTTTTCAAGAAAAGGTTGGGTGGAACAGGCTCCTTTGGCTATTTGTCTCTTCTACAGTTATCAGGTTCTATTTGTGTTATCTTATTTACTTTCTGTCCAAATTACATTACTAAAGAAATGAGTGTAAATATGTTATCAATTTTCTATTAAATCTTAGATATCCATTGACTGTTATTAAATGTTTTAATTCTGAAAGTCCATTTATTTGTTAGGTCTAAATGTTGAATGGATAGTTAAATTCCAAATGTAAATGATGATTGGTAGAATATAAATACTTCTCTGTATTTTTCCACACACCGAAGTGTCGTACTCTAGTACAGAGAAGTCAAGTTATAAATAGATCAACATGATTGAGAATATCTCAGATAGAACTGTTTATAAAGATTGGTATAAATAAATCTATTTTATTTAAAACCAGAAAAATACTACTTACTGTATAACTGTATAAACATTACAAATATCGAAATTATTGCATTGCATACTCTTGATCCTTTATGAAACTGAAAGTAGGTTTTATTACAGTTAAACAAAATATATCTGTATACAAGATCTTTATGCAAAACCTTAGTTTTCATTTCAACATTTTAATCTAGGTTAATATACTAACCTAGTATTACTATAAATAGCATTTCTAGAACCTTTATATTGCTATGAGCACCAAATTCTTTCGAATTAAACCTTTAGTATTTAAATAAGTCCAAATCGAAGCATCCTTTAATATACACAATAATCACATCTTCCAGATTTTAAAATAAGATAAAATGCATATAAAATTATAGAACAAAATATAATGCACACATAATTTACAGAAGTATTATGTCTTGTTATAAACCTTAGTATACAACTAAGAAGTTCAACTCGGGTTATGCCCAGATTTAATTAAAATTATTAAAGGAAATCAAGTAGTGTCCTTATCTTTTAACCTTACACATTAATGAGATGAATTTATCCAAAAGCAAACAAATCTTCATACTGTCACCTTTCAAACATTATACCAAAGATCAAACTGTAAGTATTTGATAAATCGCAGGACCTAAAACATACAGTATCGAATTCTACAACGAGCTCTGTAAACATAAGGTTTATACTTCTTAAGTTTTTAAAGTTACAAACTAAGTAAAGTATTTAATTAATCAAAGGTAAGCCTTTGGGGCTGGGATAGAAACCCATTGGGGTTCTGCCCAAGCCTTCAACAATGCGTATATTCGCATGAAAATCCAACCCAGAAAACCTAGGGTTCGGATCAACTCTGCACATGTACATAGATTTGTTTACAAACTTAAAACATTTACTATCGTTATAATATTCCTTAAATTATTTCTTTAATCCAACTCCTTTTTTTAAAAAGAAAAATGCCTTTGAACATAGGTCGAAACCTGTTAGGGCCACTTAGTTCAAAACTAAGACATCGTTTTCATAACAACAACAAAGTGCCTTTCCTTTCCAAATGGGTCGACGAATGCAAGGCGCAGTTGCAACCGTGCAACTACAACATTTCACACTTACACAGGTGATTGGACAAAACACATAATACAATTCAGGGCTTACGCCATCAAGGAAAAGGAAAACCATTTACATTTCAAGAACATTAATACAGTGATCATTTAGCTATTGAACTTTTCACATAATCATTATAATTCCTCAAACCAAATTTATTTTACGTGAAAGGGACAAACCCAATATATATATATATATATTTTATTCAACCGATTTACATAGTATAACAACTTAGGGAAAGCTTAATACAAAACCTTATAATCATTAAGCATTAATATTTACAAGAGCCGTAGCTCAAGGTTTGTAACCCTATTGTTTTACATCGGTACCATACGATGGAGACCAACACACAAAAATAACCATAACAATCGTTTGATAGCAAAACCTTCTACGTGGGACTATTTGGGCATCAATGCCAAAAACACCAACACTTTTACTTCGCAGTCTTGCTGAAACGGCCCGAGGCTTACCAGGTTAAGGAGCACGACGCCTCGGAGGACCGTTGCCAACTGACTACCACCTCCATCCTTCCCTGTCGAAGAAAACTCCAACACCAAACATATCTAAAAGTTAAACCTCAATGTCGTTTTAGGGTTTAAAGAATTTAAAAACAGTAAATTAATACGCTGTATTTCCAACAGAAAAACTCGCCCCGGTTATGGAAGAAAGCCTCGTCTCCTCTACCTTTCCAAAATTAAACCATGGAAACTTATAACCTGCAAATTCCGAGCTACAGGTCATAAGATCTCACCATCGAATCCCTGAGAGAACCTGCAACAACGTTCTTTTTCCCTATCTCTTTGAGGGCTTGTCGGCCTCTCCCAACAATTTTGCAAATAACTGAGAAAACGATGAGTATGGTCTATCAATGCATAGTTAGGGTTTCACAAAAACCCATGTGTTGGCCCGGTTTTGCAACCAGGCTTAGTGCTATGGGCACCTGCTAACTAGTAGCAGCAGTTTCAATAGAAATAAAAACAATAAACTAAATAAACAATACTTTTCATGAATCTAAGCAAGAATCTAAGCAAATAATGTAAACATGTCAAAATCAAGAACAAGAAACATAAGAAATAATTTTTTGTATTGAAAAATGGGGGGGCAAGCAAGTGCTTGCGATATTACCTTCAATGGTGAAGGTTGATGTTGAGCAACTCCCAAGATGAGTAGCTCCAAACTCCAAGAGGTCTCCTTCTCCAAGGTTGCTTCAATGGCTAAAAGTGCTCAGGGGAGATTTCAGCAGCATAAGGATGAGATAATGGAAGGATGTGAAATGAGGAGCCCCTACCACCTTTTTATAGGTTTTGGTGGTGGGAAATACCATTTGTGGTTTTGTGGAAACCAAATGGTATTGACCAACATGGTTTAGGTACTTTTCCCTCCTTTTTCCTTTTTTGAATAAAAATAATATTTTAATTCCCTTTTTAATATTTTTGGGAATTTGGACCCTTTTTGAGGGTTTTTTATGATTTTCTTGGAAAAATAATCTTTTTTAATGGAAAAAGGGGTGTACTAAGGTCTTTTGGTGACCTTTTGTTGGTTTCAGAGGCTCAGATGGTGGAAAAGTGGACAAATGGGTCATGTGAGTAAGGGAATGAGCTAGTGAGCACTTTTTAGGTGTTAACAGATTGCCCCCTGATGTGTGAGGGCAGGAGCTCATCGTATGGCCGATAGACATCATAGTTCTTTTGTCCTTTTTTCTGGGGTTTAGGGGAGAGAAGAGACCGGTTGGAGACTGGAGCCACGGCCCTTGGAAGCTGAAAAAACAAAAAAAAATTACATGGCCTCAATATGAATGAGGTATAATCTCTGATACAGGACGAGGCGGGCATTCCCATGCTCGTATCAAGACATATACAAAACAATTAGTCTCAAGAAGGGGGATCTAATACATGAAGAAATATACTGGTACATCATAATGGTCCAGAGGGGACATTATTGTGGGATATACTCTTGATCATGGCTGATCTCAATAACTGATACACTGGGATAACTGTTGAACTGCTGAAACTGAAGGTGTCCAACATCTGTATGGACTCAATGACTGTGAGCCATCTGGGATATTGTCACCATACGCAACCCGGATATCTATAGAAAAAATGTAACTGGTTGTATCCATAGGTAGACTCTCAAATGTGGAGGAGTCAGGTGGTATCCGGGGTCTTCGACTAATAAGTGAACGGACCAATACCCTGTGCGAGTCTCAACGATGCGATCAAGGTGTTGAAGTCGAGCATGTGAGAAACAACCATTCGGAGAGGCACTGAGGATTCCTCTCGAAATGATTCGTAGGCACTCATCATAAATGGTAATGAGTCCAAGACACAGGGACCTCTAGGTCTATCCTCTGGAATCAATGTGGTTGTCGTCGACAGAGGGAGACCAGCAACTAACAAGGCAATGATGTTTCCTTGATAGGAGCACGAGGTGTAGAACTGAAGTGATGTAGTACTGATGGTAGGACTGACATACTTGTGGGGAAGGGAAATAACTGGGTCAAAAAATGGGTAGACTCAAACTTCCTTTGTTCAGAGCATGATGACATGGTTAACCTGGCAGCGTAGGGAACTGACTTGTAGGTATGGGGATCATTGCTTTGACTGAATGGTATATATTGACTCTGGGGGGGAGGACGAGCTGATAGGTGCTGTCGAGGGATTATCCAGGTGACATACTGCAGAATACTCTGAACAAAGGCGACCAAAATGGGGAAGCTGCCATATGAGTAGATGTGATCTGTCGTGGCGCCAAGAGGCACCATTGATTCCTTCTTCGTGGTTTTAATGAGCTCCAAGAAGGGATAAAAGTTTGTTCTAAAATGGTACGGTCCTGTGGATTTCGCGAGCCCAGGACGGTTCATGCTCATGGTTGCTTTCATGTTTAGAGAGTCTGAAAACGGTAAGTGGACTCTGTTGGTGTTTCTTTTTCGTAAGTTTAGTCTCCAAGGCCCGAAAAAGGATAAAAGGATGCGGATGGAGAACTCTTCTAGCCGATGTGACTAGAGTATACCTTTTTCGTAATTAGTCTACAAGGTCCGGAAAAGGGGTAAACTTATACCAGGTAGACGCCCTTTCAGATACGTTTAGCGAGCATGAAAGGAAGCAAGATTGCTCGGCGATCTTTTCATTGTTTTAGGAGTCAGAAAAGAGCTTAACAGAAACTCCCTAAGTGCCTTTTTCGTAAAAGGTGTTGCTCGGCCCGAAAAAGGGATAAAATTATACCGAACAAAAATGGAATGATGAGGGCGAAAAAGGGTTTCAAGCATCGTCATCAGTGCGGAAAACTGGGTCCGGTGACTTAAGGATTGTCGAAAATGGAGAACGGCCGATGTGGCACGCAAACCGAGGCTATGTGGGGGGCATGGAAAAAATGCCCGAAAAATCTAAAGGTGAGAGCGAGAAATGATCTCAAGCATCGTCACGAGCGCGGAAAACTGAATCCGGTAGTGCAAATGGTGCGAAAAACGGAGGTCATATGGACTCCGAAATGGTCAAAGGAAAGAACTATGCGTATCAAATCAAATATACAAGTGACACGTGACCTAAAAAATGGCTGAGATCACAAATGTGAAAAGGTGAGCAGGATTAATGACCTGCCCCTATGCTATGTGCATAGGGTTTGTGATTGTGGGTCACATATGGGTTGATTTGAACGATGGGTTCATCGACATGCTGAGATAAGTGTGATGGGGTATGGTCAAAATGATTGATCATGCCCCCTATCCCAGGGTCGAGGTAATCTATTATGCCCCTTGACTCAGAGGTGTCAAGGTGGTGCTCTATGATAGCGGGGTCAAGACCAAGCATTTCGGTATAGGACCAGGCAAAGACATCACGGAACTTTTGGGAAAGTTTTTTGTACTCTCCGATCTCAGACTCACTGCAGGAGGCTCCTAATGTAATGATTTCAAGAGCACCAGGGGGATCAGAGATATCGATGTGGATGACGGGTGAGATATTGGCCATGTTACCTTCCTCAAAGGCATCAGGAGCAGGAATAGGATCCTTAAACCAGTCGATTTTAGTAGGAAGGAAATCTTTGGACTCAACTGCGGATTGGGTAGCGGTGGTGGATGAAGTCTCTCCCGGGAGGAGGTATGGACGATGGTGCATGTATTCCCAGGGATAATCAAGGGCAATAGGAGCCTCTAGAATCTCTTCATCATTGCGGGAGCTCTGAGTGGTCAAATCAAGTGATGAGGTAGTGGTAGTCGAAGAGATCATGTAGATGGTATTAATCTCTCCCGATGAGGATGATGCGGGAGGGTAGATCTCCTCGATAGTAGGGGGTGCCGTCTCAAGGTCCAAATTGTTCATCTCGTAGAGAGCTGCTCTGTAATCTGGGATGTCAGGATAGTGATGGGAGTAGTGGCCGTAAATACCGCATATCGCACATGGGTGGTTGGTACGCAGTGATTTATCACGAGGCATGGGGTTTGGATCTAGTTTGACCACCGGGATGTTGGGGTCGTCGTCCAACATTTGCATGTGTTCCTGCAATGCAGGTAACTGTGGACACTGATGGGTCGGATGGCCTAACTCATCACACAACGAGCATTTGGGAGGAGCACGAAATACGGGAGGAGGTTTAACTGCTTTGGGTGGGGGTACCGCAGTGTATGGTTGTGGGCCTCTGCCCCCAGTGGGCCTGATGAGTGGAGGGGGATTCGTCGATGACGAAGGAGTAGTGATACCGGGAGGTGGTTGGGTAGAAGTAACAATGGGTTGCACCGGTTGCAGGATGACATTTGGTGTCGGCGGTGGAACTGGAGGTGAAATATACCACACGGGTAATCCCAATGTTAACCCGGGTAGACTAAGGGTAGCCATAACCGGGGCGCTTACTACACCTGAAGGAGGAAATAGAAAGGGGATTGTGTGGATGGGTGTAACCCCAATGTGACTAGGGACCAATGGTGGTTTGGGTAACAAGGAGGGTTGATTACCGGGTGTTTGTGAAAGGGTGCAGAGGTTAGCGACGTGGGTCTCCGGTGATGGTGGTGGAATGGCCTGGAATGTAGAGGTCATCGGCGCCTCAGAGTAAAGTCCGGGTCCTACCGAGGAAATGAATGAGGTAGTTGCACCACAAACAAGTTGTTCAACCATGGGGAGAACATTTTCAGGTGTGGCGGGGGCCTTGGGATCGTAATAGGTGAGCTGGTCGACCTTGACCACGCGTCCCTCATGGGGGAACTGCATGGTGCGAAATACGGATGAGGCAACAGCCTGCATCGCATACATGTAGCTGCGACCAAGTAAAAGGTTATAGTCTAGTTGGGCATTGATGACCTCAATGTCAATGAGCACGGTTTTACCCGCCAGCTGGACAGGGACATTGGCTAAAAGACCTTGGGGTTGAGCCGAACGACCGTCGTAGGCTCGTAATGGAGTGGTGGACTGCTGGAGAGTAGGGGATCCCAACTTCTGCCAAACAAATGTGGACATGACGCATGTGGAGGCCCCTTCATCGATAATGCACCGATGGATGACAAGATTCCGAACAGAAACGGAAACTTGGAATGCTAAAGAGGAAGGCAGGCGGGGTTCAGACTGGTCTGAATCGAATGCGATCAACTGTGAATCATTGGGGTCAATGGCGCCAATGGCAGAGAGCAAAGTTTTGCGCTGCGAAGGACAGTTTTTCAAAACTTCTAAAGCAGACATGGCTGCAGGAGACTGGGCTAAGTCGTCGACAATGTTGTAATTCGACGCAGCGCGAGCATTGGGATTACTGTTGATGCGACGAAGTGGGAAGCGAGGTTCTTTGGAAGCGCCATCAAGTGGAGCTGGAGGTATACGTAACGTTTGATCTGTGGGATTAACGTTAGTGTTTTTGTCGGCAAGAGGGGCTTCAGAGGTGGAGCCATATTGGTTCCGACGGGTTTGGAGGTTGGCAGCGGCAGTCGACATCATCAACAAATGGTGAGCACCTGAATTGAACATGGGTTGATCAGGGGATGCATAAGTGATTTGCTGTGGTGGCACGTTGCCCTGAGGGGAGGCTAACGGCTGAGTGTTCACTACACCCTGGTTTGGAAAGGGGTTTTGCAGCACCAAGGGTTGATGTTGAGGTGGTGGAGGGTTGGGTTGCGGCTGAGGAGCCGCTTGCCCTTGACGATGTGCATCGTCGGTCCAGAGTTGCCGAGCTCGCTCCAAATGTGGGCAAGAATGAGTGTAATGACCATATACCCCGCATATAGAACAAGGGTGGTTTGTTCTGAGGTTAGAATTTTTGGCTTGCTTAGGTGGCCGATCAGGATTCTGATGAGCAGGCGCCGCGTTATTGTTTTGCGGAGGATGGGTAGGTTGTGGAGTTTGGTTATGGTTTTGGTTGTTTCCACGGTTACATCCTCTTCCGCGGTTTGGTTGCCCACCCTGGTTGCGTTGGTTATTTTGGTATTGGGGCTGATGTTGTTGTGCGTACACATGCCCTTGAGCATTGGGGGGATTCTGAGGAGCCGCAGGTGCGGGAGCAGGTTGCGGTGGGTAGTATGCAGGTGGGGCTGGAGGTGGTCCAGTTGCCTGTTGGGGTTGTTGGTACCCCTGAGCTATTGGATGTTGTAGATTAGCTGGTGCAGTTTGATGTGGGTACTGCAACGGTTGTGGTGAGAACTGAATGGGGTTCTGTGTAGTAGGTTGAGCATAGTATGTAGGAGGTACATATGCTGATGGCGTTTGCCCATAACAATGTTGTGGACAAGAGGGTCCATGAATGTGATGGGTCTGGTTTGTTGGAGCATAAGAAGTTGTTGCTCCGGAACTGGATGTAGCCCTAGAGAGGTCTGGGGCGGGCATGGTGCTCACCATGCTGAAAGGTTTAGGTTGCGGGGTGATTTGGCCAATGATGCCATCAGCGGCATGTGATGCCCCCGGTGCGTCACCACGTGAAGAGTCACCTCGTGGGGCATCAGGTATGATTGTGTATAGATAACCTGATTGGGCATAGATAAGATCAAACTGTTGGGCCTTGAGGATGGCCTCCTCCTCAGACTGGGGTCTTTCAGATGCTACATCCTTCGCAATGAGAGGAAGGAGGGATTTAAGGAACCAGTCTAGGAAGATTCGGTCGTCTAATTTGATCTTGCAGAGGCTTCGGCGGCGACGCCACTCATGAATGTGGTCCGTGATGTGGGTGGCCGTATTCTGTCTGCAAGACAGTAGGATCTCGACGCCCGCATCGTAGCGGACAGGTAACTGGAAGAATTGTAGGAAAGTCGAGGCAAGGGAGGTAAATGTGGCATGCGTCCCATGGGGCTGCTCGATATACCATTTGGCTGCGGAGCCAGTGAAGGTGCGTTGTAAAAGCCGTAGGCGGATTGAGTCATCCACTATGGAGTTGGAGGAACACCATAAATGGAAGGACATGATGTGATTCTGTGGGTCTTCTCCTGCCTTACCCTCAAACTTAGGGATGTCAGAGGGAAGCTTAGTGGGCATATGGGGCCACGCAGGATCATGTCTGATGGGGTCATTTGTGAGCCTAGCTAAATCTGGCAGGTTCAGACTTGCCATGTATGGTAGACTAGCAGATGTGGTGACTGGAACTGGGACATGCCTAGCCATTGTGGTATGGTGTAGGGGTCCAGGAGCGCCTAAAGGTATGCTAGGTATGGAGGGTATGTGCCCTCCAAAAGGTGTGGCATGATATGGGTTAGCGCTCCCAAGTGCAACTTGGGTTACACTTGGGTTAGGAATCGCACCAGGGATTCCTGGTATAGCACTGCCAAGTGCAACATGAGTTACACTTGGGTTAGGAATCGCACTGGGGATTCCTGGGATAGGGTTTGTGGAAACCGAAGGGGGTATGACCCCCATGTTGGGCATGCCCATGACAGGTGGTGGTCCTGTGCTAGGCATTCCTGAATGTGGAGTGTTACCCATATTGGGCATACCCAAGGGGGTGGTTGTTGCCGTGGATGGTACTGCCGCAGAAGGGTCTGCGGATGTCTGACCTATGGTTAATGTAAATTGTGGATCAACTGGTGTTTCAGACATATTTGTGGTTGGTGGTAACTCGGTGGGGTTTTCGGATTCTACCTCCAAATCAAAGGTGAAGTGGGGTATGTCAGAATCGGATGACCGTCTAATTGATTGACGATGTGTCGAATCAAGGGACAATGCTCTGCGTCTGTGACGTGGAGAGCCAAGTGGACTAAACTCTGGGAGTTCGCCCTGTAGACGACGAGAACGTCTAGAATTCTCAATGGTGAGAATATGTTTTGTATGTAAAAAATGTGTTTTAAATATCAGGTGGTGATATATATGTAAAAGACTCAAAACCCTAATGCAACCAAGGGTGCAAGAAGGGGAGTGAAAAAAGAAGGCTCACAGGCCAAAAAATCAATCCTCAAAAAATGCACTTATTCTAGCAGCTGTGCTACAATAAGTGGAGGAATGCAACAACTGGTCAGAATACCAACATGCAAGCGGCTCCTAGAAAAAATAGGTGTAACTAGACTCAAAAGGTGGTAAAGATCATGCAAACACCTAATCTAAAAGTATTGTGACTCAAACAGACGATATCCTCTGCAAGGTGATGAAATCCAAGTCAGACAATATGAATGTTGAGACAACGGCTAGATATCCCCCTACCGGGAGGGACACCGGGTAATCAATCCTAAAAAGACAGGCTACTAGGATACTCCGTTCATGACGCGTCGAGAAAAGGTAAATCTGCCGTTTGGTCCTTTGATCGCAATATCCCAATACAGGGATATCCCGAGAACTGCGAATGGTAGCCCTTCGGTTACTGAATGGGTTTCGGTATCCCACTCAGGCTTCCGGAACCATCCTCGCGACTTCAACCCTCCTAAGGGAGAGGCCTTCCCACAAACCGGTTGTGACCGCGCCAAAAAGTACTAAGAGATTTTAGCTCCCTAATTGGACAACTTCTATGTCTCAGATGTATGAACTGAGGGGTGTTATTGGAACACCTATCCCCCCAATACTACCTAGCTACAAGAATTCTTTTAGTGTTCCCCAAGTGGGGTTAAAAGTGTGTTCAAATTAAGGTACGTTTTAAGGCTTAGTTCAATTAAGTGATCGTGTGAGTGCACGTGAGGTGTTTTAAACTGAACTTTGAAAAAATTAAATGCTTTAAGGGAAATTTTCAAAAAATAAAGGATTTTTCGAAAATAAAAAGCAAATATTTAAGACTTTTTTTCACTAAAAGGAATTAATATGCTTTTCAAAAGATAACTCAAAAAATAAAGGATTTCTTGGATTTATGAAAGCAAATGATAAACTCCTTTTTTAAAAGAAATAAATGGATTTCTTCGTTTCAAGAAAAATTGCTAAGGGCAAGATTCTAAAGAAGTAAACAAGAAAAAATTTGAATCTAGATGAAAATGCAAAATGAGTCTTTCTTTCCCTTTCTTGAAAATTTTGAAAAAGATTTCTAAATATGCACTTTTAAATAGTAAAATTTTTTTCAAAGCTGTAAAATATGCAGAATGCAAATACTGTAAAAAATGTGCTATGGGAAGAAAGTACAGTAAAAAATATTTTTCGAAATCGGGATGGCCGAATGAAAAAATTCAGCCGCGCGGGTTTTGGACGAACAGCCGCGATGGGCCGCGCGGGTTTTGGCCGCACAGTCGCGATGGACCGCGCGGGTTTTGGACGCACAGTCGCGATGGACCGCGCGGGTTTTGGCCGCACAGTCGCGATGGACCGCGCGGGTTTTGGACGCACAGTCGCGATGGACCGCGCGGGTTTAGGCCGCACAGTCGCGATGAGCAGCGCGGGGTTTGACCGCACAGTCGCGATGAGCCGCGCGGATAAATGCAGAAAGGTCGCGATGGACCGCGCGACTGTCTGGAAAAAATCCGCGATGGACCGCGCGGAAAAAGGCAGAAAAGTCGCGATGGACCGCGCGACTGTCTGGCAAAAAGCCGCGAGGCGGAAGCCGTGCACGGAAACCGAGAAACTAACCCAAAAATTGAAAATTTCGGGCTGTTTATGGGGGCAAATCTCAGAACAGCAATGGATCTGCTGTCTAAGATGGCAGATCTATGGATCTAAAGGTTAAAAACTCATAAAAACTAAGATTTAAAGGCAAAACTAGAGATCTAAAGTTCAAACCAAAGCGGAGTCGCCAAAAACTGTTGGCCCGGTTTTGCAACCAGGCTTAGTGCTATGGGCACCTGCTAACTAGTAGCAGCAGTTTCAATAGAAATAAAAACAATAAACTAAATAAACAATACTTTTCATGAATCTAAGCAAGAATCTAAGCAAATAATGTAAACATGTCAAAATCAAGAACAAGAAACATAAGAAATAATTTTTTGTATTGAAAAATGGGGGGGCAAGCAAGTGCTTGCGATATTACCTTCAATGGTGAAGGTTGATGTTGAGCAACTCCCAAGATGAGTAGCTCCAAACTCCAAGAGGTCTCCTTCTCCAAGGTTGCTTCAATGGCTAAAAGTGCTCAGGGGAGATTTCAGCAGCATAAGGATGAGATAATGGAAGGATGTGAAATGAGGAGCCCCTACCACCTTTTTATAGGTTTTGGTGGTGGGAAATACCATTTGTGGTTTTGTGGAAACCAAATGGTATTGACCAACATGGTTTAGGTACTTTTCCCTCCTTTTTCCTTTTTTGAATAAAAATAATATTTTAATTCCCTTTTTAATATTTTTGGGAATTTGGACCCTTTTTGAGGGTTTTTTATGATTTTCTTGGAAAAATAATCTTTTTTAATGGAAAAAGGGGTGTACTAAGGTCTTTTGGTGACCTTTTGTTGGTTTCAGAGGCTCAGATGGTGGAAAAGTGGACAAATGGGTCATGTGAGTAAGGGAATGAGCTAGTGAGCACTTTTTAGGTGTTAACACCATGCTAGCACGTGATTGAACATTGTAGAGATTGCCACGGGGGCTTCCAACGAGAATTCCACCAAACCACATTAAATGGCCTTAAAGTCACACAGCTATCGAGCTCAGTAATTCCTGCCAACGTAGAGTTCCACCATAGATTAATTTGTGGTCTGTGCTGTTCACGTAGCTTATGGTATATATGCATATGGTACATAACATCTAGCTTATAGTATGTAGTATATAATCTATAGTATATAGTTCAGTTGTGATACAAAATCTTTCAATTTGTAAATTGGCAAACATTGATCATAATATTGCCAAATCAATTACGCTTGCATAAAATAAAAATAAAAGAACTAGAGTTTGATATTTCGAATATAATTACACCATGAGCACATTACAACTTAAATATAAAACAACATTTCTTTTGGATGCCTTTTGAATGTGGAGTTTCACTAACTCTTGAGAATCATGGTAAATACATAGGTCAAATCTTAGGCTAACTATAATCTATATATCTTTAAAATATATAAATATGTGTCTGCATTTGATTAAAATGGCGATCGTGGTTAGGGTAGGTATTACCCTAGGTCTTAAGCAAGCATTCTAGACTTACACGATTATCATCGGCATATAAGTAATGATGTACATAAACTTAAAATTCAGTATAAGTTTATCACCGACTAAAATGTCGATACTACTTTAATCTCGATCTTTAAACTCATATTAACCGGGAAGTACCGTGCTTACCTACAAATCTGTAGAGTAATATGATGCGTTAGCAAGCTAGTAGCTAAGTAAGCCTCGGGGTACCCTTAGGACCCCTTCATCAAAAAGGAAAATCAACAGTTAGTATCTATGAGCAAAACAATAGTATAGTAAGAAATAAATTAAATGACAATGCATATACATATAATAAGTAATCATAAATTATTTCGGGTATCAAAGATAGGAATAAAACATCTGGCATGTTGTTGCAATAGTAATTCATGCATTCAATCATTTGCATGTAGTAAAGACATTTACGACCAAATATAAACATAGCATGTAATTGATGTAACGTATTTATAATATGGACGACTAATTGAAGAATGTGTCATCATAGTACACAATTAGTTTTGTGGTTAAATGAATTTAATTGTCATTAATGATACTTCCGCATAACCAATATAAGCATTTAATGCTACATAGAAAATTTTAAATGTTTGTGAATTTTGGGGATGTTACAAAAGCTTTGGAAAAAAAAAGTTTTTGGAGGATTTTGTCCTCAAAAAGTTTATGGACCACTGTCCTCTATTAGATATCTCCCTCTTATTATTGAATGGGGAATTTGGATCACTATAAAATCCTTCCTTTTCCTAGATAAACCATCATGTCTTGAAGTTATTGCTTCTATGGGTATTGATATTCTTTCACATTATCAACATGAAAATGGGACATCGGTTCTCTGAAATATCTAAGAGGAATCTATTTACATTACTTTAAGATCTCACCGGGTTTCAAGATAGGATCAAACAATTATGTTAAACTTCTTTCCCTTAAAATACTCTCTCTTTTTTTCTTGGAAAAATGATGCAGGAACCTGCAAGTTTTCAAGGACTCAATGTTATGCATCAAATGGATAACCGATTCCCAAAGATACAAAAATTCTCGCCTGGTTCTTATTGTGGATGAGATAAACCTCATCAAAACAAATTTTTACTCTTTCTCCTATCTTCACATATACAAGGAACATAATCATATCACAAATGCACTCTCCAAAGACAGGCTACAATTAGCCAAAGGATCGAAGATGCACTCTCTTAGCATTAATTTACAGTTATCACAGTCATACTTTTGAAGGCTCTTTTTTGGACAATTTGTTGTTTTTCTCTTATAAATGGGGATACTTTTTGACATTTATGGTGATAGAATGTAGCTTAAAGGGATGATATATTTATAGAAATTTTAGAGATACCACTATTTCCTGAATATATGCTCTCGCATATATATGCAATATGTAATTTTGTACTCTTTCAAGATAATAAAATTACAATTTTTTCCAAGGACATTTTTTTTTGTAAAAGATACTTCTTATATATACATAAAATATTTTACATCAGGATCTCAAAAAAGAGAAAATTATATATACACAGATCCTCATATACTCTTCCAGAGAGCCACTAAAACAATTATCAAATTAGAGTAGGAATTTGGATCTAACAACTTGGCTTCCTTAATTACCATGGAGTTTCAATCCCTTCACTGGAACGAGTTGATGGCCCATCTGTAAAGAAACTGGTAGCTCCTTGGTGCTCTTTATGATGATTCCAGGTGTCCCAATACTCATATCAACATATGATGAAGGGGACACAGTAGTAGAGCCAGGGATGGAACTAGCCGGGGTTGTAGACGGCATGGCACCAACACTAGGTGATGTAGAAGCAAGGGTACTAGCAACGACACTAGGATTTAAGGCTACAAGAGAAATAGGAACATAGGCTCCAAGAATAGATGCTTGTCTACTACTCCCAATGCTAGGGGATTCCTGTCTCAACAAGGTATACAAAAATACAACTCTATTTCAAACACCTCAATTCATTAAAAACAATATTATATTCATTAAATCAATTGATGGAATACAATTTCAAAAACACGTACATTGTACTTATTGAATTTTAACATCAAGATTTGAGATCTTTGTTCATTTTCTAGAGTATCTTCAGTGACCATCAATCTCTCAAAAATCAAGTGCCCATTTCTCAACCTGTTTTCTAATAGCGGCAAGGGGGTTGGGAGCAACATAATAGTCTACATTGTCCTGATCAAGATGATGCAATGATGTAGGTGCCTACAAAGAAACACATAACATAAAAAAACTAGAATAATCTCATTGGATTAGAACATCAAAAAAATTAATGATAATAATTAACATATAAATAATGGACGTGTATTATTTGACCTTCTGGTGGTCAATTCCTTTCCCTTGATCAACTTGCGACACAAATAACGAGCAATTTTTTAAACAACATTTTAAGACAAATTTTTATTAGTACAAAAAAGAGCAATTTCAATATGGAATATATATGTTCTTCAATAAACAACATTTTAAGACAAATTTTGATCAGCACAAAAAAGAGCAATTTCAATATGGAATATATATGTTCTTCAATAAACAACATTTTAAGACAAATTTTGATCAGTACAAAAAAGAGCAATTTCAATATGGAATATATATGTTCTTCAATAAACAACATTTTAAGACAAATTTTGATCAGTACAAAAAAGAGCAATTTCAGTATGCAATATATATGTTCTTCAGTAAATAATGAATATATGTGATAAATCACAATTACCTTAATCGTTAATTTTATTCAAATTATAATATAAAAACGACTCCTTCCCTAAAACTATTGATTTTATTGCACAAACCACAACTTTATTCCCTTGATGCTCCTCAAACATACAATTGGGTAGCTTGTTCGTGCTTCTAGGACATGAAATGTTTATAACACCACCAACATTTCCTAAATCTTTTGGCCTTCGATCAATATATATAGAATATCCTTTATATTGGTTGTTTTATTTCATTTTGTTATAATTTGCATAGAGTCCATATCTGCACATACTCAGTAAATAATGGGCTAGCCATATCCAATGTTTATAATCATATTTTGTACCTACATAATCCATCAAATCAACTTCACAGTTGTATGGAACTTTTACACCATCTATTGAAAATATCCCTATCTCATGTAAACTACAAGGAACAATTCGATATGTTCTCCCACAGATACAAAAATTGGTGTTTATTTCAGGAAGTGGGTTTGGTTCGCATTTCTTCACATAATTTTTGGATTTTAGTGTCACTTCATTTTCCCTGTCGGTCTCATTGTCATAAGAGAATGACCCTACTTCAGTAAGAAACAAATCCATACGTTTTTTAAATTTTCTTTTGACATTGCTACCTCTAGTTGTTCTTGACGTGTTGCTTGATGTTTCTCCTTCTCCTTGTGCTTCAAGACAACCATCACTATCTGAATCAATACTTGACATATATCTATTTGCTTGTCCCTACGATTAATTTCAAATAACAACAACTAGGTTGCAATCATATGAATTAGCGTGCTTGAGTTGCAATTAATGCCATATACCTTCTCACACTCAATTGCTTTATCTAATTTACTTTCTAATCTAATTGTTATGAACTTTGTCTAGTTGTATTCCACCTCATCCTAGTTGTATACCACCTCATCCTATGAAATTTGAGACACACCATCTTGAGTTCTTTGGTTTGATTGAGGAGTCGCAGATTCCCACTATATTATAGTTTGTAGAATTTAACTTGGTATACTTAATGTGCATTAATTCTATCTTTACTTTGCATGTTTTAGATCCAATTGGTAAAAAACAGGTAGCAAAACAAGACATATAAGATTCATGCATAACATGAACCAAAACAAAAATTATAGCAACAAACATTAGATAAAAAACTAGGATACATAACAAGACAAGAGTTGCATTTTAGCGACATGCTTTCATCAAGAAATAGAGAAGAAAGAATTTATGCTTCCATAAAAAAAACCGATTGAAATAGATTGATCAAATCCTTATAGTCAAGGAAAATAACTTATTTGCATATGAAGTAGCTTTATTACATTCCTAAATATCAACATTAAAACATACACAATCATCTTCCCCACAAGTTCACCCTAGTGGTCGAAACTCGAATCATAATCCCAGTCTAATTTTGTTTGAGCCATTTTTAATTTTGGGTGAGTCGTTAGGATAAAATGATGCCATGGAGAACCTATGGTTCGCTTTGCCACACACATTTCTTTCCCAAGCATTCTCTTCCAGTTGTAGGTTGTAGGGAAGTAGGTGTCAAGGAGGCTGGTAAGAATTATATTGGTGTACTTGACAGATCTACCAATGATGAATGTACTCATGCATGGTACATTCAAAAGCATGTCTACAATCATACCATTTCCTTGTTCCCATTGGCCATGGTTTATTTGAATAGTGAGAAGATGTTCTGAAACAACATAGACATCATAAGGTGGACAATTTACATAACAGGACTTCGACGACAATTCATTCATGATGGCTCTGCAAATTTCTTCCTTTTATTCTAATGCACAAAGAGGAAACCTTTTCAAATCTTGTTCAATACATAGAAGATCATTTTCAATATGAAATAATATATATAATGAGGGTATGCTAATTATATAAAAGATACTGTAGAACAAATTTATTTAATGAACTCATATGTTAGAAAAACATGATCGTAGAGAAATAAAATAAATTGAATGTAGAAATAAAACACATAATATCAAAATACAAGAGAGACACCAATATACATGGTTCATCCAATATGGGCTACTTCCATGAAGAAATCACCAGTGCTTTTATTAATCTATCCAAAAAATGAAGGTATACAACCCACAGCACATCCGTTGCAACTGCTCTTCACTCTTTGACAATCTCTCTTACACAATCACAAATATCTTTACAATACTACAATACATAGCCATATTACAATGCCTTCCTTTTAAAGAGGTATTAACATGGTATGTAAAATTAGTCACAGCAGATCTAATGAACAAGTAAATCAATCACAATAGATGAAACTCAGAAAATATGGTGTAAACTATGCAAAAACATGCATCAATGCTCTATAATCCCAATAAGGGTGAAAAATACTATACAATACTGTCACAATGAGTGAGCAATTCGAATTGCCTAAGGAGGTCATTCAAATTAACTGAATGGCATAGCTTGGCTCCAACTAGGAATCCTCATCATCAATCAGTGGTGGTCATCAATGCACAAGTCACTGTCAAACAGGTGTCAAACTGAGTCTAACTGAGTGTAATAAGTGTAACTGATGGTAAGTGGAAATAATCTAGGGATGGAGGCTCAGTGGAGGGCGCATGAGGGATTAACTGCACTCATAACTGTCAGTCATGTCTCATCGGAGGTCAATTGGAGTGATAACATCAGTTATGGGTCAATCGGAGGTAAATCAGAGTGATAACTGAAATGTAACTGGACTGGTAGATGAGAAAGGTGCCCTTCTGCAGTGGTAGGTGAGAAGTGGGCGCATGACAGGCTAGGAGGGATTAATGTGAGTGGTAAGTAGCTCCCGAGTGCTGGGAGACTAAGGACTAGGTGCTGGAGGCATCATACTGGTGACTAGGAAGCATGCGGGTGCATGCCATGCATGCCGAATGCATTCAAAGTACAAAAGTGAATGATGAGATATCCTAACACCCCCCCTCAAGCTATACTATGATGTAAAAAATAAAATGTAGGGCCCTGGTTACTGAGACCAAAGGTCACCCCAATACAATAATCCAAAAAATGCTGAAATAAGCTAAGAGAGGAAAGAGGGAAAACCCAATGGAAAGAAAGCTCTCCCTCCAGCTAAACATAAAAATGGATCTAATCTGTCTCAACCATGATGGAACTCACCCCCAACAGTGAATGGAGGTAAGAGAACTTCTTCTCATTGAATCTCTTGGTGAAGATGTCTGCAATTTTCTCATCGGTAGGGCAATATTGCAGAATGATGGTGCGATCATGCACCAACTCTCGAATGTAGTGCATATGAATCTCAATGTGTTTGGTCCTCTGCCACTGAACTGGATTGGTGGAGATCTTAATAGCACTTTGATTGTCACAAAATAGGACAGTCGAAGTAGTGCTACCAAAATCAAACTCGGAAATAATACCTTGCAACCAAACTGCCTAACTGCAAGCATTGACTGCCCCTCGATACTCTGCCTCTGCTGAAGAAAGTGCAATGGCTTCCTTCTTTTTGCTTGACCAGAAAATGGGCCCATGTCCAATCATGAAAACATATCTAGAAGTGGAATTCTGATCTATGCTATCACCTGCCCAATCTGAATCAGTAAAACCAATGAAATCTAGCTCAAAATCTACAGCATAATGTATGCCAAAATGTTTCGTACCTTACACATACTGCAAGATCTGCTTGGCTGCCCACCAATGAAGCTCATGGGGCTTCTGCATATACCTTGATACAACACTCACGGCATAAGATATATCAGGCCTTGAGTGTGTCAAGTAGAGAAGTGAACCAATCAACTGTTGATACATAATGCAATCTGCAAGCGGTGTAGTATTTCCCTCTTCAAGACTGATTCCTGAGAGGAATGGAAACGGAGCAGCCTTACATTCTGCCATATTAAACTTTAATATCAGGTATTTAGCATACTTTTTCTGAGATAATGTGATCCCATCAAAGTTTTGAGCTATCTCCAAGCCCAAAAATTGCTTAAGCAAGCCCAAATCGCTCATGTCAAAAACTAGATTTAAAGCGGTTTTCAGCTTGTTAATTGTAAGGAGAGTGCTACCAGTAATGAGAAGATCATCAACATATAAAACCAAAATCAACAAATTACCTTTAAATTGTTTTAGGTACACATTAGGATTAGATTTGCATCTTTTGAAATTCTGAGAAAGAAGGAAGGAGTCCATCTTTGCGTACCAAGCTCTTGGGGCCTGTTTCAATCCATACAAAGATTTCTTCAATCTACAAACTAATGATGGATCTGATATGTATCCTTCTGGTTGTTTCATATATACCTCCTCATCAAGGTATCCATGTAGAAAATCACTCTTCACATCCATGTGGTGCACTTCCCAGTGCTTGGATGCGGAAATGGCCAAAACTAGGCGGATGGAATCCATCTTTGCAACCGGTGCAAAAGTCTCAGTGTAGTCCACACCTTGAAATTGGGAGAAAAATTTTGCCACTATCCTAGCATTGTATTTTCTGATAGAGCCATCAGTAGCAACCTTCGTGCAGTAGATCCACTTGCATTGAACTAATTTTCTTCCAGGTGGAAGAGAAACTAGCTCCCATGTATTGTTCTTTTGAAGATAATTGTACTCTTCATCCATGGCGGTTTTCCATCGTGGATCTCGGTGGGCATGATAGTATAATTTGGGATCTGAAACAATCATCAAATAACATTTCTCAGATAAGAATGGATCAGAAAAAGAAAGAGCCATACCTGCTCTTGTTCTCCTTGGATCAGCAGGATTTCCAATGTTTGCAGCAACAAATTGTAGAGTGTTTTGAGCCCACTTTGGTAACTGAGGAGGATCATTATGGTCTGATTCTGAACCTTATATGTCATGGACATCAAAGTCTGATATAATATCAGAGATATCAGATCCAATGCTTTCTTCGTAATCACTTGAATCTCCTTCTTGTGGAGGGTGCAAATCGGTAGTGTTTTCCTCAACTAGTTTAAGATCTGGCAACGGTTCTTCAAACTTCACACTTCACTCTATGAATACCTTTTTGGATCTGATATTCAGGAGTTTATATGATTTTTATTATTCCCAATATCCTATTAGGACACATTCAATACTTTGTGGATCCAAATACTTTCTCTTATCAGAAGGAATTCTAGCCCATGCAGTGGAGCCAAAAACCCTTAAATTGGACACATCCGGTTTGCGACCAAAGAATGCTTCGAAAGGAGTTTTACCTTTCACAGATGAATGTGGAAATTGGTTATGAATATATGCAGCAATATTAATGGCTTCAACCCAAATATTTTCAGCCAAACCTTTTGACTCAAGCATGCAGGAAGCCATCTCTTTCAGTGACCGATTCTTCCTTTCCGCTACACCATTTTGCTGGGGTGTGTAGGGAACTGTATGTTGGATCTGAATTCCGCTTTTGGCACAAAGTTGCAGCAACTCAGTCTTGATATATTCTCCACCATTGTCAGATCTAAGATCTTTGATCTTGCTCTTAGTGGCGGTCTCAACAGAAGCCTTAAAATCCTTGAATTTTCCAAGCACTTCTGACTTGTTTTTGAGAAAAAATACTCAAGTAAAGCGGGAGAAGTTGTCGATGAATGTCAAAACATACCTTGAACCATTCATGGAAATATTTTGCAGTGGACCATTGATATCAGAATGTATGAGGCCCAAAATGGTGGAAGTTTTGCTAGCTTTTCCACGGTCGAACCTGTGCTCGGGGTGCTTCCCAACAATGCAACTGAGGAAATTCCCTTCGAGGAACAGAGTTGTGGAAGACCATCTACCATGGATTTCTATTGTAGCAGCAGTAAATACTTGTAATTAAGGTGTCCAAAAATTTCATGCCAAATCCTACTAACCTCGTTGCCATGAGTGAGGAGAGCAATGGGCTTTTCAAGCGACACAAAGTGAGAAAACTCATAGTATTTTGCAGTGTGGTTTGCCTTTCCGACTGAAATAAGTCTTCCACTTTTGATATCAGAAATTTTGACATTGTTAGGGCTGAATGTAACTTGCTTCGGTTCACCAATGTGTGTCATTTGATACACATAAAGTAGATTTGAAGCCAAGGAAGGCACATAGAGAACATTCTAGAAGCTTCCATGCTCTACATGGATGGTACCTTTGCCCTTCAAAGAAATTTTTGAGTCATCTCCCAAATGGATGGGGATGGAGCTACTTGGATCAAATGAAGAGAAGGAGTCAATGTTTGCAGCCATATGATTTGAGGTATCGGAATCTATCAGTAGAGTGGTGGGTTTCGAAACAGTTGCCATGAGTGCTTGACCTCTTTCATGATCATCATTCCTATCCTTCTTCCATGCATTGTCGGGAAGACATATGTTGTTCTTTTCCAAAAGGAGGGCCATTTGATCTATTGTTTTCTTCATGCATGAAATTTGAGGATGAAAGCCACGGTTGCAATATGAACATTTAGATTTTTCCTTGCCCTCTTTACCCGTCTGCTTGTTCCTCGAACTGGACGGTGCTTCCGGTTGCTTTCCTTTATCTCTTTGCTTGGTAGGCTCGCATTTGGGATTCTCTTTCCTTTGCTTTCCTTTACCATTCGAATGATTGGGTCCTTGAGGAAAGAGGGTTGAATCTTTGGATTTGATGGACCCCATTTGAATCAACTTATCATGCTCTTTTGTGACGGACTTAATGAAGGCATTCAAGGTAGGCATCTTCCAATTCGAGGTAGTTAGCCGACCGGAATTGAAAGTAGAGACAAATACCAAGTAATCTTTCCCAAGCTTTGTGAGAATGGAGAGGATCAATTGATTATCCTCTTTCACAACACCACTGTTCTTCAATTGCAATGACAAGTGCTTAAATTTTGTGAAAAACTCATTGATGGTCTCGAAATTCTTAGGACTACGGGAAATCAATTCATTTTCCAATTGAAAGTCCCTAAGCTCGTCCTACTTTCCAAAGAGATTGTCAAGTTGCTCCCATATTGCTTTTGGAGTCTTCAATCCGCTGAGATGGAAGTGAAGATCCTTGGAAATGGAGAGGCAAAGGAGACCATAAGCTTCATCAATCTTATTGTAGTGTTTGGTTCTTTCCGACAATGTGCTTGGCTCCAATTCGAGGCCAACAGTGACTCTATAGAACCCTTTTGAGCATAATATAATTTCCATATCATCTTTCCATTCAAAATAATTGAAGGGAGTAAGAACTGGCTTGGAAGAAGAGTATTCCATCTCAAATAGCGAGTGCAATTGATGTAGAAGAACTTGTCAAACACAAGAGAGCGAAAGCAATTGGTGAAGATGATTAACCTGCAAATCACAATAAAAAAAAGAACAATAAGGTCGAACAATCCACCCTTTTAGAGTTGCATCACACCTGGGATTTGGAGATCAAGCAAGCTTGAATGGATCCAATGTATCAAATCCAGGAATTATGTGGAAAACTCAAGCTTCTGGAGTGGATTGGAGTGTATTTTTCAGCTTTGCATTCACATGAGCGAATGCACATGAGATCTTTCATGCCAAAACTTCAGTAATTTGAGCAAATTCACTCAAATATTCTTGTAGAACACCTATAGAAAAGAGATCTTGTCCCTGTAATGGCTCTGATACCATGTAAAATTAGTCACAACAGATCTAATGAACAAGTAAATCAATCACAATAGATGAAACTCAGAAAATATGGTGTAAACTATGCAAAAGCATGAATCAGTGCTCTATAATCCCAATAAGGGTGAAAAATACTATACAATACTGTCACAATGAGTGAGCAATTCGAATTGCCTAAGGAGGTCATTCGAATTAACTGAATAGCATAGCTTGGCTCCAACTAGGAGTCCTCATCGTCAATCAGTGGTGGTCATCAATGCACAAGTCACTGTCAAACAGGTGTCAAACTGAGTGCAATAAGTGTAACTGATGGTAAGTGGCACTAATCTAGGGATGGAGGCTCAGTGGAGGGTGCATGAGGGATTAACTGCACTTAGAACTGTCAGTCATGTCTCATCGGAGGTCAATCGGAGTGATAACATCAGTTATGGGTCAATCAGAGGTAAATCGGAGTGATAACTGAAGTGTAACTGGACTGGTAGGTGAGAAAGGCACCCTTCTGCAGTGGTAGGTGAGAAGTGGGTGCATGAAAGGCTAGGAGGGCTTAATATAAGTGGTAAGTAGCTCCCGAGTGCTGGGAGACTAAGGACTAGGTGCTGGAGGCATCATACTGGTGACTGGGCAACATGCGGGTGCATGCATGCAAATTACAAAAGTGAATGATGAGATATCCTGACATGGTAAAATACCACGGGATACCCAATACCATGGGACTGTAAATCACCCATTATTGACCAAGTCATGACTATGAAATTACAACATTTTTCCAAAATTTTCACTATGGGGACACTTCCCTCGAACCCCTACCAAGAGGGGGATCCCATATTATTTGTTTCCCCCCCTTGGACCCCCATGGTGACTGTAGTGGGGGAAAATCCCCCCCACACCCCCCATCATGGGCTGGAATCCAAACATGGCTAAAACACGACCTCTGAATCAGGAAGATTAGGCTCCACAACCAACACTCATATTTGAGATGTAAAACACTTTTAAATTTCAATCTATTTATTGTATTGTGGACATTTTATAAACCTTATATGTGGTTAAAAAGAATAAATATTTTCATCAAGGTGGTAATTATATTGGCCGAGTGCCCAAGTGGTCGAAAGTGGTAACTCCACAATCTTTGAAGAGTATCAAGATCCAAAAAAATTATGATCTCTTGAGCATGAGCTTGTTTGTATAAACCTAGTTTGTTTTGTTAGCTCTAAAGAGGTTTGTGTGAATAATTTTGTTCCCTTAAGGCTCCAATTTTGTATGGATCCCTTTTGAGAGCTTGTTTTTTCCTTTTCATGGTCAAAATTTTGTCATAATTGACAATGCTGTTATTTAGTAGTTGATCAAAGATACATGCATTCATCTAGAATAACTCACTGAGGTCCAAACTTATTAAAATATTTGGGAGGACAATTTGTCAAATTTTATTCTCTATTTAGGATAAGGAAGTAGTTATTAATGGTGTAATCATAATGCCATTTATTTTCTTCCAAGTCAACCTTAACATAGATGTTAGTGGTTTGTAATTGATGCAAGAAAACTGTTTGTAAACCTTAAGCCAAAGTCTCTATGGTCATTTTTCTTGGATTTCTAAGATCATTGTCATTACTAATCTATCCTCAAAAATTCAATGAGATACGGTGGCCATGGATATACTCAACCTTTTGTAATCAATGGAACAAACGCAATTTACCTTGCTTTTTTAACAAGGTCACATTAAATACACTCCTCCAAGCATTCCAAGGAACAAAGTTTCTTTCCAACAAGCAAGAAACAAGGAAGGAAACCATGAAAGGAAAAGCAACCTCTAACTATTTATATATTCAATTTCATTGCAATGAGCATAAAGAAAAAAATGGATAAAGAGAAAATCCACATTAGAGTTTTTCTAATCGGTTCCATTCAATCCTCTCTCTTTCTTGTGGATCTCAACATGGAATGAAACCAAGTGTGAACCTTCCTTAATCTATTTAGTGCACCTAAACCAAATATGTTTTGCTAACGACATTATCCTAAGAGTCGCAAATCCAATGTTTCTACTTTTATTTGTTTAATTAGGGTTTCATAGGGTTTAAACCCTCCATCAATGGGTTAATTCAATAGCCAAGTCAACCTTTTCTGACATGAGACAATTATCTTTAGACATATGGACAAAATATTGAAATATTAGAAGAAAAATATGCTTCCAAGGACAACATATTTTGTTTAGATGGAATCAACAAGAGTTTTCAAAACCCTACTCACCAATTTAGGGGGAATTGTCGTGGGCCTACCTCCTTACTTTTGTCTCCTTCATCTTCTCCCTTTTCTCCTTGCGCCATGCCCATCTCTAGCGTATATCCTTGTTCCCTTCTATTATGTGGGCCGTGGTCTCTTTCCCTATCAAATCCTCTCTCCTCATAGGATTTTTCCCTATCAAATCCTCATTGGGATCTTTCCCTATCAAATCCTCTGTGCTCATGGGATTTTTCCCTATTAGATCCTATGTGATCGTGTCCCTATCAAATCCTATGTGGGATCTTAATTCCCTATCAAATCCTCTCTGACAAGGAGATATTTCACTATCAAATCCTCTGTGGGATCTTTCCCTATCAAACCTTTATGATCGGGGGATCTTTCGCTATCAAATCTTCATTGTATAGTGGGCTCTGGCTCTTTCCCTATGGGATTCGTCTATGGGAGGTTGTGGCATCCTCGATATGTGGTTGTATGCATGGGAGGCTATGGGATGCTCGATTCATAGAAGCTCCATGCGGGTTCGGCTCACAGTTCATCTGTAATATATGGGCATGGGTTTATTCATTCGTAATATATGGGAACAGGTTTAATATATATATATATATATATATATATATATTTACTATAAAAAATATAGAGTTGTCTTGAACCATTAGTAAATGCTGAACCAACATTCAAAATTCTCACAACAATGTTTATATAAGGACAATACAAAGCTTTTGACTAGAAGATGGACGTTGTCTGTAGCGTATTTTGACAATTTCCCTTTGTTCATCATTTGCGATATTTGGAGGTGTAGGAATTTTGTTATTTTTGATGGGGGAACAAAGAACAAATCCTTTTTATGCTCCAGGATAATAGGATAATATTCAGAATACCAACGTGGAGACATTACCAAACCCGTTCCAATTATTGAGCCTCCTCTTATTACAAGTTATCCAATTTTATTTTTCAATGGGCCATCTTAGTCGGGATCTTGTGGCGCTAGTATGGTATTGAAGCTTAGAAGTGATCATTTCTTTTTGTGCTCAATGAATTGTGTCTTTATTTATAATACAAAAGTGGAATTGATGGCCCATTGGGGACTGCTATTTTTTGTATGTCTAAAAATTTCCTCTCCCTTCTAGTTTTTGGGGACTCTTGTGTCATTGTGGATTGGGTAGGTCATAATTAGGCCTATCTTCAGTCAATTATTTGGAACACTGGAAGGGTAGAATTCATGAGTTGCAAAATGTTTTTTCTCTTTGTCCTTCCATCATATCTACAAGCAATGTAATGATTTGGTTGACATATTTTCAAGAAAATATCTCGGTACTGGTGAGGGGATTTTGTTTCATGAGGAATATAGCGATCATCAAATGGTGGCTATGGGATCTCTTCAAGCATATTAAAATTTTCAAGGATTCATGAATATCCTATTTTGATAGTGGATTACTGGGTTTCTATTTTCTTTTTGGGGGTGATGGATTGTGATTTTTTGAACATAAAAGCTTTAGTTTGTGATCAGGTGAAAATTAGTGATATGTCTAGACATACATCGATTTGTGAACAATTTTTTTTGTAATGATAAGAAGAGACCTAAGAGGATTTATATACTCATATAGAGATATAGGAGGAAATAGAACACATGAACATTGATTCTCTGATCATGTAATGATAACTTTGATTCATTTCTTTGAATATCAAGTAACATTTTTTTTTCCTTGTGATTTTTTTTATACTAGAAGCTGTAATAAAAACTTATACACAATACTATTCACTAAAGTAACAACATGACTTAAAGAAAAAATCATCACTTTGAAATAAATGATTATCAAAACATAAGATACACAATACTATTATGCAAAATCTAAAATACAATGTGATGGAATTGATGTAAAAGAAGATGGGAAACAAGACTACGGGGAGAAAAATGATGCACATTACATTGATGAATATCCTATACAAAGTAGAACCAAGATTTCATGTTGTTCATGAACCCAACATCACAAAGGGATTAATTATATTGGCTCTGCTTCTCTCTCAAAATTGCTAGCCCTTGGAATGGCTTGTGTTATTCCTTAAATGGACCTCCAGTTGTTGTTTCCTATTTGACCTTTGTAGTTCTATGACGATTTTGGTGCATTTGTTTCCTTTTTGAAACTATTTGGCATATATGTTCTGACATCAAATTGAGATATTCCCCTTGCATTTGTTGAGTTGCTGTTGATGTGGAACCCTGTGTTTGTGCTTGTTTGAAAACATTCTCATACTTATCTATATCGATCCTGTGCTTTCCCATGGTTTAAGGATATTCCCTCTTTCTTATAGGTGCTGCATCTAAATTCATATAGCATTCATAAGAGGGATGGGGTAAACCTTTTAAAATCACTTTGATATTTTCTAGCATCTCAAAATATCTATTTACAAATTCCATAATGTCTTTTCCAGATAAAATAGTTTCCACATTTTCCAATGTGTTGTCATCATGTAGTGTCCCCTCCATAATTCAACCATGGGTCACTCCACTAACCTATTTGATTCCCATAGGTTCGAATGGAGATTAAATGGACTAGGGAATTATTTGGCCTATAGTCACTATGCAAATTAATTTCTAAACCAAGAAGGGGTGATGAGGGCCACAATTTCGTAATAATAATGGCCAAATATTCATGAATGAGGTGGAATTTATATAATCATCCAAGGAGGGCGCATAGGATGATGGCTGGGTCCCACATAAGATGTAACTCCCATCCAAGTTGGAAGGAATCTAATCATGAAGGCATATAATGAGTTGTAACTTCCCAGGCTAAAAATAGTCAAAGAAGGGTTCCTTAGGGGAAGAGTAACTCCCAAGGAATCTTAGGAAGTGGCAGCATGATAAAAATATCCAAGGAGGGTGCATTTGTGAAGTGTAACCCCGCAAGGAATCTATGACAATCTATGATAGCATCTATGGCAAGTTATGACAATCTATGACAAGCTATGACAACTCCAGGTCCTAAATTTAGCCAAGGAGGGCACATGAGGGAAGAGTGGGCCCATAAGTCAGTTACAATTCCCCCAAATCAAGGAAGAGAACCCCAAATTCGAATTATCCAAGGTGTTTAAGGTCCTATTTGGTCAAAAATAACATTAGAAGGGATTTTATGTGTCATGAATAATGATTCTCTCCAATAATTTGAATTTTATTTTATTTTTATGAGAGAATTCTAGAATGAGGGGAAAAGGCCTCAATGAGGTTTATAAAAAGGATGTAAGCACATGATGGAAAATCTTTTAGTAATTTTTAATTTGAATTGG
This sequence comes from Larix kaempferi, assembly GCA_027924585.1. Taxonomy (NCBI): domain Eukaryota; kingdom Viridiplantae; phylum Streptophyta; class Pinopsida; order Pinales; family Pinaceae; genus Larix; species Larix kaempferi. Next base: position 79,164,725 of record BSBM01000001.1, read on the forward strand.
AGAGCTATTGAGCTTCTCAAGCTTGGGAGACGTGCCCCTTTCAAGCTTGGGAGATGTGCCCCTTGCAATTGTAACTAGTTCTGGTTGTGCAAGATCCCACCCTAGCTAGCATGAGAGGAGGAATCACTATGGTTTCTCTAAAGAGATTCAAATGAATGAGTCCTGTTATCACCTAAACTGTAGTTGCCCCTATGGATGTATCCAGTCATGGATGGCAATAGGGAAGGGCAACTCAAAAGGTGCAACCACGATCACCTCGACCTCCAGTATATGGTTGTCACGCCAGTAGAGGCAACCTTCGCTTTATGTTATCTAGCCCAGACAACAAAGGGGGAGGCCCGATCTACTCCCGACAGGAGAGATCAAAACCAAGACACCAAATCAGGGTATTTCTAAGTGAAGTTAGGTGTATGGTTTTTCCTAGACCTAAGGATGAAGTCACAAGCCAAGTGAGGGGTTTAATGAGTATAGCTTTTGGTTCTTAGTTGATGTGAGAGTGACTTATAATGTTTGAAGTGAGGTCTAGGACTAGTGTACTAGTTCAATGTTGGAAGACCCACTGCCTTGGGAATCGTGTCCAGTGCAGGATAGTTTAAGGGTTGTATTGGGGCTAACTAGTACAGATGACAAGCTTGACCATGATACATGATAGCTTCAAGGGTTTGGTTCACCATGCATAGGTCAATCCACAAGTCAATCCAACAATCTAGGAGAGTCGAATTAACTTGGAGAGAAGCCAGTGCCTTGGGAATTGGGAAGTGGAGTCAAAGTAGGGTTGACTTGTGGTTTAGGACTCCTAGTACATGGGACAAGTAGGCAATAGGGGTCTTGATGGATGAATGTGTCTAGATCTAGGTTTAACCCAAGTGGACCACAATCCCTTAAAACAAGGAATGCTATCCCCAAGGCAAGATTTGACGAAGTGATAGTCTAGACCTAGGTTTTGAATTATTCCGGTTTCAAATCTCCCAAAATCTCAAGTACCCACGTCCTAGAAGTGAGTCAACTCACTTCTCCAAGGTGGTGCGACTTTGCCCAAGGAAGCTAAAAAGTAGGGTTAGGTGGGTCAAGACAAGTCGGATGGCATCCAAACTTTAGATCCGGGTAGGTTAGTCAAGTAGGAGTGTGGATCTATAATTTCGTGGCAATCCAACAGCTAGATCTTACTAGATCTGAGTTTAAGTGCACCTCATGGTCCAAAATGGGGATTAAATCCCTTAAAATGTGGAATAGGGCCCACAAGGTGAAATTCAGAAAAGTAACAACCTGGGTGTGTGTTATTTGATGTGTAGGTTATGGATCAAGCGGGATCTCAAACACCCATGTACTAGATCTAGGTCAACTTGCTCAAACTAGGAAGTGCGCTTTGCTTGGGAGGAGCTAAGTTGGCATGGGAGGGGGGTCAAACGGAAGCCAATCCTCACCAAACTATAGATCCGGGATGTCGTGGATGCTATAGAGGTGGGTTTTCAATATTATGCCCAACAACCCACTAGATCTAAGTAGATCTGAGAAAATGTAAAAATGGGGTTTTGATTAATTAGGGTTTTAAATATTTTTGACAATTGGATAGATCATGGAGATAGAACTTACCTTGAGATCATACCTGAGTGATGTGAATGAGATGCCTTGATGTTGAGGAAGATTCCCGCAGAGATCAAATGAGAGATTTTTGATTTGCTTGCCGAATTGATGCCCTAGCCCACAAGTGCGACCTCCTTTACCTGTCAAACCAAGGAACAACGATTCAATCAGTAAGATCAATTATGGAGGAAATACAAGAGAAATGCAATAGTAACATGGAATAGAAGGTCCTGGGACAGTAATACTCCCTGTTACCAACGAAGAGCTCCAAAGAAGAAGTAGGGAGAGTCTTCCCCTACCAATACCTCCTCCTCAAAGCAAATCGGCCTCCACCTGTAGATGCAAAATCGTGGTACAAAGATATGGCAAACAAGATCTCCAATAACTCAGTGCAAAGGAAGAACCAACGAACGAACACCAAAAACATTCACCACAACACTGGAGATAGATGCAATAATAATTTTCTATTCCAATAATCCAGAGCCAAAAGTCCCTTTACAATGAGAGGCTCTCTCCTTTAAATAGGAAGGAGAGGCACCAAAACCCTAACCACTTTTTGAATGAGTGGCTAAGATTAAAAGATACAAATGTCTAATCAATGGTTGAGATGAGCTCAACAATAAAATACATGGATCACAAATAAAATATAATGTAAGTGGACAAAATCGCCCTAGAAGAGGGGAATCCCACCAAATCATGATGACATAATATCATAGGAGACTTATGGTGGGTCCAAGGGGTAATTTTATCCCTCCTTGGTCAATCCCCATAGCACAATAACCAATAAATAATCATGAAAGTACCAAATCGTGCCTCCATAGTCAAGTCGTGGTCCTCAAAAGACCTCAGAAATCCACAGAAAGTGTCATAAGTGATGGATGCGGGCCCCGATGAAGCTGAAACTGCTGGAGAAGGTGTGGAGGACCCCGATATATCATCACTGATCATCCCATGCCATAACATTGCCTCAGTAGCCCAAATCGATTTCCTCAATAGCCATTTCTACCAATCCTGAAATGCCTCGGGAAGCATGAAATTGCCCCAAACAGCCTCCTGGAGTGCCTGCGCTGTCAAGGTGAGGGCACCAGTGTGTCCGGGAGGGGGGTATAATGGTAAAAACAAGTGGCTGGACCACCCCCTCCATCATCAGCGCCCTAGGTCAACCGGATAAAAATCTCATCTGCTCTGACAGGGCCTCCAACAGACCAAAACTGCACTGGGACAACCTACTGAGGCTCAATCATCACTGTGAGTGCCCGGAACTGAAAACAAACTATCCCATTGGACTCAGAAGGTCCAAATCCATCCAAGATGTGTACTCATACACCATATGAGTCTCTGCATGATCAAAATAAATATCCAATATACCGGAACAAGGCCAATAATAATGATCTGTAAATGACCAAACACTGCTGAAACCCAAGAATCATCATCATAACCCTGTAGCTGCTGCATAGAATCATCATGTATGTATACATAGACCATATATCATCTATCCATATCATCATAAGGTCCAACATCTCATGTCCCATGGTCCTCCATGGTCAAACTAGGTCTAACCAAGACCAAATATAACTCAGACCATCATCCAAGGCTGCTGCAAAGTGTCAAGGTTAATATATGCTCTACAACTTATTCAAATAACAATTATAACACATATTAATCATAACTGGCGATCTAAAACCAAATGTATAGTGTCGTTGATTATTATTATTACTCAGATTAGACTTTCAGGATCATACTCACTTCATAGTTGTGATCAATTTGCTAGTGAAGGGTGAAGGCTAAATTAACTGGCTAGGCTAAGGGATGACTTGAATGACTTGACTTTGTGACACTTTGGCAAGGGAAAAGGAATATACACCATAGTATATACTGAATGAGCAATAACACAGGGAATGGCGGTGTCTCACAAATGGATGAGTTGTTTAAAGAGGGTTTATTCACCTTCACAGATGCGCACAATCCATAATACAAATAAGGCCAGCAATTGTTTAGATATAGCATTTAAGTTCTATTGCTTTTGGGCCTGAAGTTTCCATAGCCTTGATCTATGTGTGTTTATAAACACATTGCATAGATTTACATTTTTCTTTAGGCTTTCTGCTGCAGGTGTGTTTTTAAGGCACTTGTTTACCTGAGCACTTCTAGGTGTGTCATGGACAGCTTGTTTACCTAGGTATTTATTTTCCAAAAGATATAACATTTTATTTTCATTGCCATGTTCATTTGGCATGCCTTTCATTCATGTGTGTTTAGAAACACATTGCATGAATGGGCTTTTCATACAAGATATAGCATTTCATTTTTCCATATTTTGTATTCATGGCAGCACCAAAAGTTTCAGGTTTAGCCAACACAACTTTAGTGACTAGGGGGAATTCACGAGGAACTCCAACTCACCATAGGTAAGTTTTGTCACCAACTCAGAGCCGAGACACAATAAACAGGGAAGCTCATCCAATACAGAGGCTACAGTGGGGAAAAGTCCTCCATGCCACTAGTCAAGTAGTAAGTCAGGGTGATAATCTAAAAGGTAGGCCATGGATGGATGAAGACAATGAATAATGGAGCCAACACTAGCAAGCCAAGGTATGGTTGAATGATCACCTCTATTCTCCCGAAGAAGGGTAAAACCAATGAGTATGAATAATGAACTTCTAAGTCTGAGTAGGGACAATATAATATGTATAATATATCAACCAGGTCCAAATATCTATATGATCGCCAGATCATGACACTGAGTGCTAAGACATGCTATAAGAATAAGTATAAAAGCAATCTAACCATAACACCATGATATACCTGCTGAGTCATATACCTGAAAGCTCATCCACCTGTACCATCATCTGTCCTCTGAAACTGCTGCTGCAACTCTGGGCACTACTGACTGCTCTGTACCAATGGTATAATGGCTATATCGGTCATCTCTCTGAGTGTTCCGAGACTCAGTCATGGCATGGGGAATACAACTACTGTCCACAATCTGATAGTGATCCAATCTAGATGCTCATCTCAGCATCTCAAATGTAAGGGAACTGGCTGAATAGTGTACCGGAATGAGAAAAATAATGTATGGTAGCCCGGCTACTATATATGTGATAACAAGTCCATTACCATGTTTTTCTGCTATTTCGAGTTCATGTAGGAGAGATTGAGTCTTTGTTTGCGGTGGCAAAAGTGTTGGAGTTTTTGCTTGTAATTTATGTGTGGAGGTCTTATGGTTGAGGAGAGCACATCAATGAATGATAAGATCTGATGGAGGCTATTCTCATGGATGTATATATTCCTTATTTGATGAAGGGAACACTATAGGAGGTAGATATGCAAGTTGGGGGTCGAAATTAGCTTGTGGGAGGTGCAATGGTGGAGCAGAACATTCATTTTGGAGCAATATTACCTCTTCTTTCTCTGTTGGTTTTGCACAACCATCTCCCTTTTGTCTGAACAAATATCTCTGAGTTTTTTCAACTGTTGTAGAATACATATTTGTAATATCTGTTATTTTCCATTTCATAAATAAAATCCTCAGTATTTTCCATGTTCTATCTCTAATATTCGAGCACTAGTTGTTCTATGTAAAAATAACCAAAAATGGTTACGCAATCTTAATGTTTATGTGCAAATAATTTTCATAAAGTTCTCTGGAGTCTGTTAGTGGTCAGTTTTAGTGTGTTTGAGAGTGTTATATTCAATTTGAGGCTTTTAGGAATAAATTAGAGCAGGTTTGATAGTGTTTGGAAAAGCACTAGGTGGTTTTTTTGTTCAAGAATTCAAACTAGTTTCACTCTTATGGTTAAAGCTGAGTTAATATCTCTGATTTTTAAGTTGGGGATATTACACATTGTTTCTAACCCAAGTCAGCATTCCTTTATATTTCCTGTAGGGATAAGTCCCCATTTCCATCCCATGGGGTTGGAAACCCCTTACCAATGGAATCCCTTAATAAATCAATAAGGGTGTTTTTAGTGAGGATATTCTATGCTTTGATCACTTATCTGAATTGTTCTTCACAACTAGTTGACTTAGATATGAGTGGGACTTGGATTTCATAAACTTGATCACGTTTTTGACAATGTTAGGTTTATTCTTCAGTTATTTTTTGTCAGCTCCTACATTCATTGAATCCATTTCTAGTCAACTCCAATTCATTATTCACCAAAAAAAAAGAATCCCGATAGAAAATTCATTGATGGAGTCCTAGAGGATGTCTTTGGCATTTATCAATGCTTCTTTTCCCAGCTTGGCTGCTTTGATGATCTGTTCTAATTGTTTCCTCATTTTACCTCTCTCTGCATTGGAGGCGTTGAGTAATTTTTCTCTTTGCTTAGCCATGTCCTCAACAATACCTCTCTGTTCTTCTGACTTTGTCAATTATACTTGAAGGGACGAGACTTGACTTTGGGACGTGTCCAAATCAAATTTTAGTTTAGTTTTCTCTAGTAAAGCTATTTGGACCTCTAGCCGAGAAGTGGATGATTGTGTTTGGACCACATCTGGTTGTTTAGCTGCTATAGCCTTTTCCTTCTACAAGGTAGTATGCATTAGTATGCATTTGTATATACTTAATCCGACGGTCACGATATGTTTCCGACATAGAGTGATCCGACGGCTCAACTTCTCTTAGATCAAACCTAACCTTGATCCGTGGCTTAACACCCGATTGGTCCATGATCTCTATTTAAAGAGCATGGAGGGTCATTGTTTAGTTGATCGATTATGAGAAGCTCATTTGTAACTTTCTTTCTTTGCATAATAAATTGTCCCGTAGAAGCTATTTGGCCGGGGCCGTGGAGTGTTTCCCTCAAGAGGGTTTAAACCACGTCAAAACATCGGTGTGTTGATCTGTGATCTGTTTATGTGAAGTGGCTGCTCTTGGTGTTCGGTCCTTTGGTAGTACCCTGTGTACCCGAACATGGTATCAGAGCCTAGTCTTGAATCCTTTTGTGATTCCTTGATTAGAGAACAAGATAAACTCATTCATCTTGGAATAATCAACAATGCAGATACATCTGGGAAAGCCTTATTGTCCCAACAGAAAGAAAAGTCCAAGCCTCCCAAGAAACAAAATTTTCGCAATAATAAGTCAAACAAGGGTCCAAAACCCTCCCAGTCAGCTCCTTCTTTAAAAAATGACAAAGGATCCAAGCCAAAAGGCAAGAAGACTGAGCGTCATTGCAACTATTGCGGGAAAGATAATCATGATGAATCTAAGTGTTTCAAGAAGATGGCAGCCTTGGAAGCAGCAATGAAGAAGCACCACATCAGCCTAGATTCACCTTCAGAATCTGCTTCTCATGGACATGCACTTTGTGCTTCTGGTTATTCTTATAATGCATCTTCCTCTTCTACTTCAAATGAATGGCTCATTGATTCTGGAGCATCTTATCATATGGCTAAGGATCAAGCCATCTTTTCTACTATGCATGAATGTAACACCAAACAAATATTTGTTGGTGATGATAGATCTCTAAGTGTTGTAGGAGCTGGAACAGTTCCAGTAGATAATGGTCATTTTAGTGATGTACTATGTGTTCCAAGAATTTCCTGCAATTTGTTATCAGTCTATCAGATCACTCATTCTGGTGAAGGTAAAACTGTGACCTTTACACCTCACCAAGTTGTAATCAAGGATTTTAAAGATCCTCAACAGGTTCTAGCTACCGGAATTGTTGATGATATTACCAGGTTGTACAAGTTTAACAACTTTGGGTCATCACCTTTCCCTTCAGTTTTTGTTGCTCATAGTGATAACTTGAGCAAACTTTGGCATGAGCGATTTGGTCACTTAAATTATCGCTCATTGCAACAACTATGTAAAGAAAATATGGTGACAGGTCTTCCGATGGTATCTTGCAGAGATGGTGTTTGTTCCGGTTGTGTACTCGGAAAACATCATCGGGACAGTTTTGACAAACGTGCCTCTTGGCACGCCTCGGTTCCCTTGGAGCTTGTGCATAGTGACTTGTGTGGTCCTCTTCCATCTGCTTCCTTTTCTGGTTTCAAGTATTTCTTAACTTTCATTGATGATTACACCAGACGCACTTGGGTTTATTTCCTAAAACTTAAGAGCGAAGTATTTAACATGTTCTTGGCCTACAAGGCCCTTGTTGAAAAACAATCTGGTCATCAAATTATCAAGTTAAGATCTGACAATGGAGGAGAATATGTTAACAAACAGTTCACTACTTTTTGCACTGAACAAGGCATCCAACAACAGCACACTGTTCCATATACACCACAACAAAATGGTGTAGCTGAGCGGAAGAACCGCACTTTAAAAGAAATGGCTAATTGTATGATCCAATCTAAGGGACTAAGTCTTCAATTTTGGGCTGAAGCCATAAATTGTGCAAATTACATAGTTAATCGCACCCCCACAAAAGCATTACAAGGTATAACACCAGAAGAAGCATGGAGTAAAATTAAACCTGATGTAAGTCACTTTCGTGTGTTTGGTAGTGAAGCATGGGCTCACATTCCGGATGAAAAACGGAAAGCATTGCAGCCTAAAAGTGAAAAGTGCATATTTGTTGGATATTCTGAAGATGTAAAAGGTTATAGACTTCTTCAACCACCTTCTCATGCTATAATCATTAGAAGAGATGTTAAATTTGATGAAAATATCTTGGCCTGCGAGCCTAACTCGGCGAGTGTGCCATCTTTGGCCTGCGAGCCTGATTCGGCGTTTGTGCCTTCTTCTTCTTCTTCCAACTTCCTTGACAGGTTTCCAACTCCAGTTTCTGATGATGAAAGTGAGGATGAAAATCCACCTCCGCCTGCTCATGTTCCTCCGGTTGCACCAGCACAAGTGCTTCCTCGATGGGTCCGTTCAACATGTGAAGCAGCTGGTGATCTTGCCGGTGATCCTAGAGATCAACGTCGAACACGTTCTCAGTTTCAGCGAGCCTCTTCTCTTTTGGCTCAAGTTTCCGAGAATCATGATCCAGAAACCTTTGCAGAAGCTTCAGGGAATCCAGATTGGGATGCAGCCATGGATGAAGAATATCGTTCCTTAATGGCGAACGATACTTGGGATCTTGTACCTCTTCCAAAAGGAAGAAAACTTGTCAGATGTAAATGGGTCTACAGAACTAAGTATGCATCAGATGGAAGTGTTGAAAGACTTAAGGCAAGGTTAGTTGCCAAAGGTTTTTCTCAAGTTGAAGGGATTGACTACAATGAAACCTTTGCTCCCGTCGCCAAAATGAACTCCATCCGCCTTGTTCTTTCCCTTGCAGCCTTACACAACTGGGAAGTCCATCAAATGGATGTCAAGTCTGCCTTCTTACATGGTGATTTACAGGAGGAAATTTACATGGAACAACCTCTTGGCTATGTTCAGAATAACTCTAGCCTTGTCTGTCGCCTTAAGAAATCCTTATATGGCCTTAAGCAAGCTCCTAGAGCTTGGTATGCCAAAATGGATAACTTTCTCCTTGACACTGGTTTTTCTAGATGCCATTCTGACCCCAATGTCTATACCAAGAAAGTAGGAAACCATCTCATCATACTTGTTCTATATGTTGATGACCTTATTCTTACTGGTAGTGACCCTAAGCTTATAACCCATGTGAAATCCAGTCTTAAACAAACTTTTGAAATGTCAGACTTAGGACATTTGCATTATTTTCTTGGTCTCCAAGTTCTGCAAACCAAAGAAGGAATCTTTCTTTCTCAGTCTAAGTATGCTTGTGACCTTCTTCGTCGCTTTCACATGGAAGATTGTAAACCAGCCCCTTCTCCCTTCCAGTCTGGAGTCAAACTTTCTGCCACTTGTACTTCACCTGAAGTAGATGCCACACTGTATCGTCAGCTTGTTGGTTGTCTTTTATACTTGACTCATTCCCGTCCTGACCTTTCCTTTGCCGTTGGTCGAGTTGCCCGTTATATGCAGACACCTCATGAAAGTCACTGGAAAGCAGCTAAAAGAATACTTCGATATATTCGAGGTACAGTTCAGTTTGGGATTCATTACAGTACAGGGGGGAAACCTTTGTTGGTTGGTTTCACTGATTCAGATTGGGCCGGCGATCCTGATGATCGAAAGTCTACTGCAGGTTATGTTTTCAGTCTGGGCTCTGGACCTATTACTTGGGCTTGTAAGAAACAACAAGCTCTTGCTCTTTCTTCAGCAGAGGCAGAATATCGAGCAGCAGTTAATGCCAGTCAGGAAGCTTTATGGCTTCGACAGATCCTTTCAGAGTTTGGATTCGAGCAGCAGCAGCCTACTCCACTTTGGTGCGACAATCAAAGTGCCATCAAGCTTGCCAAAGATCCAGTTCTACATCAACGCAGCAAACACATTGAGCTACATATGCACTTCATCAGAAATCTTGTTCATGATCGTGTTCTCGAAGTGCTCTTTTGCCCTACAGATGATCAAGTTGCAGACATCTTCACCAAGTCTCTTACAGAAGCGAAGTTTTCTAAACTTCGATCTATGTTAGGAGTTCAGGAACTTGTCATTAAGGGGGGATAGGCTCTAATGCCTCCTTCCTTCTCCTAATAGTGTCACTTTTGTAAATCCTTCAATCCTATCCCAAGTTGTTCTTAAGGGGGGATGTTAGGATATTTAGACACTTAGGAGTTAGTTAAGATCAACTTGTGTAATATATCCGTTAGGGATAGTGTGTTTCTTTAGTATGCATTAGTATGCATTTGTATATACTTAATCCGACGGTCACGATATGTTTCCGACATAGAGTGATCCGACGGCTCAACTTCTCTTAGATCAAACCTAACCTTGATCCGTGGCTTAACACCCGATTGGTCCATGATCTCTATTTAAAGAGCATGGAGGGTCATTGTTTAGTTGATCGATTATGAGAAGCTCATTTGTAACTTTCTTTCTTTGCATAATAAATTGTCCCGTAGAAGCTATTTGGCCGGGGCCGTGGAGTGTTTCCCTCAAGAGGGTTTAAACCACGTCAAAACATCGGTGTGTTGATCTGTGATCTGTTTATGTGAAGTGGCTGCTCTTGGTGTTCGGTCCTTTGGTAGTACCCTGTGTACCCGAACAACTCGAACCTCAAACTTTGATGCCTTGTATTTATAGGCCTCCATAGCAAGATTATATTCCCTCACTTGACTTTGTAGCTTGAGTTTTTCTTCTTCCAAATTAGCAATTTTAGGAATTTGGACATTTTCAGCCTCTGGGAGCTTCAATTTCTTCTTAAGGGATATGATCTCTTGATCATTGTCTTTGATGATATTGACAACATGGATTCCTTAAACTGATTTTTATGACAATTGAATCACTATTTTTTCTAGCTCCTTTATCTTATTGAATCTACCCTTGTTTTCCATTTTCTCTTGCTTTAGTTGCCTGTCCAAATTGGTGAAGGTTTTTTGTTTCTTCTTGTCATTGGTTGTGGAAAATATGACATCTCTATACAAAACCTCACTACTTTTCCTATGCATTTCCACTAGATCCTTGGGGTTGATATATTTTAAAGGAACTTTGACCTATGTCCCTTTGTAATCTCCTGATGACCTTGCTCCAGATGTCGTGGGTTCCAAAAGAGATGAGTTGAGGGTTTTGTGTCAAAGTAAATAGATGTCGTTAATTTAGTTTGACCCTCTCCTATACCTCAGGATTCATTTATGGCATATTTCCTTTTTTATGCCATCTCTTTTTATATCCACATATTTTGAGAATATGGTGGATTTCCTTCCTAGTGAAGCTTCTCCTGGAATCCATGCCATGTATAGTTATCAAATTGTTACCGAAGATGGATTAGTGCTGGCAATCTCACTAGGATTCCCCTCAAGCTTGCTTGATGATGTTGTTTCCCCAACAAACCGCTTAGTGGTTTTTGTCAAGGCTAGACCTTGGATCAATACTTCTTCCATTTTGAGCGTCTTTGTTGTTCTAAAATCTTCATCCACCTCCATGTCATCTTGTGTTTCTGACATGGTTCTTTTACTAGGCCTCTCCTCAACTACAAGATTTTTCAATAGAGATGATTGGGCCAATATCTCATCTAACTAATCCACATCAATGATGTATGAAGCATGTTGAAATTGTTCCTATTGGTCGCTTTGTGCAACTCCCTTTGGAATTCCTTCATCCAATAGAACTTCTTTGACCCACTCCCAAGTCTTTATGTTGGTAGTCTTCTCTAGGATTCATATCAATTGATGGACATACTCAACAGCCTTATTTTCCTTCCTCTGCTTTGAAATAATAAGATGAGGGTCATATATCTATTATTTTCCTTTTTTTCAAATCGAGATGAGTCATCATGTCTTTTGCTACTACTTGAGCTTGTTTGAGTTTTATTAAGAATGGACCTACTTGCTTTGGTAACTTGAATAATGAGGTATGCTTGGACTGTACAAAATGAATCCATTTTGAACCGAGTATTTGTCTTATATATTCAAAAGAAAACAATATTGGGGTGAGGAAAAAATGTAGTTTATATGGTTCCCCTTCAAAACCATAGACTCTAAGAACCATATGATCTTCAAAAGTGAACCAAACACCAAACCTGGACTCTGGAAGATTCTAGGAGAAGGAGAACCATTGAGCACATAGTATATGATTGACATGAACTAATTTACACAGAAGGTGAATCCTTGATTGTTTGGCTTCCTCATGGGGACATGGGTCCACTGATAAACTGGCTAGGTATTTCCTAAGACATATACAGGATGAACACCAAGGTGATTGAAGAAGGCCCGATTTTGAGATAAAATCAAGTATACTAGGTATGATTGATATTTGAATAATCTAGTAGCATGAAAATATACCATCTTTTGATTATTGAATCTAACATGAACTAGCAATAGTCAAATTTAGGGCATACACTCCCTTCCCCGGACAACAAAAGTGATAAAATGCTAAGCTGACTATATTCAATCAGTTCATCATTACGCCCCCTATGAATTGAAACATGAAAGAAAAGGTTATTCTAACAAGCTCAATGAATATGAAGGACTTGTAGGGAAGAGTATATATAGGCAGGGATGACTTGAGGTAAAAATTTGATGAGTAATTGATATTTTACCTCCTTTGAGAGACTGTGCTACTGAACTATAAACAAATCATTAATAAAAGGAAGAATATTTTGAAACAAGGGAAAATGAAGCATTTTGGAAATTGATTCTCTAGAAATTGAGCACATGGCATTGTCTCCATTTGTTGAAAACACCACTCTGTTTGAACTACATAACTGGTTGAGCACCAAGACACTATTTCTGCGAAATGGTAGCCTATAGGGTTGGGGTATTGGCGTATAGACAAGGTTTGATTTACATAGATGGAAATGATCTTGTGTGATCATGAAACTGACTTGGGTTCCTTTTATCAGCCAGTACATGTTAGGGAAAGACAATGTAGGGTCGAAAAATTGGTTGTCATGGTCAACCAGATCCTTGTCGTTAGGTTTAGGGTTTCTAGGAAGCTTAGGTGCCCTAGTTTTAACTGGGGTGGTCATTTTTTAACAGAAAATTCAAACAGGCACGGTTAAAAAGTAATTAGGTGGAAGGAACAATACCTACCTGTGAGAAAAAGGCCTTGATAGGTAGCATTGGTGAATTGCTGATAGGAAACAATGACGACAGGTGTTTTCTCTAGGATTACTCGCTTTGGGAGCCAAGACAATGATGGGTGATTTCTCTAGGATTAATTTCTTTGGGATCCAAAACGATGATGGTTACTTTCTCCAGACAAGTATTTTATTCAAATTTTTTTTAAAAACACTTTAAAATTGTGTCTCCACATGTCAAAATGTGATTGGAGATGACATTTTTAAAAGTCGATTGACGTAAGCATGAAATTATCACAACGTCATTATGGTTCCATGACTATGTGGAATCTCTCAATTGGTCCCAGTGCTTACCTTTCCTCCTCATTCCCCGGTGGCATCCCATGTCATGTTGGAACTTGTATTTTATGACACCCACTTATCTCTCATCTTTCCATGTGTCAACCTTCGATTGGCCCTTTGTTGGCCATGTAATCTTCCAATTTCCTTTTCATGTGCTACCTCATCATTTTACTTGTGAACTTGTTCCCTTTCCATCCATCCTTGTGGCCTTGTCATCTTCCTGTTGGCACATGAGTTGATGAGATGATTCCCGGGGAGTGAAGAAGTGGTTTCAAGGGTGCCCTGTGGTGGTTTTTCAAACAATGTTTATGCCCTCGAAAAGACTAAGGCACAAAATTCCCTCCTCTAGTGATTTTGATTTCGAGGGCGCCCTCTTCTGTTAACACACGATCACTTCAGGCCCTAGAATCGCATCCATCCATTGATCTTTAGTGATAATCAATGGCTGGATCGGATTGCTTCATATTTCCTCCAACTAACGAGCCAACAACTTATTTTCCCTGAATATATTCATCACCATTGATCATGATGGGAATGGATGGTGGGATATGATCTAATTCCCTGCTCAATGTTTTAAGCATCTTTTGCTTTCTTCCGCAGGAATGAATTTGCATCATTGATCATAGGAGAAATCAACAGTCCATATCAACTCCTCTCCCAATTCTAATGTGTATCTTTGTATCCCGCGATAAAATTTGTAAGTGATGTAACAATGATCTATAATTTATTTATCGATGCATTTTCGATGTCAATGTGAAGTTGATGCCATAGATTAAACGCCGAAGTATCGTCGCTTAAGACATGTTCCAATTGGTCTACAAATGGAATTTTGTAGACATGTGGATCCTTTTTTTCGAGCACTCTTCAAATATATTGCAAAAATATGGACATGAACTTGGATATTTTTACTAAAAAATGGATGCATTCATTTCAAAATTGTTCTAGACATGCTTGAATAAGCCTTTTCATAGTCATGTGTTGATTTAATATTCTTGAAAGGAAAAGTGATTGTGGTCTTTGATAATCATTGAAATACAACAAATGATACATTAAGAATGTGGTGTGTGGTCATAGGCTTATTAGAAATTTCATTAAGATGAATTTTTGTGGGTGTAAGGAATAGGAAAAGGTGTGTACAACCCTTGCTTCATATTTCCCATATTTTAGGACTAGTGTTGAGCATCATTTTAAATTTAATTATTTAAAGGCCTATTACCACTTTAAATCTCATTGAAACACAATCTTATTTTCATTTTTTGTATAAGAGAGAATAGAGAGGTTGCATGAAATAATTTATTTTGATGATGGGTTGTATTAAGAGGGTTAGTATGTTCAAGTTAATAAATTTTTAGGGGATGATTACTTCAGAGGACATAGTCATTAAGGGTCATAGTGTGTTCATGGTCATAGGGTGTAACGTCCCACTCACCCAATCTGACCATCGGGAGGGGATGTTGGCAAATCCCGGGCTCTAAAAATTCGTCCCAATGCATAATAAGATTTTCAATAATAAACAGTGTGTGCAGAAACTTAATAAACATGCATAGTGGAATTTGAAATATGTCCACACACATCTAGCAAGCAAATGCAAGCATAAACATTATAGGCATCAATTAAAATTGTTCATATTCAAATACATCAGAGTACTTATCTTTATTCAATGCAGATCCAAGCAACTGGTTGTGTAAGAGCGCTTTTCCACCCAACCATAGGCACTCTGTCCAACATATACTCTTTCTGTTGGGAGGCCACCCCCAAGATGGGCTATGAATTCACCAGGGTGAAGGAAGCACCTACAAGATTCTATCTCTCAACCCACAATCTGTTCTGCTCTCTGTCTTCTAATTCAAAAACCTAGGTTTAATACACAGTCTGGTAAAAAAAATGGCCATCAACAACAATGGAATAACTCTACGTGGAGTAGCAGCTTGCACGAGAGAATGAGAATGGAATAATGATAATCAAAAGAGTGTTGACTCTAAGGATATGTGGTAAGGGTGAAAAGAAAGATGGCATGGATTCTGACCATAGAAGATATAGGACTGTTGACAGCTGATATAACTGTCACAAAAGGGCAATCAGTCCCATGCTTCAATAACTACATGAGGTGAATTTTCCCACCAACCACACACATGCATTAATGATTGGAAAATGGTCAACAAAGGAGATAATTGGCTTATTCCCATCACATGACATAATTTTGGGTGATTTCTAAGGTTGACACTTGGAAACATAGGATTTGGTTTCCCATATGCCCCGTTCCTCTTCCCCTCTGGTGGAATCATAGCCCCTTTGGTGCTCTTTACACAACCATTGTTGGACCATTTTATTATTTATGCACTTAATATTTTCATATACTCTAAATCGGCATAAAATCCAACCAAACAGTCCAAATAGCATCATACATGCCTATCCATTCACTAGTCGGGCCTTGGCCTTGAGCTCCACACTAGGAATTCACACTAGCATATTTACATCATTACATTTTTAATGCAATGGGGTCAAAATCGGGATATTACAATCCCCTCCCCCTTGGAATAACACCATCCTCGGTGTTCCAATACTTAGGAATACTTACACACTTTACACATGTCCAAAAATTCACAAAATGTGGTAGGTATATTGTCCTGCATTTCATCTTTTACTTTTACCTTCCAAGACCAAGTCCTTGGTTTCAACCGGATGCTCCTGCTGAATTTGACCTTCCAGCTGATTCACAAGTCTGGAAACTTCGTGGCTACAATTCTTCTTGTTGTCCTTTGTTGGGAAGTTGCGGAGGCAATGATTTCCCCCACATTCCCAACATTTTAGTGGTTGCTTTTTCTTTACTTGCTCCATTTCCTTTGAGTCTTCCCACCTGGAACGTTTCTTAATGGGATGATTGGATGAATGCTTCTTCATTGATCCACATTCCTTCCCACCGTTGATTGCTCCCAGAACACTTTTCACCTCTCTTTGCAGACAAATAGAGTCCTGCAAAATCATGTGGTTCATCTCATTTTGCTGCTTCTGTAGCTTGAGCATCTCTCCAAGATTTTCTTGGGTCTTGGAAATTGTTTGAAGAAGACTTTTAGCCAAATCAAATAGATTTTGGTCTGCTTCCATGGTTAATGTGCACAACTAACCACACTTTTCTTACTAGCAACACTTGCTTGTATCAGCTGCAACCAATTGCTTCAATTTCTTACCTGTGAAATTCACCATGGCAATTCTTTGTTAGGCCAAGCATAACATAGACATTAAAATCAGTCAATTATTTTCCTAATTGACATGGAATGTCCATGCTTTATTCATGAGACTTCCACACTTTTCATGCTTTCCCAACCTACACATGAACTATTCATTTTCATCCTTTCACAGGGAATTAACTATTTCAGCATTCACAATTCATTTCAAGCAATTAAACACAATCTATTTTCAGCCATGACATGAACTCAACAATATTTTGTTTCTAAGATGCATCAGTCAAAAGTAAAGAGAAGAGTAAGAGTTTCCCCCTCTTAGTCTTGTTCCAATCTGGAGCCACACCACCACTGTGGTTCCATGCTCCTTAGCCTCTTTCACTTCAATGTGAATGCTTGAATTTCCCTTTCTCGGCTATGACACTTAGTGTCTAAGGTATGTCTAAGGTTTTTCAACCAGGGAACCCTTCCCCATTGTTGCCTACAGAACCTTTGGCTGCTAAGACCTACACAAGTCCGCTAGCACCATCTTTATTTACCGCTCATGCTGAGATTTTTAGGATAGTCACATGTCCACATGCACCCTTAGGATGCCTTCATAGTCCTTGCTTCCAGCAATACTTACACTAAAAAATTGAATCAATTCACATGTTTAGTTTATTTTCACAGGGTTTATCTCTAAACAAGAGTTTAAGAAATCATGTACACACGTATTTCATATGAATTAAGCAAGAATCTGCAAGATAACCAAATACTTATATGTATTGGGAAGTTCCTCGCTACTCCACAGGTTTCCTTCTCTACTTTACAAGCCTTGGATCACTTGTGGGGTGGATGTTTGGCCAGCACACATGCCACTCCACAACATCAAGTAGTTAATTCCCAACCAGTTCACCGACTGGATTTACCAATCATTGGTGGTACCAAACCACTCCCATACCTGGTTTTCCCTCCCCATTGCCAAGCCAACACATCCGTTTGGGTCATCAACCAATGGAAGGAAACTACACCACGACCATTTCTAGGTCAGGTATCTACTATGGATCCATAGGCATCTCAGGGTTTCCAATCAGTCTCGGTACCCCACCTTACTGCTAACCCAATAGAGATTTTATTTTTTCATCAATATCACCACATCTTTACACACCACAACACCCGTTTAGTGAAAAACAATTTAAAAAAAATGTAAATTCCCTAGAAGACCTAACGTCCTTCCTCTAAAATGTAATTGGGCCTCCCAAATGTACAAACGATGGTGATAATGGTATCCACTCACCAATCGACTATTGAAGGTAACAAAGATCTAGCTATACCAGCGATGGGGCCAATGATCCAATCAAGAAGACTTGGAAACACCTCCCAATGACAATTGATAACTTCAGGAGTCAATTGCACTCACAATTGCTCCTTGGTGATATCCTAAGTTGGGCCACTAATATATCTTGCGTCAAGTGTGGATCAGTGGTTCAGCCTGCATAGTATAGTGTTGTCTCCCTACAACAAGCTGAGTGGCTTGTAGGGGAGATAAGGGAAGCTATACCTCGACTTTCGTCTCCTTGGTCACGACGCACTTCTGATCCGAGTTTTCTTTTAACACTTGCTTATAGCAGGATTTTGTAATTACCCTATGAGACAACAATGCTATGTTTCAAAATATCATTAATGAAACTAGATTGGTGGGCATTAATGGATGCCTAGATTAATTAATTCTACCTAACTAAAATATTTTTTTGTGACCTCCTGTGGAGGATTTTAGTTGGTTAAGAAAATTACAATGTTGATTTTAAGGGGTTTGAATGTTTCACTTATGGAGTATAAGAGGGGTATTTCACAATCCCTACCTTTCTGATTCACCAAGATCACATGAAGTGCAAGATGAAGAGCATACTAGGATTTGGAAGAGTCTTTATGCCTCTTATTGTTAGCTAGTGGTGCAAACACATGTGATGAAAGAAAAACACGATTTTATCGGCCAATTAACTAAAAGAGTATATCAAGTAAGGCATACTTTTAACTCTAAGAGATGCTCATGATGCTTTGCAAAATAAAATATTTCTAACCAATAGACAAGTGTGGAATGGAGGTATTTCACACTTCTCACCCTTTCTATGCCTTCACCAATCTCACATGAAATACGAGGTGAAGAGCATACTTCGAGCGACAAGTGTCTTTAGGTCCTTGTGAAAAAAGTGTTTTCTACACTAGCAATAGTACTAAAAAAACATGTCGATTGATGCATAAACAAGAAATGGTCTTGAATACTAGTGACAACGATGGGGCATATTGAAAGCCTCAAAGTTGGTTACCTAGGTAAGTTTCATGAGAGATGTACTCTTTAATTCCTAATATTGGTCTAGGTGCACTAATTACTAAAAAAATTAAGTAATTGGGTGAATTAGCCTTAATTTAAGTTCACTATTAAGCAACAATTGGGTTGCCACACTAAGCTGTGAACATAAAAATCAAATAAACAACAGTAGCATCTCTAAACCATAATTTTCCACGCGGACCGTGCAGGTTAATACAAAATAGACGCGCTGTAGTGTGGGTAATACACTAACCTTCCGCACGGGTGCGATGAGTGGTGTAGCACGGGTTTGACACTGGTAACCTGTGTTGTGTGCGCAACTGTCTGAGTCAATTCAGTGCTATTGGCATGACCAAGGCATTGGGAACTGTGCGACTGTGAAAAAATAAATGGGGCCAGATTATGGAAGCAATAGGTGGAATACCTGATCTCCTGCAAGAGACAAATACCCAGCATTAGCTACTTAGCATAAAACAACCTAGTTTAATAAGAGATGAATAAAAATAAGTATGGTCTCCATTAGAACTATTGTGGAAAAAATTGCACAAGTGCACTCTTCCACTTGGTAAGGGGTGAAGCCTTGTAGGTTGCTACAAGGCCTCAGTCCTTGGAGCCCCTTTTGATTTGGTTTGGTATTCCTCCAAGTGATCATGCAAGATATTGTTAGTGTAGTTCAAATCCAAACATGAAAATATTGATAAAAATAAAATGAAAGAGATGGGGGGAGAATGCAAACTTCAATAACAACCAAATATATGCTAAACCACTCTTATATTTCCAAATCAATTAAATGTAGAACACCTAGGAGGTGAAGGATTCAAGGGAATCCAACAATCTCCATTAGGGAGGCCTTTCTTGTCCAAATTAAATTCTAAGTAGGTGGAAGAAAAATGGAGAGAAACACTTGCCCCTTGATGGTAGGTGGCAAGCAAGCTTGGAAATGCTCACAATGGTAGGAAATGGTGGGATATGAAGAAGCTCCAACTCAAATCCAATAGCATATCCTTGCTCTAATTTATCTCTACAAAATTCATGTCAATGGATTCCTTTTATAGTCCAAGAGGTGGCCATCAAACAACTAGATCCAAATGTGAACTCTCCTATTTCATGAACTAGTTCCAAGGTACACAAGGGGGGTTGATTAATGCCCCCAAGTGTGTGAGGAGCCGAATTCTAATCCTTGGGGAGGATTGAGTCTTTAATGTGCCTCTAGGATTGAGTGAGCCCATCGTTTTGATACTAGTGCGGCTATCGAATTAAAATCCACACGGGTGTAGCACGGGAATTGTTCAGGTAACCTGCTCTATAACGCGGGTCAACTATGTAATACACATGCTACCCTTTGTTTTGAATCTTTCTTGGCACTTATTGTGAAATATATATCACAGTAGGATCTAGTAGCTAAATATTACCTCACAATCAATAATTTATGCTTAGTATGCAAGAAATAAGTGCAAAAAGAATTCTGGAAAAAAATGATCAAAAAGCAGTCACAAATGATAAAAACTAGTAATATAAATGATAAAAAACCAGAGATACAAATGATCAAATAGCAGGTTTATTAATTTTCCAACCCAGAAATGAGTTGTGATTATCCTTATATAACATTTGGAAGAATTCGTTTTCCTTTGGAGGCATCTACAAGTGGCTATCTTAGATTGGACCTCAATCCCCCCTAGGGTGACCAATAGGCTCCCACATCACCCCAAACTGGTACGAACTGTCCATGTGAACATTGTGTGAGCATGTGAATACATAAATTAGGCTCATGCATGTGGTGGATAGGATTGGATGGAAGTTAGGTAGCTGAGGGTAGGCCAAAATAGCCAAGAAAGGGACAAAATGTCCACATACAATGCATGGGCGCCTTAAGTCAAAGAAAACTTCCTTAAAATAGGGAAACAAGGTGCCTTTGCTTAAGAGGTGGTAATAAATGATGGAGGTGGCCATTAATAGGGATCCCAACAGCTATTTTTGACCATATTTTGGCCTAGAAGTGGTGGAATGGTCATAATTAGCCCCAACTAACTTCTAACAACATGGGATTGTAATTATTAAACTATTTTGGACCAATTAATCAACAAAGTGATGTATGAATAAGGTCCTAAGGTGTAATAATGTTCTAACACCCCCCCATAAGCTAGAATTTGGTAGTCAAAACAAAATTAATCCCTTGGAAACTAAGGCTCAAGTCACCTTTACAACATCAATTTTTATTTGTCCATGTAACCAAGGTAAGGAGGAAAACCACATGGGAAATAAAACCTCCTCTCTAAAATGGACATGAAACATATTTGGAAAATGTAACCAGTCTTCACCATGCATCACTCACCCCAAGGAGTGATCTAAGGTAAGCGAAGGTCTTCTCAGTGAAAATCCTGGTGAAGATATCAACAGTTTGCTCAACAGAAAGCCAATATTGCAATGCAATAATCTGGTCATGCACCAAGCCTCGAATGTAGTGCATGTGGATATCTATGTGCTTGGCCCTCTGCCTCTGTACTGGAACAATGTATATTTTGATTGTACTTCTATATCACACCAAATGATTGTGGGTGAATCAAATACAAATCCAAACTCTCCAAGAATGCCTTGCAACCACACACATTGTGTAGTTGCATTCACTGCTCCCCTGTATTTGGCCTCAGTTGAATATAAGGAGATGGTGTGCTGATTCTTACTAGAGCAGCAAATGGGACCATGTGAAAGCATAAACACACAACCAGAAGTAGACTTTTGATCAGAACTATCTCCATCCCAATCTGAATCAGTAAATCCAACTAGTTCAAGTGATGAACTAGCTGCATAGTGTATCCCAAATTGCTTGGCACCTTGCACATAATGTAGGATCCTTTTGGAAACCTTCCAATGTACCTCACTAGGCTCTTGCATGTGCCTTGCAATAGCCCCAACAACATAAGACAAATCTGGTTGAGAGTGTGTGAGAGATACAACAAGCTCCCAACTAGTTGTATATACAATGAACTGCCAACTAATGGTGAAGAAACCGAATCAATAAGCTTAAATCCTGAAAGAAATAAGAATTTTTCAGACTTACATTCAGACATTTTGAACTTCTATAGCAGATCTGAAGCATATCTTGATTGAGAAATAGAGATCCCATCAACAGTTTGATCAATTTCCAAACCCATAAATTGTTTCAACAATCCTAGATCTGTCATGGCAAAAGCATTGTGCAATGCATCTTTAACTGAGCCTAGTTCTTTGGTGCAGCTACCATTGATCAATAGATCATCCACATACAGTACAATAAAAAAAATCACATACCTAACATGCTGCATGTAAACATTTGGATCAGACTTACATCTCTCAAACTTTTGTGATTGCAAAAAATTGTCCATCTTGGCATACCAAGATCTAGGAGCTTGCTTGATACCATAAAGGAAATTTTCAAACCTGCAAACAAGTGTATGATATGCAATGAATCCTTCAATATGCTGCATATATATCTTCTCATCAATATACCCATGACTAAATTCACTCTTCACATCCATGTGATGAACGTCCCATCGCTTGGAAGCTGCAATGGCCAAAACTAGCTTGATTGAGTCCATCTTTTCCACCGGTGAAAATGTCTCTGTGTAGTCCACTCCATGGAATTGAAAGAAGCATTTAGCCACCAAACTGGACTTATACTTCATATCAAGACCATCAGAGGCCATTTTGGTCCTATAAATCCATTTACATTGCACTAGTTTCCTCTTGGGAGGAAGAGGGACCAAATCCCAAGTTTCATTGTCATGGAGGGAGTTCATCTCTTCTTGCATGGTTTTTTTCCATATTGTATATTTTTATGCTTCTGCATATGATTTTGGATCATATCCAACCATAAGGAAACATATCCCATGAATATCTGGATCACAAGAAGACAAGACATTGTGAAACTCTGATATGGTCTTCATAGGATCTTGAGGATCACCTGCAAGATCACCAGCATCTTGTATGGTTTTCTCATCCCACTTGAGCCTTGTAGGAGGTTCATGATATCCGGACATATCATCATATCCATCCTCCATATCAGAATCAGAAGAATAATCATCACTTACATCCTCTTCCTGCGGGGGGTTTGAGCATTCCCCATAACCTTGTTCTATTGCATGCATGGGTTCTTCTTCGAACTGGACACTCCTCTCAATGAAAGTTTTCTCATCCCACTTGAGCCTTGTAGGAGGTTCACGATATCCAAACATATCATCATATCCATCCTCCATATCAGAATCAGAAAAATAATCATCACTTACATCCTCTTCCTGCAGGGGGTTTGAGCATTCCCCATAACCTTGTTCTCTTGCATGCATGGGCTCTTCTTCGAACTAGACACTCCTCTCAATGAAATTTTTATGAGTTGAGGGGTCAAAGAGATTGTAGCCCTTTTAATATTATACATATCCAACCATGATGGAATCCTTTCTTTGGGGATGCAAGGCCTTTCTCTTTTCTGGAGTAATTCTAGCCCATGCTCTTGAGCTAAACACCCTGAAATGAGACACATTTGGATTGTGTCCCATCCAAGCCTCAAATGGAGTCATGAATTCCAAGGATTTGCGTGGTTCTATTTTCTGAACATATGCAACACAATTTATGGCTTCAACCCATATTTTAGGAGACAAAGACTTAGCCTCCATCATGCATGTGGCCATCTCATTCAATGCTCTATCCTTGCGCTCTGCAACACCATTTTGCTAAGGTGTGTAGGGCACAAAATGTTTCATTTGGATGCCATATTATTCATAGATATAATGCAGGTCCTTATTCACATATTCCCTTCCATTATCAGTCCTCAATACTTTCATCTTTCTCCCACTGAATTTTTCCAGAGAATCTTTGAAAACTTTGAAAGATTGGAAAACTTCATATTTTTGCTTGAGAAAGAACAACCAACAATATCTTGAGAAATCATCAATCAAAGTAAGAACATACTTTGAGTTTCCATAGGAGAGTGTAGGAAGAAGACCTATCAGATATGAATGAACCAAACCAATAGGTTGATCATCTCTTCTTTCCTTCCCCTTCTCATACTTGCGCTTAGCATGCTTCCCAACAATGCACCCTTTGCAAGTGCCTTTGGAAAATCTGATTGTTGAAAGGCCCTCAACCATGTCTTCTTTGCTCAATGCTTGAAGATATCTGTAGTTGAGGTGTCCAAAAATATCATGCCCAATCTTGCTGACTTCATTAGCATGTGACAGAAGTGAATTTAGAGAAGAGTACTCAAGAAAATGAGAAAACTTGTACATTATAGAATCATTGTCTACAACACCAACTGCTACAAATTTGCCAGTAGAAATTTCTGAAATTTCCACATCATTTGGAGTGAAGATAACTCTCTTGGACGAACTAGTGTGGGTCATTTGGTAAAAAGAGAGTAAGATTGTTGCAAGATCTGGTACATACAGTACATTACTGAAGTACCCATTTTCTAGAGTGATTCTCCCAATGCCTCTAGTTGGGATTTTTGCATCATCTCCCATATGAATGGATGGACAATTGTATGGAGAAAGAGTAGAGAAATAATATTTTGCAGAATCCATGTGCCTTGAGGTACCTGAATCTATGATTAAGGAATAATATTATGAGGTACTAGCCAACAATGCATGGCACCTCTCCTTTTCTTCAGAAACACCCTCATTCTTCTTTGAACTTTCTGGAAGAGGAATGTTGTTCTTTTGTAGGAGATGGGTCATCATATCAATAGTTTTCTTCATGCATGCACTTTCAGGGTGCCAACCCTTTTGAAGGTAAGTTAATTTGGTCTTCAATTTCTTCTTTCCCTTGTCTTTGATAGGATTCAAACCCCCATCAGAATATTTGGGCCTCTCCTTGTCTTTATTCTTCTCTCGTGGTTTCGAACCCTTGGGATTTTTCTTTCCTCTAGATTGTCTCGAATTGCTAGCAGCAAGAAGTTGGTCCTTTTGCTTAATTGAACCCATTAGAACCATCTTATCTTGCTCTTTAGTTAGCATTTCCATGAAATCAGCCAAAGATGGCATCTTCCAATTGCAAAACGTAAGTTTGGTGGAGTGAAATGTAGAGACAAAGACTAAGTACTCAGGACCCAACTTCGAAATGATGGACAAAACCAATTGTTCTTATTTCTTATCAATGCCACACTATTTGATTTGCAAAACCAAGCTTTTGAACTTGGTGAAGAATTCTTGGATGGATTCAAAGTTGCTTGGACATAGTGAGATCAACTCATTCTCAAGTTGATGGCCCCCCATCTCATCAGTATTCCCAAACAAAGACTCAATCTTGAGCCATACTTCATTTGGTGTATTAAGAGTATCAATATGAAACAACAGGTCTCTTGAAATACTGAGACAAAGCATGCCAAATGCTTCATCCATTCCGTTGAAAAACTTGGACTTCTCTACTGCAGAGTTTGGTTCAACTTTAGTCTGGATGGTGATTCTGAAGAGACCCTTGGATCTCAGTTGGATAACCATTTCGGCCTTCCATTCAAAATATTTGAATGGAGTGAGAAAATTTACATGATATTGCTCCATCTTTTGTAGCTTGTGCACTTGGTGACAATGAACACTCTGAACCTGCAATGCAAAAATCTCAACACTCAGGAGGGGATCTAAACTAACTAATTCGAACCCTGCTTGATAGAAGAAACATTTGGGAGAGCGTCACACCCTGGGTAGACTCCAAATTATTTCTCCAATGGCTTCAAGGAAATGACCCTAGGGACTTTTGTGGTTTCTCCACTGTTTCTGGTGCACTTGTAAAACATTATTGGTTCGAATAGAAGCTCCAAGAGCTATGATACCATATGAAACCTATATCATAGTAGGATATAGTAGCTAAATATTACCTCACAATAAAGCATTTATGCTTAGTATGCAAGAAATAAGTGCAAAAATAATTATGGAAAACAAATGATTAAAAACCAGTCACAAATGATAAAAAACTAGTAATATAAATGATAAAAAACCAGAGATACAAATGATCAAATAACAGGTTTATTAATAGTCCAAACCAGAAATGAGGTGTGATCATCCTTATATAACATTTGGAATAATTCATTTTCCTTTGGAGGCATCTACAAGTGGCTAGCTTAGATTGGACCTCAATCCCCCCTAGGTTGACCAATAGGCTCCCAAATCACCCCAAAATGGTATGAATTGTCCATGCGATTGTTGGGTGAGCATGGGAAGACATAAATGAGGCTCACACATGCGGTGGATAGGATTTGGTGGAAGTTAGGTAGCCAAGGGTAGGCCAAAACAACCAAGAAAGGGACAAAATGTCCACATACAATGCATGGGCGCCTTAAGTCAAAGACAACTTCCTTAAAACATAAAAACATGGCACCTTTTCTCAAGAGGTGGTAATAAATGTTGGAGGTGGCCATTAATAGGGTGCCCAACAACTATATTTGACCATATTTTGGCCCAGAAGTGGTGGAATGGTCATAATTAGCCCCAAGTAACTTCTAAAAACCTGGTATTGTAATTATTAACCTATTTTGGACAAATTAATCAACAAAGTGATGTATGAATAAGGTCCTAAGGTGTAATAATTTTCTAACACTTATGTACTCATGCTATGTTTTGGGTTTGTTGAGGATGCTTGTGGTGAGATGCATTCTTTATGCCGATGACACTTTACTGGATGAATCGTCGAAATGTCGCATGTGTGCGAATTTTAGGCGTTAACAGATTCCTCCAATGTCATTTAGAATAGAGGCATACCAAATAAAGACATCAACTAACTTATACACATACTTGTTGCAATTCAGGAGGATAACACCTGATATTTAATTACTACACATTATAGAAATCGAACTGTTGCTGATGAAATTCAGGAAGGGTTTGTAGAGAAAAAAATAATTTGCTTCAGGGTATCTAAAATAGGAAACTCAACAACGACCAATGATTTATTTTAAGGATACAAAACAAGCATGGGTTCCATCGCATTTTCAATTTCTCCAAAGGGTTTTGACAGTATCTTGGCATTCTCCCCTGCCACATGTAAAACTTGAAGAATCGATGATGCAACCTTGGAGCAAGTATTAAATTCCTCTCTTATGCCACATGGATAGTACCTTGGTTCTATGTCAAGAAAGTTGAATTGGTGTTGATCTATTGGTAGCAATTGTTGTAGAATTTGCCATGATTTTCCACCTCTAAGACCATTTTCAAGACCATTTATTGCCTGAGTCCAACGTAGTCAATGCCATAGCCATAGTCCTATTTCCATAATCCTACTAAATGAAGTCCATAAAAAGTTGAGCCCTTCCATAAAAAAATTATCCACTACATAATGAAATTCTTGCATATAATCCTACCAGAAGACCACTATTAGTATTTGGATTATCAATTCCCTATTTACGATGCCTATAATTTTTTGTCCCGTCACTCAATTCTTTTAGAGGTCAATACATTTAATAATTTCTTTGTCGTGAAATTATGAATTAATCGTAGGATCAAAGAGTACATTTCCCCCATATAGAAGAAATATTCTTCCACGTGGGAGATGAATATTCCAGATTGATTTCTTGGTCGACAAAAAAATACAGTGGCCCTCATAGGATCTCTTAGCTTTCACCTGTAAATATCTCCAACCCTTTACTTGTCTCTAGTGCTAACCTTTATGCTTTCCTATATGCTAAGTTTTTTCCTATGTTTGTACAAAAAAATTTCCAAAATATAAATAGTGTTGATCTTGCTTGAGGTTTCTTGGCATCTCAGGTATTTGGTGTCCTTCTCTTCAGTGAAATAAGAGAATTTGATGACCATCCATATTTTGGTTTTCTAGAAGTTCCACCTTTCCCAGAAATTGGGAAGCTTTTGATTCTTGCCCTACTCTCTCCACGATTCTTTACATAACCAAATTTTTTGTCTTTGCAAAAATTCCTTTACACCTCTTTACCATGTAAACAATGAGGGATTCCTCCATTTTCATTTAGAATAGAGGCATACCAACCAAAGTCACCAACTAAATTATACACATTCTTGCTGCAAGTCAAGAGGACAACATTTCTTGGTTAGAACCATTTTATGATTATTATGTGCTAAGAAAATGACTTATTTGTTACCAGAAGGAAATTGTCTAAAGGTGCTTTTCTTCAATACTTAAGACAACTACATGAATTATTTGCAACCTTTCCACTCCATTCAACAACCTTCAAAGTCAATCTTTCATGTTATAGTAAGTTTTCTAAATGAGTAGCTACAAGACTACAGTATCTATCATTTTTCTCCTACATTTTGGTCTGAATTGGATGGCTGAAGTGACATGCATTCCTTAGTTTTGGGAATGATATATCAGTCTTGGTACACCTATTGACTAAATCAGCAAGATGGGCACAAAAAGGTGGTAAAAGAGATCACTTCTCAGATCTGGAGCATATTTGGGGGACTGTCCTGTCTTGAGACAACAAAAACGATAAAATTTTGAGCCACATGTGCACATCTTAGCCCCATCATCAATATTATTTATCAATTCTAAGCATGAATCGTTGAATATCCTTCAAATAGTGGCTAAACTTTGAATTTGATAATTGGTTAGGCCATTCTAAGTATACTTCAACCATAGTTCAACAACATTTGACTGATTTTGAGGATTGTTTTGACTAGCGATTGGAATATGTTAGAACTGTCCTTCATTCTTAAGAATGCATAGCATTTATACAGTTTCTTATGCCCTAATGAAGAGGTCATCCCTTGCTTCATTTTTCCTTGAAGTCAATCCTAGTTTCAAGGGTTTGTTGTGTTAGCTTATGAAGGGAAAATTTGACTTTCTTCCACTTCAACTCACACTTTGTGTAAAACATGACACCCAACAGTCAAAAATAGACATCTTCAGGCACCTGTGCACTAAAATAATAGTCAAACAGCCTTGAAAAGTTGTAAATTGGAGCCTTGATGAAGTTTGAACAAACCTATAGTAACATGTAGAAGTGGTTGTAGGTAGACATCCATCCTTGTTATGGAAGGATAACACTCTTTTATATGCCATTGATGAAATATATTACATGCTTGGAGGTTACTCATTGAGATGGTTCACTTGGAAGGTTGTTCACATGGTTCAACCCTATTTTATGGACATTTTTAGGCTTCTTTATAAAGTGACGATTTTGCATTTGGGTGGCATCTAGGGCCTTCTATGCATGCCTGATGGGAATATTCCTCTGAAGAGAGCTTCCTTGGATGTGAGTAGTGGACAAACTTTGTTACTTGGAGATTACTTCATGAGATAGTGTCAAATTTTGAGCTTTCTAAATGGGACCATCCTTTGGAGATTTTTTCATTTTAAAGATATCTTGGTTGCTGCATGAGGAATTCTAGCTTCTTTGTTGACATAGCTTGTTCAGGAAGTCTCCTTTAAATGGGGCCTTTGGATTCCACATGCATCATCACTTGAAATTTTGATCCTTGCTTCTGGAGGTGTCCCCCTCTTTGGGTCCTTATGTATCTTATGTATTGTACGTGTGGATTTGTCAACATTATTTTATTGCTTTGTTAGGAGTTTGTTAGAAGCATCACCCATACTCTAGTACATTTCCATAAGCTTAGAAACAATGTTACTATCAGGATCCACTTTGGGTCCATATGACAATCCCATAGAATACAACTAACGGCCATGATCTTCCATACCATATGAAAACTATGCAATAAGTGTATGTCATACGATCTATACAGTTAATGCAATTTGTACGGAGCACTCCACTCTGAAATATGGGTTCTCTTTCATTGGTTGCATCAGTTTTTGGGTGTTGTTCAGCATCACAATCTCCATCTCGTGTAGATGAAAGGATTCCAAAATCATTTCTATTTCCAATATTTCTAGGATCTATGCCTGACGAATTGCATCTCACACATTTGAACCCCCATGCACAGTGAATGCTTGAAAGCAATGGATGTCACTAGTTTTTTACTCTCTCTAACAAAGGATTTTATTATGTTCTCTAGCTCAATTCTCTTTGTTGAACTTAATGGAAAATTCTATCCATACGTTTTTTGTATTGACATATTTTTAATATAGTTTTACTTTTATTTATTCGAATTTCGTTGCCATCAAATTCAAACATAAATATGATTCGGGTGACTTGGGTTGCTATAAAATCATACATGTTTTTTTGTATTGCTATTTTTGAATTGTCTTGATGTATGCCATAATGAACAGGTGTTAGTTGTGATGCTTGTTGACACCTTTCCTTGACTGATGGGAGAAGTTCATCAACATTGAAAATTTGCTTTTGTTTGGCAATCAAAAAGCATTCCCTCTTGAGAATTTTCTCACCATATACTTTTCTAGTGAATACTAAATAGATGTAAATAAAGTTAAACCAAGACACACAATGAGAGTTTTGAATCTCAATTCTATTACAGGATAACACATCTAGAATCTATTTTCAATGATGAAAATAATCTTTTTTTGTTTCCCTCAACTTAAGATACCAATTTTTTAAACAATAAGTTTGAATATATGTCATGCATTATCACCTTCCATTGAAAAAGGTAGAGACTACCCGAGAATAGGACTGTGCAACAATAACACAAAGTCTTCAACAAGATCTTCTGATTCCACTCTTATTGTTATGTACATACACTGCTCATCTCCAAATATTTGTGGAAGGTTTAAGAAACTCATACATATATTCATAAGAATGGGACTATGAAAAATGAAATATGTGACAGATGGTCATTAAGAAAACTTGTTAGGAATTTTCCATTACAACTTAAAAAAGCATTTATAGGAAGTATATTAACGTTTTTGTGTGACAAAGAGTTTGAGTCATGATCATAGAAATCATTCATCCTCTAGTAGTGTTTTAAGGATATCAACAAATATTGTCATAATCCCAAACTATAATCATTCAAGAGTCTGAGAAATTTATCCACTGAAAGAAATAATACAATGAAATTTCTACTGATAGACATAAATGATTTTGAAAATGAAAATGTGTTTTCCTTCGAAGATTGGGATGGGGCTCCTATGAATCAAATAATATGAAGAGAAACCTATTAGAAGGCAAAGTGAAAGCACAATGAATTGTGATTTCTTAGGAATCAAAGAGATGGCGAGTTTTCTTGACAAAACATTCGCCAAATTTTTACAATATCTTATAAATCAGTGAAATATTCACTAGTTTTTACAATTTTTTATAATGCAGTAAAATATTCACCAAGATTTTACAATATATTATAATTTAGTGAAAGATTCGCCAATATTTTATAGCATTTTATAATAAAATGAAAAATTTTCCAAAAAAATATATATATACATATTATATATTGATAAAATTGCCTTCAAATTTTCCTATATACCGGGGAGATTCACCCATATTTTATACATATAAATTTGGGGGGGGGGTTCTTAAAATCATCCCTGAATAACATAACAACATCCAAATTAAAAAATATACGTGAAACATTTTCTTCTCCAAAACTTAAACCTGCAATTCTATTACAACATTTGACCTCTAATAAAGACTTGTTGAGACCATCCATTACCAGCAGAAAGAGATACAGAGAAAGGAGCCAACCATGCTGTAAACCTCATGTGGGGATTAAAAAAGGAGAGTCTGCACTATTAATAAATAAAGAAAAATTGACAAAAGTCATACATGACCAAATCCAATTTACAACTTCTAACAAGAAGCCTGTCTAGATAAGAACCAGCCTTAAGTACATCCAACAGGTTCTGTCATATGCTTTAGACAAGTCTATCTTGATAACCATGGATGGATTTTTTTACTTTTATTGTATGTAGACACTCCTGTGTAGTTCCTACAGCTTCATGTATATTCCTATCAGCTAAAAATCCAAATTGCTTTGGTGATATATGAATAGCAAGGAAGGGTTTAAGTATTTCTGCTATAATCTTTGAAATAATTTTATAAAGAGCATTACAAAGTGAGATCTGTCGGAAATTCCTAAAAGATACATGATTATCCAATTTTGGAATTAAAAATATAAAAGTAGAGTTGAAGCATGATAACATTCTACTCGTAGTTCTGGTAAATTCAATTACTCCCAGAATATCAGATTCCAAAAGATAAAAAACATAAAGAAATAATTCCGAGGTCCAATAGTCCACACCCAGACTTCTATCTTTTTTGTCTTTCCCTAGAGTAGCTTCTAACTCCTCCATGCTGATAGGAGCAAAAATAAGTTCATTATCTTCATCCTCTATCCATTTAGGGAATTTCGTACAAGAATGAACTATATCAGGTGTTATGGAGAAAACTTCCTATGGCTTGGGGTAGACCACAACAGACAGCTGACTACCAGAAAATGACTCAATTCCCAATGCAATGCTATATAAATGACGATACTAAGATAATGGAGAAAAGACCAACCTTCAGCTGGATGTTCGATGTAGATCCCCGTTGAGATTTCAACCTCTACACTTGAACCTGCAAATTAGTCTCAACAACAAGTACAAGAAAGTGCATATAATACATGAAAGACATTAGCATAATCAATAGCAGGATCCATGATATTATAAGCAAATATAACCCAATGTAATTTAACAATATTCACAATATCAATTGGACAAGAAAATGATTATTTCCATTAATGAATAACAAGAAGTACAATATACGACCTCTTGTCGACAACCAATCTGAACCAAGAACTGGGTCTCTCCACTTGTGCCTCCACCACTTCAATCCTCCATGTAATGGCAAACTCAAACTATGAAAGGAGTTTGGAAGGTGAATATAAGAAATTCACAACAACTAGGATCAATGAGTGTAGACTCAAGTCACGAAAAAAATCCACTAGAGTTATCTTTCTCTCTCTTTCTCCTCCCTTCCATATGACATAAGGGCTCAATATATAGCCTTCCAAAGGTAAGTGAAAGGACACATCGAGGCATTTCGGGGAAAATGGAGGGCCAAAGGTCACCCTAAGACTTCTTTTTGGGAGTAAAATGTAATTTTCTAATGATTTTTACCATTTTACTTGGTACCCACGGGCTATAGTGGAACAGCTCGCGTGTAAGCTGGCTACAATGGGACATCAAGCGTACAGGAATAAAAATAGGGAAAAAGTGTTTCTGAAGGACATAAAGTGAATTTGAGTCAGTGAAATGGATCCTGAAGGCCAAAGAATGCTGATGCTCACAAGGTGGAAAATTACGTTGTAACAGATTCCCCCTAATGTGTGAGGTCAAATAATGGTGCTACGATGGTTGAAATACATTATAAATCTCAGAAGTGGAGTGATAGAGACACAACTGGAAGGAACAACTCACTCGCCATAGTACAATAATATCTCTGAATACATGTCGGTATAGTACAACAATCTGATACAATGGCCATGAATAGGCGGTACATAATGAATATATAGCATAGGTGATCATAGCCATAACCATCTACAGTAAGAGATGGTCTCCTACTGAAAGGAAAAAACTGGTGCAAACTGGAGGTACAAACTGCTGATGTCTGAGAGATGATATATCAGATGTAAAGTCATGATCATAAGTAGCATACTGAATGCCACTATCGTCTGGGGTCTTCTACACAAATCTTCTATAGTGCAAGTCCCATCAAGTGAATAAAGGTGTTGAGGTCGAACCTAATGCGACATCGTCTGATTACCGGTCAATGATGCATACCATTAACAGAGGCGATATAACCCACCAATAATGAAAATGGGCATCAAGGCACAGAGTACAATCATCAAAGTATGAATAGATGTGTTGAAGTCGAACACTCAGATGAATCCATCGATCAGGGGACATTGATGTATTCCCAAAACTGTCTATGGAGAGAGAATGTACCACTAATGACTGCAAGCCTCAAGGTACTCAATCAAACTCTAAGTCTCAAATTCCAGAATAAATGAGTTGAAGTCGATGGAATGAAACTCACTAGAAGGAGGGCATTAAGGCATCCCCCATCAACCAACATGAGGTAACAACTACGCTGAAAGATTTGGAAGAACTCAGATGAAACGAACTAACTCAATAAGGATGGCCGACATGCAATACTCAAGAGATCTGAGGAGTGGCCAACTCTGGTTTCAGGACTTCCTTTGAACGAGAGCATGAGCAGATGGATAGACTCAGGAAGCGTAGACTCAAAATAACATTGTGCGATGCAGGAGGCATCAACAAAGGGCTCCATAGTGACTGGAAGCTTAACCAATCGGTGGAGTAAAACTGAGAAATGAGTACAGTTCCTAAGGTCCTACTATAGTCCTGACTCATAATGTATGGAGTGGAATGAATGCTCTGTTCAAAGGCGACACAACAACTGCCAACAATAAGAAGTAAATATTCTCCCGTATGGATTTTTGGCATATTTTATTTTTTTGGTGTTTTTCACATTTGGAAAGCTTGAAAAAGAATAAAATTGCTTATAGTACAACAATTGAGGGAACAAGTGTCAAATAGCGAGTAGACTAGTCCCAAGTAGTGGAACATACCTATGATCAATGCAAGGAAGCATGTACAGGATGTGGACACTCGGGGGGAGTTGTTCCCTCAGGGTCAAAAGGTCATCAAATTGTGAAGGGAAAATGGAAGCTCTGCAAGGCTCGACAGGGAAAGTGCTCAGGCACCGGGCTAACAATTGAGTAAGCGGGAGTCAACACAAGGCTCAAGCGGCAAGCAGGATGATGCAATGCAATCAAAACTTGGTAGAAATGGGGGGAGTCCTTATGGGAGATGGCCAACATAAGACAAAGTAGAGTATGAGTCTTTATCGCAAAGTCATGGCGTAACTACGAAGGAATCCCAATCCTAAAGAGAGACAATAACATGGGTGCCAAAAGGAAAAAAGGGGCTCTAACTAGGGCACCCATGTTCGGAAAGGCACTACTGCCACATAACGACACTTCTATAACAGTGTGAAGGCCCTGTGTTGGTTAAGAAGCGGGGTCGCACCTAGGGTTAAAGAAAATGGTCAAAAGGTCAAATGCATAATGCATGTGAAAATGACATCTAACCTATATGCCAGGTGTGAAATATACCTGCCATAGGCGCGAAATGGTCAAAAAATCAACTTTCGTCGAAGAAATCTGTTCAAAACGCTACTCCAAGACATTACATTAGTCCAAAACAGCTTAAAGCGGCGAAAACTATAGACAAGTGGGTTTCCAAAATTATAAATAGTAATAAAAAATTACAATTTACAATTCATTTTCATTTTTTACCCAATTTGGAGTTTTTGGTTAGTTTTCACCTTGAATTTCAGTTGCTAATTCTGGGAGTTACGGGCATCCGTTCATCGAGCTGTCTGGAGTAGGTTAGCTATCTCATCCTCCTCTTTCATTTAGTAGTTTTTATTTCATTTTTCAGTGGTCAAAAATTTTTATTGGCCAAGCCCTATTTGGTCACGGTGCTATATGCGGGCTACATATATACAGGTCATGGGTAGGGCATGGTACCTGCGGTCAATGCATGCATTGACTGCGGGTACGCGCCTCTGTGAGCTAAATAGCCCGCGAGTACGGCCGTGAGGTTTGTTTTTTAAATGAAAAAGACTAAACTCTTTATGTTTCTTCCTCTAGGATGGTTCTAGAATGGAGGGAAAGGGAGCATGACCTTGTGTATGAGGACATCCACAACGATTTGCCTGCATAACAAGCATTACAAGCATGTGGGATTTTCAAATTTTGGAACATTGGGGGTTTGAGGGCCCAAAACCAATTGCTTCGTCGCTTGATAGACTACTGGGACGTAGACGCACAAAATTTCAACTTGGATGGTCAAATACTCTCCTTGGAGGTAGATGACATTTATTTCATTACTGGATTGTCCCGTCGAGGGGAAGTGACAAGTCTTAGATCTCGTACTGTGGCTGGTGTGATCACCATTCTCGACTACATAGACAGGTACTGTCTTCCCAACACTCAGAAAGTGGGGAGTCAAGTACCCATTGGAGCCATAGTCACTCTGAGTATGAATATTATAGTGGCTACCCTCGTCGGGATTACAGGTTCGGCAGCTCTACACCAGGCTTCAAGGCCGGTGATGTTCTACGCCTCACAGTGCATGCGGCCCATGGTATATGACTGGTGCACAACATTACTGGGGTCCATGAAGACCGAGTTGACGGAGTGCAAGCATGGGGAGGAATTTTTTTTTGGATACAACAGTATTATATGCAGCTTCTTCTTTGAGAGGGTTCCGGGGCTCAGTCCGAGGGTGGAAGGCCCTCCTCATAGTCTCCGTGACCCAGCCCTAACCCGGTGGGTAGAGGTCTTGACACGACAGGGTGGTGGCCGATAGGCATCACCATATACATAGGAGTTCTTTCACTGGTGAGATTGGCAGGTCATAGCCATTGACGACTACCCCTATGGAGGGATATACTTCCGTGGTGATCATGACATGCCGCTTCCTCCAGGAGCAGCGTTTGGAGACATTGGTATGTTACTCTTTTTATGTTTTTGTGTATTAATTTTTTTTGGGGGGGGGATTTTTTATTATAGATGAAAATGCAAAAATATTTTTTTGGGGGGTAGCATCACATATTAACATTCTACTGTTTGCTCGCAGACATTGGTCCACGAAGACCCTAGGGTCTCCCAAGACGTCGTCGATGGGGCAAGGGTGGAGAGGTAGTCAGCGCTGTAGCAGAGCACACATTAGAGACCGTGCGGGTCAACCTATTCCGCATGACCAACAGGGTACCCATGATCGAGGTAGCGCGACTGCTAGAGGACATGCAGCGCCATGTTGTGGGAGTGCCGAGTCTGTTGCACGAAATTGCAAGTAGTCAGTGCTCCCTGGTGTATCGTGACAAGGGACTAATCGCCTCTCGTGGATCCTTGAAATTTGGCGGTGGTGATTTTACCAATCACCTGCAGGTTTTGGTGTAACGACAATCGTACTACCAACAATTGGTATCAGAGCTAGAGGTCACAAGTTCAATACACACTCGGCTCGCGCTGAGGGGGAGATTGTTGCACGAAATTGCAAGTAGTCAGCGCTCCTCGGTGTATCATGACAAGGGACTAATCGCCTCTCGTGGATCCTTGAAATTTGGTGGTGGTGAGTTTACCAATCACTTGTGGGTTTTTGTGTAACGACAGCTGTACTACCAACAGAGTCCCTGGGTGCGATCACTGCAGTGGATAGCCAATGCAGTACACTATTATTATCAGACACATCCTGCCGAGGAAGCTAGGCCTCCTCGTGGGGCTTAGACATCTCAAGGTCCCATATTTTTGTATTGATATATTTTTTTTAGAGCTATGGGATCCAGTTCTGTATTGAGACACTACCATACTGGACATGTTATTTATAAAAAAAATGGTTCTTCAGTTCTACTATGTGCATGTACAAATGTATGAATGTATGTTTATTTGTGTGCTTCATTATGAATGTGACAAATGCCAATCTAGGAAATAGTTAGCATATGCATCATATACATGATTAAAACTTCTTAGAACATGAATGTATGTAATGGAAACAAAATGAAGTTCCAAGAGTCTTACCCTTAAGAATCTCCGTAGTAAAGTAGGATCTCTCACACGGTACTGACCATTCAACTGAGACACAACCAGTTTTGAATCCAGGCGGACTTCTAAACGTTGGATACCATGCGAAATAGCATCCCGAAGCAACTCAACTATGACACTGTACTCAACCACATTGTTGGATGTGGGGCCGAGACAAACACCTCCCGAAGACACAACTAGGTGGTTAGGTGAATAAATAACCCAAGCAGCAGAAGCAAGCTGCTGTGTATGACGGTTAGCACCATCCACAAATCCTAAGAACACAAGAGATTTTGCTGACATCTATCAATCAAACGGAAGTGAATCAGCAGACCGACAAACCAAAAGAAATCTAAACTATGTACAGAAGCAACTATACAATAGTATACAAAAGTATTAGCTCAAACTAGAAGTTCAAGCGTAATACCGCTTGAGGTAGAGCCAATTTCTAGGATCCTTCAAAACGTTCCCTTCATAATATTCCAATATGTAGGATCCTTTTTCCAAGACACCCCTCACTATGTAAGGACCGTGCCACATGGGGTTAAACTTTCCTATCCCCAGGGGTTCTTTAGCCTGGTCATATAAGAGGACCAAGTCACCTTCAACATACTACCAAGGACGGACAGACCTATCGTATTGAACCTTGACACGATGTTTATTGGAATCTATAGCCACGGCGACATCTCGATGCTGCTCAAGGTGGATCAAATGTTGCTTAATACCCAACGTATCAGGGAGGATCTCTATGGCTAGTTTTAACGAAGGGATTTCGCATTCAATCAGTAAAATAGACTCCACACCATGTACTAGCTGAAACGGTGAGAACCTGGTGGCAATCTTAACTGCAGTTCGATATGCCCACAAAGCAGTATATAACATAATATGCCAGTTGTTCTTGCTCTGTTGGATGGTACGTTGGAGAATGGTCTTTAAGGACTTATTAACTGCCTCAACCTAACCATTCGCTTGGGGATAGTAGGAAGATGAATGTTCTTGACGAAACCCAAGCTGGAGTGACAAATGCACCATAATCTTGTTCTGAATGTGACTACCATGGTTAGTGACAATATCTCTTGGAATACCAAACCGAGTAATAATCTGATTGAATATGAAATGGGCTGCTGTAGAACCATTGGCTTTTACGGTAGGCATGGCCTTAGCCCATTTGGAGAAATAATCCATGACCACTACGATATGGTGATGCCCCCCAGCCAAGGATGGTTTGCAATCCATGAAATCCGCCCCCCACTTGGTGAAGGGACCGACGGTGACGACCAGATGAAGGGGCACTGGATGCGAGTGTACATTCCAAGAAAACACCTAGCAAGGGTGACATCTCTTTACGACATTCATACAATCCTTGAAGATCAAAGGAAAAAAGTAACCAGCTCGCATAATGCGTTGGGTTGTAGCAAGCCCGGATAGGTGACCACCACACACCCAGCATGGCAATTGTTAAGAACATGCTCCGCTTCTTCGTGAGTCAAACAATGACGGAGGATAGAATCCTTTTTCCGACAATACAAAGTGTTGTCGACGATGGTATAATATTTAGTGTGGTGTTTCACACGTCGTCGTTCGTCTCATGAATAGTGGGAAGGAAACTTCAAAGTTTGAAGATATATAATAATATCGCCATACCAAGGGTCCTCATATGAGATAAGAAATAAGTGCTCATCCATAAAGGAATCTTCATAGACAATATCCTCATCAAGTCGCGGAAGGTCCGACATGAGCTCAGCAAAAACAAAGGATTTCACCGAAGCAAAATCGAGATCAAACTCCTCAAGGATCACAATCCATTTATTGTACTTCCCCCCTATAAGATGTCATGATAGCACGAACTAAAATGGATTGATATGCACTATGACTGTGGTTTTCCTAAGCATGATGTAATGACATAACCGTTGGACTGCATGAACAGTCGCAAGTGCCAACTTTGCCACATGGGTGTATCTCAGTTCAGTGTCTACTAGATTTCGACTAAGGCAATATATCACATGCTCTACGAGCACATCATCACCCTGAAGTAAGACCATGCCAATTGTCTCTTGAGATGCGGCCACATAAAGTATAAAATCTCTCGCGAAGTTGGGTGGACTAAGCAAAGGGGCCGATACCAAATATTTCTTAAGAGCATTGAAAGACTGTTGGGCTCGCTCATCCCAGATAAACGGTGTGTCTTTCTTCAACAAATGCGCGAAACCTTTGGTAAGATTAGCATAATTCACTACAAAGCGACGTAGAAAAGTGGCTCCCCCTTGGAGGCTCTGAAGTTGAAACAAGTTGCACGGAGGAGGAAACCGAAGTATTGCCTCAACTTTAAGAGGATCGACTCTGATACCCTCTTTCGAAACTATGAAACCTAGAAGGCGACCCATTTTCACAACAAAGATGCACTTATTGGGATTTAACCAAATCTTGTAGCGTATGCATCTTTCAAGAATTAAATGGAGGTTCTTGGGGTGGTCCACTCTCTTGCGAGAATGGCCAGCAAGATCATCCAAGTATGCCTCCACTATACGTTTAAGGGCATGAAAGGCATAGGTCATAACACGCTGAAAAGTGGCTCTAGCGTTTTTAAGGCT
This sequence comes from Larix kaempferi, assembly GCA_027924585.1. NCBI lineage: Eukaryota > Viridiplantae > Streptophyta > Pinopsida > Pinales > Pinaceae > Larix > Larix kaempferi. The sequence goes on from BSBM01000001.1 coordinate 79,204,655, forward strand.
GAAGGGCATCTTCCGGTACACAAACGTACCCCAAGGACAAATAAAAGAAGTATTATGTTGGTCCTCGGGTTTGATCTGTATCTGGTTATATCCTGAAAAGCCATCCATAAACGAAAAAACTTCGCTTCCCGCACAAGCATCCAAGATCTGATCTATGAATGGACTGGGGAAATTGTCTTTCGGACATGCACGGTTTAGGTCTCTAAAATCAGTGCATACACATATAGTTCCCTGCTTCTTATCCATAGGAACGGGATTTGACACCCATTCGGTAAGGGGAACTGGGTAGATAAAACCAGCCTTAAGTAGTTTCTCCACCTTTGCCTTGATCGCGACTGTCTTTCGAGGGTTCACAGAACGAAGGCATTGTCGAACCGGCTTAGCCTTAGGATATGTTCTAATCTCGTGTTTGACAATGCTGGGGTCTATTCCTGGCATCTCCTCATATGACCAGGCGAAAGTTTCCCGGAGTTCCTTAAACAATTCGGTGTAGATGCGAACCTCTTCAGGAGAGCAATCAACACCGATGTAAATGTTCTCAACCTTTTCGAGGGTACGAGAAATGTTGATCGGTATGGTAGGGGAAATATTAGCCATGTTCCCCTCTACGTAAATCCCATGCGAATCCCAAGGAACCACAGGGTGACCAACTATCTCGGCAAGAGTCGTCCTAAGCTCTTCTTGCTCGATAAGATCAAGGTTGGGAAGAAAATGGGAGCGATGATGCATGTCTTCCCAAGGTCTCTCACTACCACACATGGCCTCAACAATAGCTTCATCCGAAGGTAAAGTACTGTCAAGACAATTGCAACAAGATGAGTCGACTGCCCATTCCGGCAGCATAACAGGATCTTTCTCCTCTGTCCGTGAAGAGGAGAGATCCGGCTTTGCAGTGGCTTGTTGAGTATCGTGATATGCAAGCTCAATAGCAGACAGTGGCATAGCCATTCCAACATCTGCAATGTCTCTAGATGTGGAACTCATGGACGGTAAGGTCCATGGATCATCAAAATACGAAGTCTGGAAAGGTACATTATTCAATGGAGGAGGCGCATTATCGGAAACGGTTCCAATAAAAGCAATGGGTGAAGGGAAATCAAAAGATCCGAACAACAAGGGGTACAATCCGATACCCATGTTCCCAGTTGCCGGCTAAGAATCTATAACTTGGGGGACCACAGGTCCCGTGGATGTGTGGAATAGGGACTAACGAAATCCAGTTGGTCGACCATCACAATATTGCCTTCGTGTGGAAAGAAAATAATTCTAAATAGAGTGGACGTGACCTCTTTCATAGCGTACATCCAATTCCTACCCAGGAGAAGGTTGTAGTCGATGGGTGCATCAACCACCTCGACTTCAATAGGCACGGGTTTCCCACCCAAGCGGACAACAAGGGAAGGGATAATACCATGCAGCTTAAATGACCGACCATCAAATGTAGTGAGCATGGTCATAGACTTGGATAAGGGAGGAGAGCCAAGAGATTTCCAAAAAGCTAAAGACATCACTGACGTAGAAGAACCTTCGTCAACCACTGTTCTTTTGACGATATTCTACAGGCACTCCACATGGACTTGAAAATCCATATGGTAAGGTAAGCGAGGTTGGAAGTTAGTAGTGTCAAACTTGATAATGTTAGGACTTCCCCCATCCTGAAATCCTAAAGCACACAAAAGGGCATGCCTTTGAGAAGGACACGCCTATAAAACCTCGAGAGCCGACATGGCACACGAAGTTTGACCCAAGTCTTCTACAATAGAATAGTTCTGGGGGGCTTGAGCATTGGGATTATGCGTACAGCACTTGAGAACACCTTTCAGTATCCGCGGCATAGCAGTGGGTTTCTCGAAATGCAAAGAGGTATTAGGAGGAGGAGGAGGCTCATTCCCCATATTCGGTTGTGGTGCATCATAATCACGTTGGCGAGTGGAAACACTAACCTATGATTTAACCATATTCACGCATCTGTTAAGTCCCCTCCCATCAGACTGGGCCAGGGAGAGAACGTGACACTAAATCCGGGCATCTATCCCCATATCCATTAAGTAAAAACTCATTGCTAAAAAGATGTATACATGTGCATATTGTAATTAAACACAGCGGAATTAAAATCATTTACATATCTAGCATACATTCAAACATTTTCATAACAAACATTAAATAATTGCATTGCAGAATTCAACACATGAGAGTACTTATCTTAAAACAAAGTAGTCCCGAGCAACTAGCTATGCAACTGCAACGTTCCACCCAACCATAGGCTAGTTGTGCTTATCAATCTCTTGATACAATTGCCACCCCCGAGCTGGGCATGATTTCTACAAGGAAAAAGGGAACAACAGACTCACACATAGCCAAGATACACCAAAATCAGCCAAGCCAATCCACAGTTGGGTTTATCAGGCTACTAAGGCAAAAGGAGGGAATGAATTGCTAATCTAGTGAGCTCAAGCACATAGCCATGGATACCTCTAAAAGATCTATCTAGCTTGGCACCCACAATGCCTACACACCCCACTCAAGGAAGTATTCCCTTCACCAATGCACAGTCCCTCAGGCCATACCTTCCATTCTAGTGTTTTCCAAGGTGTGCATAGAAGAGAAGCCAGCCCTTTTGATCTTTTTTAGAGGTTACTCCCCTCACTAGGTTTATCAAGCCAATTCTATCCACTTCCACTCCAATTTTCTTGCTCACAGGTTCAAAGCAAAACAGGGATGCACAAAACAGCAAAATCACAAGTGCTGGGCATGTAGAAAAGCGTTTTTACAGTGGGATGCCCAAAATGCGGTTTCCATTAGCTGCAGAAAAATGTTGGGCAACCAAAAATGAAATGGAAATTGGGGAATTACCCTGGGAGAGAAAAATCGTTTCCAGAAAACGTTTATGGGCATTCAAGGGACAAAAACGGCCTCCATAAACCCCAAAATCGTGGCTCCCTTCCTCCCAACCATTGTGCAATACAAAAACGAGTTCCCAGGCATGGAAAATGCAGGAAAAATGGTGAAAAATGTGATGGGGAAAGCCCAGCTAGCTCAGACTACGTGAGAAGGAAAAGGCCATGGGTGAAAGATGGCTTTGGGCACCATTTCGTCGGTGTTTTCTTGCCCAAGAAGCAAAAATAGGAATTCCCAGGTTGATGGCTTGCCCATGCATGAAATTGGCTTCCATACCTCTCCATTCCCAAGGCATTAACTGCCTCAACCAACTCTTGGAAGAATTAAATGATTGGGTGCATAAGTCAAAATGGGTAGTTGGCGATTAATGGGTTTTTTCATGAAATTTGGATTAACACTATTGGCTCAAGGGTTTGAATAATTTCCCTCCCTATTCCTTGTGAAATCATGGCCCCATCTCTTTGTTGCATTGCGTAGCTAGTTGTGGTTATTTCATTAAAATTCGTATTTACATGATGTCTTAATTTACATTGTGCCTGTCTAGCATAAGAACCATAGGCATCTATTTTTAATTACCTATACATACAAAGATAAATCGATGGCGGGGCCTTGGCCTCGAGCTCCTCACCATGATTAAATAACGATATTTATATCATTTACAATTTTAATGCAATAGGGTCAAAATCGGGATATTACAGCATCCAAAGCCACTGGGATGGGGAGCATACGTGGAAGTTTCATGGGTCCCATAACCAGTAGCGGGCGCATTCAAAGCCATATTCTGATGATGTGGGAGGGGATCTTTTAACACAGCTGGGCTATGTGCCAGATGCTTCGATGCTTCATCGATTCGAAGTGAGTAAGATGATATTCCCCACAAAGATTGCAAGGGAATTTCACTTTACGCCTAGGTTTACGGTCCCCACCAACATTTCCGCCTTCCCGAGGAGGGTTGGCGTTCTCTTTCCGAGGAGTATTATGATTACTACCATTTTTCCCATTATTTCCACCCTTACGGTTGTTTCTCCCCTTCTTCTTACCACCAGGCTGTTGGTTACCCGATGGGTTCGCCGATTGCATAGTGTGTACATCGAACGATGGGGTGGAAGTGTACAAGGTGTGAACCTGTCCGGGAGTAGATTGGTTAAGTGACAAATTTTTCATTTGATTAGAAACCAAATCTATAGATCGAGTACTTGTAGATCCAAAACTGCCATTGGCATGTGGTCCAGGAACTGGCTTGGGCTCATGTCGTGATCACGGTGAGTCAAGAATAATGTCATATAGAATGCCAGATTGAGCATAAAGAAAATCTAATGGCTGGACTTTTAGTATAGCTTGTTCCTCAGTCATTATGCTAGACATCGAAACATCCTTATAAATTTATGGAAGCAAAGACTTGAAAAACCATTCCAACAGAAATTTTGGAGGAATGTTGGCTTTCACTAACCTCTTCCGTCGACGCCACTCTTGAACGTTGTTAGATATGTGTGTGGCCTTATTCTGGTGGAAGGTAGACAGGAGTTCAGTGCCAGTATCATAGCAAACTAACAGCTGGAAATGATCCAGCAAAACCAAGCTATCTCATTGAAACCCCTGTATGTGCCCCTAGGAAAACTCAACATGCCACTTCACGGATGCCCCCGTGAGGGTGCGTTGAAATATTCTCAAACGAACGGAATCACGATTTAACGAGTTTGATGAGCACCAAAGGTGAAAAATCGTGACGTGATCACCCGGATCCTCACCACCCTTCCCCTCAAACTTGGGAATGTCTGAAGGGAGCTTGGTAGGGACTTGTTGTTGCAGCAAGACCCCTCCCCAAAATTTTTTGTACATGTTGGGGCCCCTCCTGTATTTTTGTAGAAAGTTCGCCTGAGAAGCCATCCCAGCCGTCAGCTCTGTTTTCAACATAAAATCTTATTTCCCTACTGAACATCTCGCCGTCAATCCTTCCACGTTTTCCCCAAAGAGCCAAAGAGGAACTTAGAACTTTTCCCAACATTTTGGAGTCCCTCAGTCTACCTCCCCGAGACTCCGAAAAAGGCCAAACGTCCAACCTTTCCGGAAAAGAACTTAGATTTTTTCGATTAGAAAACTACGGGAACAATGGGACGATTCTTCCCGAAACGGCGGAATGCTCAGCTCAAGCCTTCTGCAACCGCGAGGAGATTCGAGCTGTCTCCCGAAATGGCGGGAATCATTCGCATTTAGCTTCCGAAAGGGACTTAGAGAACTTCTAGTTTTGTTTTTACCCTTCCGAAACGGTGGGGGAATTCAGCGAAACCGCCCGAAATTGGCGGAAGCCACCGTGATATCTCTCCGAAAGAAACTCAGATTATGGCCATAACTAGCGGAAACCATTGGTGAAACCTCGCCGAAACGGCGGAGCGATTCAAGTCTGTCTCCCGAAACGGCGGAAGCCATTCACATTTGCTTGCCGAAATAACACGAAGAAATTCATGAACTTCTTCCGGAATTGTGAAAGGACTTGGAATACCTTAAAAGAACTTTCCAGAACAAGCCGAGGAAGCTTCGCGGAAGCCTTCAACATTCCGTTCCGAAATTATGGAGGCTCTCGGGCTACCTTTTTAAACAAAAAATTAAAGATTCCGTTCCGAAACAGCGGAAGCCGCTGAGGAATTGCTTCCGAAACAGCGGAATCGTTCATCATTTGCTCCCGAAACGGCGGAAGCCAATCGCTTAACCCGCTCGGAAAAGGACTTCGAAATGATCCCGGGAAAATGTGCGGAAGAGTATAACATTTGCTCCCGAAACAGCGGAAGTGTTCTCCGTATCATCCCGCGGTGGCGGAAGTCGCTGGGTTAAAACCCGTGAAAATAACTCAGAGATTTTTCCCGAAAAAATCGCGGGAGGCATTCGCCAAATCTTTCCGCAACCGCGGAAGCCTTGTGCGGAAGCCTTCAGATTTTCTTTCCGAAACGACGGAGGCCATTCACTAAAGTTTTCCGAAGATGCCGGGAACATTCGCCATATCCTCCCGAAACCGCGAAAAGTTCGCCTCGGCTTGCCGAAACGCGAAAACCTTCATGTTTCCCTTCCGAAACTGGTGGGAGCCTTCGCCATATCTTCCCGAAGAGCAACGAGACTTAGAAAATTTTGGTTTGCGGAAACCCTTCGCGAATGTCTCCTGAAACGGCGGAAGCTTTGGCGTTATACGTCCGCAACGCGGGTCTCTTTTGCGGAAGGTTTCGAGTTTCCCTTCGCAAATAGCTTCCGAAACGGCGGAAGGCTTGGAGTTTCCTTTCCGCAACACGTCCCGAAATAGCGAAGCTTCCCCTCCATCCTTCCACAACGGTGGGTGTGACTCGTAAGGCGGTCCCGCAAATGATGGTCGCACGAAAACCGAGATATTTTGACATGACCGCTACGGGCGACGAATTTAAGCCTCGTTTTAATCACGCCACCCACCAAATCGAATGCTCGCACGTGCCAGTTCGGTTTAAATAGGTGGTGGAGGTACGAGCCAACGCATTATCAATTTTTCAATCTGGACGATTTGTTGGACGCCGCGCGAACCGCTCCAGCTCGGATTGCTCAACCGCGTTCACGGCCACTTCAGTTAGCGTTTTTCGTCGGTGCCAGGTAGGATCTCAACTATAAATCTGTCCCCTTACACGTCGTTTCACTATTGGGTTAGATTTCTTTGAAAATGATGGGCATTGGTGGGGTTTTGACAGGCAAAACGCCCGTCACGGGCGATTTTGCCCGTCAAATACGGTTTAATCAAGTTCTTATCGTCTGTAAAATAGAAGCAGGATAAAACTGGTGGGTAGGCGGTTAAACGTGTTCCTTTTGTTCTCCCGGGCCACGTGCCTCGTCATCTGTGGAAAATTTCAAATCCCATGAGCATTTCATGTTCCCGGTCGAAAGGTTAAGCCATAAAACCCCGGGCCTCTTCGAAAATTCCGGCTCTAACGTAACCTCTGCCCATTTCAAATCACAAGCGTTTTATGCCACGGCCTAAAACTCAGGACAGAAAACTCCGGGCCCTTCCGTAAGCCTCAGTCCCAACGCACCCTCTACCCGGGGCAAAACCTTGTCTCCGGCGCCATGGCCCCTGTTCAAACCCCGTGAATACTTGAGCTACGCCAGCCAGGACCTGAAGCCTTAGCCGCTCAAACCTTTTGCGTCAGTATGCCCCGGCACCATCGCCCTCGCTCGAACTACTCCCCATGGAACACCTCGGCAAGTGCCGCAAATGACATTAGCATTCGAATGCCCTCGCCTAATCGTAAATGCGAAAGGGGTTTTCCTTTTCGGCAAAAAGTTTGCCCACCCGAGCTTACCCGCCGCGGGCCTTCCAAACCACAGCAGTGACGAAAGCTGTCCTATCCTTTCCCCAGAACTAAACCGAAAGCACGTTGCTTCCGCAACGCTCTTGTCTCCACGGGAGCATCCCAAACTTGCCCCTTTAAAGAATGGGGGGGTTATTTTTTTTTATAATCATGTCCCTGCTAAGACGAAAATCATCTTTTCCCAGGACAGAACCGGAAGCCAATTGCTTCCGCAAATCGCCTATCGGTCCAAGAACAAAATGTATCCGCTGCATAGCCTACCCCTCAGGAGCATTCCAAACTCGTCCTTTTAGGAAATTCAAGTGTTTCAATTTATGTTGAAATAACGTTTTGCTTCCTAAATATACAGCTTCACTGCGTTTGTTTCATTAATATCTTAAAACAATGATACTCTCTGATTGAAACCTCGCAGTATGTTACTCAAGTTCATGATGACTTGTATATGGGTGTTATCAGGGATAAATCAAGATGCCGAAAACCGGTAAGAAGAAAGCTAAGATGACAGAAAAGAAGCCTGCCCCTCTCAAGATTGAAACCTCGCTCCAGGACACTAGGTGCACCACTGGTGTCCCCCCAGAAATAAGATGGGATGACATCTATAGAATGATCCGGGACCAAGAAATCCCAGATATGTTGCTAGAGGAAGCACCAATCTATCAAAATATCAGAGCCTCGGGCATAACTAGAGCCGCTACCCACCCTGAGCTGTTCCCCTGTGCTGAAGTGATCGGATGGATACTCCAACATGCAGATGCTGAAGGGAGAGTGATAAATGATAGCGGGAAAGTGGCCATTGCCTCGTTTCAGCCCGCGTATATTGCGGCGGCCTACAGATTTCCCCGTGTCCAACAAGCTCTGACTGATGAATGGCTGAGTCAAATGAACAATATCGAGATGGCCAAGAAGCTACTAATAGCAGGCAAACATTTGAGAAAAAGGGGGAATGATGAGTATGACGTACAGAATCTAAGAGCTCCTTTTAGGTTGATTGCCCTGATGCTGTGCAGAATCTTTGGCATGCCCGATGGCACAGTATACAAGATTCAGTGGGTCCCCATCATTCACTATGTGGCATTTCAGGGAACAGTGTTTGACTGGGCCACTATCCTGTCAGATAGTCTGGCCTCAATGATAAGTGCTGCTAAGCCAGGGCTAGCCTTGAAGAAGGCTGAATTCTTCATGTCTTCATATCTGATAGATTGTATTTTGGCCAAGATAGAGTTCCCCAAATTGGGTTGTACATGGGATAGGGCCACCGCCCCGGTCTACATCGCATTCAAGATGTTGTGGGCTCAGAATTAAAAGCCCAGCTACAAACTCATCTGTGAGGGGTTCATCATGCCCCTATACGAGAAAATGTTCAAGGAAGAACCAAATTGCCTGTCAGAAAATGCTTTGGAAGTCCTTGAGGAGTATGGGGACTTTTACTTTTCAGAACAAGGTACCTACCTGAGAATGTTTGCAGGGACTAAGCCCCCATACATATTGCCGCAGTATTCCACAGACTATGTGGTGCTCAAGGAAGCAGTAAGACAACTCTTCTTGGATGGAGTTGGAGCATTACTCCACAAGCAACACAAGGCTTCCTTTCCCCCTCTACCTTTCTGCATCGGCGCTTACAAGTTTTCAGGGGTTGCCTCGGCCAATGAGTTTGTTCAAGAGTTGAAGGCCTTCCACTTCGGTGAGGTCATCTTCCACAGGAACGACAGAAAGGGTAAAGTGGCCGAGCATTGCAAGGGGAACTATGCTCACTTCGAATACTCCCACTACCCTGATGCCGAGGAGGAAACATTCAGAGGCATCAGCAACATGACTGAGCTACAGATCTGTCACCAAAGTACTGGAGCAAGCTCTAGCTCAACCAAGGCCCAGAAGACCATCCAGCAAAAGGAGAAAGAAGCTGAGGATGCCCGAGCTCAGGAAGAGCTCAGATTAAGAGAAGAGGCAAGGTTACAGCAGGAAGCCGAGGAAGCAAGAAAGCAGCAAGAAGCTGAAAATGAAAGACTGCGGAAAGAAGCTGAAGAAGCCCAAAAGAAGTGAGAAGCTGAGCAGGCTGAGGCAGAAAAGAAGGCGGAAGAAGAATTGAAGACAAGGGAAGATGCCCAAGCAGGTGGGTCCGGTGTCCAAGACATGGAGATAGACACCTCTCAAGCAGGTGGCTCTGGTACCCAAAAGGAAGGAGTAGACCCTGCTCAGGAAGTCCGGACCCCACCTATGGAAGAGGACATAGACATCATAAACCGACCAATTGTCCCGTACACTCCATCAGGAAAGCATACGGTGTCCAAATGGAATGAGTTTGTATATGATAAGAAGAGAAAAGCAATGGTCCTCCAATCAGAAGAGAGGATTAAAAGTCCCTTCCATGAAGACATTGTTACTCACCGGGAGGTCACTGTCATGCAGAACACGGATCAAGATCCCATTGCTATGGCGTCCGCAGTTATAGCAACAGCAAAAGGCATCATTTGCCAATGTGGACGGTATAGTTAAAGAAAATATATTGACAAAGAAGAGAGCACGCACGCTGCAACAAAATGTGGCTAATGAGCAAGCCCAAAAGGATCTGGCAGTAAACAAATATAATTGCTTGTACGCTGAGCATAAGGAGCTGTCAAACAAGTACAGCCAGCTGGAGGAGGAAAAGGACCAGCTAACACTTCAAATGATGATTGTGGAAGCAGAGAAGAATGGTGCAGAAGAAAAGGCATCTCTGCTAGAAGCAGACAAGCAAGCATTAGCTGAGCGTTTAGAGCAAGCAGAGAGCAGAACCATAGACCTATCTCCCTTCCACGAGCTATCATGCAATATCCTGCAGCAAGTGTATGGCTCCCAAGAGCTAATCACTGATGAGGTGTGCAAACTCAAGGCCATGGTGGTCAGGCTAAAAGAGATTAATGCGGAAGCCCACAGGCTCAAAGCTAAGAATACCCGGGTCAAGGCAAATGTCATAAGTCAGATGGCATGGAGAGAAGGGAAAGGAGGTTTTCCCCCGCATCTTCCTTTTAAGGCCGTGGACGATTTTAATGAAGATATAGCCTTGCTGGAGTTTGGCAGGAACTGTGCCAATAAGCTGCTAACCAGTGTGCAGAGGACAACAGATAGAATCAACAACCTATACCAAAAGCTCAAAGGAGTCCATGACAACTGCACATTGAGTTTCCCTCAGACTCTAGAAGACTTCCCGGAAAAGGAGCAGCGGTTGTCTCAACTGAAAGAAGAGCTAGGCGTCCAGATGGAGTATGTAAAAAGGATTGATGTCCTGGCCATGGATGATCTCCAGCATTACATCGGTTCATCAACACTTCACAACCATCTGCTGAAGGAAGCGCATCAAGTTGTTGAAGCAGAAGTCCAAAGCATTAAAACAGAGCTCGGGAAGAATGTGACTTCTCAGAAAATCCTGTTTCCTGCTGCAGCAAACATAATCATAAGGGACACAGGTGTGTGGCACAGCTACATAGCAGAGGAGGACAGGAAAGCTGCAGCAGCAGCAGGAGCATCAGTAGATCTGGCAGCCTCTCTCCCAGCAGCCTCTTCCACAGCGATGGCAGAAAATATGGCCAGTTCAATTCCCCCTTCCCAATTAGGAGCAGCATCAGCAGGGGATTCGAGGGCCTCTTCCCAGGCAGCATCAGTGACAATTAACTTGGGCGACCCTTTGCCAGGAGAAGCTCACGCACAGGAATGAAGAGGCTGAATTCAATGAGCCACTCTCTTCATCCAAACACGTGCCCAGCAGGGAATGCTTTGATGTTAGCCAATTTTCTGTTATGTATATTTTGAATATGTAAGGCGTAAGCCATGGGGCAGCTGTCCCTAATTTTTGTCAAAATATTTTTTGTAAAGGAAGTGGCCATTTTGGTGGTCGATTATAGTAGAAATTCCTGTAAATGACAGGTGGAGAATGCTAGGTGTCAGCCCAAAGGGCAGATTTGTAGCTATAAATAGCATCTAGGAAAGATTAGAAAGGACTTTTGTCAGGGAATGAAATTTTGGCAAACGATATGAGCTATCTTGTATCGGGTCTGTAAATTGATTTTTCTAATAGAAGCCACGGGAGATGAACGTTTTGCCTGGGATGTTGGATTGCTCTATATTGGACTATTCTAATGAATGCGGTTCTGTAATGTGAGATCATTCTTGACATCTGAACTATTTCTTTGCATTAATGATTTTGCTTCCCCCTGTGCATGCGTTTTCTCTATTTTGTGAACAATGAAATGTATTGCTGTAGATTTCTTTGTCTAGATCGAATGGCTAACTGTTCTTTCTTCAGGATAATTCATGTGGCTCATTGTTCATGTCTTTAAATTGCTCCTTGCAGGGATCTTTAAGTTTAATTCCAGTTTTGTTACATCTAGATCTGCTTCTCTATTCTTGTTACGCAGATTAAATAATTTTGCTTTCTTCTGTTTATGAGCAATAGATGCGTTCTTTAAGTTTCATTTCAGATCTGTTTCTTTATTCTTTTTACCTTTTCTGTTTTATGAGCAATTGATGCGTTCCATGTTGAATGAGAAGCTATCTTCTCAAGATCTTTATCTTGCTGTAGCTTTGATTGTGAGAAATAATAGCTATCTGTTCTTTGTTTACGATACTTGTTACAGTTGATTGCTCCTCCCTTTAGCGTGTTCCCTGCAGGGATAGATAGATTTATTCTAGTTTTTTTTTTAGGCTTAGATCTGTTTTAATTGCATTTAGATTAAGTATAATTTAGGCACTTGCATCTCATATAAAAGACATAAAAAACCCAAAAGAAAGGTGGATCGGGCCATAACCGGTAGAATCGGATTTAAAGTCCAAAACCACGGTTGCCGGAACCGCTAACCGGACGGATTCCCTACACCAAATGGGAGATAGTCTAATTGGGACCATCTCTCGGGGAGAATCCCTTTCTGATTGATGCTACGATATCCGAGGCATCAACAGTTTTTGGCGCTAGAAGGAGGGCCTGAAGTGCATGGCTGATAGAGGAAAATCTTCCACGGTCATAGATAATACTGAAAACCCACTCAAAGAAAGTATTTCAAACAGCCCAGATCTTGGATTAACAGACCAAGAACGCCTCATTTCTGACCCTGAGCCTCAAGAAGCTTTGTACGCTGTTCCTTTCACAGAAATAGAGGATTTGAGAAGACATACCAGGTCCTACGTTAGACAGCTAGGTGGTTTAAACACTGTCAAATTCCTCCCTAAGAAAATTACACCTAGAAAGGAGCCACAATACACCCGTGACTCAATTCTCGTTCAGAGTTTTGAAGAACTGGTAAATCTGACTTTGGAAGAAATTTCCGATACCCTTAACAAGACAGACCAAGAAAATCTTGAAGAAATTACCACTCCCAAAAGTACTCCACAGGCTTCACCCTACAATTCTCCTCCGGGGTCTCCACGTCCAAACCCAAACATGGCTGTACCTGCTTGGAGAGCAAGGGGGGCACTGAACCTAGCTGGACCATTCCATAATCTCCCAAAAAACCCAGAAAAGGTCTTGCCTAAGTACGATCCTGGGAAAGCCATCTCGGCAGAAGATCACCTCAAGAGTTTTTACCTAGCTCTGAACCTTTTGAACATACAACATGAAGACGTGGTCTGCAGGTTGTTTCCATACACTTTCGAGCCAAAAGTATCTTCATGGTACTTTAGCCTACAACCCAGCTCAATCTCTAGTTGGGATGAATTCGAAAAATGTTTTCTAAAGAAATACGGAAACCAAAAGACTGTGGCCACACTTATGAAAGAACTCCTATCCATGAGGATGGAGAAGAAAGAAAAGGTTCAAGATTTCAATCAAAGATTCACTACGCTGTTGAATAACTTCAGTCAAGCTAATAAACCAGCCGAGGAATCTCTAATTGAATACTATACGACCGCTCTTGATGGACCCATAGCAATGTTCGTGAAGAGGTCCAAGAAAACTACCCTGATAGAGAACTTTGAGGAAGCTAGAAAGGTAGAAGAAGAGGCTGATAGCATTGCTAAACATGCCTTAGATGTAGAAACAAAACCAGCGGCTAACAAAAAACCTTTGCTGCTCACTAGAAGTAAAGACGAGCCATCTACGGACATGGAAAATGTAGTCAAGATGATGCAAAAATTATCTAACAAAATCGTAGATCTCGAGAAAGACAAGGCTGCTAGCACATCTAGGAAACCTTTCAAGCCATTTTATAAAAGAAGGGAAGACAGGGAACAGACTCATCCACCAGTGAACGCTGCCCCTGTGTTAAACTTGAATGAGATAGGGATGGAAAATTTCTACACTTTCCACCAAGAACCACATTCGGAAAAGAGCTGTCCGCAATGGATCAATTCCATGAGCTTAGTCATGAACCAAATGTTAGATTCTCAGATCCCAGATCAGGATGTTCCTCCAGAAGAATCAAGCCCTGAGTTAGAGGAACCAACCCCGGACACCACTATGGTGTTGTGGGATTGGGTACCTATGACTGAATTTGTAGAAGAAGATCACATAGATAGCTCTCCCTCTACCATAAATGTGGCCACTCGCAGCAAGGGCCCAATTGCGGATCCTGTCCCAATCACCTTTCCCCATAAGCCTAAAGTTTTGAAAGATCCGCCTAGGAGGCATATACCAATCATCCCACCTCAGCCCAAAGTAAACCAAACAGCTGCCAAACAGCCAAGTGCTGACAACACAGTCCAGCCAAAGGTCACCATGAACAAAACAGATCAGCCAACTCGAATTGGGAACGAGCCCGACATAGGGTATGATATTATCGAAGATATCAAGAAATTCAAAGAAAACGTATCAATATTTGACATGTGTAGCTTGCCCCATCAACGAGACAAACTGCTGCATGTTTTACAACCAAAACCCAGCACTACATTAACAAATTCTCAAGACAATCCTGAAATTAACGAGGCTAGCATCGGTGGGAAATCCAAATCCCAAACATTGCCATTCTTGCTGACATTTGAAATTTTTAATCACAACGTTCATAACTGTTTGGTAGACTCTGGAGCTTCTTCAAACGTTATGCCACTGTCAATTTGTAAGAAAATTAATGGGCAGCCCGTGCCATCTCCAGCTCAAATTATCCAATTAGATAGGACTGCTGTTAAAGTAATTGGGGAGATGAAAGACGTTCTAATTAGATTGTCAGCGGATCCTAGAGTCTGTCAATTTATCGACATAATGGTGGTCGATATTCCTGAAGCTTATGGGCTGATTTTGAGTAGGGATTGGTCTACCAAGCTGAGCGGCTACTTTGCTACCGATTGGTCTCATCTATGGCTGCCTTATCAGAACAGACAGAATCAGATTAAAGTTCTTAGGGAACCTCATATGAAACAAAACGTAACCCAGCTAGAAGAAAAAAATGAGGCTGTAACTTTCTCTTCCTCGGTCCTGGGAAATTACTTCTTAGAAATGGATCCGGGTAACTATCAATCTGAAATCATTAGCCATGAATCAGATAAACAGTCTGATCTCCTTCATTTCTCTCGGACTGATGATGTTGATTGTAACATAGTCAATTTAGTTGCTGACATAGACCATAAAGAAACTAACTTAGTTGAATCTGAAGATGTTTTTTGGACATTATACTTTGATGGTTCTAAAACTCTGGAAGGATCCGGAGCCGGTTGTGTTCTAATGGATCCAAAAAGGAACAAGTATTTTTTGTCTTGTAGATTAGAATTCGATTGTACTAATAACATCGCTGAATATGAAGCTTTGGTACATGGGTTAAAAAAGGCCATTGGCTTAAATGTTAAGTACCTGAAGGTCTTTGGTGATTCTGAGATAGTTGTAAGACAGGTAAGAGACACCATTCACTGTCTCTCACCTCACTTGAAAGGTTATCAGGCTGAGGTATGGGATTTAATCATGCATTTTGACGCTTTCAATATAAAATCAATTCCTAGATTGCAAAATTCTGCTGCTGATTTGTTAGCAACGTCTGCTTCTAGATTGGTGCCGTCGAATAATAAATGCTCAATTGAATTGATTTTCAGGCCTTCCATTCCCGATAACATCACCAATTTCAAAATCTTTGATGATGATGAACAAATTATCAGCTTCCTGACAAACGAAGACAGCTTTCAAGGGGCTGCAATAGATGAAGAAGAACACGATGCTGATTTGATGAAGAAAGATGAAGAGAAAGGAAATTTCATGTCAAAAGGGGTAAGGTCCCTCGAAATGCTTTTCGACCTTCAAAATAAGTTCAAAAGACCAGCTAATACCAAAACTAACAGCTCATCAATGCAACATGAGTTGGTTAATTTGGGTACCGAGGCAGAACCAAAATTTGTCAACCTAGGCAAATGTTGTTCACTAGGAGAAAGAGACAGGTTCATTAAATTGTTTAAACAGTACAAGGATGTTTTTGCATGGACCTATGAAGATCTGAAAACATATGACGTCCGCATCATTCAGCATGTTATACCAATGAAAGCAGGTGTCAAACCATTTCAGCAGCAGTTAAGAAGGATGCATCCCACTCTTGAACCGCTGATCCAAAAGGAATTAAAGAAGCTCCTGGACGCTAAGATAATCTTCAAAGTTCGGCATTCCGAATGGGTTGCAAACTTGGTTCCCGTAAGGAAGAAGTCGGGAGAGATTAGGCTATGTGTAGACTTCAGAAATTTAAACAAAGCATCGGATAAAGACAACTACCCCGTACCTTCAATGGAGCAAATCCTCCAAATGGTGTCAGGATCCGAATTGTTTTCTCTCCTCGATGGTTTCTCGGGCTTTAATCAAGTGCTAGTAGCTGAAGAAGATCGTCTCAAGACCACTTTCAGGACTAAGTGGGGAACTTTCGCCTATAGAAGGATGCCATTTGGTCTGATAAATGCAGGAGCTACATTCCAAAGGGCGATGGATATTGCCTTCCGAGGATTGGGTGGGCAATGTGTTGTTGTTTACTTAGATGATGTGACTGTCTTTTCGAAGAAAAGGGAAGATCATGTCGTTCATCTGAGGCACATCTTTGATCGTTGCCGAAAATATGGTATTTCCTTAAATCCCAAGAAGAGCGTGTTTGCTGTACCCGAAGGTAAGCTCTTGGGCCATATCATCTCCAAAGGGGGAGTGTCAATCGACCAAGAAAGGGTCCAAGCTATTAATAAGATTCCAATGCCTCACAACAAAAAATCTATGCAGTCTTTCATGGGCACCATTAATTTTGTCCGCAGATTTGTTCCGGATTTTGCACAAATTGTTAAGCCATTGCAACAGATGATTAAACAAAGCATACAATTTAAGTGGACAGATTTGGAGAAAGACGCATTTAGAGATATCAAGGCAGCGGTAGCTAAAGCTCCTTCCTTAAGAAGCCCAGATTTCGATAAAGATTTCATCTTGTATACCTTCGCTTCGGATGACTCTCTCGCGGCCGTACTCACGCAAAAGGTGGAGTTGGGGGATGAATACCCAATTTCGTTTATGAGCACTGGTCTGCAGGGGGCCGAGCTGAACTATCCCGTGGTGGACAAGCATGCCTATGCAGTCTTCAAAGCAGTCAAGCAGTTTAGGCCATACATTTTGAAGAATAGAACTAAAGTCATAGTTCCCCATCCAGCTGTTAGATCCCTGTTCGTCCAAAAGGAATTAGGAGAGAGGAGAGGGAACTGGGTCACAGCTCTGCAGGAGTATGATTTGGAATTTAAACCGGCCACGATCATTAAAGGACAAGGTCTGTGCAAGTTACTGGCGGGAAACTCGACTGAGGAGGAGCACCATTGGAGAAATGAAGCTGAGTTAAATTCGGTGGAAGTATGTCACATATTCACAACTCCCCAGTCATGGTATAGGGATCTGGTGCACTATTTGCAGCAGGGATATCTGCCCGAACACTGGAACTCTAAGCAAAGAAGGGCACTCCGTTTGAAATCGGCACCCTATCAGATCATTGATGGGATTCTTTTCAGAAAGAATTATGATGGAGTCCTTCTTAGGTGTTTGGAGAAGGAAGATGCAAACAAAGTTGTCAAAGAATTGCATGATGGCCCCGCAGGTGGTCATTATTCAGGAGAGACGACAGCGCACAAGACACTAAGAGCTGGTTATTATTGGCCCACTTTGTTCCGAGATGCCCACACATACGCACGAAACTGTGATGTATGTCAAAGAAGTGCAGGGAAGTTACCTAAGGCAGCAAGCCCATTGCAGCCGGTCATCATCTCTGAGCCTTTTGAGCAATGGGGCATAGATGTTATCGGAGAAATAAATCCAAATTCTTCATTACAACATCGATACATCCTGACGGCTACCGATTACTTCACCAGGTGGACGGAGGCCATCCCGTTGCGCAAGATCAATGGAGACGCAGTCATCAGCTTCTTGAAAGAAAACATCATAACCAGGTTTGGGGTTCCAATTTCCCTTGTTTTTGATAATGCTACTTATTTTTCATCTTGCAAGATAAATGAATTTGTTTATGAATGGGGAATTAAGTTGCATTATTCAGCCAATTACTACCCTCAGGGAAACGGATTAGCTGAATCCTCAAACAAGAATCTGATTAGAATCCTTAAAAAAACTGTGATAGAGAACCAGAGAAGTTGGCATGTGGCTCTCCCAAACGCCTTATGGGAAGATAGGGTAACCCCGAAGAATGCTTTAGGTGTCTCCCCTTTCACTCTTGTCTATGGCAAGGAAGCCATACTTCCCCCAAACATCTTACTGCCATCCTTGCAATTGTCTCAAGCCTCTCGGGGTTCTGGCAGCCAAACCTTACAATCCAGGATCAACACCCTGCTTCAACTGGAAGAAGCCCGACACAAAGCTAAAGATCGATTCCATCAACACCAGGACATAGTTAAGAGATGGTTCGATAAGAGGAAATCCGGCAAGAGGGACTTTGAAGTTGGGGATTTAGTCTTGAAATGGGACCATAATCATGAGGGCAAAGGAATGCATACGAAATTTCAACATCTATGGGTAGGCCCGTACCAAATTTATGCAAAATTAGGCCCATCCACTTATAAATTGACAAATCTCGAGGGAGAAGAAGTAGCCCTTCCTCTCAATGGCCTCGCTCTGAAACAATACTTCGCATAGTCTCCTCGAGACTTCCTATACATAAATAAAGTTTTCTTTTTGCTTTCGCTTTTAGCTGTTTTATTTTTTCAGCCATGTTGTTTCTCTCTTTGTTGTTTTTTTTTTTTTTTTTTGAACTTTTATGACAAGTTTTGTTTTCTGAATACCCTTTTGGTTGAGTCCCCCGTTGAGGATAGCTCTCTCAAAGAAAACTTGTAACCCATGAGTCTGGAACTTTGCTCAGTAAATCCGGTCTGTTGTGCTCTCGCTGAAATGTTCAAAAGGGGGAAAGCCTACCTTGCTAGTCACACTAATCCTATTTAATAGCAGAGACCTATGACCATTTTCACCACTATCGTTGGGCTCCACCCACTCTCACACTTTAAAGGCATCTCAAGAAGGTTACCTAAGTCGGACCCATGGAGAGTGGCACCTCTCGAGGACATAGGGTATTGAAATGAATCCATGCTGCAGATTTAATAGCCAAAATGGCCTACATTCAAGAGTCTGTTTTCCGGAGATTCTCGCCTCAATTAAAGCATGGCTGAGACAAAAGCAAAAGACATGTAAAATCAAGAAGGCTGTCCAAAAGGCCCAGCTCAAAATGGGCTCCTCTCCGTCCGTGAAGTTTGATCAAATCAATAAACTTTCTAACTCACACAAAAGGACATTATGGATTGAGGAGCCTAGATCAAAGATCATGTCCAAAAGAAAATATCCCTGGAAGGCTCAAACAGCTAAGCTGTCCAAAGTACAAGCATCCCAAAGGATGCCAGCAGCATGGGAATGAGGAACAAGAGCAATAATGTCCATGAGTAAGTGTTGCAAATCCTGTGGAGTCCGGCAGTAGTGGCCATTCGAGAGATGACCCTCCTAAAATGAATCTCATATGCTGGCCCTCTGAGAGTGGTGAAGATATCTCGGTCAAAGCTCCCCTTTCCCCAATGGCTAGCATGGAAAGTGCCTCCTTCCCCCCGCATGAGTCTAAAATGCTCAGCTGAGTAGTACACCCGAGGTGGATGTTATTAATGAGGTTTCGGACCATGAAGAGGAATTTTTCAGAGATCTGTGTTCGCCAGCGACTCGCCATTGTTGTTGCAGCAACACCCCTCCCCAAAATTTTTTGTACATGTTGGGGCCCCTCCTGTATTTTTGTAGAAAGTTCGCCTGAGAAGCCATCCCAGCTGTCAGCTCTG
This sequence comes from Larix kaempferi, assembly GCA_027924585.1. Lineage (NCBI taxonomy): Eukaryota > Viridiplantae > Streptophyta > Pinopsida > Pinales > Pinaceae > Larix > Larix kaempferi. Next base: position 79,224,082 of record BSBM01000001.1, read on the forward strand.
TTTTCAACATAAAATCTTATTTCCCTACTGAACATCTCACCGTCAATCCTTCCACGTTTTCCCCAAAGAGCCAAAGAGGAACTTAGAACTTTTCCCAACATTTTGGAGTCCCTCAGGCTACCTCCCCGAGACTCCGAAAAAGGCCAAACGTCCAACCTTTCCGGAAAAGGACTTAGATTTTTTCGATTAGAAAACTACGGGAACAATGGGACGATTCTTCCCGAAACGGCGGAATGCTCAGCTCAAGCCTTCCGCAACCGCGAGGAGATTCGAGCTGTCTCCCGAAATGGCGGGAATCATTCGCATTTAGCTTCCGAAAGGGACTTAGAGAACTTCTAGTTTTGTTTTTACCCTTCCGAAACGGCGGGGGAATTCAGCGAAACCGCCCGAAATTGGCGGAAGCCTCCGTGATATCTCTCCGAAAGAAACTCAGATTATGGCCATAACTAGCGGAAACCATTGGTGAAACCTCGCCGAAACGGCGGAGCGATTCAAGTCTGTATCCCGAAACGGCGGAAGCCATTCACATTTGCTTGCCGAAATAACACGAAGAAATTCATGAACTTCTTCCGGAATTGTGAAAGGACTTGGAATACCTTAAAAGAACTTTCCAGAACAAGCCGAGGAAGCTTCGCGGAAGCCTTCAACATTCCGTTCTGAAATTATGGAGGCTCTCGGGCTACCTTTTTAAACAAAAAATTAAAGATTCCGTTCCGAAACAGCGGAAGCCGCTGAGGAATTGCTTCCGAAACAGCGGAATCGTTCATCATTTGCTCCCGAAACGGCGGAAGCCAATCGCTTAACCCGCTCGGAAAAGGACTTCGAAATGATCCCGGGAAAATGTGTGGAAGAGTATAACATTTGCTCCCGAAACAACGGAAGTGTTCGCCGTATCATCCCGCGGTGGTGGAAGTCGCTGGGTTAAAACCCGTGAAAATAACTCAGAGATTTTTCCCGAAAAAATCACGGGAGGCATTCGCCAAAGCTTTCCGCAACCGCGGAAGCCTTCTGCGGAAGTCTTCAGATTTTCTTTCCGAAACGACGGAGGCCATTCACTAAAGTTTTCCGAAGATGCCGGGAACATTCGCCATATCCTCCCGAAACCGCGAAAAGTTCGCCTCGGCTTGCCGAAACGCGGAAACCTTCATGTTTCCCTTCCGAAACTGGCGGGAGCCTTCGCCATATCTTCCCGAAGAGAAACGAGACTTAGAAAATTTTGGTTTGCGGAAACCCTTCGCGAATGTCTCCCGAAACGGTGGAAGCTTTGGCGTTATACGTCCGCAACGCGGGTCTCTTTTGCGGAAGGTTTCGAGTTTCCCTTCGCAAATAGCTTCCGAAACGGCGGAAGGCTTGGAGTTTCCTTTCCGCAACACGTCCCGAAATAGCAAAGCTTCCCCTCCATCCTTTCGCAACGGCGGGTGTGACTCGTAAGGCGGTCCCGCAAATGACGGTTGCACGAAAACCGAGATATTTTGACATGACCGCTACGGGCGACGAATTTAAGCCTCGTTTTAATCACGCCACCCACCAAATCGAATGCTCGCACGTGTCGGTTCGGTTTAAATAGGCGGTGGAGGTACGAGCCAACGCATTATCAATTTTCCAATCTGGACGATTTGTTGGACGCCGCGCGAACCGCTCCAGCTCGGATTGCTCAACCGCGTTCACGGCCACCTCAGTTAGCGTTTTTCATCGGTGCCAGGTAGGATCTCAACTATAAATCTGTCCCCTTACACGTCGTTTCGCTATTGGGTTAGCTTTCTTTGAAAATGATGGGCATTGGTGGGGTTTTGACAGGCAAAACGCCCGTCACGGGCGATTTTGCCCGTCAAATACGGTTTAATCAAGTTCTTATCGTCTGTAAAATAGAAGTAGGATAAAACTGGTGGGTAGGCGGTTAAACGTGTTCCTTTTGTTCTCCCGGGCCGCGTGCCTCGTCATCTGTGGAAAATTTCAAATCCCATGAGCATTTCATGTCCCCGGCCGAAAGGTTAAGCCATAAAACCCCGGGCCTCTTCGAAAATTCCGGCTCTAATGTAACCTCTGCCCATTTCAAATCACAGGCGTTTTATGCCCCGACCTAAAAATCAGGACGGAAAACCCCGGGCCCTTCCGTAAGCCTCAGTCCCAACGCACCCTCTACCCGGGGCAAAACCTTGTCTCCGGCGCCATGGCCCCTGTTCAAACCCCGTGAATACTTGAGCTACGCCAGCCAGGACCCGAAGCCTTAGCCGCTCAAACCTTTTGCGTCAGTATGCCCCGGCACCATCGCCCTCGCTCGAACTACTCCCCATGGAACACCTCGGCAAGTGCCGCAAATGACATTAGCATTCGAATGCCCTCGCCTAATCGTAAATGCGAAAGGGGTTTTCCTTTTCGGCAAAAAGTTTGCCCACCCGAGCTTACCCGCCGCGGGCCTTCCAAACCACAGCAGTGACGAAAGCTGTCCTATCCTTTCCCCAGAACTAAACCGAAAGCACGTTGCTTCCGCAACGCTCTTGTCTCCACGGGAGCATCCCAAACTTGCCCCTTTAAAGAATGGGGGGGTTATTTTTTTTTATAATCATGTCCCTGCTAAGACGAAAATCATCTTTTCCCAGGACAGAACCAGAAGCCAATTGCTTCCGCAAATCGCCTATCGGTCCAAGAACAAAATGTATCCACAGCATAGCCTACCCCTTAGGAGCATTCCAAACTCGTCCTTTTAGGAAATTCAAGTGTTTCAATTTATGTTGAAATAACGTTTTGCTTCCTAAATATACAGCTTCACTGCGTTTGTTTCATTAATATCTTAAAACAATGATACTCTCTGATTGAAACCTCGCAGTATGTTACTCAAGTTCATGATGACTTGTATATGGGTGTTATCAGGGATAAATCAAGATGCCGAAAACCGGTAAGAAGAAAGCTAAGATGACAGAAAAGAAGCCTGCCCCTCTCAAGATTGAAACCTCGCTCCAGGACACTAGGTGCACCACTGGTGTCCCCCCAGAAATCAGATGGGATGACATCTATAGAATGATCTGGGACCAAGAAATCCCAGATATGTTGCTAGAGGAAGCACCAATCTATCAAAATATCAGAGCCTCAGGCATAACTAGAGCCGCTACCCGCCCTGAGCTATTCCCCTGTGCTGAAGTGATCGGATGGATACTCCAACATGCAGATGCTGAAGGGAGAGTGATAAATGATAGCGGGAAAGTGGCCATTGCCTCGTTTCAGCCCGCGTATATTGCGGCGGCCTACAGATTTCCCTGTGTCCAACAAGCTCTGACTGATGAATGGCTGAGTCAAATGAACAATATCGAGATGGCCAAGAAGCTACTAATAGCAGGCAAACATTTGAGAAAAAGGGGGAATGATGAGTATGACGTACAGAATCTAAGAGATCCTTTTAGGTTGATTGCCCTGATGCTGTGCAGAATCTTTGGCATGCCCGATGGCACAGTATACAAGATTCAGTGGGTCCCCATCATTCACTATGTGGCATTTCAGGGAACAGTGTTTGACTGGGCCACTATCCTGTCAGATAGTCTGGCCTCAATGATAAGTGCTGCTAAGCCAGGGCTAGCCTTGAAGAAGCCTGAATTCTTCATGTCTTCATATCTGATAGATTGTATTTTGGCCAAGATAGAGTTCCCCAAATTGGGTTGTACATGGGATAGGGCCACCGCCCCGGTCTACATCGCATTCAAGATGTTGTGGGCTCAGAATTACAAGCCCAGCTACAAACTCATCTGTGAGGGGTTCATCATGCCCCTATACGAGAAAATGTTCAAGGAAGAACCAAATTGCCTGTCAGAAAATGTTTTGGAAGTCCTTGAGGAGTATGGGGACTTTTACTTTTCAGAACAAGGTACCTACCTGAGAATGTTTGGAGGGACTAAGCCCCCATACATATTGCCGCAGTATGCCACAGACTATGTGGTGCTCAAGGAAGCAGTAAGACAACTCTTCTTGGATGGAGTTGGAGCATTACTCCACAAGCAACACAAGGCTTCCTTTCCCCCTCTACCTTTCTGCATCGGCGCTTACAAGTTTTCAGGGGTTGCCTCGGCCAATGAGTTTGTTCAAGAGTTGAAGGCCTTCCACTTCGGTGAGGTCATCTTCCACAGGAACGACAGAAAGGGTAAAGTGGCCGAGCATTGCAAGGGGAACTATGCTCACTTCGAATACTCCCACTACCCTAATGCCGAGGAGGAAACATTCAGAGGCATCAGCAACATGACTGAGCTACGGATCTGTCACCAAAGTACTGGAGCGAGCTCTAGCTCAACCAAGGCCCAGAAGACCATCCAGCAAAAGGAGAAAGAAGCTGAGGATGCCCGAGCTCAGGAAGAGCTCAGATTAAGAGAAGAGGCAAGGTTACAGCAGGAAGCCGAGGAAGCAAGAAAGCAGCAAGAAGCTGAAAATGAAAGACTGCAGAAAGAAGCTGAAGAAGCCCAAAAGAAGAAAGAAGCTGAGCAGGCTGAGGCAGAAAAGAAGGCGGAAGAAGAATTGAAGACAAGGGAAGATGCCCAAGCAGGTGGGTCCGGTGTCCAAGACATGGAGATAGACACCTCTCAAGCAGGTGGCTCTGGTACCCAAAAGGAAGGAGTAGACCCTGCTCAGGAAGTCCGGACCCCACCTATGGAAGAGGACATAGACATCATAAACCGACCAATTGTCCCGTACACCCCATCAGGAAAGCGTACGGTGTCCAAATGGAATGAGTTTGTATATGATAAGAAGAGAAAAGCAATGGTCCTCCAATCAGAAGAGAGGATTAAAAGTCCCTTCCATGAAGACATTGTTACTCACCGGGAGGTCACTGTCATGCAGAACACGGATCAAGATCCCATTGCTATGGCGTTCGCAGTTATAGCAACAACAAAGGCATCATTTGCCAATGTGGACGGTATAGTTAAAGAAAATATATTGACAAAGAAGAGAGCACGCACGCTGCAACAAAATGTGGCTAATGAGCAAGCCCAAAAGGATCTGGCAGTAAACAAATATAATTGCTTGTACGCTGAGCATAAGGAGCTGTCAAACAAGTACAGCCAGCTGGAGGAGGAAAAGGACCAGCTAACACTTCAAATGATGATTGTGGAAGCAGAGAAGAATGGTGCAGAAGAAAAGGCATCTCTGCTAGAAGCAGACAAGCAAGCATTAGCTGAGCGTTTAGAGCAAGCAGAGAGCAGAACCATAGACCTATCTCCCTTCCACGAGCTATCATGCAATATCCTGCAGCAAGTGTATGGCTCCCAAGAGCTAATCACTGATGAGGTGTGCAAACTCAAGGCCATGGTGGTCAGGCTAAAAGAGATTAATGCGGAAGCCCACAGGCTCAAAGCTAAGAATACCCGGGTCAAGGCAAATGTCATAAGTCAGATGGCATGGAGAGAAGGGAAAGGAGGTTTTCCCCCGCATCTTCCTTTTAAGGCCGTGGACGATTTTAATGAAGATATAGCCTTGCTGGAGTTTGGCAGGAACTGTGCCAATAAGCTGCTAACCAGTGTGCAGAGGACAACAGATAGAATCAACAACCTATACCAAAAGCTCAAAGGAGTCCATGACAACTGCACATTGAGTTTCCCTCAGACTCTAGAAGACTTCCCGGAAAAGGAGCAGCGGTTGTCTCAACTGAAAGAAGAGCTAGGCGTCCAGATGGAGTATGTAAAAAGGATTGATGTCCTGGCCATGGATGATCTCCAGCATTACATCGGTTCATCAACACTTCACAACCATCTGCTGAAGGAAGCGCATCAAGTTGCTGAAGCAGAAGTCCAAAGCATTAAAACAGAGCTCGGGAAGAATGTGACTTCTCAGAAAATCCTGTTTCCTGCTGCAGCAAACATAATCATAAGGGACACAGGTGTGTGGCACAGCTACATAGCAGAGGAGGACAGGAAAGCTGTAGCAGTAGCAGGAGCATCAGTAGATCTGGCAGCCTCTCTCCCAGCAGCCTCTTCCACAGCGATGGCAGAAAATCTGGCCAGTTCAATTCCCCCTTCCCAATTAGGAGCAGCATCAGCAGGGGATTCGAGGGCCTCTTCCCAGGCAGCATCAGTGACAATTAACTTGGGCGACCCTTTGCCAGGAGAAGCTCACGCACAGGAATGAAGAGGCTGAATTCAATGAGCCACTCTCTTCAGCCAAACACGTGCCCAGCAAGGAATGCTTTGATGTTAGCCAATTTTCTGTTATGTATATTTTGAATATGTAAGGCGTAAGCCATGGGGCAGCTGTCCCTAATTTTTGTCAAAATATTTTTTGTAAAGGAAGTGGCCATTTTGGTGGTCGATTATAGTAGAAATTCCTGTAAATGACAGGTGGAGAATGCTAGGTGTCAGCCCAAAGGGCAGATTTGTAGCTATAAATAGCATCTAGGAAAGATTAGAAAGGACTTTTGGCAGGGAATGAAATTTTGGCAAACGATATGAGCTATCTTGTATCGGGTCTGTAAATTGATTTTTCTAATAGAAGCCACAGGAGATGAACGTTTTGCCTGGGATGTTGGATTGCTCTATATTGGACTATTCTAATGAATGCGGTTCTGTAATGTGAGATCATTCTTGACATCTGAACTATTTCTTTGCATTAATGATTTTGCTTCCCCCTGTGCATGCGTTTTCTCTATTTTGTGAACAATGAAATGTATTGCTGTAGATTTCTTTGTCTAGATCGAATGGCTAACTGTTCTTTCTTCAGGATAATTCATGTGGCTCATTGTTCATGTCTTTAAATTGCTCCTTGCAGGGATCTTTAAGTTTAATTCCAGTTTTGTTACATCTAGATCTGCTTCTCTATTCTTGTTACACAGATTAAATAATTTTGCTTTCTTCTGTTTATGAGCAATAGATGCGTTCTTTAAGTTTCATTTCAGATCTGTTTCTTTATTCTTTTTACCTTTTCTATTTTATGAGCAATTGATGCGTTCCATGTTGAATGAGAAGCTATCTTCTCAAGATCTTTATCTTGCTGTAGCTTTGATTGTGAGAAATAATAGCTATCTGTTCTTTGTTTACGATACTTGTTACAGCTGATTGCTCCTCCCTTTAGCGTGTTCCCTGCAGGGATAGATAGATTTATTCCAGTTTTTTTTTTAGGCTTAGATCTGTTTTAATTGCATTTAGATTAAGTATAATTTAGGCACTTGCATCTCATATAAAAGACATAAAAAACCCAAAAGAAAGGTGGATCGGGCCATAACCGGTAGAATCGGATTTAAAGTCCAAAACCACGGTTGCCGGAACCGCTAACCGGACGGATTCCCTACACCAAACGGGAGATAGTCTAATTGGGACCATCTCTCGGGGAGAATCCCTTTCTGATTGATGCTACGATATCCGAGGCATCAACAGGACTAGAGACCAATTAGTATCATGACACACCGGATCATTCTTGAGCTTCAAAATATACAGAAGATTCAATCGAGCAAGGAATGGAAGCTGCGGCTAAAAATCTTGATTATAAGCTCCCATAAAAGGTTGATTATACAGAACTCAAGGATAAGATGGACCATAACCGTGACCTTGGCCATAAGGCTGATAACCTCCTCCAACCTGACCCGTGTGGAGGTAAGCAGGTATATATGTATTGTGAGCACCGTAATGAGGTGGATTGTAGTGATGGCCAACACCGACTGTATCATAGTAAGGGTTACCACCATAATTATGGGGCATATAAGTATTACTCGTAGTGCGAACCGCGTTGTAATGACCATAGTTGTGAGGTATGTTCCCACCCCCCACATAAGTACTATTGGTGCAGGAGCGGTTGTATAATTATAAGGTATATTCCCGTCCCCTGCATAAGCGTTACTAGTAGCAGGAGCAGTCGTGTAGTGACCATAAGTATAAGGGATATTTCCACCTCCTACATTAGCGTTACTAGTAGCAGGAGCAGTGGTGTTGTGACCATAAGTATAAGGTATATTCCCACCCCCTACATTAGCATTACTAGTAGCAGGAGCAGTTGTAAAAGTATACGGTATGTGTCCACTCCCGTTATTAGGAGGATTGTTAACATTAGCGAACGTGGTCCTGGGTTGACGTGTAGAGGCATGTGTATTATGCTATGGAATGTGAGTCGTATTATGAACATTGTTCCCACCAAGAGGGGTAGTCCTAGGAGGCGGCCTTCCTCCAAGATTTGGAATGTTTGGAGGAATGTAGCCCACCCCATATTGACGTGTGTGAGTAGAAGGTCTAGTACTCCCAGCGAGGGTAGTGACCCTGGTGGGTGTGGTGTTGCTAACACCATGAATAGTGCTAGCATGACTACCAAACATAGTGAATGGATCAACTGTGTTTTAATTAGGAATACCATGAGAGAATGGGGTAGTGTTGGTCGCAGGACCTATGTTAACATGTGACTGTGGCATCCCATATAGGAAATTATGTGGATTCGACGGATCGAACGGGTCATCCTCGGGTGGGTCCGGCCCAAACAAACTAGGTTGGGTCTCGGGTTGTGGATCGCCCCCCCCATTCCTCTATAGGAGTAGGAGGAGCAGAAGCGTCTTCAACTCTACCCGACGGAGTCATAGAGATTTTTCCCATGCCAAAACCAGCGGCAATGCCAGCACGAAGCGTTTCAAAATAATCAGAAGAATCGAAGATAGCCTTCCGGTGTCCCTTCTGAACACGACATGTAACTTCGACGGCCGGTAAACCAGCCAACCGACGAGACCGGCATAGAGTAGGACCTCACGCCACTATACCTCTAAAATCTCTATAAACCAAAGCGTCCCCTAACGGCCAAACTAACGATCAAAGAACAAAGAGCACACATCTAAGAAACTACAGCCAAATGCACACAAATAGGACTGGCTCAAGGGACCTCCCGACACTATAGTCGGTATGTCTCGCCTAGGAGAGGGTTGAGACTCCCAAACTATAACCGGAGGTAACAAAATCAGTTATAAGAGTTCCCAGACTTCACTGCGTGCATAGGATCAAATCCCTATACAATAGGAAATTGTGCTGTCCAACCCCCATCTGACTCAGGATACATACAGTATAACCACTGCAAGCACCCTATGCGATACCTAAGTAAGGTAACTAAGGTCACCACAATAGAACCAATGCTCAGACGGACAGTTGTAGGTGGGATCCGTCGTATGAGCAGGGTATCTAAGCCCGAAACTCAAGAGGTACAGATCCCTCAAGAGCCCCCGTACACGAACAAATCCTGGAAATATCTCCCACGTTTGGCCAGTATTGGAGGGCTATCTCCGCAACCAACCTCCCGTGACCTCATTCTTAACTCTGGTCTGAGTAGAGTTTCCTGAGAACACTGATGTATATTATAAAATTCACCACTCCCTGGTCAGACACATAATGTTTCATCTAGTAGTCTTGGATTGTTAACTCACAATGATCTATTCCGAGACTCTAAACCTATACTAGTTGGTGCACCCTATAAAAGAAAAATCGTTCTAATCAATTTTAAGATTAAGCGTTCATTTTAAATGCCTGTAATTACTCAAGGATAAGGTCGTGAAACTAATGTGTGTAGGACTCAATAGTATGCACAATCGACAAACTCTAGATTCATCTACCAATAAAACAATGCCACTAAAATGATAATGAATCCAACGGTTCGAAATAAAATGAAATTCTTTTAAATTTCCAATGCACAAGAAGATCCTAGATGAAATCACAAGCACTTAGATGCAAAATGTAGTGTGGAAAGCAATTTTTTTTGTATTTTCTCTTATAATGGAAAGGAAAATGGAAAACTATGTTTTTGTATTTTTTCAATATGATGAAATGAAAAAATGCAAGCAAAATCTACCTATCTGGTTAAAGAAATGCAGAGCAGATCACTAAGACAACCCAAAAAATCCCAAACAGTGAGACTTAGCCAATGCAATGAGCTAGAAAAGCAAGAATGGTGATAAACTAACAAGGCTCAAAACAAAGAGAAAGAAGAGATTCTTGTCACAAATAAGGCATGGAACAATCAGGAATAAGGCCAATTAAGACTCAGGAACACTCAAAACCAACCCAACGACAATCCAAGGCCATAAATCAATCAAACCTGGAGTTGTACGCTACTGTTGAAGGAAAACCTGTGGGAAGACGCGAGCTATAATGCAGACAGAGGCGGGTAGACGCGGGCTAAACTAAGCTGACCCACGTACAGGGAAAGGAAAATGAGCAAACAGAGAGTCCAATCACCTAGAAAAATCTTGTTTTGTATAGTATATCCCAACAACCAATCAATGACACAGAAGCTTGACACACAGCAACTCTAAATAAGGACAAATGCCTAAAAATCCCCCAAAATGGATGTTCTCCCCAGCGGAGTCGCCATTTTTGTTACGAAGAAAACTTCCTATGGCTTGGGGCAGACCACAATAGACAGCTGACTACCAGAAAATGACTCAGTTCCCAATGCAATGCTATATAGATGACGATGCTAAGATAATGGAGAAAAGACCAACCTTCAACCGGATGTTCGATGTAGATCCCCGTTGAGCTTTCAACCTCTACACTTGAACCTGCAAATTAGTCTCAACAACAAGTACAAGAAAGTGCATATAATACGTGAAAGACATTAGCATAATCAATAGCATGATCCATGATATTATAAGCAAATATAACCCAATGTAATTTAACAATATTCATAATATCAATTGGATGAGAAAATGAGTATTTCCATTAATGAATAACAAGAAGTACAATATACGACCTCTTGCTGGCAACCAATCTGAACCAAGAACTGGGTAACTCCACTTGTGCCTCCACCACTTCAATCCTCCATGTAATGGCAAACTCAAACTATGAAAGGAGTTTGGAAGGTGAATATAAGAAATTCACAACAACTAGGATCAATGAGTGTAGACTCAAGTCACGACAAAAATCCACTAGAGTTATCTTTCTCTCTCTTTCTCCTCCCTTCCATATGCCATAAGGGCTCAATATATAGCCTTCCAAAGGTAAGTGAAAGGACACATAGAAGCGTTTCGGGGAAAATGGAGGGCCAAAGGTCACGGCCCTAAGACCACTTTTTGATAGTAAAAAGTAATTTTCTAATGATTTTTACCATTTTACTTGGTACCCGCGAGCTATAGTGGAACAACTCGTCAGTACATTGGCTACAATGGGACAGCAAGTGTACAGGAAGAAAAATAGGGAAAAAGTGTTTCTGAAGGACATAAAGTGAATCTGAGTCAGTGAAATGGATCCTGAAGGCCAAAGAATGTTGATGCTCACAAGGTGGAAAATTATGTTGTAACATTAGGTAGATTGTTCTGATCTAGCTCAACATAAATATCTTCAAAAATATTTACTCCTTCAGCTGCCAAATTTTCAAAACCCCTAATATTTTCCCTATCTCCTTTTTTTAATTCCCAGATAGTATTGGTTCTCTTCCTTTGGTTGACAAATCTGTGGAGATAAGCATTATTCTCATCCCCTAAGGATAGCCAAACAACTCTGCTCTTCATTCTAATTTCAACTTCCTTTTCCTTTAAAATGTCATTTCTTCGAGCTTTTCATTATATCAAGATTTTATAATTGCTGAAATTTAGATTAATTCATAAATAGTTTAAAATTTTAAAAATAATGATTTCTTCATTTACAAGATTTGAATCATGATGAAACTCTAAACAATTTTCAAATTTGTAAATGTAAAAAGTGTCAAAAATGCTATAACATGATATACTTTCATTATAATCAAAGTTTTATATAATTTATTATAGTTATTGTTAAGGCTATAACATTTGTACAAAACAATGTATGGAGAGGATGTTGATGTATATGTAACTTCGGAATGTATTTCATCTATGTATTTTATTGTACTCCTATAGAGATGTATTATTCCTCTATACGGAAGTGTCGTCATTTGTATTGACAAGTGTCGCAAGTGTTGTAACTTGCCGATGGGTTGTTAGACCACCATGTGTGGGGTCGGCCCTGATTAAGTTAACTTGGGGTTATTAGGTTGAGTTAGACAAGTTGGCCCCATAGGTTTATTAGGCTGCTCAGAACAAGTATAAATACAGAGCGAGATCTCTCTATTTGATTACTTCATTACTCACTCATCCATCACTCGAAAAGTGGCGCACATGTGAGGAGGAGGATCAGCTGCTAGGAGGAAACTATCTCTGTGTACTTGGGTTGTACTTTGGTTGTATCATTGCTCTATCTATCTCTGAGGAAGTTGTGGGGTTTTTCACCTTAGGGTTTTCCCCACGGAAACTCTATGTCTATTGTCTCTTATGTTTGCATCTTGTGATGATTGATATGCTTGCTATGATTGATATGCATTGATATACTGTACATGTTATTCTCTCAGTAAAGATCCTAGAGTATATTGAATTAATGCTAAAAAATTAACATGGAATCAGAGCTAACCTGAGAAGAAGACACTGTGCAGTTGCGGAAGCTGGGGCTTATTGTTTTTTGGGTTTCTCTCCACAGATTTTGGAAAATAAATATGATAGATTGACTCTCCTCAGCAAGGCGAATCTTTCTGTCCAATCAGAATTCAGTTCTGAGCACTTTTAGTTTTGGCCCTAAAAATTAGGGTTTCCTCAAAAATAGGAATTTCTGAAATCTGAAGACATAGCTGAAAGCTCCTTGAAAAAATCGAAGTTTCAAGCTTTAGATCGAGATTTTTGGCTGGGTAAATCTCTGGGAAACTCAAATCCTAATTCAGGGTCCTCCTAAGTGAACCCGAGAAGACTAAAAGGCATTTCTAAAGGGTAAAGATTTACAGATCTCAAATTTTGAATACACCAGGATGATCAGCTCATCAAGGCGCATCTTTATATCCTTTCAAAAAGTTGAAATTCACATTTTGAATTTTTAGGGTTTCTCTGACAAACCCTAATCCGGGACCAGATCCAGTTTTCAACAAATCAAGTGGTAAGACCTAAATCTTTTCTATTTCCATTTGAAGTACTCTTTAAGATGTCTCACCACACTAAGCTTGAGGATAAGCTTGAAGGGGCTGATAACTTCCGAGCATGGAAGTATAGGATTGGGTTAATCCTGGAAGAAAATGAATTGGATACTTACATAAGGGAAGAAGTCCCTGTCCCAGAGGGAGAAGAGGCTAAATCCCTCCACAAGAAGAACTTGGTCAAGGAAAAGAGACTCATTGCTGATTCTATCAAGGACCATCTCATCCCCCATGTGTCATCTCTGAAGACACCCAAAGAGATGTTTGATTCCCTATCCAAGCTATTTGAAGGGAAGAACATAAATCAGAAGATGACTCTGCGGAACCAATTGAAAGGGGTAAAGCTTCAGAATGGAGAATCCATTCAATCTTATTTTTCTAGGGTCTCTCAGATCAAGGAACAACTGGAAGCAGTGCATGAAATGGTGGAGAATGGTGAAGTTGTCATGACCACTCTGAATGGCCTACCCAAGTCATGGGATTCTTTTATCCAAGGAATCTATGCAAGAAAGAAGTTGGTATCCTTCAGTAGACTACAGGAATAATGCTCACAAGAAGAAGCAAGGCTTGTGGCACGAGAAGAAAAGATGGGGAATGAAGATCAAGCTCTCACATCTCACACCAAGGAAAGCAAGTTTAAGAGGGAGAAATCTCATAACAAGCAACATTCTCACCCTCATCACAAGAAAAAAGATCTATCTCATGTTTGATGTTACGAATGTAATGAAATGGGACACTTTGCTTCAAATTGTCCCAAGAAGAAGAAAGACAACAAATTCAACAAGAAGAAGAAGAATAACAAAAGAAGATATCATGCTCATGCTGCTGAGGATGATGAACCTCCCAGGAAGAAAGCTAGAGCAGAAAGTGATGATGATGACTCATCAAGCGAAGAAGAGTATGTTCTAATCTCTACTCTCACAAGTACTATTTCTCATGGTTGTAATGATTGGTTAATTGACAGTGGGGATTCTAAACACATGACTGGGTTTAAAGAATCTTTTGTAAATATATATGAACATGAATAACCCCATAAAGTGAAACTTGGGGATGATTATCAATATCCTATCAAAGGAAGTGGGGAAGCCTCCTACAACCTAGAATCTGGAAAGTCCTTGAAGATGAAAGATGTGTTATTTGTACCTAAGCTCAAGAAGAACCTAATCTCCATCTTTGCATTGGATGCAAAAGGCATGAGGGTTGCATTTGTAGATGGCCAAGTCCTAATGTGGCCAAAGGGTAAAACTATTGATGATGCAGTGGTGATTGGAGAGCAAGAGGGAGGATTGTACAAATTGAAGGGACAACCTGAACATGACATGGTACATGAATCCATGGAGCCAAATGAACTTTGGCATCGAAGGCTTGCACATGTGCACTACAGAGCACTACCAATTGCAAGCAAAGCTGTAGAAGGTCTTCCTGAAATCAAGACCAAGCATGAAGGTGTTTGCAAAGGATGTGCAAAAGGAAAGAACATAAAGAAGGCATTTCCAAGCAGTGAAAGCAAATCAAAAGGAATCTTTGAAATCATCTACTCCGATGTATGCGGTCCGATGTCATCCAGTTCTCTGAGTGGGTATGTTTACTATGTCTCTTTCATTGATGACTTCTCCAGGAATACTTGGGTTTATTTCTTGAAGAACAAAGATGAATTGTTTGACAAGTTCAAGGAATTCAAAGTCTTGATGGAAAATCAAACTGATAAGAAAATAAAGACATTCAGATCAAACAATGGTGGAGAATTCACTTCAAGTGACTTCAAGAAGCTATGCAGTGATTGAGGGATTAAGAGGGAGTTGACTTCTCCCTACAATCCACAACAGAATGGAGTTGCAGAAAGGAAGAATAGAACAATCATGGAAGCAGCACGGGCAATGCTGCATGACTAGGATCTTCCTATGCATTTATGGACAGAAGCAGCTAGGACAATTGTATATGTGCAGAACAGAACACCTCACAAGATATTGGACAACAAGAAACCAGAAGAGGTCTTCTCTGGTAAGAAGTCTGAAGTCAACAATCTCAGAATTTTTGGTTGTCCAGTATATACACATGTTCCAAAGGAAAAGAGGACAAAGCTAGATCCTTCAGGAAAGAAGGGTATCTTTGTGAGGTACAGTGAAAGCTCGAAGGATTACAGAATATACTTTCTAGGGTTCAAGAAGATTGATGTCAGCAAGGATGTGACATTTGATGAAAACTCAGCATTCATCAAGTCAAGGAAGACACCTATTGAAGATCATGAAGAACCAAAGGAAACCAGATTTCAAGACACTAGTATGACTGAAGCAATTCCAGATGTTGATCATGAAATTGAAGATCCATAAGAACCTGTAGATCCACCTCGTGAGAAGGACTCTCACAAGAGGAAACCTGCATGGGCTAGAGAGCTCATTCAAGATGCATAAAGGTATGGCATTCCAGAAGAAGAACACAGAGCAAAGAAGAGAAATAGATCACATACCAGCTATGTTGCTTTACTCTGTGATATCATGAACAAAGAACCTTCCAATTGTTGGGTATGTTATATCTCTTCACATGGTCGCTGCGTGTACAACACGATCCCTACGGCACCTTCGATTCGCCTGCGCCGGGCGCGTCCGGAGGGGGGGGTTTAGAGGGGGGGGTAGCCCGACAGGGCCCACCCCCTTCGTTTCGGACCGTTAGGTTCCGAAACGACACGGAGGGGGCCGTTAGGCCCCCGGAGTCCGCGCGGAGCGCAAAATTTTTTTGGGTTGCTTTTTGCTTTTTCGCGTTTTTCGACCCATTGTAGTCTAATCTAATTCCGGTAAAAGGAATTAGGGTTGTAACCTAATTCGGGTAAACGAATTAGGGTTTTAGATGCTGCAGAATACCATTTATTGTATTGTACATGTAAAAATAAACATATAATGAAAAAGGAGCTATGCGGCTCTAAGTTTTGCTGGTTTTTCCCGGTTAAGGGTTTCCAGGTGAAAATCTCTGTGTAATGTGTGTGCCATTGTGTATTGTCTGTAAATGCTTAAGAATCGATATATGTTTGTACTTCACTGTTAAGGTTTAAAACTTACATTTGGTATCAGAGCATTTTTGGGTTCAGAGGGACGCCTTTGTTTCCAAGGGTTTGGCTCGATCTTGGATTTGTGATAAACCTGGTTTCAGTGGGAGCTTTGCAGCGGTGATTTATTTCTTTAAAGAATGGCAAGCAGTTCTAGATTCGAGATTGAGAAATTTAATGGTCAGAGCTTTGAGCTATGGAAGCTCAAGATGGAAGATCTTCTAGTAGATAGAGAACAGTGGATCGCAGTAGATCCAGGTACCATGCCCTCTGGTATGGTAAAAGAAGAATGGGAAAAGCTGGAAAGAAAAGCAAGGAGCACCATTCGTCTTTGCCTCGCAGATTCGGTATTGGTGAACGTATCTGGAGAAGACAGTGCAAAGAAGCTATGGGACAAACTGGGAAATCTGTATCAGTCAAAGTCCCTGGTAAATAAGTTATTTCTGCGAAAGAAATTGTACCTTCTGAGGATGACTGATGGAGACTCTGTATCAGAGCATCTAAACGCCTTCAATACTCTGGTAAGTCAGTTGACATCTGTTGGTATTGCACTTGATGATGATGAAAAGTGTATTAGTCTGTTGTGCTCTTTGCCAGATTCATGGGATAATCTGGTCATAGCTATTGGGAGTAATGCAACCACGCTAAACTTCGAGAATGTGGTTGCATCCCTACTATCGGAGGAAATGAGGCGGAGATCCATAGACAGTTCAGCCAAGGATGCCTTATTTGTAAGAGGTCGCCCTGGAGACAGATCAAAAAATAAGTCTTCAGGTGGTAGATCTAAATCTAGAGGGAGATCTAAATCTCCAGGACCTTCTGTAAGAAAATGCTGGAAGTGCGGAAAAGTTGGGCATTACAAGAAGGATTGTAAATCGAAAATTACTGATAAAAGTAGAGGACCTAATGACGCTCCATCCGCAGATGGGAAAGAATCTACAGAGGAAGGAGGAGATGTGTATCTGGCATCTTCAAGTACACATGCAGAGCATGATTCGTGGTTGATTGACTCAGGTGCGTCTTATCATATGACTCCTCACAGGGAGTGGTTTTCTGAATACGAAAAGTATGATGGAGGAGATGTATTTCTGGGAGACAACTCGGTAGCGAAAATCATAGGTCGAGGAAAGGTCAAGCTACTGCTCAAAGATGGAAGGGTTAAAACTCTTCCCGGGGTTCTGCACATTCCAAAGTTGGCTAGAAACCTTATATCTGTAAGTAAAATGGATGATGCAGGTGTGAAAACTCTATTTGAAAAGAACACATGCAAGATGGTTCGAGAGTCATTGGTGCTGATGAGGGGAGTTCGGATTGGAACTCTATACAAGTTGTTGGGAAGCACCTTCAAAAATGGATGTAACAGCACTATTGTTTCTGAGGGTAAAAATGAAGGAGACGGAGTCCTTACTGTCTCTAGTGAGAAGACATCGCTATGGCATCGAAGGCTGGGACATATTGGAGAAAAGGGTCTTCGACTATTACAAGGTAAAAGTATGGCTGAAGGCATGTCTGATTTCACATTAGATTTTGATTTCTGTGAACATTGCTTATATGGTAAACAGAATCGAGTAAGATTCTCATCTGGTGTTGTAAGAGCTAAAGGAATCTTAGAGTTAATACACAGTGATGTTTTTGGACCTGTGCCTGTTCCATCACTTGGTAAATCTGTGTATTATGTTTCATTTATAGATGATTTCTCAAGGAAAACTTGGATTTATTTCCTGCGTAAGAAATCTGAGGTTTTTAATAGATTCAAAGAATTTAAGGCTCTTGTAGAGAATCAAACTGAGAAGAAAATAAAAGTACTCAGAACAGATAATGGTGGAGAATTCTGTGAAAGTGAATTTGAGGACTTCTGTAAAACGTGTGGAATAGCAAGGCAAAAGACTACTCCATACACACCTCAACAGAATGGGGTTGCAGAAAGGATGAACAGGACATTGATGGAAAAGGCAAGGAGTATGCTCAGTGGTGCAGGGCTAGCACAACAATTCTGGGCAGAAGCTGTTGACACTGCGTGTTACCTAGTGAATAGGACACCCACATCAGCATTGGTTGACAAGACACCTCATGAGGTTTGGACTGGTAAGAAACCCTCTCTCTCTCATCTCAGAGTGTTTGGGTGTGATGCTTTTGTACATGTTCCAAAGGAGAAAAGGAGCAAGTTGGATAATAAAGCAGAAAAATGTATCTTCATTGGTTACAAGGATGGAGTGAAAGGTTACAAGCTGTGGAACCCAGTAAAAAGGCAAACAGTTTACAGTCGAGATGTGATCTTCAGAGAAGTTGAAAGCACTTCCAAGATTGAGGATGTACCAAAGGAAAAGGATTCAGAGAAGCTACACTTTGATATCAAGGATGAAAGAGGTGACTCTTTTGAGGAACCAGATTCGTCTGAATCAGATGAGGAGGCAGAATCGTCTGAATCAGATGAAGAGGCGGATCCACAGACTCCGGTATTGAGGAGATTTGACCGAGAAAGAAGGCAAGTTGAAAGGTACAGTCCCCCTGATTTTCGTTCTAATTTTGTGTTATCTATTACTGATGATGATCCTAGAACTGCTAAAGAGGCAATGGATTCAGAAGATAGTAAACTATGGAAGAAGGCCATGATAGAAGAAATGGATGCCTTGGACAAAAATGAGGCATGGGATCTGGTTGAGTTGCCAGAAGGAAGAAAGCCTATTGGAAGCAAATGGGTATTCAAGAAGAAGTTAAATGCAGCAGGTAAAGTGGAGAAGTACAAGGCTCGACTAGTTGCGAAAGGTTACTCCCAAATTGAGGGCATCGATTTTGGTGAGATTTTTTCACCTGTTGCAAAATTGACTTCTATTAGATTTCTTTTATCTATTTCTGCTGCTTTTGATCTTGAAGTAGAACAGATGGATGTAAAGACGGCTTTCCTACATGGAAATCTTAATGAAGAGATCTATATGAAGCAACCAGAACGGTTTGTGGTGAAAGGAAGAAAGGAGCTTGTCTGTAAGCTGAAAAAGTCTCTCTACGGTTTGAAACAATCTCCCAGAATGTGGTATCAAAAATTTGATACTTATATACTGGGACTTGGTTTCTCAAGAAGCAAAGCTGATCACTGTGTTTATTTTAAGCCAATAGGTGATCATTTTATTTATGTAATATTGTATGTTGATGATATGTTGCTAATTGGAAACAACAAAGAAATCATCAAGGATGTCAAGAATCAGCTGTCATCTGAATTTGACATGAAAGATCTTGGTGCTGCAAATTTCATTTTGGGCATGGAAATAAAAAGAGATCGTGAAAACAGGAAACTCTGGTTAAATCAGAGGAAATATGTTGAAACGATATTGAAGAGATTTAATATGCAGGAAAGCAAACCAGTGAAGGTGCCCATTCCTGTAGGTGTAAGGTTATCTGCAGAACAGTGTCCCACTACACAAGAAGAGGTAGAGGACATGTCTCATGTTCCATATGCTAGTGCAGTTGGCAGTCTGATGTATGCCATGGTCTGTACTAGACCAGATATAGCCCATGCAGTGGGAGTTTTGAGTAGATACATGTCAAAACCAGGAAAGGAACATTGGACTGCAGTAAAAAGGGTCTTCAGGTATTTGCGTGGCACTACAGATTCTGCAATCTGCTACCAAGGAAGACCCGGTCTAAACAGAGAGATAGATATACAAGGATTTGCTGATGCTGACTGGGCTGGAGATCTTGATCACAGAAGATCTACAAGTGGCTACGTTTTTAATCTATTTGGAGGAGCAATCAGTTGGATGAGTAGAAGACAAGCTGTAGTTGCACTCTCAACTACAGAAGCTGAATACATGGCAGCTACCCATGCAAGTAAGGAAGCTGTATGGTTGCAAAGATTGTGTTCAGGTATTGGTTTTGTTCAGAATGCAGTAAAAATTGGTTGTGATAGCTCAAGTGCAATATTTCTGGCAAAGAACCCTGCTTATCACTTGAGGACAAAGCACATTGATGTGCAATACCATTTCGTCAGAGACATGGTTGAACAGAACAAAGTGTTGCTGGAAAAGGTTGACACTTTGGTAAATGTTGCAGACTCTTTGACAAAGTCTGTGAGTACTCAGAAGTTCTCTTGGTGCAAAGAGAACATGGGCATTGTTGCCCTGAATTGTTGAAGTCATAAATTTCTCCTGTATGTGAAGAGAACAACAAGTGGGAGAATGTTGGGTATGTTATATCTCTTCACATGGTCGCTGCGTGTACAACACGATCCCTACGGCACCTTCGATTCGCCTGCGCCGGGCGCGTCCGGAGGGGGGGGGTTTAGAGGGGGGGGTAGCCCGACAGGGCCCACCCCCTTCGTTTCGGACCGTTAGGTTCCGAAACGACACGGAGGGGGCCGTTAGGCCCCCGGAGTCCGCGCGGAGCGCAAAATTTTTTTGGGTTGCTTTTTGCTTTTTCGCGTTTTTCGACCCATTGTAGTCTAATCTAATTCCGGTAAAAGGAATTAGGGTTGTAACCTAATTCGGGTAAACGAATTAGGGTTTTAGATGCTGCAGAATACCATTTATTGTATTGTACATGTAAAAATAAACATATAATGAAAAAGGAGCTATGCGGCTCTAAGTTTTGCTGGTTTTTCCCGGTTAAGGGTTTCCAGGTGAAAATCTCTGTGTAATGTGTGTGCCATTGTGTATTGTCTGTAAATGCTTAAGAATCGATATATGTTTGTACTTCACTGTTAAGGTTTAAAACTTACACCAATTATGAAGAAGCAATGGAAAAGAAAGAATGGAAGGATTCCATGGTCGAGGAATACCAATCAATAATGAAGAATGATGTTTGGGATGTTGTCCCAAGACCTGAAGGGAAGTCTGTTGTGACTTCTAAATGGATCTACAAGATCAAGCATGCTGCAGATGGCAGCATAGAGAAATATAAAGCAAGATTTGTAGCTTGTGGCTTCTCCCATAAAGAAGGGATTGACTATGAAGAAACCTTTGCTCCTATAGCCAGATACACTTCCATCAGATCAGTACCTGCTCTAGCTGCAGTGATGAAATGGAAGATACACTAGATGGATGTCAAGACAACTTTCTTGAATGGTGTAGTCGAGGAGGAAGTGTATGTGGAGAATCCACTTGGTTTTGAGACACATGACAGGAAGTCAGATGTGTGCAGACTGAAGAAAGCCTTGTATGGCTTGAAGCAAGCTCCTAGGACGTGGTATGGTAGGATGGATGGCTTTCTATCCAATTTAAGCTTTACCAAGAGTAAAGTAGATTCCAACCTTTACTACAAGGTTGAGGAAGGCAATCCAATGATATTACTTCTGTATGTGGATGACCTGTTTGTTACAAGAGAAGATAGTTTGATTGCGGACACCAAGAGGAAGCTTGCTGCTGAGTTCAAGATGAAGGACTTGGGGATGATGCACTATTTTCTAGGCATGGAGGTGTGGAAGAGTGCAAATGGGATCTTCCTTGGACAAGGGAAGTATGCAGTAGAGATCCTGAAGAGGTTCGGGATGATGGACTGCAAGGCCATGGCCACACCTATGGCATCGAACCTGAAGCTTCTCTTTGATGCTTCATCTAATCCGGTTGATGTCACAATGTATCGTCAAATGATTGGATCCTTGATGTACCTGACGAACACGAGACCAAATGTTTGCTTTGCCGTGAACACATTGAGCCAGTTCCTGACTGATCCGAGAGGTGTTCACCTGGTTGCTGTAAAGCATATTATGAGGTACCTGAAGGGTACAGTTGACTATGGGCTCAATTATGATGTGAATCAAAAGTTTAACCTGCAGGGTTATGTTGATTCAGATTGGGCAGGCAGTGCTGCAGATAGGAAGAGCACATCTGGGTGCTGCTTCAGTATGGGATCAGGTGTGATCTCTTGGTTTAGCAGGAAGCAATCTTGTGTAGCATTGAGTACAGCCAA
Organism: Larix kaempferi; assembly: GCA_027924585.1. NCBI lineage: Eukaryota > Viridiplantae > Streptophyta > Pinopsida > Pinales > Pinaceae > Larix > Larix kaempferi. The sequence continues at coordinate 79,245,923 of BSBM01000001.1, forward strand.
AGCAGTGTATGTTGCAGCATGTTTGGCTAGTTGTGAGGCAATATGGCTCCGAAAGCTACTGTCTGAGTTATTTGATCTCCCGTTGGAGGCTACTGGTATCTTTTGTGACAACCAGAGTTGTGTGAAGCTGTCTGAGAACCCGATGTTCCACAACAGGTCGAAGCACATCGAGATCAAATATCACTATATCAGGGATGTGGTGCAGAGATGAGCAATGAAGCTCCTGTATGTTGCGATGGATGATCAGGTTGCAGATGTACTAATGAAACCACTAGCTAGAGGGAAGTTCGAGTACTTCAGAGAGAGGCTTGGTGTTCTTCAGATTGATGACACTTCGAGGAAGAAGTGATGGACACATCAACTGGAGCCATTCCAAGCATGGTGAGAGGAGGATCCTTCCCATGGTTGTGGATGTAAGCGCTGGATGATGAGCATCAGGATGATGCTCTAGTTACTGCTCTATATATGCATCATGTTGGATGCTTTGATCAGTGTGATCATGTATTTGTATATGCATCATGTTGGATGCTTGATATGATTGGTTGGATCATGTATATGTATATGCATAATGTTGGATGCTTGTTATGATCAATAGATCATGGATTTCTATGCATCAGATGAATATATTGTTTGATCAGGATGATCACAGATGACGAGCTTCAGGATGTTGCTCCAGATGATATGCATCAGGTTGATGCTATGATGATGATCAGGATGATCACAGATGACGAGCTTCAGGATGTTGCTCCAGATGATATGCATCAGGTTGATGCTATAATGATGATCAGGTTGATCATGTGATGATGTACATAAGGATGATGTATGGTGAGTATCGGTTTGATACTCTGTGGCCGTGGATAGGTTGTGTAGGTAGCATAGAAAAGGTCCTTTAAAATCTGGATAGGTAGAGCGGTGTGCTCGTAACATCCTGGGATGCTCTATCGAGATCCAGACAGGTAGAGCGGTGTGCTCGTAACATCCTGGGATGCTCTAAGTAGGTTTTGCTATAGTTTCGCATAGAAAATATCCTTTAAAATCCGGACAGGTAGAGCGGTGTGCTTGTAACAGCCTGCGATGCTCTATCGAGATCTAGACAGGTAGAGCGGTTTGTTCGTAACAGCCTGGGATGCTCTGAGTAGCTTTTGCAAAAGTCCACATAGAAAAGATCCTTTAAAATCCAGACAGGTAGAGCGGTGTGCTCGTAACAGCCTGGGATGCTCTATAGAGATCTAGACAGGTAGAGCGGTTTGCTTGTAACAACCTGGGATGCTCTGAGTAGGTTTTACGAAAGTTCACATAGAAAAGATCCTTTAAAATCCAGACAGGTAGAGCGGTGTGCTCGTAACAGCCTAGGATTCTATATCGAGATCCAGATAGGTAGAGCGGTTTTCTCATAACATCCTAGGATGCTCTGAGTAGGTTTTGTGAAGGTCAACATGTAAAAGATCATGGGAGATCCGATAGGTTGAGCAGTGTGCTCGTAATCAGTCCTAGGATGCTCTTTTGAGGTTTTGTTGAGGCACGTAATCAGTTTTGAGTATTCCACAGTATGTCCGGTGATGATGAAGACCTACAGGTGGTGGGCCTACATCCAATATGAAAAAGGACTGGCTCTATAGAACTTCCTATGACGAGTAGATTCATAGATTGATTGAGATAGCAGCAACAGTGATGATGACGATGATTCGAGGATGATGATTTGCTGATGATGATCCAAAGAAGAAGACTTGTGTTAGCAGATCTATGTCGAGAAATACCTTCCTAGTTAAGAGGGAGTGTTGATGTATATGTAACTTCATAATGTATTTCATCTATGTATTTTATTGTACTCCTATAGAGATGTATTATTCCTCTATATGGAAGTGTCGTCATTTGTATTGACAAGTGTCGCAAGTGTCGTAACTTGCCGATGGGTTATTAGACCACCATGTGTGGGGTTGGCTCTGATTAAGTTAACCTAGGGTTATTAGGCTGAGTTAGACAAGTTGGCCCCATAGGTTTATTAGGCTGTTCAGAACAAGTATAAATAGAGAGAGAGATCTCTCTATTTGATCACTTCATTACTCACTCATCCATCACTCGGAAAGTGGCGCACATGTGAGGAGGGGGATCAACTGCTAGGAGGAGACTATCTCTGTGTACTTGGGTTGTACTTTGGTTGTATCATTGCTCTATCTATCTCTGAGGAAGTTGTGGGGTTTTTCACCTTAGGGTTTTCCCCACGGAAACTCTGTGTGTCTATTGTCTCTTATGTTTGCATCTTGTGATGATTGATATGCTTGCTATGATTGATATGCATTGATATATTGTACATGTTATTCTCTCAATAAAGATCCTAGAGTATATTGAATTAATGCTAAAAAATTAACAGAGGAGTTAACAACATTATTTATGAATTATTTCTTAGGTTTTTAGATTTACATGAATCAAGTGAGCAAAATTAATTCAATTCACAAAATATTTAGCTACATAACCAAGTACAATATTGTTTATAAATGTTGAAAATGAGTCATGCAAGCAACTCAAGCATTGATAGCACTTTGAATAATGATCCATATAATTGAATGTTAATGCAAGTTGTATGTTTTGAAATGAATGTTTGGGAATATTTAGTTTAATTAGTAGACACATTGTTCTAATTGGAAGACCACAAGTTACCACTAAGTGTAACAATTACATTTGGTTATTGTAGACTTTTATGTTGTCACATTTTACATTACGAAGGGTATCTTATTGATATATAATAAAATGAGTTTCCTATTCAATTGCATTTTCTAATGTCATAAAATGTTACATTGTTGAAATATATGGATGATTACATATTGTACAATGAACATATATGTAATTGGATGGTATAGCATATTAATCTAATCATTATATTAAAACACAGTAATTAAAATTAAAATATCAATACTATTATAAAAATGATTTGATTATGATTTTTCCTTAACTTTCATAGTGTGAGTGAATCAGTACGCATTGGTGTTTTTTAAGGTATTCAACAAAATAGTGTATATATTTATTATAAAGGCACACACATTGGTGATATATATATAATAGCAATGATGTTATCTATTACATAGTCATCGATGTGTATTTTTGCACCATTATCATATATGCGTATGTGATCAATGCTGACACAAGTGAGTTACCTATAATTATAAACTCGATGCTATTAATTATATTTAAATTGTATCCAACACTTCTATGATACATATAGAACACACTAGTGTTATTAAACACATATAATGCACTAGGAATTTATATAAATGAAAATCATCGGTGCATCGCGTCATCATCGTGCATTGCATCTAAATTCTACACACTAGTGTTATCATGTAACTAAATGCACCATTGCTATGAATTATAATCATGCATTGGGGTTATATGGTCGTAGGTTCAAATCTGGAGGGGGGGAGTGTATGTACACCTTTTTAGATTTTAGAAGTTACATTCTACATAGAGGAGGGTCATGTCCCACAAACAAGGGGTTCTCATTCACCAAATTGGTGTTTGGCTTGGTTGTGACCTTCAAAATATATTATTATTATTATAAATGAAATGCATGGGTGTATCAAATATAAATGATATCCATAAGTGTATTCTAGTTAAAAACTCATATGATATAACCTACGACCACCCAACTTTTTTTAGTTCTAAACGGTATTTACTAAAACGTCTGTAAAAACTTATGTTAGTAGCAATAAAGGCTTTAGTGGATTTTTTTTATAAATAATTTTGTTCAACTTTATAACATTAAAAATCTCTGCAAAAACCTTCACTATAACATGTTTTCATTGTATATTTTTAACAAAAAACAATACATATCATTATAAGGTGAAACATAGTAATGTGGAATATTACTTTGTAAGAAAAAACAAATTTTATTTATTTGAAATATCTATAAAATAAGTTAAGAGAGGAAAATAAAATGATTAATGAAGATATATTTAAATATAAGGGCACAATACTTAGGAGGCTGTATAGGAAAGTGAATTTGAAAGGAAAGCAAGGAAGTTTTTTGAAATAGTAAAAATAGATTTGAGAACAACATATAACTGCATGATTTTATTATCAAATACAAAATTTAAAAAAATCATGAAATAAAGAGGCAATGGAATGAGGCAATGAGGCCTTTTGTCTCAACGAAAGAGTTTGCAGAGAAAAAACAATAATTGCCAATCCTAAGTTTTGCAGAGAAAAAACAATAATTGCCAATTTTAATTTTTTATTTTAAGGAATTAAAGATAAAAGTTTGCAGGGTTCTTCAAATATAAAGCTTATTGACATGGAAAATGTTGTTTAAAATGTTTAACTTATATCTCTAACGGATAAAAACTATGAGTACTTATCTAGTAGATGTACTTACATGATAATTACCTCTTAATAATATGCTAAAGCGCATAGTAAAATTCTATAAGCTGTAGATGAAAAAAGCACATGTTCAAAGAGATCTCTAGCAATTATTCAAACAAGATCTTTGGACCATGTGCCAAAAGCACATTGATGAGGTTATTAGAGTAATCTAGGCCCTTACCATTTGCATCAATATACTTGAGTAAGCATATATACAAACAATAAACCTAGGCCATGAGATTGAAAATCTATAGGCAGCGGTAAAAGAAATTATTTGTAATTATAATTATTGATTAATATTCAAAGCCATAATTAACAATTGACAGTAGTGATGATTTGAAAATACAAAGACTGAATGCCAATGTTTGAATTATAGCATGGAAACTCTTTAGATAGGTGCAACTCTTATCACCGCACCTCTATACACGTTGAATCTTTGCCATATTCCATGACTCCAATTCCTAAAAATAATGTATTCGATTGGATTAACAAGAGAATTAAGAACAAGAAATAGAGAGAGAAAATAATCACCATCTTCTGCTAGGCATTCAGTGATGTACACAATTTGGAATGAGTGTGACCAAAGTAATAATGCTTGGACATAAGATTTTCTAAATATAAATAAATGTTAATTATGAACATCGAAGTATAGTGCATGCACATAGTAATACAAGGAATTTTTGTGGAGAACACCCTTTTGGCTTATAAAACTCCCATTGCCAAACAAATTCTATGTTTTACTAAATCTTTCTCTTCTTCCATATCTATGTAATTTTCTTCAATAGTTTCATTTAAGGCTTCTTTCTTTGTTAATAATACCTGAAAAGATGTAATTTTTTCCATCTCCGAGTACCGACACAAAATCCACAACTTTGACATTTCCCATGTGGATTTTCATATGGATAAACTGCACAAAAACAATGTTAATATGACCAAGAAAAACCTCAACATAGTTGATGACGTACATGATTTGGGTGAAGAGCAAATCTGATTGTTTTTTTTAGAGGAAATTATGTCAAATTTTTTTCACAAGATATGTGGCTTTAGTTTCTTCTTATTTTTTAGTCAACAGATTTCAAGTTTTCATCTGTAATAGAAATACATAGCCATAACCCATCCATCTTCAACATTAAGGTCTTTATGAGGTCCAAACCCAATCCTTAACTGTGTAGCCCCTGATACCCACCCAACAAGCCCCATCCCTACTTACCCTTACCCATAAATTAGTACACCCAATTACATAACCCTTCATCCCTTTCCTACTACTTACTAACTCCTTACCTTATAAGCACTACCCCTAAATACATATCCTAACCTCTATCTTGAATCATAGAACCTTTATCCTAATTGAATGGAAAGGGTAAAAAAATAAAATGCATGGAATGGATGTTATAAATATGTCCATAAAGTAAAGAAAAGGAAGCCAAGCCAAGCCAAGTTAAGTAATATTAACTCACTCAATGTGTGTGAAAATGTGGATGAGAACAATAGTATGTTGAAGTAAGCATCAACATGCATCATATGCACCAACACCTCCCTATAAGCGTAACTTAGGTGGGCATGTGACAATGAAGAAAATAGTCCTAACAATTATGAATAAATATTAGGTACCCATGTACCAAATGATCCACTTGAGAAGAACAATCGAAGGAACCATAGGAATTAAGAATGTTTGAGAAGAGATGCAACCTTGGCTGATGGTTAGCTTTTTCAACCAAAAATGTAGCAGTTAGCACCATTGTTCATCTCACTAATGACCACAGTATTGGGAGTGAATGTTATTAACCTAAACCCAATCCTTAACTCCGTAGCCCCTAATCTCCACCCAACAAACGCCATGCTTTCTTACTCTGACCCTTAACTCCCTTGCACCTAATTACATAATATGCTTTCCCACATCAGGAGTTAGAATAAAGTTATCAGTTATCAATGAGTTAAACCTTGATGTTTATTTCAAAGATTTCTCGAAGTTATCCATCCATTTCTCAACCCATCAAAAATCCTGCATACACCTGCTTCAAAGTATAACCCCTCAGTTATTGTTGAAAAGCAAGAAAATGACTACTAAAGAGAATTATTACACGAAAGTTGCTTAAGAGCAAAATAACCTCTCAATGATTTACCGCAATGTCTCTGTAATGAGAAATATCACTAGCAAGACATCCATTTATGACAATGGAGGGAAATTTAGGAGGTAAACACAGTTTCCACCAGGTAATGGTTAATATTAAAAAAGCAATTACATCAACATGGAGTTTTTAGAATCTCAACAGCTATGTGGCCTACAAGGACATGGACAAAGCAACCGATATAGCAACACAAAGCAATTCCAACACTCACCATCGTTAATTGACCACCAAAATGCTCCCCTAATAATGTGAACGATCGTGGAATTCAAATTTCCCAAAAAATAATACAAAATGTAAATTAAGTTACCCATAGCAAATGAATATTAAGGCATGCACTTACAATAGGTATTATTCAAGTGTAATGTTTAAACAAGTGTTTGTAGATGAAAGTGAAATGTAGGAAATATTAACTTGGGTTACAATAATTTCACTTGAAGAAAGTTTCCTTAACTTTTCAAAAAGGTAAGCATTGGCCTTGAGCAAAGAGATTCTTCTAAAGGTTAAGGCTTGAAAAACCCTTTCTGAATTAGTATTAGTGATGACTAGTGTTGAACTTTATTAATGTAATTTCCAGCAATAGTGAACATGCAACATGAGTAAAGTAACTTGAAATTTAGCTGAAATCAATAACAAGTTATCAAGAGTTACATTAGACAATGCCAAAATAAGTTAAGGGCTAAAATTCAATTCAAAGAGAATAATATTCCTACACAAACAAATACAAGCAATCATCTATTTAGTTTGTTTGAGTCTTTTCCCTAGACACTCCTTATATTAGGTTTGTTCGAGTTTTATGCCTAGACACTCCTTATAGTTTCTACCTCCCATGTGTGGGACACTCCTTATAGTTTCTACCTCCCATGTGTGGGACAAAGCAAATCAATCATTGTATACATATTAAAATTTCAAGGGAGATTCCAAGTGGTATGCATGGACATAATAAAGACAATATTTTTTTTTAAAAGAAATGGTACATATATGATATTTTATAGAAGCAAGAACATATCCATAATAATGTTATCTAATTTAATTTTCAATAGTATTATTCTATTTTTTATAATTCCAGCGACAAAAATGCTACATGGTATTGTTGTTTAAGATTGATCTGGCATTGATGATAGATGACTTCTACTTCGTAGTATGGGCATCACTTTTCAAGTTACCTTGATCTTACCATCTTGTTGATTTCATTACAAACGAATTCAAGTGCCCTTCATGGAATATATGTTTGAGAGCTTTAAAGTGTTTTTTTTTTAATTTTTTTTTTATAGATTTTCTTTTTAATCTCTCTTCGTCTTAAATAATTTTTGGAGTTGACATGAATCTATGTCAAATTAAATCCAAATCATTTACCTTGTTTTCTTATTAATGCTTAATAATTTTGAAGTTAAAGATAAATTTGTGTTAAGATTAAATGCATGAAGGTCTAAAGCATTGTTGATGTGAAGTTTTCCTAGTTATTAATATTGTAATATTCCATTATCAAATATCCATAGCTGATGTAGGTCAATTCTTGTTGGTGTCTAATTAAAATTGAAAGTAAAAATGTGTAACGGATGGACACATACTACCTAGATATCCAAAAGTAATACTAAAAATCAAACTTTCAAACTCAACTCCTTTCTCTAAATAATTTCCAAGCATACTTCAAGTAGCATAGAGATAAAAAATAGATCCATTCTTCCTCTTGCACTAAGGCATAATAAATACTGCAATTTTGAAATAGTTTGAGGAGTATATCAGAAAAATCCAAGTTGTTGCTTTGAAGTTCCACTGAAAATTTTATTCTGTATGCTCTTTATAAGCAACTGTTGGGAAGTGCAATAATTGCACTTGTGTGTTAAAACCCCGATGTTTTTCTTTTAACTTAATTGTCTACAATACTTCACCTATCATGTCTAGATAATCGACTAGATTTTATATGGAGAAAAAGCCACAATCTCAACAATTTTGTACATGTTATATCTTCCCAAAAGACTCGTGCCTAGAAAATCTCAATCCTATTGTTAGAGGAAAGAATCTAAGTGTAGGCAAACTAAAGTCCATAAAATTGCAAATGTTTAAGATGACGAGTCTTTTTTATTCCAAATAATTTTGAGTGCAAAAGAAGATATATTATCATAAAAAAGGATGGAACAAAGAAATCTAGTGGTGGAATATCTCACACAAGGATAACAATTTGCGAGGGTGAAGTAGATTTTTTGGAAAAGCATGCCAAATCACTGGACTATACCCATGGAAAAGGAGAGTAGATGGGTCATGTATATGTAGTAATTGTAAACATGGAGAAGAGGATGCATACTACATTTGCTTTAAATGTGTTGCTTCAATGGCTATTTGGAACCTTTTTGAAGCAGGCCTATATTATCCCAGAGAAGGAGGGAACATTGTTAATGAAGTTATTTTGAAGCAATCCCCTACTCTCCTTAAATCGAGAGATTTGAAGTTTATAAGTGCTAACAAACTAAATTTGATATAGACACTTTTTTTAATCTTTAGAAATGTTTCTAGACTAATCTCATATTGAATTTATATATTCAACACATAGTGGTTAACTTCATTTGGATTTGTGATCTCTATTGTTTGAGCTTCGTGAAACAAATTGAAACAACACCCAATGTTGAGAAAATTGCAGAGAAGAAAAATTGGTGATTAGATTTGAAGCTTGAACATGATGATGGCCAAATTTGGGTTGCATGTGCAGAGGTAAATTTTTTATCATATATGATACATTAAAACATGTTGATTGTGATAGTCTCACAAACTACGATAATGAGGCTCTTGTTGTTGGTCATATCAGATTCAGTAAAACTAACTTCCACATAGGCTAGAAATATCATTGGGGGGACAAGTTCTAGTCAACACATGTTAGTGCATGTCAACATCGTGCAACACACACCAAAAACACTAAAAGTTGGCATCAACATATGTCAATAGTTTTGGAATGGAAGTAGTGGACAATGTAATCTGCCATTTGTCAACATGGTAGTGCCTCCCAACATTACTAATTTGCCAACTAATTCTTATATTTTTATTATCTAATAACTTTGTAAATATTCCATTAGTTCGAAGGTTTTGTTGGTTAGTGAATGATTGATAGAGAAAGATTGAAATTTAAATAATGTACAATACCTTTGGGCTAATGCACAATACCTTTTGGTCAATATATAGGAAATGTCATTCCTAATAAGAAAATTTCTTTCATGGAGACCTTTGAAGTTGACAACAAGGTTACTTCCAAATAAAAAAAGAAACTCTTAATGACAATGGAAGGAAGTCGAATGAAGAAAAAACTAAACCCTCAAGCATTTGAAACTATCACAACACTTGAGGAGCCAAGTGGTCAAATCCCATTATATGTTTTAACTTGACAATTGTAGTGCATGGAATTATGGTAAATCAAATCCCATTATGTGTTTTCATTGTAACAATAAGGGATACAAGAGAACATAATGCAAAGAATGGGAGACATGTTTCCTTTTCATGGAAAGACTAATCACAATTTTGTTGCATGTTGACGGAAGAAAGAATTTGACAAATGATTCATGTGCTTTTTGAAAAAGAGAATCTCACATCCCCATTGTGGGCCATTTCATTAGCAACATACCTACATTCATCCCTGTGCCATATTATGCAAATCCTTATTGAATTATATCTTCTAGGAGAGGCTAGAGGTGAGGATAATCATAAGTCTATTTGGGGGAGCAAGGTGGCTGGATGGTATGAATGGATAAATTCCTTAAATCAACTAATCAACTAAGCAAAGTATCACATTTATCTCTATGAAATTTGGGGATTGATTCTGATTTTTGTATTATCTTGCAAATGTACTTTGATTGTCCATTCTATTGTAATGGTTATTTGGAAAATGGTTCTATGGCCATAAGTTGATTTAGGATCCAAGTTGAAAAAGAGGGATTGGACCTATTCTAAAATTAGCACACAATCCGTGTTCCTCTCGCATATGAACCTTGAAGCTTAATTTCATGTGCTAAGTCTTTAATATCTTCATGGAATCTATCCACATAGTATTTACTTGATGACACATCATTATCTTTCTAAGCAAAGATACTTCACTTCAAGATGAATAAAATATCTCTACGTGAAGATATGGCATGCCACACCCATGCTTCCACTTAAATGACTCCTAAAAACCTAAAAAATCCAATTTCCTTCTAATAGAATTATAGGCATAATACAACATATACCAATTACGAAAAACAACAAAACACACCCTCGAAGCCGAAGGTACTATACTACTACTAAGACAATTTAAGCAATTTAACCATGGGTAAATCACTCATAGAGATAGAGGGTGTTACGTTGAGGTAGCTTGAGAGAGAGAGAGAGAGAGAGATGGCATATGACCAGCCTAAATTCTTGATTCCTACCATTTTTATTTTCTAAGTTTAGCCATTAGTAATGGCTTCTTGAAATATTTACACCTAAATTAATAGTATTGAAAATTAGAGGGATATGAACTACAACAAAATACACAAATTTATAAGGATGATTTTCCATTGGTTTTATGGGTGAGGTCATAAATTTAATGGCCTCAAAAGTGGCAATGGGGTCATAAAAAATGTGCTCATGCAAGAATGCGTGTGCACTTTTAAAAACACATGTGCGTTCCTAATTTTCTAGGTTTGGAGATTCTTGAATTGCCAACAAGAATGCTAAGCCATTCTTTAAGATCATGCATGTGTTCCTAAAGTGCACACACGTTAGGAATGCACATACATGCTTTCTTGTTTATTTTTTTAAATAGGTTTTGGCCAGTCTATTTTCCCCAAAGACCACACCATAGGTTTTGGAGGCGGTTGAACTATATTGTTCAAATTAGAGTTCCTAAGGAGTGAATCAACCACTCAGGGGACTGCTACCTTCATCTTCATTGGATTCCAAGTAAGTATGTTCCTTTTTATTTGTTTTTTAATTCCTTTTTGTTTAAAACTTAAACAAACAACTAAACCTAAATTTGTGAACTAAACCTAATTTTTTTTATTATCAAATTGCACCATAACTAATTACGATGGATCTCAGAGATGACACAAACCAATCACCACCACACCAAGATGCACCAAACATGAACCCTAAACCACAAAATGTTAACATGAAAATTGATTCAGAGAGCCAATTATGCACATTGATCATGGTAGCAAACCAACAACTATTGATTTGGCTGAAAATATTCCTCAAATAGTTGCCATGACATCAAGAAAGATGGCGTCCATGAAATTCCAGACTTGTAGATCAGCTGGAAGATAAATAAAAGGAAGGGATTGTTGTGGAGCAATGCCCACCTGCAGAGATGGAAGATTAAAGCCAGTAGGAGCAGCTTGTGGAAGCCAAAGGACTTGATCCTGAAAGTTCAAAGTAAAGAGATGAAATGCAGAATAGACCTGCCACATTGTGTGAATTTTGGACATGTGTAAAGTGGGTATTTATTCCTAAGTATTGGAACACCGAGGACGGTGTTATTCCAAGGGGAGGGGAATGTCACATCCCCACCTTGACCCTATTGCATTAAAATGTAAATGATGTATTATTGTTATAAAAATCATGGTGAGGAGCTCAAGGCCAAGGCCCCACCATCGATTTATTGATGCATTTGGTTTGCATGCTAGCCAGGCACATTGGAATTTCAAACATCATGTAAATATGCATTTTAATAAAATACCCACAACTAGCTATGCAATGCAATAAGAGATGGGGGTATGATTTGACAAGGAATTGGGAGGGAAATATTCAAACCCTATCAAGTCAAGCCAAGTGTCAATGAGAGAACCCATCAAACCCTCAACTACACATGTTGAATTTTGTACCTAATCATTCATTTCTCCCAAGAATTGGTTGAGAAAGTTAATGCCTTGGGAATGGAGAGGTATGGCTGTCCAAATTCAAGTATGGACAAGCCACCCTTCATGGAAAAATGTGTTTTTTGCTTCTTGGGCAAGAAAACAGCCATGAATTGCTCCCCAAGCCATTACCCATCAATCAGTTTTGCCTCTTTCACGTTTTTGGAGCTACCTGGTCATTTTTCTCCATGGATTTCCTGTGTTTTCCATCATCTTTCAAGCTCGGAAGGGCGTTTTTGCTTTGGTTACCAGTGGGGAAGAGAACAGATTGATTTGGGGGTTTCCTGGAGGTAGTTTTGGCCATTGGAATGCCCATAATCTGGGGAATAAATCGTTTTTCTCCGTGTGGTCGAATGGCCCTTCTCACAGTCTGTTTTTGGTGTGCCACGATTTGGGGAAAGTCCATGGCCATCGTGTTTGTAAACCCGATTGCTAAAAATGTGTATCCATGCCCAGTTCTTGTTTTTGTTGTGTGTAAGAGAATGTGGGGGTTGAGATGGGTATCCATTGCTTTGGTTGTGTATGAGCTTGAATGTCCCATTTCCTTGTAAGAATCATGCCCAGCTCGAGGGTGGCAGTTGTGTTGAGAGAATTGATGAACACAACTGGCCTATGGTTGGGTGGAACGTTGTAGCGACATAGCTAGTTGTTTGGGACAACATTACATCAAGATGAGTATTTTCTTATGTGTAATTACTTCTGCAAATGTATTAATTTGTTGATTGTGTTAAATTAAATGGCATCATGGAATGTGTGTGGATGATGTTAATCCGCTGTGCATGTTTGTTTTAAATTGCATCTGCACACTTTTGATCTTTTTTATTGTTGTGAATTTAATGAATGGGCCGAGTTATGTAAAATCCCCAGATTGGCATCATGTTCCCTTCCTGGAATTGGATAGATGGGAGGGTACGTGACACTCCCTGTAATAATAGGGAGGTGCCTCTATATTTCCTTAGGAAATTATGGGTAGAGTTTGTGTTAGGTCATCATGTCAACTAATTTGACATTTTCAAGGGCTGGGTCACAAGATAGAGAGAATGCTAGGTGTAACCCATTGCTAGGTCCTCGTCCTTCTATGCAAAGTCCTACCCCATCCCATCCAATATCCACCGATAGGGGAGGGCATTACCCAGACCCAAGCATCCCTATCTGTTGTGACTTGTAGATTTGTGCAAGATAGTAGTTTCATAACATTATCCTGTGAGGAGCGAGCTTCAAGTGATGTTGGGGGAGGAGTTGGGAATTCATACCTACAGTAGGGTCTAACCAAGAGAGACAACATGGATCCTCACATGAGCCTCATAGACGTTCAATTTGTGGGAATAGTTGTTATGGGGAAATGGATGATGGCATAACTGAGAATTTTATGCAAGAGGTTAGTATGTTGAACATCAATTTCTTCTTCCTTGATTATGTATATTATTATATTTTCTCTGTAATTATATCTAATTCTATGATGTTTACAATTGTTACACCTAGATAGTACACCTATCACCCTAGGTGATGCATAAGTGTTAGTTTCTACCATTGATGCATTATAAGGATTAAGAACGATATAAGTTATAAGATTAAGAGTTATAGAGGTTTTCATTATATGGATTAGGGATTAAATTAAAGGGTTACGGGATATAAATATTTTAGCAATAAATTATTATAAGAGTTATAAGTTATATTGGCTAGGGTTATAAGGATTATTTATCTAGGGGTTAGGGGTGATAGCAATTTAGGGATAGGGGTCATTATAATTATAAGGGTTGAGGGTTATTAGTATTATGCATCATGTTATTGGTTACAGAGGTTAGGAGTTATGGGTGATAAATTTTCAAGGTTATAAGTGCTAAACTTTAGAATAGGTAATGATTATAATGGTTAATGGTTAATGAGAGAGGTTATAGGTGTTATAGTTTAGAGGTTAAAAGGGTTAATATCTACATAGTTTTAAGATATATTAAGTTCTATAATTGTTAGAGTTTATAGGGGCTACATGTAGGGAGTTATAATAGGTAAGGGTAAGGATGATAGAAGTTAAAAGTTAAGGGTTATAAGCATTGAAGGTTAGTGATTATAAGTGTTCAAGGCTATAATGGTTAAGAGTCATATGGATTATAGACAATTAGAATTACGGGGTATAGTAGTTAGGTGTTATAATGGATACACGTTATATGGGATATGGATAGAGGGTTAGGGTTGAAGGGTTATACAATTTAGGGATTATATATAGTTGAGGTTATATTATGAACTATATCTCTTAGGAGTTAGATATAATTAGAGTATTCTAAGTTATAAGTTATATGGATTAAAAGTTTAAGGTTATATGGTTTAGGGGATAAGGGCTTATACATGGTGGCATGCTAGTGGTTATAGAGTTTATAGGGGTTAATATTAATGGTTAAAAGTGTATAGGATTAAGGGCTTATAATGATTAGGGGTTATATGTGTTAAGCATGATATTAGGGGTTATAAGGTTTAGATCTATAAAGATCAAGATTTATAAGGGTTAGTAGTTATGATTTATAAGGGTTATAAGTTAAGGATTATGGGGGATAACGGTTATAATGTTACTATTATTTAAGATTTAAGGGTTATAATTTCATAAGTGTTAGAGATGGAAACTTGTAGGGATTAGAGTTGTAGGTTAAAGTGTGAAGGGGTTAAATGGGTTACTAGAATTATAAGGTTTAATGTTAAAAGGTTATGGTTTACTGGGGATTGGGGACTACAAACCATGTGTATTTGAGTTTATAAATCTTTGCGATAGTAAGAGTTAAGAGTTATAAGGGTTTCGATGTTGGTGTTTCAATGGTACTATGAGTTACTGATATTATTAGATATGGTTTAGAGGTTATCTTAAGGGATATATTTTTTAAGAATTAAAGGTTATGTGTTATCAAGGTTATATTAGGGATTGATGGTTTAACTTACATTAATTATAGTAAGGGTTATATGTGAGAGGAGTTACATGGTTTAATATTTATGGCTCATAGGAGATAATTATTACAGTGGTTGTAACAATCTTGTGTTGGGGATTATATGTGTTATAAGGATTATATGTTATAAGTGTAAGTGGTTATAGAAATTAATGATTAAAATAATTATGAAACTTAACCATAGGAAAGTTTTGATTTCCCCTGGTTCTAGAAGCACAAAAAAAGAGGTATCTCTCTTATGTGCAGACAAGGGATATTGCATCAAGTGTGGAGTGAACCACTAGGTAGGTACGAGGGTGACATGTGTACTCGTAGCCTAACTTGATGTGGATCAGAGAGGCTGATTCTTTGATTGTGAGAGGAATGTGAGATGGTTTAATCTCAATTTTGGGGCCAAGATTGATGAATCATGTAGTTGAAGAGAATTCCTAGAGAACCGGTGGTTATAGAAGCTAAGGACCCATGCAATCCAGTAGATGGATTCTTTTTATATGGACGCCAATGACAAGGAGGCACGACAGATGACGAGCATGGAAAATTGAGAATATGTAGCAACAGATGGTGATGGTGCAGTCACCATGACACACATGAAAAAAAAATGTTATAATGGATTTGAAAATTGTAATTGCATGTAAATGGGCATACTGTTGTAAGACCTGGTTAGGCATGCATACCCTTGGTAACTCACCAATAAATTATAGGTAGACCTAGGTGATAGAGGAGCATCCTTGGTAACTCATCGGTAAAGTCATGCAGACCTAGGTGATAGGCGGCATGTGGAAATTCCCAAGTTAAACAATTTGAGGGGATTTGGTGATTTACTCCAAGTCAAGTTTAAATGGGGGATTTTTAGGGTTAACCTTGACTTGGAATGAGCCAAATGGTTTAGGTCTCAGCACGTGTTTTTGAGCACATGGTATTTGGTGGCCCATGGTATTGGCCTATGGTATTGTATGTATTGAAGACTATAAAGGGATTGGCATAATCCATTGTAATGTGGCCTGGAGGTGAGCGGTGGCTAGATCACTTGGCCCAGCTTGACCGGTTTAGGTCGAGGGAGATAGTAGATCTATTATGGTGATTTATTCCTGGTTTGGGTTTTCCATGTAAACATTGTGTGTTTATCTTTAATGGTTGCTTGTTCTATTTTATTTCTCTTGTGAGTAATTATATGTATGATCATTATAAACCTAATATAATGCACCACAAAATGCTAGGTAGGGATGATACTTAAGTAGCTCCAAACCAATAGATGGTGGGTAGGGAATAAAGCCTATGTTTTAGGGTAGACAATGGATGAGGATGGGATTATTTAGTGAATAGGAATAATTTATGTACCAAAAGAGGAAGGATTCAAGAATTAATCCTAATAGAGGTACACATAATGGACATTTTTTAGTGCATCTAGGTGTGAACAAAATGCATGTAGATATAAAGTTTATTTTTGTGGCCAAGGATGAGAGGGGTTATTATGCATGGTAGGCATTACTTCAGGCGCTAGAAGGAAATGATGGGTCATATTATAAGATAAAAGGTGATGTTATCACAAGCTAGGAGGAAGAATGCCACAAACTTGGTACTTGTCAAAGGTGTAAAATACTCATCAGCTAATTGTTTTCCCACAAATGTCAATTAATTGATCTTAGGTTTACTAATAGACTCAAATTGTGACTATGGACACTTAATGTCGATTAAGGGAAACACTAAATGTATCTTAATTTACATTCCTCTTATAATGTTGATTAAGAGACATTTGTCAGGAAAAAAACAAGACACGTGTCACTCATTTTCTCTAAATTTTATGTTAAAAGGTATTTTTTAAGGAAAATTGTATTCAAACATCAAGTTTCAACCCTAAACATAGTAATAGACTTGCAACAATAAATTCAAGATATGCAATATTAATGTTGAAATATAATATCTAATTGTCCAAGATTGCCTCAGAGACCACGAGCTGAGCTATAATTCCATGAGAGGGGAAGAGGAAAGGGGGCCTATGGGAAATTAAATCCTTTATTGTCAATATTTAGACTTATATCACATCTCTTTCTACGACGTTCCTTAAATGAATCCATCCACCTCCACTGAATTATAAACCAATCATTGAATGCAAGTAAGAGGTTAGTGAAGAAGGCTTCTCATATAGTTATTGAAGTGTGGGTTTAGTATAATCACCATGGGGAAGTTTAAGAGTACTCCATCCCTCATGTGAGAAGGAATGTAAGCCATAATTTCCATCAATTATCTCATTTCCATTCATAAAATTGATACTACCATTCTTATGTTCATGCTCTACATTGTTCATGTCATGTTCTCCATTTTTAACCATCAACCAATTATCTAGAAATTAACAAAATCAACATTGGGAACATGAAATTGTAGAACTTGGACTAGAGATAGAAAGATTATATGGGAGATCATAGAGGATGGGAAAGGTAGGAATCCTTCACCCCTTATGCATTTTCTACTCATTGGAAGATTGAGAGCCAAGTGTTGTTTGCAGGCTACTCCATAGGAATTTAATATATTGGACTATTCCCCCCTACAATGAATATCACTAAAGGGAAGAATACCCTTGAGGGATCCTTCAACAAAGAAATATAAGATATTCTTTGTGTTGTGTACGGAAATTAAAAAGAGTAACATCAATGTTTGATGACATGATGAGATGCCCAGACCAAGTTGACTCAGCATGAGAGGAAATAATTTGTGTTGAGTGAGATAGAAGTTGGTAGATTGATTGTTTTTCCTTGGTGGCCTCATAGGTTGACTTGGGGGTAGTTTTTACACTGGATGCTTACAATTGGGCTAAAAAGGTTTTCAAGGACTAACTTATCTTAAAAGATAAGTTTTTTGTTTTCACTTATGAACATGCAAATTAATGTTATTTTTTGATATGGAAATATATGATTGTGCATATTGTGTGTGTGTGTTATGGAAATTTGGTTGCCATGAGTTTTTGTTAAATTTGATGCTCATTTAATTTTATTGCATTTTAATTATTCTACCTAGGTATGCATTTTATATTGTTCTAAGTCTCTATGGGAGTCCTCCTTCATTGAAATTAAGGTGGATGGGTTTTTGAGAGATGGAAGTTTAAAGGCCATATTTAGTGATTTCTCGTCCTTTGACTAGGAGGGGACACCGTAGGAATGCACCACCTCTACTGTGCACTTAGAGCACCAAATATCCTTGTGGAGGGCCTTATGTTCTTCTTCGGCACAACAATGAAAACATGAGCATGCAATGTCAGGATTGAAAGTGATAGGTAGAATATCAAAGAAGGACTCTACCAATTTCAATAAACAATGTCTCCCAATTGAATCTAAAATTAAGAACATATTCCTCGAAAGTGAGAAACCTCATAAATGTAGATAGATAATATCCTTGACACACATACATCTTTCATGGCACCGATATATTCTAAATGCAGCTATATATTTTTTTTACCCTTCTTGGAGAGTGAGGAAAATTGACTGCCCAACCAAAAGAAATTGGAGGGAGAATTTCACCAATGGAAAATATGCTAAAATACAAGAGGTTTAGTGTAGGAGGTGAGGGAACCTCTATGTCCTCCAATTTTTGTGATAGAATTTGTCCACTTTGAGTGGAGAGATAAACCATACCATGCGAGAGACCCTCATGGAGAGGCAATGAATGCTTTGGGGGAGCATAAGTGGGAGGTGATATATTTCATGTCGAGGCATGTATATCAAGGGTTGTTGGTGAGATTTTGGATGGTTTCTCCCCCTGACTCTTCACCTTCAACATGCCGTTAAAATTGCAATTTTTGGGAAGGCGCTGAAAAAATTTCAGCTGTCCAAATGGTAACTTTGAATGCCTGTATAAAAACACGGTGGTGCATTGGATCAAGGTGCAATTCATTTGTTTTAAAAGTATTTTTGTAAGTGCATTTCATTTAAAGATACCTCTCCTTTGTATTGATGTTACTTTATAAGTTGGTTTAAAATCATAACTAGGTTTTCAAAATAATTTTTGAAATCTAATTTGAGTGATGAAAGATAGATCGGATCTTCTTATTATGCATGTTACGTGATAACTTTTCCTTTATAAGCTGGTTTTAAAGTGCCTGGGAGCTAAGTTTGTTTTGAATTGTAAATATAGTGCAGTTTAAGTGGTCGATAGCCTATAATTATATTTATATGAATGTTATTCAAAATTTTCATAAAAATGTTTCAAATATTGTAATAATATTTTGAAAATCTATTTTGCAATGCAATTTATTTAGATGATTATGAAATTTAACCACATTATAAAACAGTAGACAGCTGCTGTTCAGTGCTGTTCAGGATATGTTGTCAAATAATTTTACTTTATAAAAAATAAAAATTAATTAAAAATAATAATATAATTAGATAAATTTTAAAATATAATTAAATAAAAAGTAATTAAAAATGGATTTAGGTGATAAAATAAAAAATAAAAAATAGAGATCTAATTTGTTCATATTTTTTTTTCTGTCCAAATTTATATATCAAAAAATTAGATTTTTTTTATACTTGATAGATCTGGATTTAAGATGAATCTATATTAATAAATCACAAAATATCCATAAAAATCTAATAAATAAAATAATTCGATCCGAACTAAATGCCAAATGCTAAGCGAGCTACTAAAAATGAAAATGCAGAGTTGCAAAATTGGAAGTCCTCTCTTGAGAGTGAAGAAATGTATAACTTACCTTATAAAAAAATCCCAAGTCAGATAATTGTATAACATCACAGGGATCCATAAGAAACCAATACATCCAATCAATCGTTAGTATTACTAAAAACCATAGTAACATAATTCGAGTACAAATAGAGTACAGATACCATTATCTAACCATAATCCATTTTACCATTATCTAACCATGATCCATTATACTTAAAAACTCATGTACCATTATCTAACCATAATCCATGGTTGTGTTAACTCAGTCGGAAGCAGAGGATTCATAGAAAATCTGATCATCTCCTGCGCCATGGCGTTTGGCGATGGATTTTCGCTTCAATTGACGGTGTTGCTGAACATACTCAAAACACTGCCTCACGAGGCAAAGTGTCTGGTTGTGCGTGTCAAAATCGTTGCAGACATTCGAACAATTCTTCTGATCACGATGATCCACAACATAATTCTCAATACAATGAACAAAATCTGTCCCGGCTCTCGCAGCAACCCTTCTTGTGAGATCCCCCAGGTCTATAGACGCCTTCAGCGCTTCATTCCTGTGCGTCAAAACCACCACAAATTGAAGCCCTGAAAAGCATCAACCAGATCCTCAATAACATTTTTACAAGCGTTGAAAGAATGGTATGAACTAGGTTTAGGTTTTACAACTAGGGTTTAGTCTAAATCCTTTTTGCTGAAACTTTGAAACTTATAACATGTTTGCAGACGTTTATAACTATGAAAGAATGGTATAAACTAGGTTTAGGTTTCACAATTAGGGTTTAGTCTAAATCAGTGGCCATTCTTATCTTGATTGCTGATTCTTTTTATCCAACGGACATGGAGCAAAATTAAAGATTGACTTTGCTCCATACTCCAAAGAATCAGCAATCCAGATAAACATCCAACTGACATAGAGCAAAATCAAAGGTTAACTTTGCTCCATGCTCAAAGAAATCAGCAATCCAAATAAGCTCAGGAAATTTTTACCACTAAGATTTATAACAATAAAACTTAACTAAAGTTTTCTAAATAAAAATTTATTCTTAACCATTAAACCTACTCCATATAACACAATCCTAGATCAATACCTTCTGCACGTAAAATTTTCACCACAGTGGGCAATCGATCCCAAACAGGTTCTCCAATGTGACAATCCTCAGCTTTCATCACCAATATGACACACTCAGGCACTGTTCTAACATTCCTCTGCTTGGAAGGATCGTTTTCTGAAACTTTATCTTCCATTCCTTGACCTCTTAAAACGTTTCTGATAGCATCGTCGTCAATATTGTCGGAGGCCGAAAGACATGGAGTATCGATCAGGTTCATCAAATATTTTGGGTACAATCCCAGAAGCTTATTCTTCACTCTGAGCACTCTCTGTGCAGTTGTAGTATTTTTCGTAGGACCCGTTTCTGCTCGCAATATCAAAGGACCTTCCTCCTTGTAAAGAACTCTGAAGATGGTATTCACAAAGGAGCTCCGGCCATGGTTCTGAAATCCAAGAACAAGAATGGTTACAGGATGCTTGGAAGTCACCCACAGCCTTGCGGCTGCATCCCTGATTTGCTTATATTGTTCTTCCAACATATGATACTTTGCCAGTTGATTGTGGGCGAAAAAAATTGCTGATGCTGCAGCAGCTGCTGTTCCTAACAGAGGGATTATCACATTCATTCTCTATCCTTTTGCAGTAGAGCTGATGAGCTTCAGGCTGTAGTAATTTGAGAAATTTGCGACTTGGTTATGGATGGATTGACAGGTCTAAGTGCCAGTATTCCAAAGAAAAAGCTATTGGCTGGTTACTTGTGCACGAAGTGTACATATTCGATCTTTAACAAATTTCGAGAATAGATTTGTAAGTTACTCAAAAGTGAGGTCTAAGAAATGGAATCAAAATATGTAAGGGAGATGAAAGTGTCCATTGCATTGCATTGTTCTCGAAACCATCAATTATACATCGGAGGTCATTAAAAGGAAAAGTGAAAGGTAGAGTGCAATGATTCCACCGTAGGTCCGGTTACCGAGCTGTCTAAACAACTTCTTTAAGCTTTACCAATTTGGCGAACAAAAAAGCTATTTAGCTACACCCCAGAAAAACCTATGAGTTCTCTAGTTTTTTCACTTCTATTGTGTGCAATACACGACACTAATTTTGATGTGTAGTGTAGGCATTGGAGTTTAGGTTGCTGTTCCACCTTTGTGGTTTATGTAGTTATGTAGTTGACATTTGAGTTTTGGAGTGCATCCTTTCCTTTGATATTCCTATTAGGAATTTCACTTTGGCTTTGTTGGCTAGTTATGTGGTTGTTTGCTTGTGGCCTATGGTTCATGGGACATTTGGTTGAGGTAAGACTTGTACATTTATTGATTTGTACTATTTTTAGTAATATGGGTTTGTGCTATGGTGAATTTTGTGGGGTTGGTTTGACTCATGGTTTGATACTCTGGGTTTTGTATTTGTCTTCATCCAACTCTTGAATTCTATTAACAAATAGTACTAACATTCTCTTGGGGTCTACCAAGGACTACCAACAACTCCGTAGATTTGTATGCACTCTATATAGGTTTGAGATGATCCATGAGCTTCAAATACCAAAGATTATCATCATGGGTGACTCTCTCTTAGTTATTAAGCATTCTAGGAATTGACTTTGCAAAAAGTACTTAGTTCTCTTTAGGATATATGATCGAATATTTTCGAGCCTCAACCAACTCCTGGAAGTCTTGTTATATCATGTGTGATGAAAAAACAATTACTCTGCTCATCATTTCGCCAATGAAGTGATGAAATTAGATAAAGGATTTTAACAAGGATTTTTGTTAAAAATGAAAGCCATCTTGAACACATATGGCTTCCCTAAAATTATTTAATCAACCACATGGGAGGAGCGACTTCAACCTTATCATCAAATTTACAAAGTAGTGGATCTACGACTGACGACATGGATCACACTTGACATCCAAGGCCATGTGAATGTTTGTGGGAGGATTTAATGTTCAATATGGGAGCCAAAGGACTCACTCATGCATTTAACTTACCATTTTATTCCTTTCTCCTATCTCTTGCATCGACTCTTATGGAGGCTCTATGGATTTCTTGTAGCACAGGTGGGATTATTCGTGAGACTGTAGGAAATGTAGGGGCTAGTTCTCAAGTAGGATTTTGTCATTGGAGCATTTTCAAGGCATCAGATTCTGGTATGCTTTTGATTTTTAGCAGCTCGAATCCTTCTTGTCTTAGTAGTAAGTGGGTTGTTTGTGAAATCTAGTAAGGGTGCATTCTTGGTGGTGGTTTTTACTAGAAGCTCCTCCAGGGACAAGCTTGTTTATTTCCAAGAGTTTTTACATTGGGAGGATCCTCCATCCCTCTCCCATCTTTCTGGCAGCAGAAACTTGGGGTTTTTAGAGATGGAAGGAAACTCTAACTGGTTAGCAATCTCAACAAATGCTAGCAAAATAAGGGAACTTAAGAATTTAATGGGGCACATGCATTCACAATTGGAGGATTTAAAAGGTATAGTTAGTGTTATCCAATCCTATATGGCCTATAATGATAAGAAGTAGGAGGCTTTGGAAGCAACATCTAGAGTGCAAAGGGAGAAACTAGACAAGCTTATTAGCGACTTGGAAACTCATTTCAACATTCTTCTTGGGTTTTCGAATGTTGTGTAGTTTCAAAAATATCCCTTGGGGGGTTCTAGATGGGTGCAAGAACAATACTCTATTCAATGGCCATTTCATGCAACCATGTAGTTTTCTAGCTCTCAGGATTTGAACCCGGAAGAACAACTAGTTGAAGAAGGCCACAATGGCCATGTCTTTCCTTGAATCCAGTTTATGTCTTATGTTTTCTACATGTTCTCTACTTTTAGGCCAATATATTAGGATATATTGAAGCGGAACCTATGAATTTATAGTTTTGGTAAGGGTATGGATATGAATTGAACAATGTCATTATGAGGTAAATCCTTTGCACTATGAGCAATTTTGGACAAGCATCCTATAAGTTTGTTGTAAATCCCAGTTTTATAATACAAATTATATATGTTTCAGTTAAAAAAGTGTATTACCTTACTATGTTATTTGCCAAACTCTTGGGATAATGTGATTGTAGCAATTGGTAGTGCCATCAAATCCATGTTAAATTTTGAGGATGTAGTTACATCCTCATTATAAGAGGAAACGAGGAGAGAATCTATGGAGGGTGTGATCAAGGAAGTTTTAGCTATGAGAGGTTGTTCCCAGGAGAGGAAAAATAGGCCTTTGGGGGGTAGATCTAAGTCTTAAGGTTGATCTAAATTTCCAGGACACTTTGAAAAGAAATCCCAGAAATGTGATAAAGCTAAGCATTATAAGAAAATTTGCAGGTCTAAGAGTGTTGATAAAGGTAAGGGATTTGATGATGCCCTTTCCACGGAAACAAAACCCTCTATAGAAGAAGAAGGTGATGTTTACTTATCATATACAGGAACACATATAAATAACGATGCATGCTTGATTAATTCAGGCGGTTCATTTCATATGATTCCTCATAGGGAGTGGTTTTCTTAATATCAAAAGTACAATGGAGGTGATGTTTTCTAGGAGATTAATCAATAGCCAAAATCATAGTATGTGGAAGGGTCAATATGCTACTCAAAGATGGAAGGATTAAAACTCTTTCTTGAGTTTTGCACATTTCGAAGCTAGCTAGAAACCTGATATTTGTAAGTAAGATGGGTGATACAAGTGTTCATACTGTATTTGAAAAGGACAGATGCAATATGGTTCGAGGAGTAATGGTGTTGATGCAGGGACTTCAGATTGGAACTCTGTACAAGATATTGGGAAGTATTTTTAATGATGATTGCAATAGTTCTATCGTTTTGGAGGATAGTTGTAACACCCCATTTTTTACCCCAATATGTGACTATGTATGTAATGAAACAAAGGCTAAATGAAAGACCTAAATGGTCTAGGAGACATTGGATATTGTAAATATTGTATATACTTTTTAATATAAACAATTTTGACATTTGCAAGTGGAGAAGGATGAAGAAGAGATGGGGTCTATGATTCCACAAGTGGGGAAAGTGAGAGGGGCTAAGGGGTGATGACCCTAGACAATGTCTTTAGCTTTCATTAAAAAAATTAACCAAAGTACCTTAACCATAGTTTGGGTGTCACTTTAATTAATTATGGTATGAGTTAGCCTAATTGAGATTAAAAAGGGGAAAGCAATCACTTCTAGGGAAGCTACTTGTCAATCCATAGTCATCGATATATCTTGTTAGAAACTCATTCAACCGTTTTTTCATTCCAATCATTCAACAAGGGATATCATCCATGCTATGGTAGTTCCGATTAGTAAATAGAGAATAATATTGTGTTTCATAACATATCACACAATATACCTTGATAAACTAGTGCAACCTAATAAACTGGTGTGATTGGACTTGGTTCCCATGTGAGAGAGACCTGCCCTATAACCGAGTTACTTGGGACCCTGACATAGATACTTCCTTGCAGGCATGCATTGGAACATTGGAAGGGGATAGGGACATCCCAAGGGAATACAGAGCAGAGAACGGGGTACCATTCCTTGTGTTGTGAAGGCTAATGGGGAATGAGTGAAAGGGTGGGGACAACAATGGAGGGGGTTATATTAAGCACCTTTGGGTAGGCGAGTGTGGTTGAGTGAAATAAATTGGAAATTCACCCCTGGTGGATTGATAGCCCCATCTTGAGGGTGGGATTTTTCAAAGATAGAGAAGTCTTGACAAAGTGCCTATGGCTAAGAGTAACAACCTTTGATTGTAGCTAGTTAGAGGACATTTAAAAAGATAAGTGTCAAATGTGGTTGAATGCTATGGAATATATATTATGTTATGTGTTGTTTAGATCATTGTTTATGGAATTATTTATGTGCATGAAAAGAATGGTTTGAATGCATTCATAATAGGAATGCTTGCATGCTTAGAATGAATATTTTAACCAATAATTATTATATTTATTTACTTTCATTGTATAGAATTTATTATTTAGTATGTTAATGGAAAGTAAATTTGAAATTAGTATCAAGGATAGAATTTGTACATAGATTTGGGTACCCTGTAGTATCCACAATGTAAATAGGTTTCCAAGTACATGACATAGCACTCACACTATATCCATTGTCACATTTGAGTTCTATAGACACTCAGGGTTGCAACATTGGGACTGCATGGGCTGTATTTGAATTCTATAAGTAGAGTTGGAGGTTGCATGGGAAGTGTCTTATGAAATGTTTAAGAGAAAAGTTTGGCAAAAACCATGTAAAAATCCTATAGTGCTTGGTTCAAACATGTAATTAAAGGATTGAATGATTGTTTGAATAGTTCAGCCAAAAAATGGATGGTAGAAGAAGACATATTTCAAGGTTTTAATTGGTTCTATGTAATTTAGGTGAAAAATTACAATTTGCAAGCAAACTATTTGTCAAAATTCTTTGTGAAAATTCATGGTTTCAACTGCCTATATTTATTTTCAGAGCCAACATGGGAGTTAGCATAAAACTGGTGGTAAGAATTTGTAATGGAAGAATTTGGTTTTGCGAAATTTTGAGGAAAATTTGAACTAGTCCGCAAAAGTACCAGTTCTGTTAGTTGATAGAAAAATTGCCAGAAAGGAGAAAAAGACCATGTGTAAAATCCATGTAGACATATGTAAATGAAAGCATGCAAGGTTTAAGTTTGTATTAGCCACCTATTGGTGAATTAGTTTTTTATAGATGTATAAAAAAATAAAGCTTTTGGAAAAATTTGATGTGGGTTCCACTAGTGCCACTTGGACATAGGTGTGATGTAGAGGTTCCATGTGGACCGTACATGATGTGGAGGTTCCACCTAGACAAGGAATGTGACATGGACCAACCATGCCAGATGTAGTGCATAGGTGGTCAGGTCGAATGCCAGCTAAGGGATTATTAATAGGGGAATTGCCACGAATTACCGAGATTGATCGAGCAACTTCAATTGCAAATATCCACACCATTTGTGGGAAGAGGAAGTGCATGGGGTGTTAATCAAAAGGATCTACCATGAATGGCCCAGATTGATTGGGAATGTTGGAGTGACTAGACACTCACCGTTCACGGGGAAAATGTTGATTGATAACCTACCACAAATGGATCAAATTTGTCGAGCATATTTAATCGAAGAGATCCTCACCGTTCGTGGGGTGGGTAGATGCACAAGACCTATCTTGGGGACTTGTCATGAATTACTAATATCTAATCATGACAATCTCATCATGTGATCTAGATTGTTTGCAAAAAAATAAAGTGATCAAGAGATGATCCGAGGCACTTTTCCATGAATGGATGAGATTTAATCTGGGTCCATAGGAGGACGGGATCGACCATTTTCAGGTATAATGGTTCATACATGTAATGGCACATGTTAAGAGAAAATTAGTGCCGAAAAGGGATAAAGGTAGGCAACAAATGGACAATATTGATAAAAAAAATTAGATCAACATTGGAGATAAATTGTGAAGTTAAAAAAGTGTTTCGATGACATGGAAAACTTAGGAGGAAGGAAATATGATGGGGAAACGTTAGGGAATAACATGGCCACACTTGGTGATGACATGTAGGACCCTACTAGCACTTGGGAAACCTCATGTCATGCTGCATCAACATCTTCCCATATCAACAAAAAAAAACACGGAGCCCAAAATTTATTTTGACCATAACAAGAGAATTTTAGATTGAAATTTGATGAAATATTTGTCATTTTTATGCCATTAATGGAGGCTACATAAATTACATAGAGGGATGTAGACATTCTGCTCTAGATTTCAAAAAATGGGAAATAGTGTTTTTTAAAGACCATCACCCAGAGATTAGATGAAGACTCTATTCAATTTGACATTATTATAGTGCAATTATGGCCTAGGAACACAAATAACCCATGTGTAGTTTGGCTAAATCTCAAAGAGTGTGGAGTAGAGGTGCGAGGAAGGCCAAATTCCATTATTTGGACACGAAACTATGTTTTTGGAAAACTTCAAGGAGGTAAAAGTGACTCAAGATGTCGAAACTAGAAAAGCTTATGAACGTGACATTTTACATACTCATCAAGATGAACAATTTTTCCTAGAGGAAGTTTTCCAAAAAATCTTAGTTTGTGAAATAGTAGTTTTTGCTAAAAAATCTAAGTTTGGACAAAGTTAAAATTTACAATTCTAGAATTTAATAGAAATTGGATGGAGCATTGGATCAAGAATATGGATGTGTCTAAGTATTCAAAATCTTATGGGCTATCAACGATATATATATAAATTCCCAGTTCTTCACATATTTTCTTCTACAAGTCTATGAAGTTGGTCCTTGACATCAACAGTAGCTATAAGAATAGTGCAGAATTGGGTAATCTTACAAAATTTGGAGAGCTATGATTTTAATATCTAAGCTAAAAAATGAGAATGGGTATAGTCATTGGAAAGATTATCAGTAGAAGAATAAATAATAACAATCATATTAGAGAGTAGTGTGTTAGATCCTCTTAGAAATTGGATAGAAAAAGGGCCCACATTTGAAATTCCCTTTACTATCCTTGGATTTCCTTCTTCATCAATGCATTTGAAGGTCTTGATGTAGCAATCAATTTTAACTCTATGTTCGTTCGACCAATCCATTCCAATGAAAACATCATAAGAACCAAGTGGGAACACATTCATATTTTCCCTTGTGTAGAGTCCATCCATTTCCAATGGACATTTCTCCATCACTTCACTAACTTTCTGTTAGATTTTCATAAATTTCAATCTGATGTAGGATCTTAACTGAGAGAATAACATGTACAACATATCTACAACATATCGACAGCATATCAATCATGGACACAATAATGTAAGCACACAAGAGACACAGAGTTTCACCGGGGAAAACCAAGAAGGTGAAAAACCCCGCAACTTCCTCAGAGATAGATAGAGCAATGATACAACCCAAGCATAAGAGATAGTCCTTCTAGCAGCAGCTTCTCCTCCTCCACAAGTGCACCACTCTCCAATGAGTGTGTGAGAGAGAAGTGAATAATGAGATGATCAAATAGAGTGCCTCCCGCACTCTATTTATACATGACATGACCTGCCTAATAACCTAGCAGGGACGACTTGTCTAACTTAGTCTAATAACCCATGGTTATACTAATTAGGGCTGACCCCACACTTGGTGGTCTAATAACCCATCACTTGCAAGTTGCGTCACTTGTCAATACAAATGACGACAATTCTGTATAGAGGAATAATAACATCTCTATAGGAGTACAATATACATAAGTGAAATACATTCCGAAGTTACAATTACATCAACACTCCCTCTTAACTAGGAAGGTATTTCTCGACATAGATCTGCTAGCACAAGTCTTCTTCTCTGGATCATCGTCACTAGATCATCATCATTGGATCATCGTCATCGAATCACCATCATCGTCATGGCTGTTGCTATCTCAATCAATCTCTCGTCTACTCGTCATAGGAAGTTCTACAGAGCTAGTCCTTTTTCATACTGGATGTAGGCCCACCACCTGCAGGTATTCATCATCACTGGCCATACTGTGGAATCCTCGGGACTTATTACATGCGTCAAAATGCCTCGAAAGAGTATCCCAGGACCATTTATGTGCCGAAGCACGACCGGCAAGATCTCCCAGGTCCACTTACATGTGACTGTCACAAAACCTTAAAAGAGTGTCTAGCATAGCAAAAACTCTAAAGACCATCCGAGGCCTTTTACATGACTAGCACAACCTATCCGGATCTCCAGGATGTATTACATGTGACCCCCACCACAAAACCTTAAAAGAGTGTCAATCAAGAACTCTAAAGGGCATCTGAGGCCTTTTATGTGACTAGCACAAACTGTCCAGATCTCTAGGACTTATTACATGTGGTCATGGAGATGCCTTGAAAGAGAATCCCAGGACTTATTACGGGCACACAGCCCAACCTATCGAATCTCCCAGGTCTACTTATATCCCATAGGACAATTCCTCGAAAGAGCATCCCAGGCTGTTACGAGCACACAGCTCTACATGTCGGATCTCCTAGGTCTACTTATATGTCCTCCCAGAGCAATGCCTCGAAAGAGAATCCCAGGACTTATTACGGGCACGCAGCCCAACCTATCGGATCTCCCAGTTCTACTTATATGCCCATCTTCACAACCTATCCACGGCCACAGAGTATCAACCTGATACTCACCATACATCATCCTGATGTACATCATCACATGATCATCCTGATCATCATCACGACATCATCCTGATACATATCATTTGGAGCAACATCCTAAAGCTCATCATCCATGATCATCTTGATCATACAGTGTATCCACCTGATGCATACCAAGTATCTACCTGATGCATATCATCATACATGATCTACCTGATCATACAATGTATCTACGTTATACATATACAAATCCATGATCCAACTGATCATAACAAGCATCCAACATGATGCATATACATATACATGATGCATATACATATACATGATGCAACTGATCATAACAAGCATCCAACATGATGCATATACATATACATGATCCACCTGATCATAACAAGCATTCAACATGATGCATATACATATACATGATCCAACTGATCATAACAAGCATCCAACATGATGCATATAAATATACATGATCCACCTGATCATAACAAGCATCCAACATGATGCATATAGAGCAGTAACTGGAGCATCGTCTTGATACTCATCACACAGCGCTTATATCCACAGCCATGGGAAGGATCCTCCTCTCACCATGCTTGGAATGGCTCCTGCAAATGTGTCCATCACTTCTTCCTCGAAGTGTCATCAATCTGAAGAACACAAAGCCTCCCTCTGAAGTACTCAAACTTCACTCTGGCTAGTGGTTTAGTCAACACATCCGCAACCTGCTCATCCGTCGCAACATACATGATCTTCAGTGCTCCTTTCTGCACCATATCCCTAATATTGTAATATTTGATCTCAATGTACTTCGACCTGTCATGGAACACTGGGTTCTCAGAAAGCTTCACACAACTCTGGTTGTCACAAAAGATACCAGTAGCATCCAACGGGAGATCAAATAACTCTAACAATAGATTCCTCAGCCATACTGCCTCACAACTAGCCGACCAAGCTGCAACATACTCTGCTTCGGCTGTACTCAGTGCTACGCAGGACTGCTTCCTGCTGAACCAAGAGATCACACCTGATCCCATACTGAAGCAACACCCAGATGTGCTCTTCCTATCTGCAGCACTGCCTTCCCAATCTGAATCAACATAACCCTGGAGGTTAAACTTTTGATTCACCTCATACTTGAGCCCATAATCAAATTGTACCCCTCAGGTACCTCAGAATATGCATTACAACAACTAGGTGAACACCTCTGGAATCCGTCAGGAACTGGCTCAATGTGTTCACCGCAAAGCAAATATCTGGTCTAGTGTTCGTTAGGTACATCGAGGACCTAATCATCTGACGATACACAGTGACATCAACCAAATCAGATGAAGCATCACACAGAAGCTTCAAGTTCGATGCCATAGATGTGGCCATGGCCTTGCAGTCCATCATCCCGAACTGCTTCAGGATCTCTACTGCATACTTCCCTTGTCCAAGGAAGATTCCATCTGCACTCTGCCACACCTCCATACCAAGAAAGTAGTGCATCATACCCAAGTCATTCATCTTGAACTTGGCAGAAATCTTCCTCTTCGTGTCGGCAATCAATCTATCCTCACCCGTAACAAACAGGTCATCCACATACAACAAGAGTATCACAGGAATTCCTTCCTCAACCTTGAAGTAAAGGTTGGAATCCACTTTACTTTTAGTAAAGCCCAAACTGGATAGAAAGCTGTCAATCCTACCATACCAAATCCTAGGAGCTTGCTGCAATCCATACAAGGCTTTCTTCAACCTGCACACATATGACTCCCTGTCATGTGTCTCAAAACCAAGTGGCTGCTCCACATACACTTCCTCTTTGAATACACCATTCAAGAAAGCTGTCTTGACATCCATCTGGTGTATCTTCCACTTTATCACTACAACCAGAGCACGTACTATTCTAATGGAAGTGTATCTGACTATAGGTGCAAAAGTCTCTTCATAATCAATCCTTATTTATGGGAGAAGCCACGAGCTATAAACCTCGCTTTGTATTTCTCTATACTACCATCTACAGAATGCTTGATCTTATAGATCCACTTGGAAGTCACAACGGACTTCCCTTCAGGTCTTGGGACCACATCCCAAACATCATTCTTCATGATCGACTGGTATTCCTCTATCATGGCATTCTTCCATTACTGCATCCCGAATCCTGGGAACTTTAGATTCTTCAATAGATAGCTTTGTTGCTAAAAAAATGTTGTAGTCCTTCTTTTGTAGGTGATGGTATATGATCTTTCCTACAAAATAAGTTAAATTGCATGATTAGAAACATCTCATAGTTTTCAAAACAAATTCTTACATGTAAAGAAATATGTCATACAGTCATGCAATTATTTTAGCCAATGCTTCAATACAACATTTATCCATATCTCGTAACTTTCTAGATGCCTTCCAATCTCTACTAGAACATTGTTAAGAGTGTTCACAACTCCCAACATGTCAGCAAAGAGGTTTCATTCTAGATAAGTAGCAATGGAATGTTGTACAATGCCATAGGCCACTTACCCAATACATGCGTATTAGTAGTATACTATTTATTAATGCAATTATTCTAATATGCATAATACACAACCTAAGTCTAGTATATACGTTATTGAACAATATTATTTAAACAATCAAATATACAAGAAATGACAATTCAAATACTTATCTTTGTTTGTTTGTTGAGTGGACTCCCTCTCAACCTTTGCTTCCTTGCAGGAACTACTAGAGTGTGCTCCCTCTTGATCTTTGCTTCCTAGATTACCTGTCCTTGAACTTATATTCATCCTGGACCACTATGCATGCTAAAGTGTGCACTAGTGTCATGATTGTGCCATCCTCAATATCTCATACATAATCATACATTCATTAGTATAGATACTAAAACAACATAATCTTAAACATGTGTAGTCATGATCATTTCAAACACAGATAATAAACATTAGTATTCAAGGTTTCATGGAATACTTCTTTTACTCATGCATATTCTTATTGACCATAGGACTCTTCTGGTTAGTCATATCATCAATCAAAGTAAGAAGCATAATATGCCTAAACCCATGATTACTAACTTCAATGAATAATCATTATCAATCATGCCATGTATACTTATATAAGAGATTCTAACACAAGGTAGGATTCTAACTTGATATAGGAAAAACATACCTGGATTAATATGTTAGTTGGTTATTGTCTAACATACCCACATGATGTCTTCTTTTTCTCTTAAGTGACTTGTGCCAGTAACCTGCATATCTCATAGGTTAACCATTATAGAACCAAGTTATACATACCTCGTAAGTAGATCTTCTATGTGATCCATGGCAATGGATGAACCTTTGTCTTCATGTCACCATGGTCATATGTTCTTGAACTAGAACATGATTTGTCTTTCTTGATGTACCTTTCATGTTAGCGGACAACATCAACCTCATACAACACCACAATGCATTAGTACAATCATAAGTGTCAAAACCCTAATCAATGAATATCTTCTATCATGCATTCATAATTTTATTAAGGTGATATGACAAGTCTAAAGTTAATCAAGATTGTACTAACCTTAATGAAGACAAACATATCATAAACTTAATCACGAACAGATAACGAAACATACCTTGATAAGTCATACCTATCGAGATTGCTTGTAATCTTCTTATGTAAGGCCTTAGCCTTATCTCCCTCTGAAACTAGAACTTCTTCACTTATGCAGGTGACCAATCCATTTTCTTCTAGGATTAACCCAACCCACTTGATTTGCAGAAACTGAATCTAGAGATGGATTAGGGTTTGTCAGGGAAACCTTAAAAATTCAAACTTTGAATTTCGAACTTCTGAAAGGATAGAAAGATGCGCCTTGATGAGCTAATCAATCTGGTATACTCGGAATTTGAAAACTGCAAAGTTTCACCCCTCAAAATTGCCTTTGAAACTTCTGGATCTTCTAGACAGGATCCCAAACTAGGGTTTGATAAAGCCCACCCTTATGCCCAACCAAAAGGTTCAATCCAAAGCTCTAAACTTCGATTTTTCTGAGGAGCTTCCAGCCCTGGTCACAAACTTAAAAAATTCCAACTTTTGCAAAAGCCCTAATTTTTCGTGAATTTTCCACTTTTCTGATCAAAGTCCCGAACTAGGGTTTGATCAAGCCCGACCTTATGCCCAACCAAAAAATTTGATCTTGGTCTCTAAATTTCGATTTTGATGAGTAGCATTTAGCCGTGGTATCCGATTACAAAAATTCCAACTTTCTCCGAAACCCTAATTCCCAGAGCCATGAATGAAGGTGCTCAAAATCCAATTCTGTTTTGACAGAAATATGCACTTGATTGTTTCTGGTGTAACTATGAAATTACAAATCCGCAGGGTCTGAAACTCTTACCTACAGTATCCCGACTTGTCATCTTTCCAACCCCATAGGTCTGACCTCAATTGGATTCTCTAAGAGAGAGTTATGCCAAGTGTCACAACGTGACCTGTTTATGGGATAAAATAGAAAATCGAACTTGTACGGCGTGCCACGTGTCACTGGTTCAACTTCAGCCTCTAAAAACCTTACCTGAGAAACTAAAGTCCGTTCCCTACCTGTCACTTTTTACGAAATTTCATTTGGAGCTTCCTAGCCCAAGTTGTGACCTTTTTTCCTAGGTCACTTGTTTATGACTGAGATCTGGAAAAGGCAGAAACCCTAGATTGTACAGATCATAAAACACAAAGTACAATGAATTAGAAGTTGTGCTTTGAAAAAAAGGTACATGGAGATCTTATATTCGACCTATAAGAGTTTCAGATCCTGAAACCTTGCCTAAATGGATTTATAGCGAAAGTGCTACGATGAGTGGTTTTTTCTATATCAAGCCCTAGCTTCACAAGTGCAAAAAGTGTCATAATTGCCATACCATGCCTTCTTTCAGGCTAGCTCTGATACCATTTTAGATTTTCAAAAATTTCAATCTGATCTAGGATCTTAACTGAGAGAATAACATGTACAGCATATCTACAACATATCTACAGCATATCAATCATGGACACAATAATGCAAGCACACAAGAGACACAGAGTTTCACCGGGAAAATCAAGAAGGTGAAAAACTCCGCAACTTCCTCAAAGATAGATAGAGCAATGATACAACCCAAGCATAAGAGATAGTCCTCCTAGCAGCAGCTTCTCCTCCTCCACAAGTGCACCACTCTCTAATAAGTGTGTGAGAGAGAAGTGAATAATGAGATGATCAAATAGAGTGCCTCCCGCACTCTATTTAGACATGACTTGACCTGCCTATAACCTAGCAGGGCCGACTTGTCTAACTCAATCTAATAACCCATGGTTATACTAATCAGGGCCAACCCCACACTTGGTGGTATAATAACCCATCACTTGCAATTTGCCACACTTGTCAATACAAATGACGACACTTCCGTATAGAGGAATAATAACATCTCTATAGGAGTACAATATACATAAGTGAAATACATTCCAAAGTTACAATTACATCAACACTTTCCTCTTGGTTCCACTAGCTAGTTGGACCAGCCATGGGTTTATATGCTATGTTTTCTTAAAAGAACAAATATCAACAACTTTAAGAGTGATATAATTATGAGTATATCCAAGTTCAATTAAAATAGGAATATATTTATTAGCAATCTTACCTTCAACCTTAACGACAACCAATTGATAGTTTGTTTGGAAGTCCTCTACGATTCTAGGGACGGTCATTGCTACATCACCTATAATTTCATCCTCTTGGATGTTGTGAACAAGCTTCACACGCCCACTTTGATGTGGACAATTTATAATAAAATTGTCCTCTCCACATCCCCAACATTGAAGTGTCTCTCTTGGCTTGTCTCCCATCATCCTAGCTAGATTAATCACACCCTATAGTGGCTTCCTTTTCCGATTTCTTAAATTAGGAGGACTGAATCTCCTATTTCTTTGGTTAAACTTCTCCTTCTTCCTATCCCTTCATGCCTTAAGGAATTCTGGTCTAATTTTGTTTTTATCATAACAATACTTGGCCTTCCTTATGGTTTCATCTAGTTTTTGAGGTTCATCAAACTAAATTCTGCCTTTATATGAGTAAGGTAATCCACTTAGAAAATGTTGAATTTTGACCTTATCATGTTTGATAAACTTAACATACCTCAACAACTGCAAGAATTTATTTGCATATTAATCCTCCATGGTAATTTGTCCCAATTCAACTCATGGAACTCTTTGATTTTGTCATCATAGTATCTATTGGAGAAGTACTTTTGCTTAAAGTACATATTGAATTGCTTCCACACAATATTCCTTTCATTGATCATCTTGACTTGTTTAATTTGATCCCACCATATATATTCTCTTACATTCAAATTAAATATATCCACCCTTTCCTTCATGCTCCCAAAGTATTCATGGACTTGGAAATACTACCTCATCCCAAGAAGCCAAGCCTTAACTCCTTGACTAGATATTACTTCGCTATCAAAATCAAGAGGCTTGACATTCCACAATTCTCCATGTGAGTTTTTCTTGATAGGCATCTTCCTCTTATTCATATCATATCAAGAGCTCAAATTTTCAATGGAGTCTTTAGACGCCAATGACTCACTAGAAGAGAATTATGGAGTATATTTCATATCTCTAGAAACCATTCTTAAGCTATGGGACCTCTTGTGAGAATGCCTCCTTGAGCTACTCCCAATCTTTTCCTCATTTCATGAGTGTTTCCCATGGTGAATTTTCCTCTATATGCATGTTAATAATTGGAACATGGTTGTATTCAGCTGGTTCTATTCTTCGTGAGATCTGATCAACCTCTCGTTATATGCTCTACAAATTTGTAGTTCCACTCTTAGGTTTCTCATGGTTTCTACATTATCTTGGGGAGTTACTTTATTTCTTTAGCTATTAGATTATGTCTCTACATTCTCAATATGCATATTTTCTCCATGGCATATGTTTCAACTGCATAAGGATCATGTGCATCATCCATGATGATGGTTTTCTTAGCTCTGCCAAGACCAAACATTTCCAAATTGCACTATATTGAATGCCAACTCTTACTATACTTGATATGATATTGTATCTACATAAGTGTTCATATAAGGACATTTGTTAGCTTCATTACATTCTTAGATTATCATAAAATTAATTTCCATTCATTATGGAAAGTTGAAACTATCCATATTGACATTTTTTTGTCAAATTATGGCTACATGCACTTTTCTATTCATTTTTTAGAAACAACAGAATCATTGTTTTAGGATCTGATTGTGCATATTTGTTTCCCTATGGACAATATTTATAACAACTATAACTATGCCCATTTCTAATTTCTAGGTAAAAAATTACAACCTTTCAAAATCGTCAATTTTAACCAATTTGCACTTTTCTTGTAGGTGCATTTAGATTCAAGGACCAACTTCATCCACCCGTAGAAGAAAATCTAGGGAGATCCAGAAAAGTAAAAAATAAAAAATTCTATTGGGCATTTATAATAATCATGACAAGGATCACTCTTAAATTTTTAGATTCCTAGTATGATATTACTCTAGTCAATTTCTATAATTTTATAGAATTGACTACTTTTAACTTTTGCATCTTATCTAGACTTGTTTATTTTCCAAAAACTGCCATCTCCCAAACTAAGCATTTCTAGAAAAAAATCCTCTAACAAAAGTTGTTCATTTTGGTGAGTAGGTAAAATGTCGAGTTCATAAACTTTTATGGTCTCAACATCTAGGGTCACTTTTAGCCCCCACAATTTTTTCCAAAATGAGCTCCATGACATTACATGGTTGATTTACCAAGTATATAATGAAAACACCAATTAGTGTAGGTTTTAGTGGAACCATTTCTCCTTTCTATGTTTTTAGCTAATGCTTCAAGCAAAGGTGGGTAAGATGAAGTTTTAGCATTTGTTTTTTGGTTGGTGCATTGTTGTTACAATCCTACAAAATTTATTCCCAACACCCCAAACCCATCAAAATCTCTCTTGAAATTTTTACCTCGCCCATACCCTAGGAAATATTGTCTCGTTCTAGTCCTTATAGTCCCTCTTCATTTCTTTGTTTATTTTAGTGTTTAGGAGGAAAGCATGGATGCTTTTGATCTAAATTGGGAGGAACTGATAAGGAATATGGGTACGTCGGGGAGGTACAAACTCTCTTGCAAACTTTTAGTTAGTGTTGGTCATACTAGTTGTATTTTTTATCATTTCCTTTCCAACCTTGGAGCTATGTACACATTAGTTTGTCATGTTACATTGGGCAGTTAGTTTAAAGTGGATGCATTGTAAAACTATTAGAATGACTTTTGTAAAACCATAAGAATGCATTTTTTCCAAGTGAATAATAAAGCAATCTCTTCCATATTTTCTATTGTTATCTTGGATTTCCTATTATTATTGTTGTTCATGGGTTTGTTCATGGTTTTCTTCGTTGAGTCTCTTTGAGCCTTAGAAAAATAGAGGTGTAATCCATTGGCATATTTGTTTAGATGATACACTGCATTTGTGCAATGATTATATTCAAACAAATTAATTAAAATATAAAAATAAATATTATTATAACAAACCCTTGATTTTCTGAGTAATGAAATTTTATAAAAAGGAAAGAAGTTTCATTTGCATACTTGCAAAAGTATTAAATAGCATGTTGGAAAATTCATCACTAAAACATATCAATGCATTGTATTCATTT
The DNA here is from genome assembly GCA_027924585.1 of Larix kaempferi. Lineage (NCBI taxonomy): Eukaryota > Viridiplantae > Streptophyta > Pinopsida > Pinales > Pinaceae > Larix > Larix kaempferi. The sequence goes on from BSBM01000001.1 coordinate 79,284,739, forward strand.
GTATGAAATTATGTGTTTCAAGTATTGTTATGCATTGGTGTGTTTCAACGATTTATATGCTCCAATGCATTTGAATTATCATTATCCATCAATATGCACAAAATTATAGAATGTATTGGTGGATGATACATGTAAGACAACATTAGTGCTAATAATTGTGATATAAGTACATCAGTGCTCCTACTTACAACATTAGCACCATTCTCCTCAACAATATTGTTTCCATTGTCATTACTATAATTACCATTATTGTTAGCACAACTTCATAATGTTTAAAGATATATATGCACCATTGGTTTAATCATATATAGAGAAATTACAATTTCAAATATATAATACAAATTGTTGCATATTAAATTCTTGCACCCCTGTGCACCTTACAATTTTAAGTGCATTAGGAAAAAAAGTCTCTTAAATCCTTTGGATGCCCAATTTCTTTTGTTATAGTGAACATATGCTAAACCCCATTCTATCATTAGTGAAGATTATTTCGATAATTTTTCTCAATATTATAATACTAGAAATGTCCACTAATTAGTGTTCTTCTTCTAGTGGACCCAAAACGAGACAATGTTGTGTAGGCCCAATGGAAGTGAACATTATGGTGACAATCAGAAAGTATGTGAGTGTCATGAACCCACTACTTGAATGACATGTCCAATATTGTAGAGAGAGATGCATGAAATGATGCCACAAAAATAAGATACATAAATAATCCTAATATGTACTACAAAAAATGTGTCAAATAAGGTACACATTGACAAGTAATGAATTGAATCTCATGATCATTGTGCTAAAGAAATTGAAAGAGCAAGAAAAGAAGTGTAAAATATGAATTCCCCCAATATTTCTAGTAGTTAGTCCCCAAAATATGACAATGTTGAAGGTGAGAGTGATCCAATAAAAAAATTAAAAAATATCAATATCAACCAATGTGCTCCAAGAAGACATCCATGCCAACATGGATAGTCAGATCAAAGTGTTTCATGAAAAATAAACAAACACCAAAACTGTTAATATCACTGAATGTGGTTGCATTGAAGAGGATCACACACAAATGCAACAAATGGAAAAAGGGTCGATGATAAACATAAGAACATTAAGGAAGCCAATAATCATATTGAAGATGAGAGTGATATAGTGAAAACTTGTCATAAATCAACAATAGTTCTTCAATCAAAGTGGAAAAAAGGAGTCCTCAAAATTTGTTGATATAGTAGACTGCAAAATTGTCAATGAATGTTAAATACTTATCCCACCATCACCAAAGGTGGTTGTCTAGCGACTCACTGGAAATTATACTAAGTCATATTTTGAAACCAAATTCAAAGTGTAGATGCCAAGAATAAGGCAATGATTGATGATAGGAATTCCTGAAAAAAGCTTCCTCCCTTAAGAAAAAAAGAGCTACGAAATGCAAACAAATTGTGGCATGCAACCACTGATTGGAAAGACAACATAATTCTCTTCACAATACCCTTGACATAATGAACAATTAATTGTGTCTGTAACATATATGGCCAACAATTCATGCATACCTCTTAAATATTACATTAATTTGAAGAAGAAAAAATCTCTCTCTCTTTGTTTTTGGCTTTGGATGTGAAACACATAATGAAAGGTTACGTAAAAAGGGATTATGCTAGATACAAGAAACATTAGAAAAAAAAAATTGTATATTTGTTACAATTTCACCATTTTCTAATTCATGATATTTCGAATTAAAAAGCATCAAATCAAAATTTCTCTAAAAACCCATTTTATCTTTTGGTGTTCAAATTAAAAAGAAAAAAAAAAAAGAATTGTGTATATCTCTATTGCAAAGAGCAATTTCACCATCTTCTAATCCATGATATTTCAACCCATTTTATCTTTTGGTGTTCAAATTAAAAAGAAAAAAAGAATTTTGTATATCTCCTCTATTGCAAAGAGCAATTTCACTATCTTCTAATCCATGATATTTCCAGCTAAAAGGCATCAAAGCAAAATTCATCTACGGCCCATTTTGTTTTTTGGTGTTCAAATTCCAAAGAGGCATTTCTTGAAATATAAGATGCTTTATGAAAGGAAAGAAAAAATTGTTTAGACCTGTATTTAATTCATAAACACCCTTATATAATAATATTAAAATCCAAAGAGTGTCAAGAGAATTCATCATTAACATATATAATGATATTGAAACTCGAAAAATATCGACTGAGTTGAACATTATGGATATCAACAAAAAAACATTTATAATGTTATCATACATATTTCATATCAGTGCTTGGATGTCAACAACATTTGTGCATAAAACCTCAAGGACCATTGTTGGTCTTATGAATATCCACTAGTCGTTTTTCAAATAAAAATCAAGGGCGAAGATATTTTTTTTTGTTTGACCTAACTAAGATCTTCCAACAAAAGGTGTGAAGTTATTCTACCTTGATATACTTAGTTAGCTAAAGGTATTTTAATGGGCACCCAACCAACCAATGCTATGAATTCAATCTATAGGTTTTTAGACTCAACTACATCAAGGTGTGCTTTGTTGGCTCCCACACTGTAGTATAAAGGCTAGGAATATGCTATGAATTCAATCTATGGGTTTTTAGACTCAACTACATCATACATCAAGGTGTGCTTTCTTGGCTCCCACACTATAGTATAAAGGCTAGGTCTTCCTGGTTGGATCCAAACCAACACAAACTATGCAATTAATATACATCATGTTAGTTTATCTATTTCTGATTCTTGTTGTATGTGAGCACACTAATGGGAAAGAGTTACATAAGGGAAACTTTCTTCGTAGCTCACTTTTCTTATATTTTGTCACTTGGTTAAGAAAGCCACACTTAATATTGGTGCATAATTATTTGCATACTATTTAATTATTTGTGCACACATAATAAATAAAGTAGAATAAAAATATTTGTAATTATCAATAAGTGTTGGAGTTGTCAAGATAAATTTATCTTGATCTAGATCTATCTATCTATTGGTAAATACAAATTTTAAGTAAACTTAATTGGGGTATATTCTATATATGGCTTAGTGAACTAAAATTAAATGAACATATTATGTGCAAGCATGTTCTCTATAAATACAAAACTTGGAGCCTCATTGTAAAAAAGAGTTATTCATAAATAATTGAGGTTCCCCTTTTCTTTGTGAACTTTTCATTTTCAAGGGTTTTTCCACATATATCTTGGGTCATTTGTGTGTTTGTTTTTATGTTATGATGTTTTGACTATATGCAATTTCAAACATGGTATTAGAGTGAATAATAAGTATACTTTGATGTGACTGAACGAGTTAGATCATCAAATTTTGCAAATTGGTCACATGGTCACTTTTTAAAGTCTATAGTGTTTTTCTGGAGTAGATTTGTCTGTATAGTTGAGCCTAGAGTAAGAAATTACCTAAGAACACCTCTCATTTCACAAAATGAAGTTCCAAATGTTCTATATCTAGACATTTTCTCAACTACATGGGTTTATAAGTTTCATTTTGAATTTTTTTTAATTTCATATTTTAAATATATATATATTTCTTGTGTTCCTTGCTTTTCTAGTGAATTTGGTCTCCCTTCATATATTTTATGGTCCTTTTCTTACCATTTCACTTTGTCTTTGTCCTATCTTCTACATCAACCTCCTTTACAATGGTGGTCCCCAACTACCCATCAACCCCTTCGAGTGCCTGCCATCAACCATGCCTCTATCATGTAGCACTCATTGGTTTCTTTCCATCCATTTTAATGCCTTCCCATTCATTATCAACCACACATTTATCCCACCATCAACCCCTCATTTGACCCTACCACTAGGATTTATCCACAATCATCCTTTAAACCACCCCATACCAGTTTCGTTACCATAACCATGAAAATCTCTTTAGCCACATCTTTCCATTTGGTTGTGGTCCCCACTCCTCTTTGGAGTTCAACATGCACCTCCCTCCTCCTATGGATGTGCTATACGTAAGATCCAACATAGCGTTCAAACCCACATTCACCCATGTATGTGGCAACCATCTCAATATGATGCAGGAGCATCGGAGCCCAGGAAAATCAGTCGAAGTTAGTCAACATGAAGAAGGCGGACCAGAGGGAGTGCCGACGACCGCTGGTGCGGGGAAGAAAAGTGGTTGTCTAAGTCAATAAGTCAAGTAGGAGCAGTCAGTATGCGACCGACAAGAAGCAACGGAAGGTCGAGAGTCGACATGTCAAGGGTTGATAGACGACGGGGTAGCAACAGAGACCTTGTCGAACCACGACTCCGACAGGTTTGTAGTGGCAAAGCCTAGAGAGTGCAAAAGGAAGCTAACAGACCGTATGGCCGACATTATGGATTACTGTATCCTGTCAGAAGGATGCATAGAAGTCAAGGAGAGTACTTGGCAACAGTTCGAGGTTGCTAAGGAAGTTAATGGCAGTTATTGAAGGTAGTTGGGATCGTGAGAGATGTCAACACATGCAGATATTGTGCAACACAGTTGGGGCGCTGACAATTGCAGGTCTGCAGGATCTGAGGAGATCGACAGACAGAGTATGCATGTCTCAGGGGTCGAAGTGATCTCGGGAACAACAGCAGCAGAGTAGAAGGCTTGTGTGCAGACACGGAGGAGGGGAGTTCAGTCACTTCAGTTGGAAACTTGGCAAAGCAGAGTTCTGGGAGAAGATAGGTAGATTGGAGAGAACAATCACACGTCTTCTGAACGCAAAGAAGATCGAGCCATAGCTCAGGGTTCCACAGTGAACCAGGAGAGGGTGATGGCTGACACACTAAGAGAGCACATAGTTACTTCTGTATTTTATTTGGCTAAGGCTGACAATAGTTAGTTATTTCATTCCTTGCAATTTGCATTGTAACCATTTCGATAGAAGTAATATAAGCCAGCTTCTGGCATCCAGTTTACATCTTGTCTATGTGAATGTGTGTGTTGTGTGTAATTGTTAAGGAAGAACGTTAGTGCATAAGGCGCCTTGTGTCAGTTGGTATCAAAGCTATAGCATCCTGAGATTTGAAGGATAGCCATATCAGAGCGGGAGGAGAATCCTGTCAAAGAGAAATCCATTGATACCAACTTGCCTTGCGTCAAGTGGTATTAGAGCAGAAGAATCCAGTAAGCATTGAGTGTCTTTACAGCTCCATCTGCAGTTGGGTAGAGTTGTGCATGACTTGTTGAATTCCGGTTGTGATTGGACGAGTGGGAGTTTCAACCGAGGTTGAAAATGGATCACAAAGGCATTAACGTTCGAGGTGTTGGACGAAGAGCACGTGGCTCAGCAGTCACAGTTGATCGTGAGATGTTCGACGAGTGCGTCCGAACAATGCAAACTTTGACAAATTAAGTCACATCGATCAAAGAAATCCAACTCCGTGGTTGTATTCCTGATGCGTTAGACTACAACGACGAGGAGGTCGAAGAAGTGGAAGCATGGGAAGCAGCAGGAGAAGAACCAGAAGGAACACTGATCAAACTTATGACGGATATGAGAGGTCAAACAAAGATAGATGTACGTACCTCCTCAGGAAACCTAGATCCAGAAGACTTGATCGAATGGTTCAGAGAGATGGATAAATAGTTCGACGTAGAGAAGATCGAGGATCCTAAACGAGTTAAGACTGCATGTCTAAGGTTGTGGTGGGACAATGTGCAGGCTGACAGAGTCAAAAAGGGAAAGGAGAAAATCAAGTCTTGGGATAGGATGGTTGCCAAGTTGAAAGGGAAGTTCTTGCCAAATGACTATGTGATTTCCTTGTTCCAAAATTTGCAGAACTTTCGACAAAAAGAGATGACCGTGAAGGAGTACACGGAAGAGTTCTATAGATTGTCGATAAGGTCAGGACATACCAACGAAGGAGAAGAAGTTGTCGCTAGATACATGAATGGCTTGAAATATGCCATTTAGGATGAATTGAGCATGTCGAGATTCAGAGCGGTCGGTGAAGCCTACCAGTTAGCTCTGAAGGCAGAAGATAAACTATCAAGGAAATCCATAGCGTCCAGAGGTAGGATGACTAGTCAGGGTGCGAAGACTATTTCCGTGAAAGGCCAAAGTAGCGGTTATAGGAAGGAATTTGTCAAAGAGAATCGACGGACAGAAGGGACATCAACAAGGGAGAAAGAGAAAGAAAACCGACGCGATGGTCATGAGAACTGCGATCAAAGTGCGTATGGTAGAAGTGGTCCATCCGACAGAAAAGGAGTTGACAAACCAGCCATAATCTATTACAAGTGTCGCGGAGTGGGACACAAGGCATATGAATGGCCAGATAACCTACATGCTGCAGAGGAGTTGAAACCCAAACATCGAAAGGATGAGCAAGTCGATGAGAGGGATGAGTCGGCATCCGACAACAGTGAGGATGGTAAGAAGAAGAGTCGGGCCATGAAAGCTAGGAATACACTGGTTTTGGACAACCGACGTGATGAGCAAGAGTCGGCACCGCGAAAGGCCATCTTTCGAACCAAGGTGCGAATCGGTGAATGACATTGAAAGACCATAGTTGATGGTGGAACCACTGAGAATCTTGTGTCGACAGAGTTGATCGACAAGGCAAGGTTGAAGTGTCGAGAAAATCCACACCCATACAAGATCTCAAGATTGCAGAAAGGACATCATGTGAAGGTGACCAAACAATGCCTGATTAACTTCAGAGTTGAAGGATTTGAAGACAGTGTACTGTGCGACGTAATCCCAATGGATTTGTGCCATCTAATGTTAGGAATACCATGGCAATATGATCGGAAAATGATCTATGATAGTCGATCTAACACAATCACAGTGTGGAAAAATGGCGTACAGAGGACTCTTAAGCCAAGGCCAGAGGAGCAAGCCGATGGTAAGCATGGTGAGAGCAAATTTTGGGAGAAGCGAGTGTTGATGTGCTCAGCGAAAGAATTCCTCACGGAGGAGGAAAAGCAGTCGGGGTGTTACGCTATCATTTCAAAAGGACCATATGTCGAGAGGTCGACAATGGAGAAGATTCCGGTCGAAGTCGAAAAGATTCTTGACGAGTTTCGAAGCATAGTAGTTGATGAGACACTGATGATATTGCCGCCGAAAAAGAGCATATCCCATCAGATCGACTTGATTCCAGGGTCGAGTCTGCCAAACAAAGCACCGCATAGGATGAGTCCGACAGAAGGTCAGGAACTCAATCAATAGGTCCAAGAGTTGTTGGATAGGGGATTGATCAGATAAAGTCTGAGTCTGTGCGTGGTACCAGCAGTATTAGCGCTGAAGAAAGGTGGAGGATAGATAATGTGCATAGAATCCATAGCCATCAACAAGATCACGATCAAGTACCGGTTTTAATTTTCGAGGATGGACAACTTGATTGATTGCTTGAGTGGAGCGAAGTACTTCACGAAGATAGACCTGAAGAGTGGTTATCACCAGATTTGGGTTAGAGAAGGAGATGAACGGAAAACATCATTCAAGACGAAGTACGGGCTGTATGAGTGGTTAGTCATGCCATTCGAATTGACTAATGCACCCAGTACATTCATGTGGTTGATGAATGAGGTATTGAAACCATTCTCGGGTAAGTTCGTCATAGTATACCTAGAGGACATCCTAATATTTAGTCGAACCAAGACAAAGAACTTGGGGCACATTCGACAAGTATTGCAGAAGTTGCAGGAAGAGAAGTTGATGGTGAACCTGCAAAACTATTTCTTCATGAAGGAAGAACGAGTGTACTTGGGATTTGTAATCTCGGGTAAAGGGTTGGTGATGGACCAAGAAAAGGTGAAGGCAATATTGGATTGGCCGAAACCGACAAGTACGACTGGAGTAAGGAGTTTCCATGGACTTTCCAGTTTCTACAGGAAGTTCATTCGAGGATTCAACCGGATTTGTGCACCTTTGACAGAGTGCATGAAAAAGGGCTAGTTCAAGTGGACGAAAGCATCCCAGTGAGCTTTCGACAAGTTGAAGGAAAAGGTCACTGAGATCCCAGTGTTAGCGCTCCGTATTTCGACAAAGTTTTCCAGGTCGATTGTGACACGAGTGGAATGGAAATAGGAGCAGTGTTGATCCAAGAGGGCCGACCAATTGCATTCTTCAATGAGAAGTTGGATGATGCGAAGCGGAAATATTCGGTCTATGACTAAGAATTCTATGTTGTTTTCCAGGCATTGAAGAAGTGGAGGCATTATTTGTTTCCCAAGGAATTTGTGTTATACACAGATCACCAAGCACTAAGGTGTTGGCTTGATATCTATTCTATAGGTTTTCAATATAGACCAGGTTCTTCGCAGTTACAATGAACCAACAAAACCCCTTCTCACCGGCCCTTTCGGAAACAACCTGTGAACAGGTTGAGGTCTCACCCAAGGTGTAGCTATGGGGGCACTGCAGAATCAGATTTCCTCAATAAGTGATGAGTTGTTCAGACAGGACTACTGCGCAACACACTATTAGAATTGCGCTGGGAACTGGGGATCTAGGCGACGATAAAATGCGTCGTGGTCCACACTACCACAACTTAACCACTGCGAGGTCAACGCATCCAATGACTGCACGGCTCGGGCGTAATGTAAATACTAGGACGGCGCAACTGACTATACGCTTCCTCTTCCTGACTTAACAGATCTTGAAGATTTTACTTAACATTAACCATTCATCTACTGCCTTGAATTATTAACCCTATAACAGTTGTAAGCAGATGAAATACACAATGCTGCGCACCTTCAATGCATTGAATATAAAGAATTACGTAGTTCAAACTAACCATTGTTGTTATTCCATAAATTGATATATTCACAGACTTAGAATACTAAGAATTCTCCATTCATATATTCATGTAAGACTTAACATATTATTCCCATATTTCCTCTATGGCGAATACATATAAAAGCATTAACATACAACTTATAAATGCGAATCCAGACATTCGAAGTAGGCAAACAAGTAAATGCAGAAACACAACAATCACACTACATAGTATTTAATGTGGTTCACCCCCCGGATGGAGGCTACTTCCACAAGAACTGTTTTTATATATATATTTTGGGAAGGGTACAACAATTCTTAGTCTGCGCACTCAGCTTGCAGACTCCCTTCTCTCACAACATGCCTCTGCGCACTCAGCTTGCAAAGCCTTTACAATAGCACTAAGCTTTTACAGATACAACAATATTCAAAAGCTTAACAAAATAAAGAATGACTACGAGAGATTAACCCTTTCCCATACAAAAATGCTTTATTTATAGATCATGCCCGTAGGTCATGTCTTTACAATCTGCAGGCAAAAGCCCTTAGGTTTACAAAAATGGTTACACTTTCCAGCTCATCGAGCTTGCTGGCGTCTGGTAGCGATTATTCTATCATGGCCTACCTTTCACGCATGCCCACGTCGCTATCGGCCTTTCTGTCGCATGCGTGCCAACAGGTCGCTTTCACCGAGTCGTTCTTCCTATAACGGTCTTGTGCAACTAGTTCAGGTAGTGGCTCCTTCGCATGTGCGACCAGTCGCTTTCTTTCCGCATTGCTCCTGCCCATTGCTTGGCACTCCTGGAGCATCTTTACCAAAAATAGACCACTGACGGTCTATCTGGAACATGTGCCATCTTTCATCCAACACTTTGCCCTATTGGATCTCTGTATACTGGACACTTCGTAGTACTGCATCCTCACAGCACTGATCTTTGCAGCTCTTTCGACACTACGCTGCATGCAACTTCGCGGCATCCAAAAACTTATACAAAAAAATGCTTTAGTTGAACTACGCTCAGCTTCGCAGTTCCAAAAGTCCTTGTCCAAAACTGCCCCACTTGGGCCAAGCCCAACATGAGGTATCTGAATACTCAGACGAAGTTGAATCAGCGGCACATGAAAAGGGTCGAATTCCTACAGGGATATACTTTCATGTTGTGACATAAGTCGGGCAAGTTGAATAAGGTTGCCGACACACTGAGTCCAAGAGTTGCATTGCTGAACACGATGACAGTTCAGGAAACACGAATAGAGTCGGTGAAGACATAGTATGAGACCGACGAGGATTTTGTGAAAGGATGGGAGGCTTGTCGTGAACCATGGGGTATCGACAGAACTCCATACTTGGATTATTTTATCCAAGAGGGATACCTATTCATGGGAAAAATTTTGTGTATTCCCATAGGATCCATAAGGGAGAACCTAATCCGAGAGTTGCATAGCGATGGATTAGCAGGTCATTTTGGCATCGACAAGACCAGGGCATTGGTTGAAGAAAATTATTATTGGCCAGGAATGACAACAGATGTCGGAAAGTGGGTTCGACAGTGTAGAGTTTGCCAGTTGGCAAAAGGAAGAAGTCAGAATACGGGGCTGTATACACCATTACATGTACCGGATACCCCATGGGAGCACCTGAGCATGGATTTTGTGCTAGGATTTTCGAAGACGCAACAAGGGAGCGACTCAATCTTTGTTGTAGTCGACAGATTTTTGAAAATGGCACACTTTATTCCGTGTCGGAAGACAAGTGACGCCACAGGAATTGTTGTACTATTCTTCAAGGAAGTAGTCAGATTACATGGGTTACCGAAGAGTATCACATCGGACAAAGATACCAAGTTTATGGGACATTTTTGGATAACCCTATGGAAGAAAATGGACACGAGGTTGCAGTTTAGCTCGGCATATCATCCACATACAGACGGACAGAATGAGGTGGTGAATAGAATTTTGGGAAACCTTCTAAGGTGTTTGATGGCCGACAGACCCAAGCAGTGGGAGAACGTGTTGGCGCAAGCAGAGTTCACATATAACAATTCCTTGAATCGGTCGACAGGGTTGATCCCATTCCAGATTGTTCAGGGAAGAAGCCCACATGGAGTGGTGGATTTGGTCGAGTTACCGACAGAAACCAGGAAAAGAGCGGATGCAAAATCATTCGCGGAGCATATGAAAGAAGTGCATGAAGACATGTGAAAGCACATAGAAAAGAGCACGCGACATACAATTTAAGAGCCGACTAAAAAAAGAGGCTACAGTCATTTAGTGAAAGAGACTTAGTCTATGCACATTTGTAGAAGGAAATATTTACGATGGGGACATATAAAAAGCTGAAGCTGAAGAAGATTGGACCATGCAATATTCTGAAGAAGATTTCGGACAACGCTTATGTGTTGGAGCTTCCGAATGACTTGAGCATTTCACCAACGTTCAATGTCTCAGATCTGTACAAATTCAAAGAAGGTTCAAGTAGTGGAAGTGCGGAAGTGTCGAACATCTACTGGATAGTGCAAATTCCAGATCGATAGAAGGAAGAAATCACAGAAGTAATAGAGGAACGCGAAGTCGGGCGTATGTGCAGTTCGCGAAGGAAGGAATACTTAGTGCGATGGATAGATGATGAGTTGCAGGAGTCGACATGGATTTTCGAAAAAGAGTTCAGGGGAGTAACAGAGCAATCGAGTTCTTTTTCACCTGGGGAGTCTGATGCAGGAGCATCTGAGCCTAGGAATATCAGTCGAATTTAGTCGACATGAAGAAGGCCAAATAGAGGGAGTGCCGATGACCACTAGTGCGGGGAAGCAAATTGGCTGTCTAAGTCAATTAGTCAAGTAGGAGCAGTCGGTATGCAACTGAAAAGAAGCAGTGGAAGGTCGAGAGTCGACATGTCAAGCGTCGACAGATGACAGGGTAGTAGCGAAGACATCGATGGTCGACTTGTGTCGAACCATGACTCCGATAGGTTTGTAGTGGCAAAGCCTGGAGAGTGCGAAAGGAAGCTGATAGACCATATGGTCGACATGACGGATTACTGTAGCTTGTCAGAAGGATGCGTAGAAGTCAAAGAGAGTACTTGGAAACAATTCGGGGTTGCTAAAGAAGTTAATGGCAGTTATTGAAGGTGGTTGGGATCATGACAGATTTCAACAAAGGCAGAGATTGTGTAGCATGGTTGGGGCGCTGACAGTTGCAGGTCTACAAGATCTGAGGATATCAACAGACAGAAGATGCGTGTCTCAGGGATCGGAGTGATCTCGGGAACAACAGCAGCAGAGTAGAAGGCTTGTACGTAGGCATGGAGGAGAGGAGTTCAGTCAGTTCAGTTGGAAACTTGGTAAAGCAGAGTTCAAGGAGAAGATAGGTAGATTGGAGAGAACAGTCACACATCTTCTGAACGCAAAGAAGATCGAGCCATAGCTCAGGGTTCCGAAGTGAACCAGGAGAGGGTGACGGTCTACACACTAAGAGAGAATACAGTTACTTTTGTATTGTATTTGGCTAAGGCTGACAATAGTTAGTTATTTCATTCCTTGTTGTTTGCATTGTAACCGTTTCGGTAGAAGCAATATAAGCCAGCTTCTGGCCTCCAGTTTACATCTTGTCTATGTGAACGTGTGTGTTGTGTGTAATTTTTAAGCAAGAACCTTAGTGCATAAGGTGCCTTGCGTCACAATATCTGGACCTACACATGGGTGCCACCTCACCTTAGTCTTCCATGTAAGCACAACACCATGTGGACCATCCACTTAAGTCTTGTGTCAACATCCCAATTAATAGGTATGATCAACTACCTAGTCAACAAGTTACTAATATAGAACCATGTGACATTTTAGACCTCCTATGGGGTTTCACCTTTGATTTTTTAAGGGAATTTTCAAACTAAGATCATTTTTTCATCTAGAATTTGATTTTGGTGTTGTTTTTTTCAAATCATGTCCTTTTAGTCCTTTATATAGTGGCATAGGTGGTTTAAGTTTTGTTTTGTTTTTCTAGAAACATGAAGGGCTCATTCTCATTTTTTAATCTTTGTAGGGGCATAAATTCCTCATACAGACTCAATTTTGATTCGCATTTTTTAGCTCGGTTTTTAAAATCTACATAGTTGTGCACTTCATTTCAACTATTTTTTTTTTTTTTTTGCAAAATGGATAGCAGTAACCCTCATGTTGTTTGGTCAAAAAACACAAATAATTAATACTAGAAATCATGTATAGAATACCAACTCATAAGTAAAGGTATTTATTGAATCGCAATTGGGATAGATCATATTCCACTAGTTATGAAGAAATGTGCAAAATGGTTAAATCGCAATGGTGAAGGAGGCCTTATTGGCATGTTCATCTCTAAGGATTTGAAATTTCATTTCTAGAAACTTCATAAAATACAAGAATCATGGTCCAAGACTAAGAAACACTTTGGGAAAACTAATCTAATTCATTCTTATTAGCTGGAAAATCATCTCATCTCACCTTATTGGGTATAATTCCCCAAAATTGAAGACTACATTACTAAATTCAAAATATTAATGCTTCAACTTGGTGATTGTGGAACCACTAAACCTCGCGGTCAATAAATCATGGCTATTACTTCCAATATATTAGCTCCTTTTCATATTTGTGTCTCTACATTTTATTCCACTAGAGATGTATTAATTAGAAATTATAAGATGATTTTTTTGAGTTTTGTTATGAACATTTAACATATGAGAAATACAATCTCTTGCATATGGGTGTGCTTAATATAGATCAAACATAAAGCTTTGTTTTCTCACAGCAACAAAGGAACAAAATCCTCCAATAAGCATCCTAAAGGACCAACATTTCCCAAGACCACCAAATCTCCTACAATGATGGCTCCTCCGTAGTCAAATTGGGGAACCAATTCAAAAGAGAAGCCACCAAGGACTTGTTCTTTTTGTGGAAATGATGGGCATCTTAATACACATTGTTGGATGAAGATGCACAATATTCAAATTGGTTCTTCCTCCTCTTATTCTTTGAATAAACTTCATGGTATTTTTGCAATAACATGTCAGCATAATAACCAATGGAATTTAGACTCAGGGACCCCTTATCATATGGCCAATAAAAGGAATTTAATTTTTTTTATTAATGATTATACATCCCTACATATTTTTGTTAGTGGCGGTTCTCCTTTAGAAGTTATAGGAGCAAGAATAATAGATATCATGAATGGAAAAATTAACAATATCTTATATGTTCCCTGTTTCTCATCCAACTTGCTTTTAATTTTTCAAATCACTCATTCAGGTGACAGAAAATCCATTGATTTTTGGCCTCATGATGTTCTAATATGATATCTAAAGGAAATTCTACTCACGTAATAGATTTAGGAGATGTTCATGACTCTTCAGTTTCAAGTACAAATTTGACAACTTTAAACCCTCATCACCTACTATCGTCTTCATTTCTCACATTGATGACTTGAGCAAACTTTGGCATGAGTTGTTTGGTTGTTTGAATTACCGCTACTTGTAACAAATCTTAATTTTTGAATTGGTGCATGGTATGCCCCTTGTTTCATGCAATAATGGTGTTTGTCATGGTTGTGTCTTGGGTAAGTATCACAAAGGTCCATTTCCATATGGTCAATCATAGCGAACAAAAGCATCATTAAAAATCGTTCACAATGATATTTGTGGACCATTGTACAATTTGTATTTTCCAAGTGCAATATACATTCTCAATTTCAATGATGATCACACTCAATGCACATGAGTTTGTTCCATTAAAATAAAAATTCAAGTTTTGTTTTCTCCAAAGAACTGGTTGAAAATTAGTTTGGACATCTCATCAAGAGTAGTTGCATTGTTAATGTTGGAGAATATGTCAATAAACACTTCATTGATTTTTTCCTGACACATGGCACTCAAATGCAACATATTGTGCTCTACACTCAATAGCATAATGGTGTAGTTGAACATAAAAATTGAACACATAAGCATATTGTGATCTACACTCAATAGCATAATGGTGTAATTGAACGTAAAAACTGAACACATAAATATAAATCAATAACTACATGGTTCAATCAATAAATTTAGTTCCACAATTTTTTCCTATTGAAGCAATCATGTTAATTATGTGTTGAATTGTACTTATACTAAGGCAGTAATGAATGTAATTCTAGAAGAAAATTGTTCTAAGGTAGAAAGTTCATCTATGTCATTTCAAAGTGTTTTCCTATAAAATATAGGCTCACCTTCCCAATCAAAAGTATAAATCAATTCAACCTAAAAGTGAACAAAGTATCTTTGTGGGCTATTATAAGAGGTTAAATCCTATAGGTTATATGTATCTCTCTCTGTAAAGGTTATGTTTTGGTGATATGTTCCTTTTGATGAATACTCCTTGGCATCCATGCATGGAGACTCCAACTTCTCCTTCTATAGTTAACCCTAATGATCATGCACCTCTAGCTACTCTACACCTGAAATGGGTCTCGAATACAAGGGAAGCTACTAGTACTTCAACTAGCAATCCCATCAATCTACACAACACTCACTCTTAGTTATTTCAAGGTACTTAACATTGATTGCCCAACACATAGAGATTGAACATCCTCAACCTTATAGAGAAGTGAGTGGTTTACCTCAATGGGGAGAAGCAATGAATGGAGAAATGCACTCCTTAATAAAAAACGACACTCTGGATCTTATTTCTCTTCCTAAATGTCACAAGATTGTTCATTGTAAGTGGGTCTTCATATCCAAGTTTTCAACAAATGAAAGCATGAAAAAAAATTAATGTCTAACTTTTTGCCAAAGGTTTCTCTTATGGTGAAGGTATTGATTACTCATAAGAAAATTCACCTGTTGCAAAGATGGATTCAATCCTACTTGTTCTTTCACTTTGTGCTTTTCAAGGTTGGGAATTACAAAATATGGACATCAAAAGCACCTTTCTACATGAGGAATTCAATGAAGAAATTTACATGGAAAAGTTGATTTGATGTTTTAGATTTGCACTTTCAACTTGAGAGAAACTAAATTGTTGTAATGTAATCTTCTTTTATGTGTAATAGAAAGCAATGTGTTTGTTGTCCCAAATTGTGCATGCATATATGATTTTTGGTGTTTTAGTAGTTGATTTATTATGTTGATGTAAGGAGAGTCATGTAAATGTTGAGTTGATCTAGCATGTTTTAATGTGTACGTTAAGATCTAATTTGTGCAAGGTTGGTGTTGATCAATATAACTTTCCACTCTAATTCTTGTATTAAATCTAGCAATAACTATTGTTAAAATGATTGAACCATTTGGTTTTGTTAATTGTAGATCCAAAAAATTGTAACAATGGTTTCCAAAATAATATGATTCAACATTAGGATTGAATCTTCTATTGTGCACCTCCAAGGCATTATGAGGCAAGAATTTTTACATGGTTCCAAAGTGATGATGCTGAAATTTGATATCCATTGCATGGAGAATTTAACTACATGTAAGAGGGAGTTGAGAGCGAAGGAATTAAGTGGGTGGGATTCCCATAAATATGCTAATCCATGCTTGTGAGAAAGCACCAAGGGTTTTCTTAAGCAAGCTATTGTTGATTATTTAATCTATTTTATTCAATTAACTATAAAAATGATTAACTTATTTAATATCTATATATATAGATGAATTTTCAAATTCTTTTTTTCAATTTTGCCAACTTTTCAATTTGATTAAATATATACATAATATATAAAATATCTATAATAGGATATACATACATTTATGATAAAAAAGATTAATCTTAAAAAAAATAGTGTAAAGTTTTAAATTTTATTAAAAAAAAAATTTACTTTATAACCAAATATTTACTCTTAAGAAGTATGGAATAGCAAATTATTTTTTTAATACTTAGAAAAAATTAAATAATTGGATTTAACTTTTTGCTAATTTCAAAATAAGTAAATAAAGTACAAATTAATGTAAATAAATATTTTTTATTTTAAAAAATATATTATTTACTATTAAACAAATTGTGTTCCCATTCTGAGAACAGTACAATTAATCCAAAAAGATGCCTCCGACTAATTTACTGCTGCTGATAATTTACATTTGGAGGAGTATAACTGTGCATATTTGGATCTTGTTGTTGTTGGCATGACCATAACCATTCTAATGATTTGAATCTACTTGTTGGGTTTGAACTCAGGTTGCACTTGTTTGTTTGCATGGCTTCGTCCCAAGCAGGCCTAAGCTTGAATCCTTTGAAATTTTGGGTGCATCAGAATAATTTTATGTTGCTGTTAATATGCGTTTGGAGGAGTATAACTGTACACATTTGCGCCAGAATAATTTACTGCTGCTCATAGTTTGAGTTTGGAGGAATATGATAGTTTGAGTTTGGAAGAATATAACTGTTCCATTGATAGTTTGAGTTTGGACCTGGT
The DNA here is from genome assembly GCA_027924585.1 of Larix kaempferi. Lineage (NCBI taxonomy): Eukaryota > Viridiplantae > Streptophyta > Pinopsida > Pinales > Pinaceae > Larix > Larix kaempferi. Next base: position 79,301,849 of record BSBM01000001.1, read on the forward strand.
TGTTGGATTTGAGCCAACCCTGCAGGCTGCATTTGTTTGTTTGCAGCACTTCTAAGTTCTAGCCCAAGAAAGCCTAATTGGGTTCCGACCAAGAACTGAGCCCTGTAGCATCTGCAATGCTCCCTCTGCAGATGCCCTGTTGCTAAACTGGACAAATCCACAACGCTTGCCCTCGGGTATCGCGACACGCACAATCTCACCCAACTGACCAAATGCCTGCCACAGCATTTCGACTGTCACAGTGGAGTCCAAGCCACCAACAAATAGAGTTGTATTACTTGGATCGTTATCTGAGACTGAATACGGTTGCTGATCAACTGTAGTCTCCTTTGTTGTGACAGGTCCAATCCGCATAGGTCTGGAGGAACAAAGCATTCCATCCATCACAATCATAGCGCGAGCTTTCTCATTCTCATCCCCAAAGCTTACAAACCCATATCCCTTTGAACGACCTGTAGTACTATCAGTAACAACCGTGGCTCCTTTTACAGATGGGTATCTAGCTCCGAAGGTCTCTTGCAACAAGCTATCTGTGACATCATATGCCAAATTTCCCACGAATATAGTATAATCCTCGGGACCCTTTTCTCCATTGCCAAATGCTGCCCAATTTAGCCTGTAACGTTGTTCAGCTTTGGGCATCTGTAGACCATTGTAATTTTGGAGAGCCGTCTGGGCTGCTGCATGGCTTGCGAACTCTAGAAAACCATAACCATCTGACTCTCCAGTCTGCGTATTGCGGATAATCTTAACAGCAAGAAGGCTTTGTGTAGGAGCAAAACAGTTATGCAGATAAGTCTCATCCATCCAATACTGCAAATCTCCGATCCATAGGGTCCTCTTGTCAACTTGTTGCGGGAATTGTTCCACCATAAGCTGGGACTGAGATTGCGGGGGCCAAAACCCAACTTGAGGAAGTGGCTGCATCATCATCCTCTGTTGTTGTTGCTGGGGCCAAAACCCAGCTTGAGGAAGTGGCTGCTGCAGTGGTTGCATCATCATCCTCTGTTGTTGCTGCTGGGGCCAAAACCCAGCTTGAGGAAGTGGCTGCTGCAGTGGTTGCATCATCATCCTTTGTTGTTGCTGCTGGGGCCAAAACCCAGCTTGAGGAAGTGGCTGCATCATCATCCACTGTTGTTGCTGCTGCAGTGGATGCATCATCATCCTCTGTTGTTGCTGCTGCAGTGGCTGCTCTGGCTGGGGATCCATCGTGGGTGTGGCTACGGAAGTTGGCTGCATCAGATGACTATAAAGAGAAAAAGTCCTACGAATATAGGAAAACCCTCAAAAGACAGTAAAAAAATTCTACTAAATGGCGTGGTGCAGCAAATCAATGGCAGCTCGATGGATATGCTAATGTTGTATAAACAATGCGCAAATTCTGACCTCGAATCCAGAAGAGCGAGCTCACAATGACCCAAAGAGGGAAAAGAGAGTGATTATATATATTCGTCTTCACTCATTCCATGTGTATGCTCGTTACATGCCGACTTTGGATTTACCCATAAGGCGAGGCTAATGGAAATAGATTTCGAAATAGTTTTTGGTTTATAAAATATAATTAAAAATATTTATGTCGGCTTACAAAATTAAAAATTAAAAATTTTAGAGTTTTAAATTTTTTAATGTATAAAATAATTAACTTAAAAAAATCAAGTGAAGAAATTGGATTCTTATCTTTGATAAATCGAAAAAAATCAAGTGAAGAAATTGGATCCTTATCTTTGATAAAATCGTGTTTAAGATGGATCTATGTTGATTTATATTGATATAGAACAATATATTAAGAACACTTCTCATTCACAAAAATCAAGTTCCAAATGATTTAGACATTTTCTCAACTACACAAGGATGCTGATTTATATTGATATAGAACAATATATTAAGAACACTTCTCATTCACAAAAATCAAGTTCCAAATGATCTAGACATTTTCACAACTACACAAGGTTTTATAAGTTTCATTTTGATTATGTGTGTGTGTGTGTGTGTGTATTGTGTTCCTTGTTTTTCTAGTGAATTTGGGCATTTTCCAACTATTAGTTTCATATATTTTATGGTTTTCTTCTTACAATTGCACTTTGTCTTTGGCCTATTTTCTATGTCGACCTCATTTTTGTTGGTGGTCCCTAACTACCCATCAACACCATGATGTCATGCCATCAACCACACCTCTATCATGTACCACTCATTGGTTGCTTTACATCCATCTAAATGCCTTCCCATGCACCGTCAGCCACATATTTACCCACCATCAACCCCTCATTTGACCCTACCACTAGGATTTATCCACAAACATCATCCTTTAAACAACCCCATCCCTATTGCCTTATTGTAACCATGACAATCTCTTTAGCCACATCTTTCCATTTGGTTGTGTCTCCCATTCCTCTTTGGAATGCAACATTCACCTCCCTCTTCTTATGGACGTGTTGCTTGTGTCTCCCATACCTCTTTGGAATGCAACATACACCTCCCTCTTCCTATGGACATGCTACTACATAGGCCCCAACATAGTGGTCATACCCACATCCACCCATGTATGTGGCAACCATCTCACTATGTAGACCTACACATGGGTGCCACCTTACCTTAGTTTTCCATGTAAGAACAACATCATGTGGACCATCCTCTTAAGTGTTAAAGTAATTGTAACTTTGGAAGATATTCACTTGTATATTTTATATTGTATTTTTATTTTATTATTGTACCTCCGACGAAGATGTTTAATCCTCTGGTCAGAGAAGTCATTATTGTATTTGGGTCATGTAAAGTCAATGAGGTTAACCCTCCATTGTATGACAGGGCATTGACCCCAGAGTTGAGTTTTTCATGGGTTATTAGACTCTCCTAGAGAAGTTGGCCCAGTCAATTACACTTAGGGGCCAACCTGTTTGGGGTTAAGGCTAAGTGAAAGGTCAAGTATAAATAGAGAGGGTGCTGCTCTCTATTTCATCATTCACTCACTCATCAAGTTCGCATAAGTGATAGGAGGACAAGTTCCTGCTGGAGACCATTTATACTTTTGGGGTTCATTGTATTGTTGCTCATTCTATCTCTGAGGAAGTTGCGAGGTTTTCTCCTTTATGGTTTCCCCGATGAAATTCTTTGTGTCTCTTGTCTCTTGTGTTTGAATTGATGTGCATGTTATTCTCTCATTTAAGATCCTATATAATCTTGAATTAAATTGTGAAAATCTAACATGGTATCAGAGCTAACCTGAGAAGAAGACACTATGCAGCTGCAGAAGCTAGGGCTTCTTAATTTTTGGGTTTCTCTCCACAGAACATCAGCAAAAGGAGGCTAGGACAACTCACCTAAGGAAGGTGCATCTTTCTGTCGAAACAGAAATTGATTCTGAGCATTTTCAAGAAGAACCTGATTAAGGCTAAGAGAATCCTTGCAAATTCTATCAAGGACCATCTCATACCACATGTGTCATCTCTGAAGACACCTAAAGAGATGTTTGATGCCTTAACCACCTTATTTGAGGGAAGAATATAAATAGGAAGATGACATTGAGGAACCAATTGAAGAATTTCAAGATACAAAATGCAGAGACCATGCAATCCTACTTTACAAGGGTCTCTTAGATAAAAGAACAACTTGAAGCTGTGGGAGAAGATATAGAGAATGGAGAAATAGTGATGACCACCTTGAATGGTCTTCCCAGGTTATGGGATTCCTTAATTCAAGGAATCTATGCAAAAAGAAAGTTGATCACCTTCAGTAGGTTGTGGGAGGAGTGTTCACAGGAAGAAGCTCGAATTGTAGCTCGAGAAGAAAAGATGGGTAATGAAGACCAGGCTCTTACAGCACACACCAAGAAGAACAACAACAAGATGGAACATCCTCATCACAATGGGTAAACACCACCACTAGAATCAAAGGGAGAACCTTGGAGGATCCAGGAGAGATCTTTCTCACATTTGATGTTATACTTGTGATGAGATGGGGCACTATTCCAGAGATTGTCCCAGGAACAAAAGCAGCTCCAACAAGAAGAAGGCCAACAAGAAAAGGCACCATGCACACACTGCAGAAGATGATGAACCTCCAAGGAAGAGAGCCAGAGAAGAAAGTGAAGATTCTTCAAGTGGTGAAGAATATGTATTGTAATGAAGGTAACCAGCTACAATTATTTATTTAGAAGGTTCCACCTCATAAGGTGTACCTAGAGATGACTTCCAGTATTACATGAAAGGAATAGAAGAAGCTACTACAGAGTTGGACTCCGAAAAACAAATAAAGATCAATAATCTAAGGAAGAACCTCTCATCCATTTTCAACATTAGTTAAGGTGCACACTATCAAATACTCCAGTAGTTCTTGCAAGGAAGCAAAGGTTGAGAGGGAGTCCACCCAACAAACAAACAAGGATAAGTATTTGAATTGTCATTTCTTGTATATCTGATTACTTAAATAATATTGTTCAGTCATGTATATACTTATGCTCCTAGATTTAGGATGTATATCATGCATGTTAGAAAAGTTGCATTAATGAACAAGATACCACTAATATGCAACTAATGGGTAAGTGGCCTATGGTACTGTACAACATCCCATTGCTACTTATCTAGAATGAAACCTCTTTGTTGACATGTTGGGAGTAGTGCACACTCTTAACAATGTTCTGGTAGAGATGGAAGGCATCTAGGAAGTTACCGTATGAATACGGGATATGGATGAATGTTGTGTTGAATCATTGGCTAAGATAGTTGCATGACTATGTGACCTATGTCTTTATACATAAGAATTTGTTTTGAAAAATTATGAAATGTTTCTAATCACGCAACTAAATTGACTTGTAGGAAAAATCGTGTACCACAAGAGAGACTTGTTTCGAAGAACAAGTGTCGATGATTCAGCTAGAAGATTTATGAAGTCAAGAAGAAGACACTGAAGAACCTGAAGTTCCCAGGATCCGAGATACAACAATGGAAGGAGTAATTCCTGAAGAATATGAAGACCCACAAGAACCTGTAGATCCACCACGTGAGAAGAATTCTCACAAGAGGAAACCAGCATGGGTACGAGAAGCAATTCAAGATTCAGAGAGATATGGTGCTCCAGAAGGAATGCATAGAGAAAGTAAGAGACCAAGACCATTCTTGACAAAGAACCTACCAACTATGAAGGAGCGGCAGAAAGGAAGGAATGGAAGGATTCCATGATCGAGGAGTACCAGTCAATCATGAAGAATGATGTCTGGGATGTGATCCTGAGACCAGTAGGGAAGTCTGTTGTGACTTCCAAGTGGATATACAAGATCAAGCATGCTACAGATGGCAGCATAGAGCAACAAAAGGAGAGATTTGTGGAATGTGACTTCTCCAAGAAGGAAGGGATAGACTATGAGGAGACATTTGCACCTGTAGCCAGATACACTTCCATCATATCAGTACTGGCTCTGGCTACAGTGATGAAGTGGAAGGTACACCAGATGGATGTCAAGACAGCGTTCTTGAATGGTGTAGTAGAGGAGGAAGCGTATGTGGAGCAGCCACTCAGATTTGAGACACATGACAGGTAGACTCATGTGTGCAAATTGAAGAAAGCCTTGTATGGATTGAAACAATCACCCAGAATGTGGTATGGCGGGATAGACGGCTTCCTGACTAGTTTGGGATTTACCAAGAGTAAAGAGGATTCCAACCTTTACTACAAGGTTGAGGAAGGGAACCCAGTGATACTCCTACTATATGTAGATGACCTGTTTGTGACAGGTAACGATGGGTTGATTGTTGACACGAAGAGGAAGCTTGCTGCCGAGTTCGAGATGAAGGACTTGGGTATGATGCACTGTTTTCTAGGCATGGAGGTGTGGCAGAGTGCAGATGGAATCTTCCTTGGACAAGGGAAGTCTGCAGTAGAGATCCTGAAGAGGTTTGGGATGATGGACTACAAGGCCATGGCCACACCTATGGCATCAAACCTGAAGCTATTGAGTGATGCTTCATCAGAGCCAGTTGATGCCACGATGTATCGTCAAATGTTTGGATCTTTGATGTACCTGATGAATACGAGACCAGATATTTGCATTGTTGTGAACACATTGAGCTAGTTTCGGACGGATCCGAGACATGCTCACTTGATTGCTCCAAAGCATATTCTGAGGTACCTGAAGGGTACGGTTGATTATGGGCTCAAGTATGATGCGAATCAGAAGATTAACCTGGAGGGTTATGTTGATTCAGATTGGGTAGGCAGTTCCATTGATAGGAAGAGCACTTCGGGGTGTTGCTTCAGTATGGGATCAAGTGTGATATCTTGGTTTAGCAGGAAGCAGTCCTACATGGCACTGGGTACAGCCGAAGCAGAGTCTATCGCAACTTGTTCGGCTAGTTGTGAGGAAGTATGGCTGAGGAAGCTATTGTCTAACTTATTTGATCTCCAGTTGGATGCTACTTGTATGTATTGCGCCAACCAGAGTTCTGTGAAGTTATCTGAGAACCTTGTGTTCCATGACAAGTCGAAGCACATTGAGATCAAGTATCACTATATCAGGGATATGGTACAGAGAGGAGCAATGAAGCTCCAGTATGTTGTGACAAACGAGCAAATAGCCGATGTGTTGACCAAGCCGCTGGCCAGAGTGAAGTTCAAGTACTTCAGATAGAAGCTTGGTGTATTCCATATCGAGGTTCCTTCCAGGGGGAAGTGAGGAGTCCGGAAGACGCAGATGCACAGGAGCCATTCTCACATGGTGCTAGGTGTGTCCTCCCATGGTGTAGATGTAAGGGTTGTAGCCTTTTCAAAATGGTGGTAGATGTTTTCTTCCATGTCAGGTGATGTAAGTGCTGTGTGACGTGCACTTGGGTTGTGCTCCGTTGACATTGAGATGATTTAGACGTGATGAGACAACAATAGGGTACACAGGTTTTGCAATAGCATATAATCAGTCTTGGGATGCTCCTTCAGGTTTTGCAATGGCATATAATCAGTCCTGGGAGATCTTGCAAGTTTTGCAGTGGCATATAATCAGTCATGGGATGCTCCTTCAGGTTTTGCAGTGGCATATAATCAGTCCTGGGAGATCTTGCAGGTTTTGCAGTGGCATATAATCAGTCTTAAGATGCTCCTTCAGGTTTTGCAGTGGCATATAATCAGTCCTGGGATGCTCCTCCAGGCTTTGTAGAGGCATATAATCAGTCCTGGGAGATCTTGCAGATTTTGCAAGAGGCATATAATAAGTCCTGAGATGTACCTACTTGATAGCTTGCTCGCAGAGATGATGAAGACCTACATGGAGGCTAGGCCTACATCCAGCATGAAAAAGGTTGGCTCTGTAGAACTTCCTATGACGAGTAGATTGGAGATTGATGGTCGAGATAGCAGCAGCAGTGACGATGATGATCCAACTTTGATGATGATCCAGTGAGGAATACTTGTGTTGATGAACTGTGTCAAGAGAATACCTTCCTAGTTAAGAGGGAGTGTTAATGTAATTGCAACTTTGGAAGATATTCACTTGTATATTTTATATTGTATTTGTATTTTATTATTGTACCTCCGACGAAGATGTTTATTCCTCTGGTCGGAGAAGTCATTATTGTATTTGGGTCATGTAAAGTCAATGAGTTTAACCCTCCCTTGTATGACGGGGCATTGACCCCAGAGTTGAGTCTTTCATGGGTTATTGCACCGAGTGAAATGAGGTGCTCTATAGCCCAGTATGGGGGAGATGTTTTAACGTTTGTGATGTAACGTTTGTTACTAACAAAATAATTAAAAAAATTCATGTCGGCTCATAAAATAAAAAACTATGGAAAGTATTTAATAAAAATCCATGTTTGTTGATAAAATAAAATATTATGAAAAGTAATTAAAAAATAGATGTTTGTTTATAAAATAAAAACTTAAAACTTAAACTCGAATCTATCAATCAAGAGAGATCAAATTTCTTGAGTTTAAATTTAAAAAAAGAAATACACATCAAGAAATTGGATCCCTCTCAGTGCTTGATAGATACAGGTTTAAGATGGATCTATGCTAGTTAGACTCTCCTAGAGAAGTCAGCCTAGTGAGTTACACTTAGGTGCCAGCCTATTTGGAGTTAAGGCTAAGTGAAAGGTAAAGTATAAATAGAGAGGGTGCTCCTCTCTATTTCAACATTCACTCACTCGTCAAGTTTGTATAAGTGAGTAGGAGGACAAGTTCGCACAAGTGAAGAAGAGAGAAGTTGTTGGAGACCATTTATACTTTTTGGGTTTATTGTATTGTTGCTCATTCTATCTCTGAGGAAGTTGCAGGGTTTTCTCCTTTATGGTTTCCGCAATGAAATTCTTTGTGTCTCTTGTATCTTGTGTTTGAATTGTTGTGCATGTTATTCTCTCAGATAAGATCTTATATAATCTTGAATTAAATTGTGAAAATCTAACATTAAGTGTTGTTTCAACATCCCAATTAATAGGCATGATCAACTACCTTGTCAACAAGTCACTAATATAGCACCATGTGGCACTTTAGAATCCCCATGGGGTTTCACCTTTGATTTTTAAGGGAATTTTCAAACTGACATAAATTTTCCATCTAGACTTAGATTTTGGTGTTGAATTTTTGAAAACATCTATTTTTAGTTCTCTACATACTAGCATAGGTGGTTTAAGTTTCATTTTCTATCTGATGGAGTTATGTTTTCTTTATCTAGAAACATGAAGGGTTCATCCTCATTTTTTAAGCTTTCTAGGGGCATAACTTCCTCATATAGACTCGATTTTGAGTCACATTTTTTTAGCTATTTTTTTTAAATATACATATTTGTGCACTTTATTTCAACTAATTTTTTATTTTTATTTTTTTTCCAAAATGGATAGCAGTAACCCTCATGTGGTTTGGTTAACAAACACCAATAATTACCCTTGGAAATCATGTATAAAGGACAAACTCAGAAGTAAAGATCTTTATTTAATCACACTTGGGATAGATCCCATACCACTAGATATGAAGAAATGTGCAAAATGGTTAAATCACAATGGTGAAGGAGGCCTTAGTGGCATGTCCATCTCTAAAGATCTGAAATTTCATTTCTAAACACTTCATAAACTACAAGTTTCATGGTCCAAGACTATGCAACACTTTGGGAAAAATAATCTAATTCATTCTCATTAGTTGGAAAATCATCTCATCTCTTTTTATTGTGTAGAATTTCCCAAAATTGAAGATTACATTACTAAATTCAAACTCTTAATGCTTCAACTTGGAGATTGTGGAACCACAACCCTATTGTCAATAATCATGGCTATTATTTCGAATATCTTATCCCTACATTTTATTCCACTAAAGATGCATTACTTAGAAATTATACGATCACTTTTGTTGAGTTTTTTATGAAAATTTAACATGTGAGAAATACAATATTATGCACATCGGTGTGCTTAATATAAATCAAACATAAAGCTTTGTTTTCTCACAACAGCAAAGGATCAAATCCCTTCTATAAGCATCCCAAAGGAACCATATTTCCCAAGTCCACCAAGTCTCCTATAATGAAAACTCCTCCGTAGTCCCACAACGAAACCAAGTCAAAAGAGAAGCCACCAAGGACTTGTTCTTTCTGTAGCAAAGATGGGCATCTAAATACACATTGTCCGATGAAGATGCAAATTTTGTAAGAAACCATGAAGAAGCAAAATATTCAAATTGATTCTTCCTCCTCGTATTCTTCATCTAAACTTCATGATCTTTTTGCAATGGCAAGTCAGCATAATAATCAGTGGAATTTACACTCAAGGACACCTTATCATATAGCCAATAAAAGGAATTTATACATCCCTACATATTGTTCAATGTTAGTGATGGTTCTCCTTTAGAAGTTATAAGAGAAAGAAAAATAAGTCTCGTGAATGGGAAAATTAACAATGAATGCCTATTTCATTAAATTTAGACATATTATGCAGAATCTAGACTAAGAAAGTGCAGAAACAGACTTTTGAAATACCAAAAACAACATTTCTACAGTGCAAAATGGGGATCAAAAAGTGCAATTTCCAATACCAAAAGTTCAATTTTCTAGTCATATTGAAGCCCAAAAGTGTAATTTTTTATTCGAAAAGTGCAATTTTTAATTTGAAAAATGTGTTTTTCGATTATGAAACTGTGATTTTCGATTCAAAATGTGTCTAAATACCAATTGCAAAAGTGGGATTTTCAATTAAAAAGGTGTGATCTTCGGTTCACAAAGTGCAATTTTGATTTCACAAATGTGATTTCAATTCCAAAATTAAAAGCTACAATTTGAAAAGCATGGTTATTGTTGGTACCCATCCTCTCAAGCTTCTACTCATTAGGTTGTTGTGGGTCTGCCTCCTGCCTAGGTTCCTCATGCCAAGGATTAGCAAGTTTATAAGACCATGGTTCCTTGTTTGATATAGTATCATGGTTATCTAGCTTATTACATAGATACGTTTAGTAGTTTACAGTATGTCAAAAAGAATAAGAGATAGTTATGGTTCCCAATGAGGCAGCCATGTTGATCCAGGAGAAAAAATAATAAACTCTTTTGCTTGGGGACTCGGAAATAAAACCAACAATGAAGTTGAATGATTGGCCCTCTTTCATGGCCTAGAAATATTCTCGACATTAAAAATAACTAGTCTAATGGTCATTGGGGACTCTATGTAGGTGATTCAAAAGATGCACCAGGGGTATTCAGTAGGTACTTCAAATTGAAAAAGGATTTATGAGCGTATATCACATCTCATCAAGCCACCATTGATAAGTTTTTATCATGTGAAAAGAGAAAACAATGGGATAGTTGATAAGCTAGTCAACAAAGGTTCTAGAAATAAACAGGGTATAGTTGTTTATGCCAACAACTCTATGATTAATAAATTTGTTCCCTAAACATGAAAAACAAATCTCCATATAGCATTAATATGGCATACGGGAATCAAGCTTGGATTAAGGGGGGGTGCACCATCGCATCTCTAGTCCCCTCCTCGTTCCTCCATAAGTGCGGGACACTTGGCTCCTCGTATGTAGCAGTATCCTTCCTCCTGCCCGAAAGGACAAATTCATGCAGCTCGAGAATTAAGTTTCATGAAACAGGGGTCCCTTCCTCATTAATTATGCCTATTCGCACACTCGAAGTTATTAGTATTTCGATGGATGCGAGGAGAAATATATCATGGGTGGATTTGGTTCAGTTCAATTACTTGGAGGTGGAGGAGTCTGTAATGCAAGGGCGATTCAACTTAAGCCAGCCCTTCCATCCCCTTTCTCTCAAAATTCCTTCCGCTGCGGGTGAAATTTGTGAGTCTCGAGAGCAAGCGATGGGAAATCTTTCAGAGCCTTCAGTGGAAAAGATTGGAAGATGGGCTGAGATGTTCGTTACCATCAGGGGAAACATGGAAGAATTTAAGAAAAATCGCAGGAGGGTTTTTGAAACTTTGAACAGAGGCCTACAGGAAACCATTTTGGTTTCTGAGGAATTCAAATACATTTTGTTGCAGCTTTCATGTTTGGGCTCCCGTGTAGAATATTTGGAAGGAAATATAAGAGATGTCTTGGCATCAATGGAAGAAATCAAGGAGGAGATGAAAATGATGGCTAAGATTAACTAGTGCAGTTGTGTCTGTCAGGAGTCCCCTTATGAAGAAATCCACCCAATGGAGGAAGTTTCAATTATTCATCTAAAATATGGCCTCTCAGGAAAGCCAGAATAGAGGAATGCCTCTCTTTATTTAGACTATTTTGCATGTTTTTCTGTAAATTTTTGTGTAACCAGTATGTCTGAATATACACCACCCTCTTCTTGGAGAGGAGTGGGAAATCTGTCGAAAAATTTTGCAAGTTTATAGAAGAATATGTAATAGGGATTATGTTGATGTATTTGTAACTTCGGAAGATATTCACTTGTATATTGTATGTATCACATTTGTACTTTATTGTATCCCCAACGGAGATGTATTATTCCTCCGACTGGAAGTGTCGTCATTTGCATTTGCAAGTGTTGCAAGTTACATTGTAAGTGTCGTCATTTGTATTTGATGGGTTAATAGACCACCTTGGTGGGGTCTGCCCTGTATGAGTCATGTGAATGGGTTATTAGGATTCCTTAGGAAGTCGGCCCAGTTAGGGTTAAAGGCAGGTTAAGTCATTGTATAAATAGATAGTGTGTCTCTCTCATTTCACTCATTCACTCACTCAGCCAACTCGTATAGTTGAGAGAGAGGAGTGTGCACAAGTGGAGGAGGAGTAGCTGTTGAAGAAATCTATATTTTGGGGTTTGATATTTGTGATCCTTGTATTGGTGTTGATTCTATGTCTGAGGAAGTTGCGTGGTTTTTCACCTTCTTGGTTTTCCTCGGTGAAATGCTTTGTGTCCATTGTCTCTTATGATTGTTATGTTGTGCATGTTATTCTCTTAGTGATCATATTGAAGGAAATTATTGAAAAACTAACATGGTATCAGAGCTGACCTAAGAAGAAGACATTGTGCTGCAAAAGAAGCTAGGGCTTCTTGTTTTTTGGTTTTCTTTCCACAGGTCACCAAAGGCAAGAGGAGGCTAGACTAGAGAAGGGCTTTGCAATAGAAAAACCTAGTCATTTTGGAACTTTCGCTATAACTTCATTTCTGCGAAGGTTCAGGATCTGAAACTTTTACAGGATGAATATAACATCCCTCTGTACCTTGTGTCTGAAGCACAACATCTGACTCGCTGTACTTTCTGATTTATGATCCGTACAAAGTAGGGTTTCTGCCTCTTCCAAATCTCAGTCATAAACAAGTGACCTAGGGAAAAAGGTCATAAATTGGGCTAGGAAGATCCAAATCAAATTCTTTAAAAATTTCCAGTAAGAGAACGGACTGTAGTTTCACAGGTCCGGATTTTAGAGGCCGAAGTTGAACCAATGACACATGGAACTCCGTACAAGTTTGCTATCCTGTTTCATCCAATAAATAGGTCACATTACGACACTTGGCATATCTCTCTCTTGGAGAATCCAATTGAGCTCAAACTTGTGGATTTGGAAAGATAAAAGGACAGGCTACCACAGGCCAAAGTTTAAAACCCCGAGGATCCGAAATTTATGAGTTACACCAGAAACATTACAATCAATTATGGAAGGTCAAATTTTGGAATTTCCACACGAGCTTGCTCATCCAGTTCTCAGCATTTAAGTGGTAAGATCTAAATATTTTATTTCCATTTGTGTTAACAATCAAATTAACACCCTATTCATGTGACAAAAGAAGCAAAATTTTACCATGCTCCCACAACATGAAGACAAAAACATAAGTACATTCAGAGACAAGTCCTCTCTGATCTAATCACTTCTCCCATAAATGGAAGGATTACGTGAAGACAGTAAGAACCTAAGAAGACCAAGTTCAGTGATTGAACCGCTCATAAAATGTCTAAAGCTAAGCTACAGCAATCAATAAGTGAAGATGAATGCATTAAAGTGCATTAATTGTACTTAAAGTATGTTAAAGTTGTGTAAAAAGCCTAAAAACTATGGAAAAGTGGGTTTTTGAGCTAAAATAATCAAAAAAGATGAAAAGGGATAATCCCACATTGAAAATAGAAACATAAGGGCTCATTTACCAATTCTATATAAGAAAGGCATGGGAGGCATTGTAGAATACACCAAAGGAATAGCAAAGGCATGCTGAAGGGATTCTGAAGGAGGAGAAGGAGCTCAAATTCTTCAAAAGCAAGGGTGAAGGAAGGGAAGCTCATGACAATGGAAGAGGGATTCACACCAAGATCATTGGTAATGATGTAATTCTTCTTAGTTTTAATATAAATGGATTCAAGTTTCTACCATCTAAGAGTTTGAATTTGGCTTATCATGCATGAATTTAATTCTTAAATGAATCTAGATCTTAATGAGTTTTGATTAATAAATATAGATCTTTGTAAACTTGTGATAATATTTTCATGTTGCTGACATAGGAACTCACCATTTCTTAGTAAGATAGATTGATATGTTGTAGATCTAAATCCCTACATGCAAACAACTTAATCCATTATCAGATTGGCGACCATATGGCTTGAAATCTCTTGAACTTTCCTCATATTTCATGATTTTTCTTCATTTTTGGTGCTCTCCATCCTTTAGATATACTCACTTGGAGCTTAAAGATCAGTTAAATATCCATAGATCCATCAAGATGACCTCCAAACCGGCCTCCTCCCACCTTTCTTGCAACAAATGCTTCAAAATCCCATTCTAGATCTCATTTTCTGCATTCTAGATCTCATTTTTTTTGTGCATTCTAGAACTCGTTTTTGGGGATTTTTGCAGCCTTTAATGCTTGGTTTTGCTTCCTTTGGAGTGGTTTTGTTGTATTCTTTGTTTTAGGAGCTGATTAAATTGAATTTACATCCTCCTTTGATCATATCAGATCCCTCCTTTGATCATATATTTGCTGAAAATTTCAATTCTGTTTTGCTTCATAAATGTGCACATGTTGAAATGTATGATGAGATCTCTTGAAGTTTGAACCTGTTGGAAGGCTTGATATGTATGTTTGCAGACCTTTTTAGAAGCTTATTTTGTTGCTTATTATCATCCTCTCACTCATATTAAGTCCCTCCTTTCATCATGTTTCTTGGATTTAAAAGATTTACATCTTATGTTTCCCATTTGCAGCTCATTCACCTAGTTTGTAAGAGACTTGTTTTAGATCTGTTTTGAAGACTTAGAAAGTGAATTTGCACACCTGTTTGAAAGATTCTTTTGCTGCTCATGATCATTCTATCACTCATTTGATAAGTGTGCATATGATTTTCATTGTTTGGACCTAGATCTTTACCTTTGGACTGATCTTCCAATAACTTTCAAATCTGCTCCAACTTTGCATTTCTATGTCAAATTATGATGGATCTAATACATCTTTGCATGATTCTTTAGCTTAAGATCCTTGTTACTGATCATACTTAGTATATTACTCCTTTTTGAGAACCTTTGAAATTTTTTTGCATCATTTGGATCAAAGATATCTCCCATTGGAATGACCTTCCAAAATTTTTAAGAATTGCTCCAAATTTGCTTTCTCTTTTCAATTTTTTCTTCAAGTTGTGATAAATCTTATAGCTTGAGAGCATATTAGCTCATAGATCTCTGATTTGACATATCCATGAATGATATTTAACTTCATTTGAATCTCCTTTACATCTTTTCAAAGTTTACACACCTTCCAAACACATTAATTCAAGCTTCTAATCTTACACTAGTTGGTTGAGACCTTTTTAACTTTTGGATCTATTTGGAGACCTGTTTTGGATGAAATTTAAACACTTGTTTAGAGAATTATATGCAGCTTGATATAAGCCTTATACTCCTCTTGAAAAGTTAGGAAAGTTTCATAACATTTGGATCAAGACATTTACACTTGGAATTCACTTCCAAACACCTTTAAATCTGCTCCAAATTGTAATTAATTTTCAATCTTTTTCAATTGGTAGTAGATCTATTTTGCTTACAACCTTATGAGATGATAGATCCATGTTTTAAAATGCTTAAGAACTGATCTTAACCTACATTTATGTCTCTTTACATGGCTGCAAGTCTCCTAAAGAACACTTAAGAAATTGTTCACCAAAACACTTTAAGCACATTCAATTTTTCAAACCTTTAGAATATGCCGATTGGAAACATTAATCAAACATAAACCATACACATTTGGAAACACCATACACACTTGAAATATCCTTTCACACACTTTTGCATTTGAAGAACACCTTGAACATCACATGATTCAGATAATTTGAAAGTAATTTCTTCCCAAAAAACATAATTAAACTTTAATTAGTTGCATTTTGTTTTGGAGTTAGAATATTTTCATGATTTTCATGCACAATTAGAGAGAGTTGCACCTTTAGAGTTAAGTTTTCTTGAGATATATTGTGTATGAGGCACCGTATCCTCTTCACTCGCATCTTATGGTGACCTTGTGAATGAGAAAGTGTATCTCGCTTGTAATAGTTTAGGAGTTCACTTTTCAAAGCATCTTATATCAAGCCAGCGTATCCTCTTCACTCGCACCTTATGATGATCTTGTGAAGGAGAAAGTGGATCTCACTTATAATAGAGTAGATTTAATTTTTGCATACAATTTTCTGAGCCACCGTATCCTCTTCACTTGGGCCTTATGGTGATCTTGTGAACGAGAAAGTGGATCTCACATGTAATGGTTTAGGATTTAATTCACAAGCATTCCAAAGGGCTCTGCATATCCTCTTCACTTGGGCCTTATGGTGATATTGTGAATGAGAAACAGGGATCTCTCGTGTAATAGAATTAGATTCGTGTTTACTTGAGATATCTGTTTGGGTTACATTGGTCTTTATACATCAATTATTATCCATATTTCAGAAAAAAAAACTGTGCATGAACATACAAAATCTACCAGAAACGTTGCATGTCTGAAAGAAGCTCAACCTCTAACCCTTCCTTCAGTTAGGATATTCATCGAACTTAAAGATAGCATAGTGAGCATCTTGCATTGTATGGTTCATTTTGTTTTCGAGTCGAAACACCATCAGTTTCACTTCCACTCCTGAGACTAAGCAAACTTCCACTAAAAAATGGCGCTTAATCTAAAATTGACAAACTTTTGATTTTCATATCATCAACAAGTTTAGGTTAGTGCCTCGGATTAGGTTTGGAGAGTTAACACTCCTAGCCTGCAAAACTTTGAAACTAGCATTGATTAAAGAGAGTAAATCCATTAGTCGCAAAAAACGCTTGTCAGGAAAGCGCTTATGAAACATGTGTCAAGCACGAGGTCAATCTGGATAAGTAAGGGTGGTTCTCCCTTCTTATTTATTTAGTGGGACATGAGCTTATCGAGGGGATTCTATGTTCAGTGACAAGTCCTCGGGGTGACATCACTGTTTCTAGAGTTTCTGGTAATGAGAGTTGTCCTCGACTTACAACTGTTCTGCCTAACCGTCGATCGTGAAGTGGTAACTTTAGTGGTTATTCTTAGGATATCACATAGGCTGTTGTGAGTGGGACACATTTGCAATACCTGAGACAGACTTTGGAACTTTTACTCTTTACGAGGGTGAGTGGTCAGGAACCAACACTTGTACCCCTGGCGATTAAAGTTTATTGTAACTATTTCTCACACCTTTGCTCCTAGCAATTGCATGAGGACATGAAATCCCTCAGCATCTACTAGTTTTGGAAGGCCCTACAATCCATCTTTTCACTAAGCTTCGGTTCTTTGGAAAAGTAAGTTTGCTTGCTTGAAATCTCTAGGAAATTTTTACTGTGTGGACACTTTTCATTTTTTTTGAGTCTAGACTGCCTTAGGATTGTTTGATTCAAACTATCATTTTAAACACATCCCTTTTGTCAACTTCTTAGAAGTGGCTACTCTCTCGATCCACCGGTCATGACGGCAGCGAAGTGAGTCACCAGAAATTGAAGGCCCTACTACATTGCAGAAGACAGACACAAAAACCACATTCTAATGACTTGGAAATAGAACTGATTTTCAACTCAATTAACATTACTCGAGAAGAAAAACATCAAATCAACACTGAGAATTCGTCGTCACATCACGAACTGAATACAAACGTAGTTGATAACCTTACTCTAGTTGAAATTGAAACATTGAAACATCACACACATGCTCATGAAATTCCCTCCTTTGATGAGTCTTTAAGAACCAGTTGCACTTACTATCCGTGAGTCACTGGGTGATATCAAACCTCTTTCTGAAAGTTTGAATGACATGCACAAATAAAAAAGGGACCCCATGGCTTTCTCAAACATTGGTTTTCCATATGGATCAGCTAATCAGGGTCAACACACAGAAGGAGTAAACCGGAGTCCTCATGGTATACAAAACACTTGTCCAAATTCTACTTCCGGGGGTAACCCTTCACCATGGAATGGTAATATTACTGGTGGAATCAATGAACCATGGAACATTTATGCCAATTGGGGCTATGCTCCTCAGATTAGTGGAAATGCCCCGAGGGGTTATCCTCCGACTTATCCTAGCACAATGCCTAGCGGAAATCCACCTATGAACCCCATTCTGCAATGGAGTGGGGAGGTTTCAGGAAGTATCCAATATTCTTGGGGCCCACCTTCGTAAGGAGGAAATCAACCTTGGAATGCTTATCCAAACCAAGGAAACAATCAATGGTGTGGTCCAATTCCAACTAGTAACGAATATAATTGGGGCCCACCCCCACAAGGGGGAAATCCACCCATCAATCCCAATCAACAATGGAGTGGTAATGTTACACCAAGTCATCAATCTCAATGGAACATACCTCCGCAAGGGGGCAATCCATACAAGCAACCTAGTTCACAATGGATTGGGCAACATTCAAGAAGTAACCAATCTTTTTGGATGCCACCTGCACAAGGAGGAAGTCAACCTTGGAATGATTTTCAATACCAATTTCAACCACCATGGTATGGTTTGGATCTAGGAAATAACCAATCTTCTTGGACCCCACCTCTGCAAGGAGGCAATCCACCCAATGGTCATGTTTCAGGAAGTAGTCAAACTTCTTGGGGTCAACCTCCGCAAATGGAAACCCACCTTGGAATTATTATCACACCCAAGAACCACACCAATGGAGTGGTCAGGTTCTAGAATGTAACCAATATTTTTTTGGCCTAACCCCGCAAGGGGGCAATCCAACCATTAACCCCATTCCTCTATGGAGTGGTCAGGTTCTAGAAAATAACCAAGCTTTTTGGAACCAACCTGCAAGACCTGCATTTGATCCAGCTAGGCTGCCACATGAACCTCATGTTAATGGTATGATGGATTCCGTCAACCATCTTGAACAGATTACCCCACATCCGGGACAAGTTTCTATTCAGAATTCACAACCCACAGCTGGACAGGTAATGCAGGAACCTGCTAATCCTTCCAACAATTCTGACATCCTCATAGTCTCATCAATAGACCTTAGAGGAAAGAAGAAGAAGTACAAGAGTAAGCAAGATGCTAACTCTAGGAAGGTAGATGCACCAACTCTGCTTTAATGCGGTGGGAAACAACAACCCACTATTTTGACACTGGTACCCCCCGCAAGGGGGAAATGATCCTAATGCCAATGTCTTCATGTGTGATCCTGAGATGAACATTCAAACAAGACTTCATTCTTATGATGTCTCTCCTAGTACACTAGATCAGTCGGATCACAACCAGATGGTTATATCTACATTGAGAAACCAACCATAGACTTAGTACCACACCCCCCCAAAGGTGTTCTACGTAGAACAATGCATAATCCCAACACGCGAGCTGCTCAGAACAGTAATGTTCTTGAGGACCTAGCTCAAGTACCATGTGCCATGTCAGCCTTGGAGGTATTTCAATGTCGTTATGTTCCAAGAAAGGAACTATTGTCTACCATTTGTGTTGTTGATCCATTCGATGAGACTTTGATCACGTCAAACATAGACCATTCAATATGTAGGATCCTCCCCGAAGTTGCTTTTCAGATTAAATTAACGACTCATGGTAAGAAAACCTGTCTTACCATAGTAGGCGAAAGGACCTCATCTTTTGTAATGTCATTTCCATGTTGGCAAGCATTTGGATCACCTCTATCTGTCATCGAAGTTTCAAACCTAGCTACTCAAATAGCTTCGGCAGATTCGGATCAAAATCTTCCCTTGATGGAGGAATATGATTCGGTTACCTGGCCCATTTGGGCTGTGAGATCTCTCCACTCACATGACTTCTTGGATTACATTTTATCATCAAATGAAGATACCCTTGAAGTTGTAAACATTTGGTTGCACCCACATAAGGACATCTTTTGTGGGGCCACTGGGAGCATACTCGATATAAATCTACCCAAGAATAGGAGCATGATCTGCATGTTCCTCAATCTTATTTGGTATATTTTGATACTTGCATATAGGTTTAGGCCATCCCTTTGTGAAGATGCATTTGAACCTTTTGCAACCCAAACTTGCCATAGGGTCGAACCTGTCGGAAATTGGTGGGTCAACCCTTCATATCCGTATTTTCCACCATTCCGACAGCAGATCCTACCGAACATGGGACACCCTAGTCGACACCCCATTGTCATTTTGGTGCCCATGTTGCGTTATTCTCATAGGCCCAGGAGCCCTATTAGACCCGTCATGACTTGGAGTTTAAGACCACATATTTCTCTTTCATACATTTTTGACCATATCTTGATGGGCTCCCAATTTTTTGTCATTTTACATAATCTTGCGTTAAAATATCCACTTGAACATCCATGCAAACTGCTTCGATGCTTATTGCTTATGTTGCTTATTTGCCTGTATAGTCACTTTCTGTTACAAGATGCCTATAAACCATTACTTATGTATATTTGACCCATACCCATGGAGGAAACATCTGCAAGAGTGTACATAACTAGCTCAGCCCTTGTTTGCAATATGGATCTTTGCCTTGGCCTGACCCATGCCCTTTACATTTAGGCGCATGCCCTTGAGACACTCGTTTCCTCTAATGTACCATAGCATGCTTTATTCTTTTTTCAAGCTAATAAATGAAAAAGGTTAAAAAAATTGGAAAACACAAAAATACAAAAAGGGAGAGACTTGAATCACTTCATATTATAAAATTCGAAGAAAACGGCAATAGTCAGTCCTTGTCACCCTTGAACACGGCACATAATATTTTATCCGCGGTCAGTACACCATCTGCATTTACCTTAGGAAACTGTACCAGTATTTTGAACAGATCTCCACCGATGGGTTATCCTTCCCGTCACCAATGGAGCTTTCCTTAATGCATCTAGCATTAGTAGATTTCATTAAGATTGGTTACTCAAAGTCTTATGTTGCCAAGTGTCCATTCTATGTCGTGTTATGTGTTCAAGGGAAGTCCAAACCGAGTCGACCATTCCTCAAATATTCCTAACCAATCATGTTGGCCTTCCTTGTGTTAGTATACAATGTTGGATCTTGCAATTCTACCAAATTATATCATACTATTGATCTTTGTTTCGTATCGGTTGATGTGGGATCATCAATTCCCTCCTTCCGATGGATCTATTCCTATCGACATCAAATCATCATCTAGGACATGGATCTAGAAACCCGAGAGTACCTTGGATCTTGCAGTCATTAGTGGCAAGTTTCCTCACAAATGACAGTGGGTATACATCAATGACCCCTAATTATTTGATTCTACAAGTTTTCGACTTCAGAACATCTATTCACACTTGCTAGTTTGTACTCAGTACCTTAGAGTCCATCATCATTATCGGTGGGTCCCTTCGCATCTGTTAATGGTATACATCAATGACCGGTAATCAAATGGTGTTTTATTATGCTCGACATCAGATCACTTATTCGCATGATATAAACTCGTGCTATCGTCGATTTGTATTGAAGACCTTGGGAAAAACAGTTGTATCACTCATCGATGCACTGCCCGAGCTGCGCAAGATTAGACTGCCATGTCAGAAGTTCAATAAATACTTTGTTCTCGCACTCATCAAAGTGCATGTTTACATTTCAGAAAAAAATTGCTTTTGACATGGATCCACTGTGTATTGTTCGTGGCCATGCTTGTTTACTACTGAGCATGGGTATGCCCGCCTCAGGAAGATATTATATATTTGAGAAAATGCTATGTTTTGCAAGTGTGATCCTCAATCTTGCGCCCGTGAACTTTCCTTCCCTTATCCTTGCTTTGAATGATAAAGAGTATCAACATACAGAATATAAAATTCAGTAATGTATTGCGGCCCTTAGCTCTGCTTCGGACCTCACACATTAGGGGGCATATGTTAACAATCAAATTAACACCCTAGTCATGTGACAGAAGAAGCACATTTTTACCATGCACCCGCAACATGAAGACAGAAACATAAGTACATTCAGAGATAAGTCCTCTCTGATCTAATCACTTCTCCCATAAATGGAAGGATTAGGTGAAGACAGTAAGAACCTAAGAAGACCAAGTTCAATGATTGAACTTCTCATAAAAGGTCTAAAACTAAGCTACACCAATCAATAAGTGAAGATGAATGCATTAAAGTGCATTAATTGTGCTTAAATTATGTTAAAGTTGTGCAAAAAGCCTAAAAACTATGGAAAAGTGGGTTTTTGAACTAAAATAATCAAAAAGATGAAAAGGGATAATCCCACATTGAAAAGAGAAACATGAGGGCTCATTTCCCAATGCTATATAAGAAAGGCATGGGAGGCATTGTAGAGTACACCAAAGGAAGAGTAAAGGCATGCTGAAGGGATTCTGAAGGAGGAGAAGGAGCTCAAATTCTTCAAAAGCAAGGTTGAAGGAAGGGAAGCTCATGACAATGGAAGAGGGATTCACACCAATATCATTGGTAAGGATGTACTTCTTCTTAGTTTTAATATTAATGGATTCAAGTTTCCACCATCTAAGAGTTTGAATTTGGCTTATCATGCATGAATTTAATTCTTAAATGAATCTAGATCTTAATGAGTTTTGATTAATGAATATAGATCTTTGTAAACTTGTGATAATCTTATCATGTTGCTGACATAGGAACTCACCATTTCTTAGTAAGATAGATTGATATGTTGCAGATCTAACTCCCTACATGCAAACAACTTAATCTATTATCAATTTGAGTTTCTCATTAAGATATCTCACCACACCAAGCTTGAAGATAAGCTTGAAGGGGCTGATAATTTCCGAGCATGGAAGTATAGGATTGGGTTAATCCTAGAAGAGAATGAATTGGACACCTACATAAAAGAAGAGGTTCCAGTTCCAGAGGGAGATGAGGCTAAGGCCTTACACAAGAAGAACTTGGTCAAGGCCAAGAGAATCATTGTTTATTCTATCAAAGACCATCTCATTCCCCATGTGTCTTCCCTAAAGACACCTAAGGAGATGTTTGACTCCTTGACCAAGTTGTTTGAAGGAAAGAACATAAATCAGAAGATGACTCTACGGAACCAATTGAAAGGGGTAAAGATCCACAATAGAGAGACCATCCAGTCCTACTTTACTAAGGTCTCTCAAATCAAAAAACAACTTGAAGATGTGGATGAAGTAGTGGAGAATGGAGAAATTGTAATGACCACATTGAATGGCCTACCTAGGTCATGGGACTCCTTCATCCAAGGTATTTGTGCAAGAAAGAAATTGATCTCCTTCAGTAGACCATGGGAGGAATGCTCACAAGAAGAAGCTAGGATTGTGGCCCGAGAAGAGAATATGGGAAGTGAAGAACAAGCTCTCACAGCATACACCAAGAAAGGTAAGTTCAAGAGAGAGAAATCTCATCACAATAAATCTTCTCACTTCCATCAAAGAAAAAATATCTATCTCGCATTAGATGCTTCTCTTGTAATGAGAAGGGACACTATGCCTGAGAATGTCCCAAGAATAATCAAGACTTCAACAACAACAACAAGAGATATCATGCTCATGCTGCTGAGGATGATGAACCTCCCAGGAAGAAAACCAGGGAAGAAAGTGAAGACTCTTCAAGTGATGAAGAATATGTTCTAATCTCTGCTCTCATAGGTACTGTTACACATGGGTGTAATGATTGCCTTATTGATAGTGGGGCTTCTAAACATATGATGGGATTCAAATAATCTCTTATGGACCTATCTGAACATGAGTCACCTCACAAGGTGAAACTTGGGGATGACTATCAATATCCTATAAAAGGAAGTGGTGAAGCCTCCTACAAGTTAGACTCTGGGAAGTCTTTAAAAATGAAAGATGTTCTATATGTACCTGGACTCAAGAAGAATCTTCTCTCCATATTATATTTGGATGCAGAGGGAATGAGAGTTGCATTTGTGGATGGCCAAGTACTCATATGTCCAAAAGGAAAGACCATAGATGATGCAGTAGTGATTGGAGAGCAAGAGAGAGCATTGTACAAATTGAAGGGACAACCTGAACATGCCATGGTACATGACTCCATGGAGCCAAGTGAACTTTGGCATAGAAGGATTGCTGATGTGCACTATAGAGCACTACCAATTGCAAGCAAAGCAGTAGAGGGTCTTCCTGAAATCCAGTCAAAGCATGAAGGTGTTTGCAAAGGATGTGCAAAAGGAAAGAACACAAAGAAGGCATTTCTAAGCAGTGAAAGCAAGGCATAAGGAATCTTGGAAATTATCCACTCCGATGTATGCAGTCCAATGCCATCCAGTTCTCTGAGTGGGTATGTTTATTATGTTTCTTTCATTAATGATTTCTCTAGGAAGACTTGGATTTGTCTCTTGAAGAACAAATATGAAGTATTCATCAAATTCAAGGAATTCAAAGCCTTGATAGAAAACCACAATGAAAAGAAGGTCAAGACTTTTAAATCCGACAATGGTGGAGAATCCACTTCATAAGACTTCAAGAAGTTATGCAATAATTCAGGGATTAAGAGGGAGTTGACCAATCCTTACAATCCACAATAGAATGGAGTTGTAGAAAGGAAGAACCTCTCAACATTGGTTAAGGTGCACACTATCAAAGACTCCGGTAGCTCCTGCAAGGAAGAAAATATTGAGAAGGAGTCCACCCAACAACCAAAGAAAGATAAGTATTTGAATTGTCATTTCTTGTAGATATGATTACTTAAATGATGTTGTTCAGTCATGTACATATTTATGTTCCTAGATTTGCATTAATGAACAAGATACTACTAATATGCAAGTAATGGGTAAGTGGCCTATAGTACTATACAACATTCCATTGCTACTTATCTAGAATGAAACCTCTTTGCTGACATTTTGGAGTAGTGCACACTCTTCACAATGTTCTGGTAGAGATGGAAGGCATCTATAAAGTTACCGTATGGATCAATGTTGTATTGAAGCATTGGCTAAGATAATTGCATGATTGTATGACATATGTCTTTATGTGTAATACTTTGTTCTGTAAACTATGAGAAGTTTATAATCATGCAATTGAATTTGACTTGTAGGAAAGATCATGTACAATCACCTACAAAAGAAGGACTACAACATTTGTTCCAACAACAAAGTTCAAAGAAAACTATCTATTGAAGATATTGAAGAATCTGAAGTTCCCATGATCTGAGATGTAGTAATGTAAGAATGCCATGATCGAGGAATACCAGTCGATCATGAAGAATGATGTTTGGGATGTGGTCCCAAGACCAGAAGGGGAGTCTGTTGTGACTTCCAAGTGAATCTACAAGATCAAACATGCTGCAGATGGTAGCATAGAGAAATACAAGGCAAGGTTTGTAGCTAGTGGCTTCTCCCAGAAAGAGGGGATATATTATTAAGAAGACTTTTGCACCTGTAGCCAGATACACTTCCATCAAAACAGTACTTGATTTGGCTGCAGTGATGGAGTGGAAGATACACCAGATGGATGTCAAGACAACTTTCTTGAATGGTGTGGTTGAAGAGGAAGTGTATGTGGAGCAGCCACTTGGTTTTGAGACACATGACAGGGAGTCATATGTGTGCAAGTTAAAGAAAGCCTTGTATGGCTTGAAGCAAGCACCCAGGACATGGTATGGAAGGATAAACAACTTCCTGTCCAGTTTGGGCTTTACCAAACGTAAAGCGGATTCCAACCTTTACTACAAGGTTGAGGAAGGAAATCCAGTGATACTTCTATTGTATGCGGATGACCTGTTTTTGACAGGATAGGATAGGTTTATTGCAGACACGAAGAGGAAGCTTGCTACCGAGTTCGAGATGAAGGACTTGGGTATGATGCATTACTTTCTAGGTATGGAGGTGTGGCGAAGTGCAGATGGAATCTTCCTTGGACAAGGGAAGTATGCAGTAGAGATCCTAAAGTGGTTCAGGATAATGGACTGCAAGGCCATGGCCACACCTATGGCATCAAACCTGAAGCTATTGAGTGATGCTTCATCAGAGTCGATTGATGCCACGATGTATCGTCAAATGATTGGGTCCTTGATGTACCTAACGAACATGAGACCAGATATTTGCTTTGCAGTGAACACATTGACCCAGTTCCTGACGGATCCTAGACATGTTCACCTGATTGTTGTAAAGCATATTCTGAGGTACCTGAAGGGTACGGTTGATTATGGGCTCAAGTACGATGTGAATCAAAAGTTTAACTCGGAGGGTTATGTTAATTTAGATTGGGTAGGCAATGCTGCAGATAGGAAGAGCACTTCGGGGTGCTGCTTCAGTATGGGATTAGGTGTAATCTCTTGGTTTAGCAGGAAGCAATTCTGCGTAGCACTGAGTACAGCCGAAGCAGAGTATGTCGCAGCTTGTTTGGCTAGTTGTGAGGCAGTATGGATAAGGAAGCTACTGTCTGATTTATTTGATCTCCAGTTGGATGCTACTTGTATCTATTGTGACAACCAGAGTTGTGTGAAGTTGTCATAGAACCCGGTGTTCCATGACAAGTCGAAGCATATTGAGATCAAATATCACTATATCAAGGATATGGTGTAGAGAGGAGCAGTGAAGCTCCAGTATGTTGTGACAAATGAGCAGGTTGCAGATGTGTTAACCAAACCACTATCTAGAGTGAAGTTCGAGTACTTCAGAGAGAGGCTTGGTGTTCTTTAGATAGAAGATACTTCAAGGAGGAAGTGATGGGACAAATTTGCAGGAGCCATTTCAAGAATGGTGGTAGGAGGATCCTTCCCATGGCTGTGGATGTAAGTGCTATGTGATGAGCATTAGGACGATGCTCCAGATGATGTGCATCAGGATGATGCTATGTATATGATCAAGGTGATCATGTGATGATGATGTGCATCAGGATGATGCTATGTATATGATCAGGGTGATCATGTGATGATGATGTGCATAAGGATGATGTACTATATGATGACGATCAGTATGATCATGAGTATCAGGTTGATACTCCGTGGTTGTGGACAGGATGTGCAGTTGCATAGAAAAGATCCTGGAGATCCGGACAAGTTTTGCTAGGCACATAAAAGATCCTGGGATGCTCTTTAGAGATCTTGCAGGATGCAAGATACTCTTTTAAGGTTTTGCGAGTTCACATGTAAAAGATCCCGAAGATCTGGACAGGTTGTGCTAGGCACGGAAAATATCCTGCGATGCTCTTTAAAGATCTTGTAGGTTGCAAGATACTCTTTTAAGGTTTTTTGAAGGTCACATGTAAAAGATCCTGGGAGATCCGAACGGTTGAGCAGTAAGCTCGTAAAAGTACTGGGATTCTCTTTTGATGTTTTGTTGACGCACGTAATCATCCCTAAGGATTCCACAGGATGGCCAGATATGATGAAGACCAATAGGAGTCTAGGCCTACAACCAACATGAAAAAGGGTTGGCTCTGTATAACTTCCTATGATGAGAATAATTGAGAGATAGCACCAGTGATAAAGACAACGAGTACAACATTAGTGACGATGATGCTCCGTGATCTAGTGACAATTATCCAACTCCAGAATTGAAGACTTGTGCCTATATGTATTGATGACATGTGTCAAGAGAATACCTTCCTAGTTAAGATGGAGTGTTGATGTATTTGTAACTTCAGAAGATATTCACTTGTATATTGTATGTATTACATGTGTACTTTATTGTATCCCCAACGGAGATGTATTATTCCTCTGATTGGAAGTGTCGTCATTTGTACTTGCAAGTGTCACAAGTTACATTGTAAGTATCATCATTTGTATTTGATGGGTTATTAGACCACCTTGGTGGGGTTGGCCCTGTATGAGTCATGTGAATGGGTTATTAGGATTCCTTAGGATGACGGCCCAGTTAGGGTTAAAGGAAGGTTAAGTCATTGTATAAATAGAGAGTGTGTCTCTCTCATTTCGCTCATTCACTCACTCATCCAACTCGCATAGTTGAGAGAGAGGAGTGCACACAAGTGGAGGAGGAGTAGCTGCTGAAGACATCTATCTTTTGGGGTTTGATCTTTGTGATCCTTGTATTGGTGTTGATTCTATCTCTAAGGAAGTTGCAGGGTTTTTCACCTTCTTGGTTTTCCTTGGTGAAATGCTTTGTGTCCATTGTCTCTTATTATTGTTATGTTGTGCATGTTATTCTCTTAGTGATCCTATTAAATGAAATTATTGAAAAACTAACAGATTGTGTCTCGGGAAGTTTTATCATCCAGGTTGTGGTTCTTTATGTATATGGATGGTTGTGCACAACCTTTTTAATGTAATAGTTATTTCTAGTTTCTGTTAAAAAAATGAGGCAGCCATGTTTTCGTGACTTTTAAACTGTGGAATATTGTTTAAGGAGACTTGAAATGTAGGCATGCTCTTCTATGTTTGTACATTTTTGTGACATATTAATATAGACACTTCTTAATCACAAAAAATCAATGTGCACCATAGTAATATTGATGCTCAACACACTACAAAAATAAAATAACATCTTGTTGGTTTTTATATAAACAATTTCTATACAACTCAATGACACTCTTTGATGATCTTAACAACTAATCTTTGACACTCTTTCATGATCATAATGACTATCAAGGATACATTGTTTCTAAGAACTTACACACCTTAATTGTCAATACAACAAGTTATTCAATAATATTAAATATCTATCGGCAAATTTACAAACATAATCATGTCGGAAAGAGAGGCCTTGAAACTCAAAATTTTTATTTGGAAGTGTTAAATATTACTTAAAATCATCCAATCTATTCAAGTTATATGATTTCAAAAAATAATTCCACTAACCAAATTAAAACAATATGTAATAAGAAAGAAAATATGTCACATGATTCTTAATATACACAAACATATAATCAAGTAATGTCGTAATTTGAGCAATAAAATATATAAATAAAGACACATTGTATATAAAATACATTTTTTATCCAACTATATATTTACCATATTTGATCGCATAAATAACTAATGAAATTGCACAATTGTATATATAATACACTTTTTATGCATCCCTACATGTTATCGTATGTGACCAATGATCCATCATTTAAATAGATTTGGCCAATGTTTTCAAGGTTTAAACTAGATGTTAACACCATTATAAAAGAAGTGTTTTCAAAACAGTCTCCTTGACATTCTCAATGAGAACACTATAAAATAATTAGTGTCTGACTCTTCTACGTCAAATCTATAATAAAGGAAGGATCGATCGATCCTTTCAAAACATAATGTGTTTCATGGATAATACAAAATCAGAGTAAAATGGTTTTGTGTATACACTATAAACATGTCTAGAGAGACACTATAGTAATTACAAAAAGGATCGTTCAATCCTTTCAACCGATCTAATTTTAGGTAGATCCATCATTTTAGTAAAAAGGGACAAAGACTCCATGATATGAAATATGGATTTGACATCGTTAAAAAATTGTTGGCCAACCAATCTCATTGCCTTTCCCTATGAAAAAACTAAGAAGGAAAGGTGTTGTATGACTCTTCTACGTGAATTTCTATGATAACGGAAGGATCACACGATCCTTCTAAAACATATGATTTCTCTAAGAGAATATAATATTGGATTAGGGTGTACTGAATTGAAAAATAAGGATCGAACGACCCTTTCTTCAGATCAACCTTTTTGGTGAATCCAACGTTATAATAGAGATTGCCAACATTTCAGAAATATAGAATGAGGATTTGCTACCATAAATAAATACGTATTGGCTAACCAATCTCCTTGCCTTTCCATATGACAACACTAATTAAAAGAGATATTATCTAACTTTTCAATATTAAATCTATGATGAAGAATGTGTCAGACAATCTTTCCAAAACTTGTTGTGTTTCTATAAGAATACAATATTGGAGAAGAATATCTCAGTGTGTGGATTATAGATATGACTGTTAAGACCATATACTGAATGAAAAATTAAAGATCGGCCATTCCTTTCATCAGTGTCAGTGTCACTTTTTCAGTAGATTCACCATTTTAGTGGATGCGACCAATGTTTCCAAAATATAGAATAAGGATTTGACACCATCATTAACTATGTGTTGTCTAACTTTTTTCTGTTTCCTTTCCATATGAGAGAACTATGATATAGAAGCGTTTTCAAACTCCATGAGAAAGGAAGTATTAGTTGACCCTTCCAAAACATATCATATTTTTTTAGATAAAACAAGATTGGGGAAGGATAGTTTGGTCAATTAATTTAGAAGATTATCGAGAAAGGATTGACCATTCATTCCACTGATTCAATTTGGATAGAAAATCCAACATTCTAAAAAATATATTTGATTATAGCAATGTATGTTTAGAATATTTAATTCCAATATATGAATAAATATCAAACAGGTGTTCTTGGTATTTTCCCCGATGCGACAACAACTAAGATAGTTGGGTTGATGAACATTGTGTATGCCAGTGGAAGTATCAGCCGGCCCTTCTATGGGATTAACCTATAGGAGATAACATACTTTCAATATAATGACACTTGCGATGTCAAAAAGTTGGCAATAACATAATCAAATAGGAAGTTTTGGATGTCACTTTTACATTGTTTTAGTGCTTGAGAACTCTATGATGGAGGATTCGTCGTCTAACTCTTATACACAAATTGTCATGGAGGATGGTTCGGCTAATCATATGACTAGAAGTATGTGGTAAATTAAGTATTTTTTACTTATCAATGGGATTTCTATCCTGAAGGATGTGTTGAGCATCCCTTCTACATATACTCAATAATACAAGAATGGTCGCCCAACCCTTTGGAGGGCCCTGCTTTGAGGATAATACAATAGATAAGACCGTGTTGTTGTCACTATGACATGACCAAGATCATATAATTTAAATACATCTACTTTATATAATAAACTTTAAGATTAAATTTAATATAAAGTGGTTACTTTTCTCGTTTTTCATTAATGGGTTACGTAGTCTTTAATAGGTTTTCACATTATTAAGAGCAGGTCACATTATTAAGTGTATTACCATTGCAATTTCCTTGAATCATATCAAGAGGCTCTTGGATGATAATATTGGTATTGAGATAGAACAAGTAAATTTAAATCAGAAAACATTGGATATTGGAGATGGTGCTCTTCAATTGGATATGGTGCTCTTCAATTGGTATATGATGCTCTTAAATTGGATATGGCCTATGGTCCTCTTATATTGTATATTCTTCAACATTTTTGAATGATTTCAAGGTGATCTTCAATTCTTAGTAGCTAAATGATGGAGAATGTCAAATGTGATGATCAAATTGAGAGTTTTTTTGCAGGCCTTCCCAAGCAATGCAAGAATCCTACTATAGTTTGTAGTTAAACCTGTTAGAGTGACTTTAGGATATGCAAAATTGTTGTTTATATCAGATCAAAACTCATACAAATTATGTTTTTCTAAAATGCATGCGTGTTTTGTAACATTAAAGCTTCCAGTTACACGGCTATTGCATAGTACTTGTGGACATTACATGGTTATTGGTAGCATTATAAAATGCATACGCATTATTTTTATGTATAATTTGAACCCCCCTAACACCCCCTTCTCTCCCTCCCCCAAACCCTTAACACCCCTTCCCCCTCTCTCTCTCACACCCTCCTCCTCTACTCCCCCTTTGCCTAATCCCCCCTCAGTATTTATCTAGATCATAATCCCCCTCTCTCTAACACACACACACACACATCCCTATGCCTCCCCCTATAACTAACTCCCTTCCTCAATCACTTGACCCCTAACACCCCACCTATCCCCTTTGGCTGTCAAGATTTCCTCTCAGCTTTTGGTCAACCATCCTTGGCTTGTATTGCTGCAATTTCAAATCCAAAACAAATTCCTTAGTGAAATTCATACCAGTTAGAAAATAGAAGATATTTCCTAACCCTCTCTCTAACCCCCTAACACCCCCCTCTCTCTATCTCTAATCACTAGCTATAACCCCCTACCCCTAACCCACTAACAACCCCCCTTCTCTCTACCTCTAATTCCCTCTAAATCCATAGCTCTAACCCCCTAACACATGCCCCTCTCTCTCTACCTATGATCCCCCAACACCCCACCTCTCTCTAAATCCCTAACACCCACCCCTATCTAGCTCTAACCCCCTACCTCTAACCCCTTACCCCTAACAACCCCCTCTCTCTATATCTCTCCTACTCCCCCTACCCCTAACACCCCCCCTCTCTACCTCTAACCCATTAACACTACCCCTCTCTACCTCTAACACCCTCTAACTCCCTACCTATAACCCCCTAACACCCACCCATTTGTTTCTACCTCTGACCCCTTAACACCCCCCTCTCTCCAGCTTTAACCCCCTACCTCTAACCTCTAACCCCTTACCCCTAAACCCCCCAGTTCTCTCTATCTCTCTCCTACTCCTGCTACCCCTAACCCACTAACACCCTCACTCTCTACCTCCAACCCCCTAACACCATCCCTCTCTCTCAATATAACCCCCTACCACTAACCTCTTACCCCTAACCCTCCCTCTCTGTATCTCTCTCCTACTCCTCCTACCCCTAACCCCCTAACACCTCCCTATATACCTCTAACACCCCCCCCCTCTCTACCACTATCCCCCTACCCCCCTCTCTCTTTAACACCCCCCTCTCTCTAGATCTAAAACCCTACCTCTAACCCCCTACCCCTAACCCCCCTCTTTATCTCTCTCATACTCCTATTGCCCCTAACCCCCTAACATCCTCCTCTTTACCTCTAACCCCCCCTCTCTCTCTACCTCTAGCCCCCTAAAACCCCCCTCTCTTCCTCTAACCCCCTCTCTACCTCTAACCCCATCTAACTCCCTACCTCTAACCCCCCACCTTTAACCCCCTAACACCCACCCCTTTGTTTCTACCTCTAACCCCCTAACACCCCCCTCTCTCTCTAACCCCTAACACTGCCCTCTCTCTAGCTCTAACTCCCTACCTCTAACCTCTTACCCCTAACCCCCCCTCTCTATATCTCTCATACTCACCCTACCCCTAACCCCTTAACACCCCCCCTCTACCTCTAACCCCCTACCCCTAACCTCCCATCTCTCTCTACCTATGACACATAAAAATCCCCTCTCTCTCTACCTATGACCCTTAACACCCCCATCTCTCTCTACTTTCAACCCCCTAACACCCCCCCTCTATATCTAACCCCCTAACACCCCCCCTCTCTACCTCTAACCCCCTACCCCTAACCCCCCTCCCCTCTTTATATATCTCTCCTACTCCCCCTACCCCTAACCCCCCTCCCCTCTTTATATATCTCTCCTACTCCCCCTACCCCTAACCCCCTTAACACCCCTCCCTCTCTCTCTACCTCTAACCCCCTATAACTCCCTACCTCTAGCCCCCTCCCTCTAACCCCCTAACACCACCCCCTCTCTCTCTCCATCTAACCCCCTAACACCCCCCACTCTCTCTCTAACCCCCTATCCCTAACCCTCCCTCTCTCTATCTCCTACTCCCCCTACCCATACCCCTAATCCACCCCCCCATCTCTCTATCTTTGTCATACTCCGCCTACCCCTAACCTCCCCCCCCTCTCTCTCTCTCTCTATCTCCTACTCCCCCTACCCCTACCCCTAACCCTTTCATGTTTCTCTATATTTTTCATACTCTACCTACCCCTAACCCCCCCCGCTCTCAATATCTCTCTCATACTGCCCCTACCCCTAACACCTTATATCTCTCCCCTACTCCCCATACCCCTAACCCCCCTCCCTCTCTCTATATCTCTCCTACTCCCCCTACCCCTAACCCCATAACACCGCCCCCTACCTCTAATCTCCTAACCCTTACTAATCCTTGTTTTCATACACAATAAAGTTGTAGTGGTGAATATCATGCATGCAGTTTTGTGAACAAAATCGTGTGCACGTTCCTTAGTTATATATCGCGTATGCGTTTAGTTCTGCACTAGATTTTTCAAGTTTTGAAAATACAATTATCGGTGCATTACCGATTCAAGATATTCTAGTAGGGTAATAATAATGGTAAGAATATATATATATATATATATATATATATATATAACCATGAACCTGATAACACAATTCACATATGGAATCTCCTTTTTGTGGGACCAACGCTTTAGGCATCTCCTGTAAATGCCTCCAAGGTCTCTTTTGGCTTTCTCTGGAAAACTTGCTTGTTTTTCATTAAATATTTCAGACTCAATTTACATACATATTATCAATTCATCTTCGGACTGCGAAGATGATCACTGATATTAAAACACTTGAAGATCAGATAGATTTTGATCCCAACTGTTCGCTCGAAGCGCAGAGGGAGAGCATACACTACTGACTTCTTACAGACTCTTTACACTTAAGATATATGCTTTTCATATGCCAATTCGCACTAAGCGTGAGCACATGGGATACATAGACCTCGACTCAAATATTTGCAGAGCTCTCAATTTGCAAAAACCGCATGCCTAAATGAGAGCCTTGGAGTCTTATTTATACAAAAATTAGCCGGTATGCCAGTGACTCCTGACTAACAACATTCAGTCAAAAGTAAAGATTCAGGGCGGAGTGTGGGACAGCCCAATCCGTTAAGTGGTCTAACAGACATATGAGGACCCGAAAAAAATACTTTAGACGGACTTTAAGACAGAATCAAACCGACTTTTTTTAAAACAAAGAGACATACATCCAACAACATAAATTGAAATTATTACAATGTGGAACCTATTAAGGCGGCCCGCCATGCCTTTCAATCAATCATAGGGGTCCCACCCCTGCAAACAGATACAGTTTGACAACATAAAATAAATTATTACAATGTGGAACCTATTAAGGTGGCCCACCATGCCTTTCAATCAATCATAGGTGTCCCACCCCTGCAGACAGATACAGATTTCTTGGCCATCACTGAGATCCACTCCACCACATGGACAATTAAAAGGATCCCCGTCAGAATCCACGGGTTCATATGGCATAATGTATGGGTAGAGAGCATAGTCAAAGCATTGCTCAACATCCAACCCAAAAATAACCTGGTTATTTCCACACATAAAATTTCCCTGAAAAGTTGACTCCAC
Organism: Larix kaempferi; assembly: GCA_027924585.1. Lineage (NCBI taxonomy): Eukaryota > Viridiplantae > Streptophyta > Pinopsida > Pinales > Pinaceae > Larix > Larix kaempferi. Next base: position 79,336,703 of record BSBM01000001.1, read on the forward strand.
TCTATAGTTAAGAGGAATCCTTTTGGTGTGAACTTTGCTGTCAATTCTCTTGTCGTCTTGATCTCTTTTGATGAACTTCTGGGTTGTATAAACAGTATGTTCAAGCGGCGTATATCTTCCTCCAAGGTGTCGTAATTTAAATTTGAACCACATGTGGTTCTGGTCTACAACCTGCATATCAGCTTGAAGGTGGAGGATGAAATTATCCCTTCGATGAACCCAATATTTTCTTGGACAAAACTTATCCAAAAATATTTTAGTCCACCCCGACCATTTATTGTTGATAAGATTTGACGGATCTGCACACATAATTATTTCGTGTTCTTCTCTGCAGACTTGAAGAATAAGGTTATATGTGGTCCAGGTAAGATCAACATGTCCCAAGTCGACATACCACATTTATATGCCTTCTTCTTCATTGCAGTCTAGCCAAACTTCTCGACAACCAATTAATTTGTCCTATGCCTTTTCCAGACCAAGCAAGGCATCTTTTTCCCATTTCTCCAAAATTTGGAGTTTAAGTGGAGACTCTTGGATTTGTCTTATGAGAGTTAAAGACAGAAACTTCTCAGCCTCTGTTCTGTTTTCATGCTCTAAATACTGTTGACGTTCTTCTAGTGTTAAGGATTCATCCCATGGATTCAAGAACAAGCCTTCCTGAGAATGACTAAGTGGGGATAGAAATGGCCTTGCTGGACTCTTTCCTTTATCTTGTTGTGAAGAGTTGGATGTGCCTGCACTGAACATATTGATATGGGGCAAAGCTTGAGTATGGAACTCTTCTCTGGTTAACATATCAGCAACACAATTAAGATAACCAGGCTTATAAACAATGTCAAAATCAAAATTCTGTAAACATAAAAAACATTTTAAAATCCTAGAACTATTCTCTGCCATAATATTTTCATTCTTAAAGATCCCAGGCATTATTTTCAAATCAGTTCTAACTAGAAAATTTACAGAATTCAAAAATAAACGAAAATTATTTATTGTCTTTTTAACAGCCAAGATTTATTTTTCTCCTAAAATGTACATTCAAGTTTCCTTTTGTCCTCCAGAGTTCAAGCCCTATCAGTTAGTACAAAGAAGAAAGATATACACCACTTGAACATATTTTTTATACAACCCAGAAGTTCCTCAAAAGAGATCAAGAATGCAAGAGAATTGATAGCAAAGTTCACACCAGAAGGATTCCTCTTAACTATAGAGTGGAGTCAACTTTTCAGGGAAGTTTTATGTGTGGAAATAACCAGGTTATGTTTGGGTCGGACGTTGAGCGATGCTTTGACTATACTCTCTACCCATACATTATGCCATATGAACCCATGGATTCTGACGGGGATCCTTTTAATTGTCTGTGTGGTGGAGTGGATCTCGGTGATGGCCAAGAAATTTGTATATGTCTGCATTACTTTGTAGAAAAGAACACATATTTTGGATTAATAATTCAATAATAAACACTCAATAGCGATAAAAAATTTACAACACCATACAAACCACTCTTTCCTATCCCCCTCATCCCTGCACCTTCAAGGTGTCAGAACAAGCACGAGGATTCTCCATATTTCCTTTGATGTCTTCTTCCTAACAAATATGGCATTCAACCAGTGTAGCATCTTCACCTTCCATGAGTGGTTTATGTTTAAAAAAAAATGGAAGACAGTACTAGGAACTCAAGATGCTCTTCAAAAATTCTAAAAAGAAAACAATTACCAATATCAAAATAAGAATGCACAACTATTCAAATGCTTCTCAAACTGAGGAAAAATTACCTTCCTTTCTTCACCTATCCCCCACCCCTCTCTCTCCCCCCCAACCCCCCTAAAATCCCCCCACCCTACCTATAACCCCCTAACACCCCCCCTCTCTATCTCTCACATACTCCCCTCCCCCTAACCCCCCCTCTCTTTATCTCTCTCATACTCCCCCTACCCCTAACCCCCCCCTCTCTCTATCTCTCTTCTACTCCCCCAAACCCCCTCCTCTCTACCTCTAACCCACTAACACCCACCCCTCTCTACCTCTAACCCATTAACACTCACCCCTCTCTCTGCCTATAACCCTCTAACACCCCCCCTATCTATCTCTCTCCTACTCCACCTACCCCTAACCCCCTAACACCCCCCTCTCTACCTCTAACCCCCTAACACCCCCCTCTCTCTACCTCTAATAGCCCCCACCCTCTCTCTATCTCTGTCATACTCCCTCTACCCCTAACCCACTACCCCCTCTCTTTATCTCTCTACCACTCCCCCTACCCCTAAACCTCGAACCCCCTACCCCCCCCCTCTCTCTACCTCTCAAAACTGGTTGACTCCATCATTTAGGTACTCAAAGGTTGCACCCACAAAGACATATATCTTATCATTTTCCCAAATAAAAGAAGTTCAAGTATTAGAAAATATCAAACTTGAGATAGTTATGAACATTTTCAGTAGATAAAATTTATATATATTCAGGAACGTGATTCAATTTCCTACATTTCATCTTTTTTACTTGGAGCAAGATTCATTGTGTAAGTATCTCAAAATATGCATGTAATTTGAGGGATGGTTGTTCTTTCAGTTTTCTATTGCATCTAATGCGTCAAAAGAGACCCTCATTAGCTTGCACCAGCCCTTAACCATAATTTAGTCAAAGTCAACCATATTTAACCAAATTCAACCATGTTTAATCAAAGTCAAACAATGTTAAATAGAGTCAACCATGTTTAGGCATAGTCAACATGGTCATTCATAGTCAACCATGATCATCATGGTTAACCAAAATTAAATCTGATAAATTGTATTCAACTCAATGCAACATAATTGATAAATGTCATCTTGCAACATAATCATTGAGGAATGTAGCAATTCAACATGATTAACGATAGTCAATCATAGTTAACTATAGTAAAATGTGATTAATGAAAGTGAACAATAGTAAACTAGAGTGAAATATAATCAAATTATTAATGTGACATAGTCATTCAACCATATTCACCCATGGTCAACCATAAACAACCACAGACAACCATATTGCAACATGACAACCATTCCAAAACATCACAATGTGGCATAGTTTTCTTAAACATTATTTACACATCCAATTAATGTAATCATGACAAATATTTCACACATCAAATTTATAGTTAATAATATCTAATGGTAATATCAGTGTCACATTGTGATATTCACCTTCATTGACTAATGTCAAATTACCACATACCTAAATGATTATTTTGCATTGCAACATTTAATAAAGGTTATGTCACATCACATCATTCCTCAAGTGTTATGTCACATTACAATGTTCATCGAGGTTATTTTCACTGAGAGGTTCAACTAATATCAACATTGGTCAATTGCATTCAACCATAGTCAACCATAATTCATTATTTTCATCCGTATTCAAACATGGTTTTAACCATTAGTCAAACATGGTCAACCATAAACAACCATAGCCAACCAAAGTCAACCAAACTTAAATTGACATAACTCCTAAATATTGCAATGCAACATAAACATTCAATAATGTAGCATTCAACACAACTAAGCCAAAAATGAGTGTTGTAATGTGACATAACCATTCAAGAATGTCACAATGTAGCATAATCCTTGATGAACAACACACTCAATGTGACATAACTCCTTCTAAATATTGCAATGCAACATAATCATTCAATAATGTAGCATCCAACACTTGAGTAAGCCAATATGAGTGTCGCAATGTGACATAACCATTCAAGAACATTACAATGTAGCATAACCCTTGATGAACATCACAACGCGACATAGTTTCCTTAAAGATTATTTATACATCATGTTAATATACTCATGGCAAATATTTCATGCATTACATTTTGGTTAATAAAATTTTAACTTCCTCAATGGCTATGTTGCACTATAATGTTCAATATGGATTATGTTGCACTTAGTAGGTTGAGTTTGATTAGCCATGGTTATCTATGGTTGAATGATTGTCACATTACATCGTTCATTGAGGTTTATGTTGCATTGACATGTTCATCAAAGGCTATGTTGCATTGTGTTTGGTTGACTTTGGTTTTCTATGGTTGTCTATGGTTGATCAATTTTTTTTATTGTGGATAACAACATCAAACGATTCAATAATGTCCTAATGAAACATAATGGTTGATGAACATTGCAATGCAACATAATTTCCTAAAGTTTTGTTTACAAATACCATTAATATACTGATGACAAATATTTCATGCATCACTTTATGGTTATTTTATTTTCATCCATATTTTTATTCATAAATGAATGAACTCATAACAAATAATTATTGGACGACTTTATAGGTTATAATATACAACATAATCAATACATTATGGTTAATGCTATTGAGTCATTCATAATATATGCATTCATAACATTCATAAAAATTGTGTATATGCCTTTATTAATATATTATTAGGAAATTTAATTGAATAAAGGTTTTTTTTGTTTGTTAGAATTTCTCTTACTTGCGGGAGTGGCCTTTGGTATAAGAAACCATGACCCAGGGGCATCTAATCCGTCAAAATCACATCCGGCTTGGGTCACACCAACCCTCAACTGGTTGGATTTTGGGTGTCTCCTCCCAACTAGCTCACCCCTGAGGAGAATTGAACCCGGGTCACCCTGCTGATGAGACCCACACCTTAACGGAATGAGCTAGCAAGATTTGACTTTAATTGAATAAAGTTACAAAAACTAGAGTTTTATATATATGTGTGTATTATTTATTATAACTTTTTTTGTAAATATTAAAATAATGTGAATAACTTTTATATTGTGAATATTTTAATATATATTACTAAATGTTATTTAATAATGTATAGTTTTGATGCTATGCTTATGACTCAATTGGATAATTAATAATATATTAATGTTTTTTAAGAAAATGTGTTGAATATATGAATGTCCCATATACATTAATATTATTTTCACTTGGAAATATGTCAACACCTATTAGGTTGTTTTTTTTTTCCTTGAGAAAAAAAGGCGTTTCTTCTTTATATAAAAAGGAGAGACATTTTACACAACCGCAAGAAGAGCATCAAGGTATGGTCATATTACATAATCCACTCAATCATTGTATAGGGGCTCAACAAGGGCATCTTATCTATCACTCATAAGAATTGAATCTAGATAAAGAGAGTAAGTTCCTTCCAACCACCTAAGCTATATCCAATAGACACACGTATTAATATTAATATTAATATAATTATTGCTACTTTATTAAAAATAATATTTAAAAATTTTAAAACAATATAGAATATGATGCTCAATAGTAATAATAATATTTAAAAATTCTAAAACAATATAGCATATGATGATCAATAGTAATAGTGTAAAAAAGATAAAGTTTTGATTTGAAATATATATATAGTGAATTACAAGAAATGTATATATAGTGCATATTATTAATCGGAAGCTGAGGAATCATAGTAAGCTTGAATGCCGTGTAGTTTGATGAGACGGCGTTGCCTGACATACTCAAGGCACTGCCTCATAATGATGAGTGTCTGCTTGTGAGTTTCGAAATGGTTCTTCACATTCCAAGGTTTCCTCCGATCAACAGCAACAGCAAGATGATCTGCAACATAATTCTCTATACAGTAAACAACATCTGTCCCGGCTTTCATAACAACGCTTGTCGTCAGATCCAGCAGATCTATCGACTTTTTCTGCGCTTCTTTCTTGTGCGTCAACACTACTATAAATTGAAGCCCTGCAACGTTTGGCTCCCAAAATTAATAGTTTTATCAAAGTCTTTATTTTTTAATATATTTAACATTCATTCATTTAAAACACACTTTATATTAAAAATTTAACATATATATATAATTAATTATTTTAATCATAATTTTTTTTTAAATATAAGTTTTAAATGATGATGATGATTATGTGACATCAACTTTGGTTTAATGGATTCTAAAAGGAGCCCAAATATTATGAAACTTGGATCTAATGTGGGTGTAAGCACTGCACTCTAAAAGAAAGTGATTTTCATCATGAATGCTCATAGATTCACAAAGATGGCAAACCCTACTGAGTTTTAGGAATGGACCACAACCCTATTTAGCTATGGAACTCATGGGAGTTTGCTCTTATTTTGGCTATATTAATTTTCTTCTTTTGACTACTTAATACCGAGAGATACTTCTGATCCTCCTCCAGATTAGGGTTAATGACCTCCTTATAATATCTTAATTTCCGTTTAATCTCTAAATTTTTCTTGCACCACAGTTTCTCTTTAAACTTAGATTTAATAATATTTTTGACATTGTCCATATTATGCAAAATCTTATTTTCTTAAATTTCTCAATAGATTAACCAAGTCATGTTATCTTTATACGAGACCCGCTTGAGTGATTTTAAAATAATTTTTGGAAGTCTCTCCTCTCCCATCTTAATTTAAAAATAAATTTTAATAACATTAATGTATATAATTTTTAAAGTTGATTAAGTAACTTTAATGTATATAATTTTTAAAATTGATTAAATAACTATGAGAAATTTGTTTTTATATTTATTATGTATATTATATACTTTGCCTTGCTTTACAAAATTATTCTAATTTATATCATTTTAATTTTTATTTATTTAATTTTTTTATAATAATAAAGTTATAAATACTATAAGTTCAATAACTATGATATTATTCTAATTCTATATTTTATATTAATAAATAATAAATAATTAAATTGTTAGACATTACAACATAAATATTAACTTTTTTCATTGAATTTCCGTACTTATCTATTTGACAATTTTTATGAATAGTGCTGAACTATTGACATTTTAAATTATAACGTGGAGAAACAATCATGATGATTTAAAGATCTAAATATATTTTTAGTAAAATTTAAAATTGTAAATTTATTTAAGTATTTAATTAACTTCAATGTATATGTACTATGTCCAATAACCTAGTTATTATGGTTTCATTTCATGTAGAACAATCGGAAAATTAAAAATTTTGAGAGAGATTTTAATTTAGAATTCTAAGAGCTTTGATATGAAAGTTAATATACAAATAAAATAAAAGTAATGGTAATAAATAATGGGATAGGGATATTATCATCAAATTGGAGATGGTTTTTTACAAGTATTTAGGTTTTGAATTTGATTAACCTCTAAAAACATAAATTGTAGAAAAATATTGAAAATATTCAAAAAATATATATATATATATATATATATATATATATATATATATATATATTATGAATTAAAATACAAACTTTTTACTTTTATATTAGAAAAACATATATATTACTATTAAAAACTAGTATTACCATTAAAAAGACTAGATATATATGTGAATTTATAACAAATATATTCAAAATAAACATCATCAATAGCAATTAAAAAGACTAGACGTATATGTGAATTTATAACAAATATATTAAAAAAAACATCTTCAACGGCAATTTACCATATCAGGCAGATTGTGACTGAATGATTTGTAAATAATAAGCTTATGGCCTAAGGAACGTTTGTGAAAATGAAAATAATTATTCTAGAGTTCCCCAGTAGGCATGAAGGAGCTCTTTTTCTCTTTTGTGATGGGTTCTAAGGCTTGGCTACCTTGCTTATGATACTACGACTACTAAATAGCCCTCTGTTTTAGGTGCCAGCCCAAAACAAAATTGTTTATACCAACCGGCCAAGCAAGCCGAAAGATTCGGTAATAAATTTGTTTTTACAAGCTAAGAAAGTGCTTTTTCCGAATGTGTAATTACATTATATATGCAAGTTCTAGCAATAACTTTGTTAGGGCGAAAGTATACCTTGCTAGTCTACCATGCCTATAAATGATTACCAATGTAATGTGACAATGCCATAATGTATATGTGCTGAAGCAATTTTGACAAATCATATAATTAAATCGATATAAAAATGTACGGGTTTATTAATATAGGAATGTAACTTTGTAGGATTTAAAGTTTGTAAAAATCGTTGGTTGTTTAATATATAAACATCAAGGATTATTTTTAATATATTAAAAACATAAAGATATTAGAGGTGGATATAATTATGTATTTATGAGGATAAAAGGGAGTTGGGGTTTGAATAGATACTTTATGTTTGAATTTGATATGAATCTAATTGTGTACGAAGTTATATTAGTATTTGAATAAAAATTATTTGTATGTGAAGTTATATTAGTGTTTGAATAAAATTTATTTGTGTGTGAATATGGTGTAATTTTAATTATTGAATAGGTATAATTTATGAATGGATATGATGCTAAGTGGATTGGAACAACTATGTATGAATTTGACTTGAGTTTAGAGAGTTGTTCTCAATATTGAAATTTTTTTATTAAGATTTCATATTTCACATATTTCTAAAGGTTTTAAACACTGGTACCATGCCACCAACATAAGCATAAAAATTAAAAAGAAGTATAAAAAATATTATGAAAAAATGAATATCAAAATTATCTAGAGAATTTTTAAGTTAAAAAAAATAAAATTAAAAATATTTTTTAATATTTTATAAATACACTTGCTATATTATTTGTATATTACTTATACTATCATTGTATATTACTTTTACTTGTACTCTAAAATATATTCCCTTGTTACCTTATTGTATATTACTTATACTTGTAGTCTGAAATATATTCCCTTGTAACATTATTGTATGCCAAGTAAACAGCGGATGTCTCTGAAAGCGGGATTATTAAATCCAATCTATTCATCTACTCCAAACTAATCTAAGAAAATGGCGGATTAGGCATTGGATTGAATCAGTGATAATTCAGTTCTGCCAAGTGGACATGGATGACGTAAGAGAAGATAGCTAAGGGGATTCACTTATGAGATTTTTTTCATTGAAAGACATGTTTATTTATTATAATGAAAAGGTAGAGATTCCAATATTCCAAAGAAAAAGCAATGAGAACTATTTATATACCTTACTTCTGCAATGAAGTATACATGACCAAAGTTTTTTTCTTGAGATGTCTAAAGAACATTTTTTAAATTGGGAAAATGCTATATATAGAGCTTGTGTTTTGTAGGTTTAAATATTTACTATATTGCGAAGTTAAAATAGTAATTTTTTATTATATATATCTTAGAATTTGAGGTGGATTATTATTTATGCTTTTCTTAGATTGAAAGAGGATAAGACAAGTGTACTATCTAGATTGATTTTATGGCTTCGTTCAGTTCCAAATACTAAACAATTACAAAAAAAACTACGCATGGATAACAGTAGTGATAGACAACTCATTTAACTAAAGAAAGTGACAGGTAAAGGAGATATAGACAAAAAGTGATTACAACTAAGCATGGAGACAAACAACAAATAACTTATTCCTAACACTTAACTTATAATTTATCAGTATTCACCAACCACAATTTAAATAACTGTGCAGATTAAATTTGTATCAACTTTTCAAATCGTATCAACTTTTCAAAACGATTTGAATAAAAAAAATCATAACTCGCATAAAATCATGTAATGCAATAAGCAAAGTTGGCTGTTATTACCTTCCTCACGTATGATTCTGACTAACTTTGACAATGGATCCAACGCAGGTCCTCCAGTGTAGCAATCCTCGGCTTTAATGACGAATATCACACACTCGGGAATTCTTCGAAAGTTCGATTGCTGGGAAGGATCAGTTTTTAATACATTATTTTCATTCGATCTGCGACCTCTTAAAGCGTTTCTGACTGCGGTCTCATCCATATCCTCAAAGGTTGACAGACATGGAGCGTCGATAATGTTCATCAAATGTTTTGGGTATCTGAGAAGCTTATTTTTCACTTTAAAAACTCTCGGCCCAGTTGTGCTAATTTTGATATTCCCTGTCTCTGCTCGCATAATGAGAGGGCCTTCCTCCTTGTAAAGAACTCTGAATATAGTATTGATGAAGGAACTCCGGCCCTGATTCTGAAATCCAAGAACAAGAACAGTGACAATATGTTTGGAAGAAAGCCTCACAGCTCCATCTCCAAATTGCTTATACTGGTATTCTAAAACTTGTTCCTTCGTTACCTTATTGTATGCAAAATAAGCAGCTGTAGCTGCAGCGACTGTCCCTAACAGAGGGATTATCACATTCATTCTCTCTAACAATTGATCTAATTTTGCAGTTCAGCCAATTCAGCTTCAACAGATAGCTACTCAAAACTGATCTGAGAAAATGGCAGATTAGGTTTTGGATTGGATCATGGATGGAAGAGAAGATAGCTAACATTCATTTCTCAGTTTTTGTTTTGATCAAATAAGACATTTTGTGTTTGATATTATAATGGAAAGGTAGAGATTCCAACATTCCAAAGCAAAAGCAATCAAAACTACACCTTACTTTTGCATGAAGTATGCATTACCAAAGTTTTCTTGTTGATATGTCTAAAGAATATATCTTTTAAACGAGCCAAAAGTGCAGAATTGAGAGCTTGCGTTTTGTACATTCAAGTGTTTACTGTACCATGAAGTGCCAGGAAACAGTAATTGTTTATGATTATCTCACAAATATGAGCAAAAATTAGCTTATAACTGGGAACCGCTTTGTTCTAGCTACATGTGAGCAAAGTCACCGAAGGCGTGAAGTCTGCGAAATGGAATCAGAATACCTCGACACAAATCAGACATCGTATCAAAAAAATGCAAGCCTGGCATATGCATTTTAACAGTGGTCATAGCGCTTTGCCTTTAACTCATAAGCAATCAGAATGTAGGTTTTTTTTACAGTGTGTGAATGATTTAACAATATACTCGTTATCAATTAAATATGTCACTCGTGTAAATAGAATTTGGGTAAAGAGCATAACACTAGCACAACCACTTAACTTGTGGTGGGGTGAACACCGATAGGTCACAAGTTAAGTGCCATGAACAAGTTATATGTTACTTCTTCTCCATGTTTAGTTGTAATCACCTATTGCCTATGTCTCAGCTACATGTTACTTTCTCTAGTTAAATGAGTTGTACTTGTTTGTCACTATGTTTTTTTTTTTTTTTTTTTTTTTTTTTTTCATCCAGTGGAAAAAAGTCGTACTACTGATATTCATTAAAAATGAATCAAATAGTACAATAAACCATAAATCTTATCCAGACTTATGATAAAAAAGATGCCAAAGAACTACATAATCAGTCCATGTTCTATGGTGAATCGCCCAAAACAGCAAAAAACAAAAAACCTTGGGAAAATATGTTCATCATGACTAATATTGTTCAAACAAATTGACCATGCCCTTATCGCAGCATTGATCGTCCATGAATTCTTCCCAATAGACAAAGCCTTCAGTTCCTCCATGAGCTTCCTTGGAAAGAGCATCAGCAATCATGTTGAATTGCCGATAGATGTGTTCAAAAGAAATGTCTTTGAAAAGTTGAATTTTTTCACGAACTCCACAGCACCATTGATTTACAGAAAAGATATTTAATTTATATACTTTGAGAGCCCATTTTATCGTCACCCTGGAGTTGCCAAAAACAATCAGCACCTGTAGACCCATAATGGCAGCTACAGTAATAACACACCATAACCCAAGTAGCTTAGCTTTAGTGTTTGTTCCTCTTCCACAATTCATCATAAGTGTAAAATAGTGATCTTTGTTGAGATAAAGTACACCCCCAAGAGCACATGATCCATTAATAGCCAACCCATCAAAGAAACCCACCGGTTTATGATAAGGAATAAAGAAAGTTACAAGTTGTCTAGTGAGCTTCTGTCCAGTACTATGATTGTAGTCTTTTATTATAGCCATTAAACTGTTGAAAGAGAAATATAAATTGGGCATTTTATCTTCAAATATTGCCATGTTCCTTACCCACCAAATGTACCAGGGAAGTAAAGATGGGAGTTGTGGCAAGCTCCTGCAATGCTTCTGCCAATTATAAACATTAGCCACAAAAATTTCCAATTCCCAAGTCTGATCCAGCTGAAGGTGTGTAGTGACCAGATGCCACAAATTTCTTGTAAATCCACATTCCACCAATATATGTTGTGTGGATTCAATGTGATTCCTACAAAGAGAAAAAATACGTGGGCCAACCCATACTCTCTTAACAAGATTTTCCCAAGTCGTCAAACTGCCCTGTAAGACATGCCACATAAAGCATTGAATCTTCACAGGGATTTTCCATTTCCAAATAGCCTTATACCACCAATTTGCAGGGTACATACCATAATGTGAGACAATTGCTTTATATGCCAAATTTGTAGTAACCATGCCTGTTGCCTTATTTTTTGTCCAAATAATGCTGTCATTCTCAGATGTAAGTCTACATCCCACAGAGTTGAGTTTGTCAATGTAATGATTCCATTCAGTAGCCTCATTCCCATCCAGTCCCAATTCCATAGTAGTAATCCAATATGTTTGAAGAGATCTATAGTTAACTCTCTTTATCTTACTGAGTGTAGCATAATCAAAACGATGCGGAGTTTTAATGATTTCATCTGATAGAGTGTAATCTTCATCCATTCCCAAAATTGGGTCAAACCCCACCAATATGTTGTTTCCATTTCCTACCTTCCATGAGAGATCATTTTCCAACATATTATATACTTTGATAAACCCATCCCAAATCAGTGATGCACCCCTGAATTTTTTAAAAGAATACCAAATCCAATTAAACACATCCATCTTGATATATTTAGCCTTGAGCAAATCAGTCCACAGGGTAGGGCCAAAAAGCCCTCTCCAAAAGCTTTTCATCCTAAGAGCACAATTGAATAAGACAGGTTCCTAATGCCCCATCCTCCACCACTTTCAGGATGGGCAATTTGTCCCCACCGAGCCATGACCATAGTACTATTTTTCATCCCCAAGTCCAAAGAAAGTTGAAAAATAACTTTCTAATGCAATTAATGATATAGCATGGGACCTGCAGAAGTGAAAACCAATAAATAGGTATACCTGTAAGAACAGATTTTATTAGAGTAACCCTCCCACCAATCGACAAAATCCTATAAGTCCAATGATTAATCCTTTTTTCAACCTTCTCAACAAGCCACAGCTAGTCATTCATCCTGTATGAGCAAGGCTTAAGAAAATAGCCAAGGTATTTAAAATATGTCTCCAAATTGCAGAATTGACAAGGCAACAATCTTTTGTATATATCCAGTTTCTGTTCATCAATTCCATAATGGTATATATTGGATTTCCTTTGATTGACCAACATACCAGATTCTTTACAGAAATCATTGATGATAGAACAATATTGTTGCCATTCAACCTCTGAGTCTAACCCAACTAATAGCACATCATCAACAAATAGAGAATGAGTATGTGACAAATCTTCAGAGAAAGCAATACCTTTGATAGTTCCAGAAGTTTTAGCTGCCCCAATCAACTTGCTGAGACCTTCAATGATCAAAAGAAAAATTAATGGTGACAGTGGACAACCCTGCCTCACACCTCTAGATATTTTGAAAAATGCTAAGGGTGCACCATCAACCAAAACATAAATATTAGCAGTTGTAACACATGCCAAAATCTAGAGCTGAACAAGAGGGGGGATACCAATTTGAATAAGTATTAACCGCAGGAAATCCCAATCAATTATGTCATAAGCCTTCTCCAGAGCAATTTTTAACATTAATGCAGCCATCTTCCTTGCTTTCACAGTGTGAATAACCTCCTGTGTAATGCCAATGGCATCAAGAATCTGTCTATCTTGTAGAAAACCAAATTGCTCCCCATAAATGTGCTGAGACAATATGGGTTTTAGCCTGACAGCAATTATCTTTGAAATTGTTTTATATGCCAAGTTACATAGAGCTATAGGCCTGAATTCACCAAAAGTGTTTGGTCTGCCAACTTTAGGGATTAATGTTAAGAAGGTGGAATTAAGACTGTTAGATATAAATCCCTCCACGCGAGAGAATTCAACCATTTCCAGGTTATCATGCCCCATGACATCAAAAAACATCAAGAAAAGTTCAACTGTCCACCCATCAGGGCCAGGATTTTTGTCCTTTGCAAACCCTTTCAGAATCATCTCAATCTCCTGTAGTGTGACTTCTTTACTCAGATCTGCAGCAGAATTCTCATCGACCATAATTGGATAATGTCTGGCCACCCAAAGTTGATTAACTAAACTGCGATTTCCAGGATCACAATAGGCAGTGTTGAAATGTTCTTTAGCAGCACATAGAAGTTCATCCATACCAGAGATAGTATTTCCTGAAGCATCCAGTAATTCCCCGATATTGTTAATATTTTTCCCATGAGTGGTAAATGCATGAAAAAATTTCGTATTTCTATCCCCCACTTCAATCCATAAAGCCCTACTCTTTAGTCTCCACTGCAATTCTTCCTAAGTAAGCAATTCTTCCTTCTTTTTTTTCAAGTTCCTTTATTTTCTTGCCAATTTCAGCATCACAACTCTCCAAAATGTTTAGCTGAGCCAACACCTGAAGCTGATTTTCCAACACCTTGATATTACCCCGGTCTGCTTCCTATTTTCTCTTGATCCATTTTGTTACTATACCCTTTAGTCTACGGATTCTGTCAACAAAAGAATCCATAGGATTCAAAACAGGGTCCCTTTCATCATTTACCCAGAAATCTCTAACCGTCTTGCAGAAGTCCTCATTCTTCAACCATGAAGAATTAAATTTAAAAGGATATTTTAATTTGAACAAAGTGTCATCAAACTGAAATAAAATAGGCCAATGGTATGAAAACTTTGAATCTCCAATCCATGATCTATGCCTTCCCCAAAGATTTAAAAGATCATCTTTAACTAAAAAATGATCCAGTCTTTTATGTATACCCTCACCTCCATCTCGGCCATTGGTCCAAGTTGGCATAAGCGTACCTGGAGAAATATCCATCAAGTCATAAGTATCCAATAGTGAATTGAAATAGCCATCCAAATCATCCAGCCTAACATGTGATCCCCAGACTTCCCTAGCACCTCTAGTGAAATTCATATCACCAGCTAAGATAAGATGATTGTTGTTCAGGATACCAGAGTTGCAGAGTGAAGACCAGAAGGGAGCTCGTTCTCTGTAAGGGCCATACAGATTCAAAACTGAAATAGGCTAGTTCGTAATAGTATATAAACCCTCCAGAAATATGCCCCACTTAGTATTAAATGCACGAAAATCATAATAATTAGGATTCCATCCCACCAATAAACCTCTCGACAAACCCTGAGCATTAGTCGCAACAAATTCCCAACCAGGAAGAATGGAAGACATCTTCTTGATCGCCACATGATCAAGACACATGGTCTCATGTAATAAAATCAAAGATGGATTAAGGCCCTAGTCTGAGAGACCTTTCCCATACCCCGGATATTGAGTGAGAGCAAAGACATTAAGAACCATCCTCCTGAGGAAGACCTGCTCTAAGGGCCTCAACAATACCATGAGTTGGATCAGCATTCCTGTGCACTTCACCCTTATCAATCCTGAATAATAAAGGGATGAAGGTATCCCCCTCCTCCAACTCCTTAGTCACAGACTTCTTGCGGCATTTCCGGATCGTTACATTGCTAAACGCATGAGCTATGCTACCAGTAATTTTTTATATTTCTTTTTTGTATAATTGTTTATTTCCAATTTTGAACTACGACCATAAAATCAATTTGGACAATACATTTGTCACATCCTCCTTCAATCTAAGAAAAGCATAGATGGTAGTCCACCACAAATTCTAAGATATAAACACCTATAAGTAATAATTACATTCTACGACAATTTAAGTTAATAAATTTTATTAAAAATTTACCTATAGATTACTCACTCAAATTAAATTTCATTAACTCTTTTATTGAAAATTTATATATAGATTACTTACTCTATCTTTGAAATACCTAACTCTTCCAAATTATTGGAAATCTCCATATAAATAAGATTGTTGACTATTTTTGAAATACATGGCTACCCTCTTCTACAAGGTACTAATAATATTTGGGTAGTTAGAGACTTGTGACTATTTACTAAATGTTTTACTTAGTAAAACATTAATTTCACAAATTCTTTAGATTAAGAAAATATTGTTTTTGAACATAAACTTTGTTTTGAACATCAAAATCGTTTTTTAGAAACTACCAAAATTAAACAAACAAAAAATCTAAAGCTTATTTTTAGAATAAGATGGATAACCATTGAACATAATTTAATCCAACTTCATAAGATCTTAAACCTTTATTGTAGGGGTGAGACAAAGACACTAATATGGTTATGATTCATGAGGTGATTCTAAAGAAGTTATGAGATGATAACCTTGAAAAATATATCACTAATGAAGCAACCAAAGAAAGGGGCAACTAAAAAGAAACAAAAGGTGAAGGAATAAGTAGGACAACCCCATATTTGATTAGAACATGAGAGGAGTAAAAATGATAAAGAATCAATTTAAAACAAAAAATGAGCAAGGGTGTTATTAATTTCTTATGGAACATTAACAATGAGAGGCCCAAGTTGGCATCACAATGGACCCTAGGGTTTCATTCAGCTTCGTAATCTATATTAAGAACATGTGTTTCCTCCTAGGAGGTCATAGGTTAAGAAAAATTTGACATGTTTCATTTCTATTACAACTTGAGTGGGCCTAACAATTAAGAACATGTGTTTCCTCCTAGGAGGTAATAGGTTTAAATACGGAGGGGGTAGGGTATGTACATCTGTGTATACTTTAACAGTTACATCGCTACGCAGAGGAGGTCCCTTGTCCCAAAAACAAGGGGGTCTCATACACCAAAATTGGTGTCTAGCTTGGTTGTGACCTTAAAAATAGATTATCATTATTATTATTATTATTATTATGAAAATATGGAAACCTTCCAAGGCTAGTATAATCCTCAAGCCGCTATAGAAAGTTTAAGAGTTGTAAGCAAGGATTTCCCTGAGCATCCAGTGGATAGGTGTATGAGAAGAAGATGAAAGGAAGGAGGTATAGAAGAGTGTGAAAAGGTATAAGGGATTCGATGATGGCTTTTCCAATATAATCAGGTCAAGCAATGGGAGGAAGATAAGCATTCACATGGGAAGCAAGGGAGAGAGATAAGATAAGATAAAATAATTTTATTAATGTCCAATGAGTGACCACAAATAGGTCAATGGTTCCACTAATTACAAAGTACCAATATCATCTGGAAGCTCAGATCCAATGCTATAAATTCATACAAAAGGAAGATATAAGCTAAGAATTAAAATCTAGTAACAAAAAATGAGAGTGATGGTGAAGAGATTGAAGTAGATCATGAACCATATGGAATGACGATTGACATAGCTCTAGAGGATATTTCTATTAGGTTCAAGAGATAACTATAATCTTGTGACAAGATAGGACAATCAACATTGATGAGAATAAGTGTTGGTTCCTAGATAGGTTGATGTGGGGAAAACCTACCCAATGTACTAGATGGAAAATGTCTCGGTGAATTAGGGCAGGTATAAATATAGTTGAAGGGAACACATTTTGGGGCAAGAGAAAAAACTTGAGTTGGGAAGGAAGGTGGAAGGAAGGGAGGAGGATGTTGAATTGGAGGTGACAAAAGACCCTAAAGGGCATCCATTTTCTAGGGAGTATTGCAATCCTTCTTATTATGGATATTGTGCTCATGATTATAATTACATCCTTATTGGATTTTTAGAGAGGATATAGATTGATATAGAAGGGGATTGAGATGTTTTTATACTCCTCTCCACATCTCTCAAGACCAAGAGACATATAAGAAATGTCATAATTATCATTAAATGAGAGATTTAAAAGGGTAACAATCAAATGTGTTGGGTCTAAGGAGAGTGGATGTTGATATTGCTTAGCAAAATAATACTCTCATTCATGGTGGAATATTATTGCTCCCAAGAAGGAGCATGAAGTGACAACTCATGGAACTAAGCCAAGGACATCCAAGGAGGAAATTATACTCGAGATCGTGATCAAGGACTATGAAGCTAGAGGGCACAAACTTCAGATCAAGAGTTATGGCAAGAGTTAAGGAACCACATGTTTCCTCTTTTCAATGTTTAAAACCCTAACAAGTGATGTGACTATGAGAGAAACTCGAAAATCCATGTTCAAAATGGACTTGAAGAGAAATGAGATTAGGGGTAGGCCCGTGATCAATAATTACATAGTTAGAAATACATCTTTTGACCTGGATGTAAAAGGAAGAGAGATTTTCATCTTGCTTGGAAAATCATATAAGGTTATAGAGGTTAAAGTATAGGGTATGCCTCTAGGGGAGGTTTTAGGATATCTAAAATCATCATTTCTCACAAGGTATTCGAGAGTAAAAGAGAGGGAGAATAGAATTGGCTCTCAACTTTCGGGAAAACAACAAAACCGTAGGAGGAGAAAAAGAATAAAGGGGAAGGACTCTAGATTAATTAGGTTTTTGTCTTAGAGGAGATGCAAATGGATATAGATTAAATAGGGTACTTTGATTAGCATTCACAAGTAAATAAAAACAAATTAACAAACAAAGCCAAACTAGCTTGTAGTTAATTTACCAATCTCCTTTGGTGATATAATTAACTTAAGTATTTGAAATGAAAGAGAAGAGAAATAGAAAGTAATCACCTAAATATCATCGTTCTATGTATTGAAGCTACTTGGGATGGAGATGAGAATTGTGAATGGTGACCAAATTTCACTTATAACAATTTATACCTTCCATGAAGTAGTGGGATTGAATAATCCAAGGTATGATAGGGGATAATGCCAATGAAGATGCCCTAGGATGAAATAACAAGATTGCAAGTTTAGAGAAAAACCAAGAGCAAAACATCCTAAATGAGGTGCTAAAGAAGATAAGTGGCAAGAAGAGTGCAAGAGATCCTTGTTGAGGTGCCAAAGAAGACAAACACAAGAAGAAAATGGAATAACATAATATTTAGGAAGATAGATCACAATTTTATCCAATTCCAAGCATTTACCTATTGTTCTAATTTATACCATTACATAGTAAGTAGTTATCAATAGTGCTTATAACCAAGCATAATATATGATAAAGTAATATACAAGCAATCATACAGAGAGAGAGAGAAAGTAGTGGTGGAACCAATACCAAGTACGCTTTTATTATATGATCAATCAACCAACAGAAACTACTACTTTACATCACATATTTGTGCATTTATATAGGATTACAATCATGGAAGGTATTTATAACTTCCTTAACTACCTCAGTTGGTTGACTTAACCAAACAGTCAACTGACCTGACTTATAGTTGTTCATATAATCCCTAGTCAACTAGGTTGATTGGGCTTCCCCAACACCTTCCCCACCATCAAACTCTTCTTCGCCTCAAAGAAGGGAGGAGATGAAAACATTCTCGAAAAAAGAAAACTTGTACAAAAAATATTTGGTCCTATATATCTATGATCTATCCATGTGCACACTAGTAATATTTCATGACTAGGGTGCAACCAACTGTTGGTTCACTAATCCACTTGGATTAAAAATTTCAAAATTTGGATGCAGTGGTGAAGCTTGTGGTGGAGGAGGCAGTGGTGTTTCTTTAGTAGCTTCCATGCATGTTTTATAAATTTTGGGTGCTATCTATCTGATTTCAAGATCCATCCAATCGTCGAATGCTTACTCCATTGCAATGCTCATCTTTCTCATTTTAGATAAGTATACATGTCATTTTATCTTCAATCGGTGCATCTTATTGTCTCCAGGTCAAGATTACAGTCTTTCTACATTTTGATTACTTGTCTATGCACATCCCATACTTGTTTGATTTCTTTGTTTGACTCATGCTATGCATTCCTTCCTTTCTTAAACCATTCATGCTCTAGAGTTTGTAATTCTATTTGTTTATGCTCTTCATCTCTAATTTGTACTCCCAAAGCAACTCAACTTCTAGCATATTTTGTAGATCCACGTTAGCTCATCAATTCTAAAATAAGTGTCATGGTTACCTTAAGATGGATACATGTATTTTCAAAGTATGTTGGTTAATTCTTTAGGATGGATCCCACCACTTGAGCTACATTTCCTACTTCCTTCAACTTCTTCTTAATATCTTCTAATTTTGTGTGCTTAGGATTAAGTATGACATTAGTCCGATCTTTTTAGCATTTTATTCTCATCCTTCAATATATTTTGGTTATGGACTAAATTACTTATCAATATATCCATGCAATCAACTAGGTCACTTGGAGGAGTATCAAATATGAATCCCAGTGATTTTTCTAAGTGTGCTCGACAAGTTTTCTAGAATCTTTCATCCTTCTCTCTTATTTACTTAAGCTTCTCGATATATATTTTGCATCATCAATTTGTCTCTTTGCTAATTGTTTTGTATAATTCCTGAATCTCGGAATCAAATGAATCCTCCAAAACAAACTCAATTGTTGCATTGTCTTACTATTCACCCTATAGTTGAAATCTAGTGAATGTTTTATTCTTACCCTTTCTTCATATTTCTTTGATTATTTGTGTCTCTTACTTTTTTTCTTTGTTATGAATTAGTTGATTGTTGACTTGAAGATTGGGTTATCTCTAATGTTTGAGTAGACTTTCTGTCTAGTAGTGCTCTTTTTCTTCTTTCTATTTATGTTTGGTGTTGTGTCTCTGTCTATTGTTTCTTGTTGTTGATTAGTTGTTGATGTTTCTATGTTTGTGGGGTCTTAGTAGGTATGTTATCTTGAGGTGGTTTTATTGCATGATGTGAGTCCAACTGCTCCATAGGTAGTTGTTTTATTAAAGGTGGTTCTTTACTTGAATGGCCTACGAGTGGTGTCTCAGTCAGATGCTAATTAGTTGCTTTCCTTACCTTCTATATTGATTGGTTTCTCTTATTTTGTATTCTCATTCTATGAATAATATTTCTTCAACTGGTCATTTTATGATTGTTCTTTAATTGGTGGTAGCTACTCATTCGAGCCCTATTGATCGATTTGACCCTTATCTTTTCTTTCTTTCTCCTCCTAGGTTTCCTATCATGTATCTTATGTTTTTTTCTCTTGTATAATCACTATAGATTTCAACGGTGAGGTTGGTATGGTCAATTCAATTACATTTTGCATAGCACCTACCCCATTTGTTCTTGGTTGAGTTAGCACTTTTATTGTAAAATTTGTTCCTCCGACTTCTTCTTCTTAAGCTACTATGTCGCCTATTTTTATTCCTTTGCTTGATTCTATCGAATGGCCTCTAGATTTGTCTACATTTTTTTTTAATTGTAATTTTAATTTTCAATGCTTCAACTATTATTTCCTTAGCTCTTGCGAGCACTTTGGCATACTCTAGTTTGACACTAGGTTCTAGGACCTAATTTCTTTTCTTATACTATTCTCTTGCAAAATTCCCCTTTCTCTCTTCACTTGATAATAGTACTTGATCATGTGAAACTTCTTCTAAATTATTCTTCAGTCTTGTATTCTCAAAATCAATCTCTTATATGCCTTGTAATAAAGTTTCCAAATCATCTTCGGTTGACTATGTTGGAAAACTAGGGTCGACATGTTAATTTTTAGCATTTTGTTTCTTTCCAACCACTTTCTTTGGCCATAGGTTGGTTGAGACTCTTAACTATGCCACAAATGGAATTGTAAAAAATGTAGCCTCTATATCTTCATGTACTTCTCCATTCGTCAAGGGGTTGATTACTTACATAGTTTCCTACCTAACTAAAGGAGGAACTAGGTATTGGGTGTTCAACTACCTTCATACTTCCTCAAAACCTTTATCACTTGTTGGGTAATATTCTCATTCATGGGGTTCACCTATTCTTCCATCTGTATACCAAACTTTTGTAAAGTCAATAACAAGTTGAATGTGGACTAGTTGGGTAGGTTTCTTCTTATGCATTGTGGGACACGCAATCTCTTACAGGAAGAATCCATTAATTTAACCCATTCTTAAAAAATATACTAAGGAGTAAGGCCTTAAGTCCGACCTTTCCACTTCGATGAGAAACATTGAAAATTCCACATATCCAACATATTAGGTAGGTCAAAGGCCAACTCTCCAACTAGAAACACCTGGGGCATTGTTATCCAAATCAAGAGATAGTGTAGAAACCCATTTATATTGGCATATTTTAAACCTAATTAAATGGAATATTTATTGAGAAAGTTTCAGAAAAGAACTAATCTATGAGGTTTCCATTGACAGTGAGACTCATTATCTTTAAGTAAATAGTTAACAATTCTAATACAGATTAGATAAATAGTAGAATTTAAAGATTATAACCCAAAGAGAAGAATATATACTTACTTGATCAATGAACAGCTTAACCAACTTCACATGCAGACCATGTCCTCTGTCAGTCACCATCTCCTCTATCAGCAACAACAATTGGGGGGGAAACTCTCCACCTAATCATCTCCCAGTAGAAGATGAGGCCCACGATCCCTCAATAATTAACTCTATGCCAGAACAAGTGAGACTTTACTCTCTTCTCTATCAAACTTTGCACAACAATATCCTCATCCGTAGCTTCCCTCTGAAATAGATGCACTCGCAAACAATAAAAAAATAGCACAAACAAGCAACAAACCCCAAAATCAACTAGCAAGACTAGAGCTCCTTCCTCTTGGTTTGCCCCCTTTTATTACTTAATTTTCAAATTTTACTCAACTTGTTAATTTTGCATAGATGATACACTTGTCATCCATGCACCTTAATTAAATTACAATGCACATATTCCTTTTATTCATTTTTATTTTTATATATTAATTGAGCTTTTTACTACTATCATATGTTATTTATACTTATACCAATGTCTAAGTTTGGGGTGTTACATACTTACCCCTCTTTGGGAAACATCATCTTGATGTTATAAACCCATAGTGACAAATATAAAACCTACTCAATTTGTTATATGTATAGATAGTACTATTGTGAAGGAGAGAGATTTATGTGTGTGGCAATCATGTAAAAATGATTTCCCTCCTACACAAATATAATCATGGTGCCCTAAGTTACAACATGCTCTTGATTAATTTCTTAGGTGTCTAATATGAAATCAATCATAAAATTATGCATCAATATCATTACACTCAAGCATCAATCTAGTCAAATAAGAAATAAAAATAATAACTATACATCATTCTTGAACTCCCTCCTTCCTTACTCACCCTCACCTTGAGAATCATACCATCCACCACCTCCATAATCCTCCTTGTCAAAAATCTAGATGGTCCCACTCGCCATGGCATGGGATCTCTATTGTAACCTATATGTGTATCATATTGTAGGCATCAGAAGTTCCCTGGGAATTTATGTGTCTTAGCCTCCCTCCCAACTTATGGTAAATCTGCAGCCTCATTGGAATTAACCAACATATGGTTATTGGTACACCAATCCCGACATCATGATTATTATAGCATAGGAATATCGAAAGGTTGGACTATAATCTCTCCATATGCACTATTAAGGCACCATCCCCGGGCATTAGAATTATTTCTCCATATGTCTCCCCCCATTGAAAATACCTCAAGTTATGGACGTCTTATAGTAGAGTTAAGAACCACTGGCATAGACTTACTATTAGAGAAAATTTGGGGTCTAATATGGGCCTCATAAGAATACGAGCCACCTCGTAAGAAAACAAGCTACCTCATAAGAAAAAGAGCCATTGAATTCAAGAACCAATAGAATTTCAAGAAAATAGCCAACCATAATGGTTGACATGACATGATTGCTTGACCCATGAAAAGAAGTTCTTGATCCTAGTGACAATGAAATAATCTATCAGTGGAAGAAGATACCCTAAGGATTGTAAAGCATATGAATTTAGATGTGGCAAGGCCAATATTCAATTTCTTGAATACACACGATTTTGTAGGTGTCAAAGAGCTTACAGAAAGAAGAGCTTTCGGTGGCTTACAGGTTAGAATTTTGGCTCACAAGCCACCAAAAGCACAGACAGGGCAGAGAGGTATTATTTTGCATAGATCCGAGTTTTTCTAATTTGAATGCCACAAGGAAGGTTTCTAATGCAAGATAAAGATTAAAGGCGTCAATATTAAGGTTCTGTTTCAGTTTTGAAGGTACCAACAAGGTGGAAGTGATAAGGCTTCTTGCCTATTTTTGGCAAAAGATGACCTGTCAATCCTCTAGGTGGCATTTTTTACCTTATTCATCAACCTCTGAAGGCTTGCTGTAACTATCGAAGATAAGAAGATTATCAAGATTGAGGTTGACCTATTAAATAGGATCTATTCCTAGTTTATTGAAAATTGTTTTGACTTTCTATCTTTAGCATATTAGATCCAGTTTTATAGGATCTTGAACTGTTTTGTAAAGGCTATAAAGCCTGTGACTTCTGTAGAAGAATGGAGGCTCAACTTTAGAGACTTTTTTACATATTGTAAGCTCAAGATTCTCATTTTTAGATCAGTAATACAAGCTTCTTTTGCCATTACTTGTTCATATTTTCATCTTCTTGTCTATTCTATACTTGCACCTGAATGTCAAATTCATGTTAATTATGTTTTTCTGATGTTTGATAACTGTTAACTTGTCAATACATCCATGAACTAGAATCTGCAATTACTTTACTTGGTTTATCTGGCCATTCATATATACTTTGTGCGTATGTTTCTACTAGTAAATTAAGAGTTCTTCGTACATTCATTTATTTACAACTCTCTGAACAGTGATAGTTGAAAGCCTTGTCAATCTGGTTGTGTTTATGCATGTCTTGGGTGAGTGAGGTTTTGATTTAGTCATCTGACTTGACCCATTTGAGTGAATCATTAAGATATTAGTTAAGTTACCAAGAATCTTCGAGCTACAACCTATAAGAGTTTCTTGGAGTGATAACATTTTGGCGTCGTTGCTGGGGAGAGGAGATTGAAGCTCATCTTCCTTGGGACACAACATAGATCCAACTTTGATGATAGACAAAGCTTGGACATTTTCTCGGTTGTAATCATCTATCTGGCGACTCCATGAAGGATGGATTCAGTGGTGATTCCCTTGCTCAGAAATCTGTTGGCGACTCCATTGGTATGACATGAACAAAATCTTAGCAAAGAGGTATGCTTTCTGTGATTTTTCAAAGATTGTTGGTTTCCCTAAACCAGTTCCTAGTAGAGATGAATGGGATGGCAACCTTCCCAGATTTTCGAGGAGAAGATTGGGAAGTACCAACTGAACATTTGCTTGACTTTTATGATTGCATTCATCGGTTGCAAATTATGCATGAAGATGTTCGGATTAAACTGTTTTGGTATTCATTAGAGGGGATTGCTTGTGATTGGTAACGGTCCCTTCCTATTGCCA
The DNA here is from genome assembly GCA_027924585.1 of Larix kaempferi. Lineage (NCBI taxonomy): Eukaryota > Viridiplantae > Streptophyta > Pinopsida > Pinales > Pinaceae > Larix > Larix kaempferi. The sequence continues at coordinate 79,361,869 of BSBM01000001.1, forward strand.
GTATCAGCTCTTTGGCAGATTTTCATGCTGCCTTTCATGTGTTTTGTAAAGACAAATTTCCAATTGATCTTCTATATCCCGAATGCTGTCATGAATTCAATTTATTGAATAAAGATTCAAACATTCATGAAGATTTTGCTACAGCAGAAGATACCTCTCATTATGATCAAGGGATTGGTAATCCACATTATGATAACCATACTATAGATGCTTTTAACATTGCACCAAATGCATCTATTGTTTTAGGTTGTCACGAAGATCAAATCGTACCCTTTGAAAACCCGAAAGATGATGAGCAGATCTTTACATTAGCATGTGACATATTTGAATATGCAACAGATAGTAAGGGCAGCCCTCAGCTTTTTGATTTGCAGACAAAGAGAAATTGCAGCAGACATAAAGGTGAAGGAGAGAAGAAAGGTTTAGATCAGCAGTCGATCATCCATGTTCCTCTGATAGATGTCAAGAAGATTACGTTCAACATTGAGATCATTGAAGGCAGTCAACAAAAGCATCTCAATCAATTGGAACAACAGAAAGAAGAGGTATTTCCTTGTAAATTTGATGACCCTATTGTTGATTATTTGGATTCTATGAGCAGCATAAATGTCAAAATTTGCTTGTCAGACGAAAGTTGGTTCTGCTATCTTTCCAAACTACATTTCTGCATTATATAGATTCCTTTATTTTTCGGGCCAAGATCAAGGATGTTATCAGTAGATCAGTTTCTGACATGGCTTCATTGGAAGCATGATGTCACTTGATAAGAATCAATGCAGTTGGTTAGTGTAGGAGTAGGCAGGAGAATAAGCTCTTCATATGAGCAGGTAGATTGTTTTCAGTTTTCTTAAATAAACAGAGCAGGCTACGGATTTTCAAAGGATCAGTTGCACAGACCAAATCACTCCATAGCCCAATGGTAAAGGAGGCTGGAACTACTAGGTTCTTGGGAACCTCACAGGGAGGATTCCATCCCCAAGTAGGAGCCAGATGTCAGCGATCAAAATATAATGGACTTTTGAGAGCATTTTTATCTCTCTCTATTTGCATTATTTCTTTCTTCAGTTTGTTAGCCAGTGTCTTAACCTCCAGGTTCTTCATCAAGTTCTTATTGATCACTTTTGCCTAGCATCCTTTGGCTTTGCCCTCTTTACCTGCAATACACAAAATGCAAATAAAATGTTACATATCCTACAATCCTAGTTGTATTAGCTTTTATATTCTCAAATAACAATATGCACTTTTGTTATGAAGTGGTGGGTGCTTGAGGTGATTCTAAATTTAACCCAAATCCCTAGTTCATATCCACATTCCACCAAACTTACACTAAAGCCAAACTATTGTCCTATTCTTATGCTAACTATGAGTTAAGCTACAATTCGATCCTCAGGTCGACAGATCAAGTCATAGCAAACGCATTCAACTCAAGCTAAAGCCACATGCCAAATCGTAAATCCATATAATTGTCAAACGCCTAATTTGAAGGCAAAAAATGAGTGTGCATCTGTCATATAGTAAATATAGCTGGGTTTTGAAGCATTTGACAGGTTGAAGGCATCAGGTCATGATGCAGAGCCACAAGAAAAGGCCACAACAAATATCATTGTTGCTCAAATATCAAAGGGAAGCTACTGCAATTGTTACAGCGACCATGGTCGGCCTATGCGTGCATGATTTGGGAAGTATAAGCTTGCAAATGTCGATAATGAAAAATAGCTCCAATGCTTTGCATTTATAGTCAACTATTGGGTGAAACCTGATGGGTCCTAATTTTGTGAAGCCACCGGTTATTCATGATGATATCAGTTGCTCAAAGCTTATAACTATGTTTTGATTTAAATGTGTTGATGTATATGTAACTTCAGAATGTATTTCATCTATGTATTATTGTACTCCTATAGAGATGTATTATTCCTCTATACGGAAGTGTCGTCATTTGTATTAACAAGTGTCACAAGTGTCGTAACTTGCTATGATGGGTTATTAGACCACCTAGTGAGGGGTCGGCCCGGATTAATGTAACCATGGGTTATTAGATTGAGTTAGACAAGTTAGCCCCACTGGTTTATTGGACAAGACAGGACAAGTATAAATAGAGATTGGGAGATCTCTATTTGATCATCTCATTACTCACTCTTCCATCACTCGAAAAGTGGCGCACATGTGAGGAGGAGGATCAGCTTCTAGGAGAAAACTATCTCTTGTACTTTGGTTGTATCATTGCTCTTTCTATCTCTGAGGAAGTTGTGGGGTTTTTCACCTTTATGGTTTTCCCCAGTGAAACTCTGTGTGTCCATTGTCTTATGTGATTGCTTGATATGCTTGATATGATTGATATGTTGTACCTGTTATTCTCTCAGTAAAGATCCTAGAGTATGCTGAATTAATGCTCAAAATCTAACATGGTATCAGAGCTTCGCTGAGAAGAAGACATTGTACAGTGGCAGAAACTAGGGTTTCTTGTTTATTGGGTTTCTCTCCACAGATTTTGGAAAAGCAGTAAGGTAGATTGACTATACTCATCAAGGAGAATCTATTTGTCCAATCAGAATTCAATTCTGAGCACTTTCAGTTTTGGCCCTAAAAATTAGGGTTTCCACAAAATAGGAATTTTTGAAATCTGAAGACATAGCTGGAAGCTCCTTCGAAAAATCTAAGTTTAGAGCTTTGGATCGAGATTTTTGGTTGGGTAAAGCTTCGGGAAACTCAAACCCTAATTCAGGGTCCTCCCTAGTGAATCTGGGAAGACTAAAAGGAATTTCTGAAGGGTGAAACTTTGTAGATCTCAAATTCTGAATATACCAGGTTGATCAGCTCATCAAGGCGCATCTTTCTATCCTTTCAAAAGTTTGAAATTCAAAGTTTGAATTTTTAGGGTTTCTCTGACAAACCCTAATCCGAGACCAGATCCAGTTTTCAGCAAATCAAGTGGTAAGACCTAAATCTTTTATATTTCCATTTGAAGTACTCTTTAAGATGTCTCACCACACCAAGCTTGAGGATAAGCTTGAAGGGGCTGATAAATTCCGAGCATGGAAGTATAGGATTGGGTTAATCCTGGAAGAAAATGAGTTGGACACTTATATAAGTGAAGAGGTCCCTATCCCAGAGGGAGAAGAGGCTAAGGCTCTTCACAAGAAGAACTTGGTCAAGGCAAAGAGGATCGTTGTTGATTCTATCAAAGATCATCTCATACCCCATGTGTCATCTCTAAAGACACCAAAGGAGATGTTTGATTCCCTGACCAAGCTATTTGAAGGAAAGAACATAAATCGGAAGATGGCCTTGAGGAATCAATTGAAGAATATCAAGATCCAGAATGCAGAGACTATGAAGTCTTATTTCTCAAGGGTCTCCCAGATAAAAAAACAACTTGAAGCTATGGGAGAAGACATAGAAAATGGAGAAGTGGTAATGACCACTCTTAATGGCCTTCCTAGGTCATGGGATTCCTTCATCCAAGGAATTTGTGCTAGAAGGAAACTTATCACTTTCAGCAGGCTGTGGGAAGAATGCTTACAGGAAGAAGCTCGGATTATAGCTCGAGAAGAGAAAATGGGGAATGAATATCAACCTCTCACAGCAAACACCAGGAAAGATAATATCAAAAGGGAGCACTCTCATCACAGGAAAGGTAAACACTATCACCAAAGACAAAAGGAAAGATCTGGAAGATCTATGAAATATCTCTCTCATATTCGGTGCTATACTTGTGATGAAAGGGGACACATTTCCAGAAATTGTCCTAGGAACAAAAAGAAGAACATCAAAAGAAGACATCATGCTCATGCTGCAGAGGATGATGAACCTCCCAGGAAGAGCGCTAGAGAAGATAATGAAGGTTCTTCAAGTGATGAAGAATATGTTTTGATTTCTGCTCTCACTGGAACCATTACTCATGGAATTAATGATTGGCTTATAGATAGTGGAGCTTCTAAACACATGACAAGATTCAAGGAATCCTTTATGAACCTATCTAAACATGAATCACCCCACAAAGTGAAACTTGGGGATGACTACCAGTATCCAATAAAAGGGAGTGGTGAAGCCTCCTATAAACTTGACTCTGGGAAGTCTATGAAGATAAAAGATATACTATATGTTCCAGGTCTCAAGAAGAATCTACTCTCCATATTTGCATTAGATGCAAAAGGCATGAGGGTTGCATTTGTAGATGGCCAAGTCCTAATGTGGCCAAAGGGTAAGACTATAGATGATGCAGTGGTGATTGGAGAGTAAGAGGGAGGATTATACAAATTGAAGGGCCAACCAGAATAAGCCATGGTCCATGATTCAGTAGAGCCAAGTGAACTTTGGCATAGAAGGCTTGCACATGTGCACTATAGGGCACTACCTATTGCAAGCAAAGCAGTTGAAGGTCTTCCTGAAATCCAGTCAAAGATGTTTGCAAAGGATTTGCAAAAGGAAAGAACACAAAGAAGGCAATCACAAGCAAGTAAGGAAAAAGGAATTATCCACTCCGATGTATGCAGTCCGATGTCATCTAGTTCTCTGAGTGGGTATGTATACTATGGTTCTTTCATTGATGATTTCTCTACGAAGACTTGGGATTTATTTCTTGAAGATCAAAGATGAAGTATTCAGCAAATTCAAGGAATTCAAGGCCTTGATAGAAAACCACACTGAAAAGAAGTTCAAGACCTTTAGATCTGACAATGGTGGAGAATTCACTTCAGCAGACTTCAAGTTCTATGCAGTGATTCAGGGATTAAGAGGGAGTTCACCACTCCTTACAATTCACAACAGAAGGAGTAGAAGAAGTTACTTCAAAATAGGACTCTAGTAGCTCCTGCAAGGAAGCAAAGATTCAGAGGGAGTCCACCCAACAAACAAACAAAGATAAGTATTTGAATTGTCATTTCTTGTATATTCTGTTTGTTTAAATAATTTTATTCAATGATGTATATGCTTATGTTCCTAGACTTAGGTTGTGTATTATGCATATTAGAATAATTGCATTAATGAACAGTATACTACTAATGCATGTAATGGATAAGTCGCCTATGGCATTGTACACCATTCCATTGCTACTTATCTAGAATGAAACCTCTTTGCTGACATGTTGGGAGTAGTACAAACTCTTAACAATGTTCTGGTAGAGATTGGAAGGCATCTAGAAAGTTATGGGATATGGATAAATGTTGTATTGGAGCATTGGCTAAAATAATTGCATGACTGTATGACATATTTCTTTATGTGTAAGAATTTGTTCTGAAAACTATGAGATATTTCTAATCATGCAATTTAACTTCTTTTGTAGGAAAGACCGTGTACCATCACCTACAAAAGAAGGACTACAACATTTGTTCAAAGAAAACTATCTATTGAAGATATTGAAGAATCTAAAGTTCCCAGGATCCGAGATGCAGTAATGGAAGAATGCCATGATCAAGGAATACCAGCCGATCATGAATAATGATGTTTGGGATGTGGTCCCAAGACCATATGGGAAGTCTGTGGTGACTTCCAAGTGGATCTATAAGATCAAGCATGTTGCAGATGGCAGCATAGAAAAATATAAGGCAAGTGATGAAATGGAAGGTACACCAAATGGCTGTCAAGACAGCTTTCTTGAATGGTGTAGCTGAAGAGGAAGTGTATGTGGAGCAGCCACTCAGGTTTGAGACACATGACCGAGAGTCACATGTGTGCAAACTGAAGAAAGCCCTGTATGGTTTGAAACAGGCACCCAGGACCTGGTATGGTAGGATAGATGGCTTCCTATCCAGTTTGGGCTTTACCAAGAGTAAAGCGGATTCCAACCTTTACTACAAGGTTGAGGAAGGAAATCCAGTGATACTACTATTGTATGTGGATGACATGTTTGTAACAAGTGAGGATAGATTGATTGTTAACACGAAGAGGAAGCTTGTTGCCGAGTTCGAGATGAAGTACTTGGGTATGATGCACTACTTTCTTGGTATGGAGGTGTGGCAGAGTGCAGATGGAATCTTCCTTGGACAAGGGAAGTATGCAGTAGAGATCCTGAAGAGGTTCGAGATGATGGACTGCAAGGCTATGGCCACACCTATGGCATCGAACCTGAAGCTTCTGTGTGATGCTTCTTCTGCTGGTTGATGCTACAATGTAACGTTAGATGATTGGGTCCTTGATGTACCTGACGAATACAAGACCAAATATCTGCTTTGTGGTGAACACCTTGAGCCAGTGCTTGACAGATCCAAGACATGTTCACCTGATAGCTGTAAAGCATATTTTGAGGTACCTAAAGGGTGCAGTTGACTATGGGCTCAAGTACGAGGCGAATCAAAAGTTTAACCTGGAGGGTTATGTTGATTCGGATTGGGAAGGTAGTTCCATTGATCGAAAGAGCACTTTGGGGTGTTGCTTCAGTATGGGATCCGGTATGATCTCTTGGTTTAGCAGGAAGCAGTCCTGTGTGGCACTGAGTACAGTCGAAGTAGAGAATGTCGCAGCTTGTTCGACTAGTTGTGAGGCAGTATGGCTCAGGAAGCTACTGTTTGATCTATTTGATCTCCAGTTATTTGCTACTTGTATATATTGCGACAACTAGAGTTGTGTGAAGTTGTCAGAGAACCCAGTGTTCCATGACAAGTCAAAGCACATTGAGATCAAGTATCACTATATTAGGGATATGGTGCAGAGAGGAGCAGTGAAGCTCCTGTATGTTGCAACGGACGAGCAGATAGCCGATGTGTTGACCAAGCCACTGGCCAGAGTGAAGTTTGAATACTTCAGAGGGAGACTTGGTGTACTTCAGATCGAGATATCTTCCAAGGGGAAGTGATGAGTCCGGAGACACAGATGCACATGAGCCATTCAGACATGGTTGAAGTTTGTCTTACCATGGTCGTTGATGTAAGGGCTGGGCCATTCGAGCATGGTTGAGGTGTGTCTTCCCATGGCTGCTATATAAGTGTTGTGCCATTCGAGCATGGTTGAGGTGTGTCTTCCCATGGCTGCGATATAAGTGTTATGCCATTCCTAGCATGGTTGAGGTGTGTCTTCCCATGGCTATGGATATAAGTGCAGTGCCATTCTTGCATGGTTGAGGTGTGTCTTCCCATGGCTATGGATATAAGTGCAGTGCCATTCTTGCATGGTCGAGGTGTGTCTTCCCATGGCGTAGATATAAGGGCCGATCCTTTCACAGATGGTTGAGGTGTGTCTTCCCATGCCGGTGAGTGTAAGTGTTGTGTGATGTGCATCTGGGTTGTGCTCCATGGACGATGAGGTGATCTAAAGACGATGATGTGATAGTATGGTACACAGGTTTTGCAAAGGCATATAATCAGTCCTGAGATGCTCTTGCAGGTTTTGCAGAGGCAGTGCAATCAGTCCTGGGAGATCTTGCAGGTTTTGCAGAGGAAGTGTAATCAGTCCTGAGGTGTACCTACTTGATGGCTTGCTCACAGAGATGTTGAAAGACCTACATGAAGGCTAGGACTACATCCAGCATGAAAAAGGGCTGGCTCTGTAGATGGTGAATACCTACAGATGGTGGGCCTACATCCAGTATGAAAAAGGACTGGCTCTGTAGAAATTCCTATGATGAGTAGATTGGAGATTGATTGAGATAGCAGCAGTGATGATGATCCAGAGAAGAAGACTTGTGCTAGCATATCTGTGTCGAGAAATACCTTCCTAGTTAAGAGGGAGTGTTGATGTATATGTAACTTCGGAATGTATTTCATCTATGTATTATTGTACTCCTATGGAGACGTATTATTCCTCTATACGGAAGTGTCGTCATTTGTATTGACAAGTGTCGCAAGTGTCGTAACTTGCTGTGATGGGTTATTAGACCACCTGGTGAGGGGTCAGCCCGGATTAATGTAACCATGGGTTATTAGACTGAGTTAGACAAGTTGTCCCCACTGGTTTATTGGACAGGACAGGACAAGTATAAATAGATATCAAGAGATCTCTATTTGATCATCTCATTACTCACTCTTCCATCACTCGAAAAGTGGCGCACATGTGAGGAGGAGGATCAGCTGCTAGGAGAAGACTATCTCTTGTACTTTGGTTGTATCATTGCTCTTTCTATCTTTGAGGAAGTTGTGGGGTTTTTCACCTTTATGGTTTTCCCCAGTGAAACTCTATGTGTCCATTGTCTTATGTGATTGCTTGATATTCTTGATACATGCTTGATATGATTGATATGCTGTACATGTTCTTCTCTTAGTAAATATCCTAGAGTATGCTGAATTAATGCTCAAAATCTAACAAAATGGCCCAAGACATGATTGCTTGACCCATGAAAAGAAGCTCTTGATCCTAGTGACAACGAAATAATCTATCAGTGGAAGAAGATACCCTAAGGATTGTAAAGCATATGAATTCAAATGTGGCAAGGCCAATATTCAATTGCTTGAATACACACGATTTTGCAGGTGTCAAAGAGCTTACAGAAAGCAAAGCTTTCGGTGGCTTACAGGTTAGAATTTTGGCTCACAAGCCACTGAAAGCACAGACAGGGCAGAGAGGTATTATTTTTGCACAGATCCGAGTTTTTCTAATTTGAATGCCACAAGGAAGGTTTCTAATGAAAGATAAAGATTAAAGGCATCAATATTAAGGTTCTGTTTCAGTTTTGAAGGTGCCAGCAAGGTGGAAGTGATAAGGCTTCTTGCCTATTTTTGGCAAAATATGACCTGTCAGTCCTGCAGGTGGCATTTTCAACTTTATTCAATAGCCTTTGAAGGCTTGCTGCAGCTGTCGAAGATAAGAAGATTATCAAGATTGAGGTTGACCTATTAAATAGGATCTATTCCTAGTTTATTGAAAATTGTTTTGACTTTCTATCTTTAGCATATTACATCCAGTTTTATAGGATCTTGAACTGTTTTGTAAAGGCTATAAAGCCTGTGACTTCTGTAGAAGAATGGAGGCTCAACTTTAGAGACTTTTTCACATATCGTAAGCTCAAGCTTCTCATTTTCAGATCAGTAATACAAGCTTCTTTTGCCATTACTTGTTCAGATTTTCATCTTCTTGTCTATTCTATACTTGCACCTGAATGTCAAATTCATGTTAATTATGTTTGTCTGATGTTTGATAACTGTCAACTTGTCAATACATCCATGAACTAGAATCTGCAAGTACTTTACTTGGTTTATCTGGCCATTCATATATACTTTGTGCATATGTTTCTACTAGTAAATTAAGAGTTCTTCGTACATTCATTTATTTACAACTCTCTGATTAGTGATAGTTGAAAGCCTTGTCAATCTGGTTGTGTTTATGCATGTCTTGAGTGAGTGAGGTTTTGATTTAGTCATCTAACTTGACCCATTTGAGTGAATCATTAAGATATTAGTTAAGTTAGGAGGAATCTTCGACCTACAACCTAGAAGAGTTTCCTGGAGTGATAACACTATCTAATGAGGAAATAAAGTACAACATTCTAACAAAAGGTATGAACTAAGATTATAAAATTATTAAAATTATTGAAAGACCAAAAAGATCGAAAAACCCCATATTCAAGTGCATGTTCATCAATTGGAGAATGAGGAAAATCCTACTAAGAAAATTGAGTCCATTGTCACTAAGCTACATCTGGTTCGGTCCAATACCTCATTCAAGCTTATTCTTCAATATATGTCCACATATGGAATAAAATGCTCTACATTTATGCTTTGTTCAAGTTGTTTAAGCTATGTAACTACATCAAGAGCTTTACATTTGTTTTAAAGGAAAAAAGCAATAAAAATAAATTTAAGATTTCATAAATTAAGGAAGAGAGTATCTAAATGAATCTATTTGCTTCTGTTTGATTTTACACGAAAATTTGCAACCCATTAAATACATCCATCTAGATATTCCAAGTTTTATGGAGAAATATATTTGCAACCCAAGTTTGTCAAAAATTTATATCTAGAATTTACAAATTGAAAAATGCCCAATGAAAGCACCCATACAATATGTGAATAATTAGCTATACAAATGGGAGGAAGTGTTCCTAACAATGTAGTTTGTATAGGAATTTTTCTTATTTGTGGAACTTATGACATGAAAAAATAGAATTTTTGTTGAAGTTTCTTGTCTCTTACTTTGATTCCTTCAATATTTCTTCGTATAATCTAAAAAATAGATATATTTGTTCAATAGTAAAACAATCGAGTAGAGAGATAGCTAAAATGTAGAAAACATGTTTCATCTTTTTTGTAATGTTTTTCCTCTTTTTCCAAAGGAATAGAGAGTTGCATTGTAGATAAAAAAAAAATTGGATCTCATGAATAATTGAAGAGAGATGCCTTCCTTGTCCAACCAAGCTCCAATATGAAGATGCACATTTTCTATACTTGCAATGTGGTCCTTACCATACAAAGATAATTCTTTATGCACTTTTGCTTTTGTACCACAAATCCTCTATTTATGGTATTATGGTTTAATGTTTTTTTTTCCAAAGAAAAAAGAGTGTTCCCTTTGTATTAAAGATAACACATTTTACATGACCAAAAAAGGTCTCATGAGAGTATATATATGTCCACGGACTATATCTATATTTATACATCAACTCGCAGGAGTTCATTTCTATGAATAATATCATTCAAAGAGGTAGTTCATATAGATATAATCATGTATATCATATGTGAGCTATAGTTCATATGGATTCCAGATTTGCGATAGCTCAATATTGGAAAAAGACGAGTCCTGGATCATCCTCAATGATGGAGTCATTAACACATTCCCATTTCTGCCATATCCATCACCAAAATGAAGACTGATTTTAGATAGCCGTTCAACCTCAGTATTCCTCTCTCTAAAAATATGATGGAAGGTAAGGTGTTGGAAAAATCCAGTCAGTCTTTGGACCTCCTCAAATATGGATGTCAGCATGATGTTTTTTGGTTTCCATATATGCTTCATCCATTGAATAATCAAAGAGGAATCGTTGAAAACCTATAGGTCGTGGATGTGTTTTGTAATAGCAAGTTGTAAAAGATATTTGACTTCCATAAGCTTGCTCCATTTTTTGGTGCGAGATCCCGTAGATGCTGCAAATTTGATCCATCTGTGGTTGTTAATAAAGATAACACCTCCCACACCACCTATAGTTGGGTCAGCCTGTGCTACCCTATAAAAATAACACTAAGGAATTTGTGAGTCAATCACTTCCTGTTTGATAACCCGAGGGATTGGAGGAATGTATTTATCTTCAAAAATAGAGAGGTTATGATCGATCCATGTATGCCAAATTATGATGTATGGCAGTGTCGGGTATGTGTATGCATGGAGCATCGCATGCCAAGATTTGAAGGCTTCTAATAATGATATATGTGTTGGATACTGATGATAAGAGTGACATTTTTCCAAATTCTCAAAATATATGAGTGGTTAATAAGCAAGTGTTCTATACTCTTTGTTTGTGTTTTATAGTGTGTGCAATGATTGGGCCCCTCGAATAAAAAATATTGAAGGAGTTACCACACTGGAATCTTATCATGCAGAGCAACCCAACAAAATATCGTCATCTTCAATGGGCAAGTAATGTGCCATAAAACATCATACCACCATCTTTTCTTCGGCAAAATCCTTGAAAAGCATAAAACTTCATAACTGATCTTTGGCGAATATACGCCACCTTCTTTGTTGGGAGCCCATACGATTTCATCATATTTTGAATTCAACCTGATAGATTGTACATGTGTGTGGAGACCATGTGTATATTTTCCCCATAAGATCTTATCCTCGTGATTGAAATCGATAAAATCGGCAGCAAGCCATCCTTGATTATGAATGTCTGTATTTGCAAGATCCTTTATCTATGAAATGAAATGTATTCCTCGGTCCTGAAGCTGCACGATCATATGATCGGGGAGCCTATAGCATTCGGTGCTACCTATCCATGGATCAATACCAATTCTAACCTTGTTTTTGTCCCATATATTCCATTGAAATCCATCAGTGATCAAATCAAAAGCACCCAAAGGGACCTTCCACATCATATAAGAGTCCTTTAGCCTAATGGTTCCTCTTCTAAACTAGTCCTCCACCGAGAGAGGATAGATTTATTTAAAAATGATGACCCTTGTCCAAATGTTGTTGCATGTTAGAAGGGTCCAGATGTTCTTTGCAGCCAGAGCCTTGGCGAAGACGTCTATCTTTTTGATACCCAGGCCTCCCCATTTATTTGGTAGGGTAATCTTATCACATGCGATCCAGTGAAAGGATGAGGCTATGTTTTTCCCTTTCGATAAGCAATTACAACAAATCTTCCTAATAGTGTTTTCAATACCCGATGGAATATTGGCCATAGAAAACCGAAAAACTAGAATCACCTCTAAGACAGCTTTAATGAGGATGAGCCTACCACCTTTGGTGAGCCAAGTACTACACCAAAGGTGGATTTTATTTTCTATCCACCCAAATATCCCAGACCAATATTTAATTCTGTAATCATTTGGATTTATAATATAACCCCAAATAAGGGAGTCCATATTCTGTATTTACAACCTTAAAGGGAACATGTTGTAATATCCATTCCTTATTCGCATCTTCCACATTTAATATAGAAATAGTCAACTTTTGATTGTTAATGGTCATACCTATAGTCGACGAAAATTTTTCCAGGATCCTGGCGATGCTAACAATATCCCTTCTGGAGCCCTCAGCAAAAATAAAGATATCATCTACAAATAACAAATGTGTAACACAAAGATTTTGTGCCAATTTGATCCCAAATAAAGAACTAGTAACCTTGGCTTGAATGATGAAGCAGCTTAATCCTTCTACAATAAGTAGAAATAACAATGGGGCGAGTGGGAACCCTTAACGGATACCTCTCCTAGGTCCGAAAAACATTGAGGCTGATGCGTTCACTAAAACAACAAAGGAGATAGTCTGTACAGTGGACATAATCCAATTGACAATCAGTAAGGGATAACCAACATGCAAAAGAGCTAGATGTAAAAAAGTCCAGTTTACCTTATTGTATGCCCGTCAAAGGTCAAAATTAAGAATTACGGAGGGGATTATCCTCAACGCCTTAAAACAGACCCACACTCTCCATAGAAAACAACATTTTGATCACAAGAAATCAATAATGAAATGTGGCCCCTATAAGAACAGATCAACAGGTCTTAACACGTCAAATAGACCAAAAAGGGTCACGACATGCCTTTTAAAGATCAAGGTAGGCCCAATAAACACCAACAGGGTTATGGTCTCCTCTTAATAGACGTAAGGAAATAAATAACCATACCAATAAGATTCACAATGAGTAGAAGGGGTCTCAACAAGACCATGACTTAGTAAAACTGACCTTAACAAGGTCACGGTTCAATTAGACAATCCAACAGCAGCTACGACCTTCACAACAGGACTTGGTTGGGTGAATTAGACCTCACAAACTCACAGCCTAGCAGACCTGGGCTTCCGGCTATGTCAACAAAGGGAAACAACTATCATGGCATTCTTCAAACGTTTCACAAGTCACTAGAAAGGGGTCATGGTTCAGCAACAGCAAGACTTTAAAACCACCCAAGGAACCCTTGATGCCAATCTCAGAAGAAGAAAAAACTCAGAGCATAGATATATTAGATGGGATGATCTCAAATGAGGAAGATAGACTTCATTATATAGGATCTAAACTTCTAGAAGGATAAAAAATAAAAAGAAATAAAAACTTTAAATTAGTTAGAGTTCCATTAAATTTGGAAGGTACCACTTAAAAAATAAAATAATAAAATCACAAAATATAAAACTATAAATAAAGTGACTTAGGTGGGTACCAACACATTAAGGCCAAAACAATAAAGTCATAAAATAAAGTAAAATGTCTTAGGTGGGTACTAGGCTCACACAATTAAACAGGTAAGGGTACAATGAGCAATCAATATGGTACAAGTCAAAACCATAAAAAAAAGAGTGGGTATATTGACCCATAACCACTAGGACCAAAGGGTGTACCTCAAAAGTGAACAAATAACCATAGTACCCATAAGACCGAAAACATCAAAGGTGGTACAAATCAAAAGATAACTCAAGGTGGGTAAATGACCCTATTAACCACAAGTCAAAGACAAGGTACCACAAGAACTTTAATCAACAAGGTGTAAGGACCAAATGTCAATCAATCAAGGTGGGGCACAACCAATCATCTCTCTCTCAAATGCACAAGTGTTCCAAATAACCTGAAATTTCATCATCATTGTATAAGGAAGGTCCACACTGGATGATGTGATCATATGGTCCTCCAGAATGCTTCATAGGTCAAATGTTAGTGGCTTCATCAAGGGGTGGCTAGTCCCTTGAGAAGATCATATAACTCAACCATATCGAAGACCTAGGAGAAGAGGACATCACACATCATCATCTTGGTAACTAACCAAGAACCTCCATTCTCAAGGAATAGCTCTCAGCCCAAAGCTGAGCTTCAATCCCAGACTGAGTCATGTTGATCAACCCTCTAGTCCTTGACCAGGTCATCCATTCTCCCAGAGAATGGTCCTCATCCTCAAGCTGAGCTCTCAGTCCCAGACTGAATGTTGATCAACCACCTGCATGACCTACTTGGTCCTTGACCAAGAATCTTCCTGGTCCTAGACCAGGATGTCTCTGTCTCAACCTGCAGGATCTGCTTGGTCCTCATGACCAAGAAACTATCTAGTCCCAGACCAAAATACCCTAGAGACAAATAGGGGCCCTAGCCACATGCTAGGGACTTTTCCATGGCATCAACCTGATTGGTCCCTAACCAAGAACCCTAGGAGACAGCTAGGGGCCCTAGGGTACCTTCTAGGGCCTAACTTTCTACTATGATTGGTTAACATGACCAGGAACCCTAGTTAATTGACTAGGGTCCCATTCTCTCTGAGAATGGATCTCGAAGCTGCACTAAAAATTAACACTCCCTCTCAGCAAGAGAGGCATTCTCATAAACACTAAGCTTGTCAAAGACAGAGGCTCAGTCAACACATCTCACAACTGTTCCATGTCCTTGTCATGGTGAAACAACCTATCATTGAATACAGGATTTTCTAAGAGATTTTAAATGTCAGCAAGATCGTATAGATCCACTTGGAAGTTGCAACTGACTTCCTTTTTTATCTGAGAATCACTTTTTCACATGTCATTATCCAATGTCAACAAGATGTCCTTTATCATAGCATCTTTCCAAACTTGATGTTTGGTTTCCTCCACATAAGTGGATGATCCTAAATCCATGACATGGTTTGGATCCTCTTACTCACTTAGCTCCCTCTATAACTGTGCATTTAAATTTGTGCATAAGCAGGATCTGTAAACTTTATAATTTTTCATTAGAGCAAGTCACATCAATATTCAATTTCATAGTCAGCAATAATCAATATCAAATTAGTATCCATCCATATATTGGATAGTTATCTAGATGCCATCAAGAGCATATAACATGTCATATGTTTCATCATGACAATTTACAATTATCAAAACAAGTTGGGATAAGAAATCCTCCCCCTTTATTTCTTCCCTTATGTAGAAGTCACAGTGTGCATCTTGATCTTGTCATCATATGTACTTCGCAAGTGTGCAATGGCATCATCATATCATTCAATAGCACAATCTAGATCACAATCCTAGATATAAGAAATCAGGTCATAATAATTTCATGCATGGGTGGACACTAAACTTCTTTCCACTTGTATATTGAATTGTTATTCTTCTACATAAAACCCTAAGTCCATAAAAAATTAACATGGTATCAGAGATTAGGATTTATTGGGTTGTTCCTATAGCATCCTATATGAGACGGCCTTTGAGAAATGCATGTTGCTCCATGGAAATTCCTTTCGAGAGTATACCTTTAATCATGTTTGCGATTACCTTAGCAGTGATTTTATAAAAGAAACTACAAAGGGAGATAGGACGATAGTCGTCAAATGTCAGTCCTTTTTCCTTCTTAGGGTTCGGTGCAATAAAAGTGGAATTGGATGTCGTTAATGTCCTGCCTTTCAGTCTCAATTCCTCAACTACCGCAATACTGTCCTCATCGAACATATCCATAAGGCTTCAAAAAATTCAATAGCCATCCATCGCGTCTCGGGCTTTGGTCATGTTGCAGCTGACTGGTAGCTTCTTTGATTTCTGTCATGAAAATCAGATTCTGTAATGCATTGGATTCTTCATCAATGACCATATTGGGGTATGCCTTATCCAGACTCATCATGTGAGGAATGGATACATCCCTAGGTTGAGTGTATACCGCCTTGAAATGTTTAAGTCCCAACTATGTTAACTCTTGATGTCCATAATGTAAAAATCCATCATCATCCTGCATTTCCCAAATGGAGTTTATGTTTTGTCGGTGCTTGATATGGTTGTGAAAATATTTTGTATTGCGTTGCACGCTTGTATCCATAGAGCACAGCTCTGTAGACGAGCTGAGGCCTCTTCTTCAATAAGAATATCCTTCTTTCGGATTTTCAGATTTAGAATTTCAAGTTTTTGTAGGTTAGAAGTATAACCTAGTGTATTTTTTGAATAAAAATATTTTAGCTTCTCTTCAATAGAGAGAATGTCCTCTGTAATCTCTAATATTCTCTTTGAAATCCATGGAATTTCTAGTTCCTTCATCCTTTTGAGATTGTTGTTGAACTAATCGGAATCCTATGCACTATTGTCTCTATCAAATGGATTCCACTCTTTGACAATCATTGCGTTGAAGTCTCACATCCTTTCGCCATAGCACATCAAATTTGAAAGGACTGGAAGGTTTCTTTATGGTATGACTAAGTTCGAGGAGGATTGGATGGTAATAATTATATTCTATCTGCCATCATCCACCTATAATAAGTCTATCTGCCATCATCTTGTTGTGGGAAAAAAAGCTATCCCAGAAGGCCTCCCACTGCTGTCAGGGGCCATATACATTAGAAAAAGTATATTTCCAACCAGTTTCCCTATAGAAAAGGACCGACCCCAAGACGGACGGTAATTCCCAGTTGTTTTTCTACAAAAAATATGAAGTGTTCCATCCAGTGATCAACCCACCCGATCGGCCTATGTCATCGGTGCAAATGAATGACTAATCGGAAAGGATTCATTTGAGATCATCAAGGATAACTTCACTTGAAGCAATACTTTCCTTAATCATAAGAACCTATGGTCTGTAAGTGTCCACCACCCGACGCAGGGCCAGTTTCTTTGAGGGCAGCCCCATCGTTCGAACATTTAAGGAGAGAACCAAGGGAAACAAATTCTCGGGTTTACTTGCTCTAAGCAACCCAAAATTACTACGTTGTCTCCTAGAACTAATGTCGATAACATATTGTTCCCTAGAAGAATCCATGATGGATATTCTCCCTCAAAGTCATGGCGAGGAGAGTGTAATACAGCGTATAACACCCAGTCCTCGTGTTGAGGCCTTCGAAATAGACTTGGACCTCAAGTTGTATCCATAGGGGTGTTTTGGGGTGGTAGAGGGAGGGGGAGTAAGAGGAGGAGGGATTTCCGAAGCAAGCATGGGATTATCTAAAGGGGCAGTGGCTGTGAAGTCACCAAGGGAGGAAAAAATATCAGGAAATTTACGTAACTCATCTGAGCTAGATGCTAACGAGAAGGGAGGACAACCCATTTTCATATGCGAGGAAGAGTGGACCACCCCCGAATATGCTTGTAAAACTAAGGCAAGGAGGGGGCTCCATGATGATGGAGGGGTCTTTGGTTGGAAAAAGGAATATAGAGGTTTGAGAGTGTGTAAAGGAGCCAGGGGGATGGATGATATAGAGGACTAAGAGGGATTACATGTAGGGAAAAGGGTGGATGACTCTAAGTCCAAGTCAAAGAAAGAGGAAGGGATACAGAATCAAAAATATTTCTAAGTAGTGGAGGCTTTCTTGTCAAATGCCCAGATATTGAACCAGCCACCAAAGGAGAAATAACCACTTTAGGGGTCAAAGAGGATGGAAGATCTTTGACCAGAGTGAAATCTTGTATGGATTGTACCAGCTTGTTTGAAACCCTAGGAGGTACCAAGAGCTCGTTCTTCTTCCAAATATTTTTCATGAAGCCTCGGTTGTAGAACTTAGCAATGTGGCCATAGCAGTGGCATCCATTGCACCGAAAAGGGATGTTGAAATAGTCTATTCTTTGATTCCAAGTACTACCCTTAAAGGTGATATCAATCTCCTCGGGGATACCTTCACGAAGATCATGTTCGACTAAAACCCTAGCCACAGAAAGGGTACCGATTGCCAAGAATCCCATATCCGCCTTTATAAAAGCTCCCAGTGAGTTGTCGAAACAACGGAGAATTTCGATCGTCCCTAAATCTGGCGGGAGGCTAGGAAACTTTACTCAGACTAGTTGTTTGTAGCTTTTTTCAGTCTTGGAATAAAAAAAGGGGGTCCAATGCTTGAGACGTCGGACTGCAAAGTCCCACTTCCACACACCAGAAAGAAGAGTTTCGGTATCAACCTGCTTGTTTAGAATCACTCATAAATAACCCCTGGTGAGTGAGAAAAGATGGGGTTCATATCCAAGAATAGGTCACCAAAAGCGAGCAGCCCATCTTTTGAACGTGATAATGTCCATTAACCGCCCCCCAAATCTTCATGCAAGTGCATGGTCTGCCATTGATATGGTTTCATAGAGCTCGACATCCTACCCTAGTGCTAGACTTAGCACTTTTTGGTTTTATTGATACATGGTTCCTGTATTTTATCAATGAAAGAAATATTCTTAATAGGTGTATCACGTGATAAATCAGGTGGGACTTCATTACTAACCTTGAACACTCCTCCCTTGTCCGCATTTGAAATCTTTTTAGTCTGACAATCCTTAAAGGAAGGTTCAGAGAATAGAACATTGTCAATAAGTACCTTTTTATCATGAAGGATCCCGAGGATAGTCCTCTTCGAACTGCATCAAGGTGCGTCCGAAGAAAAAGCTAGCGAAACAACCAATACATTATCAGACGGGGCCATGGAAAAAGAGGAAGTTGTCAAAAAACCAACAGTAAGAGGGAAGGACTTCATTATCAGGAACTTAGGAAAACCTTCCTATGAATAGGATATAGTGGATGTCCATCTTCCCCCTGTTCAAGGCACAGAAAAAGAGGGTGAGGCTTCCTAAAAGGGATGGATCACTGCCATTTAACCATTAATGCCATGAAAGTGCAGAGAGACGAGCAGAGTCCAAATTGATGTGAGATATTTCCTCCAGTACATAATCATATTCTACAAGTGCATACTAAGGATAACTAATCATTTCTAAACTATATATCGTACAATGTGCATCACATGGATTGTCTTTTCTATGGATAAACAAGTTGCAAAATCATAAGTTCAGAGTATGCATTGGGCACAATCTTGACCCAATAATAAATACCAATAATATATTGTTCCAAAACATTCCTAGGAGTAGTAATGAATTACAACGCATATGATAGATTTGTTTACATATTGAGAGACCACCTTCTTGGTGAGGACCATCATCCATTCAAAACATAGACTTCTACAATTCTTTCATTCATATAATCAAATCGAATAACACACGTGTCAATTTGATGATGTATCTCTAACAATCATATTTATTCTTTAAGTACAAGAAAGGAGTTGCTAATAAAGATGGGAATTATTTCAATTTCCCTTCCATGCTTTCCTTGGTCAAAATTATGGAGGAAAGGGGATTTATTTTAGAGAGTGGAAACGTACATTGCCTATAATGCAAATTTTAGCAATTGTAGTAGCTTTGTATTCATTGTTCATAACAATGGGTATTGACCATAAATTTTGATGTATGCTCTAAAGGCAATATGTTATTTGTGTATATGAAGGTAACCCAATAATGTAATTGATAGAAGGAGAATATTATAGTTAGAGATCTAAATGATTTTGCATATTAATTCAAGTGAGATCTACTCAAACCTTAGGTAGAATATCAATATTGACATAGCAAGAAAGAAAGGGATGTCAATTCAAATTGGTTACTAGGTGTAGTTTCACTTGCCTAAGGAAAGACGTAAAGTAAATAATGAAAATTGAAACCTATCCATTTTTGTTCTTACGTTATTATTGACTCAACTATACCTAATGTCTATAGCTTAGGTTTGTTAACATACTTACGCCAAGGTCTATAATGGTACACCAAAATAACCTTGATATACAAATGTGTTAGTTGTCGATGTATCAAATTAAAGCTCATTTACTAGGAATTTATATGATGGGTATTTAAATTTGATACAGTATATATATATATAGCTCATTTTCTGGAATTTATATGATGGATATTTAAATTTGACACAGTATATATATATAGCTCATTTTGAATAAATATTAATTCTATACATAAAATTCCATATGGAACAATATGGAATATACACATAACAATATAACAAATGCACATTTCCTGTAATGCAGATTTTAGCAATTGTAGCAGCTTTATCTTCATTTCCCATAATAATGGGTAGTGACCATAAAGTTCTATGTTCTGCTCTATAGGTAATATGTTCTTTGTGTATCTAAAGGTAGCCCAATAATGTAATTGATAGAAGGGGAATATTATAGTTAGAGAGCTAGATGAATTGGCATATTAAGTCAAGTGAGCTCTACTCAAACCTTAGGGAAAATATCAATATTTACACGACGAGAAAGCAAGGACTGCCAATTCAAATTGGTTACTAGGTGCAGTTGCACTTGCCTAAGGAAAGATCTAAAGTAAAGAAATTAAAGTATTGAAACCTATCCATATTTGTTCTTACACCATTATTGACTCTACTGGACCTAATGTCTACAACTTAGATTTGTCAACATACTTAGGCCAAGATATGTAATGGTACACTGAAAATAACCTCGATATACAAATGTGTTATCTATTGATGTATCAAATTAAAGCACATTTACTAGGCTTGTAGACCAAAGCTATATTTTCTTAGGAGAATTCAATTAACTCAAATATTCATTGAAGTTCTAGAAGTTATATGATGGATATGTAAATTTGATACAATATATATTTAGCTCATTTTGCATAAAGATTAATTCTATACATAGAAATCCATATGGAACAATAATGAAATATACACATAACAATATAACAAACCAGAAGATGTAATATGGTAGTTACATTGAAAAAATTTGAGGATCACTTGAACATAGATTTACCCAATGAATAATTACATAAAACATAAGATCCTATAGTAGTTTGGCTCTATCATAGGTCAACACCCCTAGATGCATGTGGGTAATCCCTTTGAAAATGTGGCTCTCCACAATTCCAACACCCACTCTTAGGAGGTTAACTCTAACCTCCAAGCTGAGAAAAGTATTTCTACTACTTTGGTGTGTCTATTGTGGTTGTTGAACTGGCGATCTATAACATGACCTCTATCCTCTAGGTGGAAATCTATGTGCTCATGTCAATGGTCCTCCCAATGCATCTATACATCCTAAATATGATGTCAATGTAGTCCTTGACTATGAACGATGTTGTTTTCCTATTGAACCCATGGGTATAGATGATCTCAACTAACCACCTCTTTTCAGCTCCTCCTCGACTATGATAGCCCTCTATGTTGCATCATGCAAGGTTCAAGGCATCGATATTCAAACCTAGTATTTATATTAAAATATAGGCCATATACAAACCTTTTCACCTACAATTTATCTGTATGAAAATGTGGTGCATGCCTCAATATCTTTGTGTATAGGGTCTCATACTCAGATAGATCTATTACACTAATGCAATGACTTAAACTCATTTATCTGTCTCTCTATAAACTCCTCTGGGAGGTAACATTCCTCAAACAATTCCTAAGAAATGACAGCTACATCTATGCCTAGTTGTGGAAATAAAGTCTTCCACCATAATAAGCCACTTCCTTTCAATTGAAACATTACCATTCCCACTTTCTAATTTGAAGTATAATCTCTCATCCTGAAGCACATGGCCATGTTATATAGCCATGCTTTGGTTTCTTCTTGTTGATGTAATTGTAACTTCGGAATGTATTTCACATATATGTATATTGTATTCCTATAGAGATGTTATTATTCCTCTATACAGAAGTGTCGTCATTTATATTGTAAGTGTCGTAACTTATACTTGATGGGGTCGGCCCTGTATAAGTCATGTGGGTTAAAGGGTTATTAGACCACCCTATTGGGGGTCGGCCCTGTTAGCATTATGCTATGTGGTTAAGTTGAGGCCGACCTATTAAAGGTTATTAGGCAAGTCAAGTCATGTATAAATAGAGTGCGGGAGGCACTCTATTTGATCATTCACTTCTCACTCATACACTCATTAGAGAGTGGCGCACTATTGGAGGAGGAGAAGCTGCTGCTAGGAGTATATCTCGTATGCTTGGGTTTTGTATCATGGCTCTATCTATCTCTGAGGAAGTTGCGGGGATTTTCACCTTCTTGGTTTTCCCCGGTGAAACTATGTGTCCCTTGTGTGCTTGCATTATTGTGTCCATGATTGATATGATGTAGATATGTTGTACATGTTGTTCTCTTAGTTAAGATCCTAGATCATATTGAACTAAATTCTGAAAAACAAACATAGTATCAGAGCTATCCTGAAAGAAGACATGGTATGGCATTTATGACACTTATTGCACTTGAGAAGCTAGGGCTTGATATAGCAAAAACCAGTCATCGTAGCACTTTCGCTATAAATTCATTTTGGCGAAGTTTCAGATCTAAAAATAGTACAGGTAAAAGATAAGATCCCCATGTACCTTTTGTCCAAAGGAGAGCCTCTAATTCGCTGTACTTTTTGTTTTATGGTCCGTACAATCTAGGGTTTCTGCCTCTTCCATATCTTAGTCATAAACAGGCGACCTAGGAAAAAAGGTCACAAATTGGGATAGGAAGCTCCAAATGAAATTTCGTAAATCGTGGTAGGTAGGGCATGGACTATAATTTCACTGGTCCGATTTTTAGAGGCCGAAATTGAACCAGTGACACGTGGCACTCCGTACAAGTTCACCCTCCTGTTTTATCCCATAAACAGGTCACGTTGCGACATTTGGCACATCTCTCTCTCAGAGAATCCATTTGAGGTAAGACCTATGGGGTTGGAAAGACAACAGGTTAAACTACCACAGGACAAATTTTCAAACCCTATAGATCTGAAATTTCGGAGTTCCACCAGAAACAATCAGGTGCATATTTATGTCAAAACAGAATTAGATTTTGAGCACCTTCATTCATGGCTCTGGGAATTTAGGGTTTCAGAGAAGGTTGGAATTTTTTGTATCAGAGACCACGGTTGGATGCTCCTCATAAAAATCAAAATTCAAAGACCAAGATCAAATTTTTTGGTTTGGCAGAAGGTCGAGCTTGATCAAACCCTAGTTCGGGACTTTGATCGAAAAAGTGGAAAATTAGGGCTTCTACAAAAGTTGGAAATTTTGAATTATGTGACCACGGCTGGAATCTCCTCAAGAAAATCGAAGTTTAGAGCTTTGGATCAAACCTTTTGGTTGGGTGAAGCTCTGGGAAAATCAAACCCTAATTCAGGGTCCTCCTAGTGAATCCGAAAATCTAAAAGGCAATTTTGAGGGGTGAAACTTTGCAGTTTTCAAATTCTGAGTATACCAGCTTGACCAGCTCAGAAAGGTGCATCTTCCTATCCTTTCGGAAGTTTGAAATTCAAATTTTGAATTTTTAGGGTTTCTCTAACAAATCCTAATCCAACTCCAGATCCAGTTTCAGCAAATCAAAGTGGATTGGGTTAACCATAGAAGAGAATGGATTGGTCACCTGCATAAGTGAAGAAGTTCATGTTTCAGAGGGAGATGAGGCTAAGACCTTACATAAGAAGATTACAAGCAATCTCGACAGATATGACTTATCCAGGTATGTTTCGAGATCTATTCATGATTAAGTTTATGGTATGTTTGTCTTCATTAAGGTCAGTATAATCTTGATTAACTTTAGACTTGTCATATCACCTTAATAAAATTATGAATGCAAATATTCATTGACTAGGGTTTTGACACTTATGATTGTATTAATGCACTGTGATGTTGTATGGGGATAATGTTATCTGCTAACATGAAAGGTACAAATCAAGTTCTAGATCAAGACCATGATGACATGAAGACAAAGACTCATCCATAGTCATGGATCACATAGAGGTATGTATAATTTGGTTCTACAATGGTTAACTTATGAGTTATGTAGGTCATTGAAGAGAACAAGAAAACATTGCTAGACATAACTAACAAATATGATGACCAGGTATGTTTTTTCCTATATCAAGTTAGAATCCTACCCTATGTAAGGATCTCATACTTTTGTATGATTGATAATGATTACTCATGAATACAAGTTTGAGTAATCTAGGGTTTATGCATATTATGTCTCTTACTGTTGCTTGGTTTTTCAACCAAGCATGTGCAAGGATGCACCTATTAACTTGTAATAGCAGTCTCAAATGAAAAGCAAATAACAATAAACTTAATCTAATCTAACATTAAAATGTATAAGAAAAGTGAAAAACTAAGTAAACAATAGATCCATGAAAGAGACAAGACAATTAAAAAATGACTGGTTTTTATATTACCTCAAATGATGAGGATGTTTGGTGTTGAGCAGCTCCAAGGTTGAGGTGGTCCAAGCTCCAATTGTCTCTTCTCCAAGATGCTGAAATGGGAAAAGAACTCAAGAGAGATTTTGACAGCATGAGGATAGGATGGATGATGGATGAAAAGTGAGGAGCCCCTATCACCTTTTTATATTTTTTGGTGATGGGGAATACCATTGTGGTTTTAAGGAAACCAATGGTATGGACCAACATGGTTTAGGTCTCTTTTCCTTCTTTTTCCTTTTTTGAATATTTTTTATATTTTTATTCCCTTTTAATATTTTTTGGGAATTTTGGACCCTTTTTTAGGGTTTTTTGTGTATTTTGAGGGGAAAAAAGGTGTATTGTGGTCTTTCTGGTGACCTTTTGATGGCTTTAGAGGCTCAAATGGTGGAAAAGTGGACAAATGGGTCATGTGAATAAGGGAATGAGCTAGTGAGAACTTTTTGGGTGTTAACAGATTTCCCCCTGATGTGTGAGGGTAAGAGCTCATCGTATGGCCGATAGACATCATAGTTCTTTTTTCTTTTCCTGGGGTTTGGAGAAGAGAAGAGATCAATTGGAGATTGGAACAACGGCCCCTTGGAAGCTGCAAAAAACAAAAAATATTACATGGCCTCAAAATGAATGAGGAATAGTCTATTATGATGGACGAGGCGGGCATGCCCATGCTCGTATCAAGACATATACATAACAATTAGGCCTACGAAGGGGGACCTGAAAAAATACATAAAAATCTGCTGGTACATCATAAAGTTCCAGAGGGGACACGATGCTGGGATATGCTCATGGTCATACCATGACCGATCTGAATAACTGATACACTGGAAAGAAAGCAACAATCGTTCTGAATAAGGTATCAGAAGGGTTGATGAACTGCTGAAACTGAAGGTGTCCAACATCTGTAGGGACTCAATAACTGTGAGTCAATTTCAAGGAGCATATGTAACTTTATACTCGAGGGAGTATAAAACTAGGGTACATCTAAATACTGTCGCCAAGCGCAACCTGGATATCTATAGGAAAATATAACTGGTTGTTTCCTTAATTAGACTCGCAAATGTGGTAGAGTCAGATGATATTCAGGGTCTTCAACAAATAACTGAAAGGACCGATACCCTATACGAGTCTCAACAATGCGATCAAGGTGTTGAAGTCGAGCATGTGAGAAACAATCATTTAGAGAGGCACTGAGGACTCCTTTCAAAATGATCCGTAGGCACTCATCATAAATGGTGATGAGTCCAAGGCACAGGGACCTCTGGGTCTATCCTCTGGAATAGATTTGGTTGGTGTCGACAGAGGGAGACCAGCAACTACCAAGGGAATGATGTTTCCTTGATAGGAGCGCGAGGTGCACAATTGATATGTGATAGTACTGGTGGTAGGACTGACATACTGTGGGGATGGGGAATGATTGGGGTCATAGAGTGGGTGGACTCAAACTTCCTTTGTTTAGAGCATGATGACATGGTTGACCTAGTAGGAAACTGACTTGTAGGTGCGGGGATCATAGCTTTAAGGGATAAAGGGTATGTATTGTACACTGGAGTGACTCTGGGGGGTAAAGCTAGTGAATGCTTTGAGGAGACTCTTAGGGTGACATACTGCAGAATACTCTGAACAAAGGTGATCAAAATGGGGAAGCTGCCATATGAGTAGGCGTGATCTTTATGGTGCCGAAAAGAACCATTGGTTCCTTCTTCGTAGTTTTAATGAGCTCCAAGAAGGGATAAAAGTGTGCTCTGAAATGGTACTGTCCTATGGATTTATGCGAGCCCAGGACTGTTCATGCTCGTGAATGCTTTCATTTTTAAGGAGTCTGGAAACAATAAGAAGACTCTGCATTGGTGGTGGAGTACCGTCCTGTGGATTTGTACGAGCCCAAAAAAGTGATTGCTCGTGGTTGCTTTCAATTTTAGGGAGTCTGAAAGTGGTAAGTAGACTCCATTGGTGTTATTTTTTGTATGTTAGTCTCCAAGGCCCGAAAAAGCATAAAATGATGCAAATGGAGAACTCTTCTAGCCGATGTGACTAGAGTATTCATTTTTCGTAATTAGTCTACAAGGTCCAGAAAAGGGGTAAACTTATACCAGGTAGACGCCCTTTCAGATACTTTTAGCGAGCATGAAAGGAAGCAAGATTATTCGACGATCTTTTCATTTTTTTAGGAGTCAGAAAAGAGCTTAACAGAAACTCCCTAAGTGCCTTTTTCATAAAGGAATTGCTCGGCCCGAAAAAGGGATAAATTTATACCGAACAAAAGTAAAGGAGAGGCAAGGAGGAAGTGTTCAATCAAAGGGCGAGTATGGGGATCAAGCACGGTGATAGGGGGAACACTAATGGGGCCTCCTTGTGGGTTGATGAATGGTAGCAAAAAAATGCCATAATTGCAGTATGGATGGAGTGGTGGGCTCATGTATAAGTTGTGATGCAAAAATTTGTAAAATCTGACGGCTGTCGATGTGGCACGCAAATCGAGGGGATGACGAGCATGTGAGAAAGTGCCCAAAAATTCTGGAGGTGAGAGTGAGAAATGATCTCAAGCATCATCACAAGCGCAGAAAACTGAATCCGGCAATATAAGACTCGTAAAAAATGGACCACGGCCTATGTGGCACACAAATCGAGGCGAGGAGGGGCATGTAAAAAGTGCCCAAAAAATATGGTGGTGAGAGCGAGAAATGGTCTCAAGCATCGTCACGAGCGCGAAAAACTAAATTCGGTGATATAAGACTCGTAAAAAATGGACCACGACCGATGTGGCATGTAAACCGAGGCAATGAGGGGCATGTAAAAAATGTCTTAAAAATGTGGTGGTGAGAGCGAGAAATGATCTCAAGCATCATCACAAGTTCGGAAAACTGAATCCGATGGTATAAAAATCGCCAATAAACTGACAACAGCCGATGTGGCATGCAAATCGAGGTGTCGTGGGGCATGGAACAAATGCCCAAAATTTTTTTGTGAGAGTGAGAAATGATCTCAAGCATCATCACGGGCACGGAAATGTGAATCCAGCGGTGCAAATGGTGCAAAAAACGGAGGTCATAAGGACTTCGAAATGGTCGAAGGAAATAACTAGGTTAAAAAATGGCTACAAATAAGGGTGAGACCACCAATCCAAGGATGCTGTGGTGGGGAGAAATGATGACCCGCGAGGGAAGAATACTAGGTGTATCAAATCAAATCAAATATACAAGTGACATGTGACCTCAAAAATGGTTGAGATCACAAATGTGAAAAAGTGAGCAGGGTTAATGACCTGCCCCCATGCTATGTGCATGGGGTTTGTGATTATGGATCACATATGTGTTGGTTTGAACGATGGGCCTATGGATGTGCTGAGATAGATGTGATGGGGTAGGGTCAAAATGATTGATCATGCCCCCTATCCTAGGTTCGAGGTAATCTATTATGCCCCCGAACTCAGAGGTGTCAATGCGGTGCAGATGTTGTTTTAGAGAGGGATCAACAGGGAACTGACCAACTACTAGAGGGGGGGTGTACCATGATGCTGTGGGCCATGGTGGCATGTTGAAGTGATGATATGATGATGGGGGATTCCCCTTGCGGGGTGGATGCCCCCAGTATCGCCGATGAGAATGACGATGATGACGAGTAGGCAAGGTTTTGGGCCTGCCCCCATGCTGTGGACATGTGGTTTCCTCGTTGATTTGAAAAGGTTGAAAATGTGGGTCAGAGAGATCAGTGGAAGGGGCTGACCGGACAAAGGGGTCTCCAATGGAAACCGTATAAATGGTGTTAATTTCTTCCGAGGAGGAATATAGTGGGGGGTGAATTTCCTCAATGAGAGGGGGGGATATCTCTAGGTCGACATTATTCAATTCGTATAGTGTTTCTCTATAATCTGGGAGATCGAGGCAGTGATGTGAATAATGGTCGTAGATACCGCATATTGCACAAGGGTGATTGGTACGCAGTGATTTATCGCGAGGCTGAGGGGGTGGTTCTAGTTTGACAACTTGAATGTTGGTGTCATCATCCAACATATTCATGTGTTCTTGAAGTGTCGATAGTTGTGGACATAGATGGGTAGCATGGCCTATATCGTCGCACAAGGAGCATTTAGGGAGCACACGGGTTGGGGGATTTTTAGCTAATTTGGGAGTCACTAGGGGGGTGCAAGTTATAAGTGCAGTGTTGTAGGTTGGTGGACCTCTGCCCCCATTGTGGTGGGACTGAGGGGGGACATAACCAGATGTCGATGTAGTGCCCCTTGTTGGAGTTGATCGGTTTTGTTGTATCGAAACAACAGGTGGGGGACAGTTTTGGGGGTTGGGTATGCCGGGTGGTGGATGATTCGACATATTCATGGGTTGTACCGGTTGTAAAACAACGGTCGGAGTCGGCGGGGGGGTTGGTGCATGTAAGTACCATACCGGTAACCCTAATGTTAAACCTGGAAGGTTGAGTGTAGCCATTACTGGCATGTTGACAACTCCTGAAAATGGAAACAAGAATGGGATAGTGTGAATCAGTGTTGTTCCGATATGACTAGGCATGGTGGGTGGTTGTGGTAGTGGTGGAGGTTGTTGAGGATGTTGTTGTTCGTTGTGCAAGAGGGTGCATAAATCGGATACTTCAGTTACCTGGAGAGGGGGTGGGATGGATGGGAAAGTGCTGGTCATGGGAGTATCTGAATATATTTCGGGGCCAACTGATGAGACAAATGATGTCGGCGCACTGAGAACGGGTTGTTCGATCATGGGAAGAACATTCTCAGGCGATGCAAGATCATTGGGATCATAGTATGTAATCTGGTCGATTTTGACTACACGTCCTTCATGGGGGAAAATCATGAGGCAAAAAACTGAAGAAGCGACAGCTTTCATTTTATACATGTAGCTTCGTCCCAGAAGAAGATTGTAATCAAGTTGGGCATTAA
The DNA here is from genome assembly GCA_027924585.1 of Larix kaempferi. Lineage (NCBI taxonomy): Eukaryota > Viridiplantae > Streptophyta > Pinopsida > Pinales > Pinaceae > Larix > Larix kaempferi. The sequence continues at coordinate 79,391,297 of BSBM01000001.1, forward strand.
TGACCTCTATATCTATGAGAACCAGTTTTCCCCCAAGCTATATGGGTACGTTCATTAACAAACCTTGGGGTTGAGCTACACGACCATCGTAAGCTCATAATGCGGTAGTTGACAGTTGTAGCATTGGGGATCCAAGTTTCTGCCATATGAAAGTCGACATAATGCAGGTAGAGGCCCCTTCATCGATTATGCATAGATGAACAACGAGGTTGCGAATGGAAATGAAAACTTGAAAAGCTAGAGATGAAGGCAGGCGAGGTTCAACTTGTTCTAAGTTGAAAGCCATCATGTTAGAGTCGTTAGGATCTATGGCACCAATGGCAGATAACAACAATTTTCTCTGTGCAGGACAATTTTTTAAGATTTCAAGAGCGGACATAGCGGCAGGGGACTGGGCTAAGTCTTCTACAATGTTATAGTTGGAAGCTGCACGAGCGTTGGGGTTATTGTTAATTAGTCTCAAAGGGAAATGAGGTGCTTTGGGACCTCCATCTATGGCCACATTGGATATGCGGAGAGGTTGGTTGGTTGGGAAGGTACTCGGAGATGGGTCAGTAGGTGTGACCTTAGGGGCTGAGCCATATTGGTTTCGGCGGGTTTGAAGATTGACATCATTAGCAAATGGTGAGTGTTGGACTCTGTATGCTGGTAGTCAGTTGCCGTGTAAGTAATTTGTTGTTGTGTTGCAGTGGATCCTTGAGGGGGATCATTTGGATGAGTGTTTACTGTGCCTTGGTTTGGTAAGGGATTTTGCAATATCATGGATTGTTGCTGGGGAGGAGGTGCTGGATGTGCATCATGTCCTTGTCATTGAGCGTCGTCGGTCCAGAGTTGGCATGCTCGATCTAAATGGGGACAATTATGTGTGTAATGGCCATAGACTCCACATATGGAACATGGATGGTTTGTTCTCAAGTTATTATTTTTGGCCTGTTTCGGTGGACAATCAGGGTTTTAGTTGGGGGGAGCAACATTATTATTATTTGGAGGATTAGGTGGTGGTGCACCTTGGTTTTGTTGCTGGTTGTTTCTGCGGTTATGCCCTCTTCCACGATTTTGTTGACCTCCTTGGTTACGCTGGTTGTTCTGGTTTGGACATTGGTTTTGCTGTGCGTACACATGCCCTTGGGTAGTAGGTGGGTTTTGAGGTCGTGCAGGCTCTAGAGCCAATTGCGGTGGGTAGTAAGCAGGAGGGTTATGAGATGGACCTGGTGTTTGTTGCGGTTGTGGGTAACCTTGATCTGTTGGAAGTGTTGGAGCAAGAGGTGTTGTCTGTTGAGGATAATAAGCTGCTTGGGCTTGTGGCTGAACTGGAGTCTGGTGGGCCACCTGGTTATAATATGGAGATGGTACATAAGCTAATGGTGCTTTCCCATAACACTATGGTGGACATGAGGGTCCATGAGTGTGGTGGGTGTGTATTACTGGAGTATACGAAGTTGTAGCTCCAAAATGAGATGTAGCCCTAGAAAGGTCTAGGGCATTATTTGTACTCATCATGGTAAAAGGTTTGTTTTGCACCATAAACTGGCTGATAATACCGTCGATGGAATGGGATGCCCGCAGTGTGTCAGTCCAGGATGGATCGCCACGCGGGGCGTCAGGTAAAATGGTGTATAGATATCCAGGCTGGGCATATATGAGGTCGAACTGCTAAGCTTTTAAGATGGCTTCTTCTTCTTACTGGGGTCGTTCAGAAGCTACATCTTTGGCTATGAGGGGGAGGAGTGATTTGAGGAACCAATCCAAACAGATACTGTCATCGAGCTTTATCTTGCAGAGGCTACGGCGCTTACGCCACTCATGGATATGATCGGTGATGTGTGTAGCGGTTTTCTGTCTACAAGACAAAAGTATTTCCACTCCTGCATCATAGCGTACAGGTAGTTGAAAGAACTGGATGAAAGTTGAGGCGAGGGATGTAAATGTGTTGTGAGTCCCGTGTGGTTGCTCAATGTACCATTTGGCTGCAGAGCTAGTGAAATTTCTTTGTAAAAGTCTCAATCTAATAGACTCATCTACTATGGATTTTGAGGAACACCATAGGTGAAATGACATGATATGGTTTTGGGGATCTTCCCCAACTTTTTCTTCAAATTTTGGGATATATGAGGGAAGCTTTGTGGGCATGGGGGGCCATGCAAGGTCATGTCTAATAGGGTCGTTAGTTAACCTCGCCAGGTCTGGTAAGTTTAGACTGGCCATGTATGGCAGACTGGCAGATGGGTGTGGCATGGTCACTGGGGCATAATTGCTAATGGAAGCATTATGGATTCGTCCAGTGCCCCCTAAGGATATGTTAGGTGTGAAAAGGATGTGTCCTCCAGCCGATGTGGTGTGGGAGGGGCCTGCGCTCCCAAGTGCAACATGGGTTGCAAATGGGTTAGGGATGGTTCCAGTAATCCCTGGGATCTGGGTAGTGGCGATGAGGGAGGGGGTGACTCCCATGTTGGGCATACCTAATGTAGGTGTTGGTCCTGAGTTGGGCATGCCTAAAGCGGGTGTGGCCCCCATATTAGGCATGCCTAAGGGGGTTGTGGCTACCGTGGTTGTCACGGTAGTAGTGGGGTTTGTTGATGTAGCCCCAACAGCACTGGTGAAAAGGGGGTCAAATTGTGATCCAACCATGGGGTTGGTTGGTGATGTCTCGGTAGGGTGTTCGGATTCATCCTCAAAATCATATGTAAAATGAGGCGTGTCAGAATCAGATGACTAGGTTCTATGCCGATGACGTGTGGAGTCAAGGGATAACGCTCTACATCTATGATGTGTAGAGTCAAGTGTACCGAACTGAGGGGGTTCACCCTGAAAACGCAGAGAACGTCTTAAGTTCTCAATGGTGAGATATGTCTAGAAATGCCAATGGATGGTGGTGAGATAAAAAAACTCAATACCCTAGTGCAACAATGTGTGCAGGAGGGGAGTGTGAAAAAGCAATGGCTCTCAGGCCAACAACAACCTCAAAAGAACTTACTATAATAGTTGTGCTATAATAAGTGGAGTAATCAAGAAAAGTGGTCAGAATACCAAAAATCAAGCGGCTCCTAGAAAAAAGTGGTGCTCAATAGACCAAGGGGGGTAGAAGAGCATGCAAACACCTAACTAATAGTGGTATTATGACTCAACAAGGTATATCCTCTGCAAGGTGACGAAATCCAAGTCAGAAAATATAAAATGTGGAATCAAAGGCTAGATATCCCCCTACCGGGAGGGACACCGGGTAGACAATCCTAAAAATTGGCCACTAAGATACCCCGTTCATGACACATTCGGTTGGGTGAATCTGCAGTTTGGTTCTATCATCATTGTACTCCTATATGGGTGGTACACCGAGAACTGTAAAAGGTATCCTTCGATTACTGAATGGATAGCGGTATTCCACTCAGGCTTCCGGAACCAGTCTGTCTACTTCAACCCTCCTAAGGGAGAGGCCTTCCCGATAAATTGGTATATAACCGTGTCAACAAATAATAAGGGATTTTTTGGGACCCTAAAAGTCAACCACTATGTCTCGGATGTAAATAATTGAGGGGTGTTATTGGAACACCTATCCCCCCAATCCTACCTAGCTACAAGATTCTTTAAGTGTTCCCCAAGTGGGGTTAAAGTGTTTCTTGAGTTTAGGTATATTTTAAGGCTCAGTTAATTAAAAATGTGGCAGATTGGGTGCAAGTGTGATTATTTAACTGAAAAAGAATTTGCCTCGTTTGGGCGATTGATTACAAATTAAAAATAAGACGATTTCAATTTGCAAAAAATAAAAGCCTTTTTCTGAAATGTAAATGCTTTAACAAAAATCATTCAAAAACTATGGACTTTTGAAATAATTTTTAAAGGAAAGAAAATATCGTAAAAATTGTAAGAAATAAATGGATTTCTAAGTGCTTGCTTGGGTAAAACTATTGAGCAAATCAGAAAGGTGGTTGGAAATTTGCAAAGAAGTGAAATCTATGATCTAAACAAAGTGCTAAAAAACCTTTCTTTCACTTGTTGAAAATTTTTAAAAAGATTTTAATTGGGCATATGTGATAGAAAAAGATTTACTATTGCTGTAATAATTAAAACAGAATGCTGGAAAAAATTGCAGAAACAATATGTTGGATGAAAGAGGCTAAATGGGAAAAAATGCAGCAAAAATTTTCTAAAAATTGGGCCGAGCAAAAAAAAATGGCATCGCGGGTTTATGGGCAAGAGCCGCGATGTACATTGCGGGTTTAAGCCGCGATGTGCAGTGTGGAAAAAAGCCGCGATGTGCAGCGTGGAAAAAAGCCGCGATGTGCAGCGCAGAAAAAGCTGCGAAGCCGTGATGTGCAGCGCGGAAAAAAGCCGCGAATCCGCAATGTGCAGCGCGGAAAAAAGCTACGAAGCCATGATGTGCAGCGTGAAAAAAGGCCACGAGGCCACAATGTGCAGCGGAGAAAAAGGCCGCGAGGTCGCGATGAGCCGCGCGACTGTCGGGTGAAAAAGCGCGATGCGAAAACGGAAAAATGGTCACCGGAAATGAAACCGAAAAGTGAAATTTCGGGCTGTTAAAGGCTACAGAAAGGGCCAAAAGCTAGGGCAGCAATGAATATGCTGTCTAGTATGGCAGATCTGCAAATTGTAATGGTAAAACTAGTAAAAAACGAAAATCTAAAGCAAAAATTAAAAGGTTCGAAACCCAGTGGAGTCGCCAAAAACTGTTGCTTGGTTTTTCAACCAAGCATGTGCAAGGATGCACCTATTAACTTGTAATAGTAGTCTCGAATGAAAAGCAAATAACAATAAACTTAATCTAATCTAACATTAACATGTATAAGAAAAGTAAAAAACTAAGTAAACAATAGATCCATGAAAGAGACAAAAGAATTAAAAAATGGTTGATTTTTATATTACCTCAAATGATGAGGATGTTTGGTGTTGAGCAGCTCCAAGGTTGAGGTGCTCCAAGCTCCAATGGTCTCTTCTCCAAGATGCTGAAATGGGCAAAGAACTCAAGAGAGATTTTGATAGCATGAGGATAGGATGGATGATGGATGAAAAGTGAGGAGCCCCTATCACCTTTTTATAGTTTTTGGTGATGGGGAATACCATTATGGTTTTAAGGAAACCAATGGTATGGACCAACATGGTTTAGGTCTCTTTTTCCCTCTTTTTCATTTTTTGAATATTTTTTATATTTTTATTCCCTTTTAATATCTTTTGGGAATTTTGGACCATTTTTTAGGGTTTTTTGTGTATTTTGAGGAAAAATATATATATTGAGGGGAAAAAGGTGTATTGTGGTCTTTCTGGTGACCTTTGATGGCTTTAGAGGCTCAAATGGTGGAAAAGTGGAAAAATGGGTCATGTGAATAAGGGAATGAGCTAGTGAGCACTTTTTGGGTGTTAACACTTACCTTGATTGATGATATGACTAACCAGAAGAGTTTTATGGTCAAATATGAATATGCATGAGTAAGAGAAGTCTTCCCTGAAACTTTGAATGCTAATGCTTATTATCTATGTTTGAAATGATCATGACTATACATGTTTAAGATTATTGTGTTTTGATAATATTATACTAATGAATGTATGATTATGTATGAGATCTCGAGGATAACACAATGATGATACTAGTAAGCATGCATAGTGATCGAGGATGGATATAAGTTCAAGGACAGGTAATCCAGGAAGCAAAGATCAAGAGGGAGCACACTCCAATAGTTCCTACAAGGAAGCAAAGATTGAGAGGGAGTCCATCCAACAAACAAACAAATATAAGTATTTGAATTGTCATTCTTGTATTGTTCAATGATGTATATACTTATGTTCCTAGACTTAGGTTGTGTACTATGCATATTAGAATAATTGCATTCATGAACAGTATACTACTAATATGCATATAATGAGTAAGTGGCCTATGGCACTGTACAACATTCCATTGCTACTTATCTAGAATGAAACCTCTTTCCTGACATGTTGGGAGTAGTGCAAACTCTTAACAATGTTCTGGTTGCGCCGAGAGGTGCTCTACAGTTCAGTATGAGGGAGATATTGTAACATGTGTGTGTTTGTCGAGTGTTTGTCGAGTTTGTGAGTGTTTGTCGAGTAACAAAATAATACAAAGTAAACAAAAAAGAATAATACAAAGTAAAAAGTAATAAATATTATGTCGGCCATAAACAAAAAAGAATAATACAAAGTAAAAAGTAAATATGAGACTTAAACTAGAGACTTTAGAGCTTAAGATTAGGTGATAAATATTATGTCAGTCATAAACAAAAAAGAATAATGCAAAGTAAAAAATAAATATGAGACTTAAACTAGAGACTTTACTTTTTACTTTTAATACAAAGTAAAAAGTAAATATGAGATTTTAGAGTGTTTGTCGAGTAACAAAATAATACAAAGTAAACGAAAAAAAAAATACAAAGTAAAAAGTAATAAATATTATGTCGGACATAAACAAAAAAGAATAATACAAAGTAAAAAGTAAATATGAGACTTAAGCTAGAGACTTTAGAGCTTAGGATTAGGTGGCTCAGGTATTGCACTCAAGGATCTATTCAAGGAGAGGTTTGCACCTGGGGAGATTTGATCCCTCTCGGCGCTTGATAGAGCCTAGGATTTGGATCTATGCTAGTAGAGATGGAAGCCATCTAGAAAGTTACAGAATATGGATAAATGTTGTATTGAAGCATTGGCTGAGATAATTGCATGACTGTATGACATATGTTTTTATGCGTAATATTTTGTTATGAAAACTATGAGAAGTTTCTAATCATGCAATTGAATTTGACTTGTAGGAAAGATCATGTATAATCACCTACAAAAGAAGGATTACAACATTTGTTTAGAAACAAAGCTATCTATTGAAGAATCTAAAGTTCCCAGGCTTCGGGATGCAGTAATGGAAGAATGCCATGATCGAGGAATACCAATCAATCATGAAGAATGATGTTTGGGATGCGGTCCCAAGACCTGAAGGGAAGTCCGTTGTGACTTCCAAGTGGATCTATAAGATCAAGCATGATGCATATGGTAGCATAGAGAAAAGCAAGGTTTATAGCTCGTGGCTTCTCCCAGAAAGAAGGATTGATTATGAAGAGACTTTTGCACCTGTAGTCAGATACACTTCCATCAGAACAATACTTGCTCTGTCTGCAGTGATAAAGTGGAAGATACACCAGATGGATTTCAAGACAACTTTCTTGAATGGTGTAGTCAAAGAGGAAGTGTATGTGGAGCAGCCACTAGGTTTTGAGACACATGACAGGGAGTCATATGTGTGTAGATGGAATCTTCCTTGGACAAGGGAAGTATGTAGTAGAGATCTTGAAGAGTTTCGGGATGATGGACTGCAAGGCCATGGACACACCTATGGCATCGAACTTGAAGCTTCTGTGTGATGCTTCATCTGAGCTGGTTAATGCCACGATGTATCGTCAGATGATTGGGTCCTTGATGTACCTGACGAACACGAGACCAAATATTTGTTTTGCAGTGAACACATTGACCCAGTTCCTAATGGATCCCAGAGGTGTTCACCTGGTTGCTGTAAAGCATATCCTGAGGTACCTGAAGGGTACAATTGATTATGGGCTCAAGTATGATGCAAATCAAAAGTTTAACCTGCAGGGTTATGTTGATTTAGATTGGGCAGGCAGTGCTGCAGATAGGAAGAGCACTTCTGGGTGCTGCTTCAGTATGGGATCACGTCTGATCTCTTGGTTTAGCAGGAAACAGTCCTGCGTAGCACTAAGTATAGCCGAAGCTGAGTATGTTGCAACTTGTTCGGCTAGTTGTGAGGCAGTATGGCTGAGGAAGCTACTGTCTGAGCTATTTGATCTCCCGTTGGATGCTACTGGTATTTTTTTTGACAACCAGAGTTGTGTGAAGTTTTCTGAGAACCCGGTGTTCCATGATAGATCGAAGCACATTGAGATCAAATATCACTATATCAAGGATATGGTGCAGAGAGGAGCAGTGAAGCTCTTGTATGTTGCGACAAATGAGCAGGTTGCAGATGTGTTGACGAAACCACTATCCAGAGTGAAGTTTGCGTACTTCAAAGAGAGGCTTGATGTTCTTCAGGTAGAAGATACTTCAAGGAAGAAGTGATGGGACACATCTGCAGGATCCATTCCAAGCATGGTGAGAGGAGGATCCTTCCCATGGCTGTGGATGTAAGCGTTGTGTGATGAGCATCAGGACAATGCTCCAGTTACTGCTTTGTATGATCAGTTGGATAATGTATTTGTATATGCATCACATTAGATGCTTTGTATGATCAGTTGGATCATGTATTTGTATATGCATCATGTTGGATGCTTGATATGATCAGTTGGATCATGTATTTGTATATGCATCACGTTGGATTCTTTGTATGATCAGTTGGATCATGTATTTGTATATGCATCATGTTGGATGGTTGATATGATTAGTTGGATCATGTATTTGTATATGTATCAGGTGGATACATTGTATGATCAAGTGGATCATGTATGATGATATGTATCAGGTAGATACTTGGTATGCATCAGGTGGATGCATTATATGATCAGGATGATCACGGATGACGAGGTTCAGGATGTTGCTCCAGATGATATGCATCAGGATGATGCTATGATGATGATCAGGATGATCATATGTGATGATATATATCAGGTGGATACATTGCATAATCAGTTGGATTATGTGTGATGAGTTCCGAAGACACAGATGCACATGGGTTTTCGGACATGGTTATAGATGTGTTCTCCCATGGTTGCGATGTAATTGTTGGGCTTTTTCGACATGGTGGCAGATGTGTTCTCCCATGGTCGTGATGTAATTTCTGGAGCCATTCTCACATGGTGGTAGATGTGTTCTCCCATGGTGTAGATATAAGGGCTTGGGACATTCCGACATGGTTGAAGTGTGTCTTCCCATGGTCGTTGATGTAAGAGTTGTACCATTTGAGCATGGTTGAAGTGTGTCTTCCCATGGCTACGATATAAGTGTTGTGCCATTCGAGCATGGTTGAAGTGTGTCTTCCCATGGCTGTAATATAAGTGTTGTTCCATTCTTAGCATGGTTGAAGTGTGTCTTCCCATGGCTATGGATGTAAGTGTGATGTCATTCTCGCATGGTTGAAGTGTGTCTTCCCATGGCGTAGATATAAGGGTTGAGCCTTTCACGAATGGTTGAAGTGTGTCTTCCCATGCCAATGATTGTAAGTGCTGAGTGATGTGCATCTGGGTTGTGCTGAGTGAACAATGTTATGATCAGTATGATCATGAGTATCAAGATGATACTCTGTGGCCATGGACAGGTTGTGCAGTGGCATGTAAAAGGTCTTGGGAGATCCGATAGGTTGAGCTGTGTGCTCGTAATCAATCCTGGGATGCTCTTGCGAGGTTTTGTGACGCACGCAATAAGTCTTGAGGATTCCACAGTATGGCCAATGATGATGAAGACCTGCAGTTGGTGGGCCTACATCCAGCATGAAAAAGGACTGGCTCTGTAGAAATTCCTATGACGAGTAGTTCAGAGATTGATTGAGATAGCAGCAGCAGTGATGATGACGATGATTTGATGTCGATGATCCAATGATAATGATCCAGAGAATAAGACTTGTGCTAGCAGATCTGTGTCAAGAAATACCTTCCTAGTTAAGAGGGAGTGTTGATGTAATTGTAACTTCGAAATGTATTTCACATATATGTATATTGTATTCCTATAGAGATGTTATTATTCCTCTATACAGAAGTGTCGTCATTTATATTGTTAGTGTCGTAACTTATACTTGATGGGTTATTAGACCACCTTGATGGGGTCGGCACTATATAAGTCATGTGGGTTAAAGGGTTATTAGACCACCCTATTGGGGGTCAACCCTGTCAGCATTATGCTATGTAGTTAAGTTGAGGCCGACCTAGTAAAGGTTATTTGGCAAGTCAAGTCATATATAAATAGAGTGCGGGAGGCACTCTATTTGATCATTCACTTCTCACTCATACACTCATTGGAGAGTGGCGCACTATTGGAGGAGGAGAAGCTGTTGTTAGGAGTATATCTCTTATGCTTGGATTTTGTATCACGACTCTATCTATATCTGAGGAAGTTGTGGGGTTTTTCACCTTCTTGGTTTTCCCCAGTGAAACTCTGTGTCTCTTGTGTGCTTGCATTATTGTGTCCATGATTGATAAGCTGTAGATATGATGTACATGCTGTTCTCTCAGTTAAGATCCTAGATCACATTGAAGTAAATTTTGAAAAACTAACACTTCTCCATCGGTAGAACCCCATAACTCTAAAAATTTGATCTTCTCTAATTCCCTATAGGCATTGGAGTTTAGAGTATGTTGGGATCCTTCTCCAAGAATGGACCCTCCAATATATTCCCTATCAAATCGATGGGTCACGGTGGCTAACATATGTTGAAATGAGTGAATCATGGTCATTACCTCATCCACTGGTATATGATCAGGTCCATATTCCCTTAATGGGGAATGCAAAGGTGTAGGATGAGGTGGTGATGGAGTACGCATAATGCATCATTTGGTACCCCTACCTCTCCTTCCTCTTATATCCATAAATAAAATCCTTTCATTAAACAAAATTGAAGTTTAAAACATTTACAAGCATATCATTTATTCAAAATCATTTATCAACGTAAGTGGAACCAAGGCCTTATAGTTTAAACTTGGATCAGATACCATATGTAAGACCCTTATACACATGGCTTTCACTTTTACACAATTTGAATATATTATTTACAATCATGATGCAATGTCTCCTCTTTTTTTAATTTTTTTCTTTTAAGAAATGATGAGATGTGTGTGTGTGTGTGTGAGAGAGAGAGAGAGAGAGCATTTCTTCTCCAAGGATCCATAGAAGCTCATAAATGGATGTCCTGAGAGCCATCATGCCCAATAAGTACTAAATTGGGTTTCAGTCAACCAAGTGTTGAACTTTGGTGTTGTCATTGATGTTAAATAAGTTGTTGGATGATGTCAAAGAGGTTGTTGGACTTAGTGCCAGTTTGAAGAAATATATAAATATGTCTGCAAGTCCTTAATCCCACCTAGTCATGGTACTCTAGTGCGCAAGTCCCACTAAGCCAATGAACTAGTGTGCGCAAGACCCACAAAGTCATGGTACCTCATTCATGCAAGTTAAGACAAGTTGAAAATTCTTGGATAAGCTTGACTGTAAAGAAAGGAAGAAGGGGTGTTACCGTTTAGAGAAGCCCCAACTTGTGGACACATTGTTTGAATAAGTTGAATATAAATAAGAGTGAAGTTGATGAATGAGAAGTAAGCTTGGAAGAACAAATGGAGTAATATTATGAATTTGCAAGCTTTAGATAGATGAAATGTTTAGGGGAATCACAGGAAATATGAGTTAAAGAAGTGCGTGAGGTTACCAGAAATGCAGAGGAACAAGGAGCAGTCATGCAGACAGAAGGAACGTTTGTGAGAAAGGCACAAGAAACATGTGAATGTATATGTGTGTATAATATGTATTGTAAAACATAACTATAGCAGAATACAGTATAAGAGAAACAGTTACCAAATAAGAATACATCAGAAGTAAGTACAATAGTTAGTCAAGCAAAGCACGAATCATAGTGCGTGCAAATCTGAAGTCAGAGTAAAACAACATCTATATCTCAAGGTGGTTGGATGGGGAAAGGAAAGGAGATTACAGTCTCCACTTAGGTCGATTCCTGAACACTGCGAGTTGGTGCTTTTGCAGAGGATTGGTGTCCTCACAGGTTGAAGCCTGAATCAACAAGTTGGTGCTTGCGTGGAGGATTGGTGTCCTCACAGGTTGAAGCCTACAGTTTCCAAGTTGGTGTTTTCCAATGGGATTGGTGTCCCAATCAAAGGGGTGTGTAAGTGATTCGATGCTCACATCAGTGGAGATTGGTGTCTCCCATCTTTCTCTGTAATTTCATTTTATACACACACACATATATATATATATATATATACATTTTTTTCTTCAAATATCTGCGCAAAGTTTATTTTTATTGATCTGATTTTAAATAGAAATTGGAACAAACCCAGTTGAGATATCCTATTGAAGTTAAATATAGACCTTTGGTGCCAGATAACATCAGAAAATGGAGAGTATTTCAAGATGATCTGGAAATTAAAAAGTTTTTGGAATTGACTGGTGAATTTTCTACTTCGTTGATTGATCAGGACCAGGATGGTGAATTTGATGATAATGTTGAATGCCCTGAAAATTCAATTGTTGACCATACAATAATTGAATTGAAAGGAAATTTTATTCCAAATGGTCTTGTACCCCTTGAAAGATGTTTTTCTAAATATGGATACTTTATTGAAGCCCACTTTGTAGTCCTCAGAAGAAAATGTCCAAAGTTGTAACATTGGTACTATGGATAAACCTAGGATGGTTAAAGTCTCTAAAGCATTCTCAGATGGAGAAAGAAACAGGTATGTCAAATTACTGAAGGAATTTGGTGATATCTTTGCATGGTCTTATGAGGATTTGAGGACTTATGACACAAGTATAATCCAACACAAGGTTCCATTAAAGCCAAACACTAATATTTTTAGACATAAACTAAGGAGAATCAATCTAGCATTGCTACCAGTTATAGAAAAAGAAGTTAAAAAACTGTAAGATGCAAATATTATAGTTCCTCTCAGATATTCTTCTTGGGTAGCTAATTTGATTCTAGTACGCAAGAAAAATGGAGAGATAAGGTTGTGTGTGGATTTCCGTAATTTGAATAGGTCCTCCCTTAAGGATAATTATCCACTGCCCAAGATTGAGCAGATTTTACAAAAAGTGGTGGGTGCTCAAAGAATTTCAATGATTGACGGGTTCTCAGGATATAATCAAATTGCAATACATCCAGATGATAGGGAAAGAACAACATTTATAACCCCGTGAGGGACATTTATGTATGATAAAATGCCTTTTGGTCTCATGAATGCAGGTGCAACTTTCCAAATAGCTATGGACATAGCCTTTGTTGGTGAGAAAGAAAAATTTGTTGTAATTTATCTGGATGATATTACCGTCTTTTCCAGTTCTAATGAAGAGCACCTCAAACATCTTAGACAAACATTCTTGAAGTGCATAAAGTATGGACTATCCCTAAATCCTAAGAAATCCCATTTTGCAGTTAAGGAGGGTAAGCTTCTAGGTCATATAGTTTCAGCAGATGGAATCAGCATATATCTTGAACATGTCAAAGCTATTCTTAAAATCAGTATTCCAAGAAGTAAGAAGGATGTTCAGTCATTTATTGGAAAGATAATTTTTTAAAGATGGTTTATCCCTAACTTTGCAGAGACTATAAAACATATAACAACAATGTTAAAGAAATATTAGGAAGTAAGGTGGACAACTGAAGCAAGGTCTTCATTTGAAAAAATCAAACAAGCTCTCACAGAAGCTCCAGTACTGATAAGCCCATATTTTTCAAAATATTTTCTGACTTTCTCTTTTGCATCTCAGGATACTATAGCAGCTTTTATTTTACAAAAAAATACAGAAGGATTAGAACAAACTATTGCTTTCTTTAGCAAGACCTTGAGAGATTCGGAATTGAAATAAAGTATATTGGAAACAAAAGCCTATGCATTGGTCAAGGCTTTGAAGTTTTTTATAATTTATATCCTACATTCTAAAATCATAGCTTATGTACCTAATGCTGCAATCAAAGAGATTTTGACACAACCTGACAGTGAAGGAAAGAGGGGAAGATGGATAGCTAAAATCATGGAGTATGATGTAGAGATCAGGCCTACTGAGTTGGTAAAAGGACAGGGTTTGGAAAGACTTCTAGCCGATTCCAACTATGAATATTTGGGCCTTCATTTGGTGGAAATCAACCAACATAGGATGAGTTGCAAGCAATGAACAATGAAGAGTGTATCATGGATAAGTATGCAGAGTTTGTGTGGTATGCTGATATAGCTTAATTTCTGTTACATTTGCAATTCCCTTCTCATCTAAGTAAAAAAGAAACTAGACCATTAAAGCTGAAGGCTACTAAGTATTGCCTAGTCAAACAACAATTGCATTGGAAAGACCCAGGAAGGATGTTACTCCGATGTTTGGAGAAATCAGAAACATAATTAATTATTTCGGAGTCAAATGAAGGTGCTTGTGGGGGTCATAAGTATTGGAAAGCTACAACTTTCAAAATTTTAAGATCAGGATACTACTGGCCTTCTTTATTTTCATATGTATATAGGCAAGTCAGAGCATGTGTACAGTGTCAAAGATTTGCAGGTAAACAGAAGCTTCAATCTTTACCATTAAAACTCATTGCAGTGGATGCTCCTTTCCAACAATGGGGATTGGATTTCATAGGTGAAATCAATCCCGCTTCAAGTGGACAGCAAAAATGGATATTAACAGCCACATATTTCTTCACCAAATGGGTAGAAGCAATTCCGACTCGGAATGCAACTGATAAATTTATCATCAAATTCATTCAAGAAAATATTTTGAGTAGGTTTGGTTGTCCCAAAAAATTATTGACTAATAACACTCAGGATTTCAAATCAAAATCTATGATAGATTTTTGTGATCAAAATGGTATTCTACTAAAAAATTCTACACCCTATTACCCTCAGGGGAATGGGATGGAAGAATCGACAAATAAGAATATCATCAATAGTATCAAAAATATGTTTTCTTGGAATAAAAGGTCTTGGGACACAATGTTGACATATGCTCTTTGGGCAGATCGAATAACCACCAAAAAGGCAATAGGTTTGTATCATTTCCAACTTGTTTATGGTACTGATACCGGTTTTCATATCAAGTTGGTCATTCCAGTGATGAAGTTACTCCAGGATAGTGAGGAGGAGCCAAATGATATCCAAAGAAGAATCTTTTTACTAATTGTATTGCAACAGGAAAGAGAAGCATTGGAAGCAAGAGCATAGGCTTACAGGATAAGATTAAAGAAAAGTTTGACAGGAGAATTAAAGAAGATACCTTTCTCCTTGGGGACATGGTACTTAGATGGGATGCTCGTAGGGATCAGAAAGGTCAACATGGTAAGTTTGAAAACTTATCGTTGGGACCTTTCAAAATTTCCAAAATTCTAGGAAACAATACCTTTGTACTGCAAAACTGGGAAGGTGAGGAACTTTCAACCCTAGTGAATGGTCGGATCATTAAGAATTTCTATAGTTACTGAAAAGAAATTCCATTTAATTCATTGTATATATCAGTGTGAAATGAATTTAATAAGACTCCAGCCCAATGGAAGTGTGAATAAAGTCAGAAGAATAACAGGTTATTGTCAGCACAAACTTCAGAAGGCACTGGTCTGCATGATCTTGGATCCTCACAAGGAGTCTTCCATCCCCTAGATGGAGCCAGATGTTAGAGCTAAAATTGTACCCCTTTCATTTCAATCTTTGTTCTTTGTCTTTTATTTTTATTTTTTCATTTTTTATTATTTATCTTATTTATATCATATAAACATTAGTTTTAGTTTTATTATTCATATTTATTATTTTGTTTTATATTTGGATTAAACATTGGCTTATAAATATATTTTTATTTCCATTTAGGTCTTCAATACGTGATTTAATATTTTGCTAATCCTTATTGCACCGAGTGAAACGAGGTGCTCTACAACCCAGTATGGGGGAGATGTTGTAACGTTACAAGTTTGTCCTTATTATTGGTTAAAAAGTAAAAAGGTTTTTTTAATTAAAACATAATTAAAAAAATTCATGTCGCCTCATAAAATAAAAAATTATGGAAAGTATTTAAAAAAATCCATGTCGGCTCATCAAATAAAATATTATGAAAAGTAATTAAAAAATAGATGTTCGTTTATAAAATAAAAACTTAAAACTTAAACCCGGATCTATCAATCAAGAGAGATTAAATTTCTTGAGTTTAAATTAAAAAAAATAAATACACCTCAAGAAATTGGATCCCTCTCGATGCTTGATAGATATGGGTTTAAGATGGATCTATGCTGGTTTAAATATTTTGTGAGCATTTCATAATTGAAATGTAACTTGGTACATTATGGTAGCGCAATCATTAACCTTCACCTATATTGGTGCTACCAGAATCCCGAAATCATTGAAGATTATGGTCGGCTCATGTCCAGTCAAACACATTAGTTTTCATGAGCGATTTCCCTGAGAATTTTTTGAGGAAAGCAGTAACAACTTTCAATCTTGATGATTCCACTGTAAATGCTTTTAGAATAGAGACCACGTGTTTACCCTACCTCCACTTGAGTTACATCTACAGGGGATCGGGACATCTGCTCATTGGTGAAAAGAGGTTGTTTCAGGCACACCAAGTATGAAAAAGAGTGGTAAGCAATGTAGGATGGAACCAGTGAGCACTGAATGGGAGAAGTACTTTCCTAAATGTGTCGAGCTGTTCAGAAGGGCAGGTTGGTTTGGTTTTTTCGAGAAGATTACAGGTTACAATTTAGAGGTTACTCGATCCTTCACTCAGAATTGTTCAGGTTCCTGTTTCGAATTCCAAACCCTAAGGATTGAATTGACTGAAGAATTGATAGCTGAGGCAACCGATATAAACATTGAAGGGGAGCATTGTTTCAAGAATTTTCCATTCGAATTTGATCCAGGTTCATTTATGTTGCCCGGTTTTGAATCGCTGGATTGGAACAAAGGCGTTCACCTCAACGTTGTTAAACCTGAATGGACAGAGGTCATTGGCACTATGCAGCGTTACATCACCTGTGAGGAAAGGTTTGCTATAGTCTACAAATACCATTTTAGGTTCCTGTTGCATTTAAATGATCAGTTGAAGATGAATTTACCCTTCTATTTCTTGAAAATCCTCACTAAAATGTCAAGCAGGGTAAAGGGCCACATAGACCATACCAATCAATCTTTCTTTCATGATGGTTTGGTTAAGTTAATAGTGCTAACAGAGCTTAAAAAGAGAAATCGTGGTTGGAAGCCCTTCTTATTTTGGTCTGTATTTGAACCCGAGAAAAGCACAACTCATGAAGAAACAGAAAAATCAGTTGGTAAGCAGAAGGGTTTGCAAGGAATAAATCGAATTCAAAGACATCCCAGCATCACAAAAAAGTTAAAAAGGAATATGTTTGAAGAGGTGAACTTGAATTAAGGATGTGGTTTACAAGAGGATTTTGTGAAGCCAAATGAAGTTGAACAGGAGCATATACCAGAGGAAGAAACCTTGACATCACATCATGAATAAATTACTCCTGCTCCAAATACGACGTCTGTTACCAAGGAGAGGATTATAGAGGATGGTATGTTTTCTCTTCCCAATTCTGAAGCTGATAAAAAGTCTATAGTTGAACCTGAAATGCCCAAATGGAGACCTAAGACCAGGGCATCAAACAAGCTAAGATTGAATATGAAAAAGATTTAAACCCTAAATTGGAAAAGGAAAAGATTACTACAATACAAGATTCTGCAAGTGATGAAGAAACAAAGGGCAGAAAGGTAGAATTGAATCCACAACAATTCTTTAAAAATACAGAAAAGAATCATCAAGCTTTGATATAACCATTGGAAGAATGTTGTGAAGTTCTTGAGGAGCAAACAATTCAAAAATTTGAACATGGATCAAGCTCAACAGATTTTCATTTGGGAGCCTCAATAGAGGAGATAAATGAAAAAGAGTTAAAGAAGTTTTATGAAGCACAAGAAGATCTTCTTAAAAAGCTAGAAATTCCATCAAACTCAGACAAAGGAAAAGATCCAGTACTTCAAGAAGCAATCCAAATAGATTCTGAAATTGAAATTATCAGAAAATCATTACAGTAGTATAAAGTACAAAATGAATATATGAATGATGCAAATGATAAGCTCATGCAAGCTAATAGAAGATTAAGGGAAGATCTGGAAGAGGTGAATGATCATTATCAAGAGCTCATTTTAGTAGCAAAGGAGGTTTTACAGGGGAAAAGGAATGCACAGGGACAGATTGAAGAACTACCAAGTAGAATACAGAGCTATCAAGCAAGGTTCAAGTACTAGAAGCATAACAGGTTCGACTCCTCAAAAGATCACAAGCATTGGATGGATTGACTATTTTGGCAGAGGCAGCTCGATAGATCTATTAAGTTCTAGATGAGCCTACATCTATCTAACAAATCCAAAGACACATCTTTGATGATAGATATAAAGGCATACTTTTAGGAATTAGTTTTACTAATTTTGAAGACTCCTTTTTGTTTGTAAATGCTTGAACAGATTCGAATCCCTAAAAGATGGATTTTGAACTTCCTTTTTGTAATTATAAAAGTAGCAAAGATAGAGGGGGTCAGGGTTGGATTTTTGTTTTGGAAAGGGTTAGAAGCACTCAAGATCATGTATTAGGGACACATATGACAAGCTCTCAGTGAGTATTCTGAAGACTACATATTTTGGAATGAAATTATAATATAAGCCATGTTATTATCTATTTTTTGGTTATAGCTTATGATCAGTTTGATCACCTTGTTTGAAAATTCATTTTCTAATAAAGGTTTTTTATCCTAAGATGCTTTTAAACTTTTAGGCTTAACTAAATTCTTTATAAGTTGTTTGTGATTTATGGTTTATGCAATTGTTTCACTCTTAAATATTCGGGTCTTCATGATTATTTGTTGATTCGTTATTGTATGTTGTTGACATTTCTTTATTCTGTTCATATTTGATTCCGTCACTATTTACAATAAACAAACCACCATTTCCAGTTTTTCATATTGGATGTTCTAGCTTGTACCCTTGTAGTCTAGGTACAATTTCTAATGCAAACAGTATGGGTCGCTGGTTTTGGCAGACAGGTGCAATTTTGGGCCAAGTGTCAATGCAATGCTCGACGATAGAAGGAACGATACCAAGCATTTTGGTGTAGGACCATGCGAAAACATCGCGAAAATATTGGAAGTGTTTCTTATAGGAAATGACCTTGTCGTGGGTGCAATAGGAGCCTAACATGATTCTCTCGACAACAATGGGTTTAGCGAAGATATCCACTTGGATAGTGGGATAGATGTTGGCCATGTTACCTTCCTCGATGGCGTTAGGGGTTGGGATAGGATTCTTGAACCAATCAACATTGCCATGAATAAAATCCTTCGACTCAACCAAGAATTTATCGACCGTGGATGTGGTAGGATCGTCAGGGATAAAATAAGCACAATGATGCATATCATCCTACGAGAAATTTGGTTTAATGCTTCAAGTATTTATTCATCACTTCGGAAGCATCAGGTGGAGAGATAGGGGGATCAATTTGAGCTGACGATGATCTAGTTGGATCCATGTTCGAGATAACATAGATGGTGTTTGTCTCGATCGAAGAATATGTCGGGGGGTGTATTTATTCAATGACAATGACTTGAGACTCTAGGGAGGTATTGCGCAAGTCAGCCAACACTAATCGATATTCTGGTAAACCAGGGAAATGGTGGGAGTAATTATTTTAGACGCCAAAAATCATACAAGAATGATTTGTGCATAAATATTTGTTATGCGATTGAGGAGGGTTTGGAACTTGAACTACTGGGATGTTTTTCCCATCATCCAACATCTGCATGTGAGTGTGGAGGATGGGGAACTGCGGAAAAATTTGGGTAGAGTGACCTAAAACATCACACAAAGCATAGGGAGAAGGCACTCGAGCCGAGGTAGAAGGGGGAGGATTCAAGGCTTTGTTCACAGTTACCGCAGTGGTCATATTTGTAGTCTTTTCCTAAGCCTTCTTAACGAGAGGAGGGGAGGGGTTGGAGGGTGTTACTATGGACACACCAGGAGGTGGATGATTGGGAGTGTCAATTGGTTGGACTGGTTGGAGAAAAAACTGTGGGTTCGAGATGGGATTTGGTATCGGTAAGTACTAGTAGGGAAGCCCTAATGGTAATCATGGAAGGTTCATCGTTTCCATAATAGGCATGCTAACTGCTCCTAATGTTGGGAACAAAAAAGGGATTATGTTTATGGGTGTGGCTCCCACATGGCTAGGCACTAACGGTGGTTGATTTTGGGTCTGTCGTTGTGGTTGACTCATCAGTTGAGTTTTAGCTTGTTATTCAAGGACTATTTTTCTCAAATAAATGATGCACAAGTCCGATATATCTACTATTAAGAGGGGCAGGGGAAAGGCCTTAAATGTGGTGTTCATTGGAGTGTCACAATAAAGACCCATCCCTGTGGCATAAATTAATGGCATGGACATTCCAAGGGCGGAGTTTTCGACCATTCGAAGGAAATTTTTGGGAGTAGCTGGCACTTTGGGGTCATAGTAGGTTATTTGGTCAATTTTGATGACCCTCCCCTCGTGGGGAACATCATGAGCCAGAATATGGATGAAACAACGACCTTCATCACATACATGTAACTGTGTCCTAAATGAAGGTTATTGTCAATATGGGAGTTGACAAATTTAATGTCAATTAGGTCAATTTTCTCGGCTAACTCAATAGGGACATTCGGGAGAAGCTCCTGTGGTTGGGATGCACAACCATCATAAGCATGTAGTGTCGTCATGGAAGCATGTAATGGAGGGGACCCATGTTTATTCCAAACAAAGGTGGAAATGATGCATGTAGAGGCACCCTCATCGACAATGCATCGATGTATTACGAATTTCCTAATCAATATGGTTATCTGAAATGCGATGGATGAAGGCATGTGGCGTTTGGACTGATCTTAGTTGAATGCCATCAAGCATGAGTTAGATGGGTCGATCGCACCTAAGGATGATAGTAGGAATTGTCGTTGCGCTGGGAAGTTCCTGAGGACTTCCAAGGTTGACATAGTGATTGGATATTGTGACAAATCATCCACAATGCTATAATTGGGAGCAACTCGAGCATTGGGATTTTTTGTAATGAGATGCAAAGGAAATTTTGGGGCTTTGGGGGGCCCCATCGACTGATGGTGGAGGGAGGCGTAAAGACTAGTCTACGCGGGTAGATGCAACATCCTTATCTGTGGGGATGGTCTTGGTAGCCGAACCATAATGATAGCGGTGAGTCTAGAGGTTGACCTCAGAAGACATCATTAAGAGGTGGTGGAATCCTAATTCAAGAAGTTGAATCGAGGATGCAGTGTATGTAACCGAAGGTTCTATGGTGATGACCCCTTGAATGGGTAAGGCGTTTTGCAACACCATCGGTTGTTGCATTGGCTGAGGTGGATTAGGTTGTTCCTGTGGAGCAGTAGTGTCCTCTCGACGATTTGATTCATCCCATAGCTAACGATATTTTTCCAAATGGGGGCAATGATGCATGTAATGTCCATAAACATTGCAGAAATAACATTGGTGGTTTGTTCTTAATTATGAGTTCCTTCCTTGATTGGTTGGTTAATTGGGGTCCCAGTTGGAAGGATTCACTCCGTTATTACATGAGGGGTTAGGAAGTGGTACACCCCCTCCCTGGAATTGGTTGTTTCCATAGTTCCTACCTTGTCTTTGATTAGGTTTCCCTTGCTGATTTTGGGGGGTTGTTTGGGTATGTGGCCAGTTTTGTTAGGCATAAACTTGTCTTTGTGGGACATGAGAGGATTGAGGTTGGGTGGGTGCAGGAGCTACCAGTGGTGGGATGGGGCAAGGATAATAAGACTTGGTTACTGGAGGGGGTGCATACCCTTTTGGATTATTTCCAAATCCAGGTCTCGGATAAGTTGGGCCATGGACATGGGGAGTGGGGCTGGGGGAACGTATGAGGATGTTACTCTGGAATGAGTCGATGTACATGACATATCAGGTCCACAGCTCATCATTGGCTATGTAGGACTAAGGGTAGTGTTATAGGCAAGAGTCGGTGTAGGTGGAAAAGGCACATAAGGTCTAATGATGGATGTGACTGCACCAATGACCCCCTCAATGGCATGGGATTCCCTCGGATGATCCTTCCAAGAGGAATCACCTTGAGAGGCATCAATCAGAATGGTTCATAGATAGCCTGAATGTGCGTAGATAAGGTTGAACTCTTGGGCTTTGAGGATAGCCTATTCTTCAATTTGAGGGCATTCTGATGCCACATCCTTGGAAATGGCTAGGATAAGAGACTTTAAGAACCAATCTAAAAATATTCGGTTGTCCAATTTAATCTTGCATAGACTTCGACATCTATGCCACTCATGGATGTGGTCTGTGATATGGGTATCTGTAGTTTGTCTACAAGACAGAAGGATATCGACACCACCATCATAACAAACTAGTAACTAGAAGAACTACTGGAAATTTGAGGCTAGGGATGCAAAGGTGGGATGAACCCTATGGGTTTGATCGATGTACCACTTGGTTGCAGTGCCAATGAATTTTCTTTATAAAAGACATAATCAAATGGAGTCATCCATTATAGACTTGGAGGAACAACACACGTGGAAGGACATAATATGATAATGAGGGTCCTCCCCAGCCTTCCCCTCAAACTTAGGGATGTCTAAAGGGATCTTGGTAGGTATAGGAGGCCACGTAGGGTCATGTCGAATAAGGTTGTTAGTCAATCTATCCAAGTTAAGAATATTAGGATTGGCCATGAATGGAAAACTAGCAGTAGGATGTGACATGGTAGAGCCAACATGTGTGCTATCCATAGAGGGAATTGTGGGGCCACCTTGACCAAATGGTGGAGGGATAGTGGTCATCATGAGAGGGACCATAGAACCAATTATGGGGGTAAATGTAACTTGGATGGAGGGGCCACTATCCCCAGGAATAAATCCAGTTAAAGGAGGGATAGTAATCATGGGGGTAGGACCACTACTAGAAGGAATGGATTCATTGGTGGTATGGACTATGGTCATGGGAGTGGGCCCGCTACCCATGGGTATGGATCCAATAACCATATGTACTACAGTGGTGGGATTAGGTCCAATTTTACTAGGAATAGCGGTTCCCGTGGAGCTGACAACTAAAATGGTTGTTGTGGTCCCTATAGGGCCACTACCGCATCCACCACCAACGATCCCTCCATAAAATGGGTCAGTATTCGTACTAGACATAGGGATAGGTGTGGGTGAATGTATGGGAGACTCATACTAAGAAGAGTCATATGTGAACTCAGGTGCTTCGGGAAAAATTTCTATAGACGAGGAAGTGTGCCAGAGGGGGGTCCGATGAGTGGGGTCCAGTAGATCATGTTATGGTGACTACCCCCGGAGTCTGCGTGAGTATCTCGGGGAGAAATGGTGAGAGGTGTGTGAGTGTGAAATGGATATGGTCTGGAAACAGGCTTAAAAATACCAATGCAATCGACTATGCAAGGGGATATCTCTTAACAAAAAGGGTGCTCAGGAAAAAAACAAGCTCAAAAAAACATGTTGCAACCATGTGCTACAACAAGTGAGAGGCGACAAAGTGGATAGAAAACCAACAAGAAGCACTACCTATCAAAAGAAAAAATGACCTACTAACCTATGGGGTATGGGTGCAAGTAGACTTCTAACTAGAAGATGGAAGGCCTCACAAATTGTATCGTTTGTAGGGTGATGAAATCCATATTCATACGATAGGAAATGGAAGACTAAAGTGGCTAAGGGATATCCATCTACCGAGATGGATCTGGGGTAAAAGAGCCCTAAAAATTTTGCAACTAAGCTACCTCCTTCAAAGCATGTTCGGAAAGGTTTTCCACATCTTCATTCCTTTGGTTGTTGCACAATCAATATTGTTGCTAGTATATGCAACGAGGACAACGAGTTGTTGTACTTTACTACAGAGTGGAGAGAGAAATTCCACCCAGACTTCCGGAACAAATCTTGCCACTTTCCCTCCTAAAGGAGAGGCCCCCAGACAAATCAGTGTCAACCGTGCCAATAACAGAGGATTTTGGTACCCTAGAGGACAACCACCATGTCTCAAATGTAAGTGGTAAAGGGGTGTTTTTTGGATACCTATCCCTAGTGCCCTACCTAGATACCAAGTTCTTTTATGCCTTAAGTGAGGTTAAGATGTTTGTGGAGTTAAGGAATTTTAGTCTCAACTTGGGGTTAGGGACCAAGCGTTTAATATTAAGGTGTGCTCTATGTGCTAATGTGGTGAGTGATTAGAAAATAAATGTTGAAAGTATAAAGAGAAGAACATAAATAATTTTTTTCTTTTGATTTCTAAATGAAAAGCAAGCATCTAATTTCTAATACAACAAAGCACTACTTTTAACAAATAACTTGCTGAAATGAAAAATGCAAATGTAATGGATCTATATGTCTGTTCATAAAATCCAACAACCATTTTAAAATAAAATGCTATAGAATGGTCATGAAAGTGAGATCCAAAAAGGTGCTACGGCAAGCAAACAGAATATAAAGGGTTCTACAAACAGAATTTTGGGTAAAATAGAGCAGGTTATAATGGGAAGAAGTTGAACAGGGGGCTTAGGAGGAAGACAAATAGCTGAAAAATCAAAAAACAAGTGCAGATTTTGCATGCCAAGGGAGCAGTCACGTCCTAGGATGAAACAACATGAAAAATATCCACGACAGGGCCTATAGACCCATAAAATGGGCTAGGTCACGCTTTTTGAAAGAAAAGTTGCGACCTGGGTCATGCTTTTCTTGGCCAAAGTCGTGACTTAGGTTGCGCTTTGCAGGGGAAAAGTCACGACCTAGCCTAGAGGATCCGTGTCGCTCTTCTTGAGAGAAAAAACATGATTTGGGTCACAAAAACAGGGCCGACAGGTGCGGCCCGAGTCAAAAATGGATTTTTTTAGAAAAGTACTGCATTGGCAGGGGCCAAACTAGCAAGTATGGGCCATTTTCCTACACTAGAACTAACAAAAAGTGTCAGACGGCTCTAACAAAAAGGAAAAAGGGCCATGCAAACTGAAAAATTAAAATGAAAAAACTTAGAAAAACTACTAGCCTAACCAACTGCAGATTGATGGAGATTGGCCCGGTTGGAGTCGCCAAAACTGTAGCTAGTGTTTTCAAACTAGTTGATGCTGAAAATTACCTGCTAAGACTTGTGGAAGTCTTAGTAATAGTTCGAGATGGAAAATAAAAAATAAACAAAAACAATGAAGAAAAATTACTACAGTAAAATAAATTAAAGCCATGTGCAGGAAATGCATGCAAATCAAATCTAAACTAACATTTTCCTCTTTCACCAAACAAAAGGAGTAGGGAAATATTTTTTTCTTTTTATTAAATAAAAATGTCTTTTACAATGAAAGGTTACCTCAGAATAATGGAGGAAAATGGGCCCTTGCAGCCATGTAGAAGAGAATGTTCCTAGTCTCCGAAGTCCTTTGGTTCTCCATTGAATACTCAAAAGGTGCCAATATCAACTGCAGGTGAAACTCAAGCAATAACGAGTAGCTTAGGGTTTCTGTAGGAATTTTGGCAGAGTTTCGGTAGCAAAAATGGTTTTGTATGTAAAATGGGGGCGTTCACCATTTATTTATAGGAATAATTTCCGTAGGTTTCTTGCCCATGGTTTTGGGAAAACCATAGTGTTAGAACAATATTCCCATCATAGACATGCCATGGACCTTCATGTTGTTCTACCTAGTGTTGTTTGGCTCATTAGTGCCTAGTCTAGTAGCTTGGACCACATGTTTGTCCACATTTGACTACTTAGACTAGTAATATGCCTTATCCACTTTGTTTTTCCACAAGTGCGCCATCTTTCCTTAGTTTTGGGAGTCAATGCACCCCACTACCTTGCATTTATGAGGGAATTGTGGCATTTCCTTGTTTTAAGGAGTCCAAGGGCTCTACATGCTTGATTTGATCTTTCTGGTGTATTAATGGCCACTAGTGATCATAAAACCACTACTCCACTACTTTTTTCCACACATAGGTTCATACTTATCCACTCAAGGCACTAATATGCGTTATTGACCAATTCGTGAGGTCTGAGTATGAGTTCAATGGCATTGATGTCAGTTAGTGGGGGAATTAGTCTAGGTAAGCTCTCATTATTGTGATCTATTCGAATCACCTCTAAGCCTCTCGATTTTGTTTCTTGAGATAATCTATATATTGTACACAAGTTGTTGAATAATAATGCAATGGAAGATCAATCCACTTGAGTGTTTTTCTCTTGTGTTATGCTCAATCTTTTCTTCATATTTCTTATAATTTCCTATCTATGTTTGGCAAATTCTATGTGAAGCTTGATCTAGTAATCTAGATCCACCTATGACACATTATAGAATTTGACACTTAGTATTGGCTCTTGGTTTTGTGCGCCAATTTAGGGTTTTCCCTCCTTTTTTACTTTTTTGAATATTTTCTCCTTTTTATTTTAATTTTTGCATTTTTGGGGGACTTATCCACAATTTGGGGTATTTTCTTCTTTTTTTTGGAGGGAATTAAGTCATATTTCCCTATGTTGGAGAGGGAAATAATAATTTTAAGCCAATTTATTCTCAAGCTTTAGGATTTTGGGTTGGTGAAGGTAAAATATGGGGAAAAAAGGGGGTAAATGGATGATGTAGCTAGGAAATGAGCATAGTGTGTAATTTTTGGGTGTTAATAGAGGAGACGCTTAAAAACTCATCCATGGTAAGAGTTGATCCAACCATGCTAAGGGAAGGAAACACTTAAAAATCCAACCATGATAAGAGGAGGAAACACTTAAAAATTCAACCATGGTAAGAGTTGATCCAACCATGGTAAGTGTTGATCCAACCATGCTAAGAGGACGAGACACCTAAAATTTCAACCATGGTAAGAGTTAACTTCGCTGAGTTAACTTGGCTTAGGTAGGATGCAATCACCCCCAATGATTTTGATGACTTAAATACTCCTAAACTTAAAAATCTACCCATAAGTTAAACTTAGTTATGAGTGATAATGCCAAAACCCAAAATGAAAATAAAATGTATTTTAATATTTCTTTTCAGACTTCGTATTTGCCATTTGTAAGCGATACTATTTTTTTTTAATTGGTGGCTCAAGGTTATTAAGGGCTACATCAATAACGATAAATTCCAACACCTGCTATTCCGAAGAACCAAGATATAGCTAGAATTACATAACCACTCAAACATTACATAGTCAATACATATGGACTCAATAAAAGCATCATGTCAACTTACAAGAATTACTTACTTACCAAAACTATTTATTTAAAAAAAGTGGAGTTGATTTTTTTTCATTAACTTGTAATACCCGGGAGTAATTAAGCCACA
Source organism: Larix kaempferi (assembly GCA_027924585.1). Classification (NCBI taxonomy): domain Eukaryota; kingdom Viridiplantae; phylum Streptophyta; class Pinopsida; order Pinales; family Pinaceae; genus Larix; species Larix kaempferi. Next base: position 79,418,352 of record BSBM01000001.1, read on the forward strand.
AATTAAATGTTTCATTAGTTACATGTCATGTTTCATAAGATAAAATGTTGTAACATGAATCGGGAAGATGTAAAGAACCATGATTGACCATTTTGTTTCTCATCATTCAGTTGCAACAAGTAATGAAGGTATTCAATATAATCCTATCTAAAAAACATAAAATCTTCATTGCTTTTAGATTGCTGGAAGTTTAAATTTTTTATGTTTGAATTTTAGATGTCAATTGCAATAAATTCATTGTTGCAATGCGATTATGTGTTCCCTCTTTCCGCAGAGATGTGATTGCAGAGAAGTGATTGTAAGTAGAGCACTTTAATTTCTGCTTCCATTATTTTCTAATATATAGTTATGTCATCCTCTGTGATGCATTAGGGTTTTCTTTCTGGTTGTAAAAGAGCTATTGGAGCTTCTTGTCCCAGACAATATTTTTTGTCTCCTGAGTCAAATAGGTTATAATAACAACCACCAAGGAATGTTCATAAATATATTACAATATTTTTTTTAATGATGGGAGCTTTTATCTGTTTTAAACTAAATAACATATTTTGAAACTACCCAAATAATCTAAAATGCAATTTAAACAACAAACAAAAATTGTAGTTTTAGCAATTTTTAGTATATCGGATTCCCACCAATACAAAGTTCGATATACTGCTCCAGCCATTACTATATTTCATCAAGCTAGTAATAAAGGTGAGGTGACACCACATGTATGTTTTAATCATTTCATTACAAAAGATTTGATAACCTTAGTGACACCACATGTATGTTTCAATCATTTAGTTACAAAATATTTGGTAGGGGTAGTTATAAAAACGTTTATCATATAATTAGAAAAAATGAGTAGTTTCAAAGTTAAATTATATAGTTATAATGTTTGAATTTAAATTTAAATTTAACAAAAAAATTAGTGTCAAAATTTTGTAATACTAATAATTAGATAATATATTTAAAATTCATTAAAATTTAAGATTAGCTATTACACTATTTAAAATTATTTATTTAAAGATGATTTCTATTATGATATTAACAACATAAATAAAATAATGGTGAAAATGAGGGATGAAATATGACGAAAGGGTTGGCCTTACTTTCAATTTGAAGGGCATTTATTAATCTAACTCTTCAATGATGAAGGGTTATATAAATAATTGTACTTCAATTGACAAGTATGAATTAAGTAATCCTTTCATAAAAACAATGTTAAAGTAAAATATTTTCCTTCAAAAATTTTACAACCCTAAAAATTAAAGAGAAATTATACAAAAAAATTCAATAAAATTTAATAAATAAACATTTTTTCTTTGTGGTATCCACCAAATCATTACTTTTGTAAATTTTCCATAATTGAACGCATTCAAGTGAAAAATAATAAGCAAATATATTTTTTCTTCCGTTCACTTGATATTTTTCAAAAGTATTTTAGCTTACATCATTGAAAACATGAATCTATCTTCCCAATGGAAGAGGCTTTCTATACATCATAAATAACATTCAAATCTACCTCATTTAGAGCATGAGGTGCACTAAGAGAAAGAAACATTAACATATCCAATGTCTCTATTGAAAGTCTTGATCTATCATTATTTTTTATGTTGCTTAATTTTGAGAAGCCTTTTTCACACATTGTTGTTGTACTTGCTAGAATAACAAGATTAACTTGTCATAATTGCATCAAGGAGGGAAATACTTCAAACTATTCAAAATCATCTCCACATAAATTCCATGCTCCAAACATGTGTTTTTGTATGATTTAAAAATAGTGGAAACAAATTCATCCATTTTACTCAAATATTTAGCAGTATCCATAATAGGTGAGTCCCCAACACCAACACCAATTTTTTTTGATAAATTTCATAATAAAATTGAAAATTGAAACCAAAAAAATCTAATTTTTATCATATTAAGAAAATTAATAATGATTACAATTTTATATTTTTAAATACAGATATTTAAGATTCAATTTTACAATATTTATTTATAGCTGGTTTAATCATCAAAGCTAAAGAGTCACGATGAAAATTTTTAGGGGCTAAATTTAACCCAAGGACTAATTTTTAGCTCAAGTTCTATGGGATAACATTTTTCAACCCTAAAATAGCCAAAATTGTCTAGAAACTAATTAAAATTCTTAGAAATTTGAAACTTTTTACAAAAATATGGCCCAAAATTTTATGGTTCAAAATTTAATAATTAGTAACAATCGTGAAGGTTTTTACACCTTATGAAAACTATGAATACTTGAAAATTTTCATCCTAAAAAGAATGTAAAATTTTCCTCATTCCATTTTCTTAATTTACCATGTGTTTGTACAAAAAGTTCACAAGTAGACCATGGATAATTATCTTCAATGTTTCCCAGAGATGCCACCTGCTGCAATCGTTGCTTTAGTTGTCTTTAGTCAGGAGGATCTGCAGTGAAGCTATGTCATCTGTGACTAGTAGTTATGGAAATGAGCTTGTCCTTGTTCGATCTTTACTGCTTTCAATGCATTCATATCCTACTAGATTTCACACAAGACCACCTGGATTTAGGTGTGAACTACACTTCTTGTGCAATTTGCTATCGATCGATGGTTGTCGAGTTGAATTCGATCTCTATTTGCTTTACACTTAATAGAACTTAATTTTTTGTTTCATTCAACCCAACTTCGATGACGACAAATTTAGTGAAAGCACGAGTGAACGGATTGCATTATTTTAAGTTTGTTTTATAGGTTTTGAGAAAACCTTTTTTTCTTTTTCTTTTTTGAACCCTAGAAACCCCAACCAGCCACTGATGGTTGGATAGGAGAATGATTTGTCCAGCGACAAGTAGAATTGACACCATGAAAGACACGAGGATTTGAAGGGTCTTAAGCCCCTGTAGGAATGGTATAACCTGGGTCTCGATCGGATCATCCATAAGGACCCACCGTTGGCTCCTACCCTCAAACCCTAGGTTTTGCATAAACTTTATCCTTATTTTCCCTCACCAAGTAGATAAATAATTTGATAGTTCTCACTCAATGTATTTAGATTACTGTCCGTAGGATTTGTAAAATTCGATTTTCCATGCTCGATATTCATTGAATTTGTTAAATTTGTTGGGTATGTGTTATATTCTTTGCATGTATGTGGAGGGGAGAGTGTGCCAGTGCCTGTCAGTAGTGCGCCTGGCGATCCCTTCGGAAACAGTTGGTAGGCCGTTTTCATTTGCGAGCATAACGAACCCAAATTTGTTGGGTTGTTTTCGGTTATTTTGGGGAAATTTAGAAAAATATGTAATTTAATCCCGGTTAAGGGGTTGTGGTCTATTTACTAATCCGGGTTAACGGATTAGGGTATTGGATGCTGCGGAATACCTATATTGTATTGTGAGTGATTCATAATGATAAATGAGAAAAATATGAGTTGTGGCTCCAAGGTTTGTTGGTTTTCCTGGTCAAGAGTTTCTAGGGTAAATCTTTGTGTACTATGTGTGAATGTTGTGGTGTAATATTCTCTATTTTGCTTGAAAAAATATGTATGCTTTGCTTCTCTGCACATGTTTAAAACTTACAAAAGTGATGCTTGAAACTTGAAAAATAAGGATTATGGTACCTTTTTGATGAAATGGACTAGGGATTCTGGTCCATCTTTTAAGACTCCCTAGTCCTGATGTAACTTTATACTTCATTCCCTCTCCAATGAATTTTTAGACTATATCCACTTGGTGACACAACCCTCACCAACCCTCGTCGCCACCCTGTGGACTATAAAGTTCAATGTTGATGTCGCTATGCATTGACCAATGAAAAACCATAAATTATATCATATATATAAATGTCAAACCATTGGTTGCTTGCAATATTGAGGCCTATATAGCATTAACAATTTTAAAAATCGAAAACTATATATCTTTACACTACAAAAACATAATAAAATTTAACTTTATATTCAAATTTATTTTGATTAACTTTCTTGTAGAATATCTAAAACAATATACATATCAAAATTCCTTATTTTAATAAGATGACAAAACCTATCATAATTTAATGGTCAAATTAATAATGAAAATATTCATTATTGATTATTTATAAAAAAAATATGAACTCCTAGTACATCCATCAACTTTTTCTTATGATAAATATGGTAAATGTTAATTGACTTGTGGTAAAAAATAAAAGAATTCCTACTACATCCATCAACTTTTTATTATGCCCCCAAAAAATACAAACTTTAGAAACAATTTTACATTTTACTTAAAAAAATATTTTAATACATTCATTATTATACATTATTAGGTTTAAATATTAAAAATAACTTAAAAAAATCTTATTAAATAAAATAAAAAATTATCTCCAAGCCATATAAATATCACAACTCCAATCAATAACAAACACAGTTAAAGGAATGGTTGTCGGTGGCAGTATTTTTGGTGTTTTGGTTAGCCTTTGAGTTTGAAATAGTGTTTTTTCTAATACTTGTAATTTTAGATGTGTAGTTTGTTTTTTAGTACCTGCTTTCATTTTAGTCATTTTGATTATATATATCTATATATCTATATATATATATATATAACCTGCATAGATCCATCTTAAACCCGTATCTATCAAGCACCAAGAGGGATCCAATTTCTTGAGATGTATTTCTTTTTTAAATTTAAACTCAAGAAATTTGATCTCTCTTGATTGATAGATCCGGGTTTAAGTTTTAAGTATTTATTTTATAAACGAGCATCTATTTTTAATTACTTTTCATAATATTTTATTTTATGAACCAACATGGATTTTTTAAAAATATTTTCCATAATTTTTTATTTTATGAGCCGACATGAATTTTTTAAATTATTTTGTTACAAATGTTATTTTGTTATTTTGTTACAAACGTTACATTACGTTACAACATCCCCCCATACTTTTTTTAAAATACTTTCCATAATTTTTTATTTTATGAGTCGACATGAATTTTTTTAATTATTTTGTTACAAACGTTACATCACATTACATCTCCCCCATACTGGGTTGTAGAGCACCTAGTTTCACTCGGTGCAATAAATACTTTCCATAATTTTGTATTTTGTTACAAACGTTACATCAAGTTACAACATCTCCCCCTTACTTTTTTTAAATACTTTCCATAATTTTTTATTTTATGAGCCGACATGAATTTTTTAAACCAGCATAGATCCAAATCCTAGGCTCTATCAAGGATCGAGAGGGATCAAATTCCTACCATATAATATTGACCATACAAAATTCAAATGTAAATATTCATATCATAAAAACCTAGACCATACAAATTCTATCATATAAAGAGGAAGGGTATCTACCAATAAAAAAATCAGATCATAAAAACCCCAACTCCGACTTGACCTTTCAACCAACAAATTCTAACTGACCTTTTCAACAAAAGTGTGAAGCCTCTTTTTTTTTAATATATATTCTCTTATCGTAGGTTTTTTCAACTTTATCACAATATTGTTAGATAGTAATTCACAGAAAAATGCAACTTACTATTAATATACGAAGCCCGTAAAACTTGTGAAACTTAGTTTGCATCAAAGTCCATATGAAAAAATGGACAGGCTTTGTCTGATCTCACGATATCGCCGGTCCCGGACTGCATTTTTTTACACGATTTTCACAAAATTTGGTAAAAAGTTCATTTAATTTAGATGACCTGAGTATGAGTAAGTTAAATTTATTTATTCATTTAAATTTTAACCATATAAAATTCAAATTTATAAAAAAGAATAACCATATTTCCCTAAAAAATATATTACATAAAAAAACATATTGCAGTAAAAAACTCACGGGAGTATGAAATCTTACCATGTTTAGAATTGTTCGTATATATACACACTTTTTAAGATGTGTGAAATCTTACCATGTTTAGAATGGTTCGTATATATACACACTTTTAAAAAAAAAAATTATTAGCTTTGCATGATGTAATTTATTATAATATTAAGATAATGTGAATTATAACTAAACTTTATACCAGGGTAAATTGAAATAAAATTTGCTCAAGTTGAGGAAATGACGGAGATTTTAAATTAGGAAGGTGACAAACTCTCCGACCGCTCAAGAGTTGGGCGGCTTTGCAATTTCAGTCACGAATGTCTTTTATATTTGACTTGACTTTGATGAATAGTTGTTTTGAAATTATCATTCTAATTAAAATTTTAACTCTAAACATTTTAGATTTTACTTTTCTATTAATTTGTAAAAATTCGTCACATTAAAATTAACCAATCGGAAGGAAAGGTATAGACAAGTATTGAAAAGATAAAGAAACATAAACGTGAAGTTTATGGCTCTTAGACGAGTCAGTGGGACACTTATAGAGTTGAAGGGAATATTCATATTTTATGAGCGGACATGAATTTTTTTAATTATTTTGTTACAAATGTTATTTTGTTATTTTGTTACAAATGTTACATCACGTCACAACATCTCCCCATATTTTTTTTTAAATACTTTCCATATTTTTCTTATTTTATGAGCCGACATGAATTTTTTAAATTATTTTGTTATAAAAATTATTTTGTTATTTTGTTACAAACGTTACATCATGTTACAACATCTCCCCCATACTAAGTTGTAAAACACCTTGTTTCAGTCGGTGCAATGAACATTGTTCTCTTTAATTCTTCAAATAACATTAAAAAGTTTTTTTTTTTTTAAACTTCAAACCACACTAAATTTTGAATTTGCATTAAAACACATTTAACCCTTTTTCCATAGATTAAAAAGTGGATTTTCCATTCTATACAAATGAAAAAGGTGCCCATGCCATGCAAATGAGAAATGACAGAAAAATTCCACACCCTACTCATAAATGATATAAAATAACTTGGTATGATTAGTGAAGCTTATCTCTATGACAATGTGTTTAATTATATAACTTTATTACATTCAAGTTTATTATGAAAAATTGAGTTTGGACTTTGAATTTTAAATTCACTATACATTTTATCAAACTTATTAAAGTTTTTTAAAATATCAATACGTTCAATTATATAACTTTGTTCCATTCAAGAGAATTTAAATTTGGATTATGAGTTTTAAATTCATTATACATTTTATCAAATGTATTGTAAATGAGAATTTTCTTCCGTGATGTTACCCCCAATGTATAGTGAATTAGTGTATAAAGTTATTAAATGTATAAATTTGTTGCGTAATTCATTTAAATGATTTATTTTAAGTTATTTTGTTTACATGGTGTTAGTGAGGTTTTTATTTTAAATCATTTTTTAAATTAATTAATATAGTATTATTTTAATTCATGGGACTTCATGGGTACTAGTTTATTATAGATATATGTGTGTGTGCACGCGCGCTTCAAATATAAGAGTTAAAATGGATTTATGTAAATCTATTTACTATTAAGATTTTTATTTTATTTTAATTTATAAGTATTATAGACATTTTGTTACACTTCAAGATATTGAGTTGCATGGTACACTTCAATTCTCTTGGTGCATAACAACATCCTATGAGCACATATGATCTAATCAAATCATTAAAAATTAATAATATTTCCCTTTGTTCAATATAAACAAGAAAGATTTGATGTTAATTAAATGTGATTAACAAGGTTATAAAGTTAATTGAACTTTCACACTCGAGGGTAACCTAGGGTAGTGGTGTAAATCTAAACATGTTTCCAGTATTTGATAATGTTCAAGGTGTTATAAATGTTATTGAAAAATCTATGTGTAGATTGTTGAAGTAAAGGTTATATTGATGAAATTGTTGGCACAAAGGTTTGTTGTATTACATAGACAAGTAAGGCTCACACTGAAGCATATCTCACCACACCATCATATTGAGATTCAAATTGGAATCTTTTGTTTGAGAAGTTACTTTCACACACAATTTCATTGATAAGTCAAAGATGATATTCAAAAATTTAGGAGCAAGTTCCATCACCCTTGAAAATGTAATCCTATAATTAAGATATTATTAAGTTGGGGATTTACAAAATTAAACATGATCATTGTAATGCCCATATATTCCCATGTAGTGTGCATGATAAAGGGTTAGAAAAATTAGATGAAATGTTAGAGAGTAAGGCTAGTAAAGGAGCCCATGCTATGTATCTAAAGCTAATGTCATGTATCTAAAGAGTTGAGTGAGCCTTATGATGTAAGAATTGTGTGGTGAGCCCTAGGATATAAACATTTGTTATGTGCCCTTGAACATTGTAAGTGATTAGTTGATATTAATGTCTAATGTTATGTATCTAAAGAGTTGAGTGAGCCTTATGATGTAAGAATTGTGTGGTGAGCCCTAGGCTATAAACATTTGTTATGTGCCCTTGAACATTGTAAGTGATTAGTTGATATTAATGCCTAACTTTACTTTACATGTCATATATCCTTACTTAACAATACTTGACTTTTTGTACATTCTCTTGTGATCTATTTTTCAATGATAAGTGGTACATTCATAGAACCACTTTAATCTTAATTAATGGTACATTCATAGAACCACTTTAATCTTAAGTTAATTAGGAACCATCTATGTTATCATATGAGAAATCTATTACCATAAATACAGGAACCTCTGGGTCTATCCTCTGGAATAGAGGGGCTGTTGTCGACAGAGGGAGACCTGCAACTAGCAAGGCAATGTTGTTTCCTTGATAGGAGCGCGAGGTGGAGAACCGAAGTGTGAGAGTACTGATGGTAGGACTGTCATACTGTGGGGGATAACTGGGCAAGTAGAGTGGGTGGACTCAAACTTCCTTTGTTCAGAGTATGATGGCGGGGATGATCGTGCAGCATATGAAACTGATTGGTGGGAAAAGGATCATAGCTGTAATGGATCAAGGATAGTGATTGGGGTGAGTGGTACTCAAGTTGGTGGAAAGTGGCAGGAGACTGCAGAATACTCTGAACAAAGGCGACCTTACTGGGGGTGCTGCCGAGATGATCGATCATAGTGCAAAGAGGCACGGGGGACTTCTTCATGGGTTAAGGAACTAGAAGAAGTGTGTTTAAAATGGTACTGTCGTGTGGATTTATACGAGCCCAGGATAGTTCATGCTCGTGATTGATTTCAATTTTAAGGAGTCTGAAAGCGATAAGAAGACTCTGAAATAATGGAATGGTACCATCGTGTGGATTTGTATGAGCCCAAGACGGTGCATGCTCGTGGTTGCTTTCAATTTTAGAGAGTCTGAAAGCGATAAGAAGACTCCAGGGGGTTTCTTTTTCATGTGTTAGTATCCAAGGCCCGAAGAAGCATAAAAGGATGCAATGAAGAACTCTTCTAGCCGGTGTGACTAGAGTATTCATTTTTCGTAATTAGTCTACTAGGTCCGAAAAAGGGTTAACTTATACCAGATAGACGCCCTTTCAGGTACTTTAACGAGCATGAAAGGAAGCAATATTGTTTGACGATCTTTTCATTGTTTTAGGAGTCAGAAAAGAGATTAACAGAAACTCCCTAAGTGCCTTTTTCGTAAAGGACTTGTCCGGCCCGAAAAAGGGATAAAATTATACCGAACAAAAGGAATGGCCAGGCAAGGAGGAAGTGCTCAATCAAGGATCATTGATGATGACCAAGAACGAGGGAGGGGGGGAACACTGGTGGGCCTCCTTGCACGATAATGAATGGTGGAAAAATAACGAAATAATTGCAGTATGAAAGGAGTGAATGGCTCATGTAAAAGGTGGAACAATTCGATGGCGATCGATGTGGTGCGCAAACCGAGGCAACAAGGTGTCGGGACACAATGTTGAAATTGTACCTGGTGAGAGCAAGAAATGATCTCAAGCATCATCACGAGCTCAGAAAACTGGATCCGACGATATAAAAAGTGTCAAAAATGGAGAACGTTCGAGGTGGCACGCAAATTGAGGTGACGGGGGGTGTCTTGGAAAAAATACCCAAAAAATCTGGGGGTGAGAGTGAGAAAGGACCTCAAGCATCATCACGGGCTCGAAAAAATGAATCCGATGATATAAAATATATCAAAAATGGGCTACGGCCGATGTGGCACGTAAACCGGGGCAGCAAGGTGTCGGGACACAATGTTGATATTGGTCCTGGTGAGAGCGAGAAATGATCTCAAGCATCATCACGAGCACGAAAATATGAATCCGGCAGTGCAAATGGTGCAAAAAACAGAGTTCATAAGGAATCTGGAATGGTCAAAGGAAATAACTAGGTTAAAAAATGGTTGCAAATAAAGGTGAGCCCACCAAGCCAAGGATGCAGTGGTGGGGAGAAATGATGACCCGCGGGCACAGAATACTAGGTGTATCGAATCAAATCAAATCTACAAGTGACACGTGACCTAAAAAATGGTTGAGATCACAAATGTGAAAAATTGAGCAGGGTTAATGACCTTCCCCCATGCTATGTGCATGGGGTTTGTGATTGTGGATCACATATGTGTTGGTTTGAACAATGGGATCATTGAAACACTGAGATAGATGTGACGGGGAAGGTTCAAAATGATTGATCATGCCCCCTATCCCAGGGTCGAGGTAATATATTATGCCCCCTAACTCAGCGGTGTCAATGTTGTGTTATATGATAGAGGGGTCAAGACTAGGAATTTCGGTATAGGAACAGGCAAAGACATCGTGGAACTCTTGGAAAAAGTTTATTGTATGCTCCGATCTCATATTCACTGCAGGAGGTTCCTAAAGTGATGAGTTCAGGGGCACCTCCTGGGGCAACTATATCAATTTGGATTGTGGGTGAGATGTTGGCCATGTTACCTTCCTCAAAGGCATCAGGAGTGGGAATGGGATCCTTAAACCAGTCGACTTTGGTGGGAAGGAAATCTTTGGACTCAACCACAAATTGGGTGGCTGTGGTGGAGGAGGACTCTTCTGGGAGGAAATAGGAACGATGGTGCATGTCTTCCCAGGGATAATTCGGGGCAGTGAGAGCCTCTAGAATCTCCTCATCATTGCGGAAACGTTGAGTTGTCAAATCGGGTGATGAGGGAGTGGTAGTCGAAGAGATCATATAAATGGTGTTAATCTCTCCGGATGAGGGTGATACTGGGGGGTGGATCTCCTCAATTGTGGGGGGTGCCATCTCAAGGTCCAAATTATTCATCTCGTAGAGAGCTGCTCTGTAATCTGGGAGATCAGGACAATGATGTGAGTAATGGTCGTAAATACCGCATATTGCACAAGGGTGGTTAGTACGCAGTGATTTATCACAAGGCTTAGGGGTTGGATCGATTTCGAAAATCGGGATGTTGGGGTCGTCGTCAAGCATTTTCATGTGTTCCTACAATGCAAGTAATTGTGGACATTGATGAGTCGGATGGCCTAACTCATCACACAACGAGCATTTGGGAGGAGCACGAAACATGGGGGGGTTTTTAACTGTTTTGGGCGGGGGTATAGCAGTGTATGGTTGTGGGCCTCTGCCCCTAGTGTGCTTGATAAGAGGGGGTGGATTCGTAGATGACGAAGGGGTAGTGACACCGAGAGGTGGTTGACTAGTAGTGGCAATGGGTTGCACCGGTTGTAGGACGACATTTGGTGTCGGCGGGGGAATGGGAGGTGAAATATACCACATAGGTAATCTTAAGGTTAACCCAGGGAGGCTGAGAGTAGCCATAACCAGGGTGCTTACTACTCCCGAGGGAGGGAATAGGAAGGGGATTTTGTGGATGGGTGTAACACCAATGTGACTAGGTACGAATGGTGGTTTGGGTAACAAGGGCGGTTGATTGTTGGGTGTTTGTGTATTGTGGGAAAGGGTACATAGGTCAGATACTTTGGTCGCGGGTGACAGGGGTGGAATGGATTGGAATGTTGAGGTCATCAACGTATTTGAGTAAACTCCGGGTCCCACGGAGGAAACAAACGAGGTAGTTGCACCACAAACAGGTTGTTCAACCATGGGGAGAACATTTTCGGGTGCAGTGGGGGCATTGGGATCGTAATAGGTGAGTTGGTCGACCTTGACCACGCGTCCGTCATGGGGGAACATCATGGTACGAAAAATGAATGAGGCAACTGCCCGCATGGCATACATGTAGCTGCGGCCAAGTAAGAGGTTATAATCAAGTTGGGCATTGATGACCTCTATGTCAATGAGCACGGTTTTTACAGCCAACTGGACGGGGACATTAGCTAAGAGACCTTGGGGTTGAGCCGAACGGTCGTCGTAGGCTCGCAACGTAGTGGTGGACTGTTGGAGAGTAGGGGATCCCAACTTCTGCCAAACGAATGTGGACATAACGCATGTAGAGGCACCTTCATCAATAATACACCGATGGATGACAAGATTCCAAACGAAAACAAAAACTTGGAACGCTAAAGTGGAAGGTAGGCGTGGTTCGGACTGGTCCAAATCGAAGGCCATCAGTTGTGAATCATTTGGGTCAATAGCACCAATGGCAGAGAGCAAAGTCTTGCGCTGTGAAGGACAGTTTTTTAAGACTTCTAATGCAGACATGGCTGCGGGAGACTGGGCTAAGTCATCTATAATGTTGTAATTAGATGAAGCACGAGCATTGGGATTATTGTTGATGCGATGAAGTGGGAAGCGAGGTGCTTTGGAGGTGCCATCTAGTGGAGCCAGAGGCATATGTAACGTCTGATTAGTGGGATGAGCGTTAGTGTGTTTGTCGGTGGGAGGGGCTTCAGGGGTGGAGCCATATTGGTTCCGACGGGTTGGGAGGTTGACATCGACAGATGACATCATTAACAAGTGGTGGGTACCTGAGTCTAACATGGGTTGATCAAGAGCGACATAAGTGATCTGCTGTTGTGGTAGCACGTTTCCTTGAGGGGGAGCTAATGGCTGAGTGTTCACTACGCCTTGGGTCGGTAAAGGGTTTTGTAGCACCAAGGATTGATGTTGAGGTGGTGGAGGGTTGGGCGGCGCTTGAGGAGCCATGTTCCCTTGGCGATGGGCATCATCAGTCTAGAGTTGCCGAGCTTGCTCCAAATGTGGGCAAGCATGTGTGTAGTGGCCATAGACCCTACAAATAGAACAGGGATGGTTTGTTTGCAAATTAGGATTTTTGGCTTGCTTGGGCGGCCGATTAGGGTTCTGGTTGGTAGGTTCCATGTTATTGTTGTTTGAGGGATTGGGAGGTTGACCGCCTTGGTCTGGAGGAGGGTTGTTCCCACGGTTACGGCCTTTGCCACGGTTTTGCTGGCCCTGTTGGCGCTGGTTATTTTGGTTCTGTTGGGGATTCTGTTGGGCGTACACTTTCCCTTGGGCAGCAGGTGGGTTCTGTGGTTGTGCAGGTGCAGGAGCAGGCTGCGGTGGATAATAAGTAGGTGGAGGATGCACAGGTGCTGAACCTTATGGGGGTTGCTGATAAGTTTGCAGAACGGGTTGTGGGTTTGCCGCAGGGGCTGCCTGTGGCTGGTAATAAGCAGGTGGGGCTTGAGAGGACATAGGAGCTGGTGCAACCTGTGGGTGGTAATATGGTTGAGGTGCAACTGGGGGGGCGTAAGCGGGGGATGCATGACCAAAGCACTGAGGTGGACATGAGGGTCTGTGGGAATGGTGGTGATGGGCCATGGGAGCATACGAATTGGTTGCTCCGGACTGAGATGTAGCCCGCGAAAGGTCAGGGCCATGGCTAGGACGTGCTATGGAAAAGGGTTGGGGATGCAAGGTAATACGGCCAATGATGCCATCCATGGCATGGGATGCCCCCGGTGCATCATGTCGAGAGGAATCGCCGCAAGGGGCATCAGGTATGATGGAATATAGATAACCCAACTGGGCATAAATAAGGTCAAATTGTTGGGCTTTGAGGATAGCCTCTTCTTCGGACTGGGGTCATTCAGATGCCACATCCTTGGCAATGATAAGAAGGAGAGATTTTAGAAACCAATCTAAGAAGATATGGTCATCTAACTCAATTTTGCAGAGGTTGCGGCGTCGACGCCACTCATGAATGTGGTCAGTGATGTGGGTAGCCGTGTTCTGTCTGCAAGACAATAGGATCTCAACTCCCACATCATAGCGGACAGGTAACTGAAAGAACTGTAGGAAATTCGAGGCAAGGGAAGTAAAGGTGGCATGGGTCCCATGGGGCTGCTCAATGTACCACTTAGCTGCAGAGCCGGTGAGGGTGCGCTGTAATAGACGGAGGCGGACAAAGTCATCCATTATGGAGTTGGAGGAACACCATAGATGGAAGGACATAATATGGTTTTGGGGGTCTTCACCTGCCTTTCCCTCAAACTTAGGGATGTCGGAGGGGAGCTTGGTGGGCATGTGAGGCCACGCAGGGTCGTGTCTGATGGGATCGTTAGTCAGTCTATCTAGGTCAGGAAGGTTGAGACTAGCCATGAATGGCAAACTAGGAGAAGGATGTGAGATACTAGTGGTTGTGACCAGGTTGGGGCCAATGCCCCCAAGTGGAGGGGCTGGGTTTGGGATGTTTCCCCCAAGTGGAGGAATGAAAGTGGTATGGGACGGTCCTGGACCGCCAAAGGTAGTGTGAGTCACTGATGAAGTGGGGATATCTATGCTAGCTACTGGAATGGGTACAGTGATCAGAATGGTAGATGTGGGCCTCATTGAGGGCATACCCAAAGCGGGTGTGGTAGCTGGTGTGGTGGTGGATGCTCCACCAATGGTCCCTACAAATAAAGGGGTGGAAGTCATGCCAGCCATGGGGCTGGTTGGTGCAGTGTAAGTGGGGTTCTCGGACTCTGCCTCATAATCAGAGGTAAAATAAGGGGTGTCTAGATTGGGTGACGGAGTTCTATGCCGTTGACGAGTGGAGTCAAGCGACAAAGCTAGAGATCTATGATGAGTGGTATCAAGTGATGAAAATCTACGTCTATGACGGGTGATGTCAAGTGAACCGTGCTATGGGGGCTCGCCCCGGAGGTGCCGAGAATGTCTCGGGGACTCAATGGTGACAGATGGTGTCAAGTATCTGGGGGTTGTGTTGAGTGAAAAAAGAGCTCAAAAACCCTAATGCAACCAAGTGTGCAGAAGGAGAGCTCAAAAAATATGGCACTCAGCCCAACAACCAACTCAAAACACTTACTGCAACAGCTGTGCTACAATAAGTGGAGTATCAACAGAAATGGTCAGAATACCAACAAGCAGAAGGTTTCCTAGAAAAAAAAAAAAATAGTGGACTCGCTAGACCAAAAGGAGGTAAGGGAGCATGCAAACACCTAGCTAAATAGTATTCTGACTCAACTAGACATATCCTCTGCAAGGTGATGAAATCCAAGTCAGACAATATGGATAGTAGAGCCAAGTGACTAAAGATATCCCCCTACCGGGAGGGACACCGGGTAGTCAATCCTAGAAGAAAAGCAACTAAGATACCCCGTTCATGACATGTTCGGTTGGGTGAATCTGCCGTTTGGTTCTATCGCCGCTATATCCCCATACGGGTGATACACCGAGAACTATGAAAGGTATCCTTCAGTTACTGAATGGATTGCGGTATTCCACTCAGGCTTTCGGAACCAGTCTGGCGACTTCGACCCTCCTAGGGGAGAGGCCTTCCCGATAAATTGGTTTTAAACCGTGTCAAAAAATACTAGGGGATTTTGGTTCCCTAATGGACAACAGCTATGTCTCAAGTTCAAGCAACCGATGGGTGTTATTTGGATGCCTATCCCCCTGATCCTACCTAACTACAAAAACTCTTATATGTTCCCCAAGTGGGGTTAGAATGTTGGTTGTGTTAAGTAGTATTTTATGGCTCACTTGAATTAGGTGATAGAGTGTGTGTGTGTGAGATGATGAACCCAATTAAAAGGGCCACGGGGTGGGCAACTTTCTAACTAAAAATATCAATGCAGAAATTGAAACTTTAAAATGCAAAATTTTCTCTTTTTAATTAAAATGCTGAAATTTAAAAAATATTCTGTAAATGGAATAGAAATAATACTGTAGAAGGAAAAAGTTGTAGGGAAGTATGGCTGCAGATGGGACAGATTGTTGTGTAGGTGCAGAAAATATTGCAGCAAAGTGCTGGGTTCAAAATAGTGAAAAAAGTGCAGAAAACAGACCGCGGGTCTGTGGCAAATCTGAGCGGTCAGACCGCGGGAAACAGCTCGCCAGTCGTGGACGGGTTGTGGGATTTTGGCCAAAAGATGCAGGCGGACTGCGGGAAAAGGGTCGAAAGTCGCAGGTGGGTTGCAGAAAAATGGCTGAAAGCCGCAGGCGGGACGTGGGAACAAGGCCGAAAGACGCAAGCGGGTTACAGAAAAATGACTGAAAGCCGTAGGCGGGACGCGGGAACAAAGCCGAAAGACGCAAGTGGGTTGCAGAAAAATGGCTGAAAGCCGCAAGCGGGACGTGAGAAAAAGGCCGAAAGATATAGGCAGGTTGCAGAAAAATGGTTGAAAGCCGCAAGCGGGACGCGGTAAAAAGGCCGAAAGATGCAAACGGGTTGTAGAAAAATGGATGAAAGTTGCAAGCGGCCCGCGCAAAAATGGGTTAACAGCCGTGGTCGGACCGCACGAAACAAGCTGATAGTCGCGGTCAGATCGCAGGTAACAGGCTGAAAACTGCCTATTAGCACTTAGATGTTATCCCGGTTGTAAAAGAATAACACCTAAGGTAACTTATTTCAAACCAAACTTTAGGTAGAAAACTTAGCCATTTTTTCCATCAGAGAGGGCTCTCTCACAAGATATATGTAAAGGCTAAAAATATATAGAAATATGCTCAAAATTTCTCAAAAGGATTTACTTGGTTGAAAAGGAAACAAGAAACATTGGGCATGGAGTCAACTTTCAAATATTTAACATGCCAGCAAGAGATTTATACCAAACAGATTTCCATAGAGGCAAGATAGCAACCATATCACAGTCAATTTGATTTTTGCAGGTGGTATAAAAAGAAATAATGACAGTCCATCAACAACAGGCATCTAACTAGAATGAATCCATTGTCAACTTTGGAGAAATAATGAATACTTAAATGCAATAAAACGAGGCATAACCAGTATGAATCTCGATTTATTTCAAACGTTCATTTAAGTATAGAAGAATAACATAATGGAAGATATAACAAAGAAAGTAGACATGCACATATAAAGATAAGGGAAAAGACGGACTGTAAAAATGATTAACACATGAATCTCTGGTCTCAAAAGATAGGTATTTCCATTGTATGGCCTTTTATTTATCAAAATTTGACTTCAAAACATCTAGTCTCTCAAAGAGTTTCCAACCCTTTCAAAAATGACTCTCATTATCTTTTATACAAAATTCGAAAGAAGCTTGACATAACTGCTTCTTTTAACTAATAACTGAAAATGTCTTAACTCAAAAGATAACTGTCTTTAAACAATATTACAAATTTAAAATAAAAGCATCATTTTGCCACTTGGCAAAAATTTTGAATGTATCTATGAATGGATAGAATATCTTGTCCTTCCATATTTGTCCACATAGTTCCATTGGTCGGCCGTGGGTAAATCATAACTGGTCATTTCCTTCACCATGACTCGCATTTCAACGTGACCTGCATAAGAAACAAGAGGAAGATTCTCATAGGTTGAGATCAACATATTTAAAATTTCAAAGTCTTCTGCAATTTTCTCCATTAAAATCTTTCCTGTAAGCATATGATCCAAATGCTGAAATTTTTTGTGATCCATTCTTATGTCAAACAATAACCTCTTATATTCATTGGGAAGAATCAATTCATTCTTTTCATTCCAAAAAGTAGGGAATCCTTTGTTTATTAATTTTTCAAATCGCTTCTTAAACTTTGTTACTTCCTCTTGTATATCCCCAGCTTTAGCTTCATTATTTTCAACATGTGAATATTTTTCCAATATTCTTCTGGCCCATGTAATGACTGAAATTCTATTCATTATATTCATTGCTGTCAAGTCTGCTTCAGTTAAACTATTTAAGAAAGTTATTGCCCTCTGTGCTATTTTTTTTGGTTTTTTGTTTAAATTCTCTCTGACTGCTCTGCAACTCTCAAAGGCGTCTTTGGCTACTTTTTCTTTGATTCTCATATAATCAAGATAAGGTCTTAATTTTTCAACTTCCTTTATAATTTGATCCCATACCATATGTTTGCGACCTTGCATTGCAGCTTGTCCTGTTACATGAGCTGCCAAACCTTTATTATTATCAGTTAATTCCTGATTTCTTATTTGCAAAGTTTTGATTTCCTTATCTTTTGTCTCATTTTCTTCTTTGAGTTTCTGTATTCCCATTTTCAATTCTTTAATTTCAACATCTTTCAAACTTACCTGGGACATGGCTTGTAAGAGACCATCTAATCCATTTTTATCTTCATCTGTACCTGCATGTACCTATTGTTGACCTAATTCTACTAACTTTTTCTTTATTTCCTCCAACTGCTCTTCCAAACCAATTTTCTCTTTTTCCCAATGAACTTTTTCCTCGGTGAGCTTCAACATTTTTGCGGTAATATCCTTTACTTCATTTGACAGCTCTTCTTTTTCTTTTTCCAGTACTGTTAGTTCGGCTCCTTGGATAAGCAGAGTGTCTGGGATTTTTAGTTTTTGCCTTAACATTAGAATTGTATCATCCTTTTCTTTGAGTAATTTCACTGCTGCATCTCCCTCTTTGTTTATCAGATCTACTTGTAATCTTTTTATTTGTTGTTGTCGAGACTTATTTTCTGCTTTCTCTTGTCTCAACTGGTCATTCAATTTATCCACTAAATTTTTCAATTTGTTTGCCTTTAATATCGCTCCCAAATAATCTAAATATATAATCTCTCCTATTTGTCTGTGCAATAAAATTTTATCTGGGGCATTGATTTTTTTCAGATCCACTTTCATCTCTGAGATCTTATCTTTAGTAACAACTGGAAATTTTAAAAAAATTTCTTTGACATTTCTGCTAGTAAAAAAACTGACTTCAGTGTTGGATATATTTCTAACCTTTGGAAATAACTGACTGGTTTGCCGAGAGGATTCTTGTTTATTTTGACTGTGTTCATTAAAGACATCCATCAGACTGTGTGGTCTATTTACATCATCTTCCACTGGGGATTCTTTAATACTGTACTCTTTTACCATGACCTCTGGTATTTTAACTTCGGTTATTCCTTCCTCTTCTGACACTGCCATTAACTCTTGTTGCTCATCCATTTTCAATTTTTTCTCTTTTTCTGCTTCTTCACTCTCAATATTCACTACATCTTGTATGGGTCTTTTAAACCCTACCATTGCAGTATTCATCGTGCTTTCTGCCTCTGTTGTTGCATCTGTCAATATCATTTCCTTATCATGTGAATCGGGAATGATTTCTTCCTTATACTCCAGCCAATTGGCTCTATCAGACATTCCCTCAATCATCTGATGATTCAATGCTTTGATGCGATGATCCGTTCTCCGTTTTGATATTATGTTTAACGGATCATACTCAATAGCCATGTCTGCTTCAAAACCCATATCTTTTAATAATTTCTCTATATAAATAGCAGCGTTTTTATTCTTCACTGTGAATGGGCCAAGTGTGAACGGATACTTGATATCTGTTGCTTGTTTGAAAATCAAGAAATTATTATCCTCAACAATTAACTTCTGTCTCAGGAACTCCAAAGCGAAAACCCTTAAGGTAAGAAATGCTGGTAAAACATAGGGTTTATGTTTGAAAGCAAATAACCTGATCACTGTATTGTCCTTTGACAAGAACCAATCTCCTACAGCATATTTTGCACTTAATTGCATACATGCTTGCATTTCTAGTAATACTCTAGGGAATTTTTCACCAAAAATCATTCTGCATATCTCAGAGAGCATATAATTTATGTAATTAAACATGTTATTTTCTAATAACTTTGTGAAAATAATATCTGGGAAATGTAACTCTTCATGACTGGCCACCATGATCATTTTCATAAAAAAAGATTGAAATCTGAAATGCCTCAGAGTAGGGAATTTGACCATCTGGTCATGAATATTCTCGGTCAAGAATTCTTCAAAATTAAGTTGAGGAATTTGATCTTCATCAATTCCTGACTGAATTGTACTCATTTTATACAAAAGGCTTAACTGAAACTCAGTTACATACATGTCTATATCAAACCCTAGGATTAAAGCCAACAATGTCAGAACCAGCTGGGTATTTTCATCGAATAAAGTGATATCTATAGGGTACGGGATATCTGAAATGTTGGTTTCTGGTTTAAGACACGTAGGCAAAAACTTTTCTCTATCATCTTGAAGGGTTTGATGATAATATTCACTTACAGATGTTTTAGAAAAAATTTCAGACTCGAGGGTTTGAGAAAATTCTATTTCTAGGGCTTTAATTATGACGGCAGGCTCTATTTTGCAAACGATTCTGGTTTTTTGACTATCTAAAATAGTTCTTTCTTTTTTGGAATAATTCTCAGCACACCATGACACAAATTCTGGAAAAGATGGGATTTGGTCCAGGAAGAAGGATAACAAGGATGACTGGTGGACTCTGTGTATGTCTATACCTTCTTCTAATAACTTAGACAACTTAAGTTTAACTTCAGCGATTGGTAACCTGATTAGGGTATCATGAATGTCCCCATCTCTATCTTCTAGGGATTCTTTATCTTTAAAAACATCAATATCATGTACAGTTTCCATTTAAATTGTTTCTACAAACAAATTTTCATTAAAAATGTGGGCCAGGTCACCAGACCCTACCTGTATAGACACATCTTTATCCTTCTGTCGCAATTGCTGATCTCCACCAGTCTTCAGAGCTTCTCGGAACAGCGACACATAGACTAAATGCCGTTATTTGAAAACCCTTTTGTTTTATATAAGCCCTTTTTCTTAACTTTCTGGCAACTTTCCAAATGTACTTTTATATCCAACCGTTGATCACAAGCCTTTTGATTTGGGCCGTTAGATCTTGCGCCCCTTTATTTCCCATGGTGGTATCCGTGATCCCAATAATGCTTTTCTTCTCCAGTTTTCACTATGTGCGGATCAACCATTTTCTGACACCTGTTAGAGTGGTTTAATTACCGCAACCACTCTTTCCGCTATCGAGTGTGCACTTCCCATGATGCGGATGAATCGTGGCCGTCGATTTTGTCCCAATGTTTATCGTCCCTCTAATTTATATCAACATGTGGCGTATTCCCTTGCGCCTTCTGCATCTGCCACATGCTATGGCCCACCGCGTATTATCCTTTGGTGGTTTCGCACGGCGTTGTAGTGGTTTGTGATACCACTATCACGTTGATGCAGATCAATGAGAATGTGACACGTACCCGGCGGTATTATGTCCGCAACCACTCACCAAAATTTGCAAACGATCTTTTGGGCGGTGCGGGAAACCACGACAGCCGTTGATCTTTATTATTGTCATCTCCGCCATTGAAACTTCACCAAGACTTAACCCCTTCAATAATTATTTTCAGACTATTGCACATGTAGGTTTTTCTTTGTTAATTTTGTATTATAACCCTTTTATTTCAATCCATAGTAGTAAATCAACTTCTTTTGGATATTTTTGACAAATATTTTAGGGTTTTGAGTATTTTCAAATATAGTGTCAACACCGCCGCTAGATCGTGGGAAACAGTCTGAGAGCTGCGGTCGGATCGCAGGTAAATGCCTGAAAGACGCGGTCGAAATGCAATTGTGGGTGGCAAAAGACGCGGTTTACGGCAGCCGAAAAGGACAGCCGAAAGGAAAAAACAGAAAAATATTACAGAAAATTAAAAACGTTTCAAACTTTAAAACTATAACCAGAAATTTAAAGGAACACAAGGGGAGTCGCCAAAACTGTAGCTAGGGTTTTCACCCTAGCTTGTGCAAATGAGCACCTACTAAGGAGAAGGGACTCCTTAGTAGCAGTTCAAAAAAAACAATAAATGAAATACAGTACAGTAAAATAGTGACTACTCTAAACATGTGAATAAAACAGAAAAGACAAGATAATAAAAATGGTTTTTGTATTGATTATACCTCCAATGTGAAGGTTGGTGAAGCCTTTGCAGAAGTCCAAGAGGGTTGCTTCCAAGCTCCAGATTTTGTTCCTTTCTCTTTCTCCAAAGGGTTTTGGAAATGGGCCAAAGGGGCACTCAAATGTGAAAGTAGCTCAAGGGTGAGCTAGGGTTTCAGGAGTGATTTTGGCAGAGTAAGGGTGTGGTTGACTGTGGATATGAAATGAGGGGCCTCCATCACCTATTTATAGGTTTTTTAGTGGTGGAGTGCTGGCCCATGGTTTTGGGCACCATATGGTTTAGGTCAGTTGTATAGGGTTTTTGCTTCCTTTTTCCCTCTTTTTCCTCTTTTTTGTATTTTTTATTCCCTTTTTAGAGGGTTTTTGCTATTTTGGAGGAATTTTGGATTATTTTGGGGGAAAAAGGGGTTTTTTGGCCTTTTGGAGGCTTTTTAATGGTATTTTGGCCTTTTGGAGGCTTTTTAATGGGTTTTTAAGGTTTTGGAAGCAAATATGGTAGAAAATATGGACAAATGAGTCATGTAATGGGGTAAATGAGGTAGTGAGCACTTTTTGGGTGTTAATAGCTTCCAAAGCGAGGTTACGAGTATGCCAACTAGCGCCGTCCAAAAATCCAACACATGATGCCATCTGCACATCTAGGAAGAACATGGTATAAACGTAGAAACAACATCCTAGCACACTTAATAAAAGTGTCACACCACACAAAACACACATCATGTACAATATATACATAGTACTAATGCATAAAAATCTAAGCATGGTATCACTTCAGGAAGATCCCATTGCGAGGATCCCGTAAATATATCCCATCGTAGTCTTCGAGTTCATATGCTCCTTTCTCCAATACTCGTTTGACCACATATGGACCATGCCACATGGACTTGAGCTTTCCTGCCCCCAACTTATCATGTTTTTGGTCGTATGTGAGGACTAGATCACCGTCGTTGAAAGCACAAGGCTTGACGGATCTATCATATTGGGCCTTGACGCACTTCTTATGAGCTTAGTTATCCAAGGCAGTGTCACGGCAAGTTTCGTCAAGTTTTGCTAGGTGGAGTAAATGTTCTTCCTCGGCTGTGGTATTGGGAAGGATTTCAACCATGAGTTTTAACAATGGAATATCACACTCTATGGGAAGTACTGCCTCTAGTCCATAGATGAATTGAAAGGGTGTGAAACTAGTGCCAGTTTTCATGGAACTCCGGTATGCCCAAAGGGATGAGAAAAGCATATTGTGCTAGTTAGACTTGTGTGTCCCCACCATCCGTTGGATCATGATTTTCAAGACCTTGTTGATGGCCTCTACTTGTCCATTAGATTGTGGGTAATATGGAGTTGAGTTCTCATGGCGAAAACCCAATATGGTGCTTAATTCATCTACCATATGGTTCTGAAAATGGGATCCATGATCAGTAACGATGTCTTGTGGGACTCCGAATCATGCAATAATATGGTTAAACATGAAGAGTGCGGCAGTTTTTCGATCTTCGTTGTATGTAGGCATAGCCTCATCCCACCTGGTAAAATAATCAATGGCAACGATTACATAACCATGCCCCCCAGCCGAGGTAGGCTTAGAATGCATGAAATCTATGCCACGTTTTACAAAGGGGCCGACTGCAATAACGAAATGTAGTGGGGTTGGATGCGAGTGATTTTTGCAATTTAAAAGATGACAGGGAGGACACTTCTTGACCGCTTCAATGCAATATTCGAAGATCGAGGGCCAATAATATCCAGCGTGCAATATCTTCTGGGTCATAGCCATCCCAGAAAGATGACCGCCACAAGCCCTGGAGTGACATTCATTCATAACGTGTTCAACCTCCTCGTGGGTTAGACAACGTCAAAGGATTGAATCAACACCACGACAATAGAGGGTATCACCAATGATCAGGTAGTACTTGGTGTGGTGATGCACACGACGACGGTCGTCGTGAGATAGTTGAGGACTGAACCGTTGGGTTTGGAGATACAAAGTAATATCCCCATACCATGGATCCGAAGTATTGATCAGAAACAGGGACTCATCAGGGAAAGAGTCCATGGGATTAGATTTTGTATCAGTACGGGGAAGATCGTAGATCAACTCTACAAATACTGGAGATTTTTTAGACTTATCCTTCCCAAATTGGAGGTCAGACTCTTGGAGAATGACGATCCAATGTGGATACTTTCCCCCTAGTACCTGACGTGTGAGAACATGGTACATAGGGTTAGAGTCAGAAATTATGGTGTAGTACGAAGGAGAATGTAGTGATATAACTTTTGGACAGCGATGACCACTACGAGAGTGAATTTATCGACATGTGTATAGCGTGTTTCGGAGTCAATGAGTGATCCAGGTAGATATCGGTGGCGGCCCACCTCTTCCAACTGGCTCAAAACAGTCTTCTGGCAATTTTGGTAAATTACTATTTTTAGCAGTTTTTTGGGTCCTGAACTTCCGAAGTCGTTTTGAGGCCCTAAACGACATTTTTTGGCAATTTGGGGGACCAAATGGCTTCCAATGGCATTCATTTGGGCCCATTCGAAAGTTGTAAATCTCAGATAGAACTTTCCAACAGGCTACCGAGCGCCCCAAACAGAGATCGTATGCAAAAGTTATGACCCCGGGAAGTTGACTGTTCAACTAACCACCTTGGGGCCACAAACTTTATGATGGTTCATCTTCTAGGGTTAGGTTTTTGGATGTTTGGGATTATTTCCCTCATGCTTATGATAAATAGGCCCTTTCGGCCTCTCTTTGTATTCATCTTGGCACGAATGAGCATAGCAGCCACATCTCTTCTCAGAGATAGCTACCACCATTCTAGCTATTGTATTTTACAGTCTGTTCTATTTCTGCTATTTAATAGAATATGTGTTTACTGTATCACTGTGTTATTTGCAATATATCTCTGTATATGCTATCTTTTATTTCGTTCCCACATAAATCCGGATCAGTGGTATCAGAGCGGTCTGCTCTTTGATTGTTTCTCGGTGCATGTCCCCGACGAGGTCAGGATACAGAGAGTTGGGTCTCGAACTAGTTTCACTTGGGGAAGACCACTCTCGCCGCCCCAAACGGCCTCCCATGATGGAAGAAAAGAGAGACGACGGAGCAGTAGATCCTATCAAGTTGTTGCTTGAGGAAGCCCTCACGCGATAGAGGAATGAGATGATGGATAATTTCACTGAGATCCTTCGATGCGTGCCGATAGCGGCAAATGCACCCTCAACAAGCAGCCATTTCAGAGATACGACTCCCTTCAAGGTACAAGTTAGTTTTGATATTCCTTTATTTGAAGGCCATATCGATGCCGATGCCTAGATAAATGGTTGAATCTACTAGAAGGGTATTTCTCTGTCCACCAATTTTTCGATAGGGAAAAGATCATCTTTGCGCTCCTTAAGGTCGTCCCCCATGTAAAAAATTGGTGCGAAACTTATTGTGAGAAAAACTCATCAGACGAGTCTGGATTGTTTGAATATTCCAATCCCACTTGGGCCTCTTTTATAGATGCCGTCAAGGAACAATATTACCCTATTGGAAACTATGATGACCAGTACACAAAATGGACCATTCTGCATCAAGAGAGGGACCAAATGGTGTCAGAGTACACCAACAAATTTCATACCTTGCGCACAAAGCTAGGTATCAAGGACTTTGAGCGGAACCTAGTACTGAAATATCGCAGTGGCCTACACCGGTACATCCGAACACAGATGGATTTCCTGGAAATATCTTCACTCAGATCCGCCTATTTATATGTTGTCAAAATTGAGCAGAAATTTCAGCAAAAGAACAAATGTGACTTCGGACCTATGCAAAAGCAGGGCAAGGGAAACTCTGGCTCGCAGAACACGGGGCAGGGAAAGGACAACCAGTCCCAACCACAAGCGAATAAGGGTAACGAAAAGGAAAAGAAGGACACCGGGAAGTGGTGCGAGTTCCAAAAAATCCCCTGGCACGACACTGATGAATGTCGCTCAAAACAGTCATTGGTGGCTGAGATCAAAGCTTCAGAATTAGATCCCAGTTTCGATTCTGACTCAGAACCTAATTTCATAGCCGCAGGAAAAGGGAAGCAAATCATTGATGCAAACCTAGTGCCGTTGTCGCCACCACACAGATTCAACCAGAGGAACCTGAAGAGTCAGAGGCAGAGGAGCGCCTTTTCCACTCACAGATGTGGGTGAAGGGAATTCCCTTACACTTTGTTGTGGATAGCGGAAGCCAGAAGAACCTGATCTCAGAAGAAGTCATCAAGAGATTGGAGCTACCAATAACACCACACCCACAACCATACACCATTGGATGGCTAAGCCAAGGACGAAGGATCCGTGTCAGTCACTAATGTCGCCTACCATATGGCATCAAGCCCTTCAAAGATGAGGTATTGTGTGATGTGGCCCCACTTGAAGTATGTGATGTTCTTTTAGGACAACCATATATGTGGAAGCGTCATGCTGTATATGAATCACGACCATGCAGTGTCATTGTCACTTTGGGAGGACAACTCTATCGGATACCAGAGATAGTTGCACCTACCCCAAATGAGCAGGGAAGGAAGATAATCTCCCACACTAGGAAATTTTCCCTATTCGCAATTGCCACTAAAGGAGAACATCAGATCGTAGAGACATCCACAACCTCTGCCCATTATCCCTCTACTCAGCAGAAACAAGAACACAAATTCAGTGCCGCATTGCCTATTCGGGTACCTCTACAGTGCAAGGCCACGCATTTAAGGTGCTCCTCCAAAAAGAAACCATCCACACCGGTGCATACCAAGGATACCACAACAACCAAAATTGTTGAACATCTCCAGCACATCCATCAACAACAATTACAACCCTCTGAAGATGTCAAAGTAAGGCAACCTTTCCACTTCAGCAAATGTCGCACCAAGAGCTCAACTCGACACACAACTCGACATATGATAAGGGATTTAACGCAATGGAGACCATTGCTTACTAAGGAGGGAGGATTGATCCAGGTGGATATCGGTGGCGGCCCACCTCTTCCAATTGGCTCAAAACAGTCTTCTGGCAATTTTGGTAAATTACTATTTTTAGCAGTTTTTCGGGTCCTGAACTTCCGAAGCCATTTTGAGGCCCTAAACGACATTTTTTGGAAATTTGGGGGACCAAATGGTCACCAACGACATTCATTTGGGCCCATTTGAAAGTTGTAAATCTCGGATAGACCTTTCCAACGGGCTACCGAGCGCCCCAAACGGAGATCGTATGCAAAAGTTATGACCCCGGGAAGTTGACTGTTCAACTAACCACCTTGGGGCCGCAAACTTTATGACGGTTCATCTTCTAGGGTTAGGTTTTTGGATGTTTGGGATTCTTTCCCTCATGTTTATGATAAATAGGCCCTTTCGGCCTCTCTTTGTATTCATCTTGGCACGAATGAGCATAGCAGCCACATCTCTTCTCAGAGATAGCTACCACCATTCTAGCTATTGTATTTTACAGTCTGTTCTATTTCCCATATTTATTAGAATATGTGTTTACTGTATCACTGTGTTATTTGCAATATATCTCTGTATATGCTATCTTTTGTCTCGTTCCCACATAAATCCGGATCAATGAGACCCTTACTCAGGTAATAGATCAGATGTTCCTGGGAATTACTATCTTCCTGTACCAAGACCATAGAAATGGTGGTAGTGGAAGCAACAATATAGGGGATGTAGTCCTTGTGGTAGTTATGCGGTTGAAGTACAGGAGCATGGTTGATAGTGTGCTTTAAGTTGTCGAAGGATCGCTGAGCGAACTCATCCAATATGAATGGTACATCCTTCTTAAGTAACCTCATGTATCCTTGCATTTTCTTGGCGAAATTACACACAAAACGCCTTATGTAGTTTTCCTTCCCCTGCAAACTTTGTAGTTTTGGTATATCAGTGGGGGGTGGAAGAGCAACGATGGCTTCCACATTCAAGGGATCAATGAGGATCCTGTCTTTAGAAACAATGAATCCTGGGAAGCATCCAAAATCGACACAGAATATGCATTTGTGAGGGTTCATACAGATGTTATACCGCCTGCATATGAGGAATACATCCATCAGATGGTCAGTGTGGAACTCTCGATGCTTCCAATGAGCAGGAAGGTCATCGAGATATGGTTCTACAAAGTCCTTCACGTCGTGAAAGACATACTACATAGCCCATTGTAATGTGGCACCAGTGTTTTTAAGGCCAAAAGGTAGTTTACGATATGCAAACGTACCCCACAGGCAGATGAAGGAACTTTTTTGCTGATCGATTGGATGGATCTCAATCTGATTGTAGTTGGAAAATCCATCCATAAATGAGAAGATGAATATCCCGACACAGTTGTCGATGATTTGGTCGATAAATGAGGTAGGGTAGTTTTCCTTGGTACAAGCCTTATTAAGATCCCTGTAATCAACACAAACCCTAATGGTGCCCTGTTTTTTGGCAACAAGGATGACATTAGAGACCCAGTCTGTCAAGGGGACAAGGTAGATTAAGCTAGCTTTCCACAACTTCTTGATCTCAACCTTTATAGCCGCAGTATTTCTTGGGTGCACTAGACATAACTTTTGTCGGACGGGTTTATCCTCGGGATATGTTTTGATCTCATGAAAAACAATTGCAGGATCAATCCCAAGCATTTCCTCATAGATCCATGCAAATACGTCGTGGAATTGTTTGAATAAGGCCATGTACGATGTGAGCTCTTCAGGAGAGCACTTGTGGCTTATACGAATATGTTCCACAACTCCAGGTGGATCCGAGATGTTGATCAGTACGGTACGTTAGATGTTTTCCAAATTACCCTCGGTTAACGTATCACAAGTGAGGATAGGAGATTGGGGGTAAGGAATGGCATCCTACGTAATGAGGGTTTCAATGTGATTCTCCACGGAGTCTAGCGGTGGTAGGAAAGATGACCTCTGATGGAGGTCTTCCCAAGGAGGTTTATCCATACTCATGACTTCCATGATGGACTCATCCGAGTGGAATGTCCGGAGGAGAGAATCTGGTAGGTATGAAGACCGTTGTAGGGGTGGAGAATATGATGTAGATGCCACTGAAGAGTGGTCATCATATGACGATTGGATAGCCTTTGATGTAGCTTCTGCTAGTGTAAGAGGCATGACATCTCCAATTGAGTCCAATGTATCAAGTGCGGGCACGATACATTGGTCATTAGAGTTGGATGATAATGGGATCATGGAGGAGAACATGTTCACCGTAGAAACATGGGAAGGGGGATCCAGTGATGGAAAGACTCCCATAAGGGATGAGTTGTTACACCTAAAATTTTTCCATCATAAGACTCAATTCAAACATCCCTGAAGTTTCCATGACTAGGAAGTCCAACTGGATAAGTGGCTAACCCCTTTTTATAAGATCTAGTTGGGTTAGCGTAGGTTGCTACATACTAACTTGCTCCCAACTAGGTCAGGCACAGGTGGTGACCTACTAGCTTGCGTTGATGTCTCATGTCACCTTTTTTCAGCATGTGTCGTCCCTATCAGGCGCAGGTTGTCCTAATACAACTTGCGCCGATGTCAGTTAATGTGGATAAAGGGAATCTTTGAGCAATTCTCGAAGGTTTGTGACTTGGGTCTCTATCCCTAGCTTGTAGTTGAGCTGGAATTCAGTTCCCTAACCCCTTGGGAGGATCCCTTAGTCCTCTCCCACCATTTCTCAACCTATCCTATCCTCCTAGTCCTATATATATATATGCTAATGGAATAAGCTTAGGATATCACCATTCATCTCTTGGAGGCATCCATTTCTCCTTAGAGGCATTGGCTTGGCTTGTTGGAGGAAGATTGTGACGTTAGGGCTTGGTTGTAATCTTATCCCTTCTTTGTATTCCCACTTTTATACAGTAATACAAAACTCTTTCCAGAAATGCCTTGTTGTTCATTGATATTTATAGTTTACTTCCTTAACCATTTACTTAGATCAATTATTGTGTAGATGTACTATTACTGCTTGTTTGTCTCTTGCATGTTCTGATAGGTATTTCAACTACAGATTTGATGACCGTGGAGCTTGGAGAGACAAAGGAAGAAAGGATCTACAGATTTGGAAGGTAAGATGTTTACATCACTTAATCTCTAATTTGATCTAGGAAGGTATATTTGTATTCTGTCTGATTTGTTCTAGATTCACATTGAACTAGGGAGATCACGCCTTAAGTCCACTTTCGGTAGATTGTCTGGTAACAAATTTGGCAACCATACTAGGGAATACGTGCATTGTTTGCAAATTTTCAATTTGAATGTCATACTCTTTGATTTTTTTGTGAGCCATTTCATTTTACTCCTAAGCCTCTTTCTCCACTAGATCGTCTCTTTGAAGAGTCTATTGACTTACTTTGAGTCTGTATGTATGATCATCAAACCTTTTAGTTTCTCATTCTTGGAGATCTTTTCATCCTTGCATTGGTATTTCTCCCGGTGCAACTGGGAAGTATAGCCAGAGAGTCATACCCTCACGGGTGCAATCTCCTTCTCTACAACCTGCACCTTTGGCGCTTAGTTCAGATCTACATCTTGCACCATCAGCGCAAACCACATACTTATCACCTGCACTGGGCGCTCTAAGTCTGACTACAGGCTGCGTCGAGTAGTCAAGCCTAGTGCTTGGGTATTCCCCTCTCCAATTTTTTGAGTTTGGTTTGATTTGCAGACCTCTCTGTACTGCACTTTCCAGTCAAAAATATTTTGATTTTGCATTGGTAGTGTTTGGACTTGTTTGGATTGGTTTTAGGTTCCATTTTGGACAAGCTTGAGACTTGGTAGTGGTGGAAACTTTAGACTCCCCCACCTTCACGCATAGGTATCTTGTATATACTGTACATGGCATGTGTTTTGTGTGGTGTGACGCTTTTGTTTTAGTGTGTCTAGATCTTGTTTCACTACTTATACCATGTTCTGTCTGCATGTGAAGATGGAAACTTGCTATGGATTCGTAGATGGCGTCAGCTGGCATACCCGTAACCTTTCTTTGGCAGCCTGGGTACTTTACTCTCCCACTGGCGATCTTATCAGCTCAGGAGGAAGTTGTCTAGGATACACAACCAATAACGCCGCAGAGTATCAGGCAGTGATTGGAACCCTAACCGAAACTCTTTCCTTGGGTATGAACCACGTTGTCATCCATTTGGATTCACAACTGGTGGTTTCTCATATTAACCGGATTTACGCTATCTGCGATCCTACCCTACTTCGTCTCTTTTGATGAGTCCATCTTCTGGAAAGGTCCTTTGAATCTATTCAATACCTGCACATTCCACGAGACATGAATAGAGTTGCTGACTTGATGGCCAACTTCATTTTAGATTTGTACATTGCACACACATAACATATTTATAAATTATAAAAGCATACATAACATGTAAATCATCCGTTGTATAAGCAAACATGTAAACAAGATCTCATTAATCATCCATAGAACACAAAATGTATAAAGCCGCTGAAAATGTCTGTATATATATACATATCATTCGATACAAAAATGATGGTGCTGATACAAAAATCTGAAGCATACTAGCTTTCAGTAAGAGTCATCTCTAACAAAATATGAAGCTCATAAGCTTTCAATACATAAATAAACATGAACCTAATCCCTAGGCTTGTCACGATATAAAACTACGCCCTCGCCACTTTACAAAGAAGCATGCCAAAATGCAAAGACACACCGATGGTGTACTTTTGATATCCCTGGGGTAGATCATGGACACCTGGCTCTGGGATATCCAGTGTCAACCTATGGAGGTTCTCATGGACCTCCTCCATCTCCTCGATGGAATCACGCATCGCAGGACCTATGACTGGCACCTCTCCTCCCCTCGCAATGAGCGAGACTCCAACTGGTCACGATGAACCCACATCTGCACAAAACATTATTGAATCATCAGCACTACTCCAAAAAAATCGTAAATGCATAAAATGGAAAAACACAATAGTTGTTGTTCTTATCGATGTCACCCCATTTTTCTCCCTCGAGAAGCACCAAATCGGGGTCGCCTCTGAAATATGTCCCACTGTATGGATAATCCTCTATCATGAGGAGTTGTCCCTCCAGCCAAGTGAAAAATCCTGAACCGAAGCCTATGATAAGACCCCCGCCACCATGGCGGGCCATCACCTCTTCCCATCTGGTCATGTGCAGATCCCGGTCATCTCGGTCATCCAAGTCCACCTGTGGACACAGATGCGACACCCGCTCCGATAGAAATGATATCACCACCGATCCATAGCCAAACTGCTTCAGCGCCCCGTGTCGACATTTGCTCAACTAACTCTGGAGTTTGGTGAGGAGTCCCTCACACCAGTTGAATACCATAGGATACATGCACTCCTCCACGTACATCAACTACGATTTGCTCACAAGGTGAGCAAATCGACTCCCCGCTACTCTCACTATGGTGAAGAGCATGGTACGTAGAGCACGATATAGAATGTCTTTTATAGGGATCTTCCCACCATTAGCCACAGTACCAAGGGTACACCACTGGTCAATCATATCATCCACTGTCTAATCACCTCCTCGTGATCCAGTAAGAGATACAGGCTCCCCCCACCAGGATGACCCTGCCGGGAAGTAGATGTCCTCGACATCTATGCTCAGTGTATGCACTCCTATCACAAAATGTTGTTGCACCGGATCCAACATTGGATCATGTGCGTCAGCAGCGGAACTTGGGCCCTCATGCATTGAACTCTGAAGTATTTGAGCAACCCACAATACCTCAATGCAACAATGCATCGAGGATCATTCTCAGCTTGAACATCATCAACTTCGTGCTCTTGTTCTCGCCACTCAAGAACCATTTTTGTCACCATGAACTTGAAAAAAAGGGAATTTAAACATTGTTAGAACCCTTTCCAACCATCAAAAGAATTTCTTTTGGGTTGGGCGTTGAGTTGTAATTGGGGGTTTGCGCCGGCGTAGGACGTCATTGCTGATAGGGCGCTGCCAACGCAAATTACCCTTACGGGTTTTGCGCTGGCTATTGCCTAGCGCAGGTCCCGTAAGGAGGGATTGCGCCGGCCTGCAAGGGCATATTCCCCCACCAAATCAACTCAAAACCCACTGAAATGCACAAAAAACATAAAAGTGATCCACTAGAAAGTTAAATAGAAAAGGTTAGGCCTACCTGTCTCTGACGGCACGCGAAACAGTCAATTGTAGCTCCCAGAATCAGCAAGTGAAAAATGGCTCCAAATGGCTCTTCACAATTCTCCAACTTCGTAAAAAACAATTGTAATTCCTTTTCACTATTTTGACCATTTTATAACTAAAAAGGGAATATTCCTTTTTTAATTTGATGCTTTAGTGGGTTATTTACTATAGTTTAAGTTATTTTCTGCATTTAAACACTGGGTTAATTGTTTTGACCTGGTCTTTGAGCTTGCAGGTGAAGTTAGGTGCCTAATTAATGTTGTTTTTCGTCGTGGTGATCATCTCACAAGTATTATCAGGTATGAAAAACTCATCGAGTGTTTTTATGTCATTATTTCGATCATTAAATTCAATTACTAATGACACCGAGATTACTCTTTGTTCTTTCTCGTACTTGTAAAACGATGAGAACAAGTCACTGAGTTATATTTTATCACTTTTTCGGGATCGTTAAAGTCCTACGAAAAAGGAACCCCTCGGAGTCTTTCTTTAAGCTCTTTTAAGGCTCTCTAAATACAAAAAGATCGCCAAGAGAACTTGATGCATTCATGCTTGTAAAAGTATTTGAATGATTGTCTTCCTGGTGATAGTTTACCCCTTTCAGACTAGGGAGTACTACTTACGAAAAAGGAATAATCCAGCCAATTGTGACTGGAAGAGTCCTCTCTTGCGTTGTTTACCCTTTTCCAGGCGAAGAGGCTAACCTTACGAAAAAGGACCTTTGGAGTCTTCTTTAGTTCTTTTCAGACTCTCTAAATATGAAATGACGTTGAGTTTACCTTCTATGGACTCGTTAAAATTCAACATTGAAGGGCCCGCCATGGGACGAACCCCTCCTTTCCTAGGTTTGAAAAACATTTGGGATTGGAATCATCTATGAGATGAGCTATATCGAGCATCTGGTTACCCTCCTCAAGCTTGTTAAAAGACACATGAGGCACTCATCCATCATGATGGGGAAAAAGGAATTTTTTTTTTGTTAAACTTTAACCTGTGGTAGTACTTAGTCGTTCTTGAACATGGCACTCATTTGCATTTTCATGCAGTACTTGGGTTATTTGTTTTCCCTCGAGTCTTCCTAATTTCATGAGTCTTGTTACTCCTTTGGGTCATCCAAAGAATACTTCAACCATCAATTGCATTAGGACTTGGCGTAGTTCTTGTCATGTTAGATACTGCCAAGTCATGCCATGCCTATGTTCAAGATAAATTCACTGCTCTTCATTTGCAGTTAGTACACCCTCTATCATATCGGTTTACTCTGATTCAATCTTGCATGTTACTGTATCATTCGATCTACTCTAAACATTTTTTATCAAGTTTCGTGTCGATGATGGCGGATTCATCATGGCCCTCCTTCGATGGATTCATCCTTGTCGACTTCAACACATCATCCGAGGATTGAATCTAGAAACCAATCGAGTACCTTGGGCCTGGATGCCTCAATGGCAAGTTACCTCGCTTTCACCATGAGTTTACATCAGTGAATATTGATTGAAATATTTCATCAAGCGTTCGACTTCAACTAATTTATTCATGCTTGGTGATATGTACTATGATACCTTGGCGATCATCGACATTAATGGTGATTTCCCTCGCGCTTGTTAACGGTATACATTAATGACCGGTAATCAAGTGGTTTCTACCATGTTCGACTTCAAAACATTGTAATCACATGGATAGATTTGTATCATTGCGGGTTCGAATTGAAGACCCTAGGGACGTTATCTTCTACCTAGGTTACGGTGGTGATTGTTTGAGTTATATTACACGGATCCACTTTGTATTGGTCGTGGCTGTTTTATCATCTCATCTTGGATCTACGATTGTGTCTAGTAGCCATGATTGTGTTCAGTCGGTCTTTACTACCATGGATCTATATTGTATTGGTCGACAGACATGTTGTGATTCATACAAGACTGTGTTCTCAAAGTCAGTTTGTACTACAGCAGCATCTTCCATCCGACAATTCCTTGCCATCCTTATATCAAATCATTTCACCTATTTAGTTTCACCAGCCTCATGATTTGGGGGGCATTCTGTTACACCTAAAATCTTGCCATCATAAGACTCAGTGCAAATATCCCTGAAATTTCCATGACTAGGAAGTCCAACTAGATAGGTGGCTGACCTCTTTTTATAAGATCTAGTTGGGTCGACGTAGGTTGCTCCATACTAACTTGTGCCCAACTAGGTCAGGAATAGGTGGTAACCTACTAGCTTGCACCGATGGCTCATGTCACCTTTGTTCAGCATGCACCATCCCTATCGGGCGCAGGCTGTCCTAATACAACTTGTGCCGATGTCAGTTAATGTGGATAAAGGGCATCTTCGAGCGATTTCTCAAAGGTTTGTGACTTGGATCTCTATCCCTAGCTTGTAGTTGAGCTGGAATTTGGTTCCCTAACCCCTTGGGAGGATTTCTTAGTCCTCTCCCACCATTTCTCAACCTATCATATCCTCTTAGTCCTATATATATGAAGCTCCTCTCCATTCCAAAGGGAGGAAGGCTATAGCATCCATATGCTGGTGGAATAAGCTTAGGAGATCACCATTCATCTCTTAGAGGCATCCATTTCTCCTTAGAGGCATTGGCTTGTCTTGTTGGAGGAATATTGCGATGTTAGGGCTTGGTTGTAATCTTATCCCTTCTTTGTATTCCCACTTTTATACAGTAATACAAAACTCTTTCCATAAATGTCTTGTTGTTCATTGATATTTATAATTTACTTCCTTAACCGTTTACTTAGATCAATTAATGTGTAGATGTACTATTATTGCTTGTTTGTCTCTTGCATTTTCTGATAGGTCTTGCAGCTACATATCTGACGACCGTGGAGCTTGGAGAGACAAAGGAAGAAAGAATCTACATATATGAAAGTTAAGATGTTTACATCACTTAATCTCTAATTTGATCTAGGAAGGTATATTTGTATCCTGTCTGATTTGTTCTAGATTCGCATTGAACTAGGGAGATCACGCCTTAAGTCCGCTTTCGGTAGATTGTCCGATAGCATGAGTCCTTAAGGAGTCCAACCCCCACACTCTCATATATCTGGGACGAATGACCTAAGAGGGGTACATTGTCACCAGGATAAGTAGTGGTTTAAGGTGTACAAAAATCTAGTTGGTCGATAGTAATAATTTTCCCTTGGTGAGGAAATTGTACGATGCGAAATACCGATGAAACAACCATAGTCATGGCATAAAACCAATTATGACCGAGGAGTAGGTTATAATCCAATGGGGCGGAGACGACTTCCACATTGATAAAAATGGTCTTTCCCCCCAGCTCAATAGCCAAAGCTTGTAAAATCCCGTGTGGTTGGAATCCATGACCGTCAAATGCTTTCAACGTGGTAGGGGAATGGTTCAACTCGGGAGAGCCGATGGCTCTCCAACAGGACAATGACATGGCCGAGATAGATGCTCCTTCATTCAGCACAGTACGATGGATTGTCTTCCCCACAACTTTTGTGGCATTTTGAAATGATAACTGAATTGAATGCCTCGGTTTAAAGTACTCAATCCAAAACATGATGGTGTTCGAGGAATCAGGGTCTATAGCGTCGATAGCAGCGAGGAGAGTCTTGCGTTGATTGGGACATTTTTGCAAGAATTCCAATGTCGACATAGCACAAGGGGATGATGTTAGGTCCTCTACGATGTTGTAATTATGAGCAGACCGAGCATTAGGATTGAAAATAGCTTTTCTAATCGTGCTCTTGGGCGGACGTAGCACTAAATCAAAAGAAGGTTTCTCAATAGTGAGAGAACCTTGCGGCATGGGAATATCCAGTGTAGAGATGGACTATTTTTCAGGATTACTTCCAGTAGGTTCCTTCGATGGGACCAAGTCATAAGAACGTGATCATGTGTTCAAGTTGACTATTTCACTACACATCATGAGAAGATGAGTAGTAGAGAATGTCTCTCCGTGAGGAGAAGAGACTTGTTGCGCAACCATGTGTTAATGTTGTGTGGGGAAGGGATCGGTTAAAACTGCGGGTGTTGGGTTCCCTTTCAGGAACTTTTGGACCTCGTCCTGATGTGGGAACTCTTTGGTAAAGTGGTCGTCACCGCACAGTAGACATGGGACATGGAAACTTAGACTTCCACTTGGTTTTGGTGGTATTATGATTGTTCTGTTTTGGTTCTTGCTGATTAGAAGGTTTTTTGTTTTTCCCTTTGTTCTTATTTTTCCCCCGTATTTCTAAGGTGAAGCAGACTGGACTGAATTCACTTCTTCGGTGGCATCAGGGCTAGGTGATATATTGTTGTTGTTCCTAGACCATGATGGGGATGAAGTGGAACCATCATGTGTACTGGGTTGAGAAGCAGTCTGGTTTTGAACGGAACCTATGATGTCGTCGGCATGAGGTAACTTGGGTGGTTTTGCTGGGTTGTAGGTAGGGCGGAGTGCATTAGGATCAATATCATATAGCATTCTAGATTGGGCATAGACTAAGTATAAGTACTAGGAACATGTTATAACTTTCTCTTCGGTGGCGACCCCACCCATAATGACATCTCTGGCCACGACGGGGAGGAGTGACTTGGTAAGCCAATTTGCAAGGAGTTGGTCCATGTTGTGGCCAGAACAGATCCCATGCTTCAGCTGAGCACGGGAGCCCCAATTTTAAAATAAACATAAAGGTATTTGGGTAAGTGTTCCCTTTAACATGAGGTTTTGGTCTTTGTCTCTATGATCTTGTTCCTGTACCTTTGGTTGCCTTGATTGTCATTTTTGTTTTCTTTCTCTCAGAAATTTCTAAGTGTTTTTGGTTTGTAGGAAGCCTTAAATTTTAAGCATTTTGTCATTTACTTTTTCCAACCCGAAACCCGACAATATGACAATCCACAACCCAAAACCCGACAAGTGCGGGTTGCGGGAATCCATTTTAGGTCGTGTGATTTTGGTCAACCCGTAACCCGAAAGGTACGGGTTGCGGAAATCCTTTGCTAATATTTTTTGGGAATTTTTCATCTTGAAACCCAAAATCCGAAACCCGCATTCAAGGCTTTCGGATTTCAGGAATTTGTTTTACCTTTTAGTTGCGTTGTGTGTTCTCGAAACCTGCAACCCGAAATTTCGGGTTGCGGGATGCGGGAAAATATTTTCATTTTTTAACGATTGTTTCCGTTACCGAAACCCGCAACCTACAAGTTTCGGGTTGCGGCTTTTGGGAATCATGAATAAACTTGTAAATAAGTACCTATGACCTGAACTCGCATCCTACATCGGCTAATCTTAGCCGTCCATTCCTTTTAATCGCACGGTCAAGATTTAATCTAGAAAATCGATAAATAAGGGATTTTTCTATTTTCTTTTTACCATTTTTACTACTGGAAATTACTCTGTTGCATCGATTTTTACTACAAATTTCATACCAGGGGTCGTTTTTACAAGTTTTCAGTTATTCCCAGGTTGGTTTGCTGTCACTATTGCATTTGCAGTTGATAATTCCGTTGTTTTGGATTTAATTTGATTTTTATTACTTTTATTTATTAGAATTTCCAAGCTCCGCCACCATGTCGAAAAAAACTCAGTCTAAGACAACTCACAGAGATTCCCTGACCAAAGACCCCAATTTTGGTATTTTCTTAGATACTAGTGAAAGAGTCACAGAGACCTATCAGATGGATTGGTCCAAAATATAAGCCATATTTGACAATGATGACCTTTCCCATATTGAAAATGATTGACCCGCGTATGAGAAGATTAGGGCTTCTTAGGTTCACGCTATTGTTGCTCGCCCTGCCATTTTACCTTACATTGATGCCATCAAATGGATAATTGAGAAAGAAAACCCCAAAGACCCATCATTTAACGATAGAGTAGGGGCTCAATTGACTCATTTCCGCCCTGAGGTCTTTATTTGAGCATTTTCTCTCAAGCCGCATGTGCAAGCCCTCACCCCCGAGTTCATACAATCCTCAAAAACTCAGTATAATTTCGATGAGATGCTGAAATCATGGATGATCAAGCCTAACGCCTTTGTGCCTAAATCTGACAACGTGTATCCCATTGCCTGGTTCAAGGAACCCTATTCCTTGCTAGAAGCCATGCATTGTAGGCTCTTTGGCCTTCCTAACTATTCTGTATTCAAAGCTGAATGGGCCCCCATAGCACACCATGTGTTAACTACTAGTGAGTCTTTCCCATGCGCTTTTATCACGTCATCAGAGTTGAAGAACGCCATCCAAGAGTATCAACAGGAACCTTCCCTGAAGAAACCACATTTCTACCTCTCGGCATATGTGATTGATGTCTTCTGCTCAGAGTTCCAGTACCCAAACTTAGGTTGGAATTGGACCCCCTCAGACATGCAGTTCATATCTATCACTCAGTATTAAGGGAGGGGAATTTTGTCCCTCTACTTTATGATATCTGTGATCACTTCATGGGCACTGTTTACTTCAAGAGTTTCAGGAAAGAAGCACCTACATTTTCAGCTGATGCCAAGGCTTTCATCAATACCATTGGTGATTGGTATGTTTGTGAATATTTCTCATACATCAGAATTTGGGGAAGTGACACAGTGCACCTTCTACCCAGGATAATA
Organism: Larix kaempferi; assembly: GCA_027924585.1. Classification (NCBI taxonomy): domain Eukaryota; kingdom Viridiplantae; phylum Streptophyta; class Pinopsida; order Pinales; family Pinaceae; genus Larix; species Larix kaempferi. Next base: position 79,457,936 of record BSBM01000001.1, read on the forward strand.
CCTGACAGGTTGTTTATACAAGAAGTTTATTTTCAGACTGTAATAGATGGTATGTACAAGAAGCTTACAGGTCCTAGGAAGAAAGGATGGCCTAAGTTTGCTTTGAACCTTGGGCTACTGGTTATCCCAACCTCAAATTGGGCTGCAGTGCTCGGTGATCAGATAGTTGCTCTAAAGTTGGGTCTTTCCCACAAAAGGAAGCATGATCTCAAGAAATTTCTTGATGCACACTTCAAGCAAACCCATGTTAAGATGGACTATGTCCATGAGGTAATTCTAGATGAATCTATTTACCAAGGATTCAACACCTTTTCTGAAGTACTTGCTAGGGCCAAGAATGCAGAAGAGCAGCATAACATTTTGCAATATCAGAAAGACCTTAAAGCTAGGATCCTAAGCTACAGAACTATGCAATTAAATCTAATGGAGCATGTAAGAAGAGAAAGAGAAGATATGGAGGCTTAGAAAGCTAAAGCTCCTCTGACACTCACCTGTCTAGATGGAGATAAAGGTAAGGCTCCCATGGAGCATCCTCCTCGGATAAAGACAGCTGAACAGGTCAAGGTTTTGCTGCAGACAGTTCATGAGTTCAAATAGGGGTTAGCACAAATCAGCCCAGTATTGGATACTTAGGCAATTGAACCTCCTAAGCTCACTGTGGATATCCAAGTGTCTACTGCTGTTGCATAGGAAGAAAATGGTCTAATGATACTCAAGGCTATCCTAGCTAAGAGACAAAAGATCCTTGCCCCTGCAATACCTTTTCCCCCTGAGGACATTATTGATTGTGACCTTGAGGTGAAACCTCATCCTCCGGTACTAGTAATAGAACAGGTGACTGAAGATTCACAGACATATGTTGATTTGTTGAACACCATTGAGATGGACCACTCTTTTCCTTATCAACAGGAGTTAGAGGTTACATCAGCTCTTGATATCACAACTAGAGCACTTTTGCTGCCAGCTATTCGAGAACTCTTTTCCTTGTCTTCAGGAATGACACCTCCATTTTCTTTATCACAGTTATTTCATACTCTCACCACTACCACTGTTCCATTCCCAAACAACCCAGTCTCTTTCGCTATTCCATCATCTATCATTGCAGAGGTTCAGTCTTTGACTGCCCCTCTACAATCACCCACATCAACTTCATTATCCTTCACCACTGATGAATCATCCCTACTTTCCTCTTCATCATCACCTGCCCATGTTCATAATCAAGTTTCACTCTCTGAAGCCTTTGTCTCAGTTCCTTTTCCAACTCAGGTTTTATCAGTCACCCAAGCCATCTCTACACCTTTGACTACCCCTCAAGTCACTATGGCTATACCTAGTCTCGATGTCACTCAAACACCCTCATTGATCTTGTAGCTAGGGTTTCCACCCTAGCTTGTGCAAATGAGCACCTACTAAGGAGAAGGGACTCCTTAGTAGCATTTCAATAAACAATAAATTAAAATGCTAAAACAATATAAATTCTAAACTAGCATGAGCACTAAGAAACATAACAAAACATGTAATATGAATGGTTTTTTGTATTAAAGATTATACCTTCAATGGTGAAGATTGGTGAAGTTCTTGCAATGGTCCAAGAGGGTTGCTCCAAACTCCAACTTTGCTCCTTCTCTTTCTCCAAATGGTGGGAATGGGCCAAAATGGGCACTCAATGGTGAAAGTAGCTCAAGGGTGAGCTAGGGTTTCAAGAGTGATTTTAGCAGAGTAAGGGTGTACTTGATTTTGGATATGAAATGAGGGTCTCCATCACCTACTTATAGGTTTTTGGTGGTGGAGTGCTGGCCCATGGTTTTGGGAACCATATGGTTTACGTCAGCTGTATAGGGTTTTTTCCTCTTTTTCCTCATGTTTTAATATTTTTTATTCCCTTTTTAGAGGGTTTTTGCTATTTTGGAGGAATTTTGGATAATTTGGGGGGAAAAAAAGGGGTTTTTTAGCCTTTTGGAGGCTTTTTTGATGGTTTTGTGGCATAAATGAGGCTTTTTCGGCCTTTTGGAGGCTTTTTAGTGGGATTTTAAGGTTTTTAAGGAAAATATGGTAGGAAATATGGACAAATGAGTCATGTAATGGGGTAGATGAGGTAGTGAGCACTTTTTGGGTGTTAACAGATTGCCCCCTGATGTGTGAGGGCAGGAGCTCATCGTATGGCCGATAGACATCATAAGTCTGATATGGTTTTCCTGGGGTGTGGAGAAGAGAAGAAACAAACTGGAGCCCAGAACAATGGTCCCGAACAAACTGCAAAAACTAAAAGTACATAACCTCAATAATGGATGAGGAATAAGCTGATCATATGGACGAGGCGGGCATTCCCATGCTCGTATCAAGATATAGAACAATAATAACAATGGGGTCCAAAATATGGGGACCTGACATATACATGGCCTCAAATAATGAATGAGGAAGAATCTCTATATATGGACGAGGTGGGCATAGCCATGCTCGTATCAAGATATAAAAAATAATTGTGAGGCCCGAAAAGGGGGACCTGTAGGATACACGGAGAACCACTGTGTACATCATAAGGGTCCAGAGGGGACACAAATATGGGACATACTGCTGGGTTGACCATGTGTGAGCTGAAGAACTGGTGCACTGGAATAACAATAGTGCTGCTGAGTGGGGTACCAGAGGAACTGATGAGCTGCTGGATCATAGTGACGGGGAGCCATACCCTCAATGGTACACTGAACTGGGTACTCAAGGAAGCATATAACTGGATGGATTCCAAATACAATCACCAACGCAACTCGGACATCCACGGAAACATATAACTGGGCGTTCCGAAGTGACTCACCAATGTGCTAGAGTCGGGGGAAATCTGGGGTCTTCGACCAATAACTGAAGGGATAAAAACCCTACGCGATTTTCAACGATGCGATCAAGGTGTTGAAGTCGAGCATGTGAGAAACAACCACTCGGAGAGGCAATGATGACTCCTCTCAAAATGGTCCATAGGCACTCACCAAAGATGGTGATGGGTCCAAGGTGCAGGGACCTCTGGGTCTATCCTCTAGAATAGAGGGGCTGTCGTTGACAGAGGGATACCTACAACTAGCAAGGCAATGATGTTTCCTTGATAGGAGCACGAGGTGGAGAACCGAAGTGTGAGAGTACTGATGGTAGGACTATCAAACTGTGGGGGGATAACTGGGCAAGTAGAGTGGGGGGACTCAAACTTCCTTTGTTTAGAGTATGATGGCGGTGATGATCGGGCAGCATATGAAACTGACTGGTGGGAAAGGGATCATAGCTGTAATGGATCAAGGATAGTGACTGGGATGAGGGAGACTCAAGCTGGGGTAAAATGGCAGGAGACTGCAGAATACTCTGAACAAAGGCGACCTGATTGGGGGTGTTGCCGAGATGATCGATCATAGTGCCAAGAGGCACGGGGGGACTTCTTCATGGGTTAAGGAACTAGAAGAAGTATGTGTAAAATGGTACTGTAGTGTGGATTTATACGAGCCCAGGACAATTCATGCTCGTGATTTCTTTCAATTTTAAGGAGTCTGAAAGCGATAAGAAGACTCTGAAATAATGGAATGGTACTGTCATGTGGATTTGTATGAGCCCAGGACGGTGCATGCTCATGGTTGCTTTCAATTTTAGAGAGTCTGAAAGCAAATAAGAAGACTCCAGGGGGTTGCTTTTCCGTGTGTTAGTCTCCAAGGCCCAAAGAAGCATAAAAGGATGCAATGAAGAACTCTTCTAGCCGGTGTGACTAGAGTATTCCTTTTTCGTAAGTAGTCTACCAGGTCCGGAAAAGGGTTAAACTTATACCAAATAGACGCCCTTTCAGGTACTTTAACGAGCATGAAAGGAAGCAAGATTGCTTGGCGATCTTTTCATTTTTTTAGGAGTCAGAAAAGAGCTTAACAGAAACTCCCTAAGTGCCTTTTTCGTAAACGACTTGTCTGGCCCGAAAAAGGGATAAAATTATACCGAACAAAAGGAATGGTCAAGCAAGGAGGAAGTGCTCAATCAAGGAACATTGATGATGACCAAGAACGAGGGTAGGGGCGAACACTGGTGGGCCTCCTTGCACGATGAATGAATGGTGGAAAAATAATGAAATAATTGTAGTATGACAGGAGTGAATGGCTCATGTAAAAATGTGGAACAATCCGATGGCGGCCGATGTGGCACGCAAATCGAGGCAACAAGGTGTTGGGACACAATGTTGAAACTCTACCACGTGGGAGTGAGAAATGATCTCAAGCATCATCACGAGCTTGGAAAAATGAATCCGACGATAGGAAAAGTGTCAAAAACGGATAACGACCGATGTGGCACGCAAACCGAGGTGACGAGTGGTGTCTGTAAAATGCTCAAAAAATAAAGTGAAACAACTAAGGGAACAAGTTGACCATCATGACGGTCGCGTCGTGCTGATTTCAGTGGTGGAAACGGTTCGAAAAATGGACTCCGTATGGGTTCAGAATGGCCAAAACAAGAAAAAATAAACGAACTATAAATAGTGAGTGGGTCCAACATGACAAGTGTCATTTGGACTTGGTGACTTTGACTAGTGATCAGAGTGGACGAGAGCTGAGGTGGCGTTTCTAGATGATCCGGCTGGCTGTTTTCAGATCCGGGAGTTATAGGTATTCCATCAAACTCATACCTGCATTTTCATTGGGTTTGCGGGGGGGGGGTAGTGGGTCCCAGGGGTGTATTTGTACGGTCCACGTGGGGTGGACCGCGGGTTTGTTGGGTGGAAACGCAGTCAGGGACCATGGGTTCCAGGGCTGATCATGCGGACGAGGACCGCGAGGTTCAGGTTGGAACACGCGGTCTGGTACCACGTGTTTCGAGGCTGGGCACGTGGTTTAAGACCGCGAGATTGGCTCCTACAGGCACGGTTTCGGACCGCGATTGTAGCCCTAACAGCCGCGGTCAGAAACCGCGTCTAGGGGCCCTAAAGCCACGATTGGGAGCAAGATTTTAGGGTTTCTCGGGTGGGGGGCAGGTTTACTTATTTGACATGAGTCTGATGAGTTTTCCTTGCGTGATTGACAGGATGCCGCTGGTGCTGTGGAGAGAGCTGGAGGTCCCGGATGAGATAGTGACTGTCATATGGGAGGATCGACATGTGCGATCAGTGTTGGGATTGTACGGACTGCTGAAGTTCGCGCAGGTACCTATGATGCGGTCAATAGCATTGCTGCTGAATCGGCTGGTTAGTTTCTGGGAGCCGGATATTCAGGCATTCAGGGTGTAGGGTGAGAGGGTGGACCTCACCCTGGAAGATGTATACTTCCTGACGGGGTTGCTTTGTCTGGGTAGGGTGGCGGATACGCAGCCGTGAGTATTCGCGGATGTAGATATGGAGGATATGCTAGAGCGGTACTGTGTTCTAGATGTGAGGGTGCATAGGAATGCACTCCGGGTGGTGGACCTACAGGATCCATCAGTACAGGCCATTGCGACATGCGTGGTTCGGGTGTTGGGAACCCAGTCACCTGAGAAGGTGTGCGGGGGCCAGATGCAGCTAGTGGAGCGTGTACTGGATGGTGTCTACTATGTGTGGGGCTAGATGTTCCTCACTTGTGTGCAATGGTAGCTAACATCGGTGAAGGAATCTGGCAAGGGATTCTGTTACGAATCTTTTCTATGTGCGTTCTTCATGGAGCGAGTGCCTACACTACGGCCGTGGGTACTGATCAGAGTAGGAGGTTTGAGGGAGCCGCGGATGGTGCGGTGAGGAGAGATGATGCGTCGCCGAGGTGGCGGTGAGGTAGGTAGATACTTTACTCAAGAGTTGTACCTGCAGTGGCTACAGATACCATTAACACTGGATGACTATCCATATAGAGATATGGACTACACCGGGGATCTAGAGGCACCACGGGCACCAGGACAGGCATGGGGACCAGATGGTACGTATGGTTTTGCTTGCATGTTATGGATGTCAAGTTTTACGTATGATAGTTTTTTGATATACTGTTACTGATGGATGGGTGATCTGCAGATGTTGGCCCGAGACCACCGCCAGGGCATGTAGCGCACAGGGGGCATGTGGTGGTACTAGCCTTACCAGGCGGAGGGGAGGTGCATTGGCAGGACGCAGAGGGGACTCTGGAGTCTGTACGGATGCTATTAGATCGGTTGTTGGTGAGAGTGACTGATGACGGGTGGCGGGACGTGGATCCGGAGGTGATCTAGGACTGTCTGAGGGTGCCTCGGGAGTTCCAGTCGATTACGATCCGGGTGGCCATCTTAGCGGACAAGGGACGGGCACATGATCCCGTAGGGGATGAGGAGTTGCCAGAGGAGGAGCGAGGGGAGGACTCGGAGGCAGCTGATGCAGGGTATGACTCTCATTAGGGAGTGCAGGGGACTCCCCCCGATTCTGTAGCTACGGCATGTATTCTATGAGGCTTTAGGGATGTATAGATATTTTTTGTATAGCTGAGTACAGGGATACTCAGGACATGTATAGCAGATTGACATTCATTTTTGATATATATATATATGCACATGGATGCACCTTTTTTACGATGATGATTTAGTGTACGCACGTGGATGCGCTTATGGTTTGTTATATGTTTGTACTGCACGTGGATGCCCTTGTATATGAATGTGTTTTTATTTTTATGGCATATGGATGCAAATTTTTATGTGAGGATAGGCACGTGGATGCCCCTTGCAATCTTTTTGGGTTTTTTCTATATGTGCGATGAGATGTTATGGGATGATGATGCATGATGGAGGTTTTACATGGTGTGATTGATGTGCCAATCTAGGATGTTGTTAGCCATTTGATCTGCGACACTATTTTGAGCTCTTGGGACATGGGTGAATGTTATGGATTCAAACTGTCAGCTGAGTTGTTTTGTGCGCAGGAATTTTCTAAAGAGGCAGGGATCACGCACCTGGTAGCAGTTGTTGAGCTGGGAGACAAGTAACTGGGAGTCAAGGAACACATGAAGGTGATATATGGCCATATAGAGGGCAGCAGTCGGGAGATCAGTCACAGCATCATACTCCGCCTGGTTATTGGTAGCAGCGCCTATACATATTCCGTCAAGGTGAATCAATTCATGTGAAGGGGAATATAAGACCCATGCTGCAAAAGCCAAGCTTGGAGACCAGCGGCTTGTTCCATCGGCGAAGCCAATGTAATGAGGTGGAAGATGGTCCATCTGTGGTCATGCAAAAATGATAAATGTGAGATTGTGATAAAAAAGGTGAAAAACAAAAAGAGAGCAAACTGTACAATATGGACCGATGGGGCCGCATATTTATTTAGGGATAAAAGCATTTAAGATACAACCCATTATAGGGGTTGCGCAAGGGATGACCTTCGGATTCAGTTAAAATGTAGGCCCCATTTCCAAGGCAGGTCTGCATGATGTAAGGTCCTTGCCACATGGATTCAAACTTTCCTTTACCAGTCTTGTCGTGGGCTTGGTCATAGGAGAGGACGAGGTCCCCTTCATGGAAAGTTCGAGGGTGTACATGTTTGTCATAACCAGCTTTGGAGCGGTTCTTGGCAGCTTCAATGGTCTGGAGAGTGGCACGACGATCTTCATCAGCTTGTTCTAGAGATAGCAAACATTGCTCGAGTGGGGAGGTATCGGGGAGAAGCTCGACGACGATATGTAAGGCAAGTATCTGACACTCGATGGGGAGGACAGACTATACACCGTGAACTAAATGAAACGGGGTAAAACCAGTGGCGGTCTTGGTGGATGTACGGTAAGCCCATAAGGCAGGGAACAACATGTGGTGCCAACTGGACTTATGTCGGTCAACAGTGCGTTGGAGGATGGTTTTAATATTTTGTTAATGGCCTCTACTTGGCCGTTCCCTTGGGGGTAGTAAGCAGAGGAATACTGATGTTCTAACTTCAGTAGGGTGGATAGCTCACGCCAACTACAATCTTCGAAGTGTGAACCATGGTCTGAGACCAATTGTTTGGGAACCCCGAATAGAGTGATAACATGGTTAAAGAAGAAACGGGCCGCGGTGTTAGCTGTATAATTGAAGGTGGGCATGGCTTTTGCCCATTTGGTGAAGTAATCAACGACGACAATGATGTATTTATGGCCGTTGGTAGATGGGGGTTTACATTCCATGAAGTCGATGGCCCACTTACAAAGGGACCAACGGTGACGACTGGGTGTAATGGAGCAGGTGGTGTCCGGGCCTTGGGGGCAAAAAATTGGAAATTATGGCAATGCTTGACCGTAGTGATGCAGTCAGTGAAAAGTGTGGGCCAAAAGTATCCGGGACGGATGACCTTTTGGGAGGTGGCCATCCCAGAGAAATGGCCGCCGCAGGCACCACTATGACAGTCATTGAGGACATGTTCAGCTTCCTCGTGTGTAAGGCAACGACAAAGAATCATGTCGACCCCCCGCCGGTAAAGGACATCACCTAAGAGGAGATAGCGAGAGGCTTGGTGACAGATACGACGGCGTCCATTACGGGTGACTTTGGGTCTGAACTTCTGCGTGCGAAGGTATAACAAAATATCACTGTACCATGGGTCATCAGACGAGATGGTGAACAAGTGGTTGTGGGGGAACTCATCGGAGATTTGGGGGGACGGCAGAAGGGAGGGGAGATTGGTGATGAGCTGGGAAAGTGCGAGGGCTTTGGTGCTCTTAGGGGTTCTGAAAGTGAGGTCATATTCCTGGAGGATAATGACCCATTTAGCAACATGACCTTGCAGTAGCTGCCAGTTTAAGAGATAGACCATGGGGTTGGAGTTGGCGACAACTGTGGTATGACTAAGTAAAATGTAGTGTCGCAATTTCTGGATGGAAAAGACCATAGCTAGGGCTAGTCTCTCCTCATATGGGTAACGTAGGGGTGGGCTAGACAAGGTCTGGCTGATGTAATAAATGACATGCTCTTGGTGAGAGGCATCTTCTTGAACCAAGACTCCGGACACGGCATGCTCGGATGCCAAGACGTAAAGGATGAAGTCCTGAGAGAAATCCGGAGGGGAGATCAAAGGGGCTTGTGTGAGAGCTTTCTTGAGGGCTTCGAATGCAGCTTCTGCTTACTCATCCCAGACAAAGGGTATGTGGGTACGGAGCAGGCACAAGAAACCATGAATGGTAGTAGCGTAATGAGGAACGAAGCGATGAAGGAAATTGGATCACCCCTGCAGACTTTGGAGCTGCCGGAGCGTGCGAGGAGAGGGAAGGTCTAAGATGGCTTGTACTTTTAGGGGATCAACAGTAATTCCTTTCCTGGAAACAATGAAACCCAACAATTGTCCTGCCGTAACGCAAAAGACACACTTGTGTGGGTTCAAGCAGATTTGATATTTGCGACAACGCAGAAAAACTTGCCGAAGGTCGTTAAGGTGAGCTGATCGTTTTCGGGAATGAGCTGTAAGGTCGTCAAGGTATACTAGCAGGATATGGACCAAATCGTGAAAGCAATAGGTCATGGCCTGCTAGAAGGTGGCACCAGCATTTTTGACGCCATAAGGCATGACGCGATAGGCAATGGTTCCCCATGGGGTAGTAAAGGCAGTCTTGTACTGATCTTCCTTTTGGATCTGAATCTGATTGTATCCGGAAAAACCGTCCATGAAAGATAGGACTTCATGCCTCGCACACGCATCGATGAGTTGGTCAACAAATGGCTTGGGGAAGTTGTCTTTGGGACAAGCGCAGTTTAAATCTCGGAAGTCAGTACATACTCTAATGGTGCCTTGTTTTTTGTTAACGGGAACGGGGTTTGAAACCCAGGTAGTATAAGCAATAGGATAAATGAATCGTGCCTTGCGAAGTTTCTCAATCTCTGCTTTAACAGCTGGGAGGTTTGAGGGATGAATGGGGCACTGTTTCTGGCGAACAGGGGGTACATCTGGCCATGTGTCAATGTGGTGCTCTATAATTGCGGGGTCGAGACCAGGCATTTCGGTATAGGACCAGGAAAAGACATCATGGAACTCTTGGAAGAGTTTTTTGTACTCCTCAATCTCATGCTCACTGCAGGAGGATCCTAATGTCATGATTTCAAGAGCACCAGGTGGGTCAGAAATATCGATGTGGATGACAGGTGAGATGTTGGCCATGTTACCCTCCTCGAAGGAATTAGGAGCGGGAATAGGATCCTTAAACTAGTCGACCTTGGTGGGAAGGAAATCTTTGGATTCAACCGCAAATTGGGTAGCTGTGCTAGAGGAGGATTCTTCTGGGAGGAAATAGGAACGATGGTGCATGTCATCCCAGGGATAATCCGGGGCAGTGAGAGCCTCGGGAATCTCCTCATCAGTATGAAAATTTTGAGTTGTCAAATCGGTTGACGAGGGAGTAGTGGTTGAAGAGATCATATAAATGGTGTTAATCTCTCCGGAAGGGGATGAGACCGGGGGGTGGATCTCCTCAATTGTGGGGGGTGTCATCTCAAGGTACAAATTAGTCATCTCGTAGAGAGCTTCTCTGTAATCTAGGAGATCAGGACAATGATGTGAGTAATGGCCGTAAACACCGCATATTGCACAAGGGTGGTTGGTACACAGTGATTTATCACGAGGCTTGGGGGTTGGGTCGAGTTCAACAACGAGGATGTTGGGGTCGTCATCAAGCATTTGCATGTGTTCCTGTAATGCCGGTAACTCTGGACATTGATGAGTTGGATGGCCTAACTCATCACACAACGAACATTTAGGAGGAGCACGAAACACGGGAGGGGGTTTAACTGCCTTGGGAGGGGGTACGGCAGTGTATGGTTGTGGGTCTCTGCCCCCAGTGGGCTTGATAAGAGGAGGGGGATTCGTAGAGGAAGAAGGGGTAGCGACACCGGGAGGTGGTTGAGTAGTAGTGACAATGGGTTGCACCGGTTGTAGGACGACATTTGGTGTCAGCAGGGGAACGAGAGGCGAAAGATACCAGACAGGTAATCCTAAGGTTAACCCAGGGAGGCTGAGGGTAGCCATAACCGGGGCGCTTACTACTCCCGAGGGAGGGATTAGGAAGGGAATGGTGTGGATGGGTGTAACACCAATGTGACTAGGTACCAATGGTGGTTTGGGTAATAAGGGCAGCTGATTGGTGGGTGTTTGCATATTGTGGGACAGGGTACACAGGTCAGATACCTCGGTCGCGGGTGACGGGGGTGGAATAGATTGGAATGTTGAGGTCATCGGCGCGTCTGAGTAAACTCTGGGTCCCACAGAGGAAACAAATGAGGTGGTTGTACCACTAATGGGTTGTTCAACCATGGGAAGAACATTCTCGGGTGCAGCAGGGGCATTGGGATCGTAGTAGGTGAGTTGGTTGACCTTGACCATGCGTCCATCATGGGGGAACATCATGGTATGAAAAATGGAAGAGGCAACCGCCCGCATGGCATACATGTAGCTGCGGCCAAGTAAGAGGTTATAATCAAGTTGGGCATTGATGACCTCTATGTCGATGAGCACGGTTTTTCCAGCCAACTGGATGGGGACATTGGCTAAGAGACCTTGGGGTTGAGCCGAACGGTCGTCGTAGGCTCGCAACGCAGTGGTGGACTGCTGGAGAGTAGGAGATCCCAACTTCTGCCAAACGAATGTGGACATAACGCATGTAGAGGCACCTTCATCGATAATGCACCGATGGATGACAAGATTCTGAACAAAAACAAAAACTTGGAATGCTAAAGTGGAAGGGAAGCGTGGTTCGGACTGGTCCAAATCGAATGCCATCAGTTGTGAATCATTGGGGTCAATAGCACCAATGGCGAAGAGCAAATTCTTGCGCTGTGAAGGACAGTTTTGCAAGACTTCCAACATAGACATGGCTGCGGGAGACTGGGCTAAGTCATCTACAATGTTGTAATTTGACGTAGCGCGAGCATTGGGATTATTATTGATTCGACGAAGTGGGAAGCGAGGTGCTTAGGCAGCGCCATCTAGTGGAGCCGGAGGTATACATAACGTCTGATCAGTTGGATGAGTGTTAGTGTTTTTGTCGACGGGAGGGGCGTCAGGGGTGGAGCCATATTGGTTCCGGCGGGTTTGGAGGTTGACATCAACGGATGACATCATCAACAAGTGGTGGGTACCTGAGTCGAACATGGGTTGATCAGGAGCGGCATAAGTGATCTGTTGTTGTGGTGGCGCGTTGGATTGAGGGGGAGCCATCGGCCGAGTGTTCACTACGCCTTGGTTTGGTAAGGGGTTTTGCAGCACCAAAGGTGGCTGCTGAGGTTGTGGGGGGTTGGGCGGTGCTTGAGGAGCCGCATGCCCTTGGCAATGGGCATCATCAACCCAGAGTTGCCGAGCTCGCTCCAAGTGTGGGAAAGCATGTGTGTAGTGGCCATAGACCCCGCAAATAGAACAAGGATGGTTGGTTCGTAAATTAGGGTTTTTAGCCTGCTTGGGTGGTCGATCAGGGTTCTGGTTGGCAGGGGCCACATTATTGTTGTCTGGGGGATTGGGAGGTTGACCACCTTGGTCTGGAGGAGGGTTGTTCCCACGGTTACGGCCTTTGCCACGGTTTTGTTGGCCCTGTTGGCGCTGGTTGGTTTGGTTCTTCTGCAGATTCTGTTGGACGTAAACTTGCCATTGGGAAACAGGTGGGTTTTGGGTTTGTGCAGGTGCGGGAGTAGGCTGCGGTGGATAATAAGTAGGGGGAGGCTATGCAGGTGTTGAACCTTGTGGGGGTTGCTGATATGTTTACGGAGCGGGTTGTGGGTTTTCCGTAGGGGCTGCCTGTGGCGGGTAATAAGCAGGTTGGGCTTGAGAGGTCACAAGGGTTGGTGCAGCCTGTGGGTGGTAATAAGGATGAGGTGCGGCCGGGGGGGCGTAAGCGGGAGTCGCATGACTGAAGCTCTGAGGTGGACATGAGGGTCCATGGGAATGGTGGTGATGTGCCATGGGAGCATACAAATTGGTTGCTCCGGATTGTGAGGTAGCCCGCGAAAGGTCGGGGCCCGAGCTAGGACGTGCTATGGAAAAGGATTGGGGATGCGAGGCAACACGGCCAATGATGCCCCCGGCGCATCGTGCTGGGAGGAATTGCCGCGAGGGGCGTCAGGTATGATGGTATAGAGATAAACCGACTGGGCGTAAATGAGGTCAAATTGCTAGGCTTTGAGGATGGCCTCTTCTTTAGACTGGGGTCGTTCAGATGCCACACATTTGGCAATGACAGGAAGGAGGGATTTGAGGAACCAATCTAAGAAGATACGGTCATCTAACTTGATTTTGCAGAGGCTGCGGCGTCGACGCCACTCATGAATGTGGTCAGTGATGTGGGTAGCCATGTTCTGTCTGCAAGATAGTAGGATCTCAACTCCCACGTCATAGCGGACAGGTAACTAAAAGAACTGCAAGAAGGTCGAGGCAAGGGAATTAAAGGTGGCATGGGTCCCATGGGGCTGCTCAATGTACCACTTAGCTGCAGAGCCAGTGAAGGTGCGCTGTAACAGACGGAGGTGGACAGAGTTGTCCACTATGGAGTTGGAGGAACACCATAGATGGAAGGACATAATATGGTTCTGGGGGTCCTCACCTGCCTTGCCCTCAAACTTAGGGATGTCATAGGGGAGCTTGGTGGGCATGTGAGGCCATGCAGGGTCGTGTTTGATGGGATCGTTAGTCAGTCTAGCTAGGCCAGGAAGGTTGAGGCTAGCCATGAATGGAAAACTAGTAGAAGGATGTGACATACTAGTGGGTTGGACCATGGTGGGGCCAATGCCCCCAAGTGTAGGGGCAGGTTTGGAAGGTTTCCCCCAAGTGTAGGGATGAAAGTGGTATGGGACGGTCCTGCACCACCAAGGGTAGTGTGAGTCACTGATGGAGTGGGAATAGGTATTCCAGCTACTGGAATGGGTGCAGTGATAGACGTGGGCCCCATCGAGGGCATACCCAAAGCAGGTGGTAGTGGATGCTCCACCAATGGTCCCTACAAAGAAAGGGGTGGAAGTCACGCCAGCCATGGGGCTGGTTGGTGTAGTGTAAATGGGGTTCTCGGACTCTACCTCAGAATCAGAGGTAAAGTAAGGGGCGTCTAGCTCAGGTGACGGAGTTCTATGCCGTTGATGAGTGGAGTCAAGTGACAAAGCTCGAGATCTATGATGAGTGGTATCAAGTGATGAATATCTATGTCTATGACGGGTGGTGTCAAGTGAACCGTGCTATAGGGGCTCACCCCGGAGGCTCTAAGAATGTCTCAGGGACTCAATGGTGACAAATGGTGTCAAATATCTGGGGGTTGTGTTGAGTGAAAAATAGCTCAAAAACCCTAATGCAACCGAGTGTGTAGAAGGAGAGCTCAAAAAATATGGCACTTAGGCCAACAACCAACTCAAAACACCTACTGTAACAACTGTGCTACAATAAGTGGAGTATCAACAGAAATGGTCAGAATACCAACAAGCAGCAGGTTTCCTAAAAAATAAAAATGGTGGACTCACTAGACCAAAAGGAGGTGAGGGAGCATGAAAGCACCTAACTAAATAGTATTCTGACTCAACTAGACATATCCTCTGCAAGGTGATGAAATCCAATTCAGACAATATGGATAAAAGAGCCAAGTGGCTAAGGATATCCCCCTATCGGGAGGGACACTGGGTAATCAATCCTAGAAGAAAAGAAACTAAGATACCCCGTTCATGACACGTCCAAAAAAGGTGAATCTGCCATTTGGTTCTTTTACTGCAGTACCCCCATATAGGGATACCCCGAGAATTGCGAAAGGTATCCTTCGGTTACTGAATGGATTGTGGTATTCCACTCAGGCCTCTGGAACCAGTCTGGCGACTTCAACCCTCCTAGGGGAGAGGCCCTCTGATAAACTGGTTGTGACCGTGCCAAAAAATACTAGGGGATTTTGGTTCCCTAATGGACAACAGCTATGTCTCAAGTGTAAGCAACCAAGGGGTGTTATTTGGATGCCTATCCCCCCGATCCTACCTAACTACAAAAATTCTTATGTGTTCCTCAAGTGGGGTTAGAATGTTGGTTGTGTTAAGTAGTTTTTTAAGGCTCACTTGAATTAGGTGACAGAGTGTGTGCGTGTGAGAAGATGAACCCAAATAAAAAAGTGCCACGGGGTGGGCAACTTGCTAACTAAAAATAACAATACTGAATTTAAACTTTAACATGCAAAATTTTCTCTTTTTCAATGAAATTTAAAAAATATTTTGTAAATGGAACAGAAATAAAACTGCAGAAAAGGTTGTAGGGAAGGATGGCTGCAGGTAGGACAGATGGTTGTGCAGGTGCAGAAAATAGTGCAGCAAAGTGCTGGGTTCACAATAGGGAAAAAAGTGCAGAAAGCAGACCGCGGGTCTGTGGCAAATACCAGCGGTCGGACCGCAGGAAACAGAGAAACAGTCGCGGACGAGTTGCAGGTTTTTGGCCGAAAGAGGCAGTCGGACCACAGGAAATAGGTAAAAAGCCGCAGGTGGGTTGCAGGAAAGTGGCTGAAAGCTGCAGGCGGGACGCTGGAAAAAGGAAGATAGACGCAGTCGGGTTGCAGCGAAAGGGCTGAAAGCCGCAGTCGGGACGCCGAAAAATGGTTAATAGCCACAGTCAGATCGCAACAAGCAAGCTAATTAGCCGCGGTCGGATCGCAGGTAACAGACTTGAATCCACCGGCAGGTCACCAGAAACAGTCTGAGATCCGGGGTCGGATCACAGGTAAAGGCCTGAAAGGCGCGGTTGGAACGCAACTGCGGGGGGTAAAAGACGCGGTTTACGGCAGCCGAAAGGGAGAGCCGAAAGGAAAAAAGAAGAAAATATTTAGAACTATAACCAGAAATTCAAACCAAGGAGAGTCGCCAAAACTGTAGCTAGGGTTTTCACCCTAGCTTGTGCAAATGAGCACATACTAAGGAGAAGGGACTCCTTAGTAGCAGTTCAATAAACAATAAATTAAAAGGCTAAAACAATATAAATTCTAAACTAGCATGAGCACTAAGAAACATAACAAAACATGTAATATGAATGGTTTTTTGTATTAAAGATTATACCTTTAATGGTGAAGATTGGTGAAGTTCTTGCAATGGTCCAAGAGGGTTGCTCCAAACTCCAACTTTGCTCCTTTTCTTTCTCCAAATGGTGGGAATGGGCCAAAAGGGGCACTCAATGGTGAAAGTAGCTCAAGGGTGAGCTAGAGTTTCATGAGTGATTTTGGCAGAGTAAGGGTGTACTTGATTGTGGATATGAAATGAGGGGTCTCTATCACCTACTTATAGGTTTTTGGTGGTGGAGTGCTGGCCCATGGTTTTGGGAACCATATGGTTTAGGTCAGCTGTATAGGGTTTTTTCCTCTTTTTTCCTCTTTTTCCTCATTTTTTTATATTTTTTATTCCCTTTTTAGAGGGTTTTTTCTATTTTGGAGGAATTTTGGATAATTTGGGGGGAAAAAAGGGGTTTTTTAGCCTTTTGGAGGCTTTTTTGATGGTTTTGTGGCCTAAATGAGGCTTTTTCAGCCTTTTGGAGGCTTTTTAGTGAGATTTTAAGGTTTTTAAGGCAAATATGGTAGGAAATATGGACAAATGAGTCATGTAATGGGGTAGATGAGGTAGTGAGCACTTTTTGGGTGTTAACAGATCTCAACTGTAATACCCCCAATTCGATCCTTATGATATATTAGCCTTTAATGTAAATAATGTGTACATGTGATGTATGTTTTCCTAGCGTGGAGCTCAAGGCCAAGGCCCCGCTAGTGAAAGCCCGGATTTTATTTAACGGGAAAGTATTTGATATCTTGATACCATGTGCTCTGAAGCCATGGAACATTGTAATAGGATGTAAACAAACATCATGCAATATAAAATACCAAAACTGGCTACGGAGGCAACGAATGAGAAGGGGCCACGTGTATCCACTAGGGAGTGGTGAGGGGGCTAAGGGAGTGAACCATAGGTTGCCATATGTCATTATGAGAACCCATTTGACTTTTATAGATGACATTTATTCATGTTGTAAGAAAGTGGTGGAAGAATTAAGTCAATGGATTTAATGGAGGATGGGCAACCCTGAAATTCGTATGGGTAGTCATGGGCTCTGTTTGCTTGGGAAAGAAGTTACTCAAGCTCAGGGGAGGTTGCTTCATTCTCACCCCATTCCATTGTGGAGGTAGCTAGCATCATTCCCCATCCAAAAACGAGTGTCAGGAGTTAGGAAAACCAGAAATCGCGTCTGTGAGAGAACCCACGTTTTGGGAAGCCAAAAACGCCCAGAATGGGTATTGGACAGTGAAATCCAATGGGGGATCCGTTGGTATGAGCCTTGGGGCGAATTTGGGAGCAATAGCTACCCCGAAATCCATGGGAAAACCCGGTTTAACTGCCCAGAAAAATCAGTGACGGATTTGGGTTATTTGCTGAACAGAGCTGTGAGAAATCCAAGTGTGGATGTACGAATGGAGGCTGGGATCGTTTGAGTCTAGCTTGATGAGTACCTAGCTCTGGGATTGAGCTCAGTAGACTAGCATCCTTCTCCATTTCCCCATTGCATGCTTGAAAAACCCAACTGTGTGTTGGCTTAGCATGGCCGTCTGAGTGAAACCTTGACTGTGAGTGAGCCATCTAGTTCCTCCTTAGTGGATACACAGCCCAGCTCGGGGGTGATCTCTCAGCTGAAGGAATGCATGCTGGACAAAGATCTATGGTTGGGTGGAACGTTGCTCTCACGTAGCCAGTCATTGGACATCTACTTATCAAGATAAGTGTTCTCTGTATTATAAATTAATTGCACTTTGTGTTTTGCAGTATGATAAATTGTCCATGTTTAATGAAATGAATTAATTATCTTAGTATGGAATCCATGCATGGCACTGGAATGAGATTGGGTCTCTTTAGGCTGAATCATTCTCTGCTATGATAGATATGTTATGCAATTACTGTCTGTTTGTGTGCTTGCTAGTATGTTCATTCCGCTGTGTTTATATTGAGACGAATCTGCATATAGAAGTTTTTAATTTCATGCATTTATGAGTAATAAAAATATTAGGGCTAATTCTGCCAAAATCCCGGTGTGTTGGTAATGTTCCTTCCACTGTTGTTCTAAGGAGAAGGGGACATTACATCAACAGTTAGCGTTACTTTTACCTCTATAGGGTTGGTGTATGAGTATGCAGATGATGATATAGTCCCTCTTGGGAGCTATTTTTACAACCAAGATGACAAAGCAGTAATGAAAAGAACCAGAAAGAGAGGTAAAGATCAACATGGGTTAGAAGCACCTATTCTAAACCAGGTTATATGGGCTCAGCAAGCAAATATCCCTCAAATTGAAGCAGTTGAAACAACTGCAGCTTTAGGGGCCTTTGCAAGTGCAAATTTTAATTTAGTCCATGTTCTAGATAGGGAAGTTGACCTCAAGGAGGAAGAGATCAAGAGGCTTGCAGGGGAACTAGCCCAGACCAAAGAGCAACATGCAGTTGATGTTGTTGACCTCAGGAAGATATGGGCAGACAGGTTAGAGGATTTGGAGCAGAAGAATTCTACTCTCCAGACTGAGCTTCGCATATCACAAGCTCAGAATGCTTCCGATGCAGAAAAGATAGCTATTCTGGAAAGGCAAGCTGAGGATGCAACTGCAAGTGTAACCTCCTCTAATTTTTCTAAGTTTACATCCCTTGAGTTTACATCAAGAATTCGTCTCTCCAAGTTAATCAGGAACATCACAAGTTGCTTGGGAAGTTATACACTGCCTTAGATGAAATCAGGGAAACTTATATCAGTTTCTCTAAGATGTCTTCTACCCTTGAAGAGTAGAAAGCCAAAATACTCCAAGCATCCAAGGTAGAGGATAATGTCTCTAAATGGCAGGGATACATAAAGGATAGACCAGGGGATATCCCAATTCTTAGCAGCTTCCAGTTTAAGAAGATTAAAGCCTCATTGAACACTTAGCTTGATTTAAATGAGATAGTTGACGAGATCATTAAGAAATCAAAGGATATCTGCACTAGGCATTGGTATGCAGTAGACAACATCATGGAGGTTTTGCAGCTCCTACTTATGGACCCCATTCTGGAAGCCTGCCCACCTAAATGCTGACTTGAGGAAATTGAATGCAGATGTGAAGAAGCTGAACAGAAGATCCGAGCCCTTGATGAAGTCAGCATTGATGATGTGGATATACTCATTAGGAAGTCAGTCATTATGGAGGGAGAAATCCATATCTATCTTCGTATTTGGCATAAGTTAGCCAAGCATGAAATGGAAAACAACACATGTAATGCTCACCTGGGCTTAGAATCTGTCAATTATCCAAACATAGATGAGTTGTTAGAGATATGGGATAAGTGGCAGGATTTTCTGGATCAATAGCCTGATCCAAATTTTGTAATCCCTATCTTTTGGGACTTTCCATTTGTACTCTGTTACAATTTTTATTTAAAGAGGAATGCCTCTCAATGTTAGAGGTTGATAATTTTTGGGTTAGAAATCAACAGGAGACAACTGGAGATACTCTTCCTTAGAAGAGCTTTGTAATTTTGTTTACAAACTTCATTAATACAGTAAAGTAATCCCTTTCAATCATCTCTTGTTTATTGTTCAAATTTCTTTGACAGTATATGATTTCTTACTTCGATTTATCATCTACATTGTGTGATCCTTTTGCGTATAGGAATTAATGCACAGATTTGTAATAAAGATTTCTCTTTATGACTGATCTATGCACGAAAATGTCTTGTTAAGTTTCTTTAATTAACATACTTTTCTTTATCTATTTCTACAAATAATCCACGGTAACTTCAATCATTGTTAATTTTTCAATTAACAAAGTGATTACAGGTTTAAATACTTAAATTATTGTCACTTAATTTTCATTAATTGATTATGATCCAAGCGATAAGTGAATGCACACTTTAAAATTTCTGTTGAAGTTGACAATCATACTTATCTATCTCACATGAGGATTGACCTGCACAACAACAAGCTTTTCCCTTAGAATAGATCTAACCTAGAGTAGATCATTTTTATTAAATAGGTTAAGTTATAATAGACTAAGTTTTATACTTTTGTTTTCCTTAAGTGGAGAACCAATCTATTGATCGAAACACCAACTCATAGAGTGCCAGTGGAGGCCGAATATCTGTGGGAGATTTCCATACCAAACAGGCTGGGAATAGAACTTCCCTTGCGTAGGGTCTTTCAAAACCTTTCAGAATGGGTTTTCACCCTCTGTTGGGAGCCTTGGATCCTTTTCCAATACCTTGCACTTACCCTGCACCCCCAAGGCCTCAACAAATGGTGCTAGAAGGAGGGCTAGTAGTATAACATGCCTAAAAAGAACACTCAGAAACCTCCTACAGAAAATACATCGTTGGTTGTCACTAGAAGCCCATCTAGAGCTTCAACATCTGAACAACAAACAGTGTCACAACCAACTGTCATTCCTACCACACCTGCAACGCAATAGGAAGCCAGAAGGGATATCCTCATCATATCCCCTACAAGAGGACCCATCACACTTGAGCAAGTCTTGAAAACATATAGCGATAGTGTCACTAGGTTAGAAAAAAGAATCATTGTTCAAAGAAGTAGAGGTCTGGAAGCTATTCATACAGACAATATTTCGCAGGCCAGTGATCAAGGAACACAATTGACAGCTGATCAAAATCTTTAAAACCAAGAAACAACTAAAAATTCAGGATCTCCTGAATACAACCTTGATTCAATTTTCCAAGAAGTATGAGATCAACCAAAAATTGGAACTGGTGAACCCCCACCTAGTCCTCCTTCCTCATCATCCTCCTCATCCGAAAGTGAACATTCTTCTAGTTCTTCATTTGAAGAAGAAGAAGAACCACCTATGGCTGGAGAAGGCCAAAATAGACCTTGGTTGGACCAAGATGCAGTATTCATACTCGGGGACCAACATAGACTACCTAAGAACCCTGATAAATGGCCCCCTAAGTTCAACCCTGATGACAAGTTTCCAGCACTAAATCGCATCAAAACCTTTATGAAGGCTATTAGGCTTAGGAGTGTAGTCCACGAGGATGTGGTTTGCAGACTCTTTCCTTACACTTTTGAAGGAAAAGCATCCACATGGTATTTTGCCTTACCAGCCCAATCTATAGTCTCTTGGGATGATTTTGAGAAATTGTTCATCCAAAAGTTTGGAGATGAAAAAACACCATAGGACCTAGTTTTAGAGTTATCTTCCATGAAGATCAGAGGAAAATAAAAGATTAGAGACTTTAACCAGAGGTTCTCATACCTAGAGAATAGAATTCCCACCAACCTTCTTCCTGCAAAAGAATTGTTGGTAGCCTATTATGAAAAGGGCTTGCCTGTTCCTATTACAATGTGGGTGAAAAGGGCACACAAGGGGACCTTGCTTGAGGCATTTTTCGAAGCAATACAAGTTGAGAAGGACATGTTCTGTTTGAGGGATAGCCCTGAAACTTCAGAAGAACAAGCTTCTACGTCTCGAAAAAAACTGATAACACCCTCAAACCCACTACTCAGAACAAGGATCCTTTTGACATGACTGATGTGAAGAAGTTCCCTCATAAAATGTCAAATGAGATGGTCGATTTGAAAAGAAATAATAATGAGAATCAAAACCAAAACAGAGGTTTTGTAAGGCCGCCTTTTAGGAGACCTTATCAACCTCCTCAAAACCCACCACCTCCTAATCCTACTGAAGGAATTTCAAATGAAGATCTCTATTCTATTTTTAGAGCCCTAGCAATAGAATCCCAAACTATTCCTGAGTCCTCTAATGATCAGACCAACCAAGATTCACAATTACCTGAAGAGGATGAAGAACAAGAGGACCCACAGGTGAATACTATTAGCTATTTCTCTGAACTTCCTATGAATGAAAACGAAGAATAACCTGAGACTGTGTTTAATTTTCAACACCCTTATAACACAAGGTCAAGACCACAACCTCCTCAGGAACCTTCATCTTCAACAGCAGTTCCCAATAAAGGCAAGGTTGTTCCCCAAAAGGACACAGTTATTCCAAAGATGGAGTACAATCTAGTTGAAGATCTGAAAAGAGTTAAGGAGAATATCTCTTTGTTTGAACTTTTAAATATCCCTTCTATGAGGGATACTTTACCCAAAAGCGTGATAATCAAACAACCTAGGGAATTACAGAATAACAACCTAGACTCTTTTACTAAACCAGATGATAAAAAACCTGGAAGCAAAAGGACACCCCCTTTTCTTCTTACTTTCAAGATATTCAACAGGAACGTACATA
The DNA here is from genome assembly GCA_027924585.1 of Larix kaempferi. Classification (NCBI taxonomy): domain Eukaryota; kingdom Viridiplantae; phylum Streptophyta; class Pinopsida; order Pinales; family Pinaceae; genus Larix; species Larix kaempferi. The sequence continues at coordinate 79,480,092 of BSBM01000001.1, forward strand.
AATGCATGATAGATTCAGGTGCCTCATCGAACGTGATGCCCTTATCTGTGTGTAGGAAATTGAATGCCACTTGGGAACCCTACCCTACTTAGATTGTCCAACTCGAAAGAGAAAAAATCAGAGTAGTAGGGAGGTTAAGAAATGTTTTGCTTACATTATCTGCTGATCCTTGTATCCACCAAACTATAGACATTGTTGTAGTTGACATTCCTGAAGCTTATGGGATGTGGTTGAGTAGAGACTAGTTAGAGAAGCTTAAGGGCTACTTTTCCACCGAATGGTCTCATGTGTGGTTACCCTATAATGGACAACCGAACAAAATCAAAATCAGTAGGGAGCCTTTCATGAAACAAACAGTCACAGACCTTAATGATTCTAGAGAACCTACCAATTATTAGAGTGCACATATTGAACACTTTACTTTTGATACCTTCTGTGGAGATTTGACAGCTGATTCTTCACCAAAAGAGTACGTATAGAATGAATCACAAATCACTCAGGTTACCTCTGTACCTTTCTCTGGAGATGTACATAATGTTTTTAATGTAAATACAAATTTTAGGATAGATCTGATTGCTTGGACTTTATTTTTTTATGGCTCCAGGTCTAAGGATGGAGCTGGTGCAGGTTGTGTCCTCATTAACCCAAAATGGATTAAAACTATGATAGCATGCAGACTGGAATTTGACTATACCAACAATGTAGTTGAGTATGAGGCCCTTGTTTAGGGACTTAAAAAACTGTTGATATGGGTGCGCAAGTCAATTGCTTTGGTGATTCTGAAATGATTGTCAAACAGGTAAGGAATAAGATACACTGCTTGTCTCCACGCCCGATGGATTATCAGAAGCTGGTAAGGGACCTTACCAATTCCTTTTCTGCATTTAACATTAAATCGGTCCCCAGGTCACAGAACTTCGATGTCGACCTCTTAGCAAACACAACATCTAGGTTGATACCACTAGAGGGATTGTCACCTCAAACCTTTTCAATTGAGCTCATGTACATGCCATCCATACCAGACAATGTAACAAATTGGAAAGTGTTTGACAACAACTAGCAGATACTTGACTTCCTCACAGCCCAGGATACGTTTCAAAACATGGCTATAGACGAGGAAGAACATGAAAAATCACTCTCTGGCCCTTCAAACGTTATCCCGAAATCTGTTATCAGTCTAGAGAAGTTCTACGATTTACAGGATAAGTTCAGACACAAAACCAATTGCAAAACCCAAAGCTCCTAACTTAACTACTAGCCAGTCAACTTAGGTGCTGAGCAAGAACCCCGTTTTATTAATATAGGAGTTGATTTTTCTCCCGAGGAAAGAAGAGCTAACATCAGATTATGTAAAGAATACAAGGAATTTTTTGCATGGACCTATGACGAGCTGAAAACCTTTGATATGAGCATCATGCATCATAACATACCTATGAAGCTAGAGGTGAAACCTTACCAACAAAAATTGCAAAAAATGCACCCCAGCTTGGAACCTTCTGTGAAAAAAGAACTAGAAAAACTACTGACAACCCAAATCATTTTTCCTGTCAGACACACCCAATGGATCGCCAATTTGGTTCCCGTGCATAAGAAGAGCGGCGAAATCAGGCTGTGTGTCAATTTTTGAAATTTGAATCAGGCCTCCGAAAAATATAATTACCTCGTTCCACCCATGGAATAGATTCTGCAAAAGGTAGCAGGTTCAGAGATGTTCTCACTTCTGGACGGTTTTTCGGGATTCAACCAAGTCATGGTTGCTCCCGATGACAAGCTGAAAACTGCTTTTAGAACCCCTTGGGGCACTTTCGCCTACAGGCGATTGCCTTTTGGGTTGATAAATGCCGGGGCCAGATTTCAGAGAGCTATGGATATATCTTTCATAGGTTTGATGCATAACTTTGTCATAGTTTATTTAGATGATATCACTATATATTCATAGAAACGACATGAACATCTTTTTTCCCTGAAACAAGTTTTCGAACGTTGCAGGAAGTACGGGATTTCCCTGAAACCGAAGAAGTCCATATTTGCAGTGACAGAAGGAAAACTCTCGGGCTTCATAGTCTCCAAGGAAGGTATGATTATTGAACCTGAACGCACTGATGTTATTTCAAATATCGGCTTGCCTAGTTGACGCAAAGCCATGCAGTCCTTCATCGGTAAGATCAATTTTGTACGTAGGTTTGTACCTAATTTTGCACAGATTGTTAAGCCTTACAGCAGTTAGTCAAGAAAGATGTACAGTTCACTTGGTTGCAAGAACAAAAAGATGCATTTGTCAAAATTAGAAGGGCTATTGCTGAGGCTCCTTCTCTTATGTCCCCTGACTTTGATAAGGATTTTATTCTCTATGCTTTTGCTACTGATTTCTCTTATCCAGTTGTTTTGACACAGAAGCATGACAGTGATACTGATATTCCGATATCCTTTATGAGCTCAACATTCAAAGGAGCAGAGATTAATTATTCCCAAATTGACAAGCAGGCATATGAAATTTACAAATTTGTTAAGCATTACAGGCCATATTTGTTAAAATCTGGAACAAAGGTTATTGTGCCATATTCTGCCATTAGAAATGTGCTAGTCAAGAAGGAATTGGGCGAGAAAAGGGCCCATTGGATGATAGCCCTGCAAGAGTATGATCTAGAAATCAGACTGGCTAAAATTGTGAAAGGACAAGGCCTATGTCTTCTTATTGCTCAGTCAAATGATCCTGCACAACAACAGACTGAATGGGAGCAGGAGGAAGATGTTCCTACAGGTTCTATCAATGCTGTTGATACTCCTACATCTGAATGGTATGACCATATCAAGTTTTTTTGAACCATGGATTTGCTCCTGAAACCCTTGACTTTAAGAAACGCAGATCCTTAATATTGAAAGCTGCTCCTTACCAATTCATTAATGAGGTCTTGTTTAGAAAAAATTATGATGGATTTTTCCTTAGCTGTCTGGAAAAGGATGAGACTGATGATATTCTCTTTCAATTTCATAGAGGACCAGCTGGAGTCCATTTCTTAGGGGAAACTTCATCTCATAAAATTCTCAGAGCAGGGTATTACTAGCCTACATTGTTTAAATATGCATATGCCTATGTAAGAAAGTGTGAACCGTGTCAGAAATGTATAGGGAAATTCAAGAAACCTACTTTTCCTCTGCAGCCAGTGACAATTCAATTCCCATTTCAGAAATGGGGGCTGGATTTTATTGGACCAATAAACTCTACCTCATCCATGCAACATAGATACATCCTTACAGCCACTGATTACATCACCAGATGGACAGAAACAATCCCACTTAGGCAATGTAATGCAGACCAAGTAATTTCCTTCCTCGACAGCCAGAGAATTACGACATTTGGTGCCCCATAGTATCTTGTTTTTGATAATGCATCCTACTTTTCCTCGATTGATTTGACTCAAAATGTCCTTGAAAAAGGGATTAAGTTGAAATTTGCTGCCAATTGTTATCCACAGGGAAATGGTTTGGCTGAGTCTTCAAACAAAAATCTGATAAATATTCTCAAGAAGACTGTAGCCTCTCATCATAAATATTGGCACACACAGCTTTATAATGCTCTTTGGGTGGATCGAATCACCCCAAAGGAAGCAATTGGGAATTCTCCCTACTGTCTGGTATATGGAAAGGAAGTTATCCTTCCTGCAAATCTCACCATCCCTTCATTGCAATTATCCCAGTCTATCCAAGAAGATGACTCTTCTCCCCTTCAGCAGAGAATTGACACACTGCTCAGACTGGAGGAAGATAGGGAGAAGGAAAGGAATAAACTATATCAACATCAGCAGATGGTGAAGAGATGGTTTGATGAGAAATATTCATCTGACAACGAGTTTTCAGTTGGGGATTTGGTATTAAGATGGGACAAACAGCATAAAGATAAAAACCAATATACCAAATTCCAGCGCCTTTGGTTGGGACCTTTCATTATTACAGAAAATATGGGTCCCAGTACTGTCCGATTACAAACACTGGAGGGGGTCGTGGACACCTATCCAGTGAATGTTTCACTGCTCAAAAAGTACTTCGTCTGAACAATTGGTGCTTTTGTACATAGGTTTGGTGTGTGTTTTTTGTTTTCTTTGTTTTGATTGGTTTTTATTTTATTTTATTGATAATAGACTCCACACATTTGGTAATGGTGTAAAACCAGTTTTACTCAGAGAGGATTTTAACTAAAATTGCATAATAGTGTGTTAGTCTCATTTTTTTCGGCTGATATCAGAATTTGTTTTACAAAGAACGCATAGCCAATAAATGCAGGACCTTGATTGATGCCTTTCCACCTTGGTCATTATCTTTTACATGTTTTATCTATTTAATTAAGATATGGGGAACGGTTGAAACATTCTTATCTTATGTCTCATTGTCACAGCATATCCTAATAACCTGATCAACTTTATCTGCTCTGGATCCTTTTATAATCACCTTGATAATAATTTTCTTAAATAATTGTAGATTACAAGGAGGGGGTCTTATTTTAAGCCAGCCCTTTAGTTTCATAGGTGTTTAGTGGAATGACATCTTCACATCAAGCCACCACACTTGGAAGATGACTTTCAGTTCTTACTGAGAGGTGGAATATCCTATCACAGGTCGGTCCATTCATGATCTGCAAAACACTGGTGAGTAACACTGCTATCATGAGGTTACCAAGCCTTGGCAGTGCCTTGTAGTCTATTCTTTGAATAAAATCTCTATTTCACTTTTGTAAGATACTTGTTGTATATAAGGACAGGGGGGTCTTATTACAAGCCATCCATGACATGATCATGGGTTTAATTTGGACTGAAACTATCATCATGTGGTCACCAAGCCACGATAGTTGCCTTCAGTATCACAACTGAAGGACAAGGGGTCTCCTTATCGAGCCAGCATGATCAATTTCTGGATCAGGCCTATGAATGGAACTGTTGATATCTGATTACCAAGTCAGGGCAGTGGCCTTATATCAACAAGGTCTTATGTGTAGCTGTTCATTTTTTAGGAATCAAATTAAAAAATAAATAAATAAAAGAGAAAAGATAATATATATATATATATAAGAAAAAAAAATTGTGTATATAGACAAAAGAACTATTGTATATAAAAGCGATTAATAAACTAAGGTGATATGTAATTTGGATATCCATGAGCAGTTTTAAGTTAGTCCCAGGTTCAACACAAGCTGAACTTCAATGATTACATAATGGTAAACGATCCCTGTTGTTTCTTAACTCTCCTTATCATATTTGCATTATTTTTAACATGATCAAGGATGCGAATACATCAATCTTATGTTTTCTGCTTATTGGTTGTCCTCTTTATAAATATTTTCCAAGAATTTCAGGTTAGAAAAACAGTTGACTAACATATTTTCTCTAGTTGAAGTTTTTGTTCACAGAGATAACTGGTTCTTCCCAGCCAGTTGCCATTTGTTGTGGCCACAATAGAATCCGTGCTTCAGCTGAGCACATGAGCCCCAATTTTAAAATAAACACAAAGGTATTTGGGTAAGTGTTCTCGTTAACATGAGGTTTTGGACTTTGTCTCTATGATCTTGTTCCTGTACCCTTTGGTTGCCTTGATTGTCATTTTTGTTTTTCTTTCTCTCAGAAATTTCTAAGTGTTTTTGGTTTGCAGGAAGCCTTAAATTTTAAGCATTTTGTCATTTACTTCTGCCAACCCGAAACCTGACAATCTGACAATCCGCAACCCGAAACACGACAAGTGCAGTTTGTGGGAATTCATTTTAGGTCGTGTGATTTTGGTCAACCCGAAAGGTACAGGTTGCGGAAATCCTTTGCTAATAATTTTTGGGAATTTTTCATCCCGAAACCTGAAACTTGCATTCGCGGCTTTCAGATTTCGGGAATTTGTTTTACCTTTTTGTTGCGTTGTGTGTTCCCGAAACCCACAACCCAAAATTTCGGGTTGCGGGATGTGGGAAAAGCTTTTCATTTTTTAACGATTGTTTCCGTTACTGAAACCTGCAACCCGTAAGTTTTAGGTTGCGACTTTCGGGAATCATGAATAAACTTGTAAATAAGTACCTACGACCTGAACCCGCATCCCGCATCAGCTAATCTCAGCTGTCCATTCCTTTTAATCTCACAGTCAAGATTTAATCTGGAAAATCGATAAATAAGGGTTTTTCTATTTTCTCTTTACCATTTTTACTGCTGGAAATTACTCTGTTGCGCCAATTTTTACTACAAATTTCGTACCAGGGGTTGTTTTTACCAGTTTTCAGTTATTCCCAGGTTGGTTTGCTATCACTATTGTATTTGCAGTTGATAATTTCATTGTTTTCGTTTTAGTTCTAATTTTTCTTGCTTTTATTTATCAGAATTTCCAAGCTCCGCCACCATGTCGAAAAACACCCGGTCTAAGACAACTCACAGATATTCCCTAACCAAAGACCCCAATTTTGGTATTTTCTCAGATACTAGTGAAAGAGTCACAAAGACCTATCAGATGGATTGGTCCAAAATATATGCCATATTTGAAAATGATGACCTTTCCCATATTGAAAATGATTGACCTGCGTATGAGAATATTAGGGCTTCTCAGGTTCATGCTATTCCTGCTTGCCCTGCCATTTTACCTTACACTGATGCCATCAAATGGATAATTGAGAATGCAAACCCCAAATACCGGTCGTTCAATGATAGCATAGGGGCTCAATTGACTCATTTCCGCCCTTAGGTCTTTATTCGAGCATTTGCTCTCAAACCGCATGTGCAGGCCCTTACCCCCGAGTTCATACAATCCTCAAAATCTCGGTATAATTTCGACGAGATGTTGAAATCATGGATGATCAAGCCTAATGCCTTTATTCCTAAATCCGACAACCTGTATCCCATTTCCTGGTTCAGGGAACCCTATTCCTTGCTAGCAACCATGCTTTGTAGGCTCTTTGGCCTTCCTAACTATTCTGTCTTCAAAGCTGAATGGGCTCCCATACCACACCCACAGGGGATTCACTAGAAGGCAATATAATATCACATTCATTCATATTGCGGTATTAAATATTCATGAAAACCTAAAAATTATATTGCTTATATATTAAGGGGAAAAGGGTTTTTTTATTTAATGTAACAATACAAAAATACTTTGGGGTCTTTTTTATATGGGCAGGTTGATAAATATCCACCAAATGGAGATGGCGGGATCATGGTTGGATGAGAAATCGGGTTGAGGCAAGGCTCGGGATTACTAGTACGTAGGGAAATCGCGTCTTGAGGCATGCTTGAGGCCAGGGGTTTCATGGTGAAGTAGGTTTCCAGTCGATCATAGTTGAGAGATAGTGGTCATTGACAGCCAATTGTTACCAATAGCACTCAGCTAGTTGTTACCAATAGCCTTGGGAGGCTCTAAGCCTCCAGGGCCTATTATAGGCCCTCGATAGGCCTTGGGGGATTGAACATCCAACCACTCATGCCTATTATAGGCCTTGGGAGGTTTATTCAGCCTCCTAGAGCTTGTTACAAGCCCCAGGGGCTTGGATACCTAGCCCATAATAGGCTTAGTTAGAGATTGAGGAACTGCAACATGCAATCTAAATGTTGTACTATGTGCATTGGCTCTAGTGACATACAAGAAGTGATCTCCTATCTCTTCATTAGACCATTAGATGTTGCAAATCATAATGATATGTGGTTGAGTAATTTCATTGTGGGTGAAGTAATGTGCATTCACGATATACATCGAAAGAAGCAGGGTGCATCGTAGAATGCATGTGGGGTCATAAGAGGGGTATCATATCAATATTCTAGGTAGAAATATAAAGGGGTATAAATAATGTTAATGAAAAAATTGATACATACAATATCTAGTGAAAAATAGGGGTTTTTTTAAATTGGGAAGGCATATTGGGAGGGGGTTAAAAAAATGATTTTGGAAGGTATTTTCCAATATTTAGTGAAATTAGGGGTATTGTTTTATATTCCATGATCAAACGTGCTATGATAGCTGTTTATTGAGTGAATCCTCCGTGAGCACACCATGTGTTAACTACCGGTGAGTCTTTCCCATGGGCTTCTATCCTGTCATCGGAGTTGAAGAATGCAATCCAAGAGTATCAGCAGGAACCTTCCCTGAAGAAACCACATTTATACCTCTCGGCATATGTGATTGATGTCTTCTGCTTAGAGTTCCAGTACCCAAACTTAGGTTGGAATTGGAACCCTTAGACCTGCCAGTTCATATATATCACTCAGTATTGTGGGAGGGGAATTTTGTCCCTCTACTTTATGATATCTGTGATCACTTCATGGGCACTATTTACTTCAAGATTTTCAGGAAAGAAGCACCTACATTTTCAGTTGATGTCGGGGCTTTCATCAATACCATTCAGGATTAGTATGTTTGTGAATATTTCTCATACATCAGAGTTTGGGGAAGTGACACAGTGCACCTTCTACCCAGGATAGTACCTGACAGGTTGGTTATACAAGAAGTTTCTTTTCAAGTTGTAATAGATGGTATGTACAAGACGCTTATAGGTCCTAGGAAGAGAGGATGGCCTAAGTTTGCTTTGAACCTTGGGCCACTGGTTATCCCAACCTCAAATTGGGATGCAGTGGTCGGTGATCAGATAGCTTCTCTAAAGTTGGGTCTTGCCCCCAAAAGGAAGCATGATCCTAAGAAATTTCTTGATGCACACTTCAAGAAAAACCATGTTAAGATGGACTATGTCCATGAGGTAATTCCAGATGAATCTATTTACCAAGGAGTCAACACCCTTTTTCAAGTACTTGCTAGGGAAAAGAATGTAGAAGAGCAGCATAACATTTTGCAATATCAGAAAGACCTTAAAGCTAGGATCCTAAGATACAAAACTATGAAATTAAATCTAATGGAGAAGGTAAGAAGAGAAAGAGAAGATAAGGAGGCTTATAAAGCTAAAGCTCCTCTGACACTCACCTATCCAGATGGAGATAAAAATAAGGCTCCCATGGAGCATCCTCCTCAGATAAATACAACTGAACAGGTCAAGGTTTTGCTGCAGACAGCTCATTAGTTCAAACAGGGGTTAGCACAAATCAACTCAGTATTGGATACTCAGGCAGTTGAACCTCCTAAGCTCACTATGGATATCTGAGTGTCTACTGCAGCTACATAGGAAGAAGATGATCTAATGATACTCAAGGCTATCCCAGCTAAGAGACAGAAGATCCTTGCCCCTGCAGTACATGTTCCCGCTGAGGACATTATTGATTGTGACCTTGATGTGAAACCTCATCCTTCAATACCAGTAACATAAGAGGTGACTGAAGATTCACATACAGTTTCTGATTTGCTGAACACCATTGAGATGGACCACTCTTTTCCTGATCAATAGGAGTTAGAGGTTACATCAGCTTTTGATATCACAACCACAACACTTTTGTTGCCAGCTATTCGAGAGCTCTCTGCCTTGTCTTCAGGAATGACACCTCCATTTTCTTTATCACAGTTATTTCATACTCTCACCACTACCATTGTTCCATTCCCAAACAACCCAGTCTCTTTCGCTATTCCATCATCTATCATTGCAAAGGTTCAGTCTTTGACTACCCCTCTACAATCATCCACATCCACTTCATTATCCTTCACCACTGATGAATCATCCCTACTTTCCCCTTCATCATCACCTGCCCATGTTGATAATCAAGTTTCACTCTCTAAATCCCTTGTCTCAGTTCCTTCTCCAACTCAGATTTTATCAGTCAACCAAGCCATCTATACACCTTTGACTACCCCTCAAGTCACTATGACTATACCTAGACCTGTTGTCACTTAAACAACCTCACTGATCGCAACAGTTAGTGTTACTTCTACCTCTACAAGGTTGGTGGCTGAGTATGCAAATGATGATATAGTCCCTCTTGGGAGCTATTTTTACAGCCAAGATGACAAAGCAGTAATGAAAAGAACCAGAAAGAGAGGTAAAGATCAACATGGGTTAGAAGCACCTATTCCAGACCAGGTTATATGGGCTCAGCGAACAAATAACCCTCAAATTGAAGCAATTGAAACAACTGCAACTTTAGGGGCCTTTGCAAGTGCAAATTTGAATTCAATCCATGTTCTGGATAGGGAAGTTGACCTCAAGGAGGAAGAGATCAAGAGGATTGCAGGGGAACTAGCCAAGACCAAAGAGAAACATACAGTTGATGTTGCTGACCTCAGGAAGATATGGGCAGATAGGTTAGAGGATTTGGAGCAGAAGAATTCTACTCTCCAGACTGAGCTTCGCATAGCACAAGCTTAGAATGCTTCCGATGCAGAAAAGATAGCTATTCTGGAAAGGAAATCTGAGGATGCAACTGCAAGTGCAGCCTCCTCCAATTTTTCTAAGTTTACATCCCTTGAGTTCAAGAATTTGGCTCTCCAAGTTAATCAGGAACATCACAAGTTGCTTGGGAAGTTATACACTGCCCTGGATGAAATCAGGGAAACTTATATCAGTTTCTCTAAGATGTCTTCTACCCTTGAAGAGCAGAAATCCAAAAGACTCCAAGCATCCAAGGCAGAGGAGAATGTCTCTGAATGGCAGGGATACATAAAGGATAGACCAGGGGATATCCCAATTCTTATCAGCTTCCAGTTTAAGAAGATTAGAGCCTCATTGAACACTTGGCTTGATTTAAATGAGACAGCTGAGGAGATCATTAAGAAATCAAAGGATATCTGCACTAGGCATTGGTATGCAGTAGACAACATCATGGAGGTTCTGCAACTCCCGATTATGGACCCCATTCTGGAAGCCTGCACACCTAAATGTCGACTTGAGGAAATTGAACGCAGATGTGAAGAAGCTGAACAGAAGAACCAAGCCCTTGATGAAGTCAACATTGATGATGTGGATATACTCATTAGGAAACCGATCATTATGGAGGGAAAAATCCATATCTATCTTCGTACTTGGCATAAGTTAGCCAAGCATGAAATGGAAAACAACACATGTAATGCTCACCTGGGCTTAGAATCTATCAATTATCCAAACATAGATGAGTTGTTAGAGATATGGGATAAGTGGCAGGATTTTCTGGATCAATAGCCTGATCCAAATTTTGTAATCCCTATCTTTTGGGAATTTCCATTTGTACTCTGTTACAATTTTTATTTAAAGATGAATGCCTCTTGATGTTAATGGTTGATAATTTTTGGGTTAGAAATCAGCAGGAGACGACTGGAGATACTTTGTCTTAGCAGAGCTTTGTAATTTTGTTTACAAACTTCATTAATACAATAAAGTAATCCCTTTGAATCATCTCTTGTTTATTGTTCAAATTTCTTTGACAGTATATGATTTCTTACTTCGATTTATCATCTACATTGTGTGATCCTCTTGCATATAGGAATTAATGCATAGATCTGTAATACTGATTTCTCTTTATGACTGATCTATGCATGAAAATGTCTTGTTAAGACTCTTTAATTAAGATATTTTTCTTTATCTATTTCTGCAAATGATCTACGGTAACTTCAATCATTGTTAATTTTTCAATTAACAAAGTGATTACAGGTTAATCTTACAGGTTAATCTTGAATAGGTTTAAATACTTAAATTGTTGTCACTTAATTTTCATTAACTGATTATGATCTAAGCGATAAGTGAATGCACATTTGAACATTTCTGTTGAAGTTGACAAACATACTTATCTATCTCACATAAGGATTGATCTACACAACAACAATAGGTTAAGTTAGAACAGACTAAGTTTTATCCTTAGAATAGATCTAACCTAGAGTAGATCCTTTTTCTTAAATAGGTTAAGTTAGAACAGACTAAGTTTTATACTTTTCTTTTCCTTAAGTGGAGAACCAATCTATTGATCGAATGACCAACTCAAAGAGTTCCAGTAGAGGCCGAATATCCGTGGGAGATTTCGATACCAAACAGAATGGGGATAGAACTACCCTTGCATAGGGTCTTTCGAAGTCTTTTAGTATGGGTTTTCACACTTTGTTGGGAGCCTTGGAACCTTTTCCAACACCTTGCACTTACCCTACACCCCCGAGGCCTCAACATTTCGGAATGGGGGCCTTAATAAAACGTCGTCTCCACCTCCACTCGTGAATATGATCAGAAATATGAGTGGCGGTAGTTTGTCGGAGAGAGGTCAAAAGATTTGTACCGGTCTCGTAACAGATTGGTAACTGGAAATGTGTCAAAAAGGACATGGACAAGAATTGAAAATCATGAAAGGAGTGTAGTGGTATTTCAATATACCACTTGGCAGTAGGGCCAGTGAGGGTTCGTTGGAGTAACCATAAATGGATGGAATCATCCATTAGGGAATTAGACGAACACCATAAATGATATGTCATTACATGGTTTTTTGGATCCTCACTCAATTTGTTGTCAAACTTTGAGATGTCTGATGGAAGCTTCACTGGAATATCCAGCCAATTGGTTCCATGGTAGATGGGATCGTTGGTCAACCATGATACATATGGCATATCGAGAGTAGCCAGAAATGGTAATTGTTGGTTGGACTGTGGATATTGGTAGTATTGGTATGGCATCGGAGTACTGGTAGGACCAGGAACAGATTGACTGTAGGGTCCTCCCATAGGAAATTGGTCATATGGAGGGGGTATTCTGGGGTTAGGAGGGGGATCGAAAGGAGTTCCACCTCCGCCAGAATGAGGTGGCCCTCCACCAAAAGGTGGGGGTCCTCTAGGGTAAGGTGGTCCTACACCATAAGGTGGGGGTCCGCCTCCGCCAGAATCTGGTGGTCCCCCACCGAAAGGTGGGGGTCCTCCTCCTCTGGAGTAAGGTGGGCCTCTGTCGAAGGGTGGAGGTCCCCCCCCTCTAGAGTAAGGGGGACTGCCACCGTAAGGCAGGGGCCCACCTCCTCCGGAATGGGGAGGTCCACCTCCAGAAGGCGGGGGTCCTCCTCCTCCGAAATGGGGTGGAGGTGGTGGTGTTGGAACAAATGGTGGTGGAGGTGGTGGGATAGTTGGTGGAGGTGGCGGGATGCCCCACTAGCCGGGGGTATCTTTGGTGGGTCATTCTGGTGCCCCCATGGGGTAATAGGGTTTCCAGGGTAGGGTAATCTAGGAAAAAAAATTCTTGGATAGTTTTTTCCAATATTGATGTTACGATGTCCTGGAATAATGTGTCCCCGTGGGGTTGGGTCCAAATGGATGGACCCCCTATATGATGTCTCCACGTGGGATGTCCAACGGTTGGGAGAGGACTACCAACCATACTCAGAATCAGATGAGAAATGTATCCTCCACTCATGATATGACTGTAGGTTGCGTTATTTCCCCTGGTCAGGTTAGGTCCAGCAACTAGGGCATGCCCCCCAGTTGAAATTTTTCTACAAACTAGAATAGGCCCGGCGATTGAATGATGACCACTAATGCTAGGTTGAATCATGACCAAGGTTTGAGTGCTACCAAAAGGATTACTTCCTACCGATAGTAGACTAACAGGAAAATTGTATCCTCCCCTTGAGTTTTGGGGTGGGGGAGGTGGATGTAGTGTCCCAAAGTTAATAGAGGTTGAAGGTTTCCCTTCAGGGGGTATCATGGTGAGAGTCTCAGTAGGTATAGAACCAATCGGTTGAAGCAGAGGTGCTCTCGTTGGAAACAAGGGTTGAGCTGGTTTGTAAGTGGTCATGCTAGGTATAGTTGTTTCCAATGAAGTGAATGATAAAGAGCGTACAGGGGAATATTGAAATATGGGTGTATTCGGAATGTTTTCTCGCCTTCTGAGACTCTGATGCCTAAGTTGTTCGCCAACCATGAGCAAATGGTGCATGTGTTCATAAAGTAGCGTGTTGTGGTGTATTTACTATCTTAAAGAATCACCAAAATATTTAATTATTGACCAGGGTTGGTAATCTTAGAGTTGTGGCACAGTATATCCTAAGGTAGAATGGAACCTAAGTTTTGGCTTGTCAGACCTTAGAAATGTTTAATAAAGAAAAGATCGAAAGATATTTCAAAATGAAAAACCGAGTCAAACTTCAGAAAGACAACAAAGAACTAATTAAACGTAACTAAACCAATATATTAGAATAGTATCAAGCCACACTACTCTATTCTATGATTAAAGAATGGAAAAAGAACATATATTGATTAAGAAGCAAACTACCTATTATGAAAACTTGATTTAAGACAAAAACTACAAACTACTTAATGAATTCAATAACTACTTATGCATTTAGTTAATACTTCAAAACTACACTAAATCATCTAATTCCATTCTCCTTGATGTTGTACGTCAAATGTGATAGGAACTGGAGTGAATGAATCGTAATGACTGTCAAACGTAACAACAAAAAAAAATGGAAGGAAATCTAACCTAATTTTGATAAAGAGATGTAAGCTACAAAGAGACCAATTACAATTAACTTTAAACATTATGACCTGTCTTCTATCCATAAGCAAAATGGTATGAAACAAATGAAATCTAGAAGCAAGTAGAAAACTTAATAAAGATATTTATCTAAATTGAATTTGATTTGGAAGCAAGTAGAAAACTTGATAAATATATTTTATATAGAAGCAAGTAGAAAACTTGATAAAGATATTTATTTCTGAACCAAACTCTATTTCATGAACATCTTCATTAATTATAAGGATAGAAAAACTGATCCTATGCTTAACAAAGAAACTATCGAAATTCAGATAACTTGGAAAATGAAATTATTAACTTTATTTCAAAATAAACCTTAAGAACATGTAGTAAACTATACTAAGAATGAAACTGATAGATTCTAGAACAATAATATATTGGCAAATCAAATATGAAAGAAATAACTCGAAAAACAGTTAAAACAAAGTTAAGGAGGATAAAATGAAAACTAAGAATGATGACAAAACTTAATTAAAACTCTATGTAATGGGAAACAAGATCTTAATTATATCTAAAACTGCTAATTAAAAGCAAGAAATATCACAGTTAAAAATCCTAAGAAACTGAATTCTAAACAAGCATAAAAATAATGCAGAAAAGATGACAGTCCGAATTACGATCAGGATGACTATCCGAATGACAATCCAAATGACAGTCCGGATGGAGGAAAATGATTTAAACTAAGGAAAAAAAAAGTTTGGATGATCTTAACTACCAGTTGGCCAATGCATATGATCCTTCAGTGCAAAGAAGTCAGTGAGAAGACTGTTGAGAAGCTAAGATAGCAAGAGATAACCTATTCTAATCATTGAAGAAATAAACTATTTCTATGGTTTAATCAAACAGAACTGAGACATGAATAAAACTAACCTACAACTATAGGAAAGAAACTAACAAAGATAATTATAATTAAAAACCTGAAATGACAACTAACTAAAATCTATCTAATTGCAAAAGACTGAAAGCAAACTATCTAATTACGAAAGACTGGAAGCAAACTATAAACACTATGCTTGGTCGACCATTATCAATTCTGGAAAAGTAAATTAAGTTAGCAGCGAGACACATATTACATAAAAATAAAGAGCTGACATATACAGGAGAACAGAATTAATTACACACACTGGAAAATGAACTAGCTATTTGCATAAAAGAAAATATAGAAAAACATAAATAGAACCTCTGGTTGATGAGGCGCCCTTCCTAGCAATCAGAGATGGAAACTAAATCAACCTAGTCCCCAACAACAGAGCATCAACAATAAAATCCAGGAGCTTCCATTAACTGAGAAAAATTACACAACATTTATGCAAAAACTACTGCTATCTTTTGTATATTCTATATGCTATCTGACAATCATCGTTTCTTCATACGAGGCATCTATTTATAATTTTACAATGGGAGAGAAGGTCGATGTAGTCGACCTCTCTAAAAATAGGAGTCTTTAAGACTATCAAATGGCTGCCTAGTGATTCACAACAACGCAAAGGCCGCCTGCCTGCTTTCACGGCATCGATCCCACCTGACGCGAACAACTGCATGTTCATTTCCTTCAACCGTGGGCAGAAGCATGTGCTGGCAGGTCGAGCGTGGAAGGATGAGGCTGCTGGAGCGTCGACGTGGGCATGAGCGTGTTCTGTCAAGATAAATGGATGGAGAAGCAAGTCTTCTAGAGTGTTGACGTGAGGAAATGGTGTGCTTTCAAGCTCAGTGGGCAGGGAGGTGAATCTTCTAGAACCGGGGCTCACCAACCATAGCCACCACGTTGCTAACCGAACCCATGTTTCCATTTCTGTCTTTAATGGCCAGGAATATGCCAACCAACGATATCGCAAGCTGGACGATGGGTTGAACGTTGCTAGCGTCTTTGGCGTGAAAGCGAGTCCGAATGAAGGTTCGTTTGAAGACTGCAGCCTGTAGAGAAAAAACTAACTGCCAAGCATGTCTAGAAATATGAGATGATTGTTAAAACCATAAAAAATGTTGATAATTATTCACGATTCATATGATGTTCAAATAAATGCATACCTGAGTCTGTTTGATAGTCTGAATGGCAAGAAGAGTGATTTATTATACAAAAATAGTGCAATTAACGCCACTCAGAGTATATTTGATGATAAAAAATAGTGACAAAATGGACACCAACACAGTGCAAGGAGTTGATCATTAGGAATCCAACTACGAGGTATGGTTTCTTCCATGGGAATGGACCCAAAATAAGCAACATGAAGGCCTAGAGATGTGTCCCAAAAGGATGCAGATGGACCAAATGCTGTTGATATTGATTCATCCTGGGGCTGACTGAAAATCCAATCCATAGCTCCAGGATGTCCCTCCATCAAAAAATGGAATGATTTGTCATAGGAGGTAGACGATGCTCCTATAAAAGGTCATGTTGGATCAGAGATAGGTGTATTTATGGGAGATTAGTAGTCCATTCCCGACTCTAGGGTAGAGGCATCTTCCTCGTGTGGCACAGATGTGATCGATTGATCCACTCTTACTCCAGAGTTCTCCTCCTGGTTAAGGGGATATTTAGGTGGTAAATTGAGAATCCTTCTAGATCTTCTCAAAGGTTGATCGGCCAGGATGAGTAGAACACAAATTCTCCTAAGTGGAACATATTAAAAAGAAAAAATCAATCCAATATCTACACAAGCTAAAGCCGCAAGCAAACTTATGTGACAAGTGTGGATTCAAAAGTCTGGAAACTCACACGATTGTCAATGCTTTGGAACTTGCGATACACCCTAGGGTCCAACAGTTATACTCGGACCATTTTTTCAAAGCACTAACCAGGGAGGATTAGGATCATACCCCTAACTGTATAACCCGACTACCTAGAAGCACATGCGTAGTAGCTCCCTGAGTGTTGTTCTCGGTGTATTTCTCTTCCAAGACGGCCAAATGGATAACTCGGTTGCTTTCATGAATCCAAGGAGAGTCTCTCAATATACTCAAGGTACGTGGGAGCTCAAATCCATAGTGGTGTTGTCTAATTCACAACCGTACAATAAGAGCCTTCTGATATACTACCGAGTACATGAAGTTCCTTTTGAAATACCCAAGGGTACATGAAAGAGCCTTCGATATACTAGTTGGTACGTGGAAGAACTGCAAGCCCCTAGGATGCAGTGCAGGAAAATAACGACAGATGCCATGCTTAATGACACCGGAACAAGTCACTAACTTATCACACAATTTAATAGCAAGTTTTAACCTAACACTACCATTAATTTTATCTTGAGTGGTTAGGTGAATGCATGGAGTGTAGACAGGAATTTAAACAAATGCAACTTAATCTACATGAAAAATGCAATTTTTTTCTTTTTCTTTTTCGATGAAATCTATCTAAGGTAGGGATAAATTCCTTTGTTTCCAATATTAGGAAAAATACAAATACCCCTATAACTCAAAATCAATGAAGAAGACAAGTGAAGTACTATTTTCACAATGCCAACAAAAATCACTAAATAACAAACAAGCACCAAAATGTAAACACTTATTTTTTTCTCTTTTCAATTTAATCAAATATATGGAATATGGAAAGAAGAATTTCACTCTCAAATGTAACAATCTCTAACTTTCGAAATAATGACCTAAAAGATGAAGGGAAACCAAAGAATGAGAAATTTCAAACTTTAAAGATGCTTTGCAAAAAATCAAATATGCTTATGTCTTTCTGAGCAATGAACATGATGTCATAACCAAGCAACTACAAAATTGATCATTCAAGCTTTCCAAATATTTTATCTTAAAATCATGAAAATTCTTTCCGAAAATTCCGAGCATAAGACTCGAAATGAAGATGATAAAATTTTTTATTCCCTACTCAACTGTACCACAATGGATCTGAGAATTATATTGCTCTTTAGATCTACCATTCATAAAATCAAAGACGGTGTCTCAACTAGCTATGGTAAACTGGAAATTCCCAAAGAAAAGAGATCACCCAAGACTCAAAAAACACTCAAACACACACAAAATCAAACAAAAATCAATGGATAAATGTAGGAAGGGGTTAGGAATCAGACCTAACAAATTGAATAGATCTAGAAATGGGATTAGGGGTCGCAATACCAAGTGGATATGCGGGGGATTGAAATTGCCCGCCAATACCAAATTGCTCACTCGACTAGATTAAGACCCAAAATCGAACAAGTCAAACTCAGACGCAAACAAGCAGGACCTAGGGGTTCTGTGACTGAATCACACAGTATGCAGAAATCAAACAATCAGAACAAATCGAAAAAAGTGGAGAAAATGTGCTAATCACCAAGGCAACAAATGTTGGCACAGTTGTCCTTGTACACCAAAGTTCTAGGCGCAGGCTCTATGAAGGTTGAAGGCTTCATTAGTGCAGATTGTACTCAGGATATAGGCGCCAGAGGCCTAGAATGCTCGTGGACAGTGAGCACCAGAGTCCTAGTAGCGCATGGTATGTATACCTTAGGTGCGTCGGGAAAATAGTAAGTAGCAAGAAAATAAACATATCCAAAAATATAAAGTAAAAATTCTAATCTTTATCCTAGACAGAGTTAGGGAAAGCTAACAGACTCTTAAATAGAAAAAATTCAAAGATGGGAGGGGCTTAGGAGGCTAGAAAATGAATCACCAAAAATCAATGAAATCAAACTTCAAACTGAAACAAAAGCTATGTTCTTTGCCTAGTATGGTCGCCAATTTTTTTATGGATAATCTACTTGAGCGGACGCGAGTGTGATCTCCCTAGTCCAGGTGGATCTAGAACAAATGAATACAAAATATAGATCTACTTTCCTATATCAATCAAAGATTAGAGTAGATGGATTCCTTACCTTCAGATTCGCAAATCCTTCTCCTCTTTGTAGCTCCAAGCTTCGTAATCTTCATATCTAGAGCTGCAAAACCTTATCAAGCATATAGAGACAAACAAACAGTAAAAGCACATATAAACACTAATTGATCTGAGCCAATAGTTAAGGGAGAAAGCTCTAAATATCATTAACACAAAGACATTTATGGAAAGAGATTATAGTACTGTAAATAAATGGGAAATTCATAGAAGAGTGATTATTACAACCCAAGCATTAACATTGTAACCTTCCTCCAACAGTCCAAGCCAAGCTTCCAAAGGATGTGTGTGCCTTCCAAGATATGAATAGGGATCACCTAGGGTAATTCCACCAGCATGTAAGTGCTATAGTCCCTCCTCCCTTCTCAATGGAGAGAGAGGTCTTATTTATAAGGCTAGCAGGATAGAGTAGGTTGAGGATTAGGGGGAGAGGTCTAAGGGATATTCCCAATAGGTTAGGATCCGAATACCAGTTGTTCCTACCAATTAGGGATAGGTATCCATGTCACCTAGCTTCAAGAATATGCTCGAAGCCCTTTGTTATCCACTCTAACTAACCCTGGATCACTCTGCATGAAGACAACATGCGCCAGGGAGGGTTAAGCACAGGCTGCATGAGGTCAGCAAGAGCCACTTTCTCATGCTTCTAGTGTACATCAGGCACCCCTTTCTAGGCAGCAACATGCGCCAGCCTCACTAGAAAAGGTGGAGAACTAGGTTAACAACTTGCTTAATGATGTTCTAGCCAAGGAAAATTAAGGGATTGAGGCACTGATTTGATACATGGCTCATGATGACAATATTTTGGTATAACATACCCACAAATCAACAATATGCTTAGCTCAAGCAAAGAATAAAAGGCTCCACAAAGCTAGTATTTCACCATGAGTATATGTACCCTTGCCATAATTCATTTTGAGTTATTAAAACTGTAATGTCCCCTCATTGAGGGCTCCATGGTCATCATGCTACCTTATCAACCCCTATAGGTTATGGAAAAAATTAATAAGTAAAAGGGTTAATTTTTAATGCATTAATGGTTAAGTTTAATTAATTTTGAAGGTTATGATAATGTGCCATGTATAAAATTGTAAATATTTTATATTACATAATTTTGTGATGAGGGGATGTGCTTAGGTGGCGAAAGAGGGTGCATAAGTGATGTTGTGGACCCTATGAGTTATCATCCACAATGGAAACTAGAAGAAAATCAGATAAAATCAATAAAGCCGCTAAAAAGATGGAATACAGCATAAAAGCAGAAAGCATGTAGAAAAGTAGGAAAGTCCATAAAATCATAAAGGAGTAGACAAGCTCGAAAAAGCACTGGAAAAGCAGAAAAGCAGAAAAAATCCAGGAAAAGCAGGATGTTTCCAAAATTAGAAAAAGCAGTCCAAAGTAGAAGGGCAACAAAGCAAGGAGAAAAGAAGGTAAAAGTTGTAGATGCTAAAATAAGTCAATGAGGGCGCATTGGTTGAGGAAGATGACCACATTCATTGTACCTAGAAGACAATTCATCTTATAAAAGAAGGTGGAGCATACCCTCTCACATATTTTGGCCATTTGTTATTTGCATTGAGAGCTCTGAAGCTTCTAAAGACTTGGGAGATGTGCCCCTAGTCATAGTTGGGAGATGCACCCCTACTAATATTCATCATGATCATGAATTTAGTAAATCATGAGGAGTAGGGAACCCATACACACTCTCTGAAGTTAGTTTCGGATCCTTTGCAATTCCATCCAATATTTTTCTTGTCCAGTGTTGGGAATTCCATCCATTGGAGCGCCTACTTCATGTATTTGGTCTTGCCTTTATTCTTGGATGTTGAAAGTGACCCTATGGGTATGGATGATATATATGATACTATGTAATGTAATGATCACTCTCTAAATTTCAATATTCTAATGTGGTTAATAGCTCTTCAAATTATCTTTTTACATGTTGAATCATTTTTGTGCCTATGCTCGTTATAGTACTAAATTTGACTAGTTTTTCCATAAATTGCATTTGATTGACTTTTGTGATTCCATTTGTCAGTATGTCAATTGTTGTAGTTAGTAGAAACCCGAATGAACACATATCAATCCTAATATCATATTTTTGAACTCCTTAGAGGCCATTCGAGCTGAGTTGAAAAGTTCTTAGTTGAGTAGTCCAATTAACTAGTTAATTCTCTTGTCATCCCAAATCGAGTCCAGTGGTTCCTAATTGTATTCCTAAGGGTTTTTATAGTTTGTTTGGGTAGTTATTAGGATAGACACTTCCATACTGCACCAGAATCAATGGATTTTACGCATAAGTCCTCGGGGAATGTGCATTGATAGCTTTGGCTCTGCCAAAGAAATATTCCCAAGCGTGACGGACTCCCGAAAGTGCAGTTGTCGAAGTTGGGAGATTTTTTAGGCTGCTATAGGTTTTCTTGATCTTTATGTAGATCATGTAACTCATCTTGGGAGAATTTGGGAGATTCTGGGGGTGTTTGGGGTTCTACTTTGAATTTCTAGTCAAACTAGCTGGTTATTTTGTTTCAAGTTATCCATTGTTGTGTTCAATTTTGAAAATCTTGAGTTAATGTGTCTTTGATCAGATTGTGTACATTACAGTGGTATCATACCATGGTCCTCTAAACCTACTCTTGACTATCTTTGATGCGTCCTAAGATCAATCCCCCTCCCAAAGGGAAAGGTCCAAAAGAACCTCTTATTGAAGAAGAGGTTGATTCCACTGAAGGAAATATTTAAGGAGAAGAGGATATGTCTAACATGGATGAAAGAGAAGAGTTCAGATACTTTATTCAAATCATGCTAAAAGGAATGCAAGACATATCCCAGAACATCATCAAGTTGGTTCAAGAGACTCGGGAATTTATTGCCAGGTAATTGGTAAGAAAAGATGGATAAGGGAGCAACAATGGCTCTCAACATAAAGGGAATAAGGTCCTTGGAGAGACTCTATTTTAAAAAACTAGGATTGACAATCAGCCACATGAATTCAGGGAGATTCCAAGGCATACTATGCCCAATTTTATTGAGAATAGAATGGAAGATCCTGAAGTGCAGTTTGAAGTAGTTGCACCATTGGAGGTAAGACTTGCAGAATATATGGCTTTCAGTGAGGAATTAAAAATACATTTGACCTTTAGAGAGTACTATGACTATTAGGACAAGGTAAAATCAAGAGGGAACAACAGAATGCCACCTCAAAATTTTGAGTTGCAGAGAACCATTGGTAAGATCTCCCTTCCTTACTTTGATGGATCATATAAGTTCACTACTAGCTCTTGGGTGTAGAAACTTGATACTTACTTTCAATTGAATCCTATGGTTGAAAAGGATTCCATTAAAATGACTAACTTGCATTTGGAAGGTGAGGCCAATGACTAGTGGTTCCAAGTTTAAGAACCTTGGGGCATGATACTGTAACCACCTATGAGGATTTTGCAAGAATGTTGGTGAATAGGTTTGATAGGAGAGATCCTAAAATGTCTTTCAGAGATCTTGCTCAATTGAAGAAGACTGGGACTCCTGGGACTCCTGAAGCATACATTTCATATTTTCAAAAGATTGTAGTCATGGTTGTTGATTCTCTAAAGCTCACATAGTTCTTTTGTTTACAGAAGGACTAGCAAAGCCACTTAAGGGACTGGTTAAATCTCACCAACTTGCAACTTTGCAGGATGTCATGAATAAAACCAAAGATCTTGAAGAGGCCATTCCTAAAACCAGATTCTCACCTGAGACAAATTTACATCCTAAGATCAAGGATAAGGGGTCCTTCCAAAAGGGTCCAACTAGAAAATTTGAGACAAATAATATTGTAAAGGAATGAGATGAGTTAAGGAGGAGGAAGTTGTTCTTCTCATGCTAGGAGCCATGGGTTTCAGGACATAAGTGTGCCAAGGGAAAGGCACATTACATTGATGTCTTATCAAAGAGTGGAGATAAGGAGGAAGATGCGGAAGCACCAATCAGTGCAGATGGTGGCTATGAGACAGTAGGTGAAGAACCATTACCACCAACAAGTGGGAAGATTTCAAGCATGACTGGATTACCTCACTTCCACAATCTCATATTCAAGGGAGTGGTTCAAGGGAAGAGAGTTACAATTTTGGATGATGGAGGTGATACTCATAATTTCATTGATTCAGCCTTAGTGGAAAGAAGGAATTTTCCTATTGATCATACCAGGTAATAATTCCATGGATTGCACTAAATAGATTCCAAATCTACAAGTAACCACAGGAGATTATACCTTAATAGATAATTATGTTTTTAATGTTGCCAACACCATTTTGGTGTTGGGAGTACAATGGTTGTACTCCATTGGAGAGAATTCAATGAATTATCAGGTGCCTCAAATAAGTTTCAAATATTATGTTGGGAAGCAAATAGTCTTGTAAGGAATCAACACCTATCCTAGTCAAGTGGTGTCTTCCCGTAGTATGAGAGCAATCTTAAGGCATGGAGACATTGAATGGGATGCTGAGTGTTTCATATCCACTCAAGGAACCACCATATATGTTTCACAACACCTTGAAGACATCAAAGGAATTCTTCAGAAGCATGATAAGGATTTTGGAGACCTCCATGGGACAGTCTACCTGATAAAGGATTAACTTTCATTCATGGAATATTGGATGCAACAGTGCAAGAGATAGATTTGAAGGCACAAGAGAAAAAACAAATCCTATTGGATCGAATGGTAAGTGTTTTTTTTTTTCCTGGGAAAATGTCCGTAATTTTATTTCAAAAAGATGATTAAAATTACATTCTGCAGATGTAGTAGAATCACAAGGATCCCTACATTTTCACATATTTCTGTCCCATATAAGCAGATACAACAGCTTATTAAGAGCTGAACCAAAATAAAAGATAAACCCAATAAAACTTCACCACAAGAAGATGAATCTTGAACAGTAAAGAGAAACCCAAAAGACGTCTTCAAACCGAAACCCTCAGCAGGAGAAGCAAGTAGATCCAAGTCTGTGGACAAGCAGCAAACTCTGGATCTCCCAAACTGGCGAACAGCCAGCAACTACTGATGAAGAAAACGGCCAGACACTAGCTGGCCCTTGCTGCTGCGGGCTATAGCGAGCCGGGCGGCGTGCTGCGAGAGACGCTGGGGACATCCCTGAAATGTAAATCAGCGAAGAGAAACCCGTGGCTCCTGAAAGAAACCTCTGCCACCGACCTCAAAGAAAGCAACGGCAGATCTGCTCGTGATATCAAGAAAAGCAGCAAGATCTAGACTCTGTCATCATGGGACTCCTTCCTTCACCACCGCCGCGGCGTCCACGGGCTTCTCTCCATGTGCGGATGGATCTGTGCTTTTGGTTTCTTCTTTCTGGAAACACGGATCGTCCTGGAAGACCACGATCAGAACCGCCGCGGCCGAAGAAGGTGCTGGTGAGCCCTAAGACGGTCGGCTGGAGGTCGCCATAGCCAGTTCTCTTCGTCGCCTCCCCAGATAGGGTTCTTACTATCAAATCTTCTTAATCGCGCCGATCCAAAGTCGAGGTTCAAGATCAAGATAGCAGCCCATCGAAATCTGGAACAAGAACCCTGTTAGGGCCATCTCCGGGACTCACAGCGCCACCACAGAGGGAGAAAACGCCGCCGCCTCCATTAATGCAGGACCGCTAAGACCAGGACCAGAGGGGAAAAAAGGGGTGGCAGCCATGGAAGGAACCATGGCCGCCGAGATTCAATCGTCCCTCTTCCTCCTCAAATGGTAAGTGTTCTAATAGGCATTGGTGGCAATGCACTATCAATATGTTTAGGGAGTCCTAGCATTCCTTGGAATGATATATTATTACAAGTGATAGAGATGATGCTTGGAGGAATGGAGCACAAATAGTGGGATCCTGGCATTGTATGGTTCTACAGTTTTAGTTGCAAAAAGAGGGTGTATTAACCACCTTGCAGTTCTCAGGTTCATTTGGTACCTTGATATCATCCTTGAACTCAGTTGTTTCAGTTGGGTTGACCATACAGTTGCATAGAAGATAGAGTTCTTCCTCTAGAAGAGGATAATGATTAGAGTACAAAATCATGGTGGATCTCTTTGAGTTTAGATTGGATTTGGAATGCTACTTAGTCTAGTAGCATATCTTGGGAGCTATGTATTGAGCAGGGTCTAAAGCAGCACTAAAGTACAGATTGGGATGGTGATCAGGTTCCTTAGTATCCATGTTGCAATTACTTGAGGGAAATAAATTTTGGGAAGGGAGGATTGTAATGTCCCCTCCCTGAGGGCTCCATGGTCATCTTGTTACCTTATCAACCCTTATAGGTTCTGGAAAAATTTAATAAGTAAAGGGGTTAGTTTTGAATGCATTAATTGTTGAGTTTAATTAATTTTGAAACTTAGGATAGTGTTCCATATATAAAATTTTAAATATTTTATTATTATATAATTTTTTGGTGAGTGGATGTGCTTAGGTGGTCAAGGAGGGAACATAAGTGATCGTGTGGACCCTATGAGTTTTCATCCACAATGGAAACTAGAATAAAACCAGAGAAAATCAATAAAGCCATTAAAAAGATGGAAAACAACATAAAAGCAAAAAGCATGCAGAAAAGAAGGAAAGTCCATAAAAGAAGAAAGGAGAAGAAAAGCAAGCAAAAGCACTAGAAAAACAAGAAAGTAGAGAAAATATAGGAAAAACAAGATGTTTCCAAAAGAAGAAAAGCAATCCAAAGCAGAAAGGAAACAAAGAAAGGAAAAAAGAAGGTACAAGTTGTAGATGCTAAAATCAGTCAATGAGGGCGCATTGGTTGAGGAGGAAGATTACATTCATTGTACCTAGAAGACAATTCATCTTATAAAATAATGTGGAGCTCACCCTCTCACATATTTTGACCATTTTTTATTTGCATTGAGAGCTCTGAAGCATCTCGGGTTTTGGGAGATGTGCCGCTACTAATCTTCATCATGCTCATGCATTTAGTCAAGCATGAGGAGTAAGGAACCCAACCCTTATATCTGAATTTAGTTGCATATCCTTTCTAGTTTCATCCAATAATTTTATTTTCCAATGTTGAGAATTCCATCCATTGGAGCACATACTTCATGTATTTGGACTTGCCTTTGTTCTTGGAGGTTGAGAGCAACCCTATGTGTATGGCTCATATATATGATGCTATGTAATGTAATGATGAATATCTGAAGTTCAATATTATGATTTGGGTAATAGCTCTACAAATTATCTTTTTTACATGTTGAAGTATTTTTGTGCCTATGCTCGTTATAGTACTAAATTTGACTAGCTTTTCTAGAAATTGCATTTGATTGACTTATGTGAGTACATTTGTCAGTATGTCAGTTGTTTCTATTAGTAGATACCCTAATGAACACATATCAGTCCTCAAATCAGAGTTTTGAACTCCTTAGAGGCCATTCAAGTTGAGTTGAAAAGTTCCTAGTTGAGAAGTCCAATTAACTAGTTAATTATCATGTCATCCCAAATCGATTCCAGTGGTTCCTAATTGTTTTCATAAGGGTTTTTATAGCTGATTTTGGTAGTGTTTAGGCTAGCCACTTCCATACTGCACCAAAATCAATGTATTTTCCACAGAAGTCCATAGGGAATGTGCATTGATAGCTTTGGCTCTGCCAAAGAAATATTCCCAGGCATGGCGGGATCCTAAAAGTGTAGATGTCGAAGTTGGGAGATTGTTTAGGATGTTTTAGGTTGTATTGAGATTTATTCAGGTCATGTAACTCATCTTGGGAGAATTTGGGAGAGTCTAGGGGTGTTTTGGGTTCTACTTTGAATTTCTTTTCAAACTAGCTGGTTATTTTGTTTCAAGTTATCCATTGTTGTGTTTAATTTTGAAAATATTGAGTTAATGTGCTTGTGATCAGATTGGGTACATTACAAAAACCATGAGAACCAATCAATTTTAGATAGGATCCAGCTCCACATTTTAAGCCATTTTCTTGAGAAGTAACATCAAAGAAACCTAAAGGCCATCTTTCATTAAAAGAAGGTTCAAATGCATTTCTAACTTAGATTTCTACTATTTACTTATGAATTTACCCATATGATTTGACTGCATTAAGACTAACTCTCCTAGCATTCTTCTTATTGTCCTCAAATAATATGTCATTCCTATGTTTCCATATTTCCCAACAAATGAAACAAGGCATCTCTTTCCAAGCATTTGGCCCTAAAATCCAGTTATGAAAATTGATTTTCAAGGATTGAAAAGGCCATTTTTGTGTTATATTTAATTCTCTCTTTACCTCCTACAAAACCAAGTTCATAAATTGACAGTGAATCAATAAATGGTCAATAGTCTCTACTTCATTATTACACAGGATACAAATGTTTGGACCTTGACCCAAATTATCCCATGGTAGTATCCTATTTTCTAGGGAAAGGAAACATAAAAGCTTGATTTTTAATGGAACGTGTCATTTAGAGAGTGAATTAAACCACCAATTTTGTTTTATTTCTAGAGTAGAATAGAAAATTGTTTCATAGGCAATAGCATTTATTTCACTATTCTTCATGTTCCATGGCCATACAGTAGTATCTTCACGATCTAGAAAATGAAAATCACCTAAATGAAGACAAAAAATGTAACTATTCCATTCTTCTTCCAAATCCCTTTGCAAACCCATCTTGTTAGCTCATTTCCATCTCTAGCACCCCCACTTCTAGCTTCCAATAATCCCACTTGTGTTAAAAGTTGAATTCCTTTGGTTCAAAGAGAATATACAAGATTCGTGGATAGTTTGTAAGAACTAGGACCACCAATGATTGACTCTTCCCCCACTTTAATATAGTGGCCATTCCCTGGTTTCCAAGCCAACTAGTCCCCCAATATATGATAAGAATTGAGCATACATTTCCAAAAATTTGATGCCCCTTTTGCACTCTTATTGTTCAATCTAATCCAATCCATTATCGATCATTAATTCAAATATTTGTCTTTAATAACCATACTCCACATACCTGCGGAGAATATGATCCTCCATAGACTTTTTGCAACAAGTGCTTTCCCAAAGTGGAAGATATTTTTTATACCCCAGCCACCAAATTTCATCATTCTGGCTAACCTCTCCCATCTCATTAAGTGAATTCCTTCATTTTTTTATTACCAATCCAAAGAAAGATGAAAACTCTTTTCCTAATCTTATTCAAAATATATTTTGGAATCTTGGCCAATGATAACCAGTAAACCAGAATATTCTCAAGGACTACCTTCACTAGAATTAGTTTTCCACCCAAAGTAAGACATTTATAACACCAATTTCTTATCCCTTTTTCCACTTTTTTCAATAGCCACATCCAATCCTCTACTAAGTAGTTATTTGGATTCAAATAGTATCCAAGATATTTCATTCCTGTATCCAAAGAAGTTGTTTGATATGGAAAGAAGTGACCAATTTCAGTTATAATTTCCTCTTCAACTCCATTTTCTAACAAACAAAGATTTTGTTTCATTAGTATCCATAACTATAGCATCACAAAATGTATCAAAATTTTCCTTGTATGCATACCATTCCCCTGGCGTGCCTCTACCAAACAGTAGCGCTTCATCTACAAAGAGTAGATGTGTAATAATTATAATATAAGCTATTTGAACCCCTTACAGTCTTACTTCCCTCTTTGATGTTTCAATCAATTTACTAAGACCTTCAACAATTAAAAGGAAAAGAAGAGAAGGCAAGGGACGTCATTTCCTAAGGCATCTGGAACTTTGAAAAAAATTTGTTGGAGCACCATTCACAAGAACCGCAAAATTTGCAGAGTATACATAGCCCATAATCCAGTTTGTTGATTCCAAATTAATGCCAATTTGTAAAAGAACAAGTCTAAGAAAATCCCACTTACTCAATCATAAGCCTTGACAATGTCTAGTTTTAACACCAATGCCTTCAATTCTTTTTTATCTTGATACTGTGGATTCACTCCCGTGCAACACCTATAGCATCCATAATCTAGCAGTTATCTAAAAAACCAAATTGTTCCTTTGATATGAATTTTGATAACATAGGCTTAATTATTGTAGCAATCACTTTAGGAATGACTTTATACACTAGATTGTGAAATGATATGGGTATAAATTCATTGTGTGAACCATCCTTAAAGAATTTAGGAATCCATGCTATAAAGGTGGCATTGAAATATCTAGTGAATTTTCCCTAGACCCTTGACTCTGTTGAAATATTGTAACTTCTAAGAATATTCTATTTGTACTTTATCCAAAGATGTTACATTCCTCCGCTGGGACTTTGTTGTATATCTGGAGATTTTTATTCCTCCGTCGGAATGTGGTAACTTGGGTTATTAGACTTACCTAGTGGGGTCGGCCTAGAGTAAGTTGTAATGGGGTGTTTAAGTCCCCTAGTGGGGTCGGCCTAGTCATCATTATGTTGAGTGGTTAAGTTGGGGCCGACCTAGTTAGGGTTAAAAGTCGAGTGAGGTAAAGTATAAATAGAGGATGTGTTATCCTCATTTATCACACACACTCACTTGTGAAAATCTCATAGGAGAGAGAGAGATCTGCAAAGGAGGAGAAGGAGCTCTTGTTTGGGCACTACATCTTTGTATTTGTTGGTCATCTATATTGAGGAAGCTTTGCTGGGTTTTCTACCCCATGAGGGTTTCCCAGGATAAATCTGCGTCTCTTGTGTTTATGTTGTGCTTGTTGTTCTTTCAGTGATCTTGTATATTCTATTGTTGTGAAATTGAATGGAATACTGATATTATCTATCTTAGCATATTGAATCTTAACAGACTCCTCTACTGCATCTAATAAATTACGACCCATAATATCAATAAAATTCAAGAAAAACTCAACAATCCACCCATCTAGGCCTGGAATTTTCAATTTTGCAAGACTTGATAAAATATTTTTAATTTACTCCAAGGTAACAGGGTCTGTAATGCTCTCACCTTCAAAATCAGAGAAAAATATAGAGTAGCATTGAATAACATCCATTTGATTAACAATTGAATATTTCTGGGATCCTTGAAAATATTCTGAAAGTGACTAAAAACACCTTCTTTAAGTTTCTTTTGATCTGACAAGAATCTTCATTCATCATTATTTAAATCCCATATAGTATTTGATTCCCTTCTATGTTCAACATATGTGTGAAATAATCTAGTATTTTGGTCACCTTGAGCAATCCAAATGGCTTGGATTTTGAGTCACCATGTTTCCTTTTCAATCTTTAAAAATTTTC
The DNA here is from genome assembly GCA_027924585.1 of Larix kaempferi. NCBI lineage: Eukaryota > Viridiplantae > Streptophyta > Pinopsida > Pinales > Pinaceae > Larix > Larix kaempferi. The sequence goes on from BSBM01000001.1 coordinate 79,510,491, forward strand.
AGTCTTCTCGCTTCTAATGCATTTACCATGTTTCTATCATGCTCCGTCAATGAACATGTTACATTATTTAAGAAAAAACCCTCAATTTGTCCTTTGATGTTTAACAACTCCACCTTCAGTTCTCTCTCTCTCTCTCTTTTCCCACTTGATAACCCTTGAATTTAATTCTTTAAGCTTATGTACCAAATATTGCATTGGAGATACATCCTCCCTTTGTGCTGACGAGCCCCAGTTCTCTTTAATCATATATGTAAAATCCTTCTCCTTATTCCACACATGATTGAATTTGAAGGGATATTTGATCTTGTTCTTTTAATATTTCAATTGAAGGACAATCGACATATGGTCAGAAACCAATGTATTTACCACCCATGACCAATATCTCTTCATAGAAGTAGACAAATCCTATGAAATGAAGAACAGATCTAGTATTTTCGCTACCCCTTCATCTCCCAACCTACCATTCCTCCAAGTAAGAAGAAAAGAAACTGGCATCACATCAATGAAATCAACTTCAAGGAAAATTTGATTGAAAAATTTTGCAACTGGGTCGAGTCTTGGCCTAGAACCCCATACTTCTCTCACAAACATAGTTAAATGTAGATCTCCTCCAAATATCAATCCATCCTCCACTACCTCATTCCAAATCTCTCTTCTATCTAAATAAGGACTATATTAGTTTACCAACTTTAGCTTCTGAGACAAGTCCGTTGAAAGTGCTTCCAATAAGATCCCTACAAAGGACAAGAACATGATACAATTAGTCTTCTTAGGATTCCAAACCAAGAGAATACCCCTCGATTGACCTATGGAATCGATTGTACACATTTCCAAGTCCACAATTAGTTTGGAAAACAGTTCTTTGGATTTCGAGTCACACACCATAGTTTCTTGGATAAAAATTACATCTATTTGAACCATCTCAAATAATATTCGGAAGGCAAGAAATTTGGGATGCCCCCCAACTCCCCTAACATTCAAGGATAATACTATCATTTTCTAGCCCATGCTAGGGCTTTTTGAGCTCTAAGTGCCCTAGGTCCTCCATAATAATTTTCCACTAGAAACTCCTTGGAAGAGTTGTCCTCCATTAGCTTCTTTGTCCTTCTAGTCTTACCGGTGAAAAAATTATTGCTAACCCCCTTTTTACGGATCCTTTTTGCTCATTTTTTTCGATTTTGTTTGTCCCCACTGAAGCCTCCTTCAAATCCATCTCGGTTTTTTTTTAAGAAGACCCCGAGTAGACTTGGAGGGGTGTTTTTTAGCACATCCTTGTAAGAAGGGATAAAAAAATTAAGCACCCCTAACTTCTATCTAAGGATTTTCATCTACCAGGATTTTAGAATACTCTTCACTCAAACCAGGATGCACACACCTCTCAGCCACTTTATTGGCTTCATATATCATCTTCTCACTAGAAGGAAAAAATTCCATTGTCCCGTTCTCAACCAATTTAGTGCCACTACAACCTTCACTTCCAATAGTAAAATAATTTCCCAACGAAAACCCTACCACGGTCGAGCCCAAAATGTTCAACATTTGGTCAAACCATCCACTGATTCTATAGGTCCTAGATATTCAAAGTAATAGGAGTATTTTTTAGGAATACCAGAACATGAAATTTCTAGCAACTCTGGGGACGACCCATTAACCTTGCAGACAACATGCCTATTGCGATTTCCACTATTTCTGATGTCTAAATTCTTTTGAAACCCCTCAATTTCTAGGTTTTTAAGGAACCCCATCTCTCGCTCATTTAATGAATTATACAGAGAGGGAGAGAGTGATTTTAACTTACTCAATAATTCTTTCTCCAACTCACGAGGATAATTACCCACAAAAAAAGATAGTTGTGGCACCACATTCCTATCTTTGTTACTGGTCTCCAGTGGCATGTCCAAATCAGATGCCTCCACCAAAAAATTCTAGGTCACCCTTTTGTTCCAAATTATGCCCCAATTCACCTCCAGTGCAACTTACCCTTAGATGAACTACCCGACGTCACAATGTACATCTGAAAGGGATACCCAATTAAACTAATTTTTGGATATATGAATTCCCCCACCATTCAATTTCAATTTCATCCAGTAACTCTTGATGGATGTCAAGCTCAACCAGAACACGACCAACACATCTGTCTTCACCATTCGATGTGTGTTTTTCAATATGAATAAAATGGCCAAGCTCATTCACAACTGCTTGGAATCCTTCACAGTTCCAAAACTTAAGAGGAAAACCAAGGAATGGTACCCAGATGTGGCAAAAGCGAATACTTTCTATAGCTAGATCAAATGTATGGCTCCATCTTTTTAACATGAGACTTCCTTTCCAACAATAAAGGTCCCACTTAGATCTTTGATGCATCTTCCTCATACTCAAACTTGAAACAATACGAACCCTTAAACAAAACTGAAATCGATGGGCAGTATCCCAATAATTGTTCCCATTTAGCTGATACCCATCCATTGATATCGTTCATGTTCATTGACCAATAACCAAATTTCCCCACAAAAGCGGATAGTGAAACTCCATTTGGAAATTATATATGGAGAATGGATAAGGTTTTTATAAACAAGCGGTTATAAATATTCTAGAGGGAAAGGAAGATGCTCCCACAATGTTTCCGAATTAGTGAAGTTTGAGCCATGTGATGAAGATGTTTACTTTCTATGAAGTTTTAATGTGCATAATTCTGTCTCTTTTTAACAATTTTCTTTCACTAATGATAATTATTTATCTACCATTTTACACAATGAAAAAGAGGCCCCTCAAGTAGTCATTGCAAGCATAACAAAAAACATGCATACTTAAGACAAAAATGGCCATGACCAAAACTCAGTCCTTTAGATAAAAATGGCCACGACCAAAGCTCAACCCTTTAGGCGAAATACATACCATGCAAGGATCCAAAACAACTTAAAAGCCATCGGGAACATAGTGTAGATAGCATATAACAAACACAAGGTAGATATATAAATTGAGCAACAATCAACACAAGCTCATTCCGACGCGAGGGTCAACCTCTACCCCTCACCACTGTGTTCTAGGTCAGAATAATCTACTCCTAACCATCATTATGAGGTTGAGGCTCTACCATTTCGGTCTTTGAGCTTATGAATAATCGGCTCCCAAGTGTGATTACCAAGTTCAAGCTTCAAAGACATTTTAGCCCACGAAATGGAAAGAACAAGTGTAGGGAATATGTCATTCTGCTGGCGAGGACCTGTTGTGTTGTCTTTCCCAATACTCTCCACATTGTTTGCTTGATGGCAAGGCCTTTCATCATGGCATTGGGATTGGTTGAATTTGACAAAACAGACCGGAGAAGCATCAGGTGGCTCCCTAATACATGATTCCTTTTTGAAAATATTGTTAGGGAATTCACTGAACACTATATGTTTTAGAAATTTCATCATTTTCATAAAATTTTAGGTGAAATAGTTATTTTTCATTGTTTAAATTGCATTTTTTTATTTAAAAAATAGATTCAGCTTTTTAAAATACTACTTGAACATTCAGATTATGCAATTATAACAACGTAAATTTGTAATTCCAACAAAATTATACAATTCCAATAACATATTTCTATAACTTCCAATAACATATTTCCATAACTTCAACAACAAGGTAAATTTGTAATTCCAACAAATTTATACAATTTCAATAACATATTTCTATAACTTCCAATAACATATTTCCATAACTTCAACTATTTTTATAATTCCAATTCCAACCATTTATGAAATATTACAAACCCACAACTACCTTAGAACTTAGAGTGTTTAGCCTTCTCTATTTAGTTGATTGGAACATTTTATTTATAGTCGATTGGAATATTTTATTTATCAACGAAGAGAAATGTATGTAGAATGTTAAGATGCCTTTTTGGTTCCGTGTTTGTCTTGGCACACTTTAAGATAATCTTGTTTTCTCTGGGACTTACATTGCTCTGTTGGGAGCTTGGTAGATTTTGGTTTATCTTTTTAGATATGGTTTTTAAGATAAACTTGTTTTCTTTGGGACTTAGATTGCTTTGTTGGGAGCTCCGTAGATTTTGGTTTATTTTTGGAGACATGGTTTATATGACCGGTTTTGGATTTTTTTAGAAAGCTGGTTGTAGTCTTTGATATTGTATTCAATTTATACTATTTACCATTTATTAATATTTATTAATAAAGTACCGTTTATTAATATTTATTAATTTATTAATAGTATGCTATTTTTTCAACCTTGATAAACTTTACCTCGGTATTACAAATTTCACACATAAATTTGGGAGCAATTTTAAGAAGATAAATCAAATTTGGATAAGATAAACTTTACCATATGTATTACAAGTTCCATACATCAATTTGTTCGCAACTCCATGAAGATAACTCCAATTTGGATATAATTTGGCTATAAACTAGGCCTTTGTGTGATGTCGATCAGACATTCATAACCTGGGAAAAGAAAACTGGGCAGTGTGTGTGTCTAAATATTTTGAAGTGGGATGTTGTTCTCTAGCCTCTGTGTCCTCCTGGGGCTTGGTAACGAAATCAGGTTGATGATGCTGGGCAGTATCATCAGGAGATGCATCATTTTCCAAATCTGATGCATCATGTTCTGAGTGGTAATATCTCTCAGAGATGTCTGCAGTTTCAATGTTCCCCGCTGTTTTGTATCTGCGGAGCAAATGCAATGGAGAAGATCCATGGATTGGAGTTGATTCCCCACTTCGAAATCCTGAAGACAAGGCTGATCTGCTTGTGAATCCAGAAGAAGAATGCTCTGACTTTCTCTGTCGTTTCGTTTTTTTCTTAGCATTTTGCTGCCATCTCGTCAAGGCAATGGCTATCTGTTCTTCAAATATTGCTTTCTTCATGTGAGAACCCATCTGCACAAGAACATACAATCATATTTGACAGCACAATCTTTTATACATGATATTTAACGAGAACAGAATTATTTATACATTCTTAAAGTTTACCAGAACAAAACACTTGTACAATCGGGAAAAGGGATTTTTGGGATTAAAGGGATGTTTTCTTTCTATATATGAACATACCCAGAAATAAAATTTAAAAAAACAATCAATCATTTGTGCTTCCCTCTCTGTTTTTCTTGCATAGACGAGACTGCTACAAAATTTAATTAATTGAACAAACAAAAGGATGCACGGTTTAGAGTAATCATATTTTTCTATCAAAAAATCCTTTGAAGCTTACCTGAAGGCCTCAATAGAGTGATAGTCTATGTACAAAAGATAAAAAAACTAACACCACAGCTCTTATATCTCCTTAGTAAATCTGTCTACTATGAATTTAACTAATTCTCAAGTGACACCTTAGTACTAGTACTTCAGATATTTAAATATCACAGTGTACGGCTTGAATAATCTATCTTCTGTACAAAGTAAACAAGGTGACTACACTGGAAGTGCAGACTTGACCGATATAACTCTCCCATTTTGTATTAATGTAATTTAACATGTTTTGAAGTTCAATTGGTCCTCTCAAACACCCAAATCGATTGTATTTTCAATGAACTTGAAAAAGACTCACCTGTGTCACAAGTGCATAAAGTGGAAGTGTGATGTTGCTACATAGAAACTGCACAGCAACCCTAGACACAAATACAAGCAACCCAATGTAGCCCTTATCAGATGCATAATATGGTCACTATCAATATTTAATATTATCCTGGGATAGATTGGAGCTGTATAAGAATTAACTTAGTACTAAGCCAAAGAGCAATAATGAAATTATAAAGCACAAAATGTAAGAACACAATTTTAATGATAAAGTTTACTTGGAATGTGCTTTACATTTATGGTAAGATAAATCTCTTTGATACCCAAAAAAGGTATACATAAGCACAACATTCTATATGTTTAGATAATCAGCATACTCACCCAATGATAACTCTGATTATGATGACAGTTAATTTCTTGTGAAAACAAGATCTCAGGCCAAACTGGTACTGTAAGCATAAAGTCGGATCTAAATAAGGTGCACAGATGGAGGAGAAATGAAAAATTGAAACTACTTAACTGTATAAACTGAAAGTGATTCAGGGCACATGACCCTTCGATTTGTTACCATTGTTACAATAGTCAACCCAATGATTCTACATGCAAGAATTAGTTATTTACTGAATGAACATAGTGCTTACCCATATCCACAAGAAGAAAGCAAGCTGGAAAGCATTCTGCAAAACATAAGGTAACCATCAAGCCATTGGTATTCCAATGAATATTGGATGAACAGGATTCAAAAATTCAATTTGTCAATGAGTTTTTGGTGTGTAAATCACTTTGATACCTGGAACAGAGTGAAGTGGATCAAGGAAAGGATAAGTTGAGGGCGACCAAACCAAAACAATTCGTTTGCTGGCTGCACTATTGGAGTTCCTTCAACTACGACATGCCTGTCTTGAATTTCTAAGGCCATCTCTGTTATTATAACTTGTAGCTTTGTTCCAACCAACAAAACTAGCTGCGCATTTTGGAGATAGAATGGCAATAATCCCAGAGAAATCCATCAGGAAACTTTCCAAGGTCATTAACTCACCTCATCAATAATACAGTCCTATTAGTCTAAGAGTTCTGTGTACTTACAGCTAAGGGAACAAAAGAGAGCCAAAAGGATGCATGCCACCCTGCTCAGAGAAATACATCCAATTAAAAAGAGAATATTCGCTTAAACAGCAGTGAAAACTGCTTTATGAATATGCAAAATGAAGTCTTTCGAGGCAGAGATATAGTGCTGAAGACTTACCATCAACATTAAGAAGCAAAAAGATTACAGCAAAAGTCCACAAGGGAGGACTGCAGATAATGCAATAAAGGGCGTGTGTTTAGGTAAAAAACAACAGAGGCTTTTCAAAAAATTCCAAGAAGTTGACAGGGCAAAGCCAAAGAAGGGAAACCCTATTATTTCTGAAGACCAAAGCTTTTGTGAAGAGAGAAATCTTTACTAACCTGATTCCAACCACCCTCTTGAAGTCGTCATCCAATGACCTCTTGATATATTTATGAAAATCAAACTTGCTATTTGGGGTCAAGTGAGCCTATACAGTTCAAATAAATAAAAAATTGAGTACTAATCAGATTCGTTTCATGAATGAAGGGGTTGCTGGCATAACCAAGATGAAATGAAAAAGATGAGTTGAATTGATCAATGCTTACAACAATGAAGCCATGGCGCAAGGTCAGGTAATCAACTTTAGTTACTGATGAAAAGAATTGTCGAAAGAAGCATGCCTGCAATCCAAGGAAAATTAATGTTAAACCAGAACTGGATATTTCTCAGTTAACATGATGTATCCATAGATGATTTGCAAGTATGAACTACTTACAATCCATTTAAGAATTGGCATCCCGCTCCAGAAACACATACGACGCTTTACAAATGAAGTTTCATGGGTTAATCTGAATCTTGCAGGATCTGCTTGGACCGAAAATGAAGCAAAACCCTCAATACTCATACAGTTTTCTTAAAACCATCAAAAGGTTACCCAATCCCCAAAGATTCATTATGTAAACTTATAATATTCTAATTTTGAACTAGAAAACATTACCCAATCAGCCTATACCTAATTCCCAATTAAAATTTGCAGAGTTGCTAGCCTGGCTTAAGTTATTACTTTTCAACTTGAGAGTATCTGGAATAAATAAGCTCCTACACCAACCCAGTTATGGAAGAAGAACCAAAAGAACTCACCATGTGAAAACTCATATTCTAATGTTTGTGATTCGCTTTCCCACTTTTTCCAACGCCTCATCTAGGCATCAAAAGGACTTGTAGATCTCAGCATTAACAGAGGATATAAATGCATGCAGAGATCAAAACAGTAAAATCCAAGGTAAACTTTAAACTGAACTTTATTGGAGAAAATAATTGATCTCCCCTTTCACTTACCTTTGCTCTTGCTAGCCCAACAGTTAAGACACTATATACCACATGGAGAACTGCTAGCATAAAGATGAAGATGTGGAGCTGGTGCATGCCGGTTTGGGAGACAAGAGGATACTTACCCTGAATGCAGAGGAGCACAGATCATCAAATAAAGTCCAATATAAGATAAATATTTGAAATTTGCATAAAAAAGTTAAGGAGTAGTTTATTTATTCTATGTTTTAGATTTTATGGTGAGTTTTGGTCGGCATGGCATTCAGTAATATTTTTGGCATCTAGATTATGCAATTTCTATAGCTAATATTTGTGATTCTAAGCTTTTTTTAAGATTTCCACTAGAAATATGAATATGCTTAGAAAAGGTTGAAAACTTAGAATATTTAGACTACACCAAAAACTAATTCCAAGATGGTCTAAGTAACCCTGATTGCATGAGGTAAATTTATCAATCAAATAATCATAGAACTTGGTTAAAGAGGCCATGTGCATTCAGCCTAAGAGTCGGGTATGGTGTTTACATGTTCGCCACAATGTTCGCTACCCTCGGCACCAGCTAAGACGCGCCTCCATGAGACCTCCTGTTCAGAAGACATAGATTCCAATAGAATTTTTTGTCTACGTTCCTCCCCTTCGTCATTATTTTCTTCCACTATTATATCGCCGTTATCAATTTCCTTCTTACATGGAAGCATTGAATAAGCTATATTTTTTGATATACAAATCATAGAAATAGGCTTCTGTCCAACTGTCAGTAGAAGCGATATAAAACCCAGAAGCATCAATTCTGCAATCCAAAAAGACGAATTTCAAAAATATTTTTTCAGAGGACACATTCCAAAATTCTAGCCAGGAAATGCAAAGAGAAATCAATGTGGATGAATGAAATTATAGTTCGGAAATCAATCTAGAAATGCCAAAACAAGCCACCAATGCAATCAAAACAGATCAATTAAAAATATAAAACATATTTTGTCAACCCATGTGACCAATTTAGCAGGAAGTTCTATTTAAAACAGCATAAATCTGTAGAACAAACTATTTTCAGATATATTTGGAGGATAGACTGCAACAAGCAGCATGATGGATGTTAGTGGTTTCGAATATCCATTACCTGCTTTCAGTTTTTCAAGCGCTTCATATAGGGCCTTCTTATTTCTTCTGGAGAGCCACTGTAAACATAGTGACAGAAGAGAACTTAATTAGTGCAGATGCAAGCAAAATTTAAAACTGGTATTCCTAGAATTTCTCCGTTTCTAGTTTACTTCTAATCCCTCCAAACATATGGAATATGAGCCATTCATATTAGGTTTTAAAAGTGTGCTTTGCTGGTGAATACCGAAGCCAAAATTTACAAAATTTTTACCAGCCAAAACAAACTGTATGCAGAACTGAAACGAAGTAAAGATCAATTAAATTAAACTAAAAACTGTGCTGTTGAGACCTAAGCAAAACCTTACATTGCTAACATGATGAACACCATATTCAAGAAGTAGGGAGATGACCACAAATGCCAAACAAACAACTGCTACTGCCCAACTAGGAGTTTCCTCTAAAGAGCGATCAGTACCACCGCCACCTTCTGCCATATTATCCCCAGAGGATTGATAATTGCTTCTCAATTCACCAGTCTTGGAAGAAAATTCCGGTAATTTAAAACAATTTCCAATCAGGATTTGATGCTCAACCAGAATATCGTCTTCCCAGTTCCTAAATCCTGAATTCAAACACAGCAATTCTCTCTGAATACAGATATTCTGAGGTTATCAAAACTCTCTCTTCTGAGGTTATCCTTTTTATAGTGTTGGTCTAAGAGAGAAGACTACGTGCATTATCTTTGAAAATAATTAACATACGAGTTGGTCTGATCCGTGTGGAGTCATCCATTTCAATGCAATGGCGTGGAGACCCAAGTCATACAATCAGTCAATACCCCACTCAAGTCATAAACCAATCCATTTTCACACAGAAAAGGTAGAATCAGTGAAGCTGCCTGGACCATGTCTATACCTAATACCTTTGAAAAATAGTTGATTTGTTGGTAGTTGTAAGACCGAAAAATAGTTGATTTGCTGGTAGTTGTAAGATCGCTTTCAAAATATTCTTATCTACGTCATATTCTGATTTTATTGTTTAACATGTAAAAATAAAGATAAAAAAATCATCTATTATAAAAAAAACCATCTATTAAAATAACAAGAGTTACAAAGTGGCAAATGTCCTTGATATTATATTTGTATTGGCTAATGATTTGTAATTGCTAGAAGTTTTATTTGCTAAAAACAACATTAGTTAACCAGTTTAACATTTAGTAAACAAATTTGGAAAATATTAAAAAATAAAAAACACACATTTTACAACTATGTTTTCAAAATTTGAAATCATACAATATTTCCACTTAAAATTTTAAATCTGTTCTCTAAACCATAATTGGGCACCCTATAACATGTAGTTCTTTATCATTAAAAAGAGATTTGAAATTTTTAAAAAATTGACAATTGATTATGTTGCTGATTAATGGAACTTATTGAGTATCTGGGCGGGCACAATTTGAAAGCCAGCATGGACAATACTGATGTGTCTCATTGATCGTGTGAATGCAAAGTGATGACAACTTACCCTGATTATGTTAAGGCTTATGAGATTTCAAAGAGATGCCAAGTGAAGGGATTTTTATGGGGTGGTAGTTGGCAACGTTATAAAACAAGTAGAATAAGCAACATAATTACTTTATACCTGCCTCTTATGCATAGCAGCTAAACACCTTATTCTATAATCTTTTAGATTTTTCTATTCTCTCTCTCTATATATATATATATTTGTAATATTTATTATGCATCACCTAAAATAATTATTAAACATCTATAATCTTTTCAATCATGGTATTATAATTGTGTGAGTTGTAACTTATATTTCTATTACCATGATGTTTTTCATATTAAAAAATAATACCAACTTTAATTCAATAACATATGGTTTCAAATAAAAAAATAAAATGAATATCATGCTATATTTTGATATAATTAAAGTTTTCTTTATTTTACTCAATTTGCATTTTGGCATTAATATATAAAAGTTGAAATTAAGTTAAATTTTCAATATAAATAGATCTAACTCTGGGAATTATGAAAAAAACATATAGAATTGAGTCTTTATGTCCCTCATTATCTGCATCACTTACTAATATTTATAAACTATAAAATTACAATTATATTGAATTTTTTTTTTATCTGCAGTTTAACTTATGATAAATTTACATTTATATAAAGTAAAATTTTCAGTAAAAGTAAATCAACTATGGAAATTGTGAAAACACAAATAGATTATATTTCGAATTCTTTAATATCTTTTACTTGCATATGTGGTATGTTGTTTCACTTCCCTATCATTAATATATATAAAACTAAAATTTAACTCAGTTAAATTGCCAACCGAAATAGGTTAATGGTGGAAATTATTGAAAAACCAAATATCTTCAGTTTTATATCATTTAACCTCTTCAATTTACATTTGTACCCTACTTTTTCACCTGCTGAACATTAATATATGAAACATAAATTATTTTTCAATAAAAATATATAATGGTGGGGAATTAATTTTTCAATAAAATACAAAAAAATTGAGTATTAATTTATGATGCTTTCTAAATGAAAAGAAATGTCATCAAACTAACTGCGTTATTCATTGCACCCTCAAACAATTCTAATAACAATTCTAATAGAAGCCAAAATTTGAATAAGATTGTGTTTTCAGTGATTTAGAATAATGGAAGGTCTTCAAACAATTCTAATAACAATTCTAATAGAAGCCAAAATTTGAATAAGATTGTGTTTTCAGTGATTTAGAATAATGGAAGGTCTTTAACATGTGGCTATTATAAATTAATAAATCTCAATGACACAACTTATAAAATAAGAACATGCGCAATGGATATATTATTATATCACAATCTATGAACATAGCTATTGGGTTTGAAAAAGCTTTGGAGTCCCGTTCAATCTAGCCGGCGCATCAAAGAACTGTTTTTGGCCTTTTCTTTGGTTCTTTAATCATAATCGATCCCATTAAAATGAATCTAGACCGATCGTAGTATGGGAAGAAGTACTTTAGAACTTTCTGTTTTATTTGCTCTCATATATCATACTCACGCAGGCCTTCTACGTCCTTTGAAAGGAATTCAATTCCGTGCATCTAAGAGTCGGCAGTGTACCCCATTATAAAACACGCAATGAAAATAAAATGAAAGATCCAAAGCATAAGAAAAGGTGAAATGCTTACTGATTATATTATGCAAGATTCCTCTCTTTGTCAATAATATCAATCACTTTATATCACGAGAAAGTTTACCTTTAATGCAGTCTACTCAGAAAGATTGTCCATGCAATGCTAATTGGCCCTGCATTTGTCTCTGCTTGAAAGACCTAAAATAAGACTGTCAGAAGGTTAAATTTTACAATTAAATATTAAAAATATTGTAACATTCTTTATTGGTACATTTCTTTGGAGTTCCCTTCAATCTAACCGGCTGTGTGGCCGCAGTCAAAACAGTATTGTGAAACGTGGTGAGCCGCATGTTGTAATTTGCAACGAGGAGTGCAGCATGCAATATCACTTGCCACTCCGGATTCACCACAAATCGGTCAAAGAGATCCAAATTTAAGGTGATACTTGGCTCAAGGCTCAAAATGATGTTGTCCACAACATGTTCAAGGAATCTGTATCAACACACAGAGTGAAGATATGACAAATTTTGAACCGACTGAAATCCTAAACCTTTGGTTGAGCAGGAAACTGAACCTACCCGCTTCGCCTTTTCATTTTTTTATGATCCCATGACCATTGTTGCGTAGAGTGCAAGTGTGTGCTTTATTAGTAGTTTGAGTACTCTTGCTACAGTGGCTTTGAACAACGTAAGTGTAACCTCTAAAGCGAATCAAAAGTTGTCTTCAGTGTTATCCAGTTCTGCAAGTGTTTATGTAGAAGTAGCATTGGTGGTACAATAACAAGGGACCAAGCGGTTTGTGTTAGTACAAATTAATTCGAAAATTGCAATAAATTAGTTGAATGATTAATCCCTGTGGTTGCCTATGTTTAACGACAGAGGTTACAAGGACACAGAGTAACACTGGTTCCTCTACGATGCCATTTGGAATGTTTGTACTCTTGAAAGTAACCTTTGGTTAAAGTATAAAAGTTAGAATTTAGCTTGTTCAACGTAGGAGGACAAGGAAAAAGAAACGTACTTTATATTAAAAGAGGAGAATACAAAATAAAAAAATATTAAGGTACCATAGGACTCTTGGTAGTAACGAGATGATTGTGATATAATAGTGCCCTGAAAGATCAACAAAAAGTCATCCTCAAGTCTGATCCATCTCTTAATACATTGGTAAACCCCTACCAATAGCTTTTCAGGCTTTTTAACTTAAGCTCCTTTGCTCAGTCTTTATTTAAGCTCTTCTGGCGAGCATTTGTGAGTGTAATATAATATTTGGTTGTACCTTCCCTATGAAGACTAAAAGATGGAAAAGACTTTACAAAGCTTTATTTATTGATTGATTTGCCTCACAGATTATGATTGATCACGTGTACTTCCACCAACATCTTCTATAGTCAGCCGAGGGGAGAGGTGCAACAGGGATGGTTGCGTAAGAAATATCAAGCTGGATAGTACCCCCATCAATGCACCCCACTTTCTATAAAATAGCATACCCCAGGCCTCAGGAACATTTACAACATGTTCAAGGAATCTGTATCAACACACAGAGTGAAGATATGACAAATTTTGAACCGACTGAAGGGGATATCTTTGTCTGAGGTTCGATTCTCGGGGTGTTTGTAAGTACAGGTCTTAGCGTTGTAAATAAGGAGCGGACTGGGTGGTTTGGGTGGTCGGACTGAATCTGGTTTCCTTCTCCTTAAACAGTGTTGAATAGGTTGGAGAATGCTGCAGATGCCTCCACTTTGTCGGGGTTGGATTTTGCTGCGAGTTCGTTGTTGGGCAGCAATGATTGGGCCAATCACATTGAGTAAGCTATCTCCTTTAAGCGATGATGGATTTTAATTAACCTACTTATAGTAACAAAAAACAAAATTGCAGGAACCTTCAAACAAAACAAAACAGCGTGACAAACTAATACACGATTGTTGACAATGTCATCATCTACATATTCTTCAATAGATACAGAGTTCTCCAAAGCACCGAAAGCCTCCTTCGATAGTTTGTCAACATTTATATTTATCTCAGGGTAGATAGATATGAGAAAGTAATAATCTCAAAAGATATAATAAGACGTTTGGTTTTGAGAATCCAATGCTCCAATTGAAGATTATGAATATTATAAAGAGTATGAATATTATAAATGCATGTTGCCCGATCAATAATGACTTTTGACTTTTGAGTGACCCAAAATCTTTATATGTAAAATACCTCTTTTGGAAGCAAACCATAAAAGTCCCAAAGACCAAGAAATTCAGCCTTAAAATTACTTCCACAATCAACACCCATCTTCAGTAAAATATTATGATTTTGTTTAATATAAAAAATCATACCTGCCCACACATGCCACTTTTCACTGCACCATCAAAGAATCCGAATGGGACACCACTGTCAATGATAGGATGCACAATCTTCCTACTTTTGTGTTTCAACTCCAAAGCAGGATAATCAAGCAATGCATAATGAACTCTTATGTAAATGTCAAAAACTGATAGCATTTTATTTTCAAAAATGACCTTATTTCTGCAATTCCATACCGCCCATATAATAAATAAAGGCAATGTTTTAAACTTGACCTTGAAATGGAACCATTGAAGGAAATCTTTCAGTCATTGAAGGACATTGTTATTATTATGGCTTTGTATTAATTTATTGTCACTTGAGAGTTGGACAAAATCTTTCTATTTTATTAAATAAATTATTGATAAAAATCATTTTCTAACTCCAAGCAAAAATTCTCCTTCATGGGTTTTGACTACATTTTATTTTATCCTTAAAATAAATATTTATAATTATCAATATAATAATAATTATTAATATTATTATGACTTTGTATTAATTTATTGTCACTTGACAATTGGGTTGATTCTTTATATTCTATTGAATAAATTATCCATAAAAATCCTTTTCTAAGTCCAAGCAAAAATTATCCTCCATTGGTTTCGATTACATTTTATTTTATACTAGTTTCGATTACATTTTATTTTATACTTAAAATAAATATTTAGGTGAGGCAAGGCATGGGTCATTTGCATATAATAAATTGTTGCATGCAACATGGATAAAAGCATGATTAGGCTTCTAAACATGCTTCTAGAGTTATTAAGGTCTAAATCTTGTGGTAGATATTATTATACATGCATGTTATTAATGGGTGGTCATGACATATGCTCTATAATTTATTTTTAATGGTGGAAATCTCCAATTTACAAGTGAATTTACTTTATTTTTTATCAAATACATTACTATGTAATTTAGTTAATGAAAATTGCTTCTCTATATTAGTAACTCTTACTTTGAAGTAGAACTAGGTAATTTTATTTGAAATATATTATATGCCTTTCTAGACAAAGAAGGGTCCTCTCGTTCTTATCCATTTTTTCCAAGCATTTAAAAGAATGTGATATTAAAAGTACTTAATTGGGATCTGGTTAGTTCATGCTTCATAACTTCATATAGTTTTAATTGGCATCTAAAAAATATCAAGTAGAACACTCTTTATACTATCTTAAATGAGTGAATCCATGGAGATAGATAACACTTTTCAATGAAATGTGATAATGGAAAATTGCTATTCTCAACTTATATAAGCTTTTTAGATTGAAAGTGTCAAAACTGATATAAGCTTTGTGATTTTTGATGTGCTAAGAAAATAAACTTGTAATGAATTTTGTTTTCTTTATAACATTATTTTTTTTGAATTGTATTTCCTTTATAACATTTTTTTTGGAAAAATATTAATATAAGTTTTAGACAAAATTAAATAAAAGATAATATGAAATAAAAAATTATGTGAAAAATCAATATAAAATTCACCCATGAACCACTAGCATAGCATTGACTCCAACCCGTAAGATGAAAGATATAAAGGGAGTTTACCCTCTAGAAGTTATAGTTGTAGAAAATCCTACAACAAGAGGGCTAGAGTGCTACAAATTAAGTCCTTGATGGAGCTATCTACTCGATCAAGCCCTTAAAAATGCTCAATCAAGCATATTGCACTATTTTTTTATTAGCTGAATTGAAGGTTTAATTGAGCAGTTGCAATGTTATTAGGACATACATTATCAGCATATTGCACTATTTTTTATTAGCTAAATTGAAGGTTCAATTGAGAACTTGCAATGTTGTTAGGACATACATTATCATAATATAGTTAACTCATTAAATTAAGGAAAAATAATAAAATATCAATCTAAATAATTCAAATTCATTTTTAATATTTTCTTTAATAATAAAGTAAAAAGGAGTTTGTAAATGACTTGAGGCTCTCCTCGACGGCCCCGGTGGACCTGGGTGCAAATCGTCCAGGAGATAGCTTACTTCAATAATAAATGACAATGATTTTGAGTGAGGAGTTTACATAGTTGTTTACATATTTTTAAAAGTGGAAATAACAACTTATATCAATCATTTTAAAAATAGAGTTGTATTAATTTTATTTAAGTTATATTTTGATATATATTAATTATTTTTAGAAAAGACAATTAATGTGTTGAAAGGGGTTCGACACCTCAGTATGAGGGAGATCTTGTGAGTCGAGTGTTTGTCGGCCATAACATTTGTATAAAGGAAATCTTGTGAGTCGAGTGTTTGTCGATATTGTCGACCATAATAATAAATTAGAAAAGATAATTATTGCGCTGAGAGGCACTCTACAGCCCAGTATGAGGGAGATCTTGTGAGTCAAATATTTATCGGCCATAAATAACATTTGTATGGGGGAGATCTTGTGAGTCCAATATTTGTCTATATTGTCGACCATAAATACAGTTTGTCTTTAACATAAAATAATAAACAAATAAAAAATATTATATCGACCAATAACTAAAATTAAAAAAACTCCCCTCATCTTAAAAAAATCTTATGTCAACCAATAACTAAAATTAGAAAGACTGATAGTTTCAATTGGAATTTTTAGCAGACCTCCCCACCCCTCCTCGGAGTCCTCACCTTCCCTCCTCCGCCGCATACCTCCCCTCCTCCTGTGCAGCCGTCCTCACCTCTTATCTCCTACGACCTCCTCCCCTCCCGCCGCCTGCACCATTCGCTGCCGCCGCCGCCTGTATAGGGCATGCGATCTCTGCATATTTCATCTGATAGGTGTTGTACTTAGAATTTTGTATAAGGCAGGAAAAGAGCGATCTCTGTAACACAGTATTTGACAGAGATAAGCTAGGAGAGAGCGATCTCTGCAACACAGTGTTTGACAGAGATAAGAGCCATCTGTGCATTTTTTACTTCATGCATTTTACGGCTTGCTTGAAAAAAGAGAAGTGATCTCTGTATCACTGTTGCAATTTATGTTATATCTTCTCTGCATATTACGTGATAGATGAGCTATGTAGTTGTTCATTTGATAGGACTTTCATTTAATTTTGACAGAGTATCTATGCGATCTCTACACCCAATATTTGACAGAGTTCGTACTAATGGATAAATGCTAGCGATCTCTGCAATTATTATTTGACAGAACTCTTATTTAGTAAACCTCTGTATATATTATTTGACAGAGCTTTTATTTTAGGGAATATAAATCTATGCAAATAGAATTGTT
Organism: Larix kaempferi; assembly: GCA_027924585.1. NCBI lineage: Eukaryota > Viridiplantae > Streptophyta > Pinopsida > Pinales > Pinaceae > Larix > Larix kaempferi. Next base: position 79,528,162 of record BSBM01000001.1, read on the forward strand.
TTACTCTTGCCTTGAATGGGAAGGGTTGGCTCGGTGAGCTTGATCCCATTGTTCCACGATTGACATCATACGAATGGGAGTGTTGAAAAAATATATATAGATATATTAATGTGTTTAAGCTTGGGAAGGGAAGGCTCTTAAGAGGTCTGATTCCAAATCAATTGACCTATTTCCAGTGGATAAATTGTTTTACAATCAATTGTGTATTAAAAATAATTAACTACATAATATTTATAGTTATGTACAAATAAAAAAAAAGGATATTTCCAGTGGATAAATTGTTTTACAATAAGTTGTTGCCATTTCCTTCAATTGTGTATTAAAAATAATTAACTACATAATATTTATAGTTATGTACAAATAAAAAAAAGGATATTTATAGTTATGTACAAATAAAAAAGATACTACTTTTAGGTCAAATCTTCAATAAAAATATACATTTAATGTATTTAATTGATTAAGAGAGTTAGGACATATCTTTAATATTTTTATTAACCTTAATGAGTTGTTGATGTATGATGGAATATTCAGATTAAGCTTTTTTAAAGATATACGAAAGCAAGAGAACCCTTGATAAAATAAATCTTAATAAATGTTAAGGAATGTTAAATTTATTTAAAATAAATCTTTTTTTATAATAGAAATATTCTTAAATTTATATTAAATTGTAAATTATGTATTAATATAGATTTAGATTTAGATTAATATAATTTATAAATTAATTTAAATTTAAATGTAAATTATCTTTATATTTATATTTATATTTAAAATTAAAATTAAATATAATTTATATTTATATTTATATTCAAATTTACATTTAAATATAATTTTAATTTTAATTTTAATTTTATTTTAAATTTGAATTAAAATATAAATCAATATTTATATTAAATTTCAACTATATTTTAATTTTCTTTATTATCTCCACAAATATAGTTGTATAATTAATTATATAATTTTTATAAATAACAACATTATATGCCTTTATGTAATTCTTTACATGGGCTCTCTTCATATTTATAGTTACATAGTTTCTCAAATAGTTGTGAGTGATTAAAAAACTATTGGCCTATCTTTCCATAAACTATTATATAAAAAATATTTACACTCAAAGATAAAGTAATTTTAAAATCCTATGCATATTTAAACATGTGTTGTTTTCTTATTCAAACCATAAGGTACATTGGAGGGTTTTTGATAACATTGTTAATGTAACACTCTAAAGTTGTATATTTGGTAGCATTTAAAATGTAAATTTTACTTAAAAACCAAGAATTAACATTTTAACCATTCAAATTCAACAACTCTTAAGTTGTTATAATTTTTTCTCTCAAACACTATTTATATTTACAATGAAAGTTAATTATTTTCTAATAATTATTTTATTATTTAAACTACATGAAATTGTATTTAAAATTAAATTAACATTAAATTTAAATATATATTAATATTTACATATAAGTAGATAAGTTCTTTACTATGTATAATAAGAAATACATGTGGTATAGTGGTAAGGGTGTTGGGATAATGGACATGAGGTCCAAGGTTCAATTATCATGTAAAGTGAGTTTTATACTTGCATAGATTTCAGTGTATGGGTTTTTTTTATTGGATATTTTTCAGTATATATGTTATTCTGTGGATGCATTGATTTCACTGTATGGACACATAGATTTCAGTGTATGGGGTTTTTTATTGCATATTTTTAAGTGTAGATGTTATTCTGTGGATGCATTGATTTCAGTGTATGGATGCATTGATTTCAGTGTATGGGGTTTTTTAATTGCATACTTTTTAGTGTAACTGTTATACCATGGACGCATTAATTTTAGTGTAGATTTCCTGGATGCATAAATTTTATTATGGATTTCATCGATGCATAAATTTCGGTATATATGTTAATGTTTGAATTTTTTGATATTGAGTCTAAACTAGAAATGGAATATTTGCATGCGGAAGATGCTATGAGACAAACTGATGAAGAACCAAAAATACAGAACGACAAACATCGTAAAACATATCAAGGAAGAAAAGCTTACGAAATGAAAACAAAAGAATGACAAGAAGACTTGAAACAAAAAGCAGAAGAACAAAAAGAATTTCGAAAGAGAAGTTGGACGAAATGACAGCAGAAGAACGAGAAGAACGAAGAAAATGAAATGCAGATCGACAAAAAGAATATCAAAAAAGAAAGTTAGACAAATTGACAGCAGAAGAACGAGAGGAACAAAGAAAACGAAACGTTGATCGACAAAGAGTGTATCGAGAGATAACGTTGAAGCAGTTGGAAGAACAAAGAAATCAAGTTGCATAACAACAAATAAATCTAAATGTACGAAATGACGGCAGAAGAAGAAGAAGGATGAACAAAACAAAACGCAGTTCAACAAAAAGAAAATCGAAAAAAAAAGTTAGGCGAATTGACAACAAAAGAACAAGAAGAACAAAGAAAATGAAACGTTGATCGACAAAGAGCGTATCAAGAGAGAAAGTTGAAGCAATTGGAAGAAAAAATAAATCAAAATGTATGAAATGACGACAGAAGAAGGAGAAGAAGAAACAAAACAAAACGCAGATCAACAAAAAGAGAATAAAAAAAAAAGTTAGGCGAATTTTCTTTATTTTACAGTTTAACAATTTACTCAATCCTAAATGATTATTACTTACATTATGATAATCTTCGTAAATGTATCTGTGTTTTCAACTTAACATGTTTCTTACAATGCTAATCAAACTCCAGTTTTGTGTCACCGCCCACGACTGAAACCAGCCTAGATCCAAATCCTAGGCTCTATCAAGCACCGAGAGGGATCAAATCTCCCGAGGTGCAAAACTCTTATCAGGTATTGCACTTAAGGATATTTTCGAGGAGAGGTAAGGATATTTTCGAGGAGAGTTTTCCACCTCGGGAGATTTGATCCCTCTCGGCGCTTGATAGAGCCTAGGATTTGGATCTAGGCTAGTCTAAATTAATGTCCATTATATTTAAAAATATAAAAAACCATCAATACTTCAATTTCAAAACAACACTCCTAATCTATTTTCTCACCAAAATTTGTCATACATAACCACCATTTTTGACATCAGTGAATGCATTTTGACTGGCATAACCGTAGGACTTTGGAGAATAAAATTAGATCTCCATAGTACTCAATATATATACAGCCTATCTTACATACTAACAATCTCATTTAAACTCGTGACAGATTTTGATATTGAAGTCTAAGAGTCTTTACACAAACTAATCTCATTTGAACTCGTGACAGATTTTAATAATCAATTCTAAGAAATTCTACACAGATTAATCTCATTTGAACTCGTGACAGATTTTAATATTCAACTCTAAGATATTCTACACAAATTTGGTGTCAAAAGAAGATTCGAGAGATTCCTTTGGCAACATGGATTGGCCAGAGACGTTGAATCAATGGTAAATTCGTTATTCAAAATTTAATTGTCCTAACCAAGAATTTACGAGCGATATATTCATGTTATTTCCATATAAATATTTTAATCTAGGACAACAAAATATTTCCGCAAACTCCATAAAAAAACACATTAGATCATTCATCAATTTCATTCTCAACATAAATGTGACTAAAGCTAGTTACACTAATCCAATGGATACAACTTTAACATTTAATTTTGTTTTGGTTTTCGAAGGTGGAAACTTCCATATGTTCTTGAAGGAGAGCGCTCGTTGTCATGCCGTTGTCTGAGAACCTTCTAGGGTTTTCTGGCCCCCTCTAGGTTTTCTCTCTGACGACTTGCGTACCTCCCCTGCCATGCCTAGCCTGCCTGCTCTGAGCAACTCTCATGGCCTCAGTACGAGGAGGGGTAGACGTCCCCTCCCATTCTGCATCCCCCCTCAATCCTAATTCGCTTCATTCAGTTGTGAACCTCACCAAAGATACCTATCTGAAGAATTGTTCAGAGGAAATCCCCATACCAGACACGGATTTGCCACAAAACGCACCGAAAAATCATTTGGAGTCTCATCCAGAAGGCTGTGCTCTGGAAACCAGTACATGCATAGCATGTTCAGAAGCAAGACCCAGTCTGATTCTTCCTGTAGAATGAATAAACGCTCGCTCGCAGTATCTAAAGGATCATGCCCTCATAGGTAAATTCACGAGCATCTGGCCCACTGAACAAGCCCTTAAAGGATGGATAGCCATGAAGTGGAAACCAAAATCCCACTTTGACTTACAGCTTGGATCTAAAGGATTATTTACCATCATCTAGACGACAAAACCAGAGTGGAAGACGGAGGCCCCTATTTCTTCAACTCAACAGGCTTGTATCTGAATAACTGGACCGAACGATTCTGCCGAGAGAAAGAAGAATTCACCTCGGCCCCGGTCTGGATCAGAATGTATTCTTTCCCACAGGAATATTGGGATGAAGAAACATTGAAAGACATTGAAAACACTCTGGGTAGTTATGTTCGCTCTGCTGATCAAACAAAGCTAAAAAATACACATCTTATGCGTGGATCTGTGTATACATGCACATTGTGAAGGCTCTCTCATACACAATAAGCCTCTCCCTTGAATACTCTGACTGAATCCAGCCTCTGGACAATGTATTTTGTGAAATAAAGCTTTTTGTCGCTCCTAGATCTATTAATATTGAAAACCATACACCATTAATCTTTTTTATTGCCTCGAGCACTATAGACTGGTGCTTAGCATCACCAACAATGGTATGGATTTGCTCCTAACCAACTCTTCTCTCTACATGTGGACACCCATTTTGAAAGTTCAACTTTCCACATGTCCAACACCCCTTCTTAGGATGTTACCTCCAACTCCCAAACTATGTAAGGTAGATCCACTAGTACTCTATTGAGTTTTCCATTGTCTAGCACCAACATGCTACATCGATGGCCTTTAAATTCTATACTAATGTCTTAAAGTCCCCATCATATGACCCCTTTGTTAGGAATAAAAATATGCGAGAGAATAAAATATAAATAAGAGCAATCAGAATAGCAACAACAAGATTTGGCCAAACTAGGCCAAGGTCACCAAGAGCATCTCTCTTGCTCACATTGGCATAATACAATGGAGGAGTCCAACCCTATAAATAGGGTTCTTTACATGCAAATACAACTAGCAAGAAACAACGGGCTACCAAAACCATGTGCCCGAAACTACTTTCTATCTTGGTCATTCTCGAGTCAAGGTTAACCCTAACAATCACCCCTTTAAACTTAACTTGAGAATTGCTTTGAATCTAACCCCCCAAAAAACAACTAGAGTACGATCAGGAATCCCATTTACATGTAGATTACACATTATCATCTCCATTCTCCTTTTTTTTTCGTTGCTATTACATCCAGAATCCTTTGGGACAACCATTGCTTCTTTCAACGCTAATTTCTCTTGCCCTAACTTGCCTTTCATGTGCTACACTTCCACAAGCTTTTGTACCTGCAAACAATTCAAATCATTGATGTCCATATAAAAACGAATCCATCTACCAGAATACATGGGTGCTCAGCGATTGTAACCGTAAGTTCTCTAAGAATCCTTTTCTCCTACATGGTTCATCAATACATTAAATTATTAATTGAGCATAACATAGTCCCAACACTCTGAGATAAATCCATCTCACATTCCCCCTTTAATCGAAGACTCGACCTTGTCGATTCCATATCAAGCTAGCCTATGAGTACACCTGCCACCCTCATAGCTACCCAAGTGGTTCATTCCATAATTTGATACCACATCCTCTTCTACACATAAGAGGGATACACCTACTCCAATACATGTAGACCTAAAACATGGAGAATAAACTCTAACTAAAACAAAAACCCATCATGCACCCTTACAACACATCATGCACCCTTACAACACATGCTCAATAATTTTAGATACAGAACATTCAATGCTTTACTAACAATAATGCTCCTTTGAAAAGATCAATTTTACTGCCTTTAACCATGATTCATCCATGTTCATAACTTTTATTTGAATATTCAATTCCATAGCCATTTATATTCATGCCCTTTTGAAAAACACCAGGAGGCTCACCTTTTACCCAGACATGTACGGATCTTCTTAGCAGATTGAGTTTTCTCATGCAGTCACGGATCAGCTGTCAAACTTCCATGCCTGTCACAATCTTTGCAACCTCCAATCCCTTGTGCAATTCCTTTGGGTTGATGCGCAGACTGCAAACGCCCTCCATGCATAGTAGTCTACAACATTCAGGTTTCCTTGGAGGATTTCCTTTTACAGCTTTACTGCTCCACCAGACCATGCACCGAATGGTATTCTACGGCCTTCAGCAAAACATTCTTTGTGGCCTCTTCTAGCGATCAACACAAATTGGATCAAAATTCATTGGAAGCAGATCCAAGGAAAAATGGTGCTTTTCCAGTCAGAATCTCATCAATACAAGGATGGCTTCTTCCTCTTCAATGTGACTTCTGGGATAATGGCGGATTTGTTTTTAGCTTAGCAGATCTCACAATAACATTCACAGATGGACAAATTGAGTCTCATCACACATTACAAACCTTTGCTAGGATAGGGTTTCGACATCTTGGTGTTGGCTCTTTGCTTCATTACAATGGTGGCTTTATCAAATATTCTACTAATCCAGCCAGATCTACATTTTAACTAGATCAACAATTTCTCCTTGCAGATTTAAATGTCTAAGTAATAGATAGTCATGCTCATTTACACATGCCAACAGGTTAGCAATAAAAATATGCGATAGAGATAAAAGATAAATAAGAGCAATTAGAGAATAGCAAGATTTATCTTGGAAAACCCTGTAGGGAAAAATCAGCCATCGATAATAGATTTATTATTGGTCCCTAGCCAAACTAGGCCAAGGCCGCCAAGAGCATCTCTCTTGCACCTTGCTCATTCCCAAGTCAAGGTTAACCCTAACACCCTTGGCACATCCTTGTTCCTTACCAATAGTCTAGGTGTACTAATTAAATAAGAACCTTGTTTTTGTCCTCCTGAACCTAATGGTCTAGAGGGTCTCTATTGATCAACCCTAATGAGTTTCTCCTCGACTATGATAACCCTCTGTACTGCCTCATGTAAAGTACAGGGAATCAATATTCAAACCTTCAAGCTAGTGTTAATACAGTCCATAGACAAAATTGTTGACCTGCAACTTATCAATGTTTATATGTGATACATACTTCAAAAGCTCCATAAACCTAGTCTCATATTTTGACACTAACCTACCACCCTATCTCAAGGGTGGAATGTTAGAAACTTAAATTTCTCCAATTTTATATAAACACTAACGTTAGGATAGTTCACTAACCCCTCTCTAAGGATAGAGCTACCACTAGCTTCTTTGTTAACACTATTAGTCAAAGAATCTAACATCCTTTGAAATGATGACATCATTGTCATAACTTCACCTATAGGTACATTGCCATAATCCTATGCTCTCAAAAGATATAGTGGAGGTGTGGGTTGAAGTGGAGGGCATCCACCATGGCTTCTCTTTGTCTTACTTCCACCTATTCTACTTCTTTTATCCATCATTGTAAGTCCAAACCCCTTTGTTACTATGCATGGCAATATTACAAATGTTCCCAACAACAAGAAATATACAACAATCTTAGTCAAATTGAACAAATAATATAACCCAATAAATGCTTCCAATGCAATCAAAGATCTATTTCCATACAAGTTTTCCAAATAAAAAACATATGACATGAATTAGAATACCATACAAAAAAAATTATATTTACCCTTGAAACATGACTCTATTATACTTTTTTATCACTTATTTAACATCTATAAATCCATCTACAAAATGCAATCCACCGTGTACAACTAACTTATTTTCCTTTTAAATATAAGTATACATGTAATTTCTTTATAACTATGGAAACCTTTCATAGAAACTGCTCATAGTAGATGCAATCATGGCTCAGAAGGTGTCACTATATTTATACAAATTTATGAAAGTTGGAGAACACAAACACCTTCTCCCAAAAACACATAAAAAATTTCATGAAAATTCATGAAACTAAGTAGTTTTTATTGATTTTTCAATGCCCTAAAACTCCACTATAGGATATTCCTATGGGTCACCTTAAGGAAAGGTACGAGTGCATGTGACCATGACTTATATAAGGTGTACGCATCCTTTTTTTTCTTCATTGTAGAATTCAGACACTCTTGGGGGCATCATGTAAGTGTCCTTGGGATCGACACTAAGTGGAGATGGCCCCAACTGACCACCCCGTCACCAGCCCGTTGACTTGGTGTAGGCATCCTTATGTGTATGGAAACTCACAAAATTCAATATTTCATAAAATTCAACAACTGTTCAATGACTTAATGTTTTTTGTAGAGGTTTGGTCTACCTCAAAAACCATATTGATAACTTTAAACATAGGTTTTAGCTTACATAACAATATGATATGTTTATGAAAATTTAAAAACTCAAACCCTCAAAAATTTATAAATGTTAAGAGATAAATATACAATTAACTAAATTTGCAAATTATCATAATTTTTCCCATATGGTTGTGGAAGTCCTCCTTGTCAAGTATTTATCTCCAAAGCTTTCACCAAGGGGAATCTCCAAAAGTTACTCCAATCTCCACAAATTGCCGATTGCAATAATCTTACCGATTGACCACGCTACCAAATCCTGAGGGTATTCTTCCTCCCCCGGAACCCCTAAGCTACAATGGGTTGTATGATGAGAGTATAAATACTAGCATGTAGAATGTGTGGCTTGTCTAGAGCATTTGAGGTACTCCACCCACATGGTACTAGCACATTCTTGAAACCAAACTCACAACCAAATCACAATAAGAATTTGTATCATTAGGACAACCATACATCACGAGGGTGCAAAATATGAACTCTCAAGGCCAAAACTCTCTTCTTATACAGCCTTTGAAATTCATGCCACTTGTCATTCTCATGGAAACATGCCAATAATTTATTTATTAAATGCATAATATTCACCCATGCATGTTACCTCCACGCATAATTATTATTCTAAAAATGTATAAATAGATATTGTTCACCACATTTCGACTATCTTTCCTATTCTTGACCATAGGTGTTCCCTTGATTCTTCTATTTTTCCTAATTAATTGGGTGCACATGAAATTGCTTTTCCTGTTTGAATAAAGCTTCTAACTAATAGTCACTTCATTTTTTTATCTTCAACTCTTAAGTATTGTTCCAAATATCAAGGTCAGTCTAAGTTCACTTTCCCCCTTTTATAAAATATACCCAAGTTTACATGAGAAATCTAATCATAGATGCACTTTTCATTTCATTATACCAAAGACTAAGGATACTTTTCTCCTGAGAGTATACACATATGCATACCAAAGTTAATACCAAGGGTGAGACCTAGTTAACTCAAATCCTTTAAGTATTCGGTACCAAGATCTAGGCATGATCACTACAACACTCCAGGTACCCGACACTAAGAGTTAGGCATGACCTATACAACTCTTTAAGTGCATGATACCAAGGGTGAGACCGCGATGACATAGAGACTTCAAATATCCAATTATTTCATGGTGGGGGGATTTTGTTACGGTTGGGACCTAGTTAACCCGGGTTTCTTACCTCTCGTGACAGACTAATGGTCATTGAGGAATAAATATTGACACGTTATTGTGTGTCTCTTAGCAGAACCTCGTGAGTGAAAGAATATGTGTCCTACCTTCACGGCAGTGTGTAACCTCCAAGAAAATACATGTGTTTCCAACTTACACGATAGGGAGGCTAGTAAATATAAATAAGCAACCTAGACCTCCTCTCCTTGGAGGCCTCCATGTCAAAAAAAATTCTACAACCATTTTCCCATGTGTAAGTTTAATCGGAAATTATTATTGCTATCTCTACAAACATCTTAAAGACAAAAACATCAAATAACATTGCAGAATAATCATGAATAAACAATAAATAACAATATAAACATGAAAACATTAATATCTTGACACCATCTTAGGTCCACATATTAAGTCTATATGCACCTATGGTTCTTCTTGTCACATTTTACAAACCTTTAGTAACACACCACAATATATAAATTTCATCATAATAAAGATGTATTTTCAAATCTCAGTGGTATCACTTATCAGTAAAAGTTCATATCACCTATATGACTCTTAAGCACACATACATCAATATCAAGATATGACTCTACCTACTCATAGGCCACAATAATTCATTACATCATATAGTAGAATCCAATAATCTCATATGATCACAAGGATACTAAAACATAAACCATGAAAGCAATGGTTAAACCAAATCAAATCAAAAGTGTAGATCATATTATCCAAAAGTGTATTTAGTAAACAATTCGGTCATTCTTGTAACTAGAATCCTCTCAAATAATAACAACACTAGTCAATAAAGTCAAAGTAGAAGATGGAACTACACATTATGATGAGCATGGTGTGTTAAATCTTTGGGAAAATGTTCCTTCAAAAGATTTAGTTACCCTTGAATATTTTTAGTAGAAATGATGGAATACAAAAGTGAAAGACAAAAGAGGAACATTCCCACCCAAAGAGTTCAAGTAATAAAGAATTTAATATTGACACTCCTAATAATTTGAATTTGTCCAATTTTTGCATTGTTGAGGAAATTACATAGTTTACCCAAATTTTGAAGGAATTTGAAGATGTTTATGCATCGTCCTATGATGATTGTAAGGAATATGATAAGAGTAGCATAGAACATATCATACCAATATTAAAAGAGGATGCCACACTTGTACAAAAAAATTATGAGTTGATAAATCTGAAATTGAAGTCTCTTATCAAGATTGAATTAGAACCGATAGCCAGTCTCATGTCTAAGCAACAGATATGAAGTATCATTTACAAACGCTAACACTGTTAAGAAATAAAATTATGTGAGAGAGATAAAACATAAATAAGAGCCATCACATAATAACAACAACAAAATTTATCGTGGAAAACTGTAGGGAAAAACTAGCCATCAATAATAGATTTATTATTGGTCCCTGGCCAAACTAGGCCAAGGCCTCCAAGAGCATCTCTCTTGCTCGCCTTGGCACAATACAATGGAGGAGTCCAACCCTATAAATAGGGTTCTTTACAGGCAAATACAACTAGCAAGAAACCACGGGCTACCAAAACCATGTGTCCAAAACTACTTTCTACCTTGCTCATCCCCAAGTCAAGGTTAACCCTAACACCCTTGGCACATCCTTGTGCCTTACCAATAGTCTAGGTGTACTAATTAACTAAAAACCTTTTTTTTGTCTTCCTGGACCTAATGGTCTAGAGAGTCTCTATTGATCAACCCTAACGCGTTTCTCCTTGACTATGATACCCCTCTGTACTACATCATGTAAAATAAAAGGAATCAATATTCAAACCTTCAAGCTAGTGTTAATTCAGTCTATAGACAAAATTATTGACCTGCAATTTATCAATGTTCAAATGTGATACATACTTCAAAAGCTCCATAAACCTAGCCTCATATTTTGACACTAACCTGCCACCCCATCTCAAGGGTGGAATGTTGGAAACTTAACTTTCTCTAGTTTTATGTTATATAAAACACTAACATTAGGATAGGTCACTAACCCCTCTCTAAGGATAGAGCTACCATTAGATTCTTTGTTAAAACAATATTAGTCCACTATTAGTAAAATAATCTAACATCTTTTGAAAATATGGCATCATTGTCATAACTTCACTTGTAGGTACATTGCCATAATCCTATGCTCTCAGAAGATATACTGAAGGTGTAGGCTGAAGTGGCGGGTGTGCACCATGGCTTCTCTTTGTATTACTTCCACCTATTCTACTTCTTTTATCCATCATTGTCCTAACATACATAGACATGTAAAGTCCAAACCCCTTTGTTACTATGCATGGCAAGATTACAAATGTTCCCAACAACAAGAAATATACAACAATCTTAGTCAAACTCAACAAATAATATAACCCAGTAAATGCTTCCAATGCAATCAAAGATCTATTTCCATACAAGTTTTCCAAATAAAAAACATAGGACATGAATTAGAATACAATACAAAAAAAATATTTACCCTTGAAACATGACTCTATTATACTTCTTTATCACTTATTTAACATCTATAAATCAATCTACAAAATGGATTGCAATCCATGGTGTACAACTAACTTGTTTTCCTTTCAAATATAAGTATACATGTAATTTCATTATAACTATGGAAACCTTTCATAGAAAATGATTATAGTAGATGCAATCATGGCTCAGAAGGTGTCACTATATTTATACAAATTTATGAAAGTTTGAGATCACACACATTATTAATGAAAGATAAATCACAAAAATAAAACCCTTCTCCCAATAACACATAAAAAATTTCATGAAAATTCATGAAAGTGAGTAGTTTTTATTGATTTTTCAATGCCCTAAAACTCCACAATAGGATATTATTGTGGGTCCCCTTAAGGAAAGGTAGGAGTGCATGTGACCATGACTTATATAAGGTGTATGCATCCTTTTTTTTCTTCATCGTAGAATTCAGACACTCTTGGGGGCATCATGAAAGTGTCCATGGGATCGACACTGAGTGGATATGGCCCCAGCTGACCACCCTGTTACCAGCCCGTTGACTTGGTGTAGGCATCCTTATGTGTATGAAAACTCACAAAATTCAATATTTCATAAAATTCAATAACTATTCAATGACTTAATGTTTTTTGTAGAGTTTCGGACTACCTCGAAAACCATATTGATAACTTTAAACATAGGTTTTAGCTTCCATAACAATATGATATGTTTATGAAAATTTAGAGACTCAAACACTCAAAAATTTATAAATGTTAAGAGATAAATATACAATTAACTAAATTTGCAAATTGTCATAATTTTTCCCATATGGTTATGGAAGCCCTCCTTGTCAAGTATTTATCTCCAAAGCTTTCACCAAGGGGATTCTCCAAAAGTTACTCCAATCTCCACAAATTTCCAATTGCAATAATCTTACCGATTGACCACCCTACCAAATCCTGAGGGTATTATTCCTCCCTCGGAACCCCTAAGCTGCAATGGGTTGCATGATGAGAGTATAAAAACTAGCATGTAGAATGTGTGGCTCGACTAGAGCATTTGAGGTACTCCACCTACATGGTACTAGCACATTCTTGAAACCAAACTCAAAACCAAATCACAATAAGAATTTGTATCATTAGGACAACCATACATGACGAGGGTGCAAAATATGAACTCTCAAGGCCAACACTCTCTTCTTATAAAACCTTTGAAATTCATGCCACTTGTCATTCTCATGCAAAAATGCTAATAATTTATTTATTAAATGCATAATATTCACCCCACGCATGTTATCTCCATGCATAATTATTATTCTAAAAATGTATAAATAGATATTGTTCACCACATTTCAACTATCTTTCCTATTCTTGACCATAGGTGTTCCCTTGATTCTTCTATTTTTCCTAATTAATTGCATGCACATGAAATTGCTTTTCCTATTTGAATAAAGCTTCTAACTAATAGTCACTTTTTTTTTTTTTATCTTCAACTCTTAAGTATTGTTCTAAATATCAAGGTGAGTCCAAGTTCACTTTTCCCCTTCTATAAAATATACCCAAGTTTACATTAGAAATCTAATCATAGATGCACTTTTCATTTCATTATACCAAAGAATAAGGATACTTTTCTCTTGAGAGTATACACATATGCATACCAAAGTTAATACCAAGGGTGAGACCTAGTTAACTCAAATTCTTTAAGTATTTAGTACCAAGATCTAGGCATGATCACTACAACACTCCAGGTACCCTACACCAAGAGTTAGGCATGACCTCTACAACTCTTTAAGTGCATGATACCAAAGGGTGAGACCACGATGACATAGACCTTCAAATATCCAATTATTTCATGGTGGGGGCATTTTGTCATGGTTGGGACCTAGTTAACTTGGGTTTCTTACCACTGGTGAGAGACTAATGGTCATTGAGGAATAAAAATTGACACCTTATTGTGTATCCCTTAGCAGAACCTCGTGAGTGACAGAATATGTGTCCTACCTTCACGGCAGTGTGTAACCTCCAAGAAAATACACGTGTTTTCCAACTTACACGATAGGGAGGCTAGTAAATATAAATAAGCAACCTAGACCTCTGTTGATGTATATGTAACTTCGGAATGTATTTCACATATATGTATATTGTATTCCTATAGAGATGTTATTATTCCTCTATACGGAAGTGGTTGTATTCCTATAGAGATGTTATTATTCCTCTATACAGAAGTGTCGTCATTTATATTGTAAGTGTCGTAACTTATACTTAATGGGTTATTAGACCACCTTGTTGGGGTCGGCCCTGTATAAGTCATGTGGGTCAAAGGGTTATTAGACCACCCTAGTGGGGGTCGGCCCAGTCAACATTATGTTAAGTGGTTAAGTTGAGGCTGACCTAGTTGAGTAAAGGTAAAGTCAAGTTAGTGTATAAATAAAGAGTGTGTCTCTCTCATTTTACACATTCTATTCTCTCACTCACACTTGGGAGAGTGGCGCACTTATGGAGGAGGAGGCTCTGCTTCTAGGAGAAGACTATCTCTTGTATTCTGGTTGTATCATTGCTCTATCTATCTCTGAGGAAGTTATTGGGGTTTTTCACCTTTATGGTTTTCCCCAAGTAAACTCTGTGTCTCTTGTGTGCTTGCATTATTGTGTCCATGATTGATATGCTGTAGATTTGCTGTACATGTTGTTCTCTCAGTTAAGATCCTAGATCAGATTGAATAAAATTCTGAAAATTTAACCTGGTATCAGAGCTAGCCTGAAAGAAGGCATGATATGGCATGTATGACACTTGTTGCACTTATGATGCTAGGGCTTGATATAGCAAAAAACATCCATCGTAGAACTTTCGCTATAAATCCATTTTGGAAAAATTTTCGGATCTGAAAAGTTTATAGGTCGATGATAAGATCCCCATGTACCTTGTTTCCAAAGGAAAACCTCTAATTCGTTGTACTTTGTGATTTATGATCTGTACAATATAGGGTTTCGGCCTCTTCCAGATTGGAGTCAAAATCAGGTGACCTTGGGAAAAAGGTCATAACTTGGGCTAGGAAGCTCCAAATGAAATTTCGTAAAAAGTGACAGGTAGTACATAGTCTGTATATATCAGGAAAATTGTTCAGAGGCCGAAGTGGAACTAATGACACGTGGCACGCCGTACAAGTTCTCTCTCCTGTATTATCCCATAAACAGGTCACGTTGCGACACTTGGCATAAATCTCTCTCAGAGAATCCAATTGAGGTCAGAGATATCGGGATGGAAAGATAAAAGGTTGAGCTATCTCAAGAAACTTTTTCAGACCCTGTGGATCAAAAAGTTTGGAGTTACACCAGAAACAATCAGGTACATATTTATGTCAAAACAGAATTATTTTTGAGCACCTTCATTCATGGCTTCCGGAATTTAGCGCTTGAAAGAAAGTTGGAATTTCTCTAATCGGAGACCACGGCTGGATGCTACTCATAAAAATCAAAATTTAGAGACCAAGATCAGATTTTTTGGTTGGGCAGAAGGTCGGGCTTGATCAAACCCCAGTTCGGGACTTTGATCGGAAAGATGGAAAATTAGGGCTTCTGCAAAACTTGGAATTTTGGAAATCTGTGACCACGGCTGAAAGGTCCTCAGAAAAATCGAAGCTTAGATCTTTGAATCAAATATTTTGGTTGGGTGAAGCTCCAGGAAACTCAAACCCTAATTCAGGGTCCTCCCCAGTGAATCTAGAAATCTAAAAGGCAATTTCGAGGGGTGAAACTTTGCAGTTTTCAAATTCTGAATATACCAACTTGATCATCTCGTCAAGGTGCATATTTCTATCCTTTCGGAAGGTTGAAATTAAAAGTTTGAATATTTGGGGTTTCCTTGACAAACCCTAATCTAGCTCCAGGTCCAGTTCTTGCAAATCAAGTGGATTGGGTTAATCCTAGAAGAAGATGGATTGGTCACCTGCATAAGTGAAGAAGTTCCTGTCTCAGAGGGAGATGAGGCTAAGTCCTTCCATAAGAATATTACAAGCAATCTTGATAGGTATGGCTTACAGGTATGTTTCATGGTTAATTTTATCATATGTTTGTCTTCATATCATTACAGTACAATCTTGATTAATTACTAGACTTGTCGTATCACCTTAATAGAAGATATTCATTGATTAAGGTTTTGACACTTATGAATGTACTAATGCATTGTGATGTTGTATGAGGTTTATGTTGTTCGCTAACATAAAAGGTACACCAAGAAAGACAAATCATGTTCTACTTCAAGAACATATGATCATGGTGACATGAAGACAAAGATTCATCCATTGTCATGGATCACTTAGAAAATCTACTTACGAGGTATGTATAACTTGGTTCTACAATGGATAACTTATGAGACATGTAGGTTACTAACACAAGTCATTGAAGAGAACCATAAGACATTATGCAGGTATGTTAGACATAACTAGCTAAGCATGCTAATCTAGGTATGTTTTTCCTATATCAAGCTAGAATCCTACCTTGTGTTAGGATCTTATACTGTTGTGTTGTTGATAATGATTATTCATGAAGTCATAGGTTTGAATAGTCATGGTTGTGTGCATATTATGCTTCTTACCATAATTGATGATATGACTAACCAGAAGAATCATGAAGGTGTAGGTTTGAGTAATCACGGGTTTAGGCATATTATGTTTCTTACTTTAATTTATGATATGACTAACCATAAGAGTCCTATATAAACCTTGAAATGCTTATTATTTCCATTTGAAATGATCATGACTATACATGCTTAAGATTATTGTGTTAAGAATATACTAATGAATGTATGATTATGTATGAGACCTCAATGATAACACAATGATGATACTAATAAGCATGCATAGTGATTAAGGATGGATATAAGTTCAAGGACAGGAAATCCAGGAAGCAAAGATCAAGAGGGAGGACACTCTAGCTGTTCCTGCAAGGAAGCAAAGATCAAGAAGGAGCACACTTCAGTAGTTTCTATAAGGATGCAGATATTCAGAGGGAGTTGACCACTTCTCACAATCCACATCAGAATGGAGTTGCAGAAAAGAAGCAAAGACTGAGAGGGAGTCAACCCAACAAACAAACAAAGATAAGTATTTGAATTGTCATTACTTGCATATTTTATTGTTTAAATAATACTGTTCAACAATGTATATACTGATGTACCTAGAATTAGGTTGTGTATTATGCATATTAGAATAGTTGCATTGATGAACAGTATACTACTAATATACATGGGTAAGTGGCCTATGGCACTGTACAACATTCCATTGCTACTTATCTAGAATGAAACCTCTTTGCTGACATGTTGGGAGTTGTGCACACTCTTAACAATGTTCTGGTAGAGATTGGAAGGCATCTAGAAAGTTACGGGATATGGATAAATGTTGTATTGAAGCATTGGCTAAGATAATTGCATTACTGTATGACATATTTCTTTATGTGTAAGAATTTGTCTGAAAATTATGAGATGTTTCTAATCATGCAATTTAACTTGTTTTGTAGAAAAGACCATATACCTTCACCTACAAAAGAAGGACTACAACATTTGTTCAAGCAAAAAAATTATCTATTGAAGATATTTAAGTTCCCAGGATACGGGAAGAATGCCATGATCCGTCGATCGTGAAGAACGATGTTTGGGATGCGGTCCCAAGAGCTGAAGGGAAGTCTGTTGTGACTTCCAAATGGAACTATCAGATCAAGCATGCTGCAAATGACAACATAGAGAAATATAAAAGTGATGAAATAGAAGATACACTAGATGGATTTCAAGATAGCCTTCTTGAATGGTGTAGTCATATATGTGTGCAGAACTTGGTAGGATAGACAGCTTTCTATCCATTTTGGGCTTTACCAAGAGTAAAGCGGATTCCAACCTTTACTACAAGGTTGAGGAAGGCAATCCAGTGATACTACTTTTCTATGCAGATAACCTGTTTGTTACAGGTGAAGATAGATTGATTGCCAACACACAGCAGAATATTGCTGCCGAGTTCGAGATGAAGAACTTGGGGATGATGCACTATTTGTTTTTGGCATGGAGGTGTGGCAGAGTGTAGATGGAATCTTCCTTGGACAAGGGAAGTATGCAGTAGAGATCCTGAAGAGGTTCGGGATGATGGATTGCAAGGCCATGGCCACACCTATGGCATCGAATCTGAAGCTTCTTTGTGATGCTTCATCTGAGCCGGTGAATGTCTCTATGTATCATCAGATGATTGGGTCCTTGATGTAACTGACGAACATGAGACCAGATATTTGCTTTGCGGTGAACACATTGAGCTAGTTCCTGATGGATCCGAGGAGTGTTCACCTGGTTGTTGTAAAGCATATTCTGAGGGGTACAGTTGATTATGGGCTCAAGTATGATGCGAATCAAAAGTTTAACCTGCAGGGTTATGTTGATTTAGATTGGGCAGGCAGTGCTGCAGATAGGGATCAGGTGTGATCTCTTGGTTTAGCAGGAAGCAGTCCTGCGTAACACTGAGTATAGCCGAAGCAGAGTATGTTGCGACGGATGAGTAGGTTGCAGATGTATTGACCAAGCCGTTGGCCAGAGTGTAGTTTGAGTACTTCAGAGAGAGGCTTGGTGCACTTCAGATCGAGGTTCCTTCCAAAGGGAAGTGATAAGTCCGAAAGATGCAGATGCACATGAGATTTTCTGGCATGGTTGATGTGTTCTCCCTTGGTCATGATGTAATTGATGAGCCATTTTTCACATGGTGGTAGATGTGTTCTCCCATGTTGGTGGTGTAAGTGATGGATGATGTGCATCTGGGCTGTGCTTCGTGGACGATGAGATGATCTGAAGAGGATGATGCTATGATGATCAGGAGGATCATGGATGATGAGCATCAGGACGATGCTCCAGTTATTACTCTGTATATGTATATGCATCATGTTGGATGCTTGTTATGATCAGTTGGATCATTGCATCATGTTGGATGCTTGTTATGATCAGTTGGATCATTTATGTATGTATGCATCATGTTGGATGCTAGATATGATCAGTTGGATCATTTGTATGTATTTTGTATATGCATCATGTTGGATGCTTGGACCATGTATATGTATATGTATTAGGTGGATACTGAGATCATGTATGTTGATATGTATCAGGTGGATACATTGTGTGGATCATGTATCTATGTATGTATCAGGTGGATACATTGTATGATCAGGTAGATCATGTATGATGATATGTATTAGGTAGATACTTGGTATGCATCAGGTGGATGCAGTGTATGATCAGGATGATCATAGATGACGAGCTTCAGGATGTTACTCTAGATGACATGCAGTAGGATGTTGCAGTGATGATGATCAGGATGATCATGTGTACATCGAGCTGATGTATGATGAGTATCAGGATGATACTTTGTGGCCATGGATCAGGTTGTGCAGATGAGCATGTCTGGGAGATTCTATAGGTCGGAGTTGTGTACCCGTAACAGTCTGGGATGCTCTTTCGAGACATTGCTCTGGGAGGACATGTAATTTGTGCCTTGGGAGATTTCAGGTCAGAGTTGTGTACCCGTAACATCCTGAGATGCTCTTGCAAGGTTTTGTCCTATGGCATGTAATTTGCTCCTGGGAGATCTGGACAGGATGAAAAAGGCCTCAGATGCTTCAGCCAGGTTTTGCCATGACCACATGTAATTTGCTCCTGGGATATTTGGATAGGATGAAAAAGGCCTTAGATGCTTCAGCCAGGTTTTGTGGTGGACCACATGTAATGTGCTCCTGGGAGATCCGACAGGTAGAGCTGTGTGCTTGTAACAGCCTGGGATGCTTCAGCCAGGTTTTGTGGTGAGATCACATGTAATGTGCTCCTGGGAGATCCAACAGGTAGAGCTGTGTGCTCGTAATAGTCTGGGATGCTTCATCCAGGTTTTGTGATGGGTCACATGTAATGTGCTCCTGGGAGATCCGACAGGTAGCACTATGTGCTCGTAATAGCTTGGGATGCTGCAGCCAGGTTTTGTGACGCATGTAATAAGTCCCGAGGATTCCACAGTATGGCTAGTGATGATGAAGACCTACAGGTGGTGGGCCTACATCCAGTATGAAAAAGGACTGGCTCTGTAGAACTTCCTATGACGAGTAGATTCAGAGATTGATTGAGATAGCAGCAGCAGTGACGATGATGATGACTCGATGACGATTATCCAGCGACAATGATCCAGAGAAGATGACTTGTGCTAGAAGACCTATGTCGAGAAATACCTTCCTAGTGAAGAGGGAGTGTTGATG
Source organism: Larix kaempferi (assembly GCA_027924585.1). NCBI lineage: Eukaryota > Viridiplantae > Streptophyta > Pinopsida > Pinales > Pinaceae > Larix > Larix kaempferi. The sequence continues at coordinate 79,548,466 of BSBM01000001.1, forward strand.
TATATGTAACTTCGGAATGTATTTCACATATATGTATATTGTATTCCTATAGAGATGTTATTATTCCTCTATACAGAAGTGGTTGTATTCCTATAGAGATGTTATTATTCCTCTATACGGAAGTGTCGTCATTTATATTGTAAGTGTCGTAACTTATACTTGATGGGTTATTAGACCACCTTGTTGGGTTCGGCCCTGTATAAGTCATGTGGGTCAAAGGGTTATTAAACCACCCTATTGGGGGTCGGCCATGTGGGTCAAAGGGTTATTAGACCACCCTAGTGGGGGTCGGCCCAGTCAACATTATGTTAAGTGGTTAAGTTGAGGCCGACCTAGTTGAGTAAAGGTCAAGTCAAGTTAGTGTATAAATAGAGAGTGTGTCTCTCTCATTTTACACATTCTATTCTCTCACTCACACTTGGGAGAGTGGCGCACTTGTGGAGGAGGAGGCTCTGCTGCTAGGAGAAGACTATCTCTTGTATTTTGGTTGTATCATTGCTCTATCTATCTCTGAGGAAGTTATTGGGGTTTTTCACCTTTATGGTTTTCCCCAAGTAAACTCTGTGTCTCTTGTGTGCTTGCATTATTGTGTCCATGATTGATATGTTGTAGATTTGTTGTGCATGTTGTTCTCTCAGTTAAGATCCTAGATCAGATTGAAGAAAATTCTGAAAATTTAACAACCTCCTCTCCTTGGAGGCCTCCATGTCAAAAGTTTTCTACAACTGTTTGCCCATGTGTAAGCTTAATTGGAAATTATTATTGCTATCTCTACACACATCTTAAAGACAAAAACATCAAATTACATTTCCCAATAATCATGAATAACAATAAATAACAATATAAACATGAAAAACATCAATATCTTGACATGATCTTAGGTCCACATATTAAGTCTATATGCACCTATGGTTCCTCTTGTCACATTTGACAAACCTTTAGTAGCACAACAAAATATATAAATTTCATCATAATAAACATTATTTTCAAAATATCTTGGTATCACTTATCACTAAAGTTCATATCACTTATATAACTCTTAAGCACACATACATCAATATCAAGATATGATTTTTCAATGCCCTAAAACTCCCCTATAGGATATTCTTGTGGGTCCCCTTAAGTAAAGGTAGGAGTGCATGTGACCATGACTTATATAAGGTGTAGGCATATTTTTTTTCTTCATCGTAGAATTCATACACTCTTGGGGGTATCATGCAAGTGTCCATGGGATCGACACTGAGTGGGGATGGCCCTAGCTGACCACCCTGTCACCAGCCCATTGACTTGGTGTAGGCATCCTTATGTGTATGGAAACTCACAAAATTCAATATTTCATAAAATTCAATAACTATTCAATGACTTGATGTTTTTTGTAGAGTTTCGGACTACCTCGAAAACCATATTGATAACTTTAAACATAGGTTTTAGCTTACATAACAATATGATATGTTTATGAAAATTTAGAGACTCAAACGCTCAAAAATTTATAAATGTTAAGAGATAAATATACAATTAACTAAATTTGCAAATTGTCGTAATTTTTCCCATATGGCTATGGAAGTCCTCCTTTTCAAGTATTTATCTCCAAAGCTTTCACCAAGGGGATTCTCCAAAAGTTAATCCAATCTCCACAAATTGCCAATTGCAGTAATCTTACCGATTGACCACCCTACCAAATCCCGATGGTATTCTTCCTCCTCCGTAACCCCTAAGCTGCAATGGGTTGTATGATGAGAGTATAAAAACTAGCATGTAGAATGTGTGGCTCGTCTAGAGCATTTGAGGTACTCCACCTACATGGTACTAGCACATTCTTGAAACCAAACTCACAACCAAATCACAATAAGAATTTGTATCATTAGGACAATCATACATCACGAGGGTGCAAAATATGAGCTCTCAAGGCCAACACTCTCTTCTTATACAACCTTTGAAATTCATGCCACTTGTCATTCTCATGCAAAAATGCTAATAATTTATTTATTAAATGCATAATATTCACCCCACGCATGTTACCTCCATGCAAAATTATTATTCTAAAAATGTATAAATAGATATTGTTCACCACATTTCAACTATCTTTCCTATTCTTGACCATAGGTGTTCCCTTGATTCTTCTATTTTTCCTAATTAATTGGATGCACATGAAATTGCTTTTCCTATTTGAATAAAGCTTCTAACTAATAGTCACTTTCTTTTTTTTTATCTTCAAGTCTTAAGTATTAATGCAAATATCAAGGTGAGTCCAAGTTAACTTTTCCCCGTTTATAAAATATACCCAAGTTTACATTAGAAATCTAATCATAGATGCACTTTTCATTTCATTATACCAAAGACTAAGGATACTTTTCTCTTGAGAGTATACACATATGCATACCAAAGTTAATACCAAGGGTGAGACCTAGTTAACTCAAATTCTTTAAGTATTCGGTACCAAGATCTAGGCATGATCACTGCAACACTCCAGGTACCCTACTCCAAGAGTTAGGCATGAACTCTACAACTCTTTAAGTGCATGATATCAAGGGTGAGACCACGATGACATAGAGCCTTCAAATATCCAATTATTTCATGGTGGGGGGATTTTGTCACGGTTTGGACCTAGTTAATTCGGGTTTCTTACCTCTGGTGAGAGACTAATGGTCATTGAGGAATAAAGATTGACACCTTATTGTGTGTCCCTTAGCAGAACCTCGTGAGTGATAGAATATGTGTCCTACCTTCACGGCAGTGTGTAACCTCCAAGAAAATACACGTGTTTTCCAACTTACACGATAGGGAGGCTAGTAAATATAAATAAGCAACCTAGACCTCCTCTCCTTGGAGGCCTCCATGTCAAATTTTTTCTACAACTTTTTGCCCATGTGTAAGCTTAATTGGAAATTATTATTGCTATCTCTACAAACATCTTAAAGACAAAAACATCAAATAACATTTCCCAATAATCATGAATAAACAATAAATAACAATATAAACATGAAAAACATCAATATCTTGACATGATCTTAGGTCCACATATTAATTCTATATGCACCTATGGTTCCTCTTGTCACATTTGACAAACCTTTTGTAGCACAACACAATATATAAATTTTATCATAATAAACATGTATTTTCAAAATATCATGGTATCACTTATCACTAAAAGTTCATATCACCTATATGACTCTTAAGCACACATACATCAATATCAAGATATGACTACCTACTCATAGGCCACAATAATTCATTACATCATATAGTAGAATCCAATCATCTCATATGATCACACGGATACTGAAACATAAACCATGAAAGCAATGGTTAAACCAAATCAAATCAAAGGTGTAGATCATATTATCCAAAAGTGTATTTAGAAAACAATTAGGTCATTCTTGTAACTAGAATCCTCTAAAATAATAACAACACTAGTCAATAAAGTCAAAGTAGAAGAGGGAACTACACATTATGATGAGCATGGGGTGTTAAATATTTGGGAAAATGTTCCTTCAAAATATTTAGTTACCCTTGAATATTTTTAGTAGAAATGATGGATTACAAAAGGGAAAGCCAAAAGAGTAACCTTCAACCCCAAAGAGTTCAAGTAATAAAGAAGTTAATATTGACACTCCTAATAATTTGAATTTGTCCAGTTCTTGCATTGTTGAGGAAAATACATAGTTTACCCAAATTTTGAAGGAGTTTGAAGATGTTTATGCATGGTCCTATGATGATTGTAGGGAATATGATAAGAGTAGCATACAACATATCATACCAATATTGAAATAGGATGCTACACCTATACAAAAAAGTTATGAGTTGATAAATCTGAAATTGAAGTCTCGTATCAAGATTGAATTAGAACCGATGTTGAAGGTTGGGATCATAATTCAAATTACACTCAAAATGGGTGACCAATATCAGGTGGTTTAGAAAAATAATGGGGATATGTTTTAGGATTCTTCTTCTGATGTGGACAAAGGCGGAAATCCCTAGTCTAAGTGGTTTAGATCTAGAAAAAAAGGACATAGAGTGCACAAATTTCCCTAAGTTCTTTGTAGAAAAAGATACAAACAAAAGAGAACCGACCTGTAAAGCTTGAAGGTTGGTCTTGCTTTAAATCCTAGCTCTGTCGTTCCTTGAAAGAGTGTTAGGAACCCGTATCAACCCTTCTCTTTGTTGGACGCATATGCTTTGTAAGTCATCCCATAGTATTTGTTGATCCATAGTTTGTATTATTGTTGTTGGATGCATATACTTTGTAAGTCGTCCCGTAGTATTTGTTGATCCATAGTTTGTATTGGCACATGGTATTGACCCATGGTATTGGCACCTAGAATTAGTACATAAGTTTGTGTTGAGACCAATGAAGGTACCATGAAGTTATTTTGTATTGAGCTTGCTCAAAGGATTTTTCTCCCTCGAAGTGGCTTGCGATCAATAAAAATATTCTGGGATCTGATATATTGTGTATTTCATCAATTAATTGTTGCGGGTTCTTCACATCTGGTATCAGAGCACTTTCTTGGGCTCGGTGGGTGAAATTTTTGCCAAATTATTTTTTTCGCATCTCTTGCAGGTTTGGATCTGGGAATAATCCCTATCTGCTTAACTGTGGGAAGTACTTGGGCATAAGCCCTAAAACTCATTGTGAGGAGTACCACAGGAACCCCAAAGTATAAAATTATGTTTTTCCACCATATCTCCCTTGTTTTAACTCTGTTTTCCCTGAAACTTCACTGACACCCTGCAATCCCATTCTTCATATTTCATTGATGAGGACCTTATCCCAAATTCCACTTCCCAAAACCATAAATCCCACATTTTTCTATTTTTAGGGTTTGCCATCACTCCTTCGATTTTCATCCAATCGCCTTCAAATTGTGCCACTGTGTTCATTCCCTATTTTTGCTTCTTTGTCCCTCTCTGACAAATTTTCCCATTTTTTCACCCCACTTTTGAAATCCTCATTTTCTGCTTCCCTATCCCTTCCAAAGTGTCCAAAACCTAGTCAAACCCCAATTACCCATCTAGGTTTTTCCCAAATCCCAATTTCCCTTTACTAAATAAGCTTATGTTTGTGTTTTTCTACCCATTCACACACAAAAAAAAAACTCTTGGTTATGGTTGTCACCCGTGCAGGAGCAAAAACCATGGAGGAAGCACTTGCAACCATCCAAACCATATTCCAGGATCTGGATGAAAAATTTCTCGGCCTCCATTTTGAGCATTCAGCCATGAACAACAAACAACAGTCCGAGTCTTCATCAGACAATGGGTTCTCTTCTTCCAGCAATTTTCGTGGTCCGAAGCTTGATTTTCCTCGCTTCAATGGTACTGCTTTGACTGGATGGATCTATCGTGTAGAATAGTATTCAGTCTGCATAATACTTTTGATGTCCAAAAAGTTCCACTTGCATCCTTTCATTTGGAACAGGAAGCCCTTCAATGGTACCGTTGGTACATCAAGGCTCATGACGAGCCAAAATAGACAGATTTTTGCCAACTCCTTTTGCAACAATTTGGTCCTATTGCTTTTGATGACTTCACCGGAGCACTCACTAAACTTCGCCAAACTGGCACTGTGAGAAAGTATCAGACATAATTTGAGAAACTAGCCAATCACACAGAAGGATTCTCTGATGAATTCTACAGGAGTTGTTTTATCGGTGGGCTTAAGGATGAAATCCGCTCAGAGGTCAAAATGTTCTATCCCAACACAATGATGGAAGCCCTGGGGTTGACTAAGTTGGAAGATGACAAGATTGCATCCCAACAGTGCTACAAACCCACTTTTGTTCCCTTCCGAAATATGGGTTCTCAATGACCTCCCATCCCGCCAGCTCCTATCAAGCATTTGTCTGAAACAGAGACGCAGGAACACAGAAAAAAAGGGATTTGTTATAATTGTGATGAGAAATTCACTCGGGGACATAGATGTGTTCAACAAAATCTCCATCTCTTGGATGTGGATTCTCCATTTGCCTCTGAAGTTGGTAAAGAAGCCCTAGATACATTGGATGATAAGGTTGACATTCAGGAGCCTCCTATTGACCCTCTGTCTCGGGACGACCACCCAGAGATATCTCTCTATGCTTTAGCCAGAATCACCACCCCCCAAACAATGCGGGTTAGGGATTAATTGAAGAAGATTCCTCTTACAATACTCATTGATTCTGGTAGCACTCATAACTTCATTGATCCTCGGATCGCCAAACATGCTGATTGTTTTTTCCATCCTTGCTCCAACTTTGAAGTCATGGTTGCCAATGGGGGCACCTTACCTTGCAAGGGGAAATGTCACAATGTACGTATCTCTCTAGAAGATTGTAACCTGCGCTCTGACATTTTTTCCTTGTCCTTAAGCGGATGTGATGTGGTTTTGGGAGTTCAATGGTTACACACACTTGGCCCCATCTTATGGGAATTTGTTGAACTTTGGATGCAGTTTTCAGTCAAAGGGAAACAACACAAATTTACAGCCGTACAACCAAGGTCTCTCCGCATCATCAGTTCACATCGCCTGGAAAAGATCCTTAAGAAGAATTCACATGGTGTCATCATTCAACTCCATTCCATTCAGATGCACCCATCAATGGTCTCCACTACTTCCTTGGATAGATATGTAGGTGTCTTTGCTGAACCAATGGGATTTCCGCCTTCAAGAGACCTTTCCGGTACGAATTTAGCCACATCTACATATGAGAAGGAACTGATGGCTATTTTACATGTAGTACAGAAGTGGCCGCCATCCCTATTAGGGAATTATTTCTGCATCTAGACTGATCGCCAGAGTCTGAACAATTTCCTAGAACAACGGGTCTCCTCCCCAATACACCTGAAATGGGTTAGCCAACTCATGGGTTATACATATGCGCTCACTTACACAAAGGGTAACGACAATCTAGTGGCGGATGCTCCTTCTCGCACAATTCATGACATAATTTCTCTTTCAACTATTTCTATGCTTGTTCCAAATTGGATGCAATCTGTTCAACAGGGATATATCTTCTATGAACTCCATTCTTCTCCATTGGCAGGGTAGTATGGGTTTCTCAACACTTATGACCGGGAATAGTGTAACTTATTTTGGCTGGGACTGAAAATGACAATTCAACAAATGTTGGCTGACTAAGATACTTGCCAGGTCAACACGGGTGAAACGACACTCCTTCCAGGAATGCTTGAACCCTTTCCCATCCCTACACTGATTTGGCCAGCTATTTCTATGGATTTCCTTGAGGCGCTCCTATGGTACAATACCACATCTAAAATGACACCATATGAAGCAATCTAAGGATAGACAATGTGAGTTCTTCTTTCATATACCCTCAGTAGTTCCCCAGTTTAGGAAATTGATTCGGTTCTTCAAAACCACGACCAGATTCTTCTCATTTTAGAGGAAAATCTTCACATGGCAAGAATTCGAATAAAACAACACGCCGATCAACACCATTCTGAGCGCACTTTTCAAGCAAATGATATGGTTCTTCTTCGTCTATAGCCTTCCAAGCAATCATCCCTAGAACTCAAAAGGAGTCAACATTTCTCTCAATCTATCACAGAGGTATTACTTCAGTGGCACGGAATGCCTCCCGAGGATGCTACAGGGGCACCACTCCTTCATATTCCGCATCAATTTCCACATCTAAATCTTTGAGGACAAAGCTTTTTCTAAGGGAGAGGGGATGTTAGGAACCCGTGTCAACCCTTCTCTTTGTTGGACACATATTCTTTGTAATTCGTCCCGTAGTATTTGTTGATCCATAGTTTGTATTATTGTTGTTGGACGCATATGATTTGTAAGTCGTCCCATAGTGTTTGTTGATCCATAGTTTGTATTGGCCCATGGTTTGTATTGGCATTGAACCATGGTATTGGCGCCTAGAATTAGTATATAAGTTCGTGTTGAGACCAATGAAGGTACCGTGAAGTTATTTTGTATTGAGCTTTCTCAAAGGAGGTTACCCCCTCAAAGTGGCCTGCGATCAATAAAAATATTCTGTGATCTGATATATCGTGTATTTCATCAATTAATTGTTGCAGGTTCTTCACAAATAGTCACATAGGACACCTGCAAAAGAGTTGACAAGAAGAGAAAACAATATGATAGTAATCTAAAAGAACCTATGTTAACAGCTAAGGAGGAAAACAACAATATTAATGACAAATAATGTGGGAAAGAAAATGCATTGTTGTATTAAATTAAAGGAGAGAAAGATTACAACCAAGCCTTTGCGCTGCAAGCTTCTTCTCGACGATCCTTTGCCTCGATTCTATTACTTTTCTCCAAGAGGATGATTACTCAAGATCAAACTCTCTAGCACAATTACTCCAGCATTTAGCTATAGCAAAATCCCCCCCCCTTACCCATGGGGCTGGGATTTCTTTTATAGGGAAAAGAGGATAAGGGGAAGGTGAGAGATAAGAGGATAGGATAGGGAAAGATCCCAACATGTTAGGATTCAAGTGAGATGCACCCTAATAAGAAGGGATATCCATACACTGGGGCCTCTATGTAGAAGGTCCTCTAAAATTCTCTTTTTCCACTCTAAGCAACAGTGTCACACCCTACATTATAGCAACCTGCGACACATTAGGGTGTCGTAGTCTACACACCATAAAAAATACGAAAGTGTCACACCTTATAGGACATCAACTTGCGACAAGTCAAAGTGTCACATGTTTCTCTTCATCAACCTGTGACATTGTTGGCAAAAGGTTCATTTAGAAGGGGAAAACACTAGCTCTCATCTCTCAGTCAAGTTTCATCAGAAGTATTCAGGGATTATGGCAAGTACATGGTTTATGAAAAAAATTTCATGTAACAGATTGCCCCCCAAAGTATAAAGCTAGAGTGAAAGGATAACATAAATACTTTGTCTAATGAAGAACAAGGAAAAGAACCATCAGTTGGAAACTTGCTAACAAGAAACAAGGACTAAATGCAGTAAATTGATTTTCAACTCTGAAGTATGTACAACTCACAGCATGGCTTCCGACGAATACATTGCAGATCCATGAGAGTAATGAATCAGGACACAACCTCCGACACACACTGTGGATCCGTATCTATCAATGACTGAGAACAAATCTAGAATACAAGCGTAGATTCATGATACAATAATAACACAACCATGATCAATACAAGAGTGGATCTGTGTGACAGCACATCAATGAGGTCACCAACATGATGTCCATGTGAGAACCTACTCAAAAAATCTCTATCGCAACCTGGGTAAAGTAGACGATGATATTCCCTAGGGTCTTCAACCCAAACCCAAACTGATATGATTCTAGCCATGTGAAAAAAAGAGTTGGCATTGAACATGGTAGAAACCACTTGATCACTGGTCAATGATGTAAATCATTAACAAGTGCGAGGGAAATCATCAATGATGTCAATGATTCCCAAGGTATCATAGTAATTCCAACGAATGTGAATGAAGGAGATGAAATCGAACAACTGTGGAATCATCCAATCAAAGGTCAATGATGTAAACCCACCGTCGGCGGCAAGAACACCTACCATTGAGGCATGTAGGACCCAAGGTACTGAATAATGGTTTCTAATTCTAATTCCTGGATAATGTACTAATGTCGACAAGAACAAACTCGTTGAAGGAGGGCCATGATGCATCCCACATCATCGACACAAAACCAATTCAAGAAAATGATATGATTTGGTCGATCAAATGAGTATGGCACGAAGAATGACTTGGAAACATTGACTCAATGAGGCAAAGACAATGACACAATGCAACATATAATTGTGAAATTATTCGGATGACCCAAAGGAGTAAAATGACTCATGGAATTGGAACGACTCAAGAGTAAGTTGATTACCCAATTGTTTGACTAGGACTGAAACATGTACCATGTTCAAATATGACAACAAGCTTCCATAAATATAGACTTAAATACATTCCCTTTACCTTATTTTCCCCACCATGATGGATGAGTACCTCTTTTCTTTTTAGCGAGATGGAAGAGGGTAACAAATGCTCGATATAGCTCATAAAAATGAGTCCAACCTCACATGTTTTATGAACCTGAGGGAGGAGAGGTTCGGTCCCAAAAAAGGGTCCTTCAGTGTGTAGTTTTACAAGCCCAAAGAAGGTAAACTTGGTGGTTTTTCATATTTCAAGAGTCTAAAAATCACTTGAAGAAGACTCCAAGATGAAAATTTTCATAAATGTTAGTCCCTAGGGATGAAAATGTATAAAATAGTGCCCAAAAGAACTCTCATAGTCAAAGGTTGACTAAGGTATTCATTTTTCGTAAATAATATTACTCAGTCCAAAAAAAGGGTAAACAAAAACTGAATAGATGACCTTTCAAATACTTTTACAAGCATGAAAATCAAGATCTCTTGACAATGTTTTCCTATTTTGGGAGTTTAAAAAGAGCTTAAAGGAAACTCCAAGGGGTTCCTTTTCATAAATAGATTTTAGGAGCCTGAAAAAGAGATAAAAGTATGCTCATTCACAACCAATATAAATAATTTCAACTTGCAATCTCCACAATCGATGTTGAAAATGTGCCCAACTCAAAATATTAATGGTAATTTGACTAAAAATAGAAAATATGGTAAAATAATGGAAGAAAATAATAAAATATTCCATCCTAAAATTATAAAAAGGGTAATAGTAACTCTATTTTTACCATTGAGGTATTTTTTACCATTTGCAAGGAGAGCAAAAAAACCTCTTTTGGTTGAGCACTGCGGTAGAGATTCTGGGCATTTCAGGCAACCGTTTTCAGAGCCGTCAAATCCAGTTAATTCTTCATCCTTACTCTTCATTTTCATGGTCATTTTTCCTGTTTTGAAAGTAGTTTAGGAGACTTTAAATTGATTTTTAGGGATAAAAATGCACCCACAGTGTCACAACCCTCCCTTTCAGGAAGTGCAATGCTTAACCGTGATGTAGACCCTGATAGGGTAAAGTGTGACATTTTCGCACTGTAAATGAATGCATATAGTGACATTGGCGGGTTAGGGTCCAAAAAATAAATGCAAGTCATTTGCATTGAAATTTCTTGGATGAATGTGTTTAAACCTTCCCCTTTTTGACTTTCATGTAGGATTTTTCCATCACATGGATTGAATGGAGAGAAAGAGAGCATGAGGATGAGGATGTGAGAGGGGCCAATGATCCAAATACCATGTTGTCTCTCCGTGAATGTGGTTGGGCCAAGTTCTTTCTTGTTCTGGGTATGAGGTCCCATGTTCCGTTACTAGAACACATAATGAGAATGTGGGATCCAGATGAGCAACATTTCCAAGTGGGAGTCCATACCCGCACGTTGGAAATAGATGACATATATTTCCTTACTGATATTTCTAGATGAGGAAGTCGTATTTCCCTCTCCAAGACCAGAGGAGGAGAATAAGACATTGATTCATTTATAGCGGAATATTGTGAAGAAGGAACTCGAAAAGGAAGTGGGAAGATCTCAATAAAACATGTGAGGGATCTCACAGAGTCAGGACCATACTGTTCACTATTACACGGGTTGCAGGAAGCAAGGTTGTACATTAGGAAATCAGAGCTCAAATGTTATATGCACTGGAGTGCTTGGATCTAATAGTCTTCAACTGGTGTGAAGGAACTTTAGCGAACCTAAAATACCAACTGACCAAATGTAGGATGGACCAACTAAAACAATTCGACTATGGTTCTATCATTTTTTCTTCATTCTTGGAGAGGATTCCCCTCTTTCGTCCACATAACATCGAGATTGGGAGTCCTGGCCAACGTGAGCCGCATATGAGACGGTGGGTGGAGTTGATGTCCCTTCATGGTGGCAGACCCATTATATCATATGGACTAGCCTTTTTCAGGTGGTTGTGTGGGAAACTTCTCATGATAGAGTATTACGCCTATGCAGGCACGGAATTCTGAGGAGACCCATACCTAGTGCTTCCAGAGGAGGCACACTGGGGTCATATAGGTAGAAATAAATTTTCATGTATTTTCAAATATTTTTTTTTTTGGGTAGTGAGACTTTTTATTTTAATATTGCAAATGTTGGACCAATGAGGCCACCCAGAACATCTCCCCTCCTAAGACATGGAGAGCATAGAGCGATGATGGCTCGAGACTGCGAGGTGACTGCGGAGTTAGAGGAGATCGGGGAGAACCTGGAGAGGCTCACTACCAACATCACCATCACCATACTATAGAGTCTCTGGCTGCATTGCCCGACTACTTCGGCGAGTAGCTCGGGAGATCGTGTGCTACCATGAGCATCGTACCTAGTTTTTTATTATCTACATGTAGTGATATCTGAAAACTTATGAGCTGCAGTTTTTGTCCCATAACTTTTGTAAAACCATTTTTGGCACACTTAATATAAAAGTGACTTATATTAGCTTTATTACATGATGTGTCTATGGTGTATGTATGTACATGGATCTTTTAGACTACTTGTTTTATGTATGAATTATTTTACATGATGTGCTTGTTATTTACACACTCTATAATGAAATGTCTACAGATGTGCAATATACCAATTTAAAATGAAATTGGATAATGATTAAGAAATTGTATTCATGCTTCTTGTGATATGTTGATACTATATGAAATCAAATAAACTTTCAAGAAGACATACCATTTGAAACAAACGAAGTAATATATGATCATAAATAGTGTAAACGTGGTTTAAATGAGAAACCACAAGTTGTGAATCCAGGTAGACAATAATATGGTTTACGCCATAGGAGGAAGTATCGGTCAATAATTCGATCACCACATGATATTTGACGATATTGTTGGTTGCGGGACCTAGGAAAACTCCACCTGAGCTCACTAACCCATTAGCGAGGGAATAAAGCACCCATGTCATTGAAGCGAGATTTCAAGTATGTCTACTGGCACCATCTGTGAATATAGAATACATTTCCATTTGTGCATCCAAGCACAACATGGTATAAGCAGTCATATTTGACAAAAGACCCTAACACACAAAAACAAAAGTTCACACCACACTATAACACACTCTATGTACAAAATGTACAAAGTACATATCCAAGATGTACCTAGGCATAGTACCTCTTAAGGTAGATCCCATTTCGGGGCTCTCCTAAATGTATCCCATCATAGTCCACTATCCCATAGGCCCATTTTTCTAAGACATGTTTTACGATATAAGGAACATGCCACATAGATTCAAACTTTCCTGCCCCTAATTTATCATGCCTTTGATTGCAAGTAAGGACCAGATCACCTTCCTCAAAGGTGTGGGGTTTAACAGATTTTTCATACTGATATTTGAATCGTGTTTGATAGGTCTCATTGGCAAGAGCAACATCATGGTGAGTTTCATCTAGTTTGGTTAGATAGAGGAATCATTCTTCCTCAACAGTAATGTTGGGTAGAAGTTCAATGGTTAGTTTTAGAGATGGAATCTCACATTCGATAGGTAAAACTACTTCTAATCCGTACACAAATTGAAAGGGTGTGAAACCAATGTGGTTTTTACTAAAGTCTGATAATCCCACATAGATGAAAATAGTTTAATGTGCCAACTAGTTTAATCCATTTTCTTGTGGATATTATGGATAAGAGTTTCCATGACAAAAACCGAGTTTGGCATAGATTTCATCCATCATATGGTTCCTAAAGTGAGAACCATGATCAGTGACTATAGCTTGAGGGATTCCAAACCTAGCAATAATGTGGTTAAAAATAAATAATGCAGATGTTTTGCCATCTTCAACATATGTAGGCATAGCCTCAACCCATTTTGTGAAGTAGTCAACAATGAAAATGACATACCCATGCACCCTGATTGAGGTAGGCTTACAATGCATAAAATCCATGCCCCATTTTGCAAAGGGACCGACAACAACGACTAGGTGGAGTGGAGCTGGATGTGAGCACTTTTTCGGATAAAACGATTGACAAGGAGGACACTTTTTTACTGCTTCATGCAATCTTTGAATATTGAGGGCCAAAAGTATCCAACACATAAAATTTTCTAGGTTGTATCCATCCTGGAGAGATGACCACCAAAAGATACAGAGTGACATTCATTTAGTACGCATTCATCTTCCTCATGGGTAGAGAACGCCATAACATAGAATCAATATCGCGACAATACAAGGTGTCACCAATGATAAGGTAATATTTTGCATGATGGCGAATACGACGGTGGTCATCATGAGATAATTCTGGCAAAAAACGTTGGGTTTGGAGATACAAAATGATATCTCCATACCTAGGATCAGACATACTGATGAGAAACAAAGAATCACCGGGAAGAGAATCAATGGGATCAGAATCTACATTGGTATGGGGAAGGTCACACATCAACTCAACAAATATCAAAGAATTTTTTGACTTAGATTTCACAAACTCTAGGTTGAACTCTTAAAGGACCACGATCCAAGGAGAGTATTCCCCCCCAGTAATTGACCTATCAAGATATGGTACATGGGGTTGGAGTCCGCGATAATCGTTGTATTGTAGAGCATAATATAGTGATGCAACTTCTGGACAATGATGACAACTGCCAAAGATAACTTCTCAACATGTGAGTATCGAGTTTTGGAGTTGACGAGACTCTTACTTAAATAATAGATCAATTGTTCCTGGCCATTTTCATCCTCTTGCATTGACACCATTCCAATTGTGGAAGTGGATGTGGCGAGATACAAAAAATAATCCCATGTGTAATTAGGAGGTTGTATCACGGGTGCATCTATCAAGGATTTCTTAAAGTTATCAAAGGACTATTGAGCTTGGTCATCCCAAACAGAAGGGACATCCTTTTTCAGCAGCCTCATGTAGACCTAGGTAATCTCTATGAAATTACAAACAAAACGAACAAAAAATTTTGCCTTCCGCTTTCAAACTTTGAAGTTCGGGAATATTTGTGGGGGAAGGTAAGGCTAGAATAGCCTCCACCTTCAATGGATCAATCCTAATCCCATCCTTGGAAACTATGAAGCCCGAGATTCTAGCGACTTCAATGCAAAAGACACACTTGTTTGGATTCAAGTGAATATTGTAATGACAAAAATGAAGGAAAATAGCTCTAAGGTGCTCCAGATGGTCTTCCCTTCGAGTAGAGTGAGCAGGTAGATCATCAAGATAGGGGTCCACACTATGCTTGCTATCATGAAAGGCATATGACATGGCCCATTGGAAAGTATCCCCGACATTTTTTAATCCAAAAAATCCATCCATGAATGAAAAGACGACGCTTCCGGCATAGTTATTGATGATTAGGTTGATGAAAGGGGTAGGGTAATTATCCTTTGGAGAAGCATTATTTAAATCCCTATAATCGACACATGCTCTAATAGTGCCCTATTTATTTAGAACTTGGAAAATATTAGAGACCCATTTTGTTAATGACACAGGATAAATGAATCCAACCTTCAACAATTTTTTGATTTATACTTTGATAGCAACAGTCTTGCGGGGGTGTACCGGGCGGATTTGTTTCCTGACCAGTTTTTCTCCTGGGTAGGTTTTGATCTCATGAACGACAATATACATCACGAAATTACCTAAATAAGGCCTTATATATTTTAACTTCTTCTACGGAATAGGTCTGGCCTAGCTGGATATTTTCCACTACACCGGGTTTCACCGATATATTGATTGACATGGTGGGTGTAATGTTTCCCAAGTTTCCTTCAGATATTTCTCCCTGAGTCAAGATGGGAAACTATGGATTGGCGATTATATCGATTAGAACCACGGATATAATGTCATTTTCTACCTTATTCTGGTCGGGGAGGAAATACAATCGATGATATTTATATTCCTATGGTGATTCATCTAGGCTCATAACTTCCATTATGGATTTGTCTAATGGAAAAGTGTTCAAAAGATAATCCATGGAAGTTGTGGATGAGTCCAACCAAGAGGGTAGAGAGTATCAGTTTGATGCCACTATATATTGGACATCAGAGAGTGGGTCATCGTAAGTGGATTGAATGGCATCATACACCGCTTTGGTGGAACTGAGTGGCATTGAATCACCAATAGACTCAAATTGGGATGGGCTGGTCATTACCCATGGGTCATTCGGCGCATGGTATTGTTGTACCACAGTTGAAATCATATTAACCGTGGAAAATCTTAATGAAGGATCGGGTGTCGGTAAAGGGAAGAATCCCATGAGTGAGGAGTCCTTCAAAAGTCTAACTCTGATGTCCTTATAATGAGTTTTGGCATGACCTAAAAGACGAACATTATGTGCAGAATTTTCATGGATATTGGGCATGCTTAAATCGAGCTGGTCAATATTGACAATCTTCCCTTCATGGGTAGTTTCACTAAGAGAAAGACTGAGGATGTGACGACATTCATCGCATAAAACCAGTTATGAACTAATAACAAGTTGTAATCCAAGGGTGCGTCTACTACTTCCACGTGAATGGAAATAGACTTGCCCCCAAGTTCCACAGCTAACGATGGTAAGAGTCTATATGGTTGAAAACCGCGACCGTTAAAAGCTTTGAGTGTGGTCATGGATCAATTTACTTTAGGAGAACCAATGTCTCTCCAAAATTGCAAATACATGATCTATGTGGAGGCTCCTTCATCCAAAATAGTACAATGGACGTTCTTCCCATAAACTATTGTATTGATTTGAAATGCTAGTATGATGGACGTTCTTCTCAATATGAAGAGGGCCTGTGGAGGAAGGGGGGGTAGCATACGTGGAGGTTGAAGTCTTATGAAAAGTATCTCCACTAGGTGTCATATCTGGAATGTGGTCGTATGTCTGTGATCAAGTACTTAGATGAACCGTTTCTCCACACATCATAAATATATATGCGAGTGAGGAAGCAACACCCTGATGGGGATGGGTGGTGTTATCGACACGTTGTGCGGTATTGTGAGCGACCATCTGCTGTTGTTGGGGTGGTAAAGGATCAGTCAACACCACGGGATGGGGTGGAACTTTTAAAATATTATTAATCTCCTCGCGATGAGGACATTCTTTAGTGAAGTGGTCACCCTCACATATTAAGCAAGGGAATTTAGCCTTTCTCTTAGGTGTAGCATCAACATTGGTCTCTTCGGGTATTTCTGGTTTTCCTATTGGTTTGAATACTTTTTGGATTTTCATTTATTTTTCTTCTTTCCTTGAGATGAGGAAGATTAAACCGCATTCATCTCAAAGGTTTGATCAAGAGAGGAGGTAGTCTTGGTGTTGTTTGCAATCTGATTTTGAGATGGAGTTGAGGTTGATTGAACTTGTTGTCCAACTATTTTGGATGTGTACTTGTCATTTACGGAATGAACTATACCATCAACAATAGGTTCAGTAGAGGGTCCAGACAAATAGTTTTTGGGACGAAGAGCATTGGAATCAAATCATACAAAGTTGCAGACTAGGAATAAACCAAGTCAAGGTACTGAGCACGACTTATTGTTTTCTCCTCCGTAACATCCCCTCCCATAGCGATGTCCCTAGAAATGGGTGTTGGGTAATTTAATTGTATAATTAATTAAATAACTCAAATACCCAAAACACAAATTCTCAACTTGAGGAAGTTTGTTATTTCAAAGTCATCGTGCAAAATCTATGTAGGGAACAAGTTCCAACTAACACTGCAATCAATGAAATAAAACTCTCACACCTATTGTAACTCGAAGAAATCAATTAAAGAAACACTTGTAGTAACTAAATCACCCACACACAAAACAAAAAGGAAATAAGTCATATCTATGGTTCAATCCACACTTAAACAACAATTCAAATCCACACTATTCTGCATTGAATTCGAGATACATGAATTGAAATGTTAATCACCAAATGATAAGTTCTGAAATGATTGCAATTTTGTTCAAAATTAAATATTGTCAATTCTTATATGTGCACACACCTTGTAACAACAAACTATTAAATTTTGAATCCTGAAGAAAATCATACACGAAATCTGAATCAACTCTGTAACAGCAAAAATACACTTCAACCTGAATTCACACTTACAGAAGTAAAACTCTATCTCTAACTAATATATAAATGGATAGACTCTGTGAAGAAGTGGGCCCTTGCTCCTTAACAGAGTCTCCTATGAAAAACTTAGATCTTTACGCAGGTTGCAACTCAATATAATTATCAAAACTCTGTCATGTTTTTATTAATTGGAATCAAAGATTACAGAGCATCAAATGGATCTATCCTATACAAAAATAATGACTAAATACCCATCCTCTTGATCTAGGAGGTCTTATTTATACATTAATGTAGTAAACAATGATAAGATCTAGTCCCCAAATCCCTAGGTCTCTCAAAAACATTGTTGAGTTTAGAGAACTAGCTGCAACAATAAATCTGGAAAAATTAGTTCTGATCAGATGCAAATTTATCCAAAACCATTGAGAAATTTCTAAAACCACCTAACACTTAAGTAAATGAGTATATTTGGGAAGTGGGTTTTTAATAGTTTGTAAATATTCGATACCGTTTGCTTGCAATTTGTGTTCTAAAATTGTCTCTCTTTATATGAGAAAGTTTGACCATGAGATGGAGCTATGAAAAATCACTTCACAAACTGTCATCAATAAAATCATGCACAATAGTCTTTAATTTATAAAAAATAAAGGAAAATAATAATTATTAACCACTAACGCATCTGTAAGAATGATATGACATTTTACGAGAAGTTACGACAACTGTATGGAAAATGGAATGATAAATGAATAATAATAGTAAGAACAAGGGATGAAATAGATGTCTATAGATGATGAAAATATGGACAAATCTGTGACCCGACATCTCCCCCAAACTGAAAATTTCGCATGTCCTCATGCAACCCAATATCTATGTAGCATCCAGGCTATAAGCATCACCTAATTGTTGCTTTCATTTTACCATCCATTGTGAACAAAAACACTATGCTTGGCCAGTAATGATGTTGATAGAATCCAATGCTTCTTTCCAAATAATACTTGAAACTTCTTCAAACAATGGTTGTTGCACTTCTCATGAGAGGGCAATGCAAGGATTTCCACCAATAATGATAGTGGGAGTCAAGGTACCCTTGATGCATTCGATTAGGTGTGAATAAATTTGTTGTTTCTGAACCCCCTACAAGATCTAACAGTCAGAGGGAATTGATGCATCTCCACTACTGTTAGTGAGGAAGTTCTTCATTGAGGCACACAAACTTGAAGGAATCAATAAATATCTAATCTTGAACCCAGACGATTTCCTGAATTCGATGGGACAATATTGTCGAAATGAAGGCCTTAATGTATCCTCCATGAATCCAACATAGCATTACAAAATTATTTGAAGAATAATAAGACACAAATATTATTGAGAAATTTTCCCACCGGTAACTTGGTTTTCAAGCAAATCTCATGTCCAGTTGTGCTAGTAAATTGGTTTTCACAAATGGATTTATTTTTTATTTTATTTTATTTTAAATTTATTTATTTATTTTACCCTATCCTACTTTGCTTGAAAAAAATAAAATCTTCAAGTATATGAATACATCCAATGGAACAATTTGTGTAACAAGGTCTCAAGTATGCACATACTCATATCTAAAAAATATATCTTTATAAATGCAAGGATATGAGAGACCAACTTCCCTTGAAATGATGGTGCCAAGCATTGCTGAAGTATGGAATGATGTTGCGTACTGATGACAGATTGAAACCAAGCTTTAATATAGTCTTTGTGCCATTTATTTCTCATAGTTTTTACACCATGAAGCTCCTTAGAAAACTGATCTTCTTGAATGCATAAGAAATTCAGATCTAATGATGTAAAGGATACTTCAATTTTTGGTTCCAATGTCTTTTCTTCATCAGATTTGCTGATATTTCCAGCTTGTTGATTACAAGAAATTTCATTTGAAAATCTTGGACTTACAACTTGCCCGGGCCTCGTATGGATTTACCACAACAGTGCACCGTCTTCTTACAGTGGTGTAGGTGAGGCAGAACTGGTGGGAAATGTAGTAATATTGTGTAGTCTAGCACTGCAAGCATACTATACTGCTTTATTATGGTTATGGTGGGGGGTAGGTTGAACATAAATTTGTGTAGGGCATGGAGGAGTTTGATGAGAAGGTAAATGTGGTAGGTATAGTTTATTGGTTTGTGTGGATAATCTTGATGTGTAGGTGGGATATTGTTGAAGAGCTGGTGGAAAGTATAAAGGTGTAACCTACCTAGTACTTGAAACATTTTATGTTTGTGGAAAAACATTACTTTAACTTTTATTGTAAAGTTTGTATTAATGACCAAGGATGGTCAAGGATGACTGTAAATGAATAATATTATTATTTAATAAATTAAAATAGGAGACACTCACCCAAAGAGACTGTTGAAGAGTGTTCACTGACCCACTAGGAGGAATGGAATATGGTGTAGAAGGCAAAGGACAAGTGGCAGCATCTGTACTCACTTACTAGCTGTTGTTATGTAACAAGTTCCGTTAAAATGTGGTCATGTTCCCCAAGGATGGTGGAACTGAGTTGATGGCTCATTGAATGCAAAACTGACTACTAAAGACCTAGGTAATCTTTATATATCCATCAAATTTGAGCAGGAGCTCACATATTCTCTAAGGAGATGCAATATTTTCCTTGTGGTGTTAGGACTGAGCCCATAAGAGATGTAATGATTTGTAGAGTAGAGGTAGATCCATGTATGCAAGTCTTCATGATCGCTGAAGTACACGAGTATGATATGTATGTAAGTCTTCATGATTTATGAAGTACATATGAGTGGTTTGTATGCAAGTCTTCTTGATTGCTGAGGTACAACCTCAGTGCCTTGCTTCTACACGGTTCTTCGTCCTGGTGGTTCAGTGAATAGGCTCAGGGGTCCAAAAGCAAGTAATATTGGCTGCTTTCTGGAGAAGGTTGGGAGGAACGGTCCTCTTTGGGTGTTTGTCCACCCTATCAAGTTATCAGGTTCTACTTTGTTTATTTTTATGTTATTTACTCATAAACTATTGATCTAGTTATGCAAACTGTATGTAAATTTAATCATAAGTTTTCAGATGCATTTTAGATATTAGATAGCTGTTAGAGATAATAGAGTTCTGAATTGATAAAGTATTTTTGTACTTTGAATGGATGAATAGATTAGAAAAGAATGTTGATGTATATGTAACTTCGGAATGTATTTCATATATATTTATTGTACCCTTATAAGAAATGTGTTATTCCTCTATAAGGAAGTGTCGTCATCTGTATTGACAAGTGTCGCAAGTGTGTGTACTTGGTGACGGGTTATTAGACCACCATGTGTGGGGTCGGCCCTGAAATATATATTATATTGTGGATGTACCTAGCTAGACAAATCAGCCCCATAGTGTAACTGGGCAAACAGGTTAGTATAAATAGAGATCGGGAGATCTCTATTTTCATCACTCGGAAACTCACACTTCTCTCACTCAGAAAGTGGCGCACTAGCGAGGAGGAGGATCATCTGCTACTAGGAGACTATATCAAGTGTATTTTGGTTGTACTTTGGTTGAGCCATTGCTCTCTCTATCTCTGAGGAAGTTGTGGGTTTTTTCACCTTAGGGTTTTCCCCACGGAAACTCTGTGTCTCTTGTCTCTCATGATTTTGATTCTTGTGATGCTTATTATTATGCATTGATATACTGTATATGTTATTCTCTTAGTAAAGATCCAGGAGTATTGTGAATTAATGCTCAAAATTTAACATGGTATCAGAGCTAACCTGAGAAGAAGACATTTTGCAGTGACGAAAACTTGAGTTTCTCGTTTATTGGGTTTCTCTCCACAGTTTTTGGAAAAACAGTATAGTAGATTGACTCTACTCATCAAGGAGAATCTTTCTGTCCAATCAGAATTCAATTTTGAGCATTTTCAGATTTGGCCCTAAAAATTAGGGTTTCCACAAAAATAGGAATTTCTGAAATCTGAAGACATAGCTGGAAGCGCCTTGCAAAAATAGAATTTTAGAGATTTGGATCGAGATTTTTGGCTGGGTATATCTCTAGGAAACTCAAACCCTAATTCAGGGCTCTCCCTAGTGAACCCAAGAGGACAAAAAGATAAATCTGAAGGGTAAATTTTTGCTGATCTCAAATTCTTAATACACCAGGCTGATCAGCTCATCAAGGCGCATCTTTCTATCATTTCGGAAAGTTGAAATTCACATTTTGAATTTTTAGGGTTTTTCTGACAAACCCTAATCTGGGACCAAATCCAGTTTTCAGCATTTCAAGTGGTAAGACCTAAATCTTTTCTATTTCCATTTGAAGTACTCCTTAATATGTCTCACCACACCAAGCTTGAGGATAAGCTTGAAGGGGATGATAACTTCCGATCTTGGAAGTATAGGATTGGGTTAATCTTGGAAGAGAATGAGTTGGACTCATATATAAAAGAAGACATCCCTATCCCAGCGGATGAATGTCACGTCCCCTTCCATCATCAAATGCAGGGAAGGAAACGTTAACAACACACATGCTTTTGTAAAGACTTAGCCTCAATAATTTTTACTCATAATTTCATATCAACTAAAAACTTCGGTGTGTAGGTTCAATTCAATATCAACACAGTGGAAATTAAACATTACATATGCACACAATTTCTTCATGCGTTCAGCATACCCATACCAACCATACATGTAACA
Source organism: Larix kaempferi (assembly GCA_027924585.1). NCBI lineage: Eukaryota > Viridiplantae > Streptophyta > Pinopsida > Pinales > Pinaceae > Larix > Larix kaempferi. Next base: position 79,571,049 of record BSBM01000001.1, read on the forward strand.
TTCATTAATTATCATATTGCATAGAACATGATGCCTTTCATTTCATTAACATGAATAATTAATCCTTCAGATTGAATGCATTGCAGAACACAGACTGTATATAAATTAAATCACAAGAATACTTATCTTGAACTGTAATGGTCCAAACGACTGGCTACGTGAGGGAAACGTTCCTCCCAACCATAGATCTCTATCTAGCCTATATTCTTTCAGTTGAGAGATCACCCCCGAGCTGGGCTGTGTATCCACTAAGGAGGAACTAGCTGGGTTCACTCACAGCCATGGTTTCGGTCAAGCATCCAAGGAGATAGAGGAGGGTAACGCTAAGCCAGTGAGCTCAACCACAGAGCTACAGGCATCTCAAGTGAGCTCAACAGTCAGGCACCCACATTACCTACCACATCCAACACAAGGAAGATCCCCTTCTCTGTTAGACAGTCCCTCAGGCAACTCTTCCCTCCAGTGCTCTTTAGGATGGGCATAGAAATGTCCAGCTGCTGATCCTTGATATCCTAGCCTTCACTAGGTTTATCAAGCATAGCCAACCTCTGCATAGTCATTCCCAACTTGATTTCTCACCATTCTGCTCACCAAATACTCAAATCCGTCACTGGTTTTCCTATTGATTTCGGGGTAGCTAATGCTCCCAAATTCACCCCAAGGTTCATGCTAATGGATCCCCCATTGGATTTCCCTGTCCCATGCCAAATCTGGGCGTTTTTGGTCTTTCAAAATCTGGGTTCTCTCAAGGTCGCGATTTCTGGTTCTCTCACTGCTGGCACTCATTTTTGGATGTAGAATGATGCTAGGTACCTCCCCAATGGAATGGGGATCAGAATGAAGCCCCCCCCCCCATGAGGTTGAGTGACTTCTTGCCCAAGCAAACAGAGCCCATGCCTACCCATACGAATTTCAGGGCTTCCCATGCTCCATTGAAGCCATGGGCTGAAATCTCAACCACTTCCTTACAACAGTCATAAATGTCATCTAGGAAAGTCAATGGGTTCTCATAATGACATGTGGCAGCCTAGGGTTTAGTCCCATAGCCCCCTCACCACTCCCTAGTGGATACATGTGGCCCCTTCTCATTCGTTGCCTCCATAGCCAGTTTTGGTATTTCATTTCAATGTTAAATATTTACATCAATTTACAATATCCCATGGCTTAATAGCACGTGGGTAACAAAACATCAAGCGTGTCTAATTTAAATAAAATCCGAGCATAAACTAGTGATGCCTTAGCCTTGAGCTCCACGCTAGGAAAACATACAACGTGTGTATACAATATTTACATTACAAGCCAATATTTCCTAAGGGTCAAAATTGGGGCATTACAATGAAGAGGCTAAAGTATTGCATAAGAATAACTTGGTCAAGGCAAAGAGAATCATTGCTGATTCTATCAAAGACCATCTCATACCCCATGTGTCTTCTCTAAAGACACCCAAGGAGATGTTTGACTCTTTGACCAAGCTATTTGAAGGGAAGAACATAAATCAGAAGATGACCCTGCGGAACCAATTGAAAGGAGTAAAGTTTCAGAATGGAGAAACCATTCAATCTTATTTTTCTAGGGTCTCCCAGATTAAGGAACAACTAGAAGCGGTGGATGAAATGGTGGAGAATGGTGAAGTTGTCATGACCACTCTAAATGGCCTACCTAGGTCATGGGATTCCTTTATTCAAGGAATTTGTGCAAGGAAGAAGTTGATCTCCTTCAACAGATTGCGGGAAGAATGCTCTCAAGAAGAAGCAACGCTTGTGGCACGAGAAGAAAATATGGGGAATGAAGATCAAGCTCTCACAGCTCACACTAAGAAGGGCAAGTTCAAGAGGGAGCCATCCCATCATAAGAAGAAATATTCTCATCATTATCACGAAGACAAGAAAGATCTAAGGTGTTTCACTTGTAATGAGAAGGGTCACTTTGCTTCAGAATGTCCCAAGAACAAAAGGGACAACCACAACAACAACAACTCCAACAAGAAGAAGAAGGGTAACAAAAGAAGGTACCATGCTCATGCTGTCGAAGATGATGAACCTCCAAAGAAGAAAGCTAGGGCATAAAGTGAAGATGACTCATCAAGTGAAGAAGAGTATGTCCTAATCTCTGCTCTCACAGGTACAATCTCCCATGGTTGTAATGATTGGTTAATTGACAGTGGGGCTTCCAAACACATGACTGGGTTTAAGGAATCTTTTGTAAACATATCTGAACATGAATCACCCTATAAGGTGAAACTTGGGGATGATTTTCAATACCCAATCAAAGGAAGTGGTGAAGCCTCCTACAACCTAGATTCTGGAAAATCTTTGAAGATGAAAGAAGTCCTTTATGTACCTAGGCTCAAGAAGAACTTACTCTCCATATCTGCATTGGATGCAAAAAGTATGAGGGTTGCATTTGTGGATTGTGAAGTCCTAATGTGGCCAAAGGGAAAGACCATAGATGATGCAGTGGTGATTGGAGAGCAAGAGGGAGGTTTGTACAAATTGAAGGGTCAACCTGAACTTGCTATGGTGACATGAAGACAAAGATTCATCCATAGTCATGGATCACATGGAGGTATGTATGATTTGGTTTTGAAAAGGTTAACTAATGAGTTATGCAGGTCATTGAAGAGAACAAGAAAACATTGCTATACATAACTAGCAAATATGGTGAACATGTATGTTTTCCTTATATCATAGGATCTCTTATATAAGTATGCATGGCATGATTGATGATGATTGTTCATAAAGACATAGTTTTGAATAATCATGGGTATATGCATATTATGTGTCTTACCTTAATTAATGATATGAGTAACCATAAGAGTCCTATATAAACCTTGAATGCTAAGGCTTATTATTTCTCTTTGAAATAATCATGACTATACATGCTTGAGATTATTGTGTTTTGATAGTATATACTAATGAATGTATGATTTTGTATGAGACCTCGAGGATAACACAATGATGATACTAACAAGCATGCATAGGGATCGAGAATGAATATAAGTTCAAGAACAGGTAATCCAGGAAGCAAAGATCAAGAGGGAGCACACTCCAGTGGCTTCTGCAAGGATGCAGATATTCAGAGGGAGTTGACCATCTCTCTACATTCCACAACAAAAAGGTGTAGAAGAAGCTACTTCAGATTAGGACTCCAGCAGCTCCTGCAAGGAAGCAAAAACTCAGAGGGAGTCCACCCAACAAACAAATAAAGATAAGTATTTTAATTACCACTTCTTACACATTTGTTTGTTTAAATAAAATTGTTCAATGATACATATGCTTATGTTCCTAGACTTAGGATATGTATTTTGCATATTTGCATTAATGAACAAGATACTACTAATATGCATATGATGGGTAAGTGGCCTATGGCACTGTACAACATTCCATTGCTACTTATCTAGAATGAAACCTCTTTGCTGACATGTTGGGATTTGTGCACACTCTTAACAATGTTCTGGTAGAGATTGGAAGGCATCTAGAAAGTTACAGAATATGGATAAATGTTGTATTGAAGCATTGGCTAAGATAATTGCATGACTGTATGACATATTTCCTTATGTGTAAGAATTTGTTCTGAAAACTATGAGATGTTTCTAATCATGCAATTTAACTTGTTTTGTAGGAAAGATCGTATACCATCACCTACAAAAGAAGGTCTACAACATTTGTTCCAACAACAAAGATATCTATCGAAGATATTGAATATATTGAAGTTCCCAGGATCTGGGATGAAGAAATGGAAAAATGCCATGATCCGTTGATCATGAAGAATGATGTTTGGGATGCAGTACCAAGACCTGAAGCGGAGTCTATAATGACTTCCATATGGATCTACCAGATCAAGCATGTTGCAGATGGCAGCATAGAGAAATATAAAAGTGATGAAATAGAAGATACACTAGATGGATGTCAAGACTGCTTTCTTGAATGGTGTAGTTGAAGAGGAAGTGTATGTGGAGCAGCCAATTTGTTCTGAGACACATGATAGGGAATCCTGTGATTCTACTCCTGTATGTGGATGACTTATTTGTAACAAGAGATGACAGATTGATTGCAGATACTAAGAGGAAGCTTGCTGCTGAGTTCGATATGAAATATTTGGGAATGATGCATTATTTCCTAGGTATGGAGGTGTGCCAGAATGCAGGTGGGATCTTCCTTGGTCAAGGGAAGTACACAATAGATATTCTGAAGAGATTTAGGATGATGGATTGCAAGGCCATGGCCACACCCATGGAATCGAACCTGAAGCTTCTATGTGATGCTTTATCTGAGCCGGTTGATGTCTCTATGTATCGTCATATGATTGGGTCCTTGATGTACCTGACGAACACGAGACCAGATATTTGATTTGGTGTGAACACATTGAGTCAGTTCCTGACAAATTCGAGGAGTGTTCACCTGGTTGCCGTAAAGCATATTCTGAGGTACCTAAAGGGTACAGTGGATTATGGGCTCAAGTATGAAACTAATCAAAAGTTTAACATGCAAGGTTATGTTGATTTAGATTGGGCTGGCAGTGTTGCAGATAGGAAGAGCACATCTGGGTGCTACTTCAGTATGGGATCAGGTGTGATCTCTTGGTTTAGCAGGAATCAGTCCTGCATAGCACTGAGTACAGCTGAGGCAGAGTATGTTGCAGCCTGTTCAGCTAGTTGTGAGGCAGTATGGCTACGGAAGCTACTGTTTGAGTTATTTGATCTCCCATTGGATGCCACTGGTATCTTCTGTGATAACCAGAGTTGTGTGAAGCTGTCTGAGAATCCAGTGTTTCATGACAGGTCGAAACACATAGAGATCAAATATCACTATATCAGGGATATGGTGTAGAGAGGAGCTCTGAAGCTCCTGTATGTTGCAACGGACGAGCAGATTGCAGATGTGTTGATGAAGCCACTAGCCATGGTGAAGTTCGATTACTTCAGGGAGAGGCATGGTGTTCGTCAGATCGAGGACACTTCGAGGAAGAAGTGATGGACACATTTGCTGAAGCCATTCCAAGCATGTTGGAAGGAGGATCCTTCACATGGCTGTGGATGTAAGCGCTGGATGATGAGCATCAGGATGATGTTCTAGTTTATGCTTTGTATGATCAGTTGGATCATTTATATGTATATATATGTACGCATCATGTTAGATGCTGGATATGATCAGTTGGATCATTTATATGTATGTACGCATCATGATGGATGCTGGATATGATCGGTTGGATAATTTGTATGTATTTTGTATATGCATCATGTTGGATGCTTGGACCATGTATCTGTATATGTATCAGGTGGATACATTGTATGATCAGGTAGATCATGTATATTGATATGTATCAGGTAGATCATGCATGTTGATGGATACATTGTGTGGATCATGTATGTATGTATCAGGTGGATACACTATGTATGATGATATGTATCAGGTAGATACTTGGTGTGCATCAGATGGATGCATTGTATGATCAGGGTGATCGTGGATGATGAGCTTCTCCAGATGACATGCATTAGGATGATGCAGTGATGATGATCAGGATGATCATTTGTACATCAGGATGATGTATGGTGAGTATTAGATGATACTTTGTGGCCTTGGATCAGGTTGTGCAGATGAGCATGTCTAGGAGATCCTATAGGTCGGAGTTGTGTACCCGTAATAGCCTGGGATGCTCTTTCAAGACATTGCTTTGGGAGGACATGTAATTTGTGCCCTGGGATATCTGTAGGTTGGAGTTGTGTACCTGTAACATCCTGAGATGCTCTTGTGAGGTTTTGTCCTATGGCATGTAATTTGCTCCTGGGAGATCTGGACAGGATGAAAAAGGCCTCAGATGCTTCAGCCAGGTTTTGCCATGACCACATGTAATTTACTCCTGGGAGATCTGGATAGGATGAAAAAGGCCTCAGATGCTTCAGCTAGGTTTTGTGGTGGACCACATGTAATTTGCTCCTGGGAGATCTGGATAGGATGAAAAAGGCCTCATATGCTCCAGCCAGGTTTTGTGGTGACATCACATGTAATGTGCTCCTAGGAGATCCGATAGGTAGAGTTGTGTGCTCGTAACAGCCTGGGATGCTTCAGCCAGGTTTTGTGATGGGTCACATGTAATGTGCTCCTGGGAGATCTAACATGTAGAGCTGTGTGCTTGTAATAGCCTGGGATGCTGCAGCCAGGTTTTGTGACGCACGTAATAAGTCCTGAGGATTCCATAGTATGGCCAGTGATGATGAAGACCTACAGGTGGTGGGCCTACATCCAGTATGAAAAAGGAATGGCTCTGTAGAGCCTCCTATGATGAGTAGAGTCAGAGATTGGCTGAGATAGCAGTAGCAGTGACGATGATGATGATGATGCATCGATGACGATGATCCTGAGAAGAAGACTTGTCTAGCAGAACTGTGTCAAGAATTACCTTCCTAGTTAAGAGGGAGTGTTGATGTATATGTAACTTCGGAATGTATTTCATATATATTTATTGTACCCTTATAAGAGATGTGTTATTCCTCTATAAGGAAGTGTCGTTATGTGTATTGACAAGTGTCGCAAGTGTGTGTACTTGGCAATGGGTTATTAGACCCTAAAATATATATTATATTGTGGATGTACCTAGCTAGACAAGTCGGCCCCATAGTGTAACTGGGAAAACATGTTAGTATAAATAGAGATTGGGCGATCTCTATTTTCATCACTCGAAAACTCACACTTCTCTCACTCAGAAAGTGGCGCACTAGTGAGGAGGAGGATCATCTACTACTAGGAGACTATCTCAAGTGTATTTTGGTTGTACTTTGGTTGAGCCATTGCTCTCTCTATCTCTGAGGAAGTTGTGGGGTTTTTCACCTTAGGGTTTTCCCAACGAAAACTCTGTGTCTCTTGTCTCTCATGCTTTTGATTCTTGTGATGCTTATTGTTATGCATTGATATAATGTATATGTTATTCTCTCAGTAGATATCTAGGAGTATTGTGAATTAATGCTCAAAATTTAACAAAGAAAAAATGAATGGTTATAAATTTCTTCCTGTATTTTTCCTTTCACCATAGGTGATGTACTCTAGTACAAGAAGAGGTTTAATTAACATAGATTATAGATGATAGAAAGATTCTAAGTAATAATTCTGTATATTTTATCAGATATAGATTTCATCATTGTTTATGCTCTAATCATTATCTGTATACTCAATATATAAATAGTTCACTCATAAACAGATTAATAATGATTACCTAGCAGTAAAAGTTTATATATAAAACATCATAGGTGTCTACACAATAATACAAATAATTGTTATACTCTGTAAATCTGTTAAATTTTCTGAGAATACAATATCTAGGAAATATATGTTTTCAAGTATAAACCATAAACAAAACTCATATCAATTTCTAGAATTACAACCTTTTTGAAAGTTCGGGAATAACATCTTTGAAAACCCTAGATCAACCCTAGCTTAAGCAAATACTACGAAGTATGAGAACTTTTTACATAGACTGAATAAACATTAAATAAAGAGCCTTGTGTAATCGATACATAAAGAAGTTACAACCATCTAAACAAATATACAAATCTAAAATCCTTATACTTATAGATCAACTTTCTCTTCAAAGTATCGTTTTTTATAAATAAGTATTGTATATAAATACCAAATTGAAAATATATCACAACAGTAATGATGGAACCCTAGGAGACTGTGATGCTAGGAGACGAGAGCTACATTCTTGTATTAGCCAAACTAAGGCAAGAAATATATCACAACAGTAATGATGGAACCCTGTTACCCTTGTATTAATAACTTCTTCTAAAACTGAGCGTAGAGTTCCCTTGTGGCCATGGCTGTTGAGAGAGCTCGACTCTCCAGCCTCCAAAGCAAAACAACAGGTGAAAATGAAAACCTACGACACATAGTTAGGGTTTTTCTCTATATGGATATTAGACCAACCCTTCACGTGATAGCATTTATCATCCTGACTGTCAACCATTAGCTTTCAAATTTAAACCCGCTGCCATATAGTTCGGGTCCCCTTCTTTAAAACCATGAGCTTCATAAAAATTATGTGCGCCATGACCAAGTTTTATACCTTGCTTACTAACCACTTAACGAAATTCAAAACCCTTGTAATAATCGTATAGGATAGGATGATCCCATCCTTACTATGTTAAAGTCACTTTATACTATGGTATGGCTTGGAGTCGTCTAGCTAGGTTCTTAGTAACCGTAGCCCTTTAAATCATAAAAACATTATATTATTATGAGACCTCACCTATAATACTGGACAAAGGCAGTAGTCATGCATTAGCTTGAGATAGTTAAGTAAGCCTGATACGACACTAGAACCCTGTTCAAGCGAAGAGCACAGTCAGTATCACAAATAAATAAGTTTTCTATGACGATAATAACGACAAGAGACAAGCTAAGACTCTAAGATAGACAACGTTGTTTTCGGAGTGACGACATAAATACGTCAAGTATTAAATATACATTTAATCCATGAATCATATGAATTAATGGAACGGTCAGTGCAATATGGACATAATACTTCTGAAAATACAATTATTTTCCAAACAATAAATGGGACCCACAGTTCTACTTAATGACTTAGGGACAAAGTAAATACATGTCGACATGTTGAATAGTAAGACCAAATAATTGAATGCATGAGATAATAATACAAATATCTAGTTGAAAGAATTTATGCAAGTGTAATGCGGTATTATGGACAGTATAATATCAATTTCAAACATAGGATTACGTATTCATTTGAATGTCATTAAGACACTTTAAAATTGACGACAGTTGTAAACAAATAATTATCGCAATTAAGAGTATAATCAAATAGTAATAAAGATGATAAACATTCACAATCATAGTAATTATTAGCAAATAGACTGCTTAGAAAATTTTTAATTTTTGATGAAATTTGGGGATGTTACATGTGGTATCAGAGCGCAAGTTCAAACACTAGGCCCTAAAGTGGCTCACTCGCGCAACATAAAATTTAAATAGAGAACACAGTTACTGATTTTTGTTTTAATTTGTTTCTGTACAGAACATTTGGTATTTAATTTGTAGGTATGGAAGGACCAGCAGAGTCTATTGAGGATAGATATCAGCATAATAATCAAAATAATAATGAACATGAACATGTTAACGAAGCAACATTTAGGTAGAATTAAATGGTAATTCATCCGAACTTTTACGTACAGTTAAAGATTTAAAAGCTGAAATGAAAACTATTCAGGAAGAGAATGAAAGAATTGTAAGAGCACAAGAAGAACTGAATCATATTTTATTGGACAAGTATCATAATGACGAAAAAGATAAAAGAACCGAATATAATTATGAACCTGGAACCATGTCTTACCAACACAAAGGTAAGAAGTTAAAATTCTCTAATGATGACAATAGCTCTTCTTCTGAAATTAATGTTAAAACACATAAAAAGAAACATAATTATTCTAGTGACGGCAGTGAAAGTGATTGCAGACCAAAAAGGAGAAGTTATAAATCATATGAACAGGTTTCAGGGGAGTTCAAGAAGATAAAATCCCCAACATTTAACGGTGAAAATGAAAAGGCAAAAATAGTTGAAGCATGGCTGTCAGGTATGAAGAAATACTTTCAAATTTATGATTATTCATATCAGTTGAAAGCTAAGATGGCCATTTATAATCTGACTGGGAAAGCAAATATTTGGTGGCAGGATTTAAAAAGAGTAAAAGGTATTAAAGAAAGGAGTGTAACTTGGAGAACATTTAAGAAATATTTTAAGAAGTTTCTGTCTGAACAGTACTATGAAGAAAAAGAAAAATAGTTTTATGATTTAAAACTAGGCTCTATGAACATGAAAGAGTTAAGCAGTAAATTTCTATGTTAAGATATGTACCTTACATTGTGGATGAGAAGCCTAAAATACAAAGATTTTTGAGTTGCTTACCTTTTAATATAAAAGACATAATTGAGTATTGTTGATGTATTTGTTACTTCAGAAGATATTCACTTGTACATTACATGTATTACATTTGTACTTTATTGTATCCCCAACGGAGATGTATTATTCCTCTGATTGGAAGTGTCATTTGTATTTGCAAGTGTTGCAAGTTACATTATAAGTGTCGTCATTTGTATTTGATGGGTTATTAGACCACCTTGGTGGGGTTGGCCCTGTATGAGTCATGTGGATGGGTTATTAGGATTCCTTAGGAAGTCGAACCAGTTAGGTTAAAGGCAAGTCAAGTCATTGTATAAATAGAGAGTGTGTCTCTCTCATTTTACTCATTCACTCACTCATCCAACTCGCATAGTTGAGAGAGAGAGGTGTGCACAAGTGGAGGAGGAGTAGCTGCTGAAGACATCTATCTTTTGGGGTTTGATCTTTGTGATCATTGTATTGGTGTTGATTCTATCTCTGAGGAAGTTGTGGGGTTTTTCACCTTCTTGGTTTTCCCCAGTGAAATGCTTTGTGTCCATTGTCTCTTCTGATTGTTATGTTGTGCATGTTATTCTCTCAATGATCCTATTGAATGAAATTATTGAAAAATTAACATGGTATCAGAGATGATCTAAGAAGAAGACATTGTGCAGCAAAAGAAGCTAGGGCTTTTTTTTTTGGGTTTCTCTCCACAGGTCATCAAAGGCAAGAGGAGGCTAGACTAGAGAAGGGCTTCGCAATAGCAAAACCTATTCATCTTGGAAATTTCTCTATAAATCCATTTCTGCGAAGGTTCAAGATCTGAAACTTTTACAGCTCGAAGATAACATCCACATGTACCTTGTGTCCGAAGCACATCATCTGATTCGCTACACTTTCTGTTTTATGATCCATACCATTTAGGGTTTCTGCCTCTTCCATATCTCAGTCATAAACAGGTGACCTAGGGAAAAAGGTCACAACATGGGATAGGAAGATCCAAATTAAATTATGTAAAAATTTACAGTAAGAGCACGTATAGTAGTTTCACAGGTCCTGGTTTTAGAGGCCTAAGTTGAACCAGTGACACATGGCACTCCGTACAAGTTCTCTATCATGTTTTATCCCATAAACAGGTCACATTGCGAAACTTGGAATAAATATCTCTTGGATAATCCAATTGAGCTCAAACCTATGGGGTTGGAAAGATAATAGGACAGGCTATCAGAGGCCGAAGTTTCAGACCCTGAGGATCTGAAATTTCTGAGTTACACCAGAAACATTACAGTCAATTCTGGAAGGTCAAATTTTGGAATCTCCACACCAGTTTGCTCATCCAGTTCTCAACATTTAAGTGGTAAGACCTAAAAATTTATATTTCCATTTGAAGTACTCTTTAAGATGTCTCACCACACTAGGCTTGAGGATAAGATTGAAGGGGTTGATAACTTCCGAGCATGGAAGTATAGGATTGGGTTAATCCTAGAAGAGAATGAATTGGATACCTACACAAGTCAAGAGGTTCCAATTCCAGAGGGAGATGAGGCTAAGGTATTACACAAGAAGAACTTGGTCAAAGCCAAGAGAATCATTGCTGATTCTATCAAAGACCATCTCATACCCCATGTGTCTTCCATAAAGACACCTAAGGAGATGTTTGACTCCTTGACCAAGTTGTTTGAAGGAAAGAATATAAAGCGGAAGATGACACTACGGAACCAATTGAAAGTGGTAAAGTTCTAGAATGGAGAGACCATCCAATCCTATTTTACCAAGGTCTCTCAAATCAAAGAACAACTTGTAGCTATGGATGAATTAGTGGAGAATGGAGAAATTGTGATGACCACATTGAATGGCCTACCTAGGTCATGGGACTCCTTCATCCAAGGAATCTGTTTAAGAAAGAAATTGATCTCTTTCAGTAGACTATGGGAGGAATGCTCACAAGAAGAAGCTAGGCTTGTGGCCCTAGAAGAGAAGATGAGAAGTGAAGACCAAGCTCTCACAACACACACTAAGAAAGGTAAGTTCAAGAGGGAGCAACCTCATCATAAGAAATATTCTCACTTCCATCAAAAGAAGAAAGATCTCTCTCGCATTAGATGCTACTCTTGTGATGAGAAGGGACATTATGCCTCAGAATGTCCCAAGAATAGACAAGGCTTCAACAACAACAACAACAAGAACAACAAGAAGAGATATCATGCTCATGCTGCTGAAGATGATGAACCTCCCAGGAAGAAGGATGGAGAAGAAAGTGAAGACTCTTCAAGTGATGATGAATATGTTCTAATATATGCTCTCACAGGTACTGTTACACATGGGTGTAATGATTGGATTATTGATAGTGGGGCTTCTAAACACATGACGGGATTTAAAGAATCTCTTATGGACTTATCTGAACATGAGTCACCTTATAAGGTAAAACTTGGGGATGACTATCAATACCCTATAAAAGGAAGTGGTGAAGCCTCCTACAAGTTAGACTCTGGGAAGTCTTTAAAGATGCAAGATGTTCTATATGTACCTGGACTCAAGAAGAATATTCTCTCCATATAATCTTTGGATGCAAAGGGGATGAGAGTTGCATTTGTGGATGGTCAAGTACTTATGTGGCCAACAGGTAAGAGCATAGATGATGCAGTAGTGATTGGAGAGCAAGATGGAGGATTGTACAAATTGAAGGGACAACCTGAACATGCCATAGTACATGGATCCATGGAGCCAAGTGAACTTTGGCACAGAAGGATTGCACATGTGCACTATAGAGCACTACCAATTGCAAGAAAAGTAGTAGAAGGTCTTCCCGAAATCTAGTCGAAGCATGAAGGTGTTTGAAAAGGATGTGCAAAAGGAAAGAACACAAAGAAGGCATTTCCAAGCAATGAAAGCAAAGCAAAAGGAATTTTGGAGATTATCCACTTTGATGTATGCGGTACGATGTCATCCATTTATCTGAGTGGGTATGCATATTATGTTTCCTTCATTGATGAATTCTCTAGAAATACTTGGATTTAATTCTTGAAGAACAAAGATGAAGTATTCAGCAAATTCAAGGAATTCAAAGCCTTGATAGAAAACCACACTGAAAAGAAGATCAAGACCTTTAGATCTGTAAATGGTGAAGAATTTACTTCAGCAGACTTCAAGAAGCTATGCAGTGATTCAGGGATTAAGAGGGAGTTGACCACTCCTCACAATCCACAATAGAATGGAGTTGCAGAAAGGAAGCAAAGATTGAGAGAGAGTCCACCCAACAAACAAACAAAGATAAGTATTTGAATTGTCATTTCTTATATACCTAATTGTTTAAATAATGTTGTTCAATGATGTATATACTTATGTTCCTAGACTTAGGTTGTATGCATATTAGAATAATTGCATTAATGAACAATATACTACTAATATGCATTTGATGGGTAAGTGGCCTATGGCACTATACAACATTCCATTGCTACTTATCTAGAATGAAACGTCTTTGCTGACATGTTGGGAGTAGTGCAAAATCTTAACAATGTTCTGGTAGAGATGGAAGGCATCTAGAAATTTACCGTATGAATACGGGATATGGATGAATGTTGTATTGAAGCATTGGCTAAGATAATTGCATGACTGTATGATAAATGCTTTTATGTGTAAGACTTTGTTCTGAAAACTAGGAGCAGTTTCTAATCATGCAATTGAATTTGAATTGTAGGAAAGATCGTGTACAATCACCTACAAAAGATGGACTACAACATTTGTTCCATAAACGAAGTTCAAGAAAACTATCTTTTGAAGATATTGAAGAATCTGAAGTTCACAGGATCCGGGATGCAGTAATGGAAGAATTCCATGATCGAGGAATACTAGTCGATCATGAAGAATGATGTTTGGGATGTGGTCCCAAGGCTATGAGAAGTTTCTAATCATGCAATTGAATTTGAATTGTAGGAAATATCGTGTACAATCACCTACAAAAGATGGAATACAACATTTTTTCCAACAACGAATTTCAAGAAAACAATCTATTGAAGATATTGAAGAATCTGAAGTTCGCAGGATTCGGGATGTAGTAATGGAAGAATGCCATGATCGAGGAATACTAGTCGATCATGAAGAATGATGTTTGGGATGTGGTCCCAAGACCAGAAGGGAAGTCCGTTGTGACTTCCAAGTGGATCTATAATATCAAGCATGCTGTAGATGGCAGCATAGAGAAATACAAGGCAAGGTTTGTGGCTCGTGGCTTCTCCCAAAAAAAGGGGATAGATTATGAAGAGACTTTTGCACCTGTATCCAGATACACTTCCATCAGAACAATACTTGCTTTGGCTGCAGTGATGAAATGGAAGATACACCAAATGGATGTCAAGACAACTTTCTTGAATGGTGTAGTCGAAGAGGAAGTGTATGTGGAGCAGCCACTCGGTTTTGAGACACATGATAGGGAGTCATATGTGTGTAGATTGAAGAAAGCCTTGTATGACTTGAATCAAGCACCGAGGACATGGTACGGCAGGATAGACAACTTCCTGTCCAGTTTGGGATTTACCAAGAGTAAAGTGGATTCCAATCTTTACTACAAGGTTGAGGAAGGGAATCCAGTGATACTCCTATTGTATGTGGATGACCTGTTTGTGACAGGTGAGGATAGGTTGATTGCCGACACAAAGAGGAATCTTGCTGCCGAGTTCGAGATGAATGAATTGGGTATGATGCATTACTTTCTAGGTATGGAGGTCTGGAAGAGTGCAGATGTAATCTTCCTTGGGCAAGGGAAGTATGCAGTAGAGATCCTAAAGCGGTTCAAGATACTGGACTGCAAGGCCATGGCCACACCTATGGCATCGAACTTGAAGGTATTGAGTGATGCTTCATCAGTCGGTTGATTCCACAATGTATCGTCATATGATTGGGTCCTTGATGTACCTGATGAACACGAGACCATACATTTGCTTTGCGGTGAACACTTTGAGCCAGTTCTTGATGGATCCTAGACATGTTCACCTGATTGTTGTAAAGCATATTCTGAGGTACCTGAAGCGTACGATTGATTATGGGCTCAAGTATGATGCGAATCAAAAGTTTAACATGGAGAGTTATGTTGATTCAGATTGGGCAGGCAGTTCTGCAGATAGGAAGAGTACTTCAAGGTGTTGCTTCAGTATGGGATCAGGTGTGATCTCTTGGTTTAGCAGGAAGCAATCCTGGGTAGAACTAAGTACAGCCGAAGCAGAGTATGTCACAGCATGTTCGGCTAGTTGTGAGGCAGTATGGCTAAGGAAGCTATTGTCTGATTTGTTTGATCTCCAGTTGGATGCTACTTGTTTCTATTTTGACAACCAGAGTTGTGTGAAGTTGTCATAGAATCTGGTGTTCCATGACAAGTCGAAGCATATCGAGATCAAATATCACTATATGAGGTATATGGTGCAGAGAGGAGCAATGAAGCTCCAGTGTGTTGCGACAGATGAGTAGATTGCAAATGTGTTGACCAAACCACTATCCAGAGTGAAGTTCGAGTACTTCAGAGAGAGGCTTGGTGTTCTTCAGATAGAAGATACTTCGAGGAGGAAGTGATGGGACACATTTGTAGGAGCCATTCTAAGCATGGTGGTAGGAGGATCCTTCCCATGGCTTTGGATGTAAGCATTGTGTGATAAGCATCAGGACAATGCTCCAGATGGTATGCATCAGGATGATGCTATGATGATGATCAGGATGATCATGTGATGATGATGAGCATCAGGACAATGCTCCAGATGGTATGCATCAGGATGATGCTCTAATGATGATCAGGATGATCATGTGATGATGATGAGCATCAGGACGATGCCCCAGATGATATGCATCAGGATGATACTATGATGATGATGAGCATCAGGACGATGCTCCAGATGATGTGCATCAGGATGATGTATTGTATGATGATGATCAGTATGATCATGAGTATCAGGTTGATACTCCATGGCCGTGGACAGGTTGTGCAGTTGCATATAAAAGATCCTAGCTATCTAGACAGGTTGTGCTAGGCACGTAAAAGATCCTGGGATGCTCTTTAGAGATCTTGTAGGATGCAAGATACTCTTTTAAGGTTTTGAAAGGGTTGCATAGAAAATATCCTGGAGATCTGAACAGGTTGTGCTAGGCATGGAAAAGATCCTGGGATGCTCTTTAGAGATCTTGTAGGATGCAAGATACTCTCTTAAGGTTTTGCGAGTTCACATGCAAAAGATCCTGGAGATCCAGACAGGTTGTGCTAGGAACAGAAAAGATCCTGGGATGCTCTTTAGAGATCTTGCAGGTTGTAAGATACTCTTTTAAGGTTTTGTGAAGGTCACATGTAAAAGATCCTGGGAGATCCGATAGGTTGAGAAGTAAGCTCATAAAAGTCCTCGGATGCTCTTTCGAGGTTTTATTGACGCACGTAATAAGCCTTGAGGATTCCACAGGATGGCCATATATGATGAATACCTACAACCAACATGAAAAAGGGTTGGCTCTGTAGAACTTCCTATGACGAGAAGAATTGAGAGATAGCACTAGTCATCGAGATGACGAGTACAGCAATAGTGATGATGATGCTTCGTGATCCAGTGATGATGATCCAGCTCCATAATTAAAGACTTGTGCCGATATGTATTGATGACCTGTGTCAAGAGAATACCTTCCTAGTTAAGAGGGAGTGTTGATGTATTTGTAACTTCGAAAGATATTCACTTGTACATTACATGTATTACATTTGTACTTTATTGTATCCCCAACAAAGACGTTTTATTCCTCTGATTTGAAGTGACGTCATTGTATTTACAAGTGTCGCAAGTTACATTGTAAGTGTCGTCAATTGTATTTGATGGGTTATTATACCACCTTGGTGGGTTCAGCCCTGTATGAGTCATGTGGATGGGTTATTAGGATTCCTTAGGAATTCGGCCCTGTTAGGGTTAAAAGGTAGGTCAAGTCATTGTATAAATATAGAGTGTGTCTCTCTCATTTTACTCACTCACTCACTCATCCAACTCGCATAGTTGAGAGAGAGAGGTGTGCACAAGTGGAGGGGGAGTAGCTGCTGAAGACATCTATCTTTTGGGGTTTGATCTTTGTGATCCTTTTATTGGTGCTGATTCTATCTCTGAGGAAGTTGAGAGGTTTTTCACCTTCTTGGTTTTCTCGGTGAAATTCTGTGTCCATTGTCTCTTGTGATTGTTATGTCGTGCATGTTATTCTCTTAGTGATCCCATTGAATGAAATTATTGAAAAATTAATAAGTACGACAACCCTAAGACTCTTGAGGAAGCCATGAGAAAGGAAAATTTATGTTTTGAACATAATAGGAAAAGAGGAGGAGTATCTAGCTAGAAGAATAATAAATCAAGTAATTTCAAATAGAGAAAGAGAAATTTTTAATTTAATTGGAATTCTGGAAATAACAAGCAAAATTTTCCAAACAAAAAATTTCAAGGAAATAATTTTAAAATCAATACAATACATAATTCTACAGCTGCAAGAAATATGCCAATTAATTATGTTAGAAGTAATGAACAAAAGACACCTATAAAATGTTATGAATTTCAGGGACCACACTATTCAATAAACTGTCCTAATAAGAAAAGAACAGTCAACAACATTCACACAGTGTAGGCAGAACCAACAGTTGGTGACTTAGTGAGAGAAATGCCCAGGATCAATGCACTAGCCTTGGAAAATCGGTAGGCTGATCATCAAACTTCAATGGTCAAAATAGAAGGTATGCTACAAAACAGACCTATCTCTATTTTAATTGATCCAAGTGCAAGTTTGAGTTATGTATCACCTGATATAGTGAAAAGCTATAAATTGAAAGTAGAAAAGTTTGATAAATCTTGGTTGGTTTAGTTAGCTACAGGAACTAAAAGAAAGGTAGTTGATTTTGTTAAAAGTTGTGATTTGCTTATGAGTCAGTTAAAGACACAAGTAAAGCTGAATGTATTACTGTTAGGATCTTATGATGTGTTAATTGGGATGGATTGGTTAGAAAAGCATAGGGTAGTTCTGAATTGTTTTGAAAAGGATTTTACATGCTTGAATGATAAAGGAGAAACAGAAAGAGTAAAAGGAATCCCTAGAAAAACTTCAGTAAGATAGATTTATGCTTTACAAGTGAAAAAGGTTGTACGAAAAGGATGTAAAATGTTTGCTGTAAACGTAATTAATGATGAACACACCACTAAAGAAGATAAGTTAAAACTCGAAGACATACCAATCCTAAGAGAATTTTCAGATGTATTCCCAGAAGAAATTACAGGATTACCTCCGAAAAGGGAATTGGACTTCACCATTGAGCTGGTACCGGGTGTGGTACCAAACTCAAAAGCTCCTTACCGGATGAACATCCTAGAGCTTAACGAATTAAAATCATATTTAAAAGAATTAATTGATAAAAATTACATAA
This sequence comes from Larix kaempferi, assembly GCA_027924585.1. Classification (NCBI taxonomy): domain Eukaryota; kingdom Viridiplantae; phylum Streptophyta; class Pinopsida; order Pinales; family Pinaceae; genus Larix; species Larix kaempferi. Next base: position 79,589,350 of record BSBM01000001.1, read on the forward strand.
GAGCAAGCATGTCTCCTTGGGGAGCACCTGTAATTTTCGTTAAAAAGAAATACAATACCTTGCGTTTATGCATAGACTACCGTCAGTTAAATAAAATGACGATTAAAAACCGATATCCTTTGCCCATCATAAAGGATCTATTTTATCAAGTACATGAAGCAACGATATTTTCTAAAATAGACTTGAGATCTGGATATCATCAAGTCAAAATTAAAGATGAAGACATCTTCAAAACTGCTTTTAGAACCCGTTACGGGTATTACGAATTTGTAGTTATGCCTTTTGGGCTAACTAATGCTCCAGTAGTTTTCATGTGTCTAATGAATAATGTTTTACATAAGTACTTGGATAAGTTTGTAATTATTTTCATTGGTGAAATTTTAATTTATTGAAAGACTAAGGAAGAACACGATGAATACTTACGAATAATTTTACAAGTCTTAAGAGAACATCAACTTTACGCTAAATTTAGTAAGTGTGAATTTTTCAAAGATAAAATACAGTATTTAGGTCATGTGATATCCAAGGATGGAATCACAGTTGACCCTGATAAAATAAGAGCAATTAATGAATGGCCTATCCCTAAAGATGTAACTGGCGTACGATCATTTATGGGAATTACAGGTTACTACCGAAAGTTTATAGAAGGATTCTCAAGAATTGCAAATACCATAACCTCTTTACAGAAAAAGGGGAAGAAATTTTATTTGGGATCAAAAGTGTGAATAAATTTTTAAGAAATTGAAAGAACTATTAACAACTGCACCTATTCTAAAAATCACAAATCCAAACAAGGACTTTGTCGTATGGACTGATGCATGCAATGATAGACTTTGCGGGGTCTTAACACAAGAAGGTCACGTAATAGTGTATGAGTCGAGAAAAAAAAAATCACGAAAAGAACTACGCTACCTACGATTTAGAGTTGCTTGCCATGATACATGCTTTAAAGATGTGGTGTCATCATCTAATTGGTAGGAAGTTTTCATTAATGATAGATAATAAAGGTCTAAAATATTTGTTGGATCAACCAAATCTAAAAGCAAGGAAAGCTAGGTGGTTAGCTTTCCTTAGCGAATATGATTTCAAAATTCAACACATTAAAGGTAAATAAAATAAAGTGGCTGATGCCTTGAGTAGAAATGCGAAATTAAACTTTATGGCATCAATCAACACTTATAAAACAAATTTAGAAAATCAACTTGAAGAATGAGTAAAATTGGATAAAAATTATCAGAAATTACAAGAAAAGGTTGTTGAAAATATATCTAAAAATTTAATAACAAATTAAAGTCTAAATGAAAAGGGTTCAATGCTATATAAAACAGACTTTATGTGCCTAATGTACCTGAAATTAAGTTGTTGATTTTAAATGAAGAACATAAAAGTCCTTATTTGGGACACCTTGGTTACCAAAAGATGATAACAATGTTAAGAAAATATTACTTTTGGCCAAATATGAAGAATGAGGTGGCTGAATACATAGCTAGGTGCTTTGAATGTCAATGAGTTAAAGTTGAGCATCAACACCCAGCTGGCCTATTACATCCATTTCCAATTCCAGAGTGGAAGTGGGAAATTATCAATATTGATCTTATAACTGGTTTGCCTAAAAATCAAAAGCAGAATGATTCAATAATGGTAGTAGTGGATAAGCTTAGCAAAGCAACTCATTTTATACCTATTAAAACTACTTTTAAGGTTGCTAACATTGTTGATGTGTTTATGAAGCAAGTTTTTCATTTGCATGGAATCCCTAAGGTAATAATTTCTGATAGAGATTCTAAATTCACTGGATATTTCTGGAAGTCATTGTTTAAAGGTTTAGATACTAAATTAAATTTCAGCACATCTTTTCATCCACAAACTAGTGGACAAACTGAAAGAGTGACTCGAATTCTATAAGACATGTTAAGAATGTATGTTAAAGATCAATGAACTAAGTGGGAACAATATATGCACTTAGTTGAATTTGCTTATAATAATCACTATCAAGCTTCTGCTAAACTTAGTCCTTTTGAAATTCTTTATGGTAGAAAATGCAATACTCCTATTTCATGGAGTAATCCAGTTGAAATATTAATGTTAGGACCCGAATTATTGAAAGAAATGGAACTAACAGTGAAGCAGGTACAAGGCAATTTAAAAATTGCATAAGACAGACAAAAGAGTCATGCAGATCTGAAAAGAACTGAGAAAGAATTCCAAGTAGGTGAGCATGTTTTTTTCAAGGTAAAACCCAAGAAAAACTCTTTTAATCTTGGGAGTTGTGCTAAGTTAGCACCCATGTATTGTGGACCATTTGAAATATTATCAAGAATTGGACCAATTGCATATCAATTAGCCTTACCACCTAATCTGAAAATACATAATGTATTTCATATTTCTATTTTGAAAAAGTATGTACATGATGATACTTATGTAATCAAATGGAATGACATACAGGTGGAACGAGAAGGAGATTTTCAGGTGGAACCGGATTGTATCCTCGACAAGAAGGAAATTTTACTTCGGAATCGCACCATTGAATAGGTAAAGGTGCAATGGAATCACCTTAGTACAGATGAAGCAACTTGGGAATTGGAAATTCATATGCGGGCAACATATCCAATTCTGTTCCAGGAAGACTCTGATGAAGATTAAGAAACATCGAGGACAATGTTGAACTTAAGAGGGGGTGTTTGTAACCTACCTAGTACTTGAAACATTTTATGTTTGTGGAAAACATTACTTTAACTTTTATTGTAAAGTTTTGTATTAAGCAAATACTACGAATTATAAGAAATTTTTACATAGAATGAATAAACATTAAATAGAGAGCCTTGTACCATTGATACATAAAGAAGTTACAATCATCTAAAGAAATATACAAGTATAAAATACTTATTCTTATAGATCAAGTTTCTCTTCAAAGTATCGTTTTTTATAAATAAGTATTGTATATAAATACCAAATCGAAAAGAGAGTTATTCAAATCTTGGATAATACTAATACATAAACAATAGCTCATCTTATAAGTATTTTATAAAATTACCAAATTGAAACAGAGTTCGAATAAACGTATACAAACAATTTATTTTAGGAAATCTTTTGATACTGCAAATAAGGGATCAACACGCAGTATACATCCTTAATCAAATACTGTTTCAAGTGCAAGGTCGAACCCTGTAGACATCCAACTTTACCAAACAAAAAATAGTGGTGGAACTATAATCAATTATATTTATTATAGGACTAAAACATAAACAAATAACTCACGATATTTTCATAACAAAGGTTTGAAACCCGTAGGGCTTCAACCCTAAAAATTTATGAACTAAGCATATTATAAACCTAGAAATTATAAACAGTCAACCACAATAGGGTTATTCCAAATACCGACAGGTGTAAATCAAATAAATGCAACTATAGAATCATTATACAGTTAAACCCATTTTGAAGCTTAGATCTCGATGGATAAACCAAGACAAAGCTAGTTAACATAAATATATGTATGTATCATAGCCATCCTGACTGGAAGAATCATCAAAAGAGTAGATTAATAAAGATATAGGGTTTGAGTCTCTTGGGAAGAGCTCACCCGGTTGTATTAATTACATCTAAAGAATTTATAAAACTTTGACAGGGTTAGGGTTTAAATCTTGTAGCAACCGAAACTAGTGACATTTCAAACACTAAACCAACACAGTATTGAAAGCTAAATGCATAATCAAATTAGGGCTTGGACCAAGTAGTTACGTATTCACTTTAACCATTGAAACAATTGTATTCAAAATCATAATGCCAGAAGGCTTAAACAATAACAAAGTATTACTTCACAAAACCAGAAATGCTTTTGGTTGCTTATGGTAATAAACCATACTGTAATATTTTCAAACATTGACGAGTTTCCATCTAAATGGCTTCAAGCCCCAGCATAATCATATTAAAAGGTCAAAATATAAGTCTCGACAGAGATGAAATAGAAAAATGGAGACTTAAATGTCGTAGCTCCTTTTTATACACTGGTCGAACCTAGTTTCAAATTCTATAAACTATTATTTCATTTGGAAGCCCGAAGGCTTACGACATTGCAACCATCAACACTGACATTTTTTTCTAACACATCAACATAGGCATCATGTAAAGGCCTGAGGCTTACCGCAACCGCCATAGTTTCCATCGCTTATATTTGTTGAGTGTCGAGACCACAGTTCGAGACCAGGAAACAATAGAAATCCACACCAAGAAGAACCCTACCAAGACATGCAACCCTTTAATAAAACAAGAATAGTTAATCATAAATGAAAAATATTAACCAGAGTGTTCATTCGGAAAAATTACCACGATAAGATCTGAGTTCTGGGCATAAAGTCTTTTCCCATTTTGACCGAGCTTGGTATTTTCCATAAAGACTATGATTCTAGGAGTCGAGAGCTACATTCTTGTATTAGCCAAACTAAGGCAAGAAATCTATCACAACAGTAATGATGGAACCCTATTACCCTTGGCTTAATAAATTCTTCTAAAACTGAGCATAGAGTACCCTTGTGGCCATGGCTGCCAAGAGAGTTTGGCTCTCCAGCCTCTGAAGCAAAACAACAGGTGAAAATGAAAACCTACGACACATAGTTAGGTTTTTTCGAGCTACGTGGATATCACACCAACCCTTCACGTGATAGCATTTATTATCTTGTCTTTCAACCACTAGCTTTCAAATTTAAACCCACTGCTATATAGTTCGGGTCCCCTTCTTTTAAACCATGAGCTTCATAAAAGTTATGTGCACCATGACTAAGGTTTATACCTTGCTTACTAATCACTTAAAGAAATTCAAAACCCTTGTAATAATCGTATAGGCTAGGATGACCCCATCCTTACTATGTTAAAGTCACTTTATACTATGGTATGGATTGGAGTCGTCTAGCTAGGTTCTTAGTAACCGTAGACCTTTAAATCATAAAAACATTATATTATTATGAGACCTCACCTGTAATGCTGGACAAAGGCAGTAGTCATGAATTAGCTTGAGATAGCTAAGTAAGCCTCGATACGACACTAGAACCCCTTTCAAGTGAAGAGCACAGTCAATATCACAAATAAATAAGTTTTCTATGACGATAATAATGACATGAGACAAGATAAGACTCTAAGATTGACACTGATGTTTTATGAATGACGGCATAAATACGTCAAGCATTAAATATACATTTCATCCATGAATCATATGAATTAATGGGACGGTCAGTGCAATATGGACATAATACTTCTGAAAACACAATTATTTTCCAAATAGTAAAGGGGACCCACAGTTCTACTTAATGACTTAGGGAAAAAGTAAATACATGTCGACATGTTGAATAGTAAGACCAAATAATTGAATGCATGAGATAATAATACAAATATCTAGTCGAAAGAATTTCCGCAAGTGTAATGCTGTAGTATGGACAGTATAATATCAATTTCAGACATAGGATTATGTATTCATTCGAATGTCGTTAAGACACTTTAAAATTGACAATGGTTGTAAGCAAATAATTATCGCAATTAAGCGTATAATCAAATAGTAATAAAGATGATAAACATTCACAATTTTACTTCTGCATAGTAATTATTAGCAAATAGACTACTTAGAAAAATTTTAATTTTTGATGAAATTTGGGGATGTTACAAAAGGATTGGTTGGTGCTGCAACATGAGGGAAATTAGCCATGGGATCATAAGATGGGCTATTCAAACCTTGTGGACAAGCTAGGTAGGAGTTATATTGAGGCTGCAACAACTTCCACGGTGTAGGAGTGTTCAATGATTGATTATGAGAGTAAGGAAATGGAGGGATAGAGTTTTGAACCATACATGTAGGCCACAATTTCCATGGATTTTGTAGTGAGTTTGTTGTAACTCCTAGATATATTTGATATGTTTCTTTCATCTTGGTTAAGGAGGGGCAACAATCCATGGAATGATTCAAGTCACATATGCAATAAACTCTATGACTATCCAAAGGAAAATCCATTGTGAGATATTTCTTCTGGCACCGAGAGAAAACTATTTCTTCAAATTCCTCTTTCTTTTTATTAACCTGCAAAATACCGGCAATGGTGAATTTAAAGATCTAATAACATCAGTTTTAAAAATCTCAAATGAATTATTGATTTCAGCTCCTATAACTCCTGTTTTTATAGCAGATTTGAAAAATAAAAAAGAAAGTTCTTTAGAATTCTTACTAGTCTTGAAGTTTCCTCGTGAATACCTTCTACATAACTCACAAATATCATCATATGGTAACCTAAATACATCACCTGTTACCATTATATTTAATATTTCTAAAGATTCATCTTGGATTCGTTTGAGTATGAGTGTTTTTAAGGTCTCTTTCCCAAATCGTATTTGTTTTGATATGTGAAGGTTGTATTGAAAGTGTTCCACATATTCCTCCAAATTATCTTCTTCTCCATGTGTTATTTCGAAGATATCTTCATTAAACTTGCAATAATATTGGTACATGTTCAAAAATACATGTCTCATGTCTTCACAATTTTGTATACAATTCCCACCAAGGCTCATGAACCATCAGAGGGTTGTTCCTTTTAGATTAAGGGGAAACACATTCAACTTTTGATCATTAGTACAATAACCATATCCTATACAAAGCACTTCAAATTGAAACAAGAATGCATCTGGGTATTCATTTTCCAAACCATGAAAATTTGGTAGAGCAGATGGGCGAATGCTTTGCATTTGTACCACCCCTCCTGGATCTTTGATAGGGAATTCAAAGGTAACAATTTCTTCATCTTTCTCACCTTCCATCTCTTCCTAAAATACAAAAAATTATTCATGGGCTATCTTTAGGCTCCTCCTTTGAATGTTCTTGTAAACTTGTTAGTAGAATGGGTGGTGCTTATAACATCGCTAAGGGGAATTATAATATTTATGCACCAAAAATTGAAAATGAAATAAAACTGAATGCAAAGAAATAAATCCATCACTCAAAGAAAATTCAATCAACTGAAAAGTAATAATGCAATCTACATGCCTTGAACCTTATGAGGCCAAGTCTGTTACAGTCTTTCAAATGATGCGTAGCTCTTCACTATGTCTTACTGCCTTGACACCTTAGGATCAGGAACACTTCTACCATGCTCTACTTTAACAGTCCATCTACAAAACAATGTCAGAACTATTTTTGTACCATTGATAAATTTCCTGGCAACAATGCAAAAATGTTGGGTAATTTAATTGTATAATAAATTCAATAGCTCAATTACCCAAAACATAAATTATCGAACAAAGGAAGTATTTTATTTCAAAGTCATCGTGCAAAATCTATGCAAGGAACAAGTTCCAACTGACACTGCAATCAATGAAATAAAACTCACACCTGTTGTAACTCGAAGAAATCAATTAAATAAACACTTGCAGTAAATAAATCACTCACACACTGAACATAAAGGAAATTGAACTATGTTGCAATAGAAGAAATCAGTCATATCTATGGTTCAATCCACACTTAAACAATAATTCAAATCCACACTGTTCTGCATTAAATTCAAGATACAAGAATTGAAATGTTAATTACCAAATGATAAGTTCTGAAATGATTGCAATTTGTGTTCAAAATTAATTCTCATCAATTCTTATATGTGCACACACCTTGTAACAACAAACTATTAAATTCTGAATCCTGAAGAAAATCATACACGAAATCTTAATCAACTTTGTAACAACAGAAAGAAACTTCAACCTGAATTCCCACTTACAGAAGTACACTCTATCTCTAAATAATATATAAATGGGAAGACTCTGTGAAGAAGTGGGCCCTTTCTCCTTAATAGAGTCTCCTATGAAAAAATCAAATCTTTACGAAGGTTGCAACTCAATATAATTATCAAAACTCTGCCATGTTTTTATTAATTGGAATTAAAGATTACAGAGCATCAAAGGGACCTATCCTATACAAAACTAATGACTAAATACCCCTCCTCATGATCTAGGAGATATTATTTATACATTAATGCAGTAAATAATGATAAAATCCAGTCCCCAAATCCTTGGGTCGCTCAAACAAATTGCTAAGTTTAGAGAAGCGGTCGTAATAGTAAATATGGAAAAAATAGTTTTGATTAGATGCAAATTTCTCCCAAACCATTGAGAAATTTCAAAAATCACTCGCAATCGAATAAATGAGTATATTTGGGAAGTGGGTTTTTAACGGTTTCTAAAGGTTCGCTATTGTTTGCTCTTAATTTGCGTTCTAAAATTGTATCTCCTTATCTGAGAAAGTCTGACCACTAGCTGCAGCTCTGAAAAGTCACTTCACAAACTGTCATCAATAAAATCATTCACAATTGTCGTTGATTCATAAAAAATAAAGGAAAATAATCATTATTAACCACTAAAGCATCAATAGGAATGATATTGCATTTTACGAGTAGTTACGGCAGATGTATGGCAAATGGAATGATAAATAAGCAATAATAGGAAGAACAAGGGATGAAATAGGTGTCTATAGATGAAGAAAATATGGACAAATCTGTGACCTGACAATGTGTGGAAGAAGTGATTTCGTGAAACAATCAACTAGCAATCGATCTTGGATAGGATCTTTAATCAACCTACATCATCTTCTCCATTCATGTATATGATAAAAAACATGGGTTGAAGTGGATTATCGAAGCGAGGTTAACATGTTTGTACCAGTCTCATATTTAATTGGAAATTGGAAAAGTGTAAGAAATTGCATCGAAAGGGAATTAAAGTCCCTAAAGGAGTGTTATGGAAACTCGATATAACATTTCGTTGTCATCCATATAAGCATTCGCTGGAAAATCCTCAAATGAATAGAGTCATCCATCAATGAGTTCAAAGAAAACTAGAGATGGAAAGTCATGACATGGTTCTTTGGGTCTTCTCTAGGTTACCGTTGAATTTGGGAATATCATACAGTAGTGTGGCAGGTATGGGGGGCCAATAATTCTCATTCAATATGGTATCATTAATGAGTTTCGACAAGTCAGGTAGATCCAAAGTGGCCAGAAAGGGAAGTTGTCTATTGGGTTGCGGGTATGAATAATATTGATAAGGAAAAGGAACTCCCGTAGGTACGTAAACCAGTTATGGTTGCATGTTAGGACTGTATGGGCCACCCGCAGGGTACTGCTGGGAAATTTGAGGATACAGAATCACGGGATTGAAAGGCGGAGGATTCAGAATCATAGGATTAAAAGGTTGAGTATTCTGAATCATGGGGTTGATAAGATGAATATTTTGAACCATGGGGTTGAAAGTTTGAGAGTTAGGAATTGTAGGAACAACTCCTTGTGTGGGGGGATGCATTACGGGGGGTTGAGACCCATTATTGTTCATAATTACTAGGTAAGGTAAACTAGAGTATAAAATTGGGTTTGGGGGGTAAGGGGGAGGTAGTTGATTAATTCCCCCCCAGTGGGATACTTGTTTCCTACCATGGGTGGTCCCCAAGATGGAAAGCAAGTGGTTGTTGTTGTTGTTGTTCCCGTGAGATATATTGTCCTATAGCTAGAGGTTGGTTGGTAGCCATGCTTGGCCAAATAGAAAAATATTGTCCTCCAGATATAGTATAAATTGCAGCCGAAGATTGTCCCTCGGCTACATTTGGAATTCCAACAGAAGGTATGTGTGAACTTCCTACTAGAGCATTGAAGGAAAATGTTTGGGAAGATTGAGTAATTGCCACAACATTGTTGACTTGAGGTATGGGATGTGTACCTATCCTAGTAAGCATGGGATATGGATTGACACTAGCATTAACCACTTGACTAGGAACAATCCAATAGAGCGACCGAGAATCTGACTCGATAAAACAATTGGGATAGTTCCAGCAGGAGAGTTTTGAGATGGGGTCAACTCAATGGAAGATGGGAAGGGACCACTCATATTGTGAAATTGAGAAATATCTTCACCTAAAAAATTATCCCATAATGAGGAGGATGGATAAAAAATAGACGACACCGGGTCGTCGGGTGAAGGCTGAGTGAACACCCAATATGTGGGTGCAGAACGACCTACAAACATCACACGATAGGTTGAATCATTAGAAGAAGGTTGGGATGTTCTCAAACTAGAAGGATATACCACTTTAGAAGTCGAAAGAAAGGATATTTCTGGATGTAGAGGAGCTGTACCTTGGTCCTATGTGAGTTGGGATGTCCATATTTCCTGACGGTCACTATAGGGTATTCATCCACACAGGGTCCAGAAGCAATAGTTTCTCATAGGGATGCCATGAAATCTTCATCTGTACGAGGTCTAGGGGACGACATACCTAGGGTTATTCTGTGAGAATATTCAGGTTGGAAAGAGGGAGTAGTAGGTACAAAAGTTGTAGGTACTACCTAAACAAATGGTTGATTAAATCCTTCTGCTAACTGAATAGTTGTAGATGGAAGAGATTCATACTGTTCAATAACTTCAATGTTTCCTTCGAGTGGATGATTATGTGGCACTACACTATCCTCGCTTGAGACAACCACTCCACTTGAATGTACTTGGCTAGAAGGATCTTGGGTATGTCGAGGTGGTGGTCGGTTAGACCTGGGTCTAGATTGTTCGGGTTCCATCCCTTGTTGTCTATGTGATTTCCTCAAGGGATTTCATTCTTCCAAGGTGTAAGGATATGTGATATAAACTAAAAAATATCTCTCTAAGGTTTCCTAAAAAAAACAGAGAAATAAAATTCTACTCAATCTAAGGCAACAAGAAAATGTGTGAATAGGTGGGATTAAAAGCCGGATCCTCACGAGTTTTTCAAGTGTCACAACTCGCAATACACTGTAGTGTCCAACAGTAATAATTGGTCCAATATTTCAGAGCACTAACCAAGGAGGATTAGGACCACACCCTTGACTGTATTACTTGACTACCTGACAGTACATGCGTAATAATCTCCACAAGTTATTTTCTCAGTGTATTGCGACAATAGGACAACCAAAAGGTTAACTCAGTTGGTTCCAGGATACTATGAGGGTCTCCCGATATACTCAAGGTATGTGGGAGCTCAAATCCATAGTAGTGTTGTCTAATGCACAAACGTTCGAAAGGGGCCTTCCAATATACTCTTTGCACCTGGAATAACCCCATAGTTCCTGGATAGTAGCGCTGACAAAGTAATGACAACTCCTACGTTTAATGATGCCGGAACACGTCTCTATCCTAACACACAGAGTTGCTAAATATTTTAATTTCTTTTGCGCTTTATTTTATCTTGAACGATTAAGTGGACAATGTGGAGTTTCGAATGACTCAAATACCATGCAAAGGAATGAAAATGCAATCTTTCACTTCAATGAATGCTATACTATGAGAGGGAGGAAAGCCTTTTTCCTTTAAAAAATGTCCTACTTAAGAGAGAGAGAGAGAGAGAGAGAGAGAGAGAGAGAGAGAGATCCCCAAATGAAAAAACCCCAATGCACATGCACTTTTCAATTTCAATTTTCGATGACATGCACAAACCAAACTAATATGTAATCCAAACTCAAAACAATCAAACGAAAAATCTTCAAAGTCAAACCAAAATGAAAAAAATTCTTAATTATTGTTGCCTAGCCTCTTCAAAATTAATGAAAAGTAGATCTCTAAGCTCACTAAGAAGAAGATCATACTAATGTTTCCAACTAAAACGACATAGCAAAGAAAATACACACACAAATCTCTTTCAAAACTATGAAACTTGAAGAACGTTTTCTCTTTTTATATAAATGAAATATTCCTAAAAACCAAAATCAATGCAATACAGAAACATTTTTTTGTTTGTAATTTTCAAGTATTCAATTTACCAAAAGAAACAAAGAAAGATTTACTTTAACTTGCAAATGGAAACAAGAAGAGCAATCAATTTCTCCTAAAGTCAATGATTAAGAGATCCAAGGAAACTACACACCAATCCCAAGATGGAAAATAACTCATAATGCACAACAAATCTCAATAACTCCTACTGAAACAAACTCAATCCAATCCTTAAATGACCAAGAGGGAGTCAAATACAGGTTCTGGAGGCAGATGAAATTGTAGCAGACCGTGAGCAATTAACATAAACAATCCAATGCAAAATCGAGTGAGGGAACCCAAGCAAAATCCAAAAATTCCTCAAGGTGTCGCAGTTCAGAAGCAGACACCAGTGCTACAAGGTAGAGTGTCGCAGGATATGAAAGGACCAAGTGTGACAATTTCGCATTGTACCTAAATGCAGGGTGTGACATGCGAGGGATGGAATACAAAAAAACAGAAAGGGTCTAAAAATATCGAGGATTTTGATGAACCAAATGTTCCAAAGTCGGTTTGGATGACCTAGGGACTAAGAGGACTGAACTCAAGCGAAGAAAAGAGAAAAAATGACTAGATCAAGAGGATTCAAATCTCTAAATCAAACAAATCTTAACTAAGGAAAATAAACTCTTAAAGAAAACTTCATTCCCTAGTATGGTCGCCAGTTTTGTTTTAGGATTCTTCTGCCGATGTGGACAAAGGCATAAGTCCCTAGTCTAAGTGGTTTAGATCTAGAACAAAAGGACACAGAGTACACAACTTTCCCTAGGTTCTTTGTAGCAAAAGGTACAAGCAAAAGAGAACTGAACTATAAAGCTTGAAGGTTGGTCTTTCTTTAGCTCCTAGCTTCGTCGTTGCACGCAAAATCCATGTAAGACACCTAAAAAAGAGTTGACAAGAAGAGAAAACAAGATGATAGTAATATACAAGAATCTATGATAACAACCAAGGAGGAAAACAACAATATTAATGACAAATAATGTGGGAAATAAAATGCATTGCTGTGTTAAATTAAAGGAGAAACAAATTACAACCAAGCCTTGGCATTGCAAGCTCCTTCTTGACAATCCTTTTCCTCGATTATATCACTTTTCTCCAAGAGGATGATTACTCAAGATAAGACTCTCTGGCACAATTACTCCAACATTTATCTATAGTAGACTCCTACCCCCTTACCCATGGGGCTAGGATTGCTTCTATTATAGGGAAAATATGATAACGATAAGGTGAGAGATAAGAGGATAATGATAGTGAAATATCCCAATACGTTAGGAGTAAAGTGAGATCCACGATAATAGGAAGGGATATCCATCCACGAGGGCCTCTATATAGAAGGTCCTAAAAAAATGTCTTTTTCCACTCTAAACAACACTGTAACACCCTACACTATAGAAATCTGTGAGACATTAGGGTATCTTAGTCTGTAGACTGGAAAAATTGCGAAAGTGTCACACCTTGCAGGACAACAAATTGCAATAAGTCAAAGTGTCGCATGTTTCTCTTCATCAACCCATGACATTGTTGGAAAAAATGTCATAATTTGGAAGGGAAAAACAATGGCTCTCATATCTCAGGCAAGTTTGATCACAAGTCTTCAGGGATTATGGCAAGTACATGGTTCATGACAGAAATTCCGTGTAACAGGATATTCGACTTTGTGTATATTTTCAATATTTGAATCAAGCATCTTGAAATTAATTACCCATTCCCAAATCTGGAGATATTGTTGCAATAGGTAATTGGTTCAATCCTAATGTCCATGTTGGATGGTTTCTCTAGTTATAACCAAGTGTTAGTAACTGCAGGAGATCAACGTAAACAAATTTCGTGACACCTTGGGCAACCTACTCTTATGTTTGAATTCCATTTGGATTGATGAATGTTGGTGTCACATTCTAGAGGGGCATGGCTCATGCTTTCTATGATTTTATTGGGAAAATGATGTCCAATTATGGGGATGATCTCATTGTATACTCAATAGTTAGAGAACAACATATTATGCACATTAGAGAAAAAATTGGCATATCAAGAATGCATGGCATATCACTAAATCCCAAGAAATGCTGATTTTTGGTTTTAGAGGGGAAATTGTTGGGGAATATTTTCAACGAGAAATGAATTGATGTTAAAGTAGAATTAATCAAAGCCTTAAATTAATTAAATCCCCCTTTTGATCATAAAGGATTCCAAACATGTTTTGGAAAAAATAAATTTCATGTGGAGATTTGTCCCAAACTATGCCTCCATCATGAAGCTAATTGAAGAAAGATCGAGTGTTTGAATGGACTCCTGAAGTTAAAGAAGGCATTTTGTATATATCAAATCTAAGATAAATAATTCCCCAATTTTGATCAGTCCTAACCTAGATAAATATTTCATGTTATATTCTCACCATACTTGTTATCCTTACCAAGAAAAATCAAGAGGGTCGGGAAATTCCTATTTCATTCACGAGTAAGGGTCTACAAATTATGAATTAAGATATTCCCTAGTCACAGAAGGATTTTCCCTAGTGAAAGAAGTTGCATATTTTAGAAATTACATTCTTTTAACTAATGTAACAACTTATGTACCATTGCCCCTAGTAAAAACGATGTTGAGAAAGAAACTCAAGGAAGGAAGGTGAGCAAATTGGTTGAAAAATTGCAAGAATATGATTTAGAGATCAATCCATTAAAATATATTTGTGGCAAGGTCTATGTACATTGATTGTTAGCATTGAGTCTACAACCATTGATCCTCTTGATATACCACATGGGAATTCTTCTCTAAATATATTGACTACCATATTGGAATGGTACAAGGACATGGTATTTTACTTAAAATTGGAAAATTTTCTAAATGAAATGTCATCCAAAGAATGGAGATCATTGAAAATGAAAGAAGTTGAGTGTGTGTTGATGGGTTGGGTAATTTTCAAGATACATTTCTATGGCATGATTTTGAGATGATTAGTACCAACAAAAGATGATGAATGTTTGAAAGAAATGCATGAGGGTATATGTGGTGATCATTTCTCCCCATTGGTCATTTCCTAGAAGGTAACAATTGATGGATTTTAGTGGCCAATGCTTCATGCATATGTGTGTTGAGATATTGTAACTTCTAAGAATATTATATTTGTACTTTATTATTCGGAGATGTTTCATTCCTCCATAAAGATCTTATTGTATATCCCGAGATGTTTATTCCTCCGTCGGATTGTGGTAACTTGGGTTATTAGACTTCCCTAGTGGGGGTCGGCCCTGTATGTGTTATATGGGCCAAAGGGTTATTAGACCACCCTAGAGGGGTCGGCCTAGTCAATTGTAGTGGGGTGTTTAACCCAGTAATTAAGTTGGGGCCGACCTAGCTTGTGTAAAAGTCAGTCGGGGAACAAGTATAAGTAGAGGAGGATGTTCCTCACTTGTCTCACTCATTCATTCACTTGTGAGTGGCGAACTTGTGTGAGAGAGGTCTGATATGGAGGAGGAGGAGCTCATGTCTTTGGTTTACATCTTTGTATTTGCTGATCATCTATATTGAGGAATCTTTGCTGGGTTTTCTACCACATGAGGGTTCCCAGGATAAATCTGTGTCTCTTGTGTTTATGTTATGCTTGTTGTTTCTTTAGTGATCCTGTATATGCTATTATTGTGAAATGAAATGCAATGATGATATTTTCTATCTTAGCATATTGAATCTTAACATGGTATCAGATCTAACATGAAGGAAGGCAATGTATGGCACTTACGACACTTGCTTCACTTGCGACAATTTGAAGGTTTGGGTTTTATATAGCAAAAACCAGTCATCGTGGAACTTTCGCTATAAATACATTTTTGCGAAGGTTCAGGATCTGAAACATTTACAGGGCGTATATAACATCCCCATGTACCTTGTTTCCAAAAGACACCCTCAGATTCGTTGTACTTTGTTATTTATGATTAGTACAAGTTAGGGTTTCTGCCTCTTCCAGATCTCAGTCATAATTAGGTGACCTAGGAAAAAAAGTCATAACTTGGGCTAGGAAGATCCAAATGAAATTTAGTAAAAAGTGACAAGTAGTAAATAGATGGTACTATCTCAGGAAACGTTTTCAGAGGCCTAAGTTGAACCAGTGACACATGGCATGCCGTACAAGTTCGCTCTCCTGTTTTATCCCATAAACAGGTCACGTTGTGACACTTGGCATAACTCTCTCTTAGAAAATCCAATTGAGGTCAAAACTATCGGGATGGAAAGATGGCAGGTCAGGATACCACAGAAAACATTTTCAGACCCTGTGGATCGAAAAGTTCAGAGTTACAACAGAAACAATCAGTTACATATTTCTATCCAAACATAATTATTTTTGGAGCACCTTCATTCATGGCTTCCGGAATTTATGGTTTCGGAGAAAGTTAGAATTTTTGGAATCAGAGTCCATGGCTGAATGATACTCAGGAAAATCAAAATTTAGAGACCAAGATTGAATTTTTTTGGCTGGGTAGAAGACTGAGCTTGATCAAACCCCAGTTCGGGATTTTGATCGGAAAGATGGAAAATTAGGGCTTCAGCAAAAGTTGGAATTTTTGAAGTCGATGACCACGGCTGGAAGCTCCTCAGAAAAATAAGAGTTTAGAGCCTTGGATCGAACCTTTTTGATTAGGCAGAAGGGTGGGCTCCATCAAACCCTAGTTTGGGATCTTGTCCAGAAGATCCAGAAGTTTCGAAGGCAATTTTGAGGGGTCAAATTTTGGAGATTTCAAAATTGAAGTATGCTAGTTTGATCAGCTCAGCAGGACACATTCTTCCATACATTCAGAAGTGTGAAAGTCAAAGTTTGAATTTTTAGGGTTGCTTTGACAAACCCTAATCGAGCCCTAGATCCAGTTTCAGGGGGAGTTGAGGCTAAGGCCTTACATAAGAAGACTACAAGAATTTCCTGACAGGTATGACTTGAGGAAATACAGGTATGTCTTGAAATCTAATTCTTGATTAAGTTCATAATATGTTTGTCGTCATATTATTTAGGTTAGTACAATCTTGATTAATGATAGAATTGTCTTATGACCCTAGTAAAAGTATGAATGCATGATAGAAGACATTCATTGATTAGGGCTATATGATTGTACTAATGCACTGTGGTGTTGTATGAGGTTGATGTTGTCTGCTAACAAGATATAGGTACATCACAAAAGACAAATCAAGTTCCATGACCATGACGACATGAAGACAAAGACTCATCCATAATCTTTGATCACATAGAAGGTCTACTTACGAGGTATGTATGACTTTGTTCTATTATGCTTAACCTATGAGATATGCATAGGATCTCTAAATCATTGAAGAGAACAAAGAAGATATTGTTTAGGTATACTAATCGAGGTATGTTTTCCTATATCAAGTTTGAATCTTACCTTGTGTTAGGATCCCTTATAAAGTATACTTGGTATGATTGGTTATGCTTATTCATAAAGTTAGAAATGTAAGTAATCAAGGGTTTATGCATATTATGTCTCTTATCTTGATTGATGATTTAACCAACCAGAAGAGTTCTATGATCAAATAAGAATATGCATGAGTAAAAGAAGACTTCCCTGAAACCTTGAATACTAATGTTTATTATCTATGATCATGACTATACATATTCAAGATTATTTAGAATTATAATGTTTTGATAATATTGAGATTATACTTATGAATGTATGTTTGTGTATGAGATCATGAGGATGACACTAGTGCACACTTGAGCATGCACAGTGGTACAGAATGAATAGAAGTTCAAAAGTCATATAGAAGATCAAGCGGGAGGCAACCACACAAACATAAAAGATAAGTATTTGAGTTGTTATTTGAAATAGTAAATGATATTGCTTTTAATAGTTGTATGCATATTTGTATTCCTAGAATATATCATGCTGAGTGTAAACATTCATATAACATTGAATAGTATACTACTAATATGCATATGATTGGTAAGTTGGACAAACATTCCATTGTTGCTTTACTAGAATGAAACCTCTTTGCCAACATGCTAAGAGCTATGCACACTCTCGATAGTATGTTCTGGTAGAGATGGAAGGCATCTAGATAGCCACTGTATGCATACAGGATATGGAAAAGTGTTGTGCCAAAGTATTGGTCAAGATAGTAGCATAACTATGTAAATCATATATGTATGCATAATAGGTTATCATGTCAACATGATTTGATGATTATGAAGTATTACTAATCATGTACTTAATGTTGATTTGTAGGAAAGATCATGAAGAATGATGAACACTAAACAAGTGATGGATGTTCAACAAGAAGATTTACAAATCAAACATAATATAGAAGGCTTGTGGCTAGAAGATTCTTAGAAAGAGGAAGAGAATCATGATTAGATGTTTGCTCCAAGTGGCTAGATAATACCATTCTCTTAATGGTTTAATTGAAGAAAAAGTGTGAATCAGGCTCTGTATGGGTACTCAGGATCGATAGTCATTTGATGAGCTTAATGATCACCATGGGTGATGTGGATCTCAACCTTTGCTACAAGGTTGAATATGGTTTCTATACATAGATGACATGGATGCAAGAAGGAACTCACCATAGAGTTCAAATGATATTGAGGCTGATATCAGTAGACCCATCTGACGAGAGATGGCACGGATAGATATGCAGAAGATCACTCAATGCAGAGTGTGAATGATGTTCAGTCACAAAGGGAGAATTGAAAGCTACTTGACAAATATTAGGCTTTACCAGAAGTAAAGATGATCCTAACCTTTATCTTAAGGTTATGGATGATGAACCTATCTTACTATTATTGTATGAGGATGATCTCTTTCTGACAAGGAATGAGAAACAGATCATGGAAAGCAAGAAGAAGCTAGCTACAGAGTTCGAGATGAATGATCTCGGATTGATGCATTACTTCCTAGGACTGGAAGCATGAAAAGGCTCAAAAGGAATCTTTCTCAACCAAGGAAAGTATGTTGTGAAAATCTTGAGAAGAATTGATTTGTTCAAATGTACAACCATGGCCACTCTCATGGGTTCCAACTTGAAGTTGTTAGCTGATAACTCCTCAGTGTTAGTTGATGTGACTCTGTACAGACATATTATTGGGTCGTTGATGTATCTGACAAATACCAGGCCAGATATATGCCTTGCTGTGAACACCTTGAGTCAGTATCTAGTGGAAACTAGATGTGTTCACCTAATAATTGCAAAGCATGTGATGAGGTACCTAAAGGGTATGATAGAATTTGATCTATGTTATCTTGGAGATCATGACTTCATATGGCTACACAAATGTTGATTGGGAAGGAAGTGTATCAGAAAGGAAGAGCACATTGAGAGGATGTTATTGTCTGGGATCGGCCATGTTCTCGTGGTTTAGCAGGAAGTAGTCTAGTGTGGCTCTCAGCACAAGCGGAATATATGGCTGCTTGCTCTACTAGTTGTGAAGAAGTATGGCTTCAGGATTGTTTGACTTAGAGATAGACCCAACTGTGATCCTATGTGACAAACAGAGTTGTATCAAGATGGCAGAGAATCCAGTGTTCCATGATAAGTCAAAGCACATAAAGATCTGACATTTGTATATACAAGATATGGTGTAGAAAGGAACTATAAAGTTCAAATTTGCAACAAGTTACCGATGTACTAACCAACCCTCTACCTCAAGTAAAGTTGGAGTACTTCCGAGACAAGCTTGGTAGGACCCTCCTCGAAAGGGGGAGTGATGTGGTCACTTATGATGAGATTGCCTGCATCGACAGTGAGGTCGATGATGTGGATACCTATATTGGTGATGCTGACAGAGAGGTTGGTGGATGGTCCTTAGACAGGGTCTAAGTTGACAAGGGGATTGCATCATCCTTGAACACATGTTTTAAAAGGATCTATAGACATATGTCTCCGAGAAAGAAGAGGGATTGCATCATCCTTGAACATGTGTTCTAAATTGATCCGTAGACATATGTCTTCAAGAATGAAGTCCTTAGTGGACAGGTGGGGATTGTATCGTCCCCGAAATTTGGTCCCTTGAATTGATCCGTAGACAGATATCTTCGAGAATGAAGTCCTTAGTGGACAGGTGGGGATTGTATCGTCCCCGGACTTCGGTCCCTTGAATTTATCCGTAGATAGATGTCTTCGAGAATGAAGTCCTTAGTGGACAGGTGGGGATTGTATCATCCCCAGACTTCGGTCCCTTGAATTGATCCATAGACGTATGTCTCCGAGAAGTGGTCCTTAGACTTTTTCTAAGTTGGCGAGAGGATTGTATCATCCCTAGGCATGATGAGGTGTCTTAAATGATCCGTAGACGTATGTCTCCGAGAAGTGGTCCTTAGACTCTGTCTAAGTTGACGAGAGGATTGTATCATCCCTAGGCATGATGAGGTGTCTTAAATGATCCGTAGATGTATGTCTCCGAGAAGTGGCCCTTAGACTCTGTCTAAGTTGACGAGAGGATTGTATCATCCCTAGGCATGATGAGGTGTCTTAAATGATCTGTAGACGTATGTCTCTGAGAAGTGGTCCTTAGACTTTGTCTAAGTTGAAGAGAGGATTTTATCATCCCTAGGCATGATGAGGTGTCTTAAATGATCTATAGACATATGTCTCTAAGAAGTGGTCCTTAGACTTTGTCTAAGTTGATGAGAGCATTACATCATCCCTAGGCATGATGAGGCATCTTAAATGATCCGTAGACGTATGTCTCCGAGAAGTGGTCCTTAGAATTTGTCTAAGTTGACGAGAGGATTGCATCATCCCTAGGCATGATGAGGTGTCTTAAACGATCCATAGACGTATGTCTCCGAGAAGTGGTCCTTAGACTTTGTCTAAGTTGAAGAGTGGACTGCATCATCCTTAGACATGATGAGGTGTCTTAAATAGATCATGTGTGTTGCAGGGTATGCTGCTATTGTGTATACTTGACTAATGAGGACACTTGTATTGATGAGGATACTTGTATTGATGTATTGATACTTGTATTGATGAGGATACTTGTATGTATACTTGTATTGATGTATTGATACTTGTATTGATGATATGTATTGATGAGGATATGTATTGATGAGGATACTTGTATTGATGATGTGTATACTTGTATTGGTATGGATACTAATACTGATGATCTAGATGACGATGCTGCTGATCGTGATGGTCTAGATGACGATGTTGCTAATCGTGATGATATAGATGACGATGCTGTAGATCGTGATGATCCAGATGCTGTAGATCGAGATGATCTAGATGTTGTAGATCGAGATGATCCAGATGCTGTAGATCGAGATGATCTAGATGCTGTAGATTGAGATGATTCAGATGTTGGTCGTATGATGACGATGCTGATGATCGTATGATGACAATGTTGATGATCGTGTGATGGCGATGCTTATGATCGTGTGATGACGATGCTTATGATTGTGTGATGACGATGATGATGATCGTGTGATGACGATGTTGATGATGATGTTGATGATCATGTGATGATGATGCTAATGATCGTGAGGATCCAGATGATGATGTTGATGTTGCTGTAGCTGTTCAAGTGCTGCAGAATATGAAGACTCAATACTGAAGATGTTGGTGTTCCAGTATTGAAGATGTTCCAGTAACTGCTTGAGTTACTGATGATGCTGAGAAAGCTTCCAATGATTTATAGATGTATCATGTATGATGTTGATGACTCCTTGCTCCTGCAGATGTTGTTATAATATCCTTCTCGTTAAGGGGGAGTGTTGAGATATAGTAACTTCTAAGAATATTATATTTGTACTTTATATTCCGGAGATGTTTATTCCTCCGTCGGATTGTGGTAACTTGGGTTATTAGACTTCCCTAGTGGGGGTCATCCCTGTATGTGTTATATGGGTCAAAGGGTTATTATACCACCCTATAGGGGTCGGCCCAGTCAGTTGTAGTGGGGTGTTTAACCCAGTAATTAAGTTGGGGCCGACCTAGCTTGTGTAAAAGTCAGTCGGGGAACAAGTATAAGTAGAGGAGGATGTTCCTCACTTATCTCACTCATTCATTCACTTGTGAGTGCGCACTTGTGTGAGAGAGGTCTGCTATAGAGGAGGAGAAGCTTGTGTCTTTGGTTTACATCTTTATATTTGTTGATCATCTATAGGAAGCTTTGTTGGGTTTTCTACCCCATGAGGGTTTCCCAGGATAAATCTATGTCTCTTGTGTTTATGCTATGCTTGTTGTTTCTTCAGTGATCCTGTATATGTTATTATTGTGAAATGAAATTCAATGCTGATATTTTCTATCTTAGCATATTGAATCTTAACAATGTGTTCAAAAGGGTTAGGAATTGTTTGTCTTGTCAAAAAAATTCAAGGAGAATGAAGAGAGTTGCTATGCCTTTAAGAACAATTGGTGTAGAAATTCCCTTTTCTCACTGGGGATTGGTTGTATTTAGGCCCATAAATACAAGGTCAAGGGCCACTCATACATATTGACTACAATATATTATTTTATGAAGTGGCCTAAAGATATATCTCTAAAAGTTGTGGATTTTGATAAACATATTATATTTTTAGAGGGACACATTATATCCAAGTTTGGGGTCCCAATTTTTTTTTTTGATAATGTCTCAATTTTTATCGGTTTGAAGTTGAATTACTTTTTAAAGAATGATGGTATCATTTTCTAGGGAAATATTTGAATTACTACCCTCAGACTAATATGGCATAGTCAATTAATAAAATGCTCAGTTAGTTTTGAAGAATTATTTTTAGCCAACTAAATGAACTAGTACATAAAATTATTAGATGCACTTTGGGCTAGTGGAATTTATCTTTGGCCACTAGAATTGAGGATGAAGATGGATTCACACCTTTGTAGATGTGATGCTACCAACTTTTGAAGGTCAAGGAACATAGAAATCAATCCTCCATACATACACATATACATGCATTCATACAAACATATATTTAAATGTGTGTTTGCGCACACACGTGTCTACATGTGTGTGTATAGCTAGCTTGAATAGCTGATTGATTTGAGCTTCATGTAGGAGATATCAAGATTGATTCCCTAAGTTGGTTGCCTCAATTGCATGCCTCACTTGATCTCACTTCTAGGTAAAGTGTTGTAATAAGTACCAACAGGTTTGCACTTGGTACCATCCATGAGTGCATGAAAGTGCTCAGGAGTTTCCCTTCGAAAAAATAAGGAAAAGAATATGTACAACACATGTAAACACACACATATGTTTATATGTAAAAATTAAGACAAAATGGTTATCTCAATAGGTTGTTGCCAATATTGCTAGGAACCTGGCTAGTTCCCTGCAAATGGTTGTCTAATTCAAATCCTTCTTTCTGAGGTACACTAATCTATGTCAATAGGCTTACTAGGTATGTCATCCATGCCATGGATGTGGGAAAGCATGCCTTGGGTTTCCCTATGAGATCTTTAGTATAAACATTATATTGGTGGCTAAATTATAATGCAAATCACTGTGCTCAAAATTACTAGAAACATTGAGATGTAATTGAATGAAAAATTTAATGCACAGAGAGAGAGAGCGCATTATATTACTATATTAAGTAAATTATAATGAGAAGCTTTACTAACAACTGTTATAAATATTATATTGTTGACTAAATTATAATGTAAACCATTGTGCTCAAAATTACTAAAAAAATTGGGATGCAATTGAATGGCACTAGAGAGAGAGATAATTACATTAGTATATTAAGTAAATCATAATGAAAATATTTACTAAAAACTATTATAAACATTATATTGTTGGCTAAATTATAATGCAAGTTATTGTGCTCAAAATTACCAGAAACATTGAAATGTAATTGAATGACAAAATTAATGCAAGTCTTTTAAAACTACTCATAGCATTAGGTTGTTGGGAATATCTTCATCTACATTTGTATTGTGTATTTAAACTTGCAAGCCGTTGTAATCACATATTATGATAAAAGTTTATTTAATAAAATAATAATTTCCAATTTCATCTTTTTTATTAGTGTAATTATCTCAAAATATCTATGTAAGATGAGGTTGCCTTCTTTTTAAGTTTTAGATGAAGATCCTCAATAACTTGCACTAGACCTTTAACAATACTTTGCTTTAAAGTCCTAATAAAAACAATGGCATGGACTTAATCCTTATTCTAAACTAGTTATATTTAATTTTATATATCTTATAATAACTTAAGAGTCAATATTAAACTATATTAAATATTAATCAATAAAAATATCATAACCTTGATTGCATAAAATTAATAATAATATCATATTTTATGAATTAACATGAATATTTAATAACTATTATTTATTTGATTCTAAAAAATTTAATTACTTTTTATTATTTAAAAATAATATTATATTAGAAACAATAACATCATTTAAAAAATAAAAATAAATATAATAAAATCATATTTTCAAAATGCTTAAAATAATTATAAATATATAACTTCGAAATTGAATAATTAAAATTGATATATTTTATTGGAACAATTACTCTCCTTTATATATATAATATAACATGTTCAACCACCACCCCACTCGATCACATATTGTAAATAACAAAAACTTCACTATGACAATTTTTACATTCCACGTATGATAATATTATATTGAAAAAGGTTTATAATATCAACTAAATGAATCTATCACATTTAAAGCCCTCGATCTAAGTTATTTTCTAATAATCTTATAAGGACGTATTAAATTAAATTCACCAGTTATAAACCTGCATCATTGCATTAAGGAAAACTATAACAGCAAACGGCCACTATTTTCCGTCTCCACTCATGTAATTAATGAATGAAAATCTATATTTTATAGGTTCATTCTTGTAAATGAATAGTTTGAAATCGTATTCCATTACTCTACCTGCACCTAAGAAATAATAGTGTACGATAAATCTTAATTCTTCTTACGAATGAATAATTTGAATTTGAAACCCTATTTCATTACTCTACCTGTACGAAACAAATAAGAAACATCTATATTGAAAAAGAGGGGTGGTGTGTGGCGGAAGAGATGGTTTCTGGTTCAAAATGCAATTAAGTTCCCGCGATATTTAATAATAAGTATGATCTGCTGGTGCGTGCTTTCTAGCTGCATTCATGGAAGTCTTATAATCCGTGATCAATCCCGCCTTGCCTGCATTGACTCTCACTTGCTGCTCCTTCTTTGATTGTGCCCTGCAACATCCTGGAGTTGGGACATGGGAGTTACACTGACTTGACGGAGAACAGGTAGAGGTAGGATATGCTCCTGCTGCCGACGCCCCGACGGAAGAGTGAACAGTATGTTGCTGCGGAGGAGTTGGAACATGGTGGTCGGGATTACTTCCAGGAGAATTATCAGCTTTAAGTGATTGCCTTCGTCCTGCTGCCGACGCCCCAGTGGAAGAATGAATTTTATTACTTTTCTGTGGCTTTTGGGAAGTTGGAACATGTGGGTTGGGTTGAGGTCCGGGAGGACTATGAGCTTTAAGTGATTGCCTTCCTCCTGTAGCCGACGCCCCAGTGAAAGAATGAACACTCTGTTGCTGTGGAGGAGTCGGAACATGGCGGTTGGGGTCAGGCCCAGGAGGACTATCTGCTTTAAGTGATTTCCTTCCTCCTGCTGCCGACGCCCCAGTGGAAGAATGAACTTTACTGCTTTTCTGTGGCGGAGTCGGAACATGGCTGTTGGGATCAGGTCCAGGAGAACTATCAGCTTGAAGTGATTGCCTTCCACCTCCTGCCGACGCCTCAACGGAATGAACTTTACCGATTTTCTGTGGAGGAGTCGGAACATGGCTGTTGGGATCAGGTCCAGGAGAACTATCAGCTTGAAGTGATTGCCTTCCTCCTGCTGCCCCGATGGAAGAATGAACACTGCTGCTTTTCTGTTGGTTTGGTGGAGTAATTGGAACATGCGGGTTGGCTTGAGATCCCGGAGGAGCACCAGCAACCACATGTATTGGGACTTCCTTAAACAGCAACGCAATCATAAGTAGGGTGGGAGCAGCAGCCACAAGAGCACACACATTGGCTTTCATTTTCATAGGCAGTCGCAACATCCTTTTTACTCTTATAATATAGAGAATGAATCTTCGACGGAATGATCGGTTCGATAATTGATATATGTAAATAATAAGCGTTATGAAAACGGAATGTGTGACTGGTTTGCACTTGCAGATGAACTTGCCAAGAATTTCATGCATACAATATGTAATACTCAGAGGGAGGGATCGTCTATAAATACATGACGGAAAGGGGGGAAGGAGCGGAGTCGAACCAAAGTTTTCAGATTTGAAATTATGAATGATTTTGAAGTCAAATTAATTGTAGTATGGACCACGGAGAGAGTCTTCGTTCGTCGAGGACACGGGAGGGAATATACATATAACTCGCTGTGGCATGAGTTAGTTAACGTTCAAAGTCGTCATTTTAAATGGTCGGTTTAAAGTTTCAACTGCGTATCGGGGAGACCGTTGAATACAAGAGTCGGGCTTGGAAATCAGAGACCGTTTGATTATCAGTGTAGATAGATGCTTCCGTCCTTGGTAATACAGTGACCATTCGATTGTCAATGTAGATAGATATTTAGAAATTGTCCAGGTGAGGTAATTTAGAAGTATATTGATCTAGTTTGTTGTCCACAACTTTAAACTCAATTCTCCATAATGTGTGCGCAAATTTGTAGGCTAAAATATCGCACACGTTGTGGAGAACATTAAAAAGATTGTTATTGGATGGCTCTTCTTGTCTAGGCGATGCTCGTGGGCCAAAAACCTAGAGACTTAGGCCATAATATGTTCTCTTAAGAATCATGGTTCATGCACAAGGTCCCAAAGCATGACAACGTCCTCCCACTCGTCCTTGAAGACTTGAGTGTCATACTTACACTATGCAAAGTATTATGAGGTCCTTTTAGCAAGGTTTATCAAAATATTGTTATATAGGAAAACAACAAAGGCCCTATTAAGGGAAATTTATTTGTACTTATGAGTGGTATACAAGAATAATTCACTTGATCCCAATACACCTTGGGTGAGTCTTCTAGGAGTAAGAGTTAAGAACTTAGATCCTAAATGTTTCAACTAAGGATCAAGATCCACGGAAGAGGCTTCATAGTATCATTACTTTTTTTAAGTGCTAACAAGAAGATCATTAAGAGCTCATGTGTGGTGGTTTGAGGAATTGTTACTATCCTTAGATGCTTGCAATCCTCTTGTAAGGCTTAAGGGAATTCTTTCCAACTACAACCATGTCTATGGCCTCAAGAACTATGCTCAATGCTGAACACATCCAATTATGATATAACACAAAATTTTGGCATAAGTTGTAAGACCTATTCATCTAGGGCTCATGTCTCATGCGCAATGTCCCGAAAAACAATGAAGGCCCTATTAAGGGAAAAATATTGTACCTATGAGAGAGATATGGGAATAACTCAAATGATTCTAGTGTACCTTGGATGAGTCTATTTAAGAGTATAATATCCACGGAATAATAAGGCCTTAATGGATTGGAGTAAGGATCATGATTCATGAAAGGGGACGAGCGATAACATCATTACTATGTCTAGGTGTTGACTAGAAGACTATTAAGATGTCATGCGTGGTTGCTTTTAATGAATCGTGACTATCCTTGGATGCTCAGAACCCTATTGCAGGGATTAAGTCAATTGTTTCCTCCATTGATCATGTTTACAACCTCAAGAGCCATACCTAGTGCTCAAAACATCCACTTAGGATATAACTCGAAGTTTTACATATTTTCTACAAAGGATAGATCTTGTGTTCTAGGCCATGCTTCATGACCAAAACCTAGAGACAAAGGCCCTAATACATGTTCTTCTAGGGATTATGTATCATGCACGAGGTCCTAAGAAACAAGAAATATACTAAGATTAAAATTTATTTGTACCTGAGATTTGGGTATTGGAATATCTCGAACAATTCTAGTGTACCTTGGGTGAGTCTAATTTGGAGTAAAATATGTGTACTTCTAGGTTCTAATAGTTCCTAGCCTAGTAGGAATATTCAAGTACGAATACGTACACCCGTATAATTCAGTACAAAAAATAAGTAAAGGAAAAGTATCTTCTGATTGAGATATGGAAGTAGAGATCTCATAAATACAAAAAACATATTTTTTTTTAAAATTAAAAAATGTCCACGTGCCCATTCAATATTTTAAAGCAACATTCATTCTTGATTGTAAGCAACATGAAACATATCGCAAATTTTAAAGACAAAATATTATATAATAACATGAAAATAGAGTATAATATGTTTGTATGGGCTCATGGCATCAATGTATGTATCCTTTACATCTTGATTAATTTACGTGTATGACTTCAATGTTCGTTTAAAATATTATGTGGAACAATACACAAATTTTTTAAATTATGCTTGAATTCTTGTGTGTCCATATTTTACTTTGTCTTTCTATGCAAAACCATTATTTCTTCTGTGATTTTAGTTTATTTTTATTAATATAGAAAATCATATAGGCTAGAGACTCACAAAGGTTGTCATTGTCTTGTGATGGTCAAGTTACAAATAGTATGAGAGTTGAGTTATCATTGAATATGATACTATTCTAGTTCCACCCTTATATTAGTAAGTAATGAATTATTGAATGGCTAAAATTTAAATTCCACCGTAAGCATTAGCCATTCTAGCTGAAATTCCAGCTTTCTCTTAACAATTAAATTTTAATATAAAATTTCATCATTTTTTAAAAGTTTAAAATTGTAAATATATTTAAGCATTTTGTCAACTTAAATGTATATGTACTATGTTGAATATTCATCAAATTTCAAATTCCATGTGACTTTTTATACACAAATTGCCAGTATGGTTGAATCTTGCCATTATGGTTCCAAGTAAGTATCATAGTTTATCAAAAGGGCCCCATAACAACATTGTTGTTTCTAGGCATTGAATAGAAGATCTTTAAGATGTCAGTCCTGCTCGTAGTTTGAGGAGTTGTTATTAAATTATTATCGTTGGATGGCTACAAGCATCTTGTAGGACATAATATAATTTTTTTCTCCCATGACCATGTCTATGGTCCCAAGAACCATGCTTATTATTGAAAAAATTCAATTATTATGTGGCAAGGAGTTTCACATATTGTGTACAAAGGACGGGTCTTGTGGTCTAGGCCATGGTTTAGGAACAAAACCTAAAGAAATAGGTTGGATCTTGACATATTCCTCTAGGGACCATGTCTCATGCACAAGTCCTAAAAAGAAACAAAGGAACTATCAAGGGAAATTTGCTTATACCTATGAGTGGTATATGGAATAATTTAGATGATTCCAATGTTACTTACATGAGTTTACTTAGAATTAATAATTAAACATTTATCTCTTAATTGTTTTTACTAAGGATCATGTTTTGTGTAATGTGCATGATAACATCATTATTGTTTCTATGCACCAACTAGAAGACCATTAAGAGTTCACGTGTGTTTGTTTGAGGAGTTATGATTGTCCTTGAATGCACAAAACCTTACTGTAGGTCCTAGGGAATCTATTTCCTCTAGTACCCATTGTTATAGCCTCAAGAACCATACCCTATCACCCTATTCCCTAGTTTCCATGACTCTCCCATATGATATCATGATAGCAGCATTTCCTCCCTCTATTGAAACATGGAAGAAGGGGGGCCCATACCATGGGAGCAACAAATGGTGGTAGAAAAAATTTTACATGTGTGTCAAGCAACTTTGACATTGATGCATGGAAACACTGCAACTAGCGAATCATGAGTACGTGTCACATAGCTAAAATAAGTGTCTAAAATTCCATCAAAGTACACATCTTCTTTATTTAAAAGGAAATATGTAATGTTTAATGGGGATCCTACCCTCTTTAATTGAGTAACATTTAGGCTTTTAGATTGAAATTGGCAATATGGGTTTCAACTAGAGTTGGGATTAATATGTGCGACTCTCTTGATATTGGAGCCAAGGAAGCTATGTTGGATTCCCTCGGCCCTACAAGGAAGGGAAATATGTATAATCATACATTTCCTCTACACTGTATGATTCTTTATGTATATTTTATTGTTCAGCAACAAAATATAGGATGCCTTTTCCAAAAGAAAAATGAAACCATAATAGATTTTCCTGACAATGTATGATTCTTCATGTAGCTTTTATTGTTCAACAAAAGGGAACATGCCACCACCACATATTTCCTCAACAATGTATGATTGGTCATGTATCTTTTATTGTTCAACAACAAACTATAGGATGCATTTTTCAAAAGAAACATGCCACCCACATTGATTGTAGTAGGAATGAAAATAAGTTCAAGCTATAAATTCCCATATGCCATGGGGTGAGTTGTTTTATATGTTTGTTTTCCATTAAGAGTTTCCTAGCTTCATCACCTTAAATATATTCTAATCCAATTAGCACATAGTTCAATGTTTGGCAGACAAATCTCACTTCTCAAAAGTCCACCAAAAGGAAACTGAAATTTGAATTGCAATAATATCATAATGGAACAAAATGAAAACTATAGTGTAAAGCCACCCTGATTTACACCAAAACTAGTATGAGTTTCCAAATATCAAAGCTAAACCCTAAAGCTACCCTAATCTAGACCAAAAACAATATGACTTTCCAAAGCTTGAAGCCTAAACCCTAAGATTATTGAGAGTGGTGCAAGCGTTTTTAAGAGTTTAAGTGTTGTAATAACCTAATTTTATCCCCATGCTTAGGTAAACAATATGAGTGTCCTAGAGGAAATTCCAATGAGTATATATGGAGTAGGAGCACCATGAATGTTGGTTTCCTAAAGAGAAGATTAAATTGTTGAAAAATCCTAAGATTGGAAACCAATACTTGCAAGAAGAATTATTATAAAGAGAATTAGTAGATGACGTAGAATAATGAAGGAGTGCAAGAATAAGTGTAAAGTGGAAATTGAGACCAAGGAAAATTTGGGAAAACCACAACTGTAGAAACCTGTAAGTTCTTGGCCTAAGTTTTCTTCCTTCTCAAAAGAAAAGAATATAGAAAATTAATGATTCAAAAATACTATTACTCAAGATTAGTATATGAAGTAGTGTATTTTGTTTTCTTTTATGAGTTGGGAATGTGTCAAATTTAGAGGAAAAATCATTATAAACAACAAGTTTATTGCTTGTACTATCATAAAAATATGAAGAGTGAGGTAGACATCTAGAAAGCATTGCATCTAGAATAAAATCTTGAACAACTTAGAAGATAGGGGTTGGATTCAATAGAAGGGATCCTACAAACCCCTCAAGATTGTAGCAAAGAAGGATGATATTTTGCTTTGGTATTCATTAGGACGATAAGGGAAAAAACTACAACTATAGTAGTAGTTGGGGATTGATTTTGGTGAAGAAATGGAGCTTCAATTAGCCAAGTTCATGCCCATTTGTTGCCTCTTCCTCCATACCCATTGGGATCATGGCTTCCTCCAGTAGCAGCAATAGAGGACGCCGTGAAAGGAAAAGGTGAAGTGGATTGGATTATCCTTCCATGCCCAATCCATTATGATGAGATTCAAAGAGAAGCTATGATGCCACTGAAGCATGATATTTTTGAAGGATTATGCTTTGATTTCACAAAGCCTCTGAATCATAAGTTTTCTCTTAGCCATAGTGTATTCATGGGTTCTATAGAGGTCCCATCTGATTCAACAAATATAGTAAAGGTTCCATCAACAAACTATGAGTTTGGTACCAATTTCCTGTACCCAAATTGCATTTTTGTTGGAAGGATATTGACTAATGGGAGGGTGAGTGCAAGAGTTATACTATGAAAATGAAAACCAATGCATAGATGATTAATGAGCCACATTATTCGCAAGGCATGTTCAACTTTGATTACAAGGTGATTTCTTGTCTTGTGAACTATTAATTACTAGGCATAATAGAACATGGTGACTTTACAACTGAAACATAAAATGAATATTACTATCAATAATGAATTAAAATGCTTTATCATTCTACATTAAACTAATTTTCCGTTAAAGATGCATACAGTTCATTCCCTAATCATATAATTATGCATCTCCAATCTTTAGGATATAGTTTATTTTTCCATCATAATCATACCATGTAGTTAATAAGACAAATAAGAAAAAGCACACTAACTGAGATGAGATGTGATTTCTATAATGCAACTCCTCCAACCATGAGCATAATCTGAAATAAAATTTTGTCTAATTTCCATCATGAATGAGAAAACTGACAAAATTATTCAACCAAAGATTCTCTGTGATCCATTGTTCATTCATGGAGTTTCATATAATTTAGAAAGGCTACAAAATAAGGCTATGACTTGATCCTCCTTTGAGATATTAATTCTAGCCACTGCAAGTAGATCATCCAAATCCATCATGTTGTTCATATGGCCAACTATTGTTTCTTCCTCTCTCATTTTCGAGGATAGATCTTTTGTCTATGTACAAGTTGTTCACAACAATAGCTTGTCACAATACTCTATTTCTCAAAGTGATTGCATAATATCAGCCAAACATTTCTCAACATTTCAAATTCTGCATAATACATTTTCCTTATATCATCCAAATGCTTTAGATCATTATCACTCATGTCCCTTGGCTTAATTCCGTGCACAACAATTTAATGTTCCCTTTCAATTAGGATTAACTCCATCTTGAGTTTCCAATGGTTAATCTCTTCACCATCAAACTCTTATATCTCTTATATCTGATGTGGATGTCATCTCATTTGACATCAACCATTGGATAGCTCCACCTAAAACATTATTATGATAATAACATATATCCTTACAATCAAATCTTCCATTTTTAATTTCAAAGTTGATATGGATTTCTGAAATCAACCTTAGGTTCAGATCTTCCCATAACTATCCCAACGTGTGCGATATTTTAGCCTATGGATATGCGAACACATTATGTAGAATTGAATTTAAAATTGTGGACAAGAAACTAGATAAATATATTTCTAAATTGTCTTCCCTAGACAATTTCTAAGCATCTATCTACGTTGACAATCCTATTCCTTGCTCTCTTCCGACACGCACTTATTCAACCCAAAACGTTGAACCTAGAAACTCAAACTGAGGACTGATTACCAATTACCAAGGAGAGAAGTTGACAATCAAACGGTGTCTTACTACCAAGGTCAGTATTTTGAGTCAGACACTAGTATTCCTCTGTCTCTCCCTACACGCACTTATTCAACCCCGAAAGTTAAACCTAGAAACCGACCATTTAAAATCACAACTCTGAACGTAAACTAACTCATGCCACAATGAGTTGTTAGACGATCCACCTTTTATATGTTATGACCATAATTTTTGCTTAGCAATAGCTCATTAAATAAATACGATTTGGGATTGGTAGGTAATGGGATGTTAATACACTAGTGGATAACTACGTATACATAGATGGGTTAGTAATAAGGTTGTACAAGCTATTCATTCGCTAGAAGTTAAGGGTTATTAGGTTAGTTGAGTGCATTATGATGTTAATGAACTAATGGTTAAAGTGTTTAGGGTTAAAATATTAACATGTTAATTTGCATAAGGTGTTAGTAGTTATGGTCTAGTTGTGGGATAAGGTCCTAGAAACACTAACTACCTTTCACTGGTATATGCCATGATGTGTCAGATCAAAATTTAGAGAATATTTATGCTACATGTGGCATATGATGTTGATTTTGAAGTTTGGTAAAATGATGATGTGGTGGGACTTCAAAATGTGCCTTTTGCACACTAGGGATGGTTTTTAGGGACTACATAAATTTCACTTATGGTTATATAATATAATAAAAAAAATAACAGAGCACCATTATATTTTATGTGATTATGCTCATAAAAAAATATTGAAATTTTTATTTTATATGAAAATATTTATTATTTTTCTATAATTTTTAAGGAAATATTGCAAATAAAAAAGGCTTTGAGTAATTAAATTACAAAACATGGTTTTTTTAAATATGTATAAAAACAAAAAAGATGTTTTATAATTTTCCTTTTTTACTTATAAAAATTCATAGAATAAAAATGAGTTTTGATATCTTCTATTTTAAAGAATTATAAATTTAACAATTTTGACTGCCAAAATCAAATATAAAGTGGAACACATATTTATGAAATTACACATAAACATGCATTGCTTTTATTATTCAACATTTACATAGGAAACATACAATTAAACATAAGATGACTATAATAAAAGTTGTCTCAAGAAAAATAAGATATAATAGTAGTCCAATAGTCCAGGTTAATATTTAATATATAAAAAATATAGACATTAAAAATTATAATACTATCTACAAACATGCTCATAATCCTTAAAGTATCCATAATGTCACGTCTCTAGTGTCCTCAGTGTCCTATCGTGACCACGGGGGATTTTTTTTGTCTCCTTCCTACTTTTGATACCAAGACATTATTGCCTAATTCCGAGTTATTATACTAGGCAATAGCCTACACCATGTGACCTCAATACACTAAGCATGCAACTATGTGCATATCACTCTGATCTGTTGGCGATGCCGCATAAACTAACTTGACCTCATGCAATTTTGTTCTTAGTGATTCCTTTATTGCACTGCTATACTATGCATGTGAAACCAGACCCCCGCGTGGTCCACTATGCGACTGTTTTTAATCATTGCATCACTACCACCACACAGATTAACCACCTTGTGGAAACTTAACTTGCAATACCAATTCACTGGCTTCCTACAAAGTTAGTGCTATATGCATATATGGACTTCTTATGTAAATCATACATTTAGATGCAAGCATTTATAAGGCACATAATCATATATATACATAAAGTAGGTATCCAAAATCCAATTACTTCAAGCTAAGCAATTCATATTCATAATCCTTGTATAAAGCTTGCATCTCATCATTCATTCAGATCAACATTCATTTAATAAAATGAAAATGAATAACAAAAATGAAACATCACATAACACATATCTTGAATGAAACTTCTCCAAGCAACTGAATATGTAAGAGCAATGTTCCACCCAACCATAAGCACTCTATTTAGCATATACTCTTCCAGCTAAGAGGCCACCCCTGCGATCGGCATGGTTCCCCAAGGAAAGGGGAAATATCTAGAGCTCACTCACAGTCAACTAGGCACAAGCAATAGCCAATCTCACCCCTACTAGGTTAACATGATATTATAGTCATGCAAACTCAATTCTGAATTCAAGCTAGCCTTTCCTAGGTTAATAGGATTTTATAGGTACTACAGGGTAAATGCTAACTAGTGAGTCACCCCATAGTTACAGGGACCTTGTATGGACTTGATTATCTTCGGCTCCACATTACCTACCCCACACAACACCAAGAAGGTACCCCTTCACTGAGGTGTCACCTTCATCGATATTATATTCTATTTTTGCGTAGAAAGACCACCCAAATACCACTATTATGACAGGAGGTCACAACCTTCACTAGTCAGCTCATCCAATTCTGCGCTCTACACTGCTTTGGTACTCAATACCAACAATCAACCTTGTGTAGACTTGGTTAGTTTGGGGTCCATGATACCCATCCCACACAACATCGCACATGTGTTATTCTAGTGTGTGTGTAGATAGATCACACAAACCTTGCTATTCCATAGGGAGGTCATGCAATCGCTATTGGATTACGGTCCACTTGATGCTCAACACTTCTTCACTTCCCAGAGATCACAACGATTCAAACAAGGAAAATAGTCATATCTGATATACCTCCTGACTACAGACACCTTTCATTGACTCATCTAGCTTGGGGTCTAAAATTCCCATCCCACACAACACCAAGAATGTACCATCTCACTGCTCAACGATCCCTCGGGTGTCACCTTCCTCCAAGTGCTATACCAATGTGTGTGTAGAAAGGCCACCCAAACCCCATATCATCTACCTAAAGGTTATTTCTTCTAAGACTTATCAATCTAGGATGCGCACAACCAATTGGCTGAGGGAATAATCTAAACGATGTTTAGTAGCCCACGCGGACTACCATAAATTCACAGGTTACTATACTCATGCTTTAACTCAACAGCGAGGGATGAGGAATTTTAGGAGCATGACTGAGGGTGCATGACACTTCACCAATTTGTTTGTCCGACTTAGACAAGGGCCCTCACACGAAGTTGAGGGACCATTTTAGATGCAATCGTGCTTTCACGAAACACGCTGAAGTTTAGTGAAAAGAAAATGTGCGAGTGTTTCTTTGAACTAGGCATGGGTGTGTATTGGAGAAAACTCACTATGGCTTGGGAATACCACAACAGACAGATGACTACCAGTAACCAACTCAATTCTCAAAACAATGCTATTATAAATGATAATGTTAAGATAATGGAGAAATGTAACCAACCTTGATCCAAATGTTTGATGTAGATCCCCGTTGGAGCTTTCAATCCATGCACTTGAAATCTGCAAATTAGTCTTGACAGCCAATATCCAACAAGCACATATAATATATAAATGACATTAACATTATCAATAACAATGGTCCATAATATCACAAGCAAATGTAACCCAATGTATAATAAACAACATTTACAACATGATGGACGAGAATATGAGTATTTCTAATAATTAACAAGAAGAAGAAGAAAGTGATACGACCTCTTGCTGGCAACCAATCTGAACCAAGATCTAGATCAATCCACTTGTGCCTCCACCACTTCAATCCTCCATGAATGGAAAACTCAAACTAGAAAGGAGTTTGGAAAGTGAACATAAGGGGTTCACAACTACAAGGATCAATGAGTGCAGACTCAAGATAGGGAAAAAATCCACTAGAGTTCTCTTGCTATTCTCTTCTTCCTCCCGTCCATAAGCCATATGTTCTCAATATATAGTCCTCTCAAAGGTAGGTGAAAGGACACATCAAGGCGTTACTCAGGCAGATGGAGAGCCAAAGGTCACCCAATGACCGCTTTTTGGGAGTAAAAAGTAATAAATTAGTGATTTTTATCAGTTTACTTGATATCCGCAGGCTATAGTGATGCAACTTGCAGGTATGCATCCTATAATGATGCAACGTGCGGGTAGGAATAAAAATAGGGAAAAATAGTGTCTCTCAAGGATATGAGTGGATTTGAGTCAGTGAAATGGATCCTACAAGCCAAAGAATGTTGATGCTCACAGGGTGGAAAATTACATTGTAACAGATGCCCCCTAATGTGTGAGGTCAGAGACTGATGCTAAAATGGCCGAAATACATTATAAAACTCAGAAGTGGAGTGATGGAGACACAAGTGTAAAGAGCATCTCACTCATCATAATACAATAATATCTCTGAATACATGTCGGTATAGTACAACAATCTGATACAATGGCCATGAATAGGCAGTACATAATGGATACATGTCATAAGTGATCATAGACATGAGCCCTCTACAGTAAGATATGGTATTCTGCTGAAAAGAAGACAACTGGTGCAAACTGGAGGTACAAACTCCTGAAATCTGAGAGGTGATATCTCAGATGTAAAGTCAAAGTCATATGTAGCATACCGAATGCCACAATCGCCTAGGGTCTTCGACAGTGCAAGTCCCATCAAGTGAATAAAGGAGTTGGGGTCGAACCTGATGAGACATCATCTGATTACCGGTCAATGATGTATACCGTTAACAGACGCGAGATGACCCACCAACAATGAAAAATAGGCATAAAGGCATAGAGCACAATCATCAGAGTGTGAATAAATGGGTTGAAGTCGAACACTAGGATGAATCCATCGATCAGGGGACATTGATGTATTCCCAGAACTGTCGATGGTGAGATAACCTGCCACTAATGACTGCAAGCATCAAGGTACTCAACTGAAATCTAAGCCAGAAGTCCCAGAATAAATGGGTTGAAGTCGACAGAACGAGACTCGCTGGAAGGAGGGCATTAAGACATCCCCCATCGACCAGCATGAGGTACCAGCAATGTTGAAAGATTTGGAAGATCTCAGGTGAAACGGACTGACTCAATAAGGATGGACGACATGCAATAGTCAAGAGATTTGAGGAGTGGCCGACACTGGTTTCAGGACTTCCTTTGAACAAGATCATGAGCAGATGGATAGACTCAGGAAGCATAGACTTGACATAAACTGTGTAATGCAAGAGGCATCACAAAGGGATCCATAATGACTGGAAGCTTAACCAATCAGTGGAGTAAACTGAGAAACAAGTATAGCTCCTAAGGCCCAACTATAGTCCCGACTCATAATGTACGGAGTGGAATGAATGCTTTGTTCAAAGGTGACACAACAAATGCCAACAAGAAACAGTGACCATAATCCCGTCTGACTTTTTGGAATATTTGATTTTTTGGTATTTTTCATATTTGGGAAAAGCTTGAAAAATAATAAAATTGCTTATAGTACAACAGGTGAGGGAACGAGTGTCAAATAGCTAGCAAACTAGTCCCAAGCA
This sequence comes from Larix kaempferi, assembly GCA_027924585.1. NCBI lineage: Eukaryota > Viridiplantae > Streptophyta > Pinopsida > Pinales > Pinaceae > Larix > Larix kaempferi. The sequence continues at coordinate 79,627,500 of BSBM01000001.1, forward strand.
GTGGAACATACCTATGCTCAATGCGAGGAAATGCGTCCAGGATGTGAACACTCGGGGGTATGTTCCCTCAGGGTCAAAAGGTCATCAAATTGTGAATGGAAAATATATAAGCTCTGCATGGCTCAATAGGGAAAAGTGCTCAGGCACCAGGCTAACAACTGAGTAAGCGGGAGCCGGCACAAGGCTCAAGCGGCAAGCAGGATGATGCAATGCAATCACAACATGATATAAGTGAGAAGTCCTTTTTCGTAAATTTAGTCTCCTCACATGAAAAAAGTGTAAAAGTATACTCGGCAATCTTGTTTGATTTTGAAAAAGTCTAACAAGGGCTTAAAAAAGACTTTATAAAAATCTTTTCCATAGAGGTTTAACGAGCCCAAAAAAGTAAACTCGTGACCTCCTTACTATTTTTAATGAGCTCAAAGGAGATATGGAAGAATGCTCGTAATGAGAGAAGACGAGTGTCAGGGACATGCGAGACTAGTTCCAAGCGCATGGGACAAAGATATGCATAATGCAAGGAAAATGAGCAAGATAAGGACATTCAAGGGGTGTCTGCAAATTCGGACAGTAATAGGTTCAAATGCATCATAACAATGGGGAGGCCTAAACCTATATGCAAGGTTCCGAATATGCTTGCCATGACCGAAGCAAATGTCTAAAAGGACCAGTAACCAAGTATAAATCCAGCTAAGAATCCTGTCTCCAAGAAACATAAGTACCAAGATCATCTCTAAAACGTATGTAAAGAAAAATTTGATACAAGTCACTGCGGTAGAAACATTTTCAACTTCACTATTGTTAACCTCAGACATAATGCAGGTAGAGCTAACCACTAAAGGTGCCATAGTACCAATACCTGAGGGATCAAAATGAAGAGCAAAGCTGAAGAATGTGAAGGAATCTACAATGGAAAATTCATCATCACAGGAGTTGGAAATTCTAGAAGTAGAATCAAACTCATCAGGATCACCGATTTGCGGATCTATAGGAGAGTCTAAAGACTCATCACTAGGGAAATAAGACTTTAATGTCAAACAGGGGCTAGACAAAACTATGTCTGGATCAAAATGTATGGTAGACTGTATTCTAGAATCATCTTGTTCAATAAGGTCAAGGGTAGGAGGGGAATGAGATTTATGATAAAGATCCCCCCACGGCTTGTCATCACCACTCATGGCCTCAATAAAAAATTTATCTGAAGGTAAAATACCGTCGAGGAAACCATGTGAACAAGATAAGTCGATTGCACATGCGGGAAACATAACAGGATCTTCCTCTACTATTTGGGAAGAAGAGATATTCGATTCTACAGTGGCTTGTCAAATATGCTGGTAAGCAAGCTCAGCTACAGACAGTGGCATAGACATCCCGACATGCGAAATGTTTCCAGATGGGTAACTCATGGAAGTTGGATCCCACGGATCACTAAAATATGATGTCCGAAAAAGTACATGATTCAACGAGGAAGGAGCATCATCGGAGATGGTTCCTATGAAGGAGATTGGTGCAGGGAGGTCGAAAGATCCCATCAATGAAGGATACATTCTAACACACATGTTCCCAGTTTCTAGGTGACAATGAGTAACCTGCGGGACTATGGATCCCGTGGATGCTGTGGAAGAGGAATTAACGAAATCCAGTTGATCAATGATCACAATCTTGCCTTCGTGAGGAAAGAAGATAACTCTGAATACAGTGGACGCAACAGCTTTCATGGCATACATCGAATTTCGACCTAGTAAAAGGTTGTAGTCGATGGGTGCATCATCCACCTCGACTTCAATAGGCACAGACTTACCTCCCAAGGAGACAACAAGGGAAGGGATAATTCCATGTGGCTTAAAAGAACGACCATCGAATGCAGTGAGCATGGTTCTAGATGCGAGTAGAGGAGGAGAGCCAAGAGCTTTCCAACAAGCTAACGACATTACTGACTTGGAGGCACCTTCATCAACCATAGTACATTTGACGAAGCTCTTAAGGAAAATCACCTGGATTTGAAAAGCCACGTGGTAAGGTAAGCAACGTTGGAGATCAGTAGTATCAAACTTGATAACAGTAGGATTTTCGCCATCCTGAACTCCTAATGCACTCAAAAGGGCATGCTTCTGAGAAGGACAGGCTTGCAAAACTTCAAGAGCCGACATGGCACACGGAGTTTGGCCCAAATATTCTACGATGGAGTAGTTGTGGGTGGCTCGAGCATTAAGATTATGTATAGAGCGCTTGAGAACACCTTTCGGTATCCACGACATAATAGAGGGCTTCTCAATATGCAAATAATTTTCAGGAGGAGGGGGAGGCTCACTCCCCAAATTGGGTTGTGGTGCATCATAATCGCGCTGACGAGTGGCAACACTAACCTCTGACTGAACCTTGTTCACACATCCATAACCACTAGTATTGGAAGAAGACGTTTCCATTTCTAGTACCATAACGAGTGGTGGGAGCATGCGAAGCCATGTTTTGATGATGAGCAAGGGGATCCTTCAATACAGTTGGGCTCTGTGCCAAATGCTTCGATGCTTCTTCAATTCGAGGACATAAGTGAGTAAGATGATCCTCCCCACAAAGCTGGCAAGGGAATTTCACCTTATGCCTAGGTTTACAATCCTTGCCAGCATTACCGCCTTTCCGAGTAGAGTTGGCATTCTCTTTACGAGGAGTATTACGATTACTATTGTTATTACTTCCATTGTTTCCACCCCTACAATTTTTTCTCCCCTTTTTCTTACCACCAGGTTGTTGGTTGCCCGACGGTTTCATTGATTGCACATTGTGTACATCAGACGACGGAGTGGAAGTGGACAAGGTGTGAACCTGTCCAGGAGCAGACTAGTTTAGCGACAAATTTTGCATTTGATTAGCTACCAAGTCTATAGGGCGAGTGCATTCAGACCCCACGATTGCATCGGCATGTGGTCCAGGAACTGACATAGGCTCATGTCTTGTTCTCGGTGCATCAGGAATAGTGTCATACAAAATTCCAGACTGAGAATAAAGTAGATCTAGCTACTGGACTTTCAAGATAGCTTGTTCCTCAATCACAATGCCGGACATCGAAACATCCTTAGCAATGTATGGGAGTAGATACTTGAGGAACCATTCCAATAGGAACTCTGGAGGAATGTTGGATTTCACTAATCTCTTCCGCCGACGCCACTCTTGGACGTGGTCAGAAATATATGTGGCCTTATTCTAACGGAAGGTGGACAACAACTCAGTACTAGTATCATAACGAACCAGCAACTGGAAATGGTCTAAGAAAACCAAAGCAATCTCGTTGAATCCCCTATCGGTGTTCCCAGGCAACTCGACATACCACTTCATGGCTACCCCCATGAGGGTGCATTGAAATAGTCGTAATCTAATGGAATCATGATTCAAAGAGTTGGAGGAGCACCAAAGGTGAAATGTCGTGACATGATGTCCTGGGTCCTCACCACCTTTCCCCTCAAACTTTGGAATGTCTGAAGGGAGCTTGGTAGGGACCGGGGGCCAAGTAGGGTCGTGACACACCGGATCATTCATGGGATTCGAAAGACTCGAGAGATTCAAGCGTGCAAGGAACGGGAGCTGCGGCTGGAAAGCTTGATTATAGACCCCATTAAAGGTTGGTTAAACGGAATCGTGTTATAGGATGGACCAAAATCTTGACCATGAGGATTAAACTACTGATAATGAGGACCTGACGGACCATAATCTTTCCCATGGCCATAGGATTGATAACCTCCTCCTTCCTGACCCATTTGAGAGTAAGATGGTATATGTATGTTTTGGGAACCATATTGGGGTGGTGGGTGATACTGGTGGCTAGCACCGACTATGTTGTAGTAAGGGCTTCCACCGTAAGTATGGAGCATGTATGTACTATTCATAGTGGGAACCGTGTTGTAATGACCATAATGGTATGGTATGTTCCCACCCCCAACATTAGGATTAGCTTGAGCAGTCGTGTGGTGACCAAAAGCATGAGAAGTATTCCCGACCCCAACATTGGTGTGACTAGTAGTAGGTATGGTGGCATGATGTCCATGTGGATAGGAGATATTCCCACCCCCTACATTAGAATTACTAGTGGCGGCATTGGACGCAAAAGTGTGCGGTATATGACCACCCCCATGGTTGGGAGGAGCATTAACATCCGTAAAAGTAGTCCTGGGTTGACGAGTAGAAGGACGTGTATTAGGTGGTGGATGGCGAGTCGTGTTTCGAACAACATTCATATTAGGTTGGGCAATCCTAGGAGGTGGTTGTCTTCCAATATTAGAATTATTAGGAGGAACATGACCAGTCCCCAGCGGAGTCTCCATTTCTGTGTTGGAGAAAACTCACTATGGCTTGGGAATACCACAATAGACAGATGACTACCAGAAGTCAACTCAATCCTCAAAAAAATGCTATTATAAATGAAAATGTTAAGATAATGGAGAAATGTAACCAACCTCGATCCAAACGTTTGATGTAGATCCCCGTTGGAGCTTTCAATCCATGCACTTGAAATCTGCAAATTAGTTTTGACAGCCAATATCCAACAAGCACATATAATATATAAATGACATTAACATTATCAATAACAATGGTCCATAATATCACAAGCAAATGTAACCTAATGTATAATAAACAACATTTACAACATGATGGACAAGAACATGAGTATTTCTATTAATTAACAAGAAGAAGTACAAAGTGATACGACCTCTTGCCGGCAACCAATCTGAACCAAGATCTAGATCAATCCACTTGTGCCTCCACCACTTCAATCCTCCATGAATGGCAAACTCAAACTTGAAAGGAGTTTGGAAGGTGAACATAAGGGGTTCACAACTACAAGGATCAATGAGTGTAGACTCAAGATAGGGAAAAAATCCACTAGAGTTCTCTTGCTATTCTCTTCTTCCTCCCATCCATAAGCCATATGTGCTCAATATATAGTCCTCTCAAAGGTAGGTGAAAGGACACATCGAGGCGTTACTCGGGCAGATGGAGAGCCAAAGGTTACCCAATGACCGCTTTTTGGGAGTAAAAAGTAATAAATTGGTGATTTTTAACATTTTACTTGATACCCGCGGCCTATAGTGATGCAACTCGCGGGTATGCATCCTATAATGATGCAACATGCGGGTAGGAATAAAAATAGGGAAAAATAGTGTCTCTGAAGGATATGAGTGGATCTGAGTCAGTGAAATGGATCCTACAGGCCAAAGAATGCTGATGCTCACAGGGTGGAAAATTACGTTGTAACAGATGCCCCCTAATGTGTGAGGTCAGAGACTGATGCTACAATGGTCGAAATACATTATAAAACTCAGAAGTGGAGTGATGGAGACACAAGTGGAAAGAGCAGCTCACTCGTCATAATACAATAATATCTCTGAATACATGTCGGTATAGTACAACAATCTGATACAATGCCCATGAATAAGCAGTACATAATGGATACATGTCATAAGTGAACATAGACATGATCCCTCTACATTAAGATATGGTCTTCTGTTGAAAAGAAGACAACTGGTGCAAACTGGAGGTACAAACCGCTGAAATCTGAGAGGTGATATCTCAGATGTAAAGTCAAAGTCATATGTAGCATATTGAATGCCACAATTGCCTGGGGTCTTCTACACAAGTCTTCGACGGTGTAAGTCCCATGAATTGAATAAAGGAGTTGGGGTCGAACCTGATGAGACATCGTCTGATTACCGGTCAATGATGTATACCGTTAACAGACGATAGATGACCCACCAATAATGAAAATGGGCATCAATGCATAGAGAACAATCATCAGAGTGTGAATAAATGGGTTGAAGTCAAACACTAGGATGAATCCATCGATTAGGGGACATTGATGTATTCCCAAAATTGTCGATGGCGAGAGAACCTGCCACTAATGACTGCAAGCCTCAAGGTACTCAACTGAACTCTAAGCCTCAAGTCCGGGAATAAATGGGTTGAAGTCGATGGAATGAGACTCGTTGGAAGGAGGGAATTAAGGCATCCCCCATCGACCAGCACGAGGTACCAGCAATGATGAAACATTTGGAAGATCTTAGGTGAAATGGACTGACTCAATAAGGATGGCCAACATGCAATAGTCAAGAGATCTGAGGAGTGGCTGACACTAGTTTCAGGACTTCCTTTGAACAAGAACATGAGCAGATGGATAGACTCAGGTAGTATAGACTTGACATAAACTGTGTAATGCAGGAGGCATCACAAAGGGTTCCATAATGACTGGAAGCTTAACCAATCGATGGAGTAAACTGAGAAACAAGTACAGCTCCTAAGTCCCAACTATAGTCCTGACTCATAATATATGAAGTGGAATGAATGCTCTGTTCAAAGGCGACACAACAGCTGCCAACAAGAAATAGTGACCATAATCCCGTCTTGCTTTTTTGGAATATTTGATTTTTTTGGTCTTTTTCATATTTGGGAAAAGCTTGAAAAATAATAAAATTGCTTATAGTACAACAAGTGAGGGAACAAGTGTCAAATAGCTAGCAGACTAGTCCCAAGCAGTGGAACATACCTATGATCAATGCAAGGAAGCATGTGCAGGATGTGGACACTCGGAGGAATGTTCCCTCAGGGTAAAGGGTCATCAAGATGTGAAAGATAAATTAAGGCTCTGCTTGGCTCGGAAGGCAAAGTGCTCAGGCACATGGCAATAAGTGAGTAAGCGGGAACCGGCACAAGGCTCAAGCGGCAAGTAGGATAATGCAATGCAATCACAACTCGACATAAAAGGGAAGTCCTTTTTCGTAAAGTTAGTCTCCTCACCCGAAAAGTGTAAAACAATGATAGAAGAACTCTTCTAATCACTTATGACTAGAGTATACCTTTTTCGTAATTAATCCACAAAGGTCCGGAAAAGGAGTAAACTTATACCTAAGTGGATGTCGCTTCAAATCCTTTAACGAGTCTGAAATAACAAGTATATTCGGTAATCTTGTTTGATTTTGAAAAATCCTAACAAGGGCTTAAAAAAGAATTTATAAAAATCTTTTCTATAAAGGTTTAATGAGCCCGAAAAAGTAAACTCGTGACCTCCTTACTGTTTTTAACGAGCTGAAAGGAGATATGGAAGAATGCTCGTAATGAGAGCAAATGAGTGTCAGGGACATGTGAGACTAGTTCCAAGTGCATGGGACAAAGCTATGCATAATTCAAGGAACATGAACAAGATAAGGACACTCAAGGGGTGTTTGCAAATTCGGATAGTAATAGGCTCAAATGCATCATAACAATGGGGAGGCCTAAACCTATATGCAAGGTTCTGAATATGCCTGCCATGACCGAAGCAAATGTCGAAAAGGACCGGTAACCAAGTATAAGTCTAGCTAAGAATCCTGTCTCCAAGAAACATAAGTACCAAGATCATCTCTAAAACATATGTAAAGAAAAATCTAATACAATTCACTGTGGTAGTGTTGGCCTGATTTTCTGAATCTAGGCCAATAAGGAGGTTTTGTCCACACAATCAGCTTAAAGCAGCGTCCGGTATGTTTGATTTAACGAAACCTTGCAGGTTATGGTCCTGCTACCAGCTAGTTTGTCTCTTAAGGAGAACTTAAAACCAGCAAAATCTAACCTATTCTAATGTTTATCCTACCTAAATATCTACAAATGTCCTAAGGTTGCTTTCGTAAGGAAAGACTTCGATTTTTTGGGAAATTTTCTAAATATGAAAACTTACTTATAGTATGCAGAATGATTTACAGTACTAAATCAATAATAAAATAAACTTTAAAACTAATTAACCTATCTATCCTATTAAACCCCTATCTCAGCTGAAAGCAAATTTACAGCTGAGAGCAAATTTAAGATTATATTAATTATTAATCAATAACAGAAAAACTGAAGCATGATCTAAACAAACATATTTAAATCATAACAAAGCCACTCTGCTATAATAGAAATGAAATCTAACCTGTAAACACACAGTTAATTTCAACTTCCTAAAATTGATTAATAATTAATGATCAAGATAGTTATTTGAATTTGAGATAATACTTATTTAAAGTCACTGTCAACATACAAGTGAGATTTTAAATAAGCAGAAAAGTATATCATTAAAACTTATGTTTATAGTAAACATACTAATAAACAAAACCATAATGAGATATTTACTCAAAACACTAACTTGAATTGATGAAGTGGAAAAAATGATTAAACATCAGTATGTCACAGCAATACTGAGTTAATATATAAGCAGAAGACAACAAACTGAAATATATGTATATATGTATAAATCCAAAAATGAAATACCAGTCACAGTATTTGTTGCAGATGTCCAGTATCATTCATATGAAAGCTTCAGCTTCAAGTATGATGTAATACTAGTAACAAAATATATTTCAAATGAGTTTTCTTCACCACTCCATCCTGCAGAGAGATACAACGAATCCTCAAAAGACAAAGCTCTTCATCTCCATCGATATGCCCTGTCTGGCAGCAACATTTACAGAACAGAGAAAACAACACTTCCTTTGCTCTGTCACGTGCCCCCTTCCTGGAAGTGTCTCTTCTTCTTTTTGCAACATAAAATTTACAAAAGGAAACAGAATTGAAGATCATAAAATATCCTCTCTTCTGCTAAGAACCCCCACCCCCCACTTCCTCGTAGTTGAACTCCTGGTCCATTTATAAGCGATTCAGTCTCATCATGTATCAAAACTACAGCCTCGAATATCTCCATCTTCCTCGTCATCTTAACGGGTTGGTCGCATTTCTGGTGAGTTCTTCCCCAATGAATTCGCTCCACTTTGATCTGGTAATTGTATTTTATCCCTCCTTGTCAAACGTGCACATTAAACCATATATTAAATAACACTGCAGATTATAAAAATAAATATCAACTGAGAAGAGAAATGATAGTTCAAAGGAGAAGAAGAAATGATTTTAAATGGTAAAATAATAAATATTAATGAATCTCCCTTCTTCATTGATTCGTTGATCCTTGACTTCAACGATCTCCTCTTAACATGCCAATGGTTGGGCGAACCGTTCTGATCCGAGGCTTTCATGATCATATGCACAACAGAACTGCAATATTAAGATTTCACTTGGGTGATACAATATCTCCACCAAAACAAACATTGCCTTGGATTCTCCTCTCCTTCTGCGCATTTGTAGAACTGCACCAATAAAACTATCCATCTGCTGATCTAATAATAAGCATATCTCATGAATCACCATCGTATGTATTCGTGGCTGATCTTTCAACAAACATGTGACAGCTTTGTAAACTGGTGGCACAATCCTCTCATCGCTTTTAATGTGGCAAACTGTCTCGATTAAGAGACAACAATATTTCAAGGAGATATCATTGCATACTACAACAAACTCATTTCCCAATCCTCCACGTTGCGGTGCAGGTTCTATCTTCTCTATTCATGGCGATATTCCCTCTCTGAGCATTCTGTTTTATGAGACTACACTCTATATTTCCAAGTGGCATATTGACCAAGTTATCCATTGACGAGATAACTATGAGAAGTTTCTATTGATTCTGGCAACTTTGTGTCTTGCATGCACTGGGCGTCTAATTCTTTAAGTGATATCACCATGTAGCACAAACCTGTACCATTTAATGAGAGGATGTAGTTGTTTTCAAAATATTAATCGCCCATATGACACTTAAACCTTATGTTAGCCAAAACGATTCAAGAAATGAAAACGTTAAGTGGAAAAAGATATAAGCATAAATGCACATGATTCCAGAGTTAATTTCAAACGAATTCAATTCTATGACTTTATCCAAAAGCATATTATGGTGAGTAATAAAGTGAAGTATGAGATTCAATATGTTGCATAACATGATTAAGAAAAAAAAAATATCAAAAACATTTTTGATATATTATGTTTACCTTTTTCCAATGGTATGAATATATAAAATCTTAAACTTAGTTTGTGATAGACTTGAAATATGTGTAATCAAAATGTAAATTTAATCTCTTATGAAAAATCGTATAATTTATAAACGAAGCAATACTTTGGAGAATTTATACGTAAAGATATGAATATTTTCATTCCAAGGATAAAATGAATATAATCTTCATTTAAGAATATTTTAATTAGAAAGTCATAAGAGTTGTGAATTCATTACACATCAAATTCAAATTAAGTAAATTGCACAATGCAATCATTTTGGATAAGTTTATGTAAGCTTTGTTGATTGTAAAGAAAATCAAAAGACCAACACGCATAGATCAATTTGAACCATCAGAGCTTCATTGTATTAAAAGCAAGCCAAAGAATGAGCAGTGTCAAGATCAAAGAAAAGATCAAAGGAAAAGAGCCATGAAATCACCTACAAAATCAAGAAAGCAAACCATAAGTTAAGTATTTACAAATTTTTAATGGGGTTCCTTTATTTTGTGCAAAAAATAAAGGGAGTTGTTGGGGTGCCAACAGGTAGAAACATTTTCAACTTCACTATTGTTAACCTCAGACATAACGCAACTAGAGCTAACCACTGAAGGTGCCATAGTACCAATACCTGAGGGATCAAAATTATCATCTTCAAAATGAAGAGCAAAGCTGAAGGATGTGAAGGAATCTGCAGTGGCAAATTGATCATCACAGGATTTGGAAATTCTAGAAGTAGAATCAAACTCATCGGGATCACCGATTTGCGGATCTATAGGAGAATCTAAAGACTCGTCACTAGGGAAATAAGACTTTAATGTCAAATCGGGGCTAGACAAAACTATGCCTGGATCAAAATGTATGGCACACTGTATTCTAGACTCATCTTGTTCAATAAGATCAAGGTTAGGAGGGGAATGAGATTTATGATAAAGATCCCCCCACGGCTTGTCATCACCACTCATGGCCTCAATAAAAACTTCATCTGAAGGTAAAATACTGTCAAGGAAACCATGTGAACAAGATAGGTCGACTGCACATGCGGGCAACATAACAGGATCTTCCTCTACTGTCTGGGAAGAAGAGAGATCCGGTTCTGCAGTGGTTTGTTGAATATGTTGGTAAGCAAGCTCAGCTACAGGCAGTGGCATAAACATCCCGACATGCGAAATGTTTCCATACGGGGAACTCGTGGAAGGTCGATCCCACGGATCACTAAAATATGATGTCCAAAAAAAACCACTTATACTATGAAACGAGAACTATATACTATGAACGAGAACTCTACTCATAAAAACGATGATTTTTGCAAAAAAAACACCAAAAACACCCCCCAAATAGAAAAGTGTTGATGCCAGTATACACGTATTTTTTTTTAGGGTAAAAAATAGAGCCATGGCCTAAACATCCCATATTGTTGTTTAACAAAACTTTAAAATCAACCTTAAATTGGAATTTTTTTTTTTCTTGAAGAGATAAATTACAACTTTCAGGAAAATTGCATATTAAACAAAAAAACAAATTTCTCTAATAATTTCACCATTATAACCATATAAAAACAAAGGAATTATGATGCGATTCATAATGAGATAATATATTAGACCATACAAGAACAAATGGTTCATATAAATATTCAAAAACTCCTCTAGAGTTTCAATTACAAAAATCATACTAGTAAAAAGCATCTAAACTGCTTCTTCAAATTCATCCATGGATTCTGACACCCCATCATCAAAAACTCTTCTAGAGTTTCAATTACAAAAATCATACTAATAAAAAGCATCTACACTGTTTCTTCAAATTCATCCATGGATTCTGACACCCCATCAGAATCTACATTTTCTGCAGATGAAGGACTTGATGAAGATGTAGATGACCCATAATCTTCTCTATTATCAATGGGTGCACAATCTGAGTCTACATCTATACCCATCATTTCAGATGTCATATTCCTTCGGGATCTACGACTTGGTTTAATACACTCCCATCTTGCACGAATGCTCCCTATTCCACGAATATTAGCTTTGAGTTTTAAAAAAAAAATTAAACTAACATTTAAACTAATGTTATAATTAAAAATTAAAAAAAAAATAAAAACAAACTAAACTAAAATAACATTATAATTAAAATTTTAAAAATACATTAAAAAAAAATACTATATATCTATACTAAACTAAAATAACATTATAATTAAAAATTTAAAAATACATTAAGAAAAAATACTATGTATCTATATACTTACCAAACTAACATTATAAAAAATTTAAAAAAAAACTATACAAAAACTTAAAAGCAATTAAAACAAAAATTTAAAAACAATAAAAAATCAAACTATGCAAAATTTTAAAATAAATTAAAAAACAAAATAATTAAAAAAAAAATAAACTATACAAAATTAAACAAAATTTGAACAAAATTTATAAAAAATTAAACAAAATAAAATTTATAAAAAATTAAATAAACTTTAAATAAAATTTATAAAAAACATAAACTATACAAAAATTAAAAAAAACTATAAAAAATAAAACAAAATTTAAAAAAAAAAACCAAAATTTAAAAAAAAAAACCAAAATTAAAGCCCGCTCGGGCGCCAATGGGCGGCCCTCTAGGCCGGCCCTCGATGCCGGGCATCGACGGCCGGCCTCGAGGGCCGCCCGTTGGCGCCCGAGCGGCGGACGTCCGCCCGCTCGGGCGCCAACGGGCGGCCCACGTCCGCCGCTCGGGCGCCAACGGGCGGCCCTCGAGGCCGGCCGTCGATGCCCGGCATCGACGGCCGGCCTCGAGGGCCGCCCGTTGGCGCCCGAGCGGCGGACGTCCGCCCGCTCGGGCGCCAACGGGCGGCCCTCAAGGCCGGCCGTCGATGCCGGGCATCGACGGCCGGCCTCGGGCCGCCCGTTGGCGCCCGAGCGGCGGACGTCCGCCCGCTCGGGCGCCAACGGGCGGCCCTCGAGGCCGGCCGTCGATGCCCGGCCTCGAGGGCCGCCCGTTGGCGCCCGAGCGGGCGGACGTCCGCCGCTCGGGCGCCAACGGGCGGCCCTCGAGGCCGGCCCTCGATGCCCGGCATCGACGGCCGGCCTCGAGGGCCGCCCGTTGGCGCCCGAGCGGCGGACGTCCGCCCGCTCGGGCGCCAACGGGTGGCCCACGTCCGCCGCTCGGGCGCCAACGGGCGGCCCTCGAGGCCGGCCCTCGATGCCCGGCATCGACGGCCGGCCTCGAGGGCCGCCCGTTGCATTGTTTTGAGTTTTTTTTAATTTTGTTTATTTTTTTTTAAATTATGTTTAATTTTTGTATAGTTTTTTTAAATTTTTTAAATTTTGTTTTTTTTTTTTAAATTTTGTTTAATTTTTGTATAGTTTTTTTCTATTTTGTTTTATTTTTTAAATTTTGTTTTATTTTTTTTTAATTTTGTTGAATTTTTGTATAGTTTATGTTTTTTTAAATTTTGTTTAATTTTTTTTTAAAGTTTGTTTAATTTTTTATAAATTTTGTTTAAAGTTTGTTTAATTTTTTATAGTTTAATTTTTTTTTTAATTATTTTGTTTTTTAATTTATTTTAAAATTTTGTATAGTTTGATTTTTTTATTGTTTTTAAATTTTTGTTTTAATTGTTTTTTTATGTTTTTGTATAGTTTTTAAAAAAAAATTTATAATGTAAATTTGGTTAGTATATAGATACTTAGTATTTTTTTTTAATGTATTTTTAAATTTTGTTTAAAGGTCGCTCACTTGGGCACCAAAGGGCGGCCCTCAGGGCCCCCGTCGATGCCCGGCATCGAGGGGGCCGTGAGGGCCACCCTTTGGCGCCCAAGCAAGGGAGGTACTTGGGCACCAAAGGGCGGCCCTCAGGGCCCCCGTCGATGCCCGGCATCGAGGGGGCCGTGAGGGCCACCCTTTGGCGCCCAAGCAAGGGAGGTCACTCGCTTGGGCGCCAAAGGGCGGCCCTCACGGCCCCCTCGATGCCGGGCATCGACGGGGTTAGTTTGATTTGTTTTTAATTTTTCTTTAAATTTTTTATTATAATGTTGTTAGGAATTTTTTATTATAATGTTGTTAGGGGTTAGTTTAATTTGTTTTTTAATTTATTTTATTATAATGTTAGAGGGGGGAAACATGCAACAGAAGAGGACATGAATTTGGCCTCCATGATATTGTTGATTAGTTTCATGTTTTGAAAAAAATGCTAAGTTTGATAATATTTTGATAAGATATATTAGTAATGTTTTGACTTTCAGACTTAATTTTAGAAATAAAATTTCTATATATAATGTTTGAAATATGTTTTTTACAAATAATTTGTATAGTTTTTCTTGAATTTATGCGAATCAACACTTTTCAGAAAATAATATGAAATAGTATCATTTTTACACAAAACATATCTGAAAATTGATTGAAAATGGTTTTAAATGTCTATATTGTCTGGAATTTTTTACAATGTTGTCAATAAAAGTGTCTTATTTTGTCCATAAAAATGTCTTATTTTATAGAAAAAATTGCAAAATGTATATGTTTTTCATTATAAATTGCTTAAAAATGTATGCTATTTTGCTAAATTTCTAAAAATGTACCTGAAAATGGAAACTAATTTCTTTTTACGATAAAGATAATTCAAAGGTCCCAAAAAATGCCTCGAAATGAAAATGTGTGATACTGGCATCACCCCTTTTTGAAACGGAGCTAAAAATACCTACTAAAATTAGGAGAGAGAAAAACGAGAACTGTGTCGAGTTCTCGTTTCATAGTATAAGTGGTTAAAAGTACATGATTCAACGAGGAAGGAGCATCATTGAAGATGGTTCCTATGAAGGAGATTGGTGCAGGGAGGTCGAAAGATCCCATCAATGAAGGATACATTCCAACATCCATGTTCCTATTTACCGGCTGAGAATAAGTAACCTGCAGGACTATAGTTGGGGTCTTAGGAGCTGTACTTGTTTCTCAGTTTACTCCACCGATTGGTTAAGCTTCCAGTCATTATGGAGCCCTTTGTAATGCCTCCTGCATTGCACAATTTATGTCAAGTCTATGCTTCCTGAGTCTATCCATCTGCTCATGCTCTTGTTCAAAGGAAGTCCTGAGCCTAGAGTCGGCCACTCCTCATATCTCTTGACTATTGCATGTCGGCCATCCTTATTGAGTCAGTCTGTTTCACCTAAGTTCTTCCAAATCTTTCAGCGTAGCTAGTACCTCGTGCTGGTTGATGGGGGATGCCTTAATTCCCTCCTTCCAGTGAGTCTCATTCCGTCGACTTCAACCCATTTATTCCGGGACTTGAGGCTTAGAGTTCGGTTGAGTACCTTGAGGCTTGCAGTCATTAGTGGCAGGTTCTCTCGCCATCGACAGTTTTGGGAATACATCAATGTCCCCTAATCGATGGATTCATCCTAGTGTTCGACTTCAAGCCATTTATTCACACTGTGATGATTGTGCTCTGTGCCTTGATGCCCATTTTCATTATTGGTGGGTCATATCACGTATGTTAAAGGTATACATCATTGACCGGTAATCAGACAATGTCTCATCAAGTTCGAACCCAACTCCTTTATTCACTTGATGGGACTTGCACCGTCGAAGACTTGTGTAGAAGACCCTAGGCGATTGTGGCATTCAGTATGCTACATATGACTTTGAATTTACATTTGAGATATCACCTCTCATATTTCAGCAGTTTGTACCTCCAATTTGCACCAGTTGTTTCCTTTTCAGCAAGAGACCATATCTTACTGTAGAGGGATCATGGCTATGATCACTTATGACATGTATTCACTATGTACTGCCTATTCATGGCCATTGTATCAGATTGTTGTACTATACCGACATGTATGCAGAGATACTATTGTATTATGACGAGTGACCTGCTCTTTCCACTTGTGTCTCCATCACTCCACTTCTGAGTTTTATAATGTATTTTGGCCATCGTAGCATCAGTCTCTGACCTCACACATTAGAGGGCATCTGTTACATCGTAATCTTCCAACCCGTGAGCATCAGCATTCTTTGGCCTGTAGGATCCATTTCAGTGACTCAGATCCACTTATATCCTTCAGACACTATTTTTCCCTATTTTTATTCCTACCTGCATGTTACATCATTATAGCATGCGTACCCGCGAGTTGCATAACTATAACCTGCGGGTATCAAGTAAAATGGTAAAAATCACTAATTTATTACTTTTTACTCCCAAAAAGCGGTCATTGGGTGACCTTTGGCTCTCCATCTGCCCGAGTAACGCATTGATGTGTCCTTTCACCTACCTTTGAGAGGACTATATATTGAGCACATATGGCTTATGGACGGGAGGAAGAAGGAATAGCAAGAGAACTCTAGTGGATTTTTTCCCTATCTTGAGTCTGCACTCATTGATCCTTGTAGTTGTGAACCCTTTATGTTCAGCTTCCAAACTCCTATCTAGTTTGAGTTTGCCATTCATGGAGGATTGAAGTGGTGGAGGCACAAGTGGATTGATCTAGATCTTGGTTTAGATTGGTTGTCGGCAAGAGGTCATATCACTTTGTACATCTTCTTGTCAATTAATGGAAATACTCATATTCTCGTCCATCATGTTGTAAATGTTGTTTATTATACATTGGGTTACATTTGCTTGTGATATTATGGACCATTGTTATTGATAATGTTAATGTCATTTATATATTATATGTACTTGTTGGATATTGGCTGTCAAGACCAATTTGCAGATTTCAAGTGCATGGATTGAAAGCTCCAACGGGGATCTACATCAAACGTTTGGATCGAGGTTGGTTACATTTCTCCACTATCTTAACATTGTCATTTATAATAACATTTTTTTGTGGATTGAGTTTATTTCTTGTAGTCATCTGTCTATTGTGGTATTCCCAAGCCATAGTGAGTTTTCTCCAATACAGAAATGGCGACTCCACGGGGGAAAACATCCATTTTTGGGAAATTTTTTGAGAATTAGTCCATAATTAGAGTTGCTGTTTATCGAAGCTTTCTATCACTGATTGGCAATTAAGATACACCATACAAAACCTATTTTTTCTGAGCCCTTGGACTCTTTATTTTCCCATCTTCCTTTCCTCACCCGTGGGCTAGATTAGCTCATCTCATGTATACCCGCCTCTGTTCGCTCTACTACTCGTGGGTACCCGCAGGTATTTCTTCGACAGTAGCGTACAACTTCGAATTTTGTTGTTTTATGGCTATTGGTTGTCGCTGGGTTGGCTTTGGTGGTTCCTGAGTCTTTTTCTTGACTGTTTCATGCCTTGGTTGTGACCAGATCTCTTCGTTGCTCTTGGTTGAGCCTTCTTGGCTTTTTACCAATATTTGGATTTAGCCGCTTGGTTTTTTCCTTTTGAGCTCTTTCCTTTGGCTGAGTCTTGCTGTTTAGGATCTGCTGGGTTGTCTTAGTGATCTTCTCGGCACTTCAATGACTGAATAGTAGGATTTTTCTTGCATTTTTTCATTCCATCTATATTGAAAAAATACAAAAATATACATTTAATTTTTTGCATTTTCCTTCTTGTTTATAAGCGAAAATAAAAAAATATTTTACTGTCATATAGTGCATCTTGCATTGAGTGCTTGTTTCCTTCATTTAGGTTCTGCATGTGCATTGAAAAGATAAAAGATTGCATCTTTATTTCGAAATTGTTGGTTGATTTTGCATATTAGTGACATTGTTTTATTGGATAGATGAGTTTAGGATTAGACGATTTTGCATACTATTGAGTCTACACATCACTAGTTTCACGATCATATCCCTTGAGTAACCACAGTCACAAAAATTAATGCTTAATCTTAAAATTGATTAGATTGATTTTATTTATAGGGTACACCAACTAGAATAGGTTTAGAGTCTTGGAATAGATCATTGTGAGTAAACAATCCAAGACTACTAGACGAAACATTAGGTGTCTGACCAGGGAGTGGAGGAATCCATGGTATAGATCGGTGTTCTCAGGAAGCTCTACTCAATCCAGAGTTAAGCACGAGGTCACGGGAGGTTGGTTGAGGAGATATCCCTCTCATACCGACTGAATGTGGGAGATATATCCAGGATTTGTTCATATCTGGGGTACCATAGGTTCGTCCTCTTGTGCTTCGAGCTTAGCTACCTTTCCCATACGACAGGTCCCACCTGCGACTGTCCCTCTAAGCATTGGTTATATTGCGGTGACCATAGTTTCCTTACCTAGGTATTGCACAGGGTACTTGCAGTGGTTATGACGTTTGTGTCCTGAGTTAGAGAGGGATTGGATAGCATAGTTGTGTTTGTGCAGTGGACTTGACCCTGTACACGCAGTGAAGCTTGGCTGTCTCTATAACTAATTTTTTTACCTCTGACTATAGTTTGGGAGTCTCAAGCCTCTCCTAGGAGAGACATACTAGCTCTAGTGTCGGGAGCTGATTTAGCCACTCTGTTTGTCTACTCTTGGTTGTAGTTTCTCTAGGTGTGTGCTTTTGATTTACTGTTTTTTATTGATAGTTGGCCTTTACGGGACGTTTTGATTATATATTCTCTACGGATATATCGTGGCACGGAGCCCTACTCTCCGTCGATCTCGTCGGTTGGCCGGCCTAGGGCCTGCCTAGATTTCACGCCGTGTTGATAGAGGATGCCGGAGGGCTCCCTCTCAGTCTTTGGATTCTTACGAGACTTACGTCCAAGACATTATGACTGCTCCACATTCTGATACTAAGGAAAAACCTTCGACTCCATAGGGTAGAGTTGACCACACTTCCGATCCCCATACTCCTCGTGAGGAGTGGGGAGGTGATCCACCTGAGACTCAACCTGGTTCTATTTGGACTAATCCACTTGAACGAGATCCGTTTGATCCTTCAAATCCAGATAATTATCTTCACGGAATGCTCGACTTACCCGAGGACGAAGAACAGGACGACACGTTCATTCCTTCGTTTCCATGCAGTTATAGACACAGAATTCCAGAGTTGCATGACGAAACTGGCCCTACGATCAACCCAACCGCACTCTCTTTTGGTATGCCTAGTCATAGTACTATCAAACCTTCCGCTATGTTTGGTAGTCACGCTGGCACCAGTCATGGTGTTATCCATACTATACCCACTGGGGGCACTACCCTTACTGGGGGCACTACGTTGTCCAGCCACACACATAATATGGGGACTGGTCATGTTCCTCCTAATAATGCTAATATTGGAATGCGACCACCTCCTAGGATTTCCCAACCTAATAGGAATGTTGTTCGAAACACGACTCGCCATCCACCACCTAATACACGTGCTGCTACTCATCAACCCAGGACTACTTTTACGGATGTTAATGCTCCTCCCAACCAAGGGGGTGGACATATGCCTCATACTTTTGCGTCCACTTCCGCCACTAGTAATGCTAATGTACGGGGTGGGAATATGTCCTATCCACATGGACATCACGCCACCATCCCTGCTACTAATCACACCAATATTAGAGTTGGAAATACTTCTCATGCTTCTAGTTACCACATGACTGCTCAAGCTAATCCCAATGATGGGGGTGGGAACATACCATACCATTATGGTCATTAAAACACAGTTCCCGATATGAATAGTACATACATGCCCCATACTCACGGTGGCAACCCTTACTACAACACAATCGGTGCTGGCCACCAGTATCACCCACCACCCCAATATGGTGCCCAAAACACGCATATACCTGCTTACTCTCAAATGGGTCAGGCAGGAGGAGGTTATCAATCCTATGGCCATGGGCAAGCTTATGGTCCGTTAGGTCCTCATTATCAGCAGTTTAATCCTCATGGTCAAGATTTTGGTCCATCTTATAACACGGTTCTGTTTAACCAACCTTTTATGGGGGCTTATAATCAAGCTTTCCAGCCACAGCTCCCGTTCCTTGTACGCTTGAATCTCCTAGATCTTTCGAAGCTTACAAATGATCCGGTGTGTCACGACCCTACTTGGCCCCCAGTCCCTACCAAGCTCCCTTCGGACATTCCAAAGTTTGAGGGGAAAGGTGGTGAGGACCTAGGAGATCATGTCACGACATTTCACCTTTGGTGCTCCTCCAACTCTTTGAATAATGATTCCGTTAGATTACGACTATTTCAATGCACCCTCACAGGGGCAGCCGCGAAGTGGTATGTGGAGTTGCCTGGAAATACCTATAGGGGATTCAACGAGATTGCTTTGGTTTTCTTAGACCATTTCCAGTTACCGGTTCGTTATGATACTAGTACTGAATTGTTGTCCACCTTCCATCAGAATAAGGCCACACATATTTCTGACCACTTTCAAGAGTGGCATCGACGGAAGAGATTAGTGAAAGCCAACATTCCTCCAGAGTTCATGTTGGAATGGTTCCTCAAGTCTCTACTCCCATACATTGCTAAGGATGTTTTGATGTTCGAAATTGTGACTGAGGAACAAGCTATCTTGAAAGTCCAGCAGTTAGATCTACTTTATTCTCAGTCTAGCATTTTATATGACATTATTCCTGATGCACCGAGAACAAGACATGAGCCTACATCAGTTCGTAGACCACATGCCGATGGCATCGTGGGTTCCGCATGCACTCGCCCTATAGACTTGGTAGCTAATCAAATACAAAATTTGTCGCTAAACCAATCTACTCCCGGAAAGGTTCACACCTTGTCCACTTCCACTCTGTCATCTGATGTACATAATGTGCAATCAACGAAACCGTTGGGCAACCAGCAACCTAGTGGTAAGAAAAAGGGGAGAAACAATTGTAGGGGTGGAAACAATGGAATTAATAACAATAGTACTCATAATAATCCTCGTAAAGAGAATGCCAACCCTCCTCGGGAAGGTGGTAATGCTGGCGAGGATCGTAAACCTAGGCATAAGGTGAAATTCCCTTGCAAGCTTTGTGGGGAGGATCATCTTACTCACTTATGTCCTCGAATTGAAGAAGCATCAAAGCATTTGGCATAGATCCCAGCTGTGTTGAAGGATCTCCTTCCTCATCATCAAAACATGGCTTCGCATGCTCCCACCACTGGTTATGGTACTAATGAAATGGAAACGCCTTCTTCCAATACTAGTGGTTATGGATGTGTGAACATGGTTCAATCAGAGGTTAGTGTTGCCACTCGTCAGCGCGATTATGATGCACCACAACCCAATTTGGGGAGTGAGCCTCTCCCTCCTCCTGACAATTATTTGCATATCGAGAAGCCCTCTATTATGTCGTAGATACCGAAAGGTGTTCTCAAGTGATCCACGCATAATCCTAATGCTCGAGCTGCCCACAACTACTCCATCGTAGAATATTTGGGCCAAACTCCATGTGCCATGTCAGCTCTTGAAGTTTTGCAAGCCTGTCCCTCTCAGAAGCATGCTATTTTGAGTGCGTTAGGAGTTCAGGATGGGGGAAGTCCCACTGTTATCAAGTTTGATACTACTGATTTCCAACCTCGCTTACCTTACCACATGGATTTTCAAATCCAGGTGGTTTTCCTTAAGAGCTTCGTCAAACGTGCTATGGTTGATGAAGGTGCCTCCGCGCCAGTAATGTCATTAGCTTGTTGGAAATCTCTTGGCTCTCCTCCTCTGCTCGCGTCTAGAACTACACTCACTGCATTCGATGGTAGATCTTTTACACTGCATGGAATTATCCCTCCTCTTGTTGTCTCCTTGGGAGGTAAGTCTGTGCCTATTGAATTCGAAGTGGTTGATGTGCCCATCGACTACAACTTTTTACTGGGTCGGAACTGGATGTATGCTATGAAGGCTGTCGTGTCTATTGTATTTAGAGTTATCTGCTTTCCCCAAGAAGGCAAGATTGTGACGATCGATCAGTTGGATTTTGTTGGCACTCCTTCCGCAGCATCCACGGGATTCGTAGTCCCACAAGTTTCTAATTCTCAGCCGGCAACTGGGAACATAGGTGTTGGAATGTACTCTTCATTGATGGGAACTTTTAACCATTCTGCACCTGTGAATTTTATTGGAACCATTACTGAAATTGTGTCTCCTCCTTCAAATAATATGTTATTCCAGACCTCCTATTTAGATGATCCGTGGACTTTACCATCCACGAGTTCCACGTCTAGAGCTATTGCGCATGTCGGGATGTCTATGCCTTTATATGTAGTGGAGCTCGATTACGATCATATCCAACAAACCACTACAGATTTGGATCTCTCTTCTTCCCATACAGTAGAGGAAGATCCCTTTATGCTGCCCGCACGTGCAGTCGACCTATCTTGTTCACATGGTTTCCTCGATGGTATTTTACCTTCAGATAAAGATTTTATTGAGGCCATGAGTGGTGATGACAAGCCGTGGGGGATCTTTATCATAAATCTCATTCCCTTACTACCCTTGATCTTATTGAACAAGATGAGTCTAGAATACAGTCTGCCATACATTTTGATCCAGGCATAGTTTTGTCTAGCCCCGGTTTGACATTAAAGTCTTATTTCCCTAGTGACGAGTCTTTAGACTCTCCTATAGATCCGCAAATCGGTGATCCTGATGAGTTCGATTCTACTTCTAGAATTTCCAACTCCTGTGATGATGAATTTGCCACTGCAGATTCCTTCACATCCTTCAGCTTTGCTCTTCATTTTGAAGATGATCATTTTGATCCCTCAGGTATTGGTACTATGGCACCTTCAGTGGTTAGCTCTACCTACGTTATGTCTAAGGTTAACAATAGTGAAGTTGAAAATTTTTCTACCGCAGTGACTTGTATCAAATTTTTCTTTACATACGTTTTAGAAATGATCTTGGTACTTATGTTTCTTGGAGACAGGATTCTTAGCTAGACTTATACTTGGTTACCGGTCCTTTTCGACATTTGCTTCAGTCATGGCAGGCATATTCGAAACCTTGCATATAGGTTTAGGCCTCCCCATTGTTATGATGCATTTGAGCCTATTACTATCCGAATTTGCAGACACCCCTTGAGTGTCCTTATCTTGCTCATGTTCCTTGCTGCATAGCTTTGTCCCATGCGCTTGGAACTAGCCTCGCATGTCCCTGACACTCGTCTGCTCTCATTACGAGCATTCTTCCATATCTCCTTTGAGCTCGTTAAAAACAATAAGGAGGTCACGAGTTTACTTTTTCGAGCTCGTTAAACCTTTACGCAAAATATTTTTATAAAATCTTTTTTAAGCCCTTGTTAGACTTTTTCAAAATCAAACAAGCTTTCCGAGTATGCTTGTCATTTCAGACTCGTTAAAGGATTTGAATCGACATTCACTTAGATATAAGTTTACCCCTTTTCCGAACCTTTGTGGATTAATTACGAAAAAGGTATACTCTAGTCATACGTGACTAGAAGAGTTCTTCTCCCATTGTTTTACACTTTTTCGGGTGAGGAGACTAACTTTACGAAAAAGAACTCCCATTTTATATCATGTTGTGATTGCATTGCATCATCCTGCTTGCTGCTTGAGCCTTGTGCCGGCTCCCGCTTACTCAGTTGTTAGCCTGGTGCCTGAGCACTTTTCTCTATCGAGCCCTGCAAAGCTTATATATTTTCCCTTCACAATTTGATGACCTTTTGACCCTGAGGGAACATACCCCCGAGTGTCCACATCTTGCACGCACTTCCTTGCATTGAGCATAGGTATGTTCCACTGCTTGGGACTAGTCTGCTAGCTATTTGACGCTCATTCCGTCACCTGTTGTACTATAAGCAATTTTATTCTTTTTCAAGCTTTTCCCAAATATGAAAAAGACCAAAAAAATCAAATATTCCAAAACTCTGGACGGGATTATGCTCACTATTTCTTGTTGGCAGCTGTTGTGTCACCTTTGAACAGAGCATTCATTCCACTCCGTATATTATGAGTCGGGACTATAGTTGGGGCCTTAGGATTTGTACTTGTTTCTCAGTTTACTCCACCGATTGGTTAAGTTTCCAGTCATTATGGAACCCTTTGTGGTGCCTCTTGCATTACACAGTTTATGTCAAGTCTATGTTGCCTAAGTCTATCCATCTGCTCATGCTCTTGTTCAAAGGAAGTCCTGAAACCAGTGTCGGCCACTCCTCAGATCTCTTGAATATTGCATGTCGTCCATCCTTATTGAGTCAGTCCATTTCACCTGAGATCTTCCAAATCTTTCAGCATTGCTGGTACCTTGTGTTGGTCGATGGGGGATGCCTTAATGCCCTCCTTCCAGCGAGTCTCGTTCCGTCGACTTCAACCCATTTATTTTGGGACTTGAGGCTTAGAGTTCGGTTGAGTACCTTGAGGCTTGCATTCATTAGTGGCAGGTTCTCTCGCCATCGACGGTTTTGGGAATACATCAATGGTCACATTATTGTAGCCCAAGCTTTCCATGGCACTTAACACGTAGGATAGGAAATCGAAACGCATGAGCGTTCTATAAATACATAACGCTCGAGCGTTATGAATTCCATAACGCGCGAGCATTATAGAAATACATAACGCGTGAGCATTATGAATTATATAATGCTCGATTGTTTGTAATACATAAGCTCACGCGTTCCTATTAATATATTAAAAGCCAAAAATAGGTTGCTTGCGCACTTTGCATCCATTTTTCATTGGGCGAGTTCAACCAAAACGCTTGAGAGTTCAAAGCTGCTAACTTGGAAGTGGGGGGTGAATTCGAAGAGCAAGGATGAATGGAAGTGTAGGCATCCAAATATTCATTGGTGCCTCACTTCCTTAATAAAAATATAAATTTTTATATTTCCCTAAATTAAAAATCCATGTAAATGAAAATTCCAAAACTAAAAGTTTTCAAAATTGTTATTTAACATATGGACATTCCTCCATACCATATATCCCCTTAATGAATTTTGCATCCACCTAAGCAATAAGGGATTTGAATCCCAACACCAACTTTTCCTCAATATTTTTCTCACATCTATTGCAAATGAGAAAAGAAAATCCATCTACCCTCTGGCTAGGAGGAGGAACTATGGACTATAACCTAGGCTTGCTTTCTAGACTTGACTCAACCAAACCCTATGGTTTTTTCCGACACATTATTTTACCCTAAAAATGTCCAACCAATGATTATGAAGCTAACCCAATGGCATGATGGTTTTTTCATCATCCCCCAAAACCCAAGGGACTAGGTTCCCCTCCTTGTAGACACACCACTTAATTTGTTGCAAAGATGAACAACCACATATATTTTGAACTCCTTCACCACCAAGACACTCAATCGGTGGATTTGGGTCTTCATCCCTATCAACTGATAAGAGCTTTACTTCATGGAACAAGCTTAGATGAACCCTCACATTCAAAATCTTGCCCCTTCTTAATGACGCAAAGGACTTCACCACCAAATCTTCCTCATCATACACTAGATTATGAGAAAGGAAACACGAACATGATATGAATTAGATACAAAGGAGCTCTCCGCCATGGATCATTAATCGATTTACATGTAGTTTATACTCACCTTCCATTTTGGTTTACATGTAGTTATTATTATAGTATATTGAAATGATATTTATGTTTGTAATGTATTCATTCTTGCACAATTTTTTTACATTTTTCATTTTTGAGAGATGTCATTATAGCACATATATATGTTTCTAATGATTTTTTATTTTTATTTTTTTATTGCAGTGATGACTATGGATGCACATACAAACATCCAAAGAGAAATTAGGAGGCTTAGAGACATTCGATCCTCAATTGTTATTGTTGATGATAGGCATCGTATGCTTGCAGCCAATTTGGATGCAATGATAGAGACCTTTAGTAGGTCAAATGGCACACTCCAAGATATTGCGGCATACAGAGAGAGACAGAGGTAAGAATATGCCAATGGAATTAATTACAAGGAAGTTAAGAAGTTGAAGATAAAAAAAAACAACATATATTTTCCATTTTTAGAGATCCACGGATGGGTGAAATCTCGGATGTAAACAAAAGGAATATTTTTATTGAGTGGTGTACATATCAACCATTCATAGATAATTGGATGGACCAATGGTACATGGTATTTGATATAGCACCACATAACAACAGGGAAATTCCATTATATTTTCTTAGAAAGATGTATGCAAAATTTATTATGGGGGAGCATGTTAATTATTTTGATATCTTAGAGTACCAGGGTGTTGGGATGGGGATGCCTCAACAATGTCCAAATGCGAGGCACATAGATCCCAATATCCTAGTAGCTCCACCTCGCAGGAAACTACCCATGCCAGATGTGCATCCTGCACATTAGTTGGTCCCATAGACGCATGAGTCATTCCTACTGTTGGCACAGATGGTTGTTTGCCATAGCACGTATCTTCAAGGTATGTACTAGGAAGGGCCATCAGATCCACCATCTATTGGTGGAGTAGAGCCACCACCTCTCGGTGGGGTAGAGCCACCACCTCCCAGTGGGGTAGAGCCACCACCTGCGAGTGGTCGAGGAGCATATAGTAGTGGCACTAGACCTCCACATCATGAGCACAGACGAGAGCCCCACCCATGCATAGTATGCATCCATACTTGCTTTGGTCCTATCCAGATAGATGATAGCTTTACTGGGTATTTTACTCAGGTAAGTAAATGGTTAACAATTTAGTGTTGTTTGTAAATTATTTTTCCTTACTATACACATATATAGATTGCTAATATTTTTAATGATTTTAAAACTTGTAGTTTCTACAAGAAGAGGACGAGGGGCAAGAATTTTCCACCTATGATTCCCAGGATAGTCCAGAGGATTGTGACCAGAACCGTTTGATGTACAAGATGTTGTCATACCTTCAACAAAACATCTCACATTGAGGTAACTATTTCAACATGTCTTATTTTAATACATGTTAGTTTGTTATCACATGTTACTTAATTAATGCTACACGATATAATATTTATAATTTTCTAAATTTTAGGTTGTAGATCCTCCTCAGAGGGAAATCATTTCATCTAGTGTTCTCCCCCTTGGTGGGGAGAGAAGTGCTACACATCCCATAGGGGATCAACAGGTGGCAGAACGTTTGTTAGAATCGATTGAAGCATACCGTACATTGGTATGTATTTCATCATTGTCAATTTGTTACTACATGCTATTTCATTGATTAATGCATTTCTAACTACATCAGTAATTGGTGGTTGTAGCCACCACCTACTGTATTTAGGAAATAGTCATTAGTTGCCTCTCCTCATATTCAAAATGTGCGACAAGTGTATAAGAGAGGCTCCACTTCTAGAAAGGGTTTGGATTTCTTCTATAGAAGACACATAGGAGTTTCATCTACACCTCACCTAACAAGGGTCATCGATGTTGTATTTAGTGCCACATCTGTAACTGGGTCTCCTCTTGTGGTGAGATGTTCATTAATGACCAAGTCTTTTTATTCAATTTACGCAAACATGTTGATCAATGATGAATTGTTGAATTAATTGAGATATGATCTTTTATTTGCAAAGCACAATTATGAGAGAGGAATTCCATGAGCAAACCATCGTAGGAATCTATACCCCGACTGGATTTGGTGAGTGTTTGTCATAAATAATTTGGACAGAAGTTAATTTTTTAAGTTTGTTAATGGTAGGTTATTAGTGGAGTTATTTGATAAAAATAATGATATTTTATTTGAAGACTCCTGAGATGCAGTGCGATCCTAGGGAGATGGTTGATAGAGCAAAGTTAGGGAAAAACAAGTGAAATATTGATTTTTGATATCTCCTAGTCTTGGATATATGTGTTTTGACATACATGTGCATTTTTGTACTTAGGGATACATGTACATTAACAGGCCATTTAAGGGCCGGCTACTTTTCCATATTTTGTATTACAAACATTCAACTATCAATTCCTGATACAATATATTGCATATTTTCTCTTGAGTTTCCACTTGTTCTTGTGATGATTTATCTCTTCCACAAATTGATAAATTATGCTATTGAAATTTATATAATTACATTTTAGGCAAAATTTATTCTCTTTCATTCATTGCATTGATCAAGTAACATCTCACCATTGTGTTATGAAAACATTATCTTAATGGAACAAACTAATAATATCTTTCAACAGTTCAACGAAATTAGTGAAGGCATGCTAATTAGATATCTGATTTAAAATTGTGGTTTTTGTCAACTCCAAGGGTTCACACCCATTGATTAGGATTATGGTTGCAAGAAAAATATGTTGCAAGGAAAAAACAAAAGTTAACAAAATAAGTCAAAATATGTTTGAATAACCTCTGCCATGTAAAACATGCTACACATATCATTAATGTAAGCCTATGACATTTTCAAAAACTAAGACGAAGTCTAATAGATGCTACACATTTCATCAATGCTACCGTATTTCATCAAACGATAAGTACATAGGAATCTATGAAGTTCGGTTGAAGTGTGCCTACTCTAGCATGCTTAAAGCAATGGCAAAGTATAAAGTTGTTATGCAACAACTTTCCAAAAAGAATATAAAAAGAGCAAAAATAGATCAGAAAGAGTACTCCATGACTTGATTGAAGATAATAGTTGAATAACAAGCCTCTTCGAGGGGGAAGCCTCCTTACACAATGTACTAAGTACACAAGACAAGACAAGATACTCCAAATGAAAGGTCTTCTTCCTATATATAGGAGACTAAGGGGTACAATCCCAACCAATTGACCCAAGCTGACATAACTAATATAACCATATTAATGACAATTACCACTAATGGACCAAAGATGACATCAAAACTAATGTAATGAACCACAATATAGGGGGAAATGTGCCCATATTTAGGGCTTAACATGCCCCTCCCCTTCAGACAAGTGTTTTCCTCAATGCTTGATTAGTTGCAGATGCTTTTGTATGAAGGACTCATCTTCCCATGTCGAATCTTCAACTCGTAAGTTCTTCCACTTTATGAGGTACTCAATAATAGCTCCATTTCGTAGTTGTTTAGTCCTTGTTTCAATGATTTTTTCAGGTTCCAATATGAATTTTGCTTCTTCATCAAGCTCCGACAAGATTGTTTGAATTGGAATCTTGTCTCCTATTACCTTCTTTAAGCAAGAAACATGGAAAACTGGATGTACTCTTAAAGATTAAGGGAGCTCCAATTTGTAGGCCATACTACCAATATTCTGCAACACTTTATAAGGACCATAATACTTGGGTGTTAATTTATTGTCCTTATTTAAAGGCTTCAGAGACATCTTCTTGTAAGGTTGTAGCCTGAGAAATACCCAATCCTCTTCTTCAAAACTCCTTTCACTGCAATGTTGATCATCTTGTTGTTTCATCCCATTTTTTGACATAGTCAGGTTGTCCTTAAGCATCTGCAGAACTCCTTCCTGGTGCTCTATGTGATCTCCCACAACTTGAAATTTAGATTTTCCTTTTAAGGGAGATGTGATAGATGGAGGTTCGTACCCATAAAGTGCCATAAATGGAGACATTTTTTATGATGTATGGAAGGAAGTATTGTACCACCATTTTGCAAAGGAAAACCATTTCACCCACTATGTTTGTTTATCAGATGCAAAGCAACGAAGATATCCTTCCAAACACTTGTTCACGATCTCAATTTTCCCATCAGATTGAGGATGATAAGATGAACTGTGAGCCAATTGAGTACCCAAACAGAAAAATAATTCAGTCCAAAATTTTCGAGTGAAAATTGGATCTCTATCACTTACAATAATATTCAGATTTCCATGTAACTTCTAAATAGTCTCGATAAAGGTTGCAGCTACTGTGCTTGCATTAAAAGGGTGAGCGAGTGCACAAAAGTGTGCATACTTTGTGAGTCTATCAACAAGCACCATAATAACATTCTTTCCTTCTGACTTGGGTAGACCTGTGATAAAATCCATGGAGACTTCCTCCCAGAACTGAAAAGGTATGTCTAACGGTTGTAGAATTCCTAGGGTCTTAACTGTTTCACCCTTATTCTGTTGGAAAACCAAGCATTCAACCACAAACCTTTGAAGATCAAATTTAACACCTTCCCAGAAAAATTCCTTCTTGACCCTTTGGTAACTTTCAGGAATCCTGAGGGCCCACCTATAGGAGAGGCATGTAATTCAGAAAGGATCTTTTGCTTGAGTTGGGAGTTTTTTCATAAATATAAGCAATCCTTATACCATAATGAATCATTTTTCCATACAAAAGTATCTGATACACTAGGATCATTCTGTAGCTTTTGAATGAGTGTCCACACAAATAGGTCTTTTTTCCATTCTTCCCTTGCTGCTACTATCTAATCTGGTTGTAGAATGGAAATGGAACAAAGTAATGCCCCAACATATTCATCTTTTCTGGAGAGTGCATCTGCCACCACATTATGTTTCCCTTTTATATAGATGATTTCAAATTCATATCCCAACACCTTGGTTACCCACTTTTGCTGCTCTTCTGAATATAGTCTCTATTCCAAGAAGTATTTAAGACTATCATGATCTATTTTGACCTTGAAGTGCCTACCAATTAGATAAGGACGCCATTTATTAAGAGCATGTAGTATTGCCAACATTTCCTTCTCATAAATGGGATTTTGTAAGTTCTTTCCCTTGATTGGATGACTTGTGAAAGAAAGTGGGTGTCCTTTCATTAGAACAACACCAATGCCATTTCCTGAAGCATCACATTCCATAATAAAGGTTTTTGTGAAGTCTGGTGTGGCCAATACAGGAGCTGTGCACATTTCCTGTTTAAGTTGTTCAAAATATTGAGTTGCCTTTGGAGTCTAAGAAAATGAATCTTTCTACAATAATGTTGTTAGAGGTGCTGTTATTTTTCCATAATTTCGAACAAAATTGTGGTAGTACCGTGTCAAACCTAAGAATCCCCGAAGATTCTTCAGGTTTTTGGGAATCGACCAGTCTATCATGGATTTAATTTTGTCAGGGTCTAGGCCTGTTACCTTCATGAGATACAATATGACCCAAAAACTCTACCTCCTTCACCCCAAAGAAACATTTGAAAGGTTTTTCATATAGTTGTTGCTCCTGTAGTAGTTGGAGTACCCTGTCAACATGTTGTTCATGTTCTTCCCAAGACTTGCTATAGATTAGTATATCATCAAAGAATACTATCACAAATTTTCTAAGAAAAGGCTTGAAAGTGGAATTCATCAAACCCTGAAATGTGGAAGGTGCATTCGTGAGACCAAATGGCATGACTAGAAATTCATAATGACCTTCATGAGTTTTGAATGTTGTTTTGGGGATGTATTCGTCTTTCATTCTAATTTGATGATACCCAGAACGAAGATCCAACTTTGTGAATACAATTGCTCCATGTAATTCATATAGCAATTCATCAATTACATGAATTGGAAACTTATCTTTAATGGTGATCTTGTTGGGATCTCTATAATATGGACACATACGCCATGATCCATCTGGCTTGTGTACCATTACCACTGGTGTAGAGTAAGAACTTTAGCTAGGCCTAATTATGCCAGCCTCTAGCATTTCTTCAACCATATGCTCAATTTCACTCTTTTGTCCATAGGGGTATATATAAGGTCTGATTGTAGAAGGAACACTTCCTGGGATTAAGTTAATAGCATGATCGAAATCTCGGACAAGTGGAATACCTTTTGGAATATCTTCAAATACTTTGGAATTCTTATTAATGATCCTTTGGAGATCTAGGGAAATAGGAGGCTTATATGTTTGAACATCTAATGAGAATAATTGTGCAATTACACCTTGATGTCCCTTTTTCATCAATTTTGTCATACCATTAGAGCTTATCACCTTGCTTGGTTTCCCTGTGATATAGTGTAATTCATATTCCTTTCCTTCCCATAAAAATTTCATGAAAAGCTTCTGAAAGTTAAAAGCCACAGTTCCCAAAGATTGTAACTATTGAACTCCTAAGACAACATCAACACCACCCATTGGAATAGAAATCATTGGACCATTCAATACATATTCACCCATAGTAAGATTTATATTATGGCATTTCCCTGAACAATTGATAGTTACTCCATCTGCAATCATTACTTGAAACTCTGGTGTTGGATATACAAAGCAATTGAGAGATTTTGCTAATTTATAGTGAATGAAATTATGAGTACTACTATAATCAATCAACACTGTTACCTTTTTCTTTTTTATATATCCTTAGATCTTTAAGGTTTGAGGAGTGCTAATTACATACAATGCATGGCATGATATGGTGGGAGTAATCTCTTCTGAAGTAGTGTCTTCTATTTCTTCATTTGGATATGGTTCTTGTTCTTTTGGTTCTTCCTCTTCACATTCTATGTAAAATAATTTCTTCTCACCACACTTATGTCCCTTACTATACTTGCTATCACAATTAAAACATAGACCTTTTTCTCTTATTTCCTCTATTTGTTGAGGTGTCAAACTTTCAGGTGGGTTAGAAGAAGTAACAATATTCTCTCGGTATGTGTTAAAGGTGCTCTTTCTAGTAGCCATCGTCATATTTTTACTTTCAACCTTCCTTGCCATCATGAAGGCCTTCTTTAAGGATGGTGGTTCAAAGAGACGCACCTCATGTTGAATGTTATCCTTAAAGGTGCCAATGAAGAGATCCAACATATTATCTTCTGAAACAATCTTCACTCTAAGACTTATCTTCTGAAATTGTTTGATGTGTTTTACAACTGGAGCTTTTTGCTTGAGACTTACTTAACTCGCTGAAGAAGGTATTGCTATTAATATCCCCATAATGTGCAATCAAGTCTTTGGTGAATATAGACCAAGATATAATAGAGTCCTTTTATGGTCACAAAGCCACTTATACCATACAAATTGACTGTTAGGATATTTAGACACTTAGGAGTTAGTTAAGATCAACATGTGTAATATATCCGTTAGGGATAGTGTGTTTATTTAGTATGTATTAGTATGCATTTGTAAATACTTAATCCGACGGTCACGATATGTTCCTGACATAGAGTGATCCGACGGCTCAACTTCTCTTAGATCAAACCTAACCTTGATCCGTGGCTTAACACCTGATTGGTCCATGATCTCTATTTAAAGAGCATGGAGAGTCATTGTTTAGTTGATCGATTATGAGAAGCTCATTTGTAACTTTTTTTCTTTGCATAATAAATTGTCCCGTAGAAGCTATTTGGCCGGGGCCGTGGAGTGTTTCCCTCAAGAGGGTTTAAACCACGTCAAAAAATCGGCGTCTTGATCTGTGATCTGTTTGTGTGGAGTGGTTGCTCGTGGTGTTCGGTCCTTTAGTAGTACCCTGTGTACCCGAACATGGTATCAGAGCTTTTATGAAGAGCTGCTTCCGGTTATGATCTAGATCTTAAACTGTTGTTGCCGAAACTTGAAATAGTTTCTGGTTCTGGTATTTATGTGCATTTTTTGGCTATGGGAGGTATTCCATTGCGCCCGGAGCGTCATTTCCATTGGGAAATAGTTTTCATTTGATCGAAAATGGTTCCCGGTTGCTCCAAAAACGCGTATTTCATCAAATCTGAAGGTATAATGTTACAATGACGCGTTTTTTTATTTTCTGTTAAAAAAAAAAAAAAACTCATATTTTATCATTTTTTACTATTAGATTTTTTTTGGGTTCGGACTGTTGCTTTCCCATCTGCGTATGCTCTTTTCCATGCACCTTGAGCGATCTCGGCAAATTAGAAACAGAAAGGGAAAGGGTTTTTCTCGGCTGCGTATGCTCTTTGCCGTGCACATTGCGCGATCTCGACAAATCAGAAACAGAGAGAAAACGTAGACTTTTCGGGCAAGCTAACGAGATCTAACTCGAAAAGTGTGGAATTTTTTTTGTTGTTTTGATTTGTGGTGTGTTTTGCGGGAAAAAGGGCAAGCACGCAAACCGAGCAAGAAGAGTAAAATAAATAAATAAATAAAAGTCCCCTTCCTCATTCTTATATTTTACATACCTTTTAATCTAGTTCACTTGGTTCAAAGTGAATTTATTCCTTAATAGGTCTTGAGTTCAAGTCTTAGGAAGTTACTTTTAAAACAAAAAGTGCATGCAATTTCTATTTTCAAGTTACTTTATTGTAAAAGTGCATCTCACTTAAATAATAAAAAATAAAAATACAAGTCAGTCACTTAAGTTTTTTTATTGTTGCACTATTTAAAAGTAATATCATTGTAAAAGTGAAATCACTTATTTTACAAAAGTGGTTCACTAAAAGCAACTTTCTTATAAAGTGATTGTCAAAAGGTTCATCTTGGGAAGAGGGGGGTTCTTTTTTTTGTTGGACATTCTCTAGCTGCAACGTCACTATTGGGGACATCTTCAACAGTTTCTTTGTTCAAGCATAACTTCATCATACAGAGTCAGTTTTCAGTGCTGTTTTTTTTAAACCGCCTATTTTTTCGAGCTCTTCACATCCAGACTATTGGTTTTTGATTTTACAGCCATTAATTTACAAATATGGCCTCTCCTTGTGATATTCTACTTAACAGTTCCAACTATTTCTCATGGAAATATCGTATGGAGGATGTTCTACGAAGTAGAAAAATTTTCAGAATTACCTCAGTGAAAGAAATAGAACCCACTGATGATGATAAGAAAATAAAATGGGCAAATAGATGTGACGAAGCTCGTAGATTGATTGGGATGTCAATCTCTACTGATTTGCGATTTCACATATCTGGAATTGATGAACCTGATGCTGCTTGGGACAAGTTGGAATCTGTGTTTGGTAAACACAATGAAATTCAAGGTCACCAACTCAAAAATGAGTTGATTTCTTTAAATTCAAGTGACTTTTCATGCATTCAAGATTATTTATCTAAGTACAAAACTCTTAAACTCTTATGTACATAATGTAAGATTAAAAGGGAAGACAAACAATACATTTATCATATTCTTTCCAAACTTGGACCTGCATATTCTATTTTTGTATCTACATTTTACTCCATGAAAAAATCTTTGAATGCAGCTAGCTATCAAGAGCCTAGTCTTGAATCCTTTTGTGATTCCTTGATTAGAGAGCAAGTTAAACTCATTCATCTTGGAATAATCAACAATGCAGATACATCTAGGAAATCCTTATTGTCCCAATAGAAAGAAAAGTCCAAGCCTCCCAAGAAACAAAATTTTCGCAATAATAAGTCAAACAAGGGTCCAAAACCCTCTCAGTCGGCTCCTTCTTTAAAAAATGACAAAGGATCCAAGCCAAAAGGCAAGAAGACTGAGCGTTATTGCAACTATTGCGAGAAAGATAATCATGATGAATCTAAGTGTTTCAAGAAGATGGCAGCCTTGGAAGCAGCAATGAAGAAGCACCACATCAACCTAGATTCGCCTTCAGAATCTACCTCTCATGGACATGCACTTTGTGCTTCTGGTTATTCTTATAATGCATCTTTTTCTTCTACTTCAAATGAATGGCTCATTGATTCTGGAGCATCTTATCATATGGCTAAGGATCAAGCCATCTTTTCTACTATGCATGAATGTAACACCAAACAAATATTTGTTGGTGATGGTAGATCTCTAAGTGTTGTAGGAGCTGGAACAATTCCAGTAGATAATGGTCATTTTAGTGATGTACTATGTGTTCCAAGAATTCCCTGCAATTTGTTATCAGTGTATCAGATCACTCATTCTGGTGAAGGTAAAACTGTGACCTTTACACCTCACCAAGTTGTAATCAAGGATTTTAAAGATCCTCAATAGGTCCTAGCTACTGGAATTGTTAGGATATTACCAGGTTGTACAAGTTTAACAACTTTGGGTCATCACCTTTCCCTTCAGTTTTTGTTGCTCATAGTGATAACTTGAGCAAACTTTGGCATGAGCGATTTGGTCACTTAAATTATCACTCATTGCAACAACTATGTAAAGAAAATATGGTGACAGGTCTTCCGATGGTATCTTGCAGGGATGGTGTTTGCTCCAGTTGTGTACTCGAAAAACATCATCGGGACAGTTTTGACAAACGTGCCTCTTGGCATGCCTCGGTTCCCTTGGAGCTTTTGCATAGTGACTTGTGTGGTCTTCTTCCATCTGCTTCCTTTTCTGGTTTCAAATATTTCTTAACTTTCATTGATGATTACACCAGACGCACTTGGGTTTATTTCCTAAAACTTAAGAGCGAAGTATTTAACATGTTCTTGGCCTACAAGGACCTTGTTGAAAAACAATCTTGTCATCAAATTATTAAGTTAATATCTGACAATGGAGGAGAATATGTTAACAAAAAGTTCACTACTTTCTGCACTGAACAAGGCATCCAACAACATCACACTGTTCCATATACACCACAACAAAATGGTGTAGTTGAGCGGAAGAACTGCACCTTAAAAGAAATGGCTAATTGTATGATCCAATCTAAGGGACTAAGTCTTCAATTTTGGGCTGAAGCCATAAATTGTGCAAATTACATAGTTAATCGCACCCCCACTAAAGCATTACAAAGTATAACACCGGAAGAAGCATGGAGTAAAACTAAACCTGATGTAAGTCCCTTCCGTGTGTTTGGTAGTGAAGCATGGGCTCACATTCCGGATGAAAAACGGAAAGCATTGCAGCCTAAAAGTGAAAAGTGCATATTTGTTGGATATTCTAAAGATGTAAAAGGTTATATACTTCTTCAACCACATTCTCATGATATAATCATTAGAAGAGATGTTAAATTTGATGAAAATCTCTTGTCCTGCGAGCCTAACTCGGCGATTGTGCCATCTTTGGCCTGCGAGCTTGATTTGGCATTTGTGCCTTCTTCTTCTTCTTCCAACTTCCTTGACAGGTTTCCAACTCCAGTTTCTGATGATGACAGTGAGGATGAAAATCCACCTCCGCCTGCTCATGTTCCTCCAATTGCACCAGCACAAGTGCTTCCCCAATGGGTCCATTCAACATGTGAAGCAGCTGGTGATCTTACTGGTGATCCTAGAGATCAACGTCGAACACGTTCTTAGTTTCAATGAGCCTCTTCTCTTTTGGCTCAAGTTTCTGAGAATCATGATCCAGAAACTTTTGCAGAAGCTTCAGGGAATCCAGATTGGGATGCTGCCATGGATGAAGAATATCGTTCCTTAATGGCGAATGATACTTGGGTTCTTGTACCTCTTCCAAAAGGAAGAAAACTTGTCAAATGTAAATGGGTCTATAGAACTAAGTATGTATCAGATGGAAGTGTTGAAAGACTTAAGGCAAGATTAGTTGCCAAAGGTTTTTCCCAAGTTGAAGGGATTGACTACAATGAAACATTTTCTCCCGTCGCAAAAATGAACTCCATCTGCCTTATTCTTTCCCTTCCAGCCTTACACAACTGGGAAGTCCATCAAATGGATGTCAAGCCTGCCTTCTTACATAGTGATTTATAGGAATAAATTTACATGGAACAACCTCCTGGCTATGTTCATAATAACTCTAGCCTTGTCTGCCACCTTAAGAAATCCTTATATGGCCTTAAGCAAGCTCCTAGAGCTTGGTATGCCAAAATGGATAACTTTCTCTTTGACACTGGTTTTTCTAGATTCCATTATGACCCCAATGTCTATACCAAGAAAGTAGGAAACCATCTCATCATACTTGTTCTATATGTTGATGACCTTATTCTTACTAGTAGTGACCCTAAGCTTATAACCCATGTGAAATCCAATCTTAAACAAAATTTTGAAATGTTAGACTTAGGACATTTGCATTATTTTCTTGGTCTCCAAGTCCTGCAAACCAAAGAATGAATCTTTCTTTCTCAGTCTAAGTATGCTTGTGACCTTCTTCGTCGCTTTCACATGGAAGATTGTACACCAGCCCCTTTTCCCTTCCAGTCTGGAGTCAAACTTTCTGCCACTTGTACTTCACCTGAAGTCGATGACACCTTATATCGTCAACTTGTTGGTAGTCTCTTATACTTGACTCATTCCCATCCTGACCTTTCCTTTGTCGTTGGTCGTGTTTCCCGTTATATGCAGACACCTCATGAAAGTCACTGGAAAGCAACTAAAAGAATACTTCGATATATTCGAGGTACAGTTCAGTTTGGGATTCATTACAGTACAGGGGGGAAATCTTTGTTGGTTGGTTTTATTGATTTAGATTGGGCCGGTGATCCTGATGATCGAAAGTCTACTGCAGGTTATGTTTTTAGTCTGGGATGTGGATCTATTACTTGGGCTTGTAAGAAACAACAAGCTCTTGCTCTTTCTTCAGCAGAGGCAGAATATCGAGCAGCAGTTAATTCCAGTCAGGAAGATTTATGGCTTCTATAGATCCTTTCAGAGTTTGGATTCAAGTAGCAGCAGCCTACTCCACTTTGGTGCGACAATCAAAGTGCCATCAAGCTTGCCAAAGATCCAGTTCTACATCAACGCAGCAAACACATTGAGCTACATATGCACTTCATCAGAAATCTTGTTCATGATCGTGTTCTTGAAGTGCTCTTTTGCCCTACAGATGATCAAGTTGCAGACATCTTCACCAAGTCTCTTACAGAAGCGAAGTTTTCTAAACTTCGATCTATGTTAGGAGTTCAGGAACTTGTCATTAAGGGGGGATAGGCTCTAATGCCTCCTTCCTTCTCCTAATAGTGTCACTTTTGTAAATCCTTCAATCCTATCCCAAGTTGTTCTTAAGGGAGGATGTTAGGATATTTAGACACTTAGGAGTTAGTTAAGATCAACTTGTGTAATATATCTGTTAGGGATAGTGTGTTTCTTTAGTATGCATTTGTAAATACTTAATCTGACGATCACGATATGTTCCCGACATAGAGTGATCCGACGACTCAAATTCTCTTAGATCAAACCTAACCTTGATCCGTGGCTTAACGCCCAATTGGTCCATGATCTCTAATTAAAGAGCATGGAGGGTCATTGTTTAGTTGATCGATTATGAGAAGCTCATTTGTAACTTCTTTCTTTGCATAATAAATTGTCCCGTAGAAGCTATTTGGCTGGGGCCGTGGAGTGTTTCCCTCAAGAGGGTTTAAACCACATCAAAACATCGGTGTGTTGATCTGTGATCTATTTGTTTGGAGTGGTTGCTCTTGGTGTTCGGTCCTTTGGTAGCACCCTGTGTACCCGAACATTGACCAGGCTCTAAATATAATGATGCAATAGTTACCTTTTGGAAAGTTGGAACCTGGTGTAGATCAAATTAAATTGCTCCATTTGGAATATCCATGTTATTGGATCATTGCCATCAAACTTTCTCATGTCAATCTTGGGAATTTGGGTACCCATTGGTGACCATCGATGATGAATTCCATTACCAAAGTCATTTCCTCTCGAAATATTCTTATTCATTGAATGTTTTTCAACATGAAAATTATCTTTATCATCCATAGTATCGTGGAACACCACATCACCTGTAGGAAGAGTATCCCTTAAATTTTGAATGAGATTAACAATATTGTTCAACTTCTCCTCTAAATTGAGTAAATAATTTGTTCTCACCGAACCCTTCATATTTTCCTCCATTTTATTCAACTTCTCCCCTAAATTATCCAAATCCACTTTTTTCACAGACCCTTTAATCATATCTTCCAACTAGGACACTCGAAAACAGAGGTCTTCCCTTTCATCATATGTGGAGGATGGATCCTCAGGTGGTTTGGTTGGAGTGTGAGACTTTATACTTCCTTTTGGTGTCATTTTGAACAATATAAATATATATCAAACCTTATGTGTCCCCACAATTAGATCCTTCTACTCAAATCTAATCAAAATTAAAAATGGCGTACCTTTTCAAACCTTGATTGGAATATTATTTTAGAGCCGACTTGAAACTGAGATAAAATTCAACTTTTGGATCCTATGGGTATGAAACGTCATCCTATTGTATCATTATGTGTCCTCTTTTTGATGCCTCAAGTATGACCTAATTCTGATATTCCAATAGAAAGATATTGTGAATATCCCAACACTTATTATTTTTAGTCCTTTCAAAATATCTAACTTGTATGGACTGCCATGTGTCCAATATTTTGGATCTGAGTCTGAAAATTCTACCATAGATACCTTGGTCCATCCACTTTCTGATTCAACTAGTATAACTCAATTTGGACCTCGAATTCTCCAGATATGAACTTTTTCCCTAAAACACCTGTTTTAGACTAGTTTCTGGACTAGTACAAAACCCTAGATTCTGAGACCGATATATCTGAACATGTGAAGTATCAAGACCTGAATTTTGGATCACAGATAGTTCTTCCTATTTCAAAAGGTTATTTTTAATATCGATCTTTGAATCCTTTTAGAAAAAGAATTATGGTGGACATTCCAAGATGAATCGTTTTGAAGAACCCAGTGCCAAGGAAAGAGCTATGATACCAAATTTTATGCAACAAATTTCCAAAAAGAGTATAAAAAGAGCAGAAATAGATCAGAAAGACTACTCCATGACTTGATTGAAGATAATAGCTTAATAACAAGCCTATTCGAGGGGAAATCCTCCTTACACAATGTACTAAGTACACAAGACAAGACAAGATACTCCAAATGAAAGGTCTCCTTCCTATATATAGGAGACTAAGGGGTACAATTCCAAGTAGCTGACTCAAGCCAACATAACTAATATAAACATATTAATGACAGTTACCACTAATGGACCAAATTTACATCAAAACTAATGTAATGAACCACAATATAGGGGGAAATGTGCCCATATTTAGGGATTAACAAAAGTACAATGGCAAGGAATGCATGGACTAAAGTGTAATAAAATTCATTGGACCTTCATGTATATATGGTCAAATATACAACATATATACACTAGTTTGTAAGACCCTAGTTTGTTCCAATATGCTAACCAATATATGGTCATGAATTCACTTTCATAAAATTGTTGAAGATATAAACCTATCCTTACTAAACCCTAATATGTAAGACCCTAGTTTCTGCTTTACCTCTTTCATATGTCCATTTTCTAGTTCATGTTTGAGTGTGCATCCTTTCGTTATTTAGGTTCCTGAACATGCCTCAAACCATGAGTCATTGAAAAAAATATCTCAATGGTGAAGCATGGCTCTAAATATGTTGAATGTGCATAAAAAAATGCGTAATGCAAAAGTAATCATATAGAATCCATGGAAAATGAAATACCTAACTAGTTTAATGATCTTCCTTGATAATGTTGTTTTGATGAAGGAAAATAAGATATTGATGGTCCTATGTTTGTAAAAAGGATAGATTATCCTCATATGAAATGTATTTAAAATTCAATGTACTTGATTGATACAAATGATGATGTAATGGTTGTTCATTGTGATTTGGAAATTATTCCCCCATAACTTGATGGAAAATGTTCATGGTGACTTTGATCTAACAATGCTAGCAAGGATCAGAGGGATGTCATCGATGAAACATCGCCTCCATTTTTAATTTGGAACTTTGAATTCTTAAAAATGACATTAATTACTCAAAATGAAAATATAGTGGAAC
This sequence comes from Larix kaempferi, assembly GCA_027924585.1. Taxonomy (NCBI): domain Eukaryota; kingdom Viridiplantae; phylum Streptophyta; class Pinopsida; order Pinales; family Pinaceae; genus Larix; species Larix kaempferi. Next base: position 79,668,607 of record BSBM01000001.1, read on the forward strand.
ACTAAGGAGATATGACATGGCACACTAAGGATATAGCAATCTACCAAGGGTACAATGTGGTAGGTTTGATTGCCACTCTTTGAATGTCTAGTTCTAGAATCAAAATCAAAATTTTGCAAAGTTGACCCCTTTGTGAAAAAAATGCACAGATCCTTACTTAGAAAAACCCTAGTTTCAAAAATAGACCTAAAAGATGAAACCTCAACCATGGACCCAGAGGATAGGGGCACCCCTAGCACTATACCGATGTCCTCAATCTAATGGATTCGACGATTTTTTTATCCGATCCAAAGTCATCATTCTATGGCTCATTCCAACTTGCATCCCAAAGGATTTCAGGGACACCTATTGGATACCTATCGGGGGCATAGAATTCCAATTGTGCAACAAAATCATGCTTCGAGAAGTCATGGAAGTGTGTTTAGGAAGGTTCCAATTGGGAACACTAGCCATAAGTCCCCAGCTGATGATTTTGCAAATTTGACCCCTATGTGCAAAAATTGCACAGTCCCTTATTGAGAAAAACCCTAGTTTCCAATATCGACCTAAAGGATGAGACCCAGTCCACGAAATTAAAGGAGAGAGGCACCCGGAGAACTATCCCAATGTCCTAAATCCATCAAATTTGACAGTTTGTCGATCCATTCCACGATCATTATTCTATGGCTCGTTCCAACTCCCATCCCAAAGGCTTTCAGAGACACTTGTTGGATACCTACCGAGGGCATAGAATTCCAACCGTGCAACAAAACTGGGTTTCGAGAAGTCCTGAAAGTTTGTCTAGGAATTTTCCAATTGGGAACGCTAGCCATAAGTCCCCAGTCAATGATTTTTCAAATTTGACCCCTATGTGCAAAAATTTACTTTCCCTTACTGAGCAAAACCCTAGTTTCCAATGTCGACCTAAAAGATGAGACGTGGGCCATGTAACTAGAGGAGAGGGGCACCCCTTGCACTATCCTGAGGTCCTAAATTTAATGGAGTTGACAGTTTTTCGATCCAATCCATAGACATAATTATATGGCTCGTTCCAAATCACATCCCAAAGGCTTCCAGGGACACCTATTATCTACCCACCAGGGGCATCGAATTCCAACCACGCAACAAAATCGAGATCTGGAAAGTCCTACAAGTGTGTCTAGGAAGGTTCCAACTGGGAACGCTAGCCATAAGTCCCCGGTCGAATATTTTTTAAATTTGACACCTATGTGCAAAAATTGCATAGTACCTTATTGAGCAAAACCGTAGTTTCCAATATTGACCTAAAAGATGAGACCTGGGCCATGGAATCAGAGGAGAGGGGAATCCCTAGAACTATTTCAATGTCTCGAATCCAATGGAGTCGACGATTTTTCGATCCATGCCATGGTCATCATTCTATGGCTCATTCCAACTCGCATCCCAAAGTCTTTTGGTGACACCTATTGGATACCTATCGGGGGCATAGAATTCCAACCGTGCAACAAAACTAGGTTCCAGGAAGTCTTGCAATTGTGTCTAGGAAGGTTCCAACTAGGAACTCTAGCCATAATTCGCTGGCCGATGATTTTTCAAAGTTGACCCCTATGTGCAAAAATTGCACAGTGCCTTACAAAGCAAGACCCTAATTTCCAATATTGACCTAAAATATGAGACTCGGGCCATGGAACCAGAGGAGAGGGGCACCCCTAGCACTATCCCGATGTCCTAAATCCAACAGAGTCGATGGTTTTTCGATCTTAGCCATGATCGTCATTCTATGGCTCGTTCCAACTCGCATCCCAAAGGCTTTCAGGGAAACCTATTGGATACCAATCGGGGGCATAGAATTCCAACCTTTCACAAAATTGGGTTCCAGGAGGTCCTGCAAGTGTGTCTAGGAATTTCCCAAGTGGAAACACTAGCCATAAGTTCTTGGTCAAGGATTTTGCAAAGTTGACCCCTCTGTGCAAAAATTGCACAGTTCCTTAGTAAGAAAAACCCTAGTTTCCAAAATCGACCTAAAATATTACACTTGGGCCATGGAACTGGAGGAGAGGGGCACCCCTAACACTATCCCGATGTCTTAATTCCAACGGAGTCGATGGTTTTTCGATCCGAGCAAAGACTATCATTCTATGGCCCGTTTAAAATCACACCCCAAATGCTTTCAGGGACACATACAGATGATTATACAAGAAAAAATCCAACAAAATAATAAATATGACTATACTCATAATTTTAAAGGGTAATTGTTACCATCCGTTCGAGTTCCCATTGAGTTCAAAGGGATAGTAAAATTGATTTCATTATTATCTTTAGATTATTTTTGAACCTAGAAGCAAGTGATTCCTTCTTAATTCTTTTTAAACTAACAATTAACTATGATTCAAAAATAAAAATAATTTAGGGTACAAATGGTGCAAATACGAACTAGGGAGGATTATCAAGGATTTCTATAAGAAGCATTCCTAGTTGGTTCCTGTAGACTCCATCTTAGGTTTTTTTCTAGTTTTTAGTGGGGTAGATGGATTTCATGAAAACATATAATTCTAGCTTATGGAAAGGTTCAATGGGTTGGTTGTTGTGATTCTTCAAAAAATAGATGAAGGAAGTGTGTTAACTAATGAGACTGGTTCATGAAATTTTTTTTTGATGACGACATTAAGATGGATGAAGTGTTTTTTTATGACGACATTAAGATGGATGAAGTGTTTTTTGATGACGACATTAAAATGGATGAAGTGGTTATGGAAGATCATGCATTGATGATTCATTTCCATGGTAGGAAGCTTGGTGAGAGTTCACTTGTTCAACTAAAATGGGGTATTTCAACACAAGTTGAACACCAAGTAAGAAATTCCTCACACAAAAAAATCACATATCGATTCACTAATGTATGGTGAAGGTCTAATTTGGGAAACAATGACAATGAATAATTGATATTATTGATTGGTCAACGATAGTTAGTGGCTACAAACTAGGGTTTCTAGTATTTTGAACACAAAGTAGGCTCTAGGATATAAACTAGGGTTTCAAGGCTAGTGGTTTAGAATACAAATTATGATTTCTTGGACTCTTGTGCATAATTGTAGCACAATGGTTTAGATACAAGTGGATGCACATGAATATATGAATTTTTTTTGGCATGCATATATTAGGATTAGGTTGCTATTGTTTTTTTTGGCATGCATATATACTAGGATTATGACTAGGTTTTTTGGCATGGTTTAGGTTTCTAGTGTTATGGATTAGGTTGCTAAGGTCATATTTTTGTTTCTAGGGTAGACTAGATTTCTAAGGCTAGATTAGGTTTTTATGTTTGTGGTTTGGGTTTCTAGGTTTCTAAATTAGGTATCTAACGGTTATATTTGTGTGGATGATGGATGAGAGTCTTATGGTGAAAAAGGGGATGGTGATGGTGACAACATGGGTCGGACGAGCACAATGGTGATGTTCATGGTGGCATAGTGATGATGACAACAACCATCGGGATAGTGATAATGAGCACGGAGATGGTGATGGTGATAGTAAGCATGAAAATGGGGATGAGGATGCAGATATTATGGTGTACTTAGATGGGAGGAAAAAAAAAAGAAAAAAAATCCATGACGAAACTTGTGCAATTTATCAAGTTGTACCAAGTCTATGCAATTTATCAATCTATCAAGCTATCAATGTCTGGCTGCAATAGTCAAAATATTAATGTCAATACTCAATGAAACCACGAAACAAAATCATAACATACATGTACACCACATACCTATGACATAGTACACAATATAACATGCAAACCACATACCAGATTACCTACCTATGGTCATTTGACTAGACCATCAAGATCACCTCAAATACCAAGGGTTTCCTTTAACCTCTCGTGCTCGGAGTAAGGAAATAAGTATCGTTCCTTTGATGAGTTATTCCTTGGCATTTTTTGTAGCTGAAGGTTTGTTCCAATAACTAAGTTTGTATAATGGTATACAATATAACCTGGTCTATAATCTTCATATGTATACCCTTTTCTATTTGCTAAGTGGGAAACCTGGTTCAAATAATCTCCTTTGATAACCATCGACCCAATCATAAAATCATTGGCCTCGGAGTCCCGTAATGGGACATTTAGGGTTTACTTCCCCTCCAAGCAACGTTCCAACCAATAGTCGGTGAGCCATGCATTGCGTCTTGTGCCAAACACTGTGTATATGTTCCCTGGAGAAAATATAGTGCCAATGTTTCAGTCAACTAACTAGACACAACTACTTACAGTAAAAAATATAAAAAAGTATAAAAATATTAATCGAACTTGGTTGTACGAGATCTAATATGTAGTCATAGTCTGGTGAAATACTTGATTGTTCCTCCTCCAACTTGGATAATTCTGTACCTATCTATCAATCAACGGGGAGTGATACACAGTCCAAGCTATCAACCCAATCCGTGGATTCACATTCACCCCATTCACCACTACTGCATGGAGAACAAAAACTTGAGAGTTTCCTTGTCCACATTTCAAGTATAGCATTGTCCGATGTTCTAACTGAATGAAATGCACGAGTTCCTTAGATGGTATTGAACTTATATAACTGTGATCGATATACATCCACAACCTCCCAAAAATATCTATGTACATTTGGTTTCCTGGTTGATTGATCTTCCTTCCTTCTTGCTCCCTCCCCCGTGACTGAAGAACACCATTCAACAAAGGTTTTTGCATATTAGATGAGTGATACATTTGTGAAATTCATTTCTTTCCTATGTAATGCAGTCTTGATGCACACACCTTCTCTATCATGTTCACCTTTTCCGTGTCTGGTCTCAAAATAGTTCTAAATATGTGGCACCCTGTGCCTTTTGTGGAGCATACACAACCATTGGAAGACATGAGCATTTTTTAATTGCCCTGCACAACCATCAAACCAAATCCAATGTTGTTCCATCTGTATGTTGTTATCCTTCAAGTGATTATATATTCTAGAACATTTGAAAGTTGTGTTGTACAAAATCCAAGTCGTGACACCTGTCATCACTTATGTAGAAGTGATACTCCTTGAATATAACCATGTTGTCTTCAGTACTATCTTCCCCATGTCTATAGGTGATATGGACCATAATGCTGACCTGGTCTGAGTGATAGTATTGAATTTGAATATCATTTTGTGGTAGAAGAGTGTATTTTTCCGCAAAATCGACCACTGACAGGATAGTCCCAATAGGAAATGTATCCCTACATGTTCTAAACTGCTCATCTTGCCAACAAGCCACATGTACATTCTTTACATACAGTTGTGTCTTTTCAAAGAGTTCATCCATGAATTCACAAACCCGTACTTGGTAGATCAACAATAAAATCATATCAATAGATTGTTACATATGAAATTGCAATCTGAAGAAAAAATATTATTGAAGAACTCATTACCAACCTGAGGAGTGACCAATTGTATTTGTTTTCCTTCGTTCCATCCATCAATATCATACATGACATATTTGAATGACAGTAAGTTCACCTCCTACCTCCCAAGTTCATGCTCATCAGTCACATGTATGCATTTATCCAATAATACCAATCCACCCCACCCTGGGCATGTCCCATCTATGTAAGATTTTTGATAAAATGTACAATCGTTTGGACTGCTACACAAAATGCTATGAATAAAGTCTCTAGATAACATCGGTGGTAATGTAGTTGAGCATTCCTACACAAGAGTTTTATGTAATACACGAAAAATATATGTATATGTGTTATAATAGAACCATACTCAATGTGGTATCGACAACATGTGTTAGGAATTGTGTTTATTTTAACATACCATGGTTTGCATTTTTCAAAGACTATTTGGCCCAATTTAAGTTCGTTATGTTCATTCCTAAAGCTCTCATATAATTTTGTTTCTGTCATATCAAGAAAATGTTTAATGTGTGGTTCATGATCCTTTGAACCCCTTCTCAATTTTAATACATATTTTTGGTTGGAAGAAGGTCTAGTGTTCTCATGCCAAAAATATTGCACTAATCCCTTTACCACATCAATGAGCTTCATATCAGAGAGTGGAAACCTACCAATGAAGGCCCAAACATATATTTTATCGGTTTCGAGTTGTTCTCTTCTAACACAATACCTACAAAGTGTCTTGAATTTGAAATTAATAATTTGGGAGGTAGGTTTCAGAAAACGAAGTTCCCTAGTGTTTTTGTTCATGATTAATTGTGACAACACATGGCGAGCCGCATTGCAATCCTTTGAGCGATATTTCTTTCCAATTGTACTAAATGCATCTACTAAACTTTTAACAATATGAGAACTTGGTTCTAACTTTTTGGTCATCTTTATCCTTAACGTTCTTCTAACAACAGCCATAGACCTAGATTTTAACAATGATAAAAATAATTTGCACTTGTCCCCATCACATTTAGAATAAAAAACGTTATCAAGTATTTGTCGAGTTTGATAAGAAATAGCACATTTAGACAACGTACCTTCAAGTGAACTAATGATAATTTCATCAACCTGTATATGTTTCGGAGTTCTTTGGCATGTAGTTTCTACTAGAGGTAAGGGTGTTGGAGTTGGAGCATGTACAACATCACTAGGATGCTCTAGAGTTTCAATAGGAGCCACTTGTCTTTCATTCTCTTGTTGGTAGTTGGATGTGGGAAATTGGAATTTCTCTTGGATGGTCTCCATAACATTTGTTTCTTCCATTGTAAATCATGCATTCAATGCCTCCCTAACTTCGCTGCTTGTATAACTACTACCCAACAAGTCATTCGCTACCATAGTCTGAAGTTGACTTGATGTGGGAATTGAAACATCCACCGATGAGAAACTACATTTTACTTCTTGACTAGTGCCATGGGGTGCTTGTTCATCAAATGTTGTTGAAATTGAGGGCTCCTCTAGTGAATTTTTCCTTTTTTCTTGTCGTGGATGGGTAGGAACGGCCGTGGCATCATATACCATTGGAATTTGATGAGTTTCCATGGAATGCCTTCGATTCCACATGTCCAATCTTTTATTTTCTCTAACTTCTTCCATGGTTTCTTGAGGATTCTATTTCCTTTCCGATCTCCTTATTCGATTGTGCGAATTCCCCATGACCACAAAGAGCATTACTAAGAAAATAGATTATAGAGGTGTGATCAACTATGAATATCCAGATTCCTTCTCAATTGTGAATATAGGTTCTTCAAGCTTGCTCAATTGTGAATATAGATACTTCCTCAATTGTGAATATAGATTCTTCAAGCTTGCTCAATTGTGAAAGTAACTTCTACCTCACTTGTGAATATAGAAAATTCTTCATTTGTGAATATCGGTTCTTCAAGCTTGCTCAATAGTGAATGTAGATTCTTCTTCAATTGTGTTCATATAGATTCCTCAAGCTTGCTTGAAATTGTGAATATATAGATACTTAATCAATTGCAGATTGAAATTGTTCAACCTTGATTTTGATTGTGGATATAGATTATTCCTCAAACCTGAATTTATATTCTTCAAGTTTGCTCAATTCTCAATGCAGGTTCATCTACAATTCTGAACATAGATTACTCAAGTTTTTTTTATTATGAATATAGAATCCTCTTCAAGATTTCTAATTGTGAATGTAGAATCCTCTTGAAGCTTGCTAATTGTGAATGTAGAATCCTCAATTCCCAATGCTAACTATAGAATCCTCTTCAAGTTTGTTGATTGTGAACATGTGTAATTATAAACATAGAGTATCAAGCTTCCTCAATTGTCCTCAATTGCGCAAGTTTTTTTGTAGTGATGCAGGGAGACAAAACACAAAATTCGGGGATGAAATGGGCAGCGTATTTAGCTGAATTGTGCAGAGCCAAAACACGCTAGCGTTATGGATTTACAAAATGGGCTAGTGTTTCTTAAATCTATAATGTTCGTACATTCCTTCTATGTTAAAAAATTCATTGTCAATTAATATGTTTGGTGCACAGCTGCATAACGTCTAATGGCATAAAACACACGAGAATTTCTTCATCAAAGAACGTGTGAGCATTTATTCATCAAAGAATGCTCAAGTGTTTCTTCATCAATAAACGCGCTAGCATTATGGTAATATACACAATTTGCATTTTCCTCGAAACCTTATTTAATAATTTTTTCCCAAAAAAATAAATTTCCTTTATTTCCCTAGATCCCTCCTTATCTTGAAAGGTTTTGGGATTCATGTTGTATGAGTTACGAGGTTAAATAGGGCTTTGGTGTTAAGGGCTAAGGGGTCAAGTGGTTTAGGGTCAAGGGGCTTAGGGTTTAAGGGATTTAGAGCTCCATGTTTAGGGGGTTAGGGGTTTAGAGGTTAGACATTAAGGGATTAAGTGTTTGTGGATAAACTAGGGAATCTAAAGGCGTTCGGTGTTAAGTGCTTGGAGATATGGGTCTAGGGGTTGGGAGTTAACTAAGCCTTAGGGGTTAGGGGTTAAGCGTTTAGAGGTAAAAGGATAAAGTAGTTAACAGGTTTAAATATTTAGAGGTTAGTTCATCATTCTATGGCTCGTTTAAAGGCTCCAGGTTTAGGGGGTTAGGGTTTTAAAGGTTAGACATTAAGGGATTAAGTGTTTGTAGATAAAATAGTGCTTAGGTGTTGGGTGTTAAGTGCTTAGAGATATAGGGGTTTAGGGGTTAAGGGATTGATGGCATTAATTGGGGGGTTATGGTTCAATAGGTTAAGACTTAAGGGTGAAGGGTTTAATTGTTAAGAGTTTGTAATAATTAAGGGCTTAGGGGCTCACTAGTTAAGGACATAAGGATTAGGGGATTGGTGGTTATTTAAGAGGTGAGGCCTTCAAGGGTTAGCATATTTATAGGCTAAGGGTTTTAGGGATATAGGGTTAGGATGTTAGAGTTGATTTGGTTAAGGGTCAAGTGTCAAGTGGTTAATGGATTAAAGACTTGGGGTTTAATGTCTTAATGGCCTCTAGGAGATGAGGAATTAAGATTTTCTAGGGGTTTATGGGTTTTGTGATTTAGGGATTATCGGTTAGGGGTTTTAGGTTTAGGGGGTTAATTAGGACTTAGGTGTTATGGGTTAAGAGTTTAGAGGTAAGGGCATAAATTTGTTAACAAGTTTAAATATTTATGGATTAGGGGGTTTTATGGGTAATGGAAATTGAGGGTTAAGGAATTTAGGGCTTAATGGTTAGGGGGATAGGGTTTAATGGGTTAGGGTTTAAGGCCCAAGAAGTTAAAGGTTTAATTGTTTCTAGGGTTAAGGTCAAATGGATTTAGGGCTTTGGGATTTAAGTAATATGGGTTAGAATGTTTAGGGGTTAGGGGTGGACTAGGTATTAGGGGTTAGCAATTGTGGGATTAGAGATAATGTGGATAGGGGGTTTAGGGGCTAGGGGCCTTAGGGGTTAACTAATTTAGTGCTATGGGGTTAATGTGTTAGGGTTTATGAGGTTAGGAATTAATGGTGAAGGGGTTAAAGGGTTAAAGGATTATAAGGGGTAAATTAGAGCTTAAAGAGACTAATGCACAAGCCCAAGAAAGAATTTCAAAGATGAGAGAGGAGAGATCAATCTAGAGGGAGAGATCTCAAGCAAACATAGAGATCTCATGCAAACAAAGAGCACACATGCAAACATAGATTGCACAAGTAAATGCAGGGGACACTAGCACAAGGGAGGTGGCACATGCAAACATAGTGTAGAGGTAAAGAATTATTTTACCTATATAGGGTAAACTAGAGCTTAGAGGGCTAATGGTTAAAGGATGATAGGTAAACAATTAAAGGACTTAAGGGGGTTAACAGTTAGGGATTTTAGGGGTAAAGGGATTAAGGACTCTGGGCTTAGGGGGTTAGGTTTTAAGAGGTTAGGAATTAAGGTCTAAGGTGTTATAGTGTTAAAGGCTTAGGGAATTAGAGGATAAGGACAACAGTGAGTGGAGATAAAGGGTTAATTAAGGGACTAGGGATTTAAGGAGTAATACCTTTACAGGTTAAGATATTTAGGGATCAACTATTAATGGGGTAAGGGGTTATGTGTTAAGGGCTTAGGTTCTTAGGGGTGTAGGGATTTAGGGGGTTTGGGACTTAGGACTTGTGGGTTTAGGCGTTTAATTTCTCTCCCTTATCATTACACTCCCCAACTCCTTAAATTTATGTCCCTTGCCCCTCCTCTCGTATCTCTCTTCTCCTTCTTAGCCCCTTTATCTCCATACAACACTTAAAAACATAATTTATGAAGTTCATAACGCTCACACGTTATGTAAATAATAAAACGCGAGCATTATTATTCACATAGTGCTCGCGTGTTATGTGAATAATAATGGTCGAGCATTTTGGATATACAAAACCGCTCGAGCGTCTCTTCTAACACCAAGCGCGCGAAACAAATATTTGAATTTAAACAGAACGTGCGTTCGTTACTGAGCACCTAATAACCCCCTCCTCAAGCGCTTGCATGTCATCCACAATCCTATGTGGTTGGTTCGGACTTACCAAACTTTCACTTTGGAATTTACTGAACCATAGCTAATTGGGAATTTCCACCATTTTTCTCAATATGCCCGTCTTTCACCGCTCTCTACAGCATGACATACATGACCATTTTGATGAAATTTTAGGCATTGATAGCATTTTTTATGCAAATTCCAAATATGTAATTTTCTAAAAAAAATATTGATTTTTTTTGTTTCCTAATTTTCTTGTGTCATCACTCCTTAAGTCAAAAAACATGTTGTTAGTGTTTATTCCATAACTTTTTCATTTCACAACCATTTAAAAAACAAATTGTATGTTGCACTAGTAGACCGACCTTTACATGCTATAAAAAATCCAAGTCAAAATAACTGCATTAATACCTTCAAATGATGCACCCACATTTGACGTACTGTTCTCGAGGTTTGACCACTTAGATAATTTAAAAAAAAACATTTAATTTTGGAAAAATAGTGCTTCATTAGTGCTACGGGTTCTATACATGTATACAAATTTTTGTAGCCTGAAACCATCATTTAGGCACTCAAAGGCTACCCCCACAAACACATATATCTTATCATTTTCCAAAAAAATAAAAGTGACTGTTAGAAAAGATAAAATTTGACATAGTTATGTAAATTTTCAATGCATAAAACTTATATATTCGGAAACGTGATTCAATTTCCTACATTTCATATTTTTTACTCAATGCAAGATATCGTGTGTAAGTATCTCAAAGAAAAGAAGTAAGTTGAGGGATTCCTGATTTTTCAGTTTTCTATTGCATCTAACACGCCAAAAGTGAACCTCATTAGCTTGCACTCACCCATAAACTAGGAACATGAATAAAAATGGTTCATGGCACACCAACATGGGTTAGAAACTGGGTATATTGAAACCACTTCATTTCTTAGAACAACAAGTGAATGCACAATAGCTTCACTCTCAAGTTCCTCTTCGGCTCTTAGCTAAGCACTCTATCACCATTCAGAATCTGCTTTCACTTAGATAAAGGTTGACTCTTTCTCCACATATCATAATGATAGGTTGGTCAATGTATGGATGAACGAATTCCTCACAAGATAGGGAAAGGTAGGTACACCCATGAGAGGTCGATTTATTGACCACATAACTGATTAAATAATTGACAGACTCACTGACGAGACCACTAATAAACTTACTAACAAGTTTACTGCGCCATCCCCCAACTGATAGGTAATTTGAGGATGAATTCATTTCGATTGTTTTCTTACCCAATAAGAAACTCACATTCCAAGTTCTGTAGGGTGACTAACACTACTCGGTTACAAGGAACTCAGACCAATGCCTTCCTTTCCCCAACACAATAGTTGTCTCAACTAACTTCCTCTTGGAAGCATTAAATGATTGGAGCACATGAGTCAACTTGATAGTTGACAGGTCATTAGTCCTCACTTGTAAACTTGGATCTCATCTACTGGATTCATGGATTCACTACGAAACAAATCAACAATCCATTTCACAGTATGAAGACAATTTTTAGAGGTGTCTTCTTTAGTGAGAGCCTGATTTGGAAAAAGTTCTCCAATGTATAGTAAAATTTTGTTGATCACCTCTTCTTCTGGGCCTATAAAAGGGTCTTCCTTGGTGGAGTGGTGGATCAAAAAAGTTGCATATCCCATTGTGGTAGGGTGTCTGCAAGGTTCAATGGATGTGAATATGTTCTCATAGTCCATACATTGTGAAGCTTCTGAATCAATGATGTATGGAGTGGAAATTGCTGAAAGTGAGTACATGCAACTAGCATTTTCAAGTGTGGTAGCTTGCTTGTTGCACTCCTCCTATTCTGTCTTTTCTTCAAAGAACTTTTTGTACCATCAATGTTATTCTTTATATGGAACTTTATTGTAGTGAGGACACCATCGCTTCCCTCCATTGGTCTTGTCATCATTGAAGTTGAAATCTTCATGAGAAATCCTTGGTTTTTTTTCCTTTTTTCCCTTCTATGGGGATTTTTCTTGCTTGAGCTATTCTTCCCATCATTGGTTGTAGGTGCATGCTCCTTTGACATCTTCTGTAGGCCATTTTTTTAGAGTTTATCTTGTTCTTTAAGAAGGGAGGCAAGAAACATATCCAAAGTAGGCATTGTAAAAAATGCTCCAAGAGCAAATCTAGTAGAATGAATAGAAGAAACAAAGACACTATAATTAAGACACAATTTGGAGATAATAGGGAGTACCATTTTTGTGCCAGCCTTTTTTATCTTACTCATCTTGAGATACAAGAGAATAGATTTTAAATTGGTGAAAAACTCTTGAATAGAGTCAAAATCACTTGGTTTTAAGTTCATCCGTTCCACCAACTGATGGCCCTTCATTTCATCTATGTTCCAAAGAGAGTGGAAAACATGGTCCGAACTTGATTTGGAGTCTTCTTGTTTGCAATGTGATAAAGTAGGTTTGGTTAAATTGAATAGAAAAACATCCCGAATGCTTCATCCATTCTATTCAAGTATTTATACTTTTCAACCTCTGAATTCAGTTCTACCTCAGTGTCCATTGTGATCTAGTAGAGCCCATTCATCTTCAAGAATATCTCTACTCTTGATTTGAAACCATGGCCTAGACCAAAAGACCCATCCTTTGTAGAGAAAAATATAAAACTCTATCTATATCATAATTGGATTCTTTGAACACTTGGTATCATTTCCAAGGCCATTGAAATCGATACTATAGGAAATAGTTTCATTAGACCCTACAAGAGGGTTGTAGACATCCAACGATAATCATAACTCCTCAAACCACCACACATGACCCTTTAATGGTCCTCTAGTTGATGCATAGAAACAAGAATGATGATTGATGGTATGCATTTTTGCTCAGTTTTTCATCATTACATATGTTTCAGTTGGTTACTCTTTTGTTTGATTTTCCTAGTTTGATTGTATATATGGGTGCTTAATTCAGAAATGCAGCATAAGTAAATCATTTCAACAATACATGGTTAAATCAAGGTAATTTATTATGTATTTATTTACAATTTATATATTTTAGTTGTAATAAAGAATAGCATATTGAGTTATATACTTTGATCTCATTAAGGTTTGTTTATTTGTTACAGGCCTGGTTCTTTTTCCCGTACTCAATATACAAGTTGGCATCTCAAACATTGAATTTTCAAATGTGGACGTGGATGAGGGTATGGACATAGCATGTGGGAATCATCGTGTGGATGATGGTATGTACATGGTAGGTGTCAATATCATGTGGATATGGTGATCACGAAATTGCTTCCAGGATCTTCGCGCCAGCTTGATCGCTCAACTCTCAACCGTAGTCGTTCTTTTGGGCCAATGCAGTAATATATTCTGATATTACCCTCTATTTGGATGATGTTGATTATAGTTCATAACTTATCTATCCAGAACTACAAATGTGTCAGCAGATGTGTCATAGTTTTTTAACCATATCATCCTTCAAGGTTGAGGACAAGTTTTTGATATGTACTTTGAGATTGTTATTATTATGATTTGTAATCTCAGCTGAATAGACATGCTTGTGATGTAAGAACTACTATTTTCGGATAATAGAGAATGAATATCATAACTTTGTTTTGAATCAGCTTGTTTTCGTGATTTCGCATCCTTAATCGAGTAGTTGAGGTCTGGGCCCAGCCTCATTTGGTTTTGCTCTTACTTCTTTATGTAATTACTTCTTTAATTCCATAATTAGTATTTCGTTGTGTTCATATTATCTAAGCATGTGATTGTGCAAGCCTGCAATTTTCAATTCATTTTTTTATTATCAATAATTGCTTGTGAATATCTTTCGGTTTGACAGGTTACGTAGATGATATATTGTGCATGTGAGTGATACCATTTCCATTGTTGTAATTCAGACCATAAACTCTTTTTCCATTCATTGTATATTTCGATATCTTTGCATGTTAGTGATTGGTTTGATCTAATATATTTAAGGTAGTCTGTTTGTGAATTACAGATAATGTTCATATATCTCTCACTCAATATTGGATCATTTCCGGAAACATAACCACAGTTTTCCACTAGATATTATATTATGTAATATTTGTAATATTTTTGCATATTTAGTTGCATTCATAAATTCGTATGCATTGACCATTTTGGAAAGAAATCAAATAATTTGTTCAATCTTGGCTTTATTGCATTTAATCTTACCACTGTAGATTCTCATTGTCAATTCATAGATAATCAATGCAACATTCTGCATCGAAATTCCACAATAAGTTAATTAACATCTGAAACAGAAGTAAACGTGTATCTATAATTAGTGTGTAGAATTTTTCTCTACAATCATAGAATATTTTCAATTCACAACAGATTAAACATTCAATTGACTGATAATTGCTTCCTGTAGATGCTTCATAGTTTTGTTGGTTTTCTAGTGTAATATCCTGCTTTTATATACCCCTCATATTTTGAAAATAAAAATGTATATTGTACTTGTCTTCTGGTGAGGAGCTCAAGGACAAGGCCCCACCAGAAGAACTTTGTAAGTTATGTGGTTAATTCCTAAAGTGGTAGACTTAGGAGACTAAGGGCATGATGCAACTTAACGACGGGGAATGAATCTACTAGGGGAGAAAGGTTGTTTGGCTGGGAAGCCATGGAAAAATGAGTTACTGATGACCAAGGTCATCGTGATGCCCTAAGAACCTGAAGAAAAGTAAACGGAGAAATGTTCACTTGATGGAATAAATCTCTTAAGTGTCATCCTAAATAGAGGTAAATCCTGAGTAGGCTTAATTACTAATTGCCTCTATAAAAACTAAGTATTAATATTTGTAAGATCGTCATAATTATCATAGTCATCTTAATCATGGCGTTGAATGCCAAAGAATTGAAGCCATGGAATCCTAGTTGTTAATGATGGTATCATTTTGGTGCCTTAGGAAGGAAGAGAGGTGAACTACAAATATCCACTTCTGGTACTAAAATCTTGTAAGTGTCATCCTAAGTAGGTTCATATATATGCGAAGTGATGGAAGCGTTACTATCCACTTACGAAAGAATAACAAGGCACTTTTTATTTAGCATGAATCTTCTAATACTATTACAATCCTAACCAAGACCAAAAAATGTTTTACACATAATTATTTAATTCCCTAAACATAGGAGAGAGACACATTAAATAAAAAAGAGAAATTAAAAGCCTATTATATTTTTAAAATATGCTACATATATATAGTCACTTATATATAATTGCTCAAAAGTATTTACAAAAGTACATGCAACAAATGGTTACTGGCTTATACATGAGAAGATGAGAAGATGGTAAAGGCACAATAATTATTAATATTAATATGGGACTATGAAATATATTAATTAGTGGAAAGTGAATTTTATATATTGTAAACATATATGTTGGTGCTTCCCTAGGGGGGAATGAGTTATTAATAGAAAATGGATGAATATAATAAGACGGATACTTTTATATATATATATATATATATATATATATATATATATATAAGGAGTGGAAGGCATGTCATTCCGATTATACGATTGTCTGTTGTTGATTATTAAATTGAAACGGAGCAACGTACAAGTACAGACTTCAATTCCTTTTGCGAATTGAGTATCGTAGATATCAAAGTGATTTTGTTCCCTTAAAGGAGTGACAGAGTAAATCCACCATTTGTCAACTCAAGTATGAGGGAGGAACTCTCTATTTCCGCCACTTGGTGAATTCTAACCAACACTTGGAAAAGGGAGTCTCCTCCTATCCTCCATTTGGCTAAGGATATTCCGCCTAAGCTTGACGGACGTATTTAGGTAAGGGAGAATTCAGTTTATTTATATTGGGTAATCGCATCGGTCGAGGGGGCTGTGAGAGGAAAACAAATGGTGAAGCTGTGGCTGGATAGCCTTGGGAGGAAAGGTGACCTTGGCTGAAGCATTCTTGACTGAATGCATTAAATTACAGATAAGTGATTCTCTGCTTTCAGATATTAGATGTTATACTTATCCTTTCTTTAGTCCCTACATCTAAAAATGTGTCATGGACATTTCTTGGTTGGAATCGCATGAATTCACAGGATCCTTGTGTTAAACAAATCACTGCATATATACTCTTTAGTTTTTATGATGTTTTGTTTGAGAAAAATTGCTTAATACTACATCTATGCAAACTGGTTGATAGATTTAGTATAGATGGTTGCCATTTTTCTGCTCTGGTGAACTTGGTATAAACGTTACGATTATGCTTTTACCCTTTCGATTGGATTTATTTTCATGTGTGTACATTGGTAGAGTTTTTGTATCTCTAGATCTGTTGCTTCGATCAATCTCTGCTGGTGAATGCGTATTGCATTCTAGATATTTGGTTTAGATCAACCTCTGTGAGATGAATCCGTATTTCATTTTAGTATTTTTGCGTATTTCTTTCTGAATATGTTGCTTCAATCAATCTCTGCTGGTGAATGCGTATTTCATTCTAGATCTTTGTGCTGGTGAATGCGTATTGCATTCTAGATCTTTGGTTTAGATCAACCTCTGTGGGATGAATCCTTATTGCATTCTGGTTATTTTTGCATATTGATTTCTGAATATGTTGCTTAGATCAATCTCTGCTGGTGAATGCGTATTGCATTCTAGATCTTTGTTTAGATCACTCTTTGCTAGTGAATGTGTATTGCATTCTAGATATTTGGTTTAGATCAACTTCTGTTAGGATGAATCCGTATTGCATTCTGATTATTATTTGTTTAAATAAATCTTTGTTGGATGAAGTGCGTATTGCTTTCTGAATATATTGTTTCGATCAATCTCTACTGGTAAATGCGTATTGCATTCTAGATCTTTGCTTAGATCACTCTCTGCTAGTGAATGCGTGTTGCATTCTAGATCTTTGGTTTAGATCAACCTCTGTTGGATGAATCCGTATTGCATTCTGATTATTATTGTTTAGAACAATCTCTGTTGGATGAATTGCGTATTGCATTCTGAATATTTTTGTTTAGATCAATCTATGCGTATTGCATTCTACATACGATTGCTTAGATCAATCTCTGCGTATTGCATTCTGAATATTTTTTCTTAGATCAATTCCTATCGGTGAATGCGTATTACATTTTAGATCGTATTGCTTAGATAAATCGTTGATGCTTGAATGCGTTGGGCATTCTAGTTCGAACATTTTGGTATACTTCGGTGGATATTGATACGTCCCTACATTCATATTCGGTGGGATTGATTCCCATGAGTTTTATACCTTTCGTGTGTGTATTCCATCGTAGATCCATGTGTGGTTGGATTAAATTAATTAAAAACCTGTATCAGGTTGGTAGTATAGTTATAATGATTTTTAGGATCTATGTTGGAAGAACTACTCTAGGGAAATGTCCCTAGCTTTAATTCATTTATGTTTTTGCAATTTTAATACATAAGTTGTATATTATGCAGAAGAAAAAGGAAAGTCAAAACCCTTAGCACAATTATGGAATAAAGCATGTACTAATGAGTATCTTTACTGGAGGAAAGAAATAGCTCCATCATCTTATAAGAATGGGGTAAGTTTTAAATATGTATCTTAGTCTTTTATTATATAAGTAAGTAAGGCAGTTCTGAATGTAAGTGTTATTTTCTATTGTGGATAGAGTGACCCTTACCTCGAAAATATATAAGTCGTTTAGAAAAGTTTAGATAATTGACCCTTGTATGATTATTTAGTATGAGATGTCCTTATAAATTCGCTTGACGGACAGGGTATGTCTACATACTTCTGATTGTTTTTTTTTAAGATGTTCTTTGTGAAAGAGGCTTGAGAAAGTGGAAAACGAATATTGCAACAAGCTTGTGTTGCAGAATGTAAACCCTCTATTTTGGGATAAATAATACAAGATGTGACTTTTCTTGTGAATGTATCCCATGTGTTCGGTGAACCAGGTATATATGGTCTCTCGCATATGGTGTATTGATGATGGCATTGTTGATAATTATGTGTATTGATTATTAAGCTCCTTTATATTAAATAATCAAATCCAAATCCTGTGGTATGAGTAACAATTTTTATAAAGATAATGGTTATAGGAAAAATCAGCATGAATGAATATCCATGTACTTAAGGTTTACTTGAATATTCCTTATTGATAGCTAATTGTCAACATGCAGTTACAAGAATGGCAGTCTATGGTTTATAAAACAAATGAATTTCACTATGGAGTTGGAATCGTAATTACACTCGTTTTCTTGATATATAGTTACATGAAGATTTTGAAGTAAATGGATACACGTATGCTGAAAAGAAGACCTTATAAATGTAACTAATCTTTAAGTACCTTGAAATTTGAAGTGATGTGATAGGGAGTTAGGCGATCAATTTAAAAACTTTTAAACTTTTACTAAAATGCTAACTTGGATGTATGGGCGATGTTACAACTAGGTTTACAAAAGAGTTGATTTAGTTATTTCTTTATACGGTAGATTGAGCCTGTCAATTTATTTGGTTTATTTAATGTAAACAAATTCCATTTTCATTTCCATTTCAGTTATGCGAAAAGAAAAAAAAATACAAAATACAAGTCTAGACTACTCAGGATTATCATTGTTCTACTTTTCCCATATTTTCATAGATTTTTTACATAATGCTTTTAACTTTGTTTTCAAGCAATCTAGGATTCAGTTTGCACAAAGATTTTGTAGTTTTTATTCGGATTTTCTGGTCATCACAAAGCTTTTATATTTAATTAACTTGGTCATCACAAAGCTATTATATTTAATTGACTTAATCATCACAAAGATTCTATATTTAATTAAATACCATTTGTTTTGTTTTTTAAACATTTCAAAGTAGTGTGATTGTTTATCATAGTTTTTCCTTTTATTGAATAGCTCTTGTAGTGTGCGTATATATTCCTCTTGCATTTCATTTAAAGGTTGAATAGAACTTCCATTTTTGCATTAGTCTTTACAAATTATCATAGTTCAATTTCATAAGAATCATTAAAATAGGTCCTCGTACTGTTTTCAGTACTAATCTCTTCAATTTTAATTTAGGGTAGTTTCTTCTTAATTCTAGTTAAGTTGCATGTTTTCTACTTTATTGAGCAGTTTCAAATTACCTTTAGTTTGAACCATTGTTTGAGATTATCTTTTTATCCAAGTTAGCTGATTGAGTTCCCGTTTCATTTGGTATTAAGTTACTTTTCTATTTAATACATCATAAGTTTTGATAGTGTGTTCCATTGATTGACATCTTACTTCGTTAGGATTTTCACAATGCATCTTTAAGTGAATATCTTTCTAGTTGGCTTATCTTAGATTAAACCGTTTACACACATATAGTGTCATATAGTGTTACAGCTTGAAGTTTATTAACTCTGGTCGATATATAAAGTGATTAAGGTTAATTAATTAAACTTTAAATTAATTTATCCTGACAATGATATGGTGCACATTGCATGGATCATGATCCTGAGTTGCAACTATTAGGGCCCAAGTCCTTAATCGTTACTCCTAAATAATATAAAATAAGGAACACTACATATCTAAGTTATTCCATATACCACTCATAGGTACAAATAAATTTCACTTGACATGATCTTTGTTGCTTTCTAGGACCATGTGCATGAGACATGAACCCTAGAGGAACATGTCTTACAACCTATGTCTCTAGGTTTTGGTCCTAAACCATGGCCTAGACCACACGGCCCATCCTTTATACACAAGACGTCAAACTGTTGGGCACATCCTAATTGGATGTTTCGAGCTCTAAGCATGGTTGTTGAGTCCGTAGACATGGTTTTGGGAGGAAACAATTACCTTAGGCCTTACATTAGGCTTGTAGGAATCCAAGGAAAATAATTTAATAACAATTCCTCAAACCGCCACACATGACCTCATAACAATCTTCTAGTCAGTTCCTAGTCCAACAATAATGTTTCTATGGGGCCCCTTTCATAGACCATGATACTTACTTGGAACCATAGTAGCAATATTTGACCATATTGGTGATTTCTTATACGAAATTTGTATGGAATTCTAAAGTGAGTGAATCTTCGACATAGTATATTTATACTTTTAAGCTGACTAGATGCTTAAATATATTTTCAATTTTAAACATTTAAAAATTGATGAAATATTACTATTAAAATTTAATTGTTAAGATAAAAGGGGAATTTCAACTAGAATAGCTAAAGTTTAGGGTGTAGTTTAGCTTTTAACACTTCATTTATTTATTAATTATTAATATAAGGGTGTTGAACTAGAACATTAGAGCATCCAACGGTAACTAAACTCTCAAAATATTTGTAAATTCACCATTGCAAGACAATCAGCACATTCATGAATCTTTAGCCATATGAGTTTTTCATATAAATAAATATAAACTCAAATTGTAAGCAAGAATGATTTTTCATATAAATAAATATAAACTCAAATTGTAAGCAAGAATGATTTTTCACAACAAGACAAAGTAGAAACTAGATATGCGAAAACCCTTCATTATTTGAAATAAAATTGTGACTTTTGTTCCACATAATATTTCAAAAATGAACATTGAAGTCATATGCATAACTTAATCAACATTAAAAAGATACATACATTGAGGTGATGAGTCCATACTTGCCTATTAAACTCTATTTTCGTGTTATTATATAATATGTTATGTTTAAAATTTGACATTTGTTTCAAGTTGTTTATAATGAAGAATGAATGTTACTTTAAAATTTTGAATGGGAGTGAATATTTTTTAATTTTCAAATTTGTAAAAAATACATGTCTTTGTATTCATGAGATGTCTACTTCCATATTTTACTGTACTATATTTTTTCGTACCAGTTGTATTGCTATCTATATCTGTACTTGAATATTGCTACTATGCTTTTAAAACTACTAAGGCCTAAGTACTTGGATTTTACTCCAAAATAGACTCACCAAGGGTACACTAGAATTGTCTGAGCCATTTTGATATACCTCTCATAAGTCAAATAAATGTTTGTCTTTGGAACTTTGTTTCTATTAAGGACCTCATGCATGAATCATGAATGATAGAGGATAATGTGTTAGGGCCTCTGTCTCTAGGTTTTTTCCGTAAAGCATGGCCTCAACACAAGACCTATCCTTTGAAAAAAAGATGTAAACTTTGTGTAAGGTTTTATGTTACACCAAAACATGCAGATGTTCAACCGATACTTCAAGACCCCCCTCCGATGTAGCTCGGGGGAATTGAACCCAAGACCTCAGCTCTGATACCATGATAGATTTTGCTATAGAGGCCAAGATCTAGAATCTAAGTAAGAAGCAAAACAAAGATTAAGAGTAGAAAAAATAGATTGTTGTAATGGAGCCTTGCTCATTAATTTCTCATAGAATGATCCCGCACGAATGCTCTTACTCATTGAATAATGATCAATGACTCAATACATATAGCTTGCTAGAGTGATATTTTAGGAAAGAAAGCCATGCACCCAAATCTCACCATAAAGGAAGGAAGAAAGCACCTAAGTTAAGATTAACTACATGCAAGCACTAAAGCTAGTTTAACTAAAGTAAACTAAGCCAAAGCTAATGTGCATGTACACCAACACTTTGAGTTATATGTTAATTTGATGTTTTGAGCACTAGGTATGGTTCTTGAGGTTGTAAACGTAATTACTGAAAGAAAAATGTCTCATAAGCCCTAGAGGAGGGTTGTGAGCATCCAAGGATAGTCATGATTCATTAAGAAGCCACACATGACCTCTTAATGGTCCTCTACTCAATGCCTGAAAAATAATAATGATGTTATGGGGACCCTTTCATGAACCATGATCCCTACTTAAAATCATTAGTTACTAATTAGTCCTTGGATCTTATTCCTAAATAGACACACCCAAGGTAGACTAGCTTATAGAATCATCTGAGTTGTTCCCATATGTCACTCATAGGAACAACAAATTTCCTTGGCAGGCCCTTCACTGTGTTTCAAGACATTGTGCATGAGACATGAGCCCATACCAATATATCTTACAACATATGACAAAATCCTTTGTTATATCATAATTGGATGTTTTGACCATCAAGCATGGTTCTTGAGGGTGTAGACATGGTCATAGGAGAAAAGAATTCCCTTAATCGTTATAAGAGGCTTGTAAGCACTTGAGGATACTAACAATTCCTCAAACCATTATACATGGCTTCTTAACAATATTCTAATCAATACCTAAAAATAATAATGATGCTATGAGATGCTATGAGTCCTCTCATATGAACTAAATCCTTAATTGGAACTATTAACATCTAAGTCCTTGGTTCTTACTCTTAATTAGACTCAACCAAAGTACATTGGAATCATGTGAATTATTTCATTTCCAACTCATAAATACAAATAAATTTTCCTCAATAGCCCTTCGTTTTTTCCCCTTATACAACTATTTATAAAACTTTGGTTCCTCGTAAAAACCTAATAAAATATACCTTACATGGTGTAAATATGACACTAAAATATTTTAAATGCAGGTGGGAAGATATTGCGATGCTTTAAGACCTTGTGCATGAACCATAATTCCTAAAGGAACATCTTAAGGCTCAAGTCTCTAGGATTTTGGTCCAAGACCATCGCGTAGACCAGAAGACCAATCCAATAACAATGTTCCTTTAAGGCCTAAGGAGTCTCTAGGTTTGTGTTCCAAGGTCATCGCCTAGACCATCCAATAACATTTATTTTATATTCTCCATAACGTTTACGATATTTTAGCCTTCAAATATTCTCACACATTATGTAGAATTGAGTTTAAAATTGTTGACCAGAAACTAGATCAATATATTTCTAAATTGTCTACCCTAGACAATTTCTAAGCATCTATCTTCCTTGGCACTCCGATTCCTTGGTCTCTCCTGACACGCACTTATTCAACCCAGAACGTTGAACCTAGAAACCGACCATTTGAAATCACGACTTCTAACGTCATGCCACAGCGAGTTGTTAGACGATCCACCTTTTATATGTATATTCCCTCCCGTGTGCTCTACGAACGAAGACTCTCTCGATGGTCCATACTACAATTAATTTGAATTCAGTGCAATGTTCAGAATTATTCATAATTTCAAATCTCGAAACTTTCGTATGACTCCGCTCCTTCACCCTCCGTCATGTATTTATAGAGGATCCCTCGGGCTGTGATTATTGTATGTATGTATGAAATTATTCGCAAGTTCATCTGCAGGCGCAAACCAGTCATAGATCCCGTTTCAATAACGCTCATTATTTCCATATATCCATTATCGAACCGATCATTCCGTCGAAGATTCATTCTCTATATAGTATATTCTATATTATATTGCAGTAAAGGCTTCCATAAGAGTAGAAAAGATATGCCACTGCCTATGAAAATGAAAACCAATGTGTGTCTATTTTTGGCTGTTGCTCCCACCCTACTTTTGATTGCGCTGTTGTCTAAGAGAGTCCCAATACATGTGGTTGCTGCTGCTCCTCCGGGATCTCATGGCAACCAACATGTTCCAACTCCGCCAAAGCCACATAAAAGCAGTAAAGTTCATTCTTCCGTTGAGGCGTCGGCAGCAGGAGGAAGGCAATCACTTAAAGCTGATAGCTCTCCTGGACCTGTTCCCAACGGCCATGTTCCGACTCCTGATCCGCAGAAACATAATGTTCATTCTTCCATCGGTGCGTCGGCAGGAGGAAGGCAATCACTTAAAGCTGATAGCCTCCTGGACCTCATCACAACCGCCATGTTCCAACTCCTCCACATCATTCTTCCATTGAGGAGTCGGCAGCAGGAGGATATCCTACCTGTTCTCCCTCAACTCAATGTAACTCCAATGTCCCAAGTCCAGGATGTTGCAGTCCACAATCAAAGAAGGAGCACCAAGTGAGAGTCAATGCAGGCAAGGCGGGATTAATCAGGGATTACAAGACTTCCATGAAAGCTAGAAAGCACGCACCAGCAGATCATACTTATTATTAAATATCCCAGGAACTTAATTGCCTCTTGAACTAGAAAACATTCCGTCCGCCACACACAACCGCTCTTTTTTAATATAGATGTTTCTTGTACACTCGTATTTTTTGCGTGCAGGAAGATTAATGAAGGATTTCACACTAATCATTCACAAGAAAAATAAAGATGATTCTCGTCCACTAGTATTTCTTCTGTGCAGGTAGTGTACGTAATATATGGAATAGGATTTCAAACTATATACAGAAATATAGATATTCATTCATGAATTAAAATGAGTCAAAGATGGAAGATAGTGGTCGTTTGCTGTTATCTTTTTTCTTAATGCAATGATGCAGGTTTATTTTTCATACTCTAAATCTCTGTAGTTGTAGTTTTTTAGCAAATCAAAAGAAAGGAAATAACCATTTTTTGCTAAAATATTTTGCACAATATACTAAATATATTTTTAAAAATTTAAAACTGTAAAATCCAAATAAAATAAAATTCTCTTTTGATATAGATGGCCATGCATAAAGCCTTCGTCCATGGTATGGCATATTACATAAAAATATTTTTTTTATAAATATGACAGTGGCCACATAAACATATAAAGTAAAATTTGTAAAATCCAAATAAAATAAAATTCTCTTTTAAAATAGATGGCCATGCATAGGACTTGATCCATAGTATGGCATATGACATAATGACCACATCAACATATAAAGTAAGAATGATATTTATCAAGGAAAAGAACAGCATATACAAAAAGATAAAAAGTTGGACTCTAACATTCCACTAACAATAACCTATATGGATAATGGATCATAAACAATGCAACATGAAGAGAAAGTTGTCAAACCAATGGAAATTATCATCTTCAGTATATATTTGAAAATGAGTTAAAAATTTCAACACTTCTTAAAAATTAGTGTAGTTATTGTGAAATAATGATTTTGATTTTTTAGTTAAGTTATAGGTGTTTATATATCTTAGAATTTGAGGTAGACTAGGACCTATGCTTTTTTAGATTGAACAAGGATGAGACAAGTATAATATTTAAATTGATTTTATGGTAGCCATTCTAAATTCAAAATAAACAATTACAATATATATATATATAACTGGTGGTTGATGAATGAATAACCTGTAGCTGAACAATTATAATATATATATATATATATATATATTAAAAATAATTGATGTCTTATGCATGGATGCTTGGATAATGGAATAGTTCATCGAAAATAACGGGAAGAAGCTAGATGATAACATGTAGTTAGGCATGAATAACTTGTAGCTAAATAATTATAAGAAAAGAAATATAAAAAGTAGATAGTAGCTTATGATTCATCGCCAACAACAAGAAGACTGTGGGTGATAACATGTAGCTAGGCATAAATAACTGGTAGTTGAATCAGTTTAAATAAAAGAATGTCTAATAGATATCAATTAAGTTTTCAAAACAATTCTTTTAAATTACCTGCGAAAACCAGAAATATTCTAAAGGTAAGTAGCACAGTGCGAGGTTTTAATGTCATCTACTTGAATGCTTCCTTTGAAACAGTTTCATGGGCCGATATTCTGACAACAATTTCACGTGATGCATCGCTTATGTTATCCCGATTTCCTTCTCCTTTTTCACTTTCATCCCTTAGAAAAATTTAGTGGAAATACTTCCCTGTACCGAGTTCTCCAGCATGAAGGTCTATTTCATTATTTAACGTGCTACAGTTGGGAGGACCATTCTGGAGCCTTTTGTTTGGTAGGAAAATGGTCATATTTCCCTGGCAAGGGAAATAGATATCGTTCCACAAGGCCATGAAAGTGTGATTACACTGATACAACCGTTCCAGTCAAAGGGACACACTATCCTTGATTCGTCGATAGGCACTACAATGAGAACTCATGGTAGTGGAGGGCTATCGCAACCTTTTAATCCCTGATTAAGGATAGAGTGCAAGGATTCAATACTTTAGCATATACCTCAAATAAGATTCGTCTAGCATACACATCCAAAGGCAAAGGTTTGTTGTGTGTGAACAACATACTGAAAGGTGAATTGCTAATCCACCATTTCAATTGTTAATAAAACTCGAATTGATAATCCACCGTTTCAATTGTTAATAAAACTCTCTTGCCACGGGGGGAGTTTTTTGAAAGTTAATAGGTTAAAATTTTGAGTTTTTACCGTGGTCGCTCATGAATCACAATCGCCTCATCTCCCCCAATAGCTTCGGCCTTCCATTCCCAATCGTTTCTAGAGTCCGACAAATCGTTCTTTTTGCAAGAATAATAATTTATTCTTGCAAATCTTTCTTGTACCGAAGATGCAATGGATTCATGGAGATGCTCCGGTAATAGTTTACCTTTTCGTTTGACTGCGCTCAGTTTTAAGTGGGCTTACAAAGCGTTCGTACATAACAGTTTGGCTTGTTCTGCCACCACTCCACCCAGACATTTTCATTTCTGCATATTTCAGAAGAACACATGGAATAGAACAGTGGGCGATGCAATATATTTAGCCGATAGGCCACATTTTCCAATAGAAGGGCAGTGGGGGAGACGAAGGGAAGCTTATGAAAGATATATCAGAAACTGTGAATTGAATTAAAATGATATGGTAAATATACTAATCCAAATGTTCACAATGGTTCGATCTCCTTTCATGGTGAAATTTTGTTCCAAAACTTCAAAATTCCCCAAAATGCAATGGATTCATGGAGAATTTAGTATACCTAGAAATTAGTTTGGTGAATGTACTGAAGATTTGACCAGAGTACTAGCAAATTGGGAACTGATCCATGGCAAGGCCGTGAAGTTATTCAGTTAAAAATGAATGACATGGAGAAAACCGTCTCCACTTGGTATGTCTTTTTCCTTCTAATTTTAGTTGAATATCATTGTGAATAGATACTATAATCTTTTGTGATTAGGGTTCTGGATGGTGTGAATGCCTTTCTTACCATATGCAGTCCAAAAGGAGCCACGGTGCAGCTTGGGGTCTACTGATAACTGGTTTAAACGTATCTTTGAGGTAATTTAAGTGTGGTTATTACCAGTTCTTTTCTTTTTTTGTTTGTAGTAGCATCTCCATATAGGATCATTATCTATCTCCACATTTGAGGAGCGGTCCCTCTTTCTCTATGTAGGAAAACCACCTTTTATTTTAATCTTCAAGAGAAGAACATCACTATAGAATAGCGATTGCTTTTCCATTTTTCCATTTAATTGTTAGTTTTTTTTTTTTTTTTCAGGAGTCTTCGAATCCTGAAAGGGTTAAGTAGGAGAGAATTCCCATCATCATTTTTGTTTGGTGCATCTTCCTCATCACAATAGATAGGCACTACATCTATTATCTTAGTTTTTTGCGAGCACTTAAACCTTAAATGACCTATCGCATTCTAAAACTCCTATGGATAGTGAAATCATATATTCTAGGTTACCTTGTTGGCAATTAAATTATTACCTACTTGAATTTGGTTTTTGACCATTGGTTTAGGATATCCATAGCAGAAATCCCATTGGTCTCGGATTTCCATAGCAGAAAACCCAAAGCCTTTATGTCAATATGTAAGTTTGGTTATTAACAACAATGAATCTTGAATTCTCAGAGGTTCATTTTGATTGGCATTGTTAAATACTTGTAATGTAAAGATTAAGAATAGAAAAAACTTAGCTTCATATAGAAAACATATAACACAACATCTTACTAGAGTAGAGAACTCGACATCCGATGCAAAGATGATAAATCAATTCTATTTATACATAAAGTTCGTGAGATTTATGGACTCGATCAATGAGAAAAAGAAGTCCACATTTTCTTAAAGCTAAGTATTTCACATATTAATGAAAAATATGAAATACAATTTGACAAGTGATAGAATCAAAGAGAACATGTAAACTTGAGCCATAAATTTTTACTATCACTTTGGCACATGCTTGATACATTAAGTATGAGAATTGAACTGCCGTGATACAATTTGACTTGGTTGAATTGGATCAAATTCTGAGAATTTGTGTAGTCAATTTTGATCCGTTATACAATAATTCTTGGTCACCCATTTGAGATTGAAGTTAATTGATGTGTTAAACACTTTGGAGGAAAGGGTGCTTTGAATATGGATCTAGTAATTTGTGTGAAATATAGATGCTCCAATTAAATATATTATCCCAAGAATTAGAGAACCTTGTGTGTGGTGTTTGTGAATATGTGATCGAAGGGTTGTAGATCTCTTTAATTGCAAGTTAAAGAATTAATTCAACTGGTTATTACCATATTAATTCAACTTTGTGACACTAATGGCAGTTGCATCGTCGGCTAAATGATATGCTTCAGGTAATTTGGTGTGTTATTAGAATACTGAAGTTTGAATGCAACCTTGGAAGATTTAGTGTTGTCTTTTTTTCTAGGCACATAATTCATTTGCATTGGAAATGTTTCTTCTAAATGCATTTTTTACATTTTGTTGGATTATGATTACTAGTTCTTCATATTGAAATATGTCTCTCCAATTGTGACTAATTGTGACTTCAAAAAGGAACAAGGGAATTGATTCTTCATAAATTACAAATCATTTAAATGGATCCTAGTTCGCCCATAGGCACTACAATGAATAAATGTATATGGAGGGCGACCGCGGTCTTTTGCAAGGGTCGACCATTATGGCTAATTTGCAAGTGTCAGCCACTATTGCCCAAAAGCAGTAATAACATCTATTATAGAAACCCCTTCTTTTGCTATAAAGTACCAGAAACTATGGTCAAGAACCCCAGCACCGCCCTTCCCCCTCCCCTTTTTTTCATGGTTCCAGGTGGCTAGGGGCTAAGTACAAGAAGCCCAAACCAACATGATAATGTTTTTTTTGCTTTGCATGTGGCTGCAGTTATGGCCAAGAAGCGTTGGTAAGTATTAACTATTTCTTTCTAATTAAATATGAGGTTTGGCACAAGGTTTTGATCTCAAAGATTTTGTGTGAGCATTAAATATTCTGAATGAGTATGAAAACTCACCATTTTTTTTTAGAGTGAATCTCCTTACCCCTTTTGGTTGGATGCACAACCATGTTGATAGGGTTTTGACCAGACGTTGATAAGTTGCATGGCATCCTTGTTTTTTTCCCGACGCAATTCAATCTCTTTGATTCTCGCATCAATGGCGATCAAGTCATTGATTCACACTAGCACACATAACAAATAAGAGGAATTGAACCACCCACCACTATTAACCCATTAACAAGAGCATGGCCTATGGAAGATTAAAACCTTAATTATTAACCCATTTCATTCATAGCTTTTTGTATCCTCAATGCAAAATTTTATTAATATCCCTATCGGCGTTTCCATCTGCATTTTTTTGCAGATGTGCTAGTTTAGTTATTCTTTCAGGTGATGTGCTGAGGAAATCTTATTGTGTTTTTCTGTTTGTACGTTTAATTTTATTTTAAATTAAGTATAGTTTCATGCTAATTTCAGATGTTTATTGTAGTTAGAGTAGAGATCTATTTGACAGTGGAGATGTTGATGGTCCTATCATTCAGATTATAAAACAATAGCATGCATCTCATAAAATAAAAAAATTAAATATGTATCATGGTTGACTTTCTATCCATTGAGCGAATGGTTGATGGTTGAAATACTAGGAACTGGTTACCCATGAAAGGAAAAGATGCACCGATACTCGTTACAATATTCAAACTGGACCAATTTCTCCCCAACATCATTATACCCGAGTCGGAGAATTTCAGTACCACGGCCTTTTTTTAAATAAGAATGAGAATGGTTACCAGGAATTACCTGCATGTAATTGCCATGTACGTTGACTGCCGTTTGAATAAATCAAAATATAATTTTGAGATAAATAAAGTCTCATTTCATTCCAATAGATTGAAAGGTTTCCATAGTTTTTTAACTTAATTTTATTTGTTATTTCTTAATAGAATTATGGCATCGAGATGCTTTACATGTAACACTGATTTCTATGCCCATGGAAATTATTTAATCTTTTTTTTGGTATAAATAACATGTGATATCTTAAAATTTAAAATTTAAAGAACATAATTCTTTAATGTTTAGGGATCTTGGGTATCTCTAAATTATTAAAAATCTTAATTTTAAATATACCTTACTCTTGGAAGACGGCATTATATCAACCAACATCAACTTTTTATTTTTAATTAATTAATTAACTATGTGATAGTCATAATTAATTGGAAATAGCATTAAATATAAAAGTAGTCTAAAAAATTACATAGAATTTTTAAAATCTTACATAACAGTATTTATCCTCCATAATTTGGATATTATGATCAGACTGACTCTTAACATTTTTAGAGGACTTAAATAAATTAGAAATAAATATTAACAATAATAATATTATTTAATGTTATTAATATTACTTTTAATAAAATTAATAGCATTAACTTACTAAAAACAATATTTATAATGTGTGCCAATTATGAAATTGAAATAAATAACTATGTAGGTGTAAATAATTTAGTATAACTATATTTTTAAAGGTAGTTGATTGCATCATTCAAACTATTTTCTCCTCGAAAATATATCATTAAAAATAGGATTATGCTAATAAATATAATCATGCTAATTTTAAATATAATTATAATATCGCAATACTTCTGTCACAATGTTTACATCCCAATAGCCATTAGACATATGATAATATTATATTGAAATTTGAAAAACTATAACAGCAAACGGCCACTATCTTCCATCTATATTGGTGTTTAATCTCGTAAATGAATAGTTTGAAATCCTTTTCCATTACTTTACATGCACAGAAGAAATATAACTGTAGTGTACGAGAAACATCTTTATTATTCTTGTAAATCAATAGTTTGAAACCCTAATTCATTACTCTACCTGCAGGGAACAAATACGGGAGTACGGGAAACATCTATATTAAAAAGGAGGGGTTGTGTGTGGCGGAAGAGACAGTTGCCGGTTCAAGAGGCTATTAAGTTCCTGGGATATTTAATAACAAGTATGATCTGCTGGTGCGTGTTTTCTAGCATTCATGGAAGTCTTATAATCCCTCATCAATCCCGCCTTGCCTGCATTGACTCTCACTTGGTGCTCCTTCTTCGATTGTCGACTGCAACAACCTGGAGTTGGTACATGAGAGTTACACTGAGTTGAGGGAGAACATGTAGGATATCCTCCTGCTGCCGACGCCCCGATAGAAGAATGAACATTATGTTGCTACGGAGGAGTTGGAACATGGTGGTCGGGATTAGTTACAGGAGGATCATCAGCTTTAACTGATTGCCTTCCTCCTGCTGCCGACGCCCCAGTGGAAGAATGAACTTTATGTTGCTGCGGAGGAGTCGGAACATGGCGGTTGGGGTCAGGTCCAAGAGGACTATCAGCTTTAAGTGATTGCCTCCTCCTGTTGCTGACCCCTCAACGGAAGAATTAACTTTACTGCTTTTATGTGGCTTTTGCCGAGTTGGAACATGTTGGTTGCCTTGAGGTCCCGGAGAAGCAGCAGCAACCACATGTACTGGGATTTCCTTAAACAACAATGCAATCATAATTAGGGTGGAAGCTGCAGCAACAGGAAGACACACATTGGTTTTCATTTTCATAGGCACTGACATCATCATTTTTACTCTTATGCTTATGGAAGCCTGTAAACAATATAATGTAGAATATAGAGAATGGATCTCCGACGGAATGATAGGTTCGATAATTGATATATGGAAATAATGAGCGTTATGAAAACGGGATCTATGACCAGTTTGTACTTGCAGATGAACTTGCCAATAATTTCATGCATACATACTATACTCAAAGGGAGGGCCGGTCGTCTATAAATACATACATGAGGGAGAAGGGTGTCGTGGAAATAAATATCAAAAGCCACATCATCACATTGGTAGAGAAGGGTGTTGTGGAAATAAATACCAAAAGCCACATCATCACATTGGTAGCCACCCGAATCATTCCGTAAATATGTTCAGCTGATATGCATTTAACAGCAAGATGGGTTGCTATGCCTTTTGGTAAGTGACATTAAATGTAGTGTAAGAGCTTCTCTACGAAGCATATTCCTGATGTTTCCAGATGGCTCTATCTTGATCGTTGTGTGTATAAATCACCCTCTTGGTTGGTTAATGAATATACAAGGAGTAGTTTTCTGGGCAGTCGCCCACGCTATCCGCTGTCTCTACTCCTTCAAAGGGGAGGAGCGGAGTCAGACCAAAGTTTTCAGATTTGAAATTATGAATTGTAGAGGACCACGGAGAGAGTCTTCGTTCGTCGAGGACACGGGAGGGAATATACATATAACTCGCTGTGGAATGAGTTAGTTAACGTTCAAAGTCGTCATTTTAAATGGTCGGTTTCAGGTTTCAACGAATTTCTGGGTAGACCAAGGAATAGAAGAGTCTGACCAGGCTGCGTAATACAGAGACCGTCGGTTGTCAATGTAGATAGATGCTTCCGTCCTTGGTAATACAGAGACCGTTCGATTGTCAGTGTAGATAGATGCGTAGAAATTGTCCAGCTGAGATAATTTAGCAGTAGATTGTTCTAGTTTATTGTCCACAACTTTAAACTCAATTCTCCATAATGTATACGCAATTTTGTAGGCTAAAATATCGCACACGTTGTGTAGAACATAAAAAAATTGTTATTGGATGGGTTTTCTTGTCTAGGGGATGCCCGTAGGCCAAAAACCTAGAGACTTAGGCCATGTTATTTTAGGAATTATGATTCATGCACAACGTCTCAAAGCATGACAATGTCCTCTCACTCGTCTCTCGTCCCTGGAAGACTTAGTGTCATACTTACACCATGCAAAGTATTATAGGATCTTTTTGAGCAACCAAAGTTCTATCAATAGTTTTATATAGGAAAACAACAAAGGCTTTATCCCGGGAAATTTATTTGTAACTATGAGTGGTGTACAAAAATAACTCACTTCATTCCAATGTACCTTGGGCGAGTCTTTTTAGGAGTAAGAGCTAAGGACTTCGATCGTAAAAGTTCCAAATAAGGATCAAGGTCCATCGAAGATGCCCCATAGCATCATTCCTACTTTTAAGTGTTGATTAGAAGATAGTTAAGATGTCATGTGTGGTGGTTAGAGGAACTGTTACTATTCTTAGATGCTTACAAGCCTCTTGTAAGGATTAAGGGATTTCATTCCAACTACAACCATGTCTATGGCCTCAAGAACTATGCTAAATGCTTAAAACATCCAATTATGATATAACAAAAGATTTTGGCATAAGCTATAAGACCTATTCCTCTAGGGCTCATGTTTCATGCACAATGTCCTAAAAAACTATGAGAGAAAAATATTGTACCTATGAGTGGTATATGGGAATAGCTCATTGATTCTAGTGTACCTTGGATGATTCTATTTAGGAGTAATATCCAATGACTAATTTGGCCCTAATAATTCCAAGTAAGGATCATGGTTCATGAAAGGGGCTGATCCATAACTCATTACTATTTATAGGCATTGACTAGAAGACCATTAAGAGGTCACATGTAGTTGTTTTCAACGAATCATGACTATCCTTGGATGCTCACAACCCTCTTGTAGGGACTAAGTCAATTGTTTCCTCCAGTGATAATGTCTACAACCTCAAGAGCAATACCTACTGCTCAAAACATCCATTTAGGATATAGCTAGAAGTTTTACATATTTTGTACAAAGGATAGCTCTTGTGTTCTAGGCCATGCTTTATGACCAAAACCTAGAGACAAAGGCCCCAATACATGTTCTTCTAGGGCTTATTTATCATGCACGAGGTGTTAATAAACAACAAAGGTCCTAAGATGAAAATTTATGTGTACCTAAGAGTGAGGGATGGGAATAGCTCAGACAATTCTAGTGTACCTTGGGTGAGTCTAATTTGAAGTAAAAGCAAAGTACTTAGGTCCCAACAATTCTTAAAATAGTAGGAATATTCGATTATGAATGTAGATTTTTTTTTTTTCCAAAAGAAAAAAGCGTAATAGATTATGAATGTAGATATGGAAGTAGATATCTCATAAATAAAAAGATATGGAAGTAGACATCTCTTAAATACAAAGAAAAAAATCTAGTACGACTTAGATATGGAAATGGACATATCTCATAAATACAAAAACATGTATATTTTTATATTTTGAAAATTAAAAAATGTGCAAAAGCTCATTCAATATTTTAAAGCAATATTCATTCTTCATTGTAAGCAACATCAAACATATCTCAAATTTTAAACATAAAATATTACTTAATAACATGAAAATAGTGTTCAATACATAAGTATGGGCTCATGGCCTCAATGAATGTATCCTTTTAATCTTGATTAAGTTAAATGTATGAATTCAATGTTCGTTTAGAAGATTATGTGGAACAATAGTCACAAATTTGTTTAAAACGATGCCTAAATTACAAATAGTATGAGCGTTGAGTTATCATTGAATATGCTACTATTTTAGTTCCAACCTTATATTAATAAGTTATGAATTATTGAATGGTGTTAAATTCCACCCTACGCATTAGCTGTTCTAGTTGAAATTCCAACTTTAACTTAACAATTAAATTTTAATAGTAAAATTTCATCATTTTTTAAAAGTCTAAAATTGCAAATATATTTAATCATTTAGTCAACTTAAATGTATATTTGCTATGTTGAATATTCACTAAGTTTCAAATTCCAAGTGATTTTTTATACACGAATTGCCAATATGGTTGAATCTTTCCACTATTGTTCTAAGTAAGCATCATGGTCTATGAAAGGGGGCCCATAACAACATTATTATTTCTAGGCATTGACTAGAAGATAACGATGATAACATGTGTGGTTGTTTGAGGAGTTGTTATTAAATTATTTTCCTTAGCTGACTACATGTTAAGCCCTAAATGGGGCCACATTTCCCCCTATATTGTGGCGCATTACATTAGTTTTGATGTTGGCATTGGTCCATTAGTGGTAATTTTCATTAGTATGGTTATATTAGTTATGTTGGCCTAGGTCTGTGAATTGTAATTGAACCTCATAATCTCCTATATATAGGAAGGAGATTTTTTCATGTCTTATCTTGTCTTGTCTTGTCTTGTGTACTTAGTACATTGTATAAGGAGGTTTCCCCACTGAAGAGGCTTTCTATTCATCTATTTTGTTCATTCAAGTTGTGGATTACTCTTTATGATCTATTTTTTCTCTTTTCATGCTCTTTTTTTGAAATTGGTTGCATAGCATTTGGTATCATAGCTCTTTCCTCAGGACTGGTTTATTCAAATCAAGTTGTCTTGACATTTTCGCTCTAATTTTTTTTCTAGAAGGTTTCAAAAAGCTAGACGCGGAACCCATATCAGAAAAGGGACGAGCTATCTATGGTCCAATTTTTAGATCTTGAGACATTACAAGTTCGGAGATATTCTCCTTGGAATCTACGGTTTTTTACTAGTCCAAAAATTAGTCTAAAACATGTGTTCTGGGGAAAAGGGTCGTATTTAGGGCATGCTAGATCCAAATTGAGTGATACCTATTGCATCTGAAAGAAGAAGGACCAAGTATCTGTGATAGAGTTCTTAGCCTCATATACGAAATATTGGACACATAGCATACCGTAAATGTTTTCTCTTCTAGAAAGACAAAAAATTAGAAGTGTTGGTCGATTCGTAATAACTTCTTATTGGTACATCAGAATTAAGTCAGAACGGTGGCATTGGAGAAAGGAAACATCACGATACAACATGATGAATATTCATACCCAGAGGAGAATAAATTTCAAATTCACCTCAGTTTCAAGTCATCCATAAAACAGTCTTCTAATCACGGTTTGAAAAGGTATGCCATTTTAACTTTGAATAACTTTGAGTAGAATGATCTAATTGTGGTGAAACCTAGGTTGTGATATCTATTTATATTATTCAAAATGCCACCAAACTGAGGTGAAAAAACTCACACTCCACTCAAACCACCGAAGGATCCATCCCCGACGTATGATGAAAGGGAAGACCTCGCTTTTCGAGTGTCCCAATTGGAAGACATGATGAAAGGGTCTGTGGAAAAAGTTGATTTAGTAGAGGAGAAGTTGAATAAAATGGAGGAAAATATGAAAGGTTCAGTAAGAACAACTTATTTACTCAAATTAGAGGAGAAATTGATCGAAAATATGAAAAATATTGATAGCCTCATAAAAAATTTAAGGGATACTCCTCCTACAGGTGATGATGTGTTCCAAGATACTTAGGAGGATAAAGATAGTTTCCATGTTGAGAAACATTCCTTGAATAAAAATACTCCAAGAGGAAATGATTCTAGCAATGGAAGTCATCAGGGATGGTCACCAAGGGGAATCCAAATTCCCAAGATTGACATGAGGAAGTGTGATGGCAATGATCCAATAACATGGATACTCAAGATGGAGCAATTCTTTGATCTACACTAGGTTCCAACTTTGCAAAAGGGAAGTATTGGATCATTATATTTAGATCCTGATCAATTTGTATGTTACCAATGGATTTGTGACCGCAAAAAGGTCTCGATTATATCTTGGTCAATATTCACCTAAGAATTGATTTTATATTATGGCGATATTAATAGAAACACCTTCTTTAGCCAATTAATCAATCTAAAGAAAAAAGGTCTGGAGTTACATAGCACATCTGAAGCAGTTTCAAAAGCTAAGTCTTAGAGTGAAGAACATTTCAAAAGATAATCTGTTGGATCTCTTTATTGGAACCTTGAAGGATAACATTCAACATGAGGTGCGTCTCTTTGAACCACCATCCTTGGAGAAGGATTTCATGATGGAAAGGAAGGTTGAAAGTAAAAATATGATAATGGCTACTAGAAACACCACCTCCAACACATACCGAGAGAATAATGTTCCTTCTTCTAACCCACCTCAAAGGTTGACTCCTCAACAACTAGAGGAAAGAAGAGCAAAAGGCCTATGCTTTAATTGTGACAGCAAGTATAATAAGGAACATAAGTGTGGTGAGAATAAATTATTCTACATAGATTGTGAAGAGGAAGAACCAAAACAAAAGGAACCGTCTCAAGATGTAGAAATATAATATACTACTTTCGAAGAGATTAATCCTACCATATCCTGTCATGCGTTGGATGGTATTAGAACTCCTCATACTCTCAATATGGAAGGATATATCAAAAATAAAAAGGTAATAGTGTTGATTGATTCTAGCAGTACTCATAATTCATTCATTGTAAATTAGCCAAAGCTCTCAATTGCTTTGTATCATAACATTCTACCCAACACTAAAATGTATCCTATTTAAGAAATATTCCAGGAATATTTCGTATTTTGGGCATAACTTTTCGCTCGTAACTCGGAATTGGGCGTACTTTGGACCATTGGAAAGCTCTTGAAATTGTCTAAAACTTGTATCTTTTGATTTTTCTCCGATTCCTTACTTTTTGTGATATGCAGACCTTTTAGTAAAAATGGTATCTTTCAAAAAATTGTTTTTAAATATTCCAGGAATCTTTCGTATTTTGGGCTTAATGTTTCGTTCATAACTCGGAATTGGGCGGACTTTGGACCGTTGGAAATCTCTTGCAATTCTATACAACTTTGATGTTCTGAGTTTTCTTTGATTCCTTACCATTTGTGAGATGCAGGAAGTTTAGTAAAAAAAACATATTTCAAAAGATGCTTTTAGAAAACATCTTTTGAAAGATGTTTTTTTACTAAAATGTCCACATCTCACAAACGGTAAGGAATCAGAGAAAGCTCAAGACATCAAAGTTGTAGATAATTTCGAGAGATTTCCAAGGGTCAAAATTTCGCATAATGCCAAGTTACGAGAGAAAAGATATTCCCAAAATATGAAATATTCCTGAAATATTTATGTTTTTCTTATTTAGGATACATTTTGGCCTGGGTAATTCCTTATGATATCTAGCACCAGAGTTTCAAGTAATTATTACAGATGGAGGAACTATCAATTTCTCAGATAAATTCCATAATATGAATCTTACTATGGGGGAATATGTAAACTGAATAGTCCAATGATTGCTATTCTGATGGGGGGTGTTGATGTTGTCTTAGGAGTTCAATGGTTCAATCATTCGAAACAATGGATTTTAATTTCCAGAAGCTTTTCATGAAATTTTCATGGGAAGGGAAATAATTTGAGTTAAATGGTATCACAGGGAAATCAAGCAAAGTTATAAGCTCTAATGGTATGACAAAAATGAGGAAAAAGGGGCATCAAGGTGAAATTGCTCAATTATGCTCATTAGATGGTTAAACATCTAAGTATCCTATTTCCCGAAATCTCCAAAAGGTCATTAATAAGCATTCCAAGGTATTTAAATATATTCCAAAAGGTCTTCTACGTGTTCAATATTGTGATCATGCCATTCACTTAATTCCTGGAAGTGATCCTCCTTACATTAGACCTTACAGATACCCCTATGGGCAAAAGAGTGAGATTGAGCTTCTGGTTGAAGAAATGTTAGAGGTCGACATAATTAGGCCTAAGTTCTTACTCTACACCAGTGGTAATGGTACACAAGATGGATGGATCATGGTGTATGCGTCCAGATTATAGAGATCTCAAGAATATTACCATTAAAGATAAATTTTCCATTAATTTTTCCATTCCTGTCATTGATGACTTGTTAGATGAATCACATGGAGCAGTTTTCTTCACAAAGTTAGATCTTCATTCCAAGTATCATCATACTAGAATGAAGGATGAAGACATTCCAAAAAAAAATTCATAACTCATGAAGGTCAATATGAATTTTTGGTCATGCCATTTGGTCTCACGAATGCGCCTTCCACATTTCAAGGTTTGATGAATTCCATTTTCAAGCCTTTCCTTAGAAAATTTGTGCTAGTGTTCTTCGATGATATACTAATCTATAGCAAGTCTTGGGAATAACATGTTCAACGTATTGACAGGGTGCTACAACTACTAAAGGATCAATACCACCAAGTGTTTGACAAGTCACCTATCAGCTCAACTTTAAGAATTCAGCCAAAGAAAATTATTGTTGCTACAATAGTTGTTTGTCGAGAGATTAATAATATATCTATGCTAAAGAACAACCCCATATTGGGTCTTATAAAACCATCAAATATGAGTAAGGAAATTTACAGCATTCCTTCATTGAAAAAATTGAAGCCCTAAGAAACTAAGTTGTTGAACCACTTTCTTAGTGGATCTTGCATTTCCACTATCAATCATAAAAAAGGTACTTGAAGAAGAAATAGCCTACGTAAAATTTTCCTACACTCCAAGTAGATGCTTCTCCACTTAGGAAACTATGGCATTCTCATATATTCAACCTCTCATATGATTCATAAGCCTTGATATTCAGTAACCTCATTTCCTATCCATTTCATAAATATATTTCTCTGAGAAACACAGTGAGCAAGGACCAAATCATCCATATCTACACTAAAACCATCTAAGGATAAAAATTCAATAACAAAACGTTAAACTAAATTCAAGCACATCATTGCTTGTGTTCTCACATTTCTATGCATACATTGATATGTATTGGTTTTATTTCTCCTTGAAAGTTTAGTAAAAACTTTAGTTGATCCCACAATCAACCAAATTTGAGTTTATATGATATTCATTGAAAAACTTGTGTAAGTGAACAGTAACCTATAGGATTGTCACAATTGTTTAGTGGCTCAACAAGAATTCTATTAATATTTCCAAAACATAACAAATCAAAGGCTTTACATCTAAATATTGCAATGTTATTTTCAAATCAACTAGACTCATTGGCCCCACCCTACAAATACAAAAATTCATAGCCACTTGCTAGTCTATGTCTTAGTGAGGCCTCTCCTACTTATCGTATTTCACAATCAATCAAGGTAATGCCATGTTTTGTTGCATGCTTTATATTGATGTTACTTTTCTTTCTTCCTTTTATATTTTTCTTATCTCTTCTTCCTAATTATACCCACTTATATTGTCAAAATTTGGTCCTCTTAGAAACACTATGTGCCTCGTATCTCTATCTCTCTACACATTTTCCTAAAGGTGCATACCCTATTGTACAAGTGGGTTACACTTAGAAATTTTATACTATATTAACGAGTCTTTTGTAACTACTTCATTTTTCTATATATATGAGGATTGTAATGTAAATAGTCTAGTTATTTTGGGAATAGTTATTTAGATAGTCTACTATTGAGTTATGTTTTGGTTATGAATTATGTGCATGGAAGATGCATAGCCTGTTTTTGTTATGAGATGTAATGTTTGTCTTGTTAATACAATGGAAATCTATTCTACTCATGTCTATGTGCTTGTAGTGTATCACTACCATTAAGCTTCTAGTTCTATGTAATCCAATGTCTAAGAGTCCTCTTCATTTTCTAAAGATCCATAAATCTATAGATAAGCCATTAAGTTGTAAGCTTAACAAGAATTGCCACAACTGACTTAAAAAAATTTGTAAGCTTAACAAAATGTAGGACTCAATAGAACCATATAGAGAAGAAAAGGCAAGGTCAAGCGGGTGAGTCCCCATCCTTTATTCAAAGAAAAAAAAAAATGATTTTTATTGTTTTTAATTATGTGCTTTTTTGAGGGTATTCCCATGTAGGGAGTCTCCTAGAGTGGCCTCAAGTACTGGGAGCATCCTATTTTCGGAGGGGACTCTAGTGAAGTCACCAAGTACCAAGGAATACAAGGGACAGAAAGGGGCATCCCTAATTAAGTCCCAATTACAGAGAGTGTTGAGAACATAATGGGTGTGCCCTCCTACCCCTTGGGATACAAAACAATGGAAAATTGTGAATAAAATCAAATTTGAAAAGAAGGAACATGTCTTAACTAATTCTTGGTGATTATTCAATTTTTTACTACCGTAAATGGTATCTATGAAAATTCATTGTAGGTGTTATCCATCGTGATTATTCTTGAAAGTACAAGGGAAAAAACTGAAGGTATCACTAGTGGCTATCCAAAAACCGAATGAGGAAATTATCCTCTCTTTTAAGCCCATGATTCTGGGAATAAATTCAGCATGAATGGAAACATAGATCATGGCTTTGTTGAACCTACCCCACAATTGTGTTGGGGACTAACATGGCTCTTTGATTTTCCTAGACATTAAATTATGAGTTTCCTATTTAAATTGAGTTGAGCCCTTGGACTCACTTTCACTTTCACTTTCCTTAAGAAAATCCCTATATGATGAGTAGAGATTCCACTTGTAAACAACATATTGGACCACTTTCCAAATTTGACTCTATAAAAATGTATTGTTCAGTTATCAAGCTATGTGATCTAAGTTTGAAGGTATTGGTTTTAGGTAAGATTCCATGGTTCAAAATGAAAGAGGGTTTTCCACATCCATCATGAAACATTCTCATCCAAATTGCACTATATTAAAACAAAGAAACCATTGCATGGGGAGATAATGGTATCAAATACCTTTTTCACAAATAAAATTAAAATAAAGTTGCACAATCTAGGAGGGATAATTCACTAGGAACAATGTTCCATGGAACAAAAATTTCCACCACCAAAATGAAGTTGTCACAAATCTATTTCTATCTAGTCAAAGGGAATTCCTCCTAGTACATATCTATGCATAGAAAAGAATTGAGTGAGGGTGTTATAAATCATATAATTAGAGATCACCAATGTTCTCAAAGATTACTACTAATTTGAGTATCTACATAGCTTTCCATAGTTGATCTTATACAACTAGTGATCAAAGTTTGCAATTTGAACACATTTGACCATACTCTAGATTTATGTGTACATAGTCATTAAAAACTAGAAGGATATGAGTTCCAATACATTATCATTCTCTAATTACTGGTGATGAATTCCATGCCCAATCACCCAAGTCCACGAATAGTATGATCTAAATCCACAATTATAAAAATAGAGGGACTTGATTCTATACCAAAAAAATTTGATCTAAATGGATGAATTCTTTTTTAGATGTGAGGGTTGCTACTATGTAAAAATAGTGCATGATAAAATATAGAGTCACAAAGAGAATGTCACATACATGGTATATTCATTAAAAAGAATAGCATAATATATATATATATATATATATATATATATATATATATATATATATATATATATATGTATAAACAACAAAAAAGTCAACACTTCCATTGCCAATGCATGGTGTAGGGTTAATTTATGTGGGATAGAGGCTAGCAAAGTATTGGAATCCCTCCATGTGTCATATCTAAGGATAGTCCTAAAAAAATTGTGTAAAGCCATGATTTAAGTGAAACCAAATTACTAAAAATGTTTGATTCCATGATCTAAGAAGTGGAAACCCATGTAAAATAACTTCCAAACAGATCACCATTTAACATCATTAGCAATCATACTTAAATGAGTGGTAAGTGTGCTAATTAAGAAGCCATACTATGATATGATAAAAAGTGATGTTTGATATAAACCATAATTTCATGACTAAACAAATTATAGGTCACAATAAAAATTTTGGTGCCTCAACCCACTACAAAAGGAAAGCCCAACCATGGTTAAAAATGAGCCAAAGAAACGATTTTTTGTATATGCACTATATTATTTTTGTGCATAGAACATTTATGAGTGAGGTTTGAAATTGTGGAACTGGCACTCACACACCCCACCCCAAAAAGACGTGATTGATATATGATCCCTATTTGTTACGATGAAATGTTGTATTCAAATTGATGATTGTGAATACATGAATGTAAAAGTGACCTCTATATCTGACTATTATTCCTTTTTGTACTCTACTACACCATTTTTTAGTGTGATGATTCTTATGAGTTATTCCATTCTATTTTCTATTGTAATAAAGAAAAATATAGCATGCAAGTCAAAAGACTTAATATAAATAATTTTCTTTGGTTTATACTTTCACAGGTAGTCATTTTGTTGTGGAGACAATAATATGGAGATCTTGCGTGTAGTTTTTCAACTCTATGTATGTTTCAGAATCTGAGTTGTGTCCATCATCAGGAGTGGAATGTCTCGAATAATGGAGTCAGCTTAGACTCTAAAACATACGTAGAGTTGAAAAACTACACACATGATCTCCATATAATTGTCTCCACAATCAATAATTTGATTGAGTGTTTATAGTTATCATCTTGAAATCAAAATTGTTTCCATTGGAAACTATTACATCCATTCACACAATTTCTTCTTTTTTATTAAGAGTTGTCTTCGACGAAAGCATAAAGTATCAATGTTTTGTATCATAATCCTGTGCATATTAGTCATTTGATGCAATTTGTGATACTCAGAACAATGACACATTGATGATGGATCTCGTATTTTTCATAAACATATGCCTCTCTACCTTAGTGAGAACAAAGGATGTACATTGTGGTTGATTATGTCCAATATTCAGTAAAAATTTCATCTAGTTATACTACTTTTGGACAAAGTATGGTTTGCCTAGGTCCTGATCTAGCTCTTCCCACCATGATTCAAAAAAAGAGATAGAGATTTCACTATCCTCAAATTATTTTTGTAGGACATTCTCCAAAGAATAAACATACCTGAAACTCTAATGCATTTCAATCATCCCAAGAAGATAGATAAATGAAATTTTTTGAATCCCCGAGAAGGGATGCATGCTAATGTTTGGATGGTTCCCTGTAAAACAAAGGGGATTTGTTGTTGTTGGTTGTGGAGCCTGTTCTCCATATTCAGAGATATTATTATTTAGCCGTGTCCATACCCCAAGTTTGGTTATGATCTCGACATGATCCCAGGGGGTCCGGAAGGGTTGATGTATTAGGTATTATGCATTGTAAATATCTCTGAGATCGGAAGAGAGACTGTGAGACAGTGAAGAGGAAGTGCAGTGGTTGTGCTACAGGTTGCATCCCTTCACTTTGCTAGATGGTATAATAATAAGGACTGGAAACTTCAGTGTGGACATAGCCCAAGTTGGGTGAACCACGATATATCTGTGTCTCTCTTGTAATGTGTATGTGTGATTATATTTACATTTATGTTTATTGTTATTGCTATGCGATCCTGTTTTTCTAACAATTGGTATCAGAGCCAAAGTTCTATTTGGCAACTAAACCCGCATGAAGCTAGGGTTTCTGGTTTGAGTGGGAGCAATGGAAAAAGAAGGAAAGTTTAAGGTCAAGAAGTTTAATGGCCAAAAATTCCAGTTATGGAAGATGCAAATGGAGGACTATCTATACCAGAAGGATCTATTCCTGTCGTTGGGAGGAAGAGCAAAGCAGTCAGTGGCCATGAAGGACGAAGAATGGGAGGTTCTTGACAGAAAGGCTCTGGGAACAATATGATTGAGCCTGGCTTCGTTGGTGGATTTCAATATCTCAAAAGAAACAACAATGGAGGGTTTGATGAGTGCACTGGGTAAGCTGTATGAAAAACCCTCGCCCTCCAATAAGGTATTTCTAATGAAGCATTTATTTAATATGAAGATGTATGAAGGTGGATATGTTA
Source organism: Larix kaempferi (assembly GCA_027924585.1). NCBI lineage: Eukaryota > Viridiplantae > Streptophyta > Pinopsida > Pinales > Pinaceae > Larix > Larix kaempferi. The sequence continues at coordinate 79,713,319 of BSBM01000001.1, forward strand.
CTGATAATTTAAATGAGTTTAATATGGTTACAAATTAACTAAGTTCTATAAGTGTGGACTTTGATGATGAGGTTAGGGCTCTTCTAATCTTGTGTTCATTTCCAGAAAGCTGGAATAGCTTGGTCATGGCTGTAAGTAACTCTATCTCTTGTTCAAACACCTTGAAATTTGATGATGTTATTGGTGTTATTCTTAGCGAGGAAATGCGAAGAAAAAGCACAGGTGAGACATCAGGTAATGCGTTGACCATGGAGAGCAGGGGAAGACAAACAGAGAGAGGAAAGAGCTAAGGTAATCGTGGCAAGTCTAAAATGGGAAGATCCAAGTCTAGACTAGGAAAGATAGAGTGCTGGAATTGTGGAAAGAAAGGACATCTGAAGAAATACTGTAGATCTCTAAAGAAGAAAGGAGATGCACAATAGGAAACTACCCAGGAAGCAAATGTAGTAGGTGATGTGTTACAAGATGCTTTGATTCTTGCATTAGATAATACTAGTGATTATTGGGTAGTAGATTCATGGGCTTCATGTCATGCTACACCCCATAGGAAATACTTTCATGATTATCTTCCAGGAGATTTTGGACATGTTTTATTGGGTGATGATGAGCCATGTAAAATTGTTGGAATGGGTAAGGTATGGATAAAAGTTAAGAATTGAACTGATTGGCTGTTGAAAGATGTAAGGCATATTCCTGCTATGAAAAGAAATCTGATCTCAATAGGGAAGTTGGGAGATGGCGGCTATCTATCTACATTTGGAAAAAAGTGGTGGAATATCACTAAAGGATCAACGGTGATAGCAAAAGGAGATAGGGTAGGTACGTTGTATTTATGTCCTCATAATAATGACCATTCTATCTCTTTGGCTTCCACAAGAACAGATACAACATTGTGGCATCATAGTCTTGGCCACATGAGTGAGAAGGGGATGTAGATTCTCCACTCAAGGAAGTTTCTATTAGATTTGAAGTAGGTAAGTTTGGAATTCTGTGAGAACTGTGCTTATGGAAAACAAAAGAGAGTCATATTTCTGAGGGTTGGGAAACAGAAGAAGAATGAAAAGTTAGAGCTTGTGCATACAGATGTATGGAGACCGACTCAGGTACAGTCTCTTGGTGGCTCTCATTATTATGTTACATTTATTGATGATGTAACTAGGAAAACTTGGCTTTATTGCATTAGACAGAAATCTGATGTGTTTGCTACTTTTAAGAAGTGGAAATATTTGGTTGAGAATGAGACAAGAAAAATGTTGAAGTGTCTCAGATCTGATAATGGAGGTGAGTCCTGTGGCAAGGATTTTGATAGTTACTATTCATACCATGGGATTTGTAGAGAGAAGACAGTCCTAGGAACACCACAAGAAAATGGCGTGTCTGAAAGGATGAACAGAATGATCATGGAGAGTGCAAGGTGTATGATATTGCATGCAGGGTTGCCCTTATAGTTTTGGGTAGATGCTGTAAATACTGCTGTTTATTTAATAAACAGAGAACCTTCAAGTGCTTTGGATGGTGGTATTCCAAAGGAGGCATGGATAGATCAAAAGGTAAACTACTCATTTCTGAGAACGTTTGGTTGTGAAGCATTTGTCCATATTGATAAATATAATAGAACAAAGCTTGAAGCTAAATCCAAGAAATGTACCTTTATTGGATATGGGATTGATGATTTTGGTTATCGCTTAAGGGATTATGAAAATAACAAAATCATTAGGAGTAGAGATGTGATATTCAATGAAAAGGTCATGTATAAAGATCAGTTGCAGGAAAAGGAAAACACAGAGTACACAGTACTTGATGAAATTAAAGAAAATGAAGTTCCAAAGGTGCCAGAAAATCAAGAACAGCAGCAAGTACCTAAAACTCATGCAACTGCAAGAAGATCTACCAGGTTAATTAGACTCCCTAAATGATACTCTCCTTTAATGTATTATTTATTGATGACTGATGCTGGTGAACCAGAATGTTATGAAGAAGAAATGCAGGTGGAAACTAGAAAGAAGTGGGAGCAAGGCATGAATGAGGATATGGACTCATTGGTAGGAAACTAGACTTGGGATTTGGTTCAGTTACTTGCTCGTAAAAGAGCATTGTATAACAAATGGATTTACAGGTTAAAGGAAGAAGAAGGAGGTAAGAAACGGTACAAGGACAAACTTGTTGTAAAGGGGTTTGCACAGAAGAAAGGTATAGATTTTGATGAAATATTTTCTCCTATTGTTAAGATGACTTCAATTAGGACTATCTTAAGTCTAGTGGCAATATAAGATTTGCATCTTGAACAACTAGATGTAAAAGCAGTCTTTCTCCATGGGGATTTGGAGGAAAAGATATATATGCAGTAGCCACAAGGGTATGAGGTCAAAGGGAAGGAGAATTTGGTGTGCAGGTCGAAAAAGAGCTTGTATGGCTTGAAGCAAGCTCCAAGGAGGTGGTACTTAAAATTTGATAGGTTTATGACAGAACAAGGTTATAGTAGATGTCATTCTGACCACTGTGTTTATTTCAAGAAGCTAGACAATGAAAGATATATTATCTTGTTATTGTATGTGGATGACATGCTTGTTGCAGGGTCTAACATGCAAGATATAAATGTACTCAAAAGGAAGTTAGCTAATTCATTTGCGATGAAGGATTTGGGTGCTGCAAAGCAAATCCTTGGTATGAGAATAAAAAGAGATAAAAAAAATCGCAAATTGACTTTGTCTCAAAGTGAGTACATACAAAAGGTGTTGGAGAGGTTCAGAATGCAGAATGCAAAACCAGTAAGTACACCTTTGGCTAGCCATTTCAATCTAAGTAAGGAAATGTGTCCCAAGACATAGGAAGAGACAGATTACATGTCCAAGATTCCCTATCAATCAACAGCTGGTAGCTTGATGTATGCCATAGTGTGCACAAGACTAGATATTGCACAAGTAGTGGGAGTTGTGAGAAGATATATGAACAATCTAGGTAAAGAACATTGGAAGGCAATACAGTGGATTTTTAGGTATTTGAGAGGTACTACTACTTAGGCATTATGTTTTGTAGGTTCAGACACTGTTCTACAGGGATATGTTGATGCAGATATGGCAGGTGATAAGCATAGCAGGAGGAGCACCACAGGGTATGTGTTTACTGTAGGTGGAACAACAGTAAGTTGGATTTCAAAACTACAGAAGCTTGTTGCACTTTCAACAACGGAAGCAGAGTATGTTGGTGTTACAGAGGCTAGTAAAGAGATGATTTGGTTGCAGAGGTTTATGGAGGAAGTGGGTAAGAAGCAGAAGGATAGCAGGTTGTACAGTGATAGCCAGAGTGCCATTCATCTTGCAAAGAACTCATCATTCCATTCCAAGACTAAACATATATAGCTCAAGTACCATTTCATATGTTCTATTCTGGAAGATGAATTGTTGAAGCTGGAAAATATACATATTAGCCAGAATCTTGCAGACATGTTCACAAAGGTAGTGACTAGAGAGAAACTAATTTCCTGCTCGGTTTCAGTTGGCCTTTTAGCATGAAGGTGAAGATGAGAAAGTTGCCGAGTCCAAGGTCCAGCAAGTCCAGGAGTGGTGGATTTGTTGTGATCAGTCTCCAACTAAGAGATTGTTGGTTGTGGAGCATGATCTCTAGATTCAGAGATATTATTATTCAGCTGTGTCCATACCCCAGGTTTGGTTATGATCCTGGCACAATCCCAAGGGGTCCAGGGGGCGCGGGGGCCAATGGGTCCCCGAGAAAGGGGGTTTGGGGGCAGAGCCCCCGAGGAAAATTTTTGGGGTTGTTTTCGCCACTAGTTTTCAGGCCCATGGTTTTGGGTAACCCGTGGTATTTTCCCATTGTATTTCCCTTATAAAAGAAAGACATTGTAACACAACTAGGGTTGATGTATTAGGTATTATGCATTGTAAAGATCTCCGATATCATAAGTGGGATTGCGAGACAGTGAAGAGGAAATGAAACGGTTGTGTTACAGGTTGTATCCCTTCACTTTGTTGGATGGTATAATAATAAGGACTGGAAACTTCAGTGTGGACGTAGCCCAAGTTGGGTGAACCACGATATATTTGTGACTCTCTTGTAATGCGTATGTGTGATTATATTTTCATTTCTGTTTATTGTTATTGCTCTGTGATCCTGTTTTCCTGACAGTTGTCTCATGCAAATTTGTTGTAGATCAATGTCAATAATTTTCGATAGGATTCAAACTTAAAATAGAAAGACAAGAATGAATGCCAAGAGAGGGAGAGTAGTTATACCCACACAACACATAATTTCCCAAGGAGGAAAGGGAAGCAAGATCCACCATTATGTTAGTTTGAGGGTCTATGCTTATGTGGACACCCCCGATTGACTTAAGGACTATGATACATAGGGACTTATATCCTCAACATCTACCAAAACTCACAACCATTTTGGGATACAACACAATAGAGTCACATGAACTCATTCAACAATTATGAAGAAAATCCAAAATGGAGAGTTCTCCCTTTTTCTTTTAATAATTTAAAGTGTGACATGGAAACAATTTTATTATACGTGGTCGAGTCAACTCAACTGAGTCTCATTGGTATTAGGCCCAAACTAGTGCAAAATGGTCATTGAGTCGATTGGAGGCAGAGGTCATCGTTGGCTCGATTTGAATCTATTGAGTTGATGATTGAATTGACCCCAACTTGTCCAAGTTAATGGTTGAAACAACATGACTCTTCCAATTTAATGTTTGACTCGCTGAAAGTGAAGTGCTTTCATTTCTTTCCTCTTCCAACTTCGAGTTGTTTTTTTACAATGTATTGAATTTTGTTTAGTGACCATGTTGAATTTTATTGTATATTTATTTTAATGTTTTAATTTTATTGCTACTTTTGTTGTGGAATCACACCAATGGGTCATTTCTATACTATATATTTATTAATATATACAAAGACAAGATCAATGCTATGAATAGACTATTAATGGATGGAGAGTATACTAGATATATATGCCTTCTCTACAAGAATTATGGTGATAGAAGGGCTCACCATGAGGAATAGGTAGACTTGTGCCTGAAATAAAACATGTAGAATGCAAATTAAGGATACAAATTATCCTCATTCAGTAGTCTATTGGTTAGTATAGTAGAATAATCGTTATATAGTAGAAGAATTGGTGAGTAGGAGAACTCTCCAAAGTAAGTGATGCATGCAACTGGCATATGTGATGCCAATATGAAATTGAAATAAGTTAATTGCCTCATCAATTAGATCGTGTAGAATTTCACCTATGCACATGATCGAAACTAGGAGTTCTATTGCAAGATTTATTTTGTCAACATTCACATTCTGATCACAATAGGAAGAGTTTATGAGTATTACCCTTCCACCGTAGGAACCCTTAGTCAATTTTATTGTATCCAAGTATGAATAACTGTCATTTTCAATGGATAAGGCCACATAAGTAATGATTAACACTAATTTTTAGAGATACTACAAGGATATGTAGAATGGGGTCTCACATAACACTAGAATCTTTAGGATCATCATTGTTGTGTATGATTGTTAGTACAATTTGAGGTTATCCAAAACTTATGTCATATGAGAGCATGGCTCAAGGATCATGATTTCAATCCAAAGGTAAAAGTAGAGACACTAGAATTCATACTATTGTCAAAGCATGCCAAAGGGGACATTAAAAGGTCCACCTAGGTAGCGAGGGAACATAAAAATAAATAAGGAAAGAGGACCTTGCATCAAGTAGGTGTAGAAGAGGGAGATCCTATTAGATATATAAGGTTTCTATGATGAATGCGAGCAATGGTTCAATGTTCGTATATGGGATATTTTTACAGATTATTTCAATTGTTTGCTTGTTGTTGCACTTATTGGTGAAAATATTATTTGTATGCAAGGTGACCTTTCTCTTGATTTGCATAGAAAGAATCAGATCAGATGCATTCCAAGGCATACCATTCATCCATATAAATCACAAAGAGGAATCAAAATATACCATTTTCACAAAAATACCATTCATCCATTAAAATATTAAAGAGAAATCAAATTTGTAATAGAGGGAATAGTATTCCATTCCAAAACTTTGATATAGTATCAAATGTACAATGACTGAAGGATATTGGGGATCATCAACTAGAAACCTATCATGTCCAAGAGATAGTGCCTATGATCAATTTTTTTTTGGATTCTTACATTTTTTTACATATTCCATATGTGTGTCATCCATTTGACCCCCCCTTCTTGATCCTTGTTATGTTCTTGACTGTATGTGCGTCTTCCTACGGAGTGTAAAATTGCACTGGGAATCGTGGCATGGAGGCTGCTGTGAGGCCATGTTATCGCCTAAAATAAAATAAAAAATTAATTAAATTAATGAGGTCAATTATTAATAATTTAAAATTTTCATTAATTAAAAAAACATTTACAAATTTATTTACCTAGTTCACTAGTTAATACTGTTGAAATGGCTGGCATATGCTCCTCTATTCACATAGGGACTTCCGCTACATGCCCTGCCATTGAAACAATGCAAAAATTATTAAGTACACAATCATAAACGTATAAGTATACAAAAATTCAAAATAACAATAATAAAAAGTACAAAATCAATAAGTCATATACGATTTTACAGTTACAATGTTATTTACCTTGTGCACTAGTAGAGACCGTTGGAATGGTTGACACGTGCTCCTCTTCTCATAGAGGAACTTCATTTGCGTGCCCCGTCATTGAAACAAAGCAAAAATTTGTAAGTACATAATCATGAATGTATACGTATACAAAAAATGAAAATGAAAATTATTAAAAGTACACAATCAACAAGTAATATACAATTTTACAACCATATTACCATTATCATGTGACTCTAGGGATGAACCATGTCCTAGATGCAGTCCAGTACGTCGATGTTGTTGTCCACTCATGGAATCATTTTTATTGGTGCTCTCCTGCTATCAACAAAGAAACACAATCATATTTTGGCGAAATCAAACATGAATTCATTTTACAAATAATGTAGGGTTAAATTAAATCGAGGCTTATTTATTGTTTCTTGTTGATTGGATAGAGAGCTCTCCCCCAGTATTTTTTGGCGTTCAACCACAAATTAAAGTCCAAACTTGAAAGCGAGCTTATGGTATTCCTCTGTGAATGTGGATCCAAAGATATCCCCATGTATTGCATAAGAGATTGGATTTTTGTTATTGGAAGGTGAAATTAAACAAAAATTGGGTGGCAATATGAATGATTTTGTTTAGATGTTGTGTTACTCAAAATTCATGCTGCTAAATTCATATAGGCACCCTTTCCAAGTTTGTGTTGGCAATGTTTCTGAATCCTTTCCTTCATGGATTTCAATGTGTCTGGGAGTCTGCAAAAAGTTTGAAATGTGTTATCTATCACAATTATATTTAAAATTAAATAAAATCCGATGTATTGAATTGGAAATGTAAGGTTCCTTGGTGGACCAGGTGGCGTTTTCCCTTCTTTCTTCATTTTATTCTCCTTGACATCCCTACTGAGGGCATTCCACTCCCTCTCGGGAATCATGAGTGGTCGCTCATATTTAGGATTCTTTTGCAATTGAACCATATACATTTCCATGACAATTTTTAAATAACTATCAACCAATGAGAGTACCCTGCTTCAGTTGAAGGTATTTCTCCCAAACAGATCTTCAAGGTAGTATGTAAGGGAAGTTTTCAATTCATAGTTTTGGGAATTCCATCTTGTGCATATGGTGGGCCCAAACAGCTCAAATGCCTTATCATTCATGTATTTATAAAAGAGGTTGTTTCTTGTTTGATCAAATAAAGAAGTTCTTTGTTCAACTTTATGACATCCTTTTTTACTGTTAGGATGGGGTCAAGTGAAGCAAACAACTCTTCATCATCAATCTCTACATCAGGAACATCATGTATAGTGTATGACATATTTCAACAAAAAAAGGTTAATTCTCAAATATATAAAAGAAAGTAAATTTCACATTATTCTAAACTCAAAGTTGTTTACGTGTTCTTGAGTTGGTGCTTTCCCTCAATCATGACCTTGCTACATGAATCCTTAGTAATTAGAATCGTAAAATTTAAAAAGAAAATAGAATTTGACCATATAATATAAATGTATAACCAAAGTATTGAGGAGAAAAGATATTAAAGTGAAAGATATTCTTATAGGCGGTATTGTTGTTTTCATGTTTAATCAGATATATTGTTTATGCTAATCCTCTTCCATGAATACATGCTTCCCCATTAGATAAATACATGCACTAAAATAAAATTCAAACATTCACAAGAATATAAATGATCATGACAGGTAGTGATTGTTATGTTCCCAATTTTTTATGCACTGAATGGTATAATAAATGAAAGAAATTCAAAGATCAAGAGCCGAATTATAAAAAAAATTCATTTTACCTACCTAAGGTTGCAATAAGGTCCAATTAAAAAGTAGATAATACATATTATTTTATATTTAAAATGAAAAGTATTTTCCCAAAATGAAATTGTAGTTTACCACTTAATTCTATATATTCTCACCTAACTAATATTGTTTGAATTATTAGCATTTAAGAGAGAATTTTAAGCTCAAAAGTTTCCACTTCCAGTTAAGAATTTAGAGAAGATGTAGGTATTCTGGTAAGAAGTTAAAGAAGATGTCAGGTATTCTAAGGAGGTTGAAGTACTTAATTCTGGAAGGTAATCCCTATATGAATGCTCCAGACAATGAGAAAGGATCCAATACTGGTGGTGGTCTTATAGAAAAATATATCTATCTTGTTATTCTTGATGAATTTCGTTGTCTGATATCCCTAGAGATAATGAAAGATTAGTAAGTTATACCACTTGTTGTAATGTCCCCATTTTGACCCTTAGGATATATTGGCTTTTATGTAAACATTGTGCATATGTGATGTATGATTCCTAGTGTGGATCTCAAGGCCAAGGCCCCAGTAGTGAATGCTCATCTTTGAGAGGCAAGTATTTGACATTGTGTGATCCATGTGCTATTAAGCCATGTAAATTGTAAAATGATGTAAATATCATGTAATAAAAATACCAAGGGGCTGGTTATGGATGCAACTAAGTGAGGGGGCTATGCGTATCCACTAGGGAGAGGTGAGGGGGTTGTGGTATTGAAACATAGGCTGCCATATGTGACATTGGGAACTCACTTTTGACTGTCCTAGTTGTCATTTAATTTTGTGTAAGGATGACTGTAGAAAAATGTTCATGAAATTGATGGAGTATGGGAAACACTGAAATCCATAAGGCAGGGTATGGGCTTGGTTTTATTGAACCATAAGTCACTCCACCTCATGGGAGGATGTTTTCACTCATCCCCATGCCATGGGAATCATTCAATATTGAGTGGGGAAGGGAGACGCAGACCCGAGAGGGGAGAGAACTAGAAATCGTGATTTGGGGGAGAGCCACGATTTGTAGAGCAAGACCACTCAGAAATATGGGTGGGGGGTGAAATCCGTTGGGGGTTCCATATACCCAAACATTGTTGTGATTTGGAGAGTGTTGGATGTCTAGGAACCCATAGAGAAACCTAGATTTGATAACTGAAAACTAGTTGTGGGATAGATCCTTTTGGCCGTAACCCTAGGGAGATTGAAGCGTGGATGACAGAGCAGAAGAGAGAGCAGAGATTGGAACTGCTTGATAAATCCAGTGAAGACTATTTGATTGAGTTGGAGATGTCTATAACTCTATGGTTGAGCTCACTGGATTAGCTTCCTCCTCCCTTGTCTCTTGTCATGCTTGATAAAACCAACTGTGTGTTGGCTTAGCATGACTATTGGTGTGAAACCAAGGTTGTGAGTAAAGATGTGTAGTTCCTCCTTAGTGGATACATAGACGCAACTCGGGGGTGGTCTCTGAGTGCTGAAATAATACAGGCTGGGTAGAGACATATGGTTGGGTTGGAACGTTGCAGTCCATAGCCAGTTGCTTGTTGACTTCATCTTAAATATAAGTGTTTCTTGTTTCCTCTCATTATGCCAATTCCATATACATGAATGATTGTTTGTTTATGTCAGAATGCATGGATTGATCCAACTGATTAATGGAATTGAATACTTGTACTTATGTTGTTATTATTCTTAGGATGAAATGTTGGTAAATGTATTCTGATTGTGTGTTAATGTGGTTTAATTCAGCGGTGTTTTGAACCCATGTGTTTTATTTACATGTAAATTTATTCATTGCTGAATAGGGATAAGTTTCGTTGAGTCCCTAAATGTGCAGAAGGTTTAGTCATGGATTTTGGGAGGAAATAGACACCCCCCTGTGGTATTCATGCTTCCCTTGTGGATCAGATGAAGGGAAGGGCTATGATTGAGGAGTATGAGAGTCCCTTACACAGGGGTGAAGAGGTCTTGATGAAGTTTGGGGCCACATTTTAGGTTGGAAGAATGACAGGATTAGAGTCATCAGATGTGGAAGAGGATCATGTAGTTGCATAGGGCTCACCGAGAGATTTCCAACGGTACCATATTTTCCCAAAATTGACTTAGGATGAGGAATATATCAGCTTGAGAAGTTGGATGTAACAGGGGTAATTGTATGACTTCTGACCTTCCAAACCCACAGTGCGGACTGCAGATCGCAGAAGCCAAAGGCATGAATTCTAGGCGTGATGCTTAAGAGTTACGACTTTTGACTCTCGCAAGCCGGATTGCGGAGTGCATAAGTCGGAGGGGTAAATATTTGAAGTTGGAGAATTGGTGTTCTGACTTTCCAACTCCCGCATCATAGACTGTGGAGTATGGAAGTCGGAAGAAAAAATATTTGAAGTTGGAGAATTGGTGTTCTGACTTTCCGACTGCCGCATCGTGGAATGCAGAGTGCAAAAGTCAAAAGCAGAAATCCTCGAAGTTGGAGAATTGGTGTTCCAACTTTTCGACTCCCTCATCGTGGACTGCAGAGTGCGGAAGTAAAGAGGAAATCTTTGAAGTTAGAGAATTGGTGTTCCTACTTTTCGACTCCCCCATCGCGGATTGTGGAGTGCGGAAGTCAGAAGCGTAAATCTTTGAGGTTGGATATTTGGTGTTCCAAATTTTTGACTCCCGCAAGCGGGACTACGGAGTGCGGAAGTCGGAGGGGTGTTTCATTGACACCGTGTAACTTGGCATTCCTACTTTCTGACTCCTGTATTGCGGAAGTCAGAGAGGTGTTTCTTCGACGTTGTGTAAATTGGTTTTTTGACTTCTGAATTCCACCTTGAGCCTTGCAGATTGCTGCTTGTGGAATTGCATATTGCGGACTGAGATCGTTGTAGCTGTGTAAAAGATCATAGTTTGGATTCTTAGAAAAAAAATTATCAGGTTGTTCCCCCATCACTCTAAATGGCACCGAGGGGATCGGGACGTGACAGATGGTATCAGAGCCCAAGGTTGCAGCACTGGGCCTGCTTGGGACAAAGTATGAGTTATAGGCAGGTAACTAGAATTGAATGAGGTGCAAGGGCATACAATGCACCTTGAAGGACTCCATATGGAGTTGGAATTGAAGAGATTGCAATGTTGATAAAGAAGGAAATTTCTCACCTTAAACTATTTCTATTTATAGCATAATAATTGCATGCTAGGAAAGTAGCAAGTGCAAATGTCATGCATGTGTATATGTCTTGAATTCCTACTTGGTGGGACAATCATAGCTAATGACCCCTTGTGTGCTTGATAGAGATTCCATGAATTGGACCAGCTATGATGTAGAATAGGAGTTTCATGCTATGATGAGGAATTGGAGGGAGATAATTCCTCAACTCTTCTCTTGTTGTTATGTTTATAAATTTAGAGCTTATATATATAAAATTTTGGTATACGAATGTTGAAAATGCAAGATATTATATAGATGAAATGTGTATGCATAGGAGGCATATCAAGAGATAATGCATACTGCATGTAAACTTATGTGTGCTTGCATATGGTATTGCATACTGATAAATGTTGTTAATGCACACATTGCATTTCAATTTGAATGCACACCTAACAAGGATGTACACCCACTAAAGGGATTGTAGGAAAAGCTTATGCTGCATTCCTGTGATTCTTGCAATGTTGCACAAATATATGGAGAAAATATTTTGAGATGCCTTGATTATACTTTGCTTTGAGAAATGACAAAAGTGTTGTTTCTAGTGGTTCTTCATTTTACCAAGATAATAGAAGCATGGTTGAAGATGTTGATGATGATATTTCATATGACTAGCAACCTTGTGAAAAAAGGCTGGAGCAAAACTCCATAATCAAGAGGATGGTGGAAAGACTTTGTAGCCCTTGGTAAGAATCCAAATGATCAGGTAACATCACATATGTTGATGGCAGCTATGCAGGTAAGGTTTTATTTATACTAATTGCATAAATGTTGAGAAAGGATGGGTAAGAATCCCTTTAACCATGTTTTAATCATCATAAAATGGTATGCATGCAATAGTGAATGCATTTATGTGAATGACATCCCACAGGGTATGGTGGGGTATGTGGTAGTAAAGGAAATGAGCATCATACCATGTAACTATTTAAAATTTTGAATGCATTCTTAGTAAATAAGAGCATGCCATGTGTGAAACCATGAGGATGTTGGGTTGTGAATCCTACAGTGCTCAACAAGTATCCCATGAACTTCCTATTTGTGTTAATTCGGGATGAAATATCTTTTCCAACACCCAAGGAGTGACAAAAATCATGATGTGTTGTTCAGGTGAAGGAGGAAGGAACCAAATTAGTTAACCAAGTGATTGGGGAGATGGCTGGGTATGGTGTTGAAGCATTGGCTAGGATGTCCATATTACCATGTTAAGAAACTTGTGTAGGCACAAGAGTGCTTATATCAATGTTGTAGTGCATTGGATAGATTATGTAAGTGTTGTGAGTGTGCATACATATGTGTGGGTGCACCTGTTGAAATGCATTGTGTGAATGCATGGTTATGGTATACATCTCATTGCAAGTAGATAATAGATGAAATGATGAATTATTGTCAATTCTGAGGTCATTTCATCAGCTGCCAGGGATGCAGGAAAGGAATTGCATGAAGAGGGCAGTCATGTTTGATGGGATACAAGGATGCTATGTTGGGAGAACAGAGTTACATGAAATGATATGGTTGTGTAATCATGAATGATCAAATTTTTATTTGAATTCATGTATATATGATGTGAATGTTGTCACCTACCCAAATTTCTAGGAATTATTATTTTATTTGCAAAAATACTTTATGTTAATTTAAATTACAAAGTTTTGTAATTATGATCAGTTTTGATCATGGATGAATGTAATTACTGAATATTATTATTTAAATAAATTAATTAGGAGACAAACACCCAAGAGGACTGTTGAATGAGTGTTCACTGACCCACTAGGAGGAATGGAAGCTGTTGGAAGGTATGGGACATATCGCAGTAGTTGCATCACACCACTAACTGTTGGTTATGGGACAACTACCCCTAAAATATGGCATTATCCCCTAGGTGGAGGGAGTGAGCAGGAAGCTCATTTAATGACCCAGTAACATCTAAAAGGCCTAGGAAGCCTATAAAGGCAAATTCAAATTGGGCAGGCAGATCTTAATCAATATTTCTGCAGAATATTTTCCTCTTGTGAATTAGGTGATTTCAAGAGAGATTCGAATAGGGAGGTTAGTGGTGACTGTAATTTTGAGTTTGCATTATTGCTGAGAGGAACCAGAAATGTTGGTACAAGTCTATTGGATTGATATGTATTGAAGATTCAGAAGTGAATTCCTACAACAAGAAGAAGTCCTCATTCCTGAGTTTCTTTCTCCTGGTGGTTCAGTGAACAGGCTCGGGGGTCCTAAGACAGTACTTGACTATTTTCAGGAATTGATTGGGTGGAACAGTCTTCTTGAGCTGTTTGTTGCCCTACAAATTTTCTCAGGTTCTACAGAATTTCTAACTTATTCTCATTAAATAATTCTGTTCTATTTAACTAGTATTTTCTATTTTTTCCTGCTTTCGAAAAAGAATCTAATTCTATAAATTTTTAAGTCTGAATGTTTAAGTTTAATGTTAAAGGTGAATTGATAAACCAATATCCCTATTTTTCCACATGTTGTTTTGAAGCATCGTACTCTAGTAGATATATGCAAAATAAAATAGATTAGAGGATGGGCAAATGCCAATAATTCAAATAGATAGAACAATGTTTGAGTTTGTTTTATCATGCTGCTCTATACTAACAGTAATAGAATTGATTGATAAAATCTAGAAGATCATAATCACTATATTGTTTCATAAAATATAAACACTATTATTTCTCTGTATATATATATATATAGGTTATTTAGTTTTCTGCATTATAGTTGAATATAACAGAATGTTATGTATAAATATATAATATACATGTTTATCAGAGTTTCATGAAAAACAATGCATCACATTATTCTTATCATTCTTATGCATACAAGAAACAGATATATGTAATCTCTTTATACCTCATATTATGTTTTGCAAGCTTATACCAGAGTCGCAATATAAATGGATGTAATTATCTTAACAAAACCATACATAACAATCATAATACAGTTCTCTTTTGCTTAAAGACAAATTGATTTTCATTTAGGGTTTTCAAGATTATTTCCTAGTTGTACTGCAAAACATTTTTATACTATGTCGACGCCTCATATCTCATACATCTACATTATAAAATTATAAACGATAGAAATTGTTTTATTTTCAAAATAGAAATATTACTTTTACATAGGTTTTGATTCAAGCCAAAACCTTTTTACATTTCGTTTATCAACAGTTCGATCTCTATTTAATCAAACACCAACGAGATTATGACTTGTTGTCATATCTGAAGAAAAAAAGAAAATCAATTCATGATTATATTATATATCTACCACCTTCAAAATCATCACAAACCCTAGTTAGTAGCCTGATGATTTCCATCTACAGCAATTTATTTGTTCTTTACAGACCTGATAGATGCCTCTTATGGGTGAAGTTTCCAGATAATATTTAAGTTTGCATTTTAAAATTTATTCGACACTTTTCTACAGACTACATGACCTTGACGAAATTCTTAAAACCTAGTCTAAGTTTTGGAAGCCACATTATTAAACTACAGCAGTAAGTCGAACAATACAGTCATCTACAAAAAATATTAGCATACTATATCATTCCAAGAAGAGAAGTATCAATTACATAGTGAACGAGCCCATGGCTCTATTTCCAAAACTTAACCATCAAAATCGTGATTCTCAGAATGAGGTTTTCAACACGTTTTCACAAACAAAAATTATTACAGGGTTTAAAACCATTACTCAACAGTTTTTGAAAGAACCCATTTCTTCTCAAACATCAACGAGTCACAGCTCTAGTCGGCATTATAAAAATTTCAAAATATAGAAACCAAGAACCATTTAAGCGAAACGAAAGTCACGTCACTGAACAATAAGCGTGATTCGAAAGTTCTGCAACTATCAACATTGACAGAGAAATGACGAGTCTTGACAAAGCCTGTTACTCATTCTTTGAACTACTTCTACCACCGTCTAAGAGCACTATGAGGGTTATGGAAGATCCAAGGCTTATCGGTGATGAGGCATGCTGATACCCTTGCCAAAACGTTACTCAATCATTTCCTTAGAACCCTGCAACTGACAAATGATAGGTTTGAAGTTAGATACCTATTACATTAAATCAAAAATCAAAGAACAACAAAAGAAACACCTATTCTTTAGAAGGATGCTTACCTTCATAACTTGACGAGAACGTTGCCATGGACGACACCAGGAAGCTTCATCCTCTTGCAGCTCCGTGTTTTCTTTTCACTCTTTTCTCAAACATAAACTAAAACTGTAATCCTTCGAACCAAAGATCAAATCTATTAAAACTACATCCTTATCACAGTGGGAAACCCTGCAAACTCAACCCCTTTTGGAGGTCTCGAGGTTGAACCTCTCCCAAAACCCTTCTACCAAAAATTCAGCAGCCTGTCAGCCACTCCCAACCGAAAAAATAGCACATTAAGCTGTGTTTCCAAGTCCATAAACCAAAACAGCGACGATGGTAGGGTTACAAATCCAACGGCCCAAATTCATCACCATCAACGGTCTCTACAATGCCAACGATTTTAGCCTTGGTACAAACGATGTCAACATTAAATGCCCGACCTACATTACAGGTTGACAATGCCACCATGGCACAACCAATGCATGGCGCATTATTCTTACACATCGATGAGCATAGTGGTGTTGATGTATATGTAACTTCGGAATGTATTTCATATATATTTATTGTACCCTTATAAGAGATGTGTTATTCCTCTATAAGGAAGTGTCTTCATGTGGATTGACAAGTGTCGCAAGTGTGTGTACTTGCCGATGGGTTGTTAGACCAACATGTGTGGGGTCGGCCCTGAAATATATATTATATTGTGGATGTATCTAGATAGACAAGTCGGCCCCATAGTGTAACTGGGAAAATAGGTTAAGTATAAATAGACATTGGGAGATCTCTATTTGGATCATTCAGAAAGACACACTTCTCTCACTCAGAAAGTGGCGCACTAGTGAGGAGGAGGATCATCTGCTCTAGGAGACTATCTCAAGTGTATTTTGGTTGTACTTTGGTCGAGCCATTGCTCTCTCTATCTTTGAGGAAGTTGTGGGGTTTTTCAGCTTAGGGTTTTCCCCACATAAACTATGTGTGTCTTGTCTCTCATTCTTTTGATTCTTGTGATGCTTGTCATGCTTATTGTGATTGTTATGCATTGATATACTGTATATGTTATTCTCTCAGTAAAGATCCAAGAGTATTGTGAATTAATGCTCAAAATTTAACATGGTATCAGAGCTAACCTGAGAAGATTGTAGTGACGAAAACTTGAGTTTCTTCTTTATTGGGTTTCTCTCCATAGTTTTTGGAAAAGCAGTATAGTAGATTGACTCTATTCATCAAGGAGAATCTATCTATCCAATCATAATTCAATTCTAAGCATTTTCAGATTTGGCCCTAAAAATTAGGGTTTCCACAAAAATAGAAATTTCTGAAATCTGAAGACATAGCTGGAAGCTCCTTGCAAAAATCAAAGTTTAGAGCTTTGGATCGAGATTTTTGGCTGGGTAGATGTCCGAGAAACTCAAATCCTAATTCAGGGCTCTCCCGAGTGAACCCGAGAGGACAAAAAGGCAAATCTGAAGGGTAAAGCTTTGCTGATCTCAAATTCTGAATACACCAAGTTGATCAGCTCATCAAGGTCCATCTTTCTATCCTTTCAGAAAGTTGAAATTCACATTTTGAATTTTTAGGGTTTTTTCGACAAACCCTAATCCGGGACCAGATCCAGTTTTCAGCATTTCAAGTGGTAAGACCTAAATCTTTTCTATTTCCATTTGAAGTACTCTTTAAGATGTCTCACCACACTAAGCTTGAGGATAATCTTGAAGGGTTTGATAACTTCCAAGCTTGGAAGTATAGGATTGGGTTAATCTTGGAAGAAAATGAGTTGGACTGATATATAAAAGAAGACATCCCTATCCCAGAGGATGAGGAGGCTAAGGTTTTGCATAAGAAGAACTTGGTCAAGGCAAAGAGAATCATTGCTGATTCTATCCAAGACCATCTCATACCCCATGTGTCTTCTCTAAAGACACCCAAGACTATGTTTGACTCTTTGACCAAGCTATTTGAAGGAAAGAACATAAATCGGAAGATGACCCTGTGGAATCAATTGAAAGGGGTCAAGATGTCAAATGGAGAAACCATTCAATCCTATTTCTCCAAGGTCTCTCAGATCAAGGAACAACTTGAAGCTGTAGATGAAATGGTGGAGAATGGTGAAATTGTTATGACTACTTTGAATGGCCTACCTAGGTCATGGGACTCTTTTATCCAGGGGATCTGTGCTAGAAAGAAGTTAATCTCCTTCAGCAGATTGTGGGAGGAATGTTCTCAAGAAGAAGCAAGGCTTGTGGTAAGAGAAGAGAAGATGGGGAATGAAGATCAAGCTCTCACAGCTCACACTAAGAAGTGCAAGTTCAAGAGGGAGCCATCCCATCACAAGAAGAAATATTCTCATCATTTTCACAAAGACAAGAAAGATCTAAGGTGTTTCACTTGTAATGAGAAGGGTCACTTTGCTTCAGAATGTCCCAAGAACAAAAGGGACAACCACAAAAACAACAAATCCAAGAAGAAGAAGAAGAAGGGTAACAAAAGAAAGTACCATGCTCATGCTGCCGAAGATGATTAACCTCCAAAGAAGAAGGCTAGGGCAGAAAGTGATGATAGTAATGATGACTCATCAAGTGAAGAAGAGTATGTTCTAATCTCTGCTTTCACAGGTACTATCTCCCATGGTTGTAATGATTGGTTAATTGACAGTGGGGCTTCCAAAAACATGACTGGGTTTAAAGAATCCTTTGTAAATCTGTCTGAACATGAATCACCCCATAAAGTGAAACTTGGGGATGATTATCAATATCCCATCAAAGGAAGTGGTGAAGCCTCCTACAACCTAGATTCTCGAAAATCTTTGAAGATGAAAGAAGTCCTTTATGTACTTGGGCTCAAGAAGAACTTACTCTCCATCTCTGCATTGGATGCAAAAGGTATGAGGGTTGCATTTGTGGATGGCCAAGTCCTAATGTGGCCAAACGGAAAGACAATAGATGATGCAGTTGTGATTGGAGAGCAAGAGGGAGGTTTGTATAAATTAAAAGGACAACTTGAACATGCCATGGTGCATGAGTCCATGGAGCCAAGTGAACTTTGGCATAGAAGACTTACTCATATGCACTATAGGGCACTTCCAATTGCAAGCAAGGCTGTAGAGGGTCTTCCTAAAATCAAGACCAAACATGAAGGTGTTTGCAAAGGATGTGCAAAAGGTAAGAATATTAAGAAGGATTTTCCAAGCAATGAAAGCAAGGAAAAAGATATCCTGGAAATCATCCACTCAGATGTATGTGGTCCTATGTCATCCAGTTCTCTAAGTGGGTATGTTTACTATGTCTCATTTATTGATGACTTCTCCAGGAAAACTTGGGTATACTTCTTGAAAAACAAAGATGAGGTGTTTGATAAGTTCAAGGAATTCAAAACCTTAATGGAGAATCAAACTGACAAAAAGATCATAACATTCAGATCTGACAATGGTGGAGAATTCACCTTAGGTGACTTCAAGAAGATTTGCAGTGATTCAAGGATTAAGAGGGAGTTGACTGCTCCTTATAATCCTCAACAGAATGGAGTTACAGAAATGAAGAATAGAACAATCATGGAAGCAGCAAGGGCAATGCTGCATGACTAGGATCTACCTATGCATCTATGGGCAGAAGCAGCTAGAACAGATGTATATGTGCAGAACACAACACCCCACAAGATATTGGACAACAAGACACCAGAAGAAGTATTTTCTGGTAAGAAACCTAAAGTCAGCTAGCTCAGAATATTTGGTTGTCTAGTATACACTCATGTCCCAAAGGAAAAGAGGACCAAACTAGATCCTTTAGGAAAGAAGGGTATCTTTGTGGGTTACAGTGAAAGCTCGAAGGCTTACAGAATATACTTTCCAGGGTTCAAGAAGCTTGATGTCAGCAGGGATGTAACATTTGATGAAAACTCATCATTCATCAAATCAAGGAAGGCACCTATCGAAGTTTATGAAGAACCTAAGGAAACTAGATTTCAAGACTCTACCATGACTGAAGCAATTCCGGAAGTTGTTCGTGATTTTGAAGATCCGCAAGAACCTGTAGATCCACCCCGTGAGGATAACTCTCACAAGAGGAAACCTGCATGGGCTAGAGAGCTCATTCAAGATGCAGAAATATTGGGCATTCCAGAAGAAGAACACAGAGCAAGGAAAAGAACCAGATCACATACCATCTATGTTGCTTTACTCTGTGACATTATGAACAAAGAACCTTCTAGTTATGAAGAAGCAGTGGAAAAGAAAGAATGGAAGGATGCTATGGTTGAGGAATACCAATCAATAATGAAAAATGATCTTTGGGATGTTGTCCCAAGACCTAAAGAGAAGTCTGCTGTGACTTCCAAATGGATCTGCAAAATTAAGCATGCTGCAGATGGCAGTGTAGAGAAATACAAAGCAAGATTCGTAGCTCGTGGCTTCTCTCAGAAAGAGGGAATAGATTATGAAGAAACTTTTGCACCTGTAGCGAGGTATACTGCCATCAGAACAGTACTTTGCCTGGCTGCAACAATGAAATGGAAAATACACCAGATGGATGTCAAGACTGCTTTCTTGAATGGTGTAGTTGAAGAGGAAGTATATGTGGAGGAGCCACTCGGCTTTGAAATACATGACAGAGAGTCATATGTGTGCAGATTGAAGAAAGCCTTGTATGGCTTGAAGCAAGCCCCCAGAACTTGGTATGGTAGGATGGACAGTTTCCTATCTAGTTTGGTCTTTACCAAGAGTAAAGCGGATTCCAATATTTACTACAAGGTTGAGGAAGGAAATCCTGTGATTCTACTTCTGTACGTGAATGAATTATTTGTAACAGGAGATGACAAATTGATTGCAGATACTAAGAGGAAGCTTGCTGCTGAGTTTGATATGAAATATTTGGGAATGATGCATTATTTCCTAGGTATGGAGGTGTGGCAAAATTCAGGTGGGATCTTCCTTGGTCAAGGGAAGTACATAGTAGATATCCTAAAGAGATTTGGGATGATGGATTGCAAGGCCATGGCCACACCCATGGCATCGAATCTAAAGCTTCTATGTGATGCTTCATCTGAGTCGGTTGATGTCTCTATGTATCGTCAGATGATTGGGTCCTTGATGTACCTGATGAACATGAGACCAGATATTTGCTTTGCAGTGAACACATTGAGCTAGTTCCCGACAGATCCAAGGAGTGTTCACCTGGTTGCTGTAAAGCATGTTCTGAGGTACCTGAAGGGTACAGTGGATTATGGGCTCAAGTATGAAGCGAATCAAAATTTTAACCTACAGGGTTATGTTGATTCAAATTGGGATGGCAGTGCTGCAGATAGGAAGAGCACATCTGGGTGCTTCTTCAGTATGGGATCAGGTGTGATCTCTTGGTTTAGCAGGAAGCCGTCTTGCGTAGCACTGAGTACAACTGAGGCAGAGTATGTTGCAGCCTATTCAACTAGTTGTGAGCCAATATGGCTGCGGAAGCTACTGTTTGAGTTATTTGATCTCCCACTGGATGCTACTGGTATCTTTTGTGATAACTAGAGTTGTGTGAAGCTATCTGAGAACCCAGTGTTTCATGACAGGTCGAAACACATAGAGATCAAATATCACTATATCAGGGATATGGTGCAGAAAGGAGCTGTGAAGCTCCTGTATGTTGTGACGGACGAGCAGATTGCAGATGTGCTGATAAAGCCACTAGCCAGGGTAAAGTTTGAGTACTTTAGAGAGAGGCTTGGTTTTCTTCAAATCGACGATACTTCGAGGAAGAAGTGATGGACACATTTGCTGAAGCCATTCCAAGCATGTTGGAAGGAGGATCCTTCACATGGCTGTGGATGTAAGCGTTGGATGATGAGCATCAAGACGATGCTCCAGTTACTGCTTTGTATATGCATAATGTTGATGCTGGATATGATCAGTTGGATCATTTATATTTGTATGTATGTACGCATCATGTTGATGCTAGATATGATCAGTTGGATCATTTATATGTATGTACGCATCATGTTGGATGCTAGATATGATCAGTTGGATCATTTATATGTATGTACGCATCATGTTGGATGCTAGATATGATCGGTTGGATCATTTGTATGTATTTGTATATGCATCATGTTGGATTCTTGGACCATGTATCTGTATATGCATCAGGTGGATGCATTGTATGATCAGGTTGATCATGATGATGAGCTTCAGGATGTTGCTCTAGATGATATGTATCGGGATGGTACAAGTGATGATGATCAGTATGATCATGGGAATCAGGATGATGCCTTGTGTGATGATGATCCGTTGATCATGAGTATCAGGTTGATACTTGGAGGTCAGAGATGATATGTGGCAGGTTGTGTAAATAGCATGTAATCAGTCCTAGGAGATCTTGCCGATCGTGCTGCGGCACATAAATGTTACTGGGGTACTCTTTCCGATATTGCTATGTAGTATGTAATCAGTCCTCAGATATCCGATAGGTTGAGATGTGTTCTCGTAATCAGTCCTGGGATGAGGTATTCCTACGGAGACATGTAATTAGTCCTGGAGATCCGAGAGGTTGAGCTGTGTGTTTGTAATTAGTCCTGGGATGCTCTTTAGAGATCTTGCCGATCGTGATGCGGCACATAAATGTTCCTGGGATTCTCTTTAAAGGTTTTGTCTATCCACATGTAATCAGTCATGGAGATCCGAGAGGTTGAGCTGTATGCTCGTAATAAGTCCTGGGATGCTCTTTAGAGATCTTGTCGGTCATGCTGCGGCACATAAATGTTCCTGGGATGCTATTTAAAGGTATTGTGGAGGAGATGCATGTAATTAGTCATGGGAGATCTTGCCGGTCGTGCTTAGGCACATAAATGTTCCTGGGATACTCTTTTCGGTATTGCATCCGCACATAAAATTAGTCCTAAGAGGCCACCTCTATCAGATCGTTCACACAGATGATGAAGACCTGCAGGTGGTGGGCCTACATCCAATATGAAAAAGGACTGGCTCTGTAGAACTTCCTAGGACGAGTAGAGTCAGAGATTGGTTGAGATAGCAGTAGCAGTGACAATGATGATGACGATGATCCCGAGAAGAATACTTGTCTACCAGAACTGTGTCGAGAAATACCTTCCTAGTTAAGAGGGAGTTTTGATGTATATGTAACTTCGGAATGTATTTCATCTATGTATTTCATATATATTTATTGTACCCTTATAAGAGATGTGTTATTCCTCTATAAGGAAGTGTCGTCATGTGGATTGACAAGTGTCGCAAGTGTGTGTACTTGCTGATGGGTTATTAGACCACCATGTGTGGGGTCGGCCCTGAAATATATATTATATTGTGGATGTATCTAGATAGACAAGTCGGCCCCATAGTGTAACTGGGCAAACAGGTTAAGTATAAATAGAGATCAGGAGATCTCTATTTGGATCATTCAGAAAGACACACTTCTCTCACTCAGAAAGTGGTGCACTAGTGAGGAGGAGGATCATCTGCTCTAGGAGACTATCTCAAGTATATTTTGGTTGTACTTTGGTTCAGCCATTGCTCTCTCTATCTCTGAGGAAGTTGTGGGGTTTTTCAGCTTAGGGTTTTCCCCACGGAAACTCTGTGTGTCTTGTCTCTCATGATTTTGATTCTTGTGATGCTTGTCATGCTTATTGTGATTGCTATGCATTGATATACTGTATATGTTATTCTCTCAGTAAGATCCAAGAGTATTGTGAATTAATGCTCAAAATTTAACAAGTGGTGTTCACATCTACGTGGACCATTGGCAAATCCCTTGTGGCAAGGGTTTGGTACTAAACTTTAATTGCAGTTTGGATACGTGATCCCTACCAAGCTCTAGATCGGCGCCAATTTAATGAACCAACAACCTATCCATTATCAAATTCAATGCCTGTCAGTAAAAGTCGATGTGACAGTAAACTCTTTAATTTCCTTTGTTAACATAACGAGTTTTAATTTCATCATTGTAATAGTAACGTTATGCATAGTTTCATTATAATGTTTACACGATATTGTTATCGTTTCGACATAATACAAGGTTGTTAACAATTTGCAAACTATTCATATAGTTTAGTTATAAGTCTAACGTTTGCATTTATTTGCAATGAGTTTTGTTTTATATTTAGGTTGATAATAAACAAAGAATCGATATAGTCACCCACTATATTCATAAGACCATGAAAATATCATGTTATAGGATGATAGTTAAATAGTTCAAGTCTTATTTTGCAACATAGTTAACCTATGGTTAGTATTTTTTTATTTATCTAATTGCTACCAATGTCTAGTCTTTGGGAAAGACTACTTTTGCTTACATAAGACCTAAATAATTATAATGATTGTGAACCATAAAACTTATGTAGTTAGTCAATGGTGTTGTATAAAACTCACAAGCACATACATGCTATAATATATAGTTTGGTAATGGGAGTAATAATTTTCTCCAATCCCTTATCCACTTTTATTCATGTGATACAATGGCACTGTACCATCTTGGTACTACCAACTAAATGGTGACAACAAGACAGCTAGTACAATGACAACGATAGAATTAGTTAGTACAAGGATGATGACAGAACCAACTAAGTACAATGACGACTACAGTGACGATGCTGCTAATTAGATGCTTATTCATATAGCTAACTTGGGTTGATTTTAATCAGATACAAGACGAATCATGGAAAGAAAAAGTGTAAGCATGTGAATCGTACCTGTATGCTTTTATAGATGCAACAGTCTTTAATTATTCTATTTTTATTTTCAAACGATGAATTTGAACTCACACGAACTGGAATTTATTGCAATCATAAAACTTCTTACCTATCGTCTGCACATAGAACAGATCCAATGTTTTAGCGTTACAGCTAAGTAAGCTTCGGGGTCCCTCATAGGACTCCCTTGGACATCAAAGAAGCAAATTGTCAGTATCATCTCAAAGAAAAAGTATCATATCTCATTTCTAACTTGGCATTTCATCATTACATTAATCATACTTACCGTTGCATTGAAAAGTGTCGCATCAAAAGTCTAATCTAATCATGCATTTGACTATCTTAATGATAGTTATTACGAATGTAATTAAGTTGTCACTGTCGCATTAGTTTCATCAGAAATTTATTTGTGTTTAGTACAAACAACTGTTTAGTTAACGTTGTTACATTCAGCAATTATTATTTTCCGCAATTATAAATTATCATAAATAAAGCTATTATTGCTATTAACAAAAATTTTAAATTTTTATGAAAACTCAGGATGCTACATGTGGTATCAGAGCACAAATTCGAACTCTAGGCCTGAATGAGGTCCAAAACATGCAGTAGAAAATTTTTATATACAGCAGAAAATTACACTAACTTGAAAATTTTATTATTATGTTATCAGAAATTATTTTCAGTTACAGGTATGGAGAACTCAGCTGAACATTTGAGTGACAGATTTCAGCCAAACAGTCACAGTTCGGGACATCACTTTGTAGAGGAAGGTCACGGGGAATTAAATAATAGTTCAATGGAACTGTTACGTGCCTTTCAAGAATTAAAGGCAGAAATCAAATCTGTGAAACAAGATAATGAAAGGATTCTGCAAGCACAAGAACAACTCAATCAAGTGTTGTTTGAGCATAGCTAGACAGAGGAACAAGAGAGAAACAATGAAGATATTTCCAAAGTTGAGGATATGCCTCACACTGATAAAAATAAGAACCTAAAAATCAGAGAAGTAAAAGACAGCTCCACTCCATCAGGAGATGCTATTGAAGTACGCAAAAGGAAGCATAACTATACCAGTGACAACAGTGAAGGAGACTCCAAACCAAGAAGGAAAAATCGTAAGGAATACGAGCAGATTTCTGGAGAATTCAAGAAGATAAGACCTCCAACTTTCAATGGAGAAACTGAAAAAGGTGAGACAGCTGAAGCTTGGCTGTCAGGGATGAAGAAATACTTCCATATCTACAACTATTCAGAGTTCTTAAAGGCAAATATGGCTATATATAACTTGACTGGAAAAGCAGATATCTGGTGGCAAGACATCAAAAGGGTAAAGGGCATCAAAGATAAAAATGTAAGCTGGAGTGCTGTCAAATGATATTTCAAAAAGAAGTATCTATCTGAGTAGTACTACGAAGAAAAATCTAAAGAATTCTATGATTTGAAGTTGGGAGGTATGAATATGAAGGAAATGAACAGTAAGGTTTTGAACTTACCGAGATATGTACCATATCTCATAGAAGAAAAACCAAAAATTCAAAGGTACTTAAGCTGTTTACCATTTAGCATTAAAGACATAATTGAGTATGGCAGTCCTAAAACATTAGAGGAGGCTATGAGGAAGGCAGTTTTATGTTATGATACAAATCAGAAGAGAGAGGGTATGTCTAATTGGAAAAATCATAAGCCCAACAATTTTGAATAGAAGAGGAAAAATTTTAGATTCAGTGGAAATTTCGGATTCCAAAGGAAGAATTTTCATAATCGAAGTTCCCAAGGGAATAATTCCAGAAATAATTCACAGCAAAATTCTATAGCACCGAAAAATGCACCTAATAACACCAAACCCAGTGAGCCAAAGCCACATATCAAATGCTTTGAATGTCAAGGCCCCCATTACGCATCAGAATGTCCCTTAAGGAAATGGAAGGCAAACAACATCAACTCTATTCAGACTGAACCTACTGTTGGAGACGTAGCAAGGGAGATGCCAAGAATTAACGCAACACTTGACAACAGGAAAGCAGATCATCAAATCTCCATGGTAGAGATTGAAGGTATGATACATGACCATCCTGTTACTGTTTTAATTGACCCAGGTGCTAGTTTAAGTTACATATAACCAGATGTTGTGGAAAGTCTTAAATTGAAAACTGAAAAGTTTAGTAAATCATGGCTAGTTATACTAGCAACTAGAACAAAGAGGAAAGTATAAGATTTTATAGAAAACTGTGTGTTGTCCATGAATCATTTGCAAACACAAATCAAGCTGAATATTCTACCTTTAGGTTCGTACGATATTATTATTGGGATGGACTGGTTAAAATCCCATCATGTCATCCTAGACTGTTATGGAAAAAGTTTTACATCCTTAAATGATGAAGGGAAAACTGTAGAAATAAAAGGCATTCCAAGGAAGGTAACCCTTAGACAAATTTCAACCATGCAAGTTAAGAGGGCAGTTAGGAAGGGATGCCAAATGTTTGTAGTAAATGTGGTAAACAATGAGATTATGGATAAAGAGGACAAACTGAAATTAGAGGACATACTTGTCCTAAAAGATTTTAAAGATGTATTTCCTGAGGAAATTCCAGGATTACCACCCAAAAGAGATTTAGATTTTACCATAGAGTTGATACCAGGAGTAGTACCAAACTCTAAAGCTTCGTACAGAATGAACATACTAGAGTTAAACGAATTAAAATCATAGTATAAGGAGCTTATTGACAAGAAGTATATTAGACCCAGTGTGTCTCCTTGGGAAGCAACTGTCATCTTTGTTAAGAAGAAAGACGGAACCTTGAGACTGTGCATAAACTATCGCCATCTCAATAAGATGACAATCAAGAATAGGTATCCATTGCCCCGCATAGATGATCTATTCGATCAACTGCGTGGAGCAACAATATTTTTGAAGATCAATCTAAGATCAAGGTATCATCAAGTAAGGGTTAAGGATGAAGATATTTTCAAGACAGCTTTCCGAACTCGGTATGGACATTACGAGTTCATAGTCATGCCGTTTGGCTTGACTAATGCCCTAGCTGTATTTATGTGTTTGATGAATAATATTTTGCATAAATACTTGGACAAGTTTGCTGTTGTGTTTATAGACGCCATTTTAGTATACTCAAAAATCAAAGGAGAGCATGATGAACATTTACGGATTATCTTACAAGTATTAAGAGATTGCCAACTATACGTCAAATTTAGTAAGTGTGACTTTCACAAAGACAAAATTCAGTATCTAGGACACATAATTTCAGTAAAAGGAATCTCAGTTGACCCCGACAAGATAAGGGCCATTAATGACTGGCCGGTTTCTAAAGATGTATCGGATGTAAGATCATTTATGGGCATTACTAGGTATTACAGAAAGTTTATAGATTTTTTTTCAAAAATTGCCAACCCCATAACTTCCTTGCAGAAGAAACGGAATAAATTTGTTTGGGATCAGAAATGTGCTGAGAGTTTTAAGAAATTAAAAGAACTATTGACGACATCACCTATCTTGAAGATAGCTGACCCCAACAAGGATTTTGTAGTCTGTACAGACGCATGCAATGATGGACTCGGTGGAGTCTTGACACAGGAAGGACATGAGATAGCATATGAATCTAGAAAGATGAAAGTACATGAAAATAATTACTCTACTTATGATTTAGAGTTATTAGCAGTTATTCATGCCTTAAAAATGTGGCATCATCACCTTATTGGGAGAAAGTTTACATTATTAATAGATAACATGGGTCTGAAATATTTATTGGATCAGACAAACCTGAACGCTAGACAAGCTAGATGGTTGACGTTCTTAAGTGAGTATGATTTCGAAATTCAGCATTTTAAAGGAAAGAAGAACAAAGTTGCAGATGCCTTGAGTTGCAAGGCAAAACTAATTTTCATTTCAGCAATTAGTAATTATTCAATTGATTTGGAAAATCAAATTCTGGAAAAAGATGAAACAGATGAAGAATACAGAAAAATGAAGGAAAAGACAACCAATAACAGTTCTGAAAATTGTATGGCAGATTACAGAATTAAGGAAAATGGTCTATTACTGTATAAAAACAGATTGTATGTACCAGATATACCAGAAATAAAATTTCTGATATTAAATGAGATGCATAAAAGTCACTATTCTGGTCATCCAGGATATCAAAAGACCATCACTATGCTGAGAAAAGAATACTATTGGCCCATAATGAAATATGAAGTAGCATAATACATCGCAAAATGCTTGGACTGTCAAAAAATGAAGGTTGAACACCAACATCCTGCTGGATTGTTGCAACCATTACCAATACCAAGCTGGAAATGGGAAGTGATCAGCATAGATTTCATTACCGGATTACCTAAAAATCAGAAACAACATGATTCTATCATGGTGGTGGTGGACAAACTCAGCAAGGCAACACACTTCATACCAGTGAAGACCATGCATAAAGCCCCAGATATTGCAGAAATTTTTATGAAACAAATTTTTAGACTTCATGGAATACCAAAAGTAATAATTTCAGATCGTGACTCGAAGTTTACAGGGAACTTCTGGAGGTCACCATTTAAGGGATTGAATACAACTTTAAATTTCAGTACAACATTTCATCCACAGACGGATGGGCAGACAAAAAGGGTAAATCAAGTGTTAGAAGATTTATTAAGAATGTATGTTAAGGATCAGCCTAGTAAGTAGGAAGATTATCTGCACTTAGCAGAATTTGCTTATAATAATCATTATCATGCATCGACCAGACTTAGTCCTTTTGAAATTATTTATGGTAGGAAATGGAATACACCTGTTTCGTGGAATGATGCAGTAAATAGAGTTGTTTTAGGACCTAAATTATTGCAAGAGTTAGAACTAATTGTGAAACATGTGCAAGGACATTTAAAAGCTGCCCAAGATAGGCAGAAAAGTCAAGCAGATTCGAAAAGAACTCATAAAGAGTTCCAGGTGGTTGAACATGTGTTTCTCAAGGTAAGACCAAAAAAGAGTTCACTAAAATTGGGGAGTTGTGCCAAGTTGGCACCCAGGTATTGCGGTCCTTTTGAAATATTATATAAGGTTGGAGTAGTGGCATACCAAAAGGCTTTGCCACCTAACCTGAAAATACATAATGTTTTTCATATATTGTTTTTAAAGAAATATGTGCACGATACTACTCATGTTGTAAACTGGAATGATGTACAGGTGGGACAAGATGGAGATTTTCCGGTGGAACCAGATTGTATCCTCGGAAAGAGGGAAACTATTCTCTGGAATCGCAGCATTCGGCAAATGAAGGTGCAATGGAAGCACCTTAGCCCAGAAGAGGCAACCTGGGAGTTGGAGAGTAGTATGCAGGCAACATACCCAACTCTGTTTCAAGAACACTCAAGGAGTGATTAGCCACCATCGAGGATGATGTTGAGAGTTAAGGGGGGGTGTATGTCACCTACCCAAATTTCTGGGAATTATTATTTTATTTGCAAAAATACTTTATGTTAATTTAAATTACAAAATTTTGTAATTATGATCTGTTTTGATCATGGATGAATGTAATTACTGAATATTATTATTTAAATAAATTAATTAGGAGACAAACACCCAAGAGGACTGTTGAATGAGTGTTCACCGACCCACTAGGAGGAATGGAAGCTGTTGGAAGGTATGGGACACATGGCAACAGTTGCATCACACCATTAATTGTTGGTTATGGGACAACTACCCCTAAAATAGGGCATTATCTCCCAGGTGGAGGGAGTGAGCAGGCAGCTCATTTAATGACCCAGTAACATCTAAAAGGCCTAGGAAACCTATAAAGGAAAATTCGAATTGGGTAGGAAGCTCTTAATCAATATTTCTGTAGAATATTTTCCTCTTGTGAATCGGGTGATTTTAAGAGAGATTCAAATAGGGAGGTTAGTGGTGACTGTAATTTTGAGTCTGCATTATTGCTGAGAGGAACCAGAAATGCTGGTGCAAGTCTATTGGATTGCTATCTATTGAAGATTCAGAAGTGAATTGCTACAGCAAGAAGAAGTCCTCATTCCTGAGTTTCTTCCTTCTAGTGGTTCAGTGAATAGGCTCAGGGGTCCTAAGATAGTACTTGACTGTTTTCAGGAATTGGTTGGGTGGAACAGTCTTCGTGGGTTGTTTGTTGCCCTACAGATTTTCTCAGGTTCTACAGAATTGCTAACTTATTCTTAGTAAATAATTCTGTTATGTTTAACTAGTATTTTCTGTTTTTTCCTACTTTCGAAAAAGAATCTAATTCTAGAAATGTTTAAGTTTAATGTTAAAGATGAATTGATAAACCAATATCCCTATTTTTCCACATGCTGTTTTGAAGCATCGTACTCTAGTAGAGATATGCAAATTAAAATAGATTAGAGGATGGGCAAATGCCAATAATTCAAATAGAACAGTGTTTGAGTTTGTTTTATCATGCTGCTCTATGCTAACAGTAATAGAATTGATTGATAAAATCTAGAAGATCATAATTACTATATTGTTTCATAAAATATAAACACTATTATTTATCTGTATATATATATATATATATAGGTTATTTAGTTTTCTACATTATAGTTGAATATAACAGAATGTTATGTATAAATATATATTATACATGTTTATTAGAGTTTCATGAAAAAAAATGCACCACATTATTCTTATCATTCTTATGCATACAAGAAACAGATAGATCTCATCTATTTATACCTCATATTATGTTTTGCAAGCTTATACCAGAGTTGCAATATAAGTGGATGTAATTATTTTAACAAAACCATACATAAAAATCATAATACAGTTCTCTTTTGCTTAAAGACAAATTGGTTTTCGTTTAGGGTTTTCAAGATTATTTCCTAGCTGTACTGCAAAACATTTTTATACTATGTCGACACCTCATATCTCATACATGTACATTATAAAATTATAAATGATATAAATTGTTTTATTTTCAAAATAGAAATATTACTTTTACATAGGTTTTGATTCAAGCCAAAACCCTTTTACATTTCGTTTATCAACAGTTCGATCTCTATTTAATCAAACACAAACGATATTATGACTTGTTGTCATATCTGAAGACAAAAGGACAATCAGTTCATGATTATATTATATACAGCTACCACCTTCAAAATCATCACAAACCCTAGTTAGTAGCCTGATGATTTCCATCTACAACAATTTATTTGTTCTTTATAGACCTGATAGACACCTCTTATGGGTGAAGTTTCCAGATAATATTTAAGTTTGCATTTTGAAATTTATTCAACACTTTTCTACAGACTACACGACCTTGACGAAATTTTTAAAACTTAGTCTAAGTTTTGGAAGACACATTATTAACCAACAACAGTAAGTCGAACAATACAGACATCTACAAAAAATATTAGCATACTATATCATTCCAAGAAGAGAAGTATCAATTACACAGTGAACGAGCCCACGGCTCTATTTCCAAAGCTTAACCATCGAAATCATGATTCTCAGAACGAGGTTTTCAACATGTTTTCACAAACAAAAATTATTACAGGGTTTAAAACCATTACTCAACAGTTTTTGAAAGAACCCATTTCTTCTCAAACATCAACGAGTCACATCTCTAGTCAGCATTATAAAAATTTCAAAATATAGAAACCAAGAAACATTTAAGCAAAACGAAAGTCACGTCACTAAACAATAAGCGTGATTTGAAAGTTCTGCAACTATCAACATTGACAGAGAAACGACGAGTCTTGACAAAGCCTGTTACTCATTCTTTGAACTACTTCAACCACCATCCAAGAGCACTATGAGGGTTATGGAAGATTCGAGGCTTACCGGTGATGAGGCACGCTGATGCCCTTGCCAAAACGTTACTCAATCGTTTCCTTAGAACCCTGCAACTGACAAATGATAGGTTTGAAGTTAGATACCAATTACATTAAATTGAAAATCAAAGAACAACAAAAGAAACACCTATTCTTTAGAAGGATGCTTACCTTCATAACTTGACGAGAACGTTGCCATGGACGACACTAGGAAGCTTCATCCTCTTGCAGCTCTATGTTTTCTTTTCACTATTTTCTCAAACATAAACTAAAACTGTAATCCTTCTAACCAGAGCTCAAATCTCTTAAAACTACATCCTTATCACAGTGAGAAACCCTGTAAACTCAACCCCTTTTGGAGGTCTCGAGGTTGAACCTCTCCTAAAACCCTTCTACCAAAAATTCGGCAGCTTGTCGGCCACTCCCAACCGAAAAAAATAGCACATTAAGTTGTGTTTCCAAGTTCATAAACCAAAACAGCGACGATGGTAGGGTTACAAATCCAATGGCCCAAATTCATCATCATCGACGGTCTCTACAATGCCAGCGATTTTAGCCTTGGTACAAACGATGTCAACATTAAATGCCTGACCTACATTACAGGTTGACAATGCCACCATGGCATACAGTGGAGCAAACACAACCAATGCATGGTGCATTATTCTTACACATCGACGAGCATAGTGGTGTTCACATCTACATTGACCATTGGAAAATCCCTTGTGGCAAGGGTTTGGTACTAAACTTTAATTGCAGGTTGGATACGTGATCCCTACCAAGCTCGAGACTGGCACCAATTTAATGAACCAACAACCTGTCCATTATCAAATTCAATTCCTGTCAGTAAAAGTCGATGTGACAGTAAACTCTTTAATTTCCTTTGTTAACATAACGAGTTTTAATTTCATCATAGTAATAGTAATGTTATGCATAGTTTTCATTACAATGTTTACACGATATTGTTATAGTTTCGACATAATACAAGGTTGGTAACAATTTTCAAACTATTCAAATAGTTTAGTTATAAGTCTAACGTTTGCATTTATTTGCAATGAGTTTTGTTTTATATTTATGTTGATAATAAACCAAGAATCGATATAGTCACCCACTATATTCATAAAACCATGAAAATATCATGTTATAGGATGATAGTTAAATAGTTCAAGTCTTATTTTGCAACATAGTTAACCTAGGGTTAGTATTTGTTTATTTATCTAATTGCTACCAATGTCTAGTCTTTGGGAAAGACTACTTTTTCTTACATAAGACCTAAATAATTATATTGATTGTCAACCATAAAACTTATATAGTTAGTCAATGGTGTTGTATAAAACTCACAAGCACATACATGCTATAATATATAGTATGGTAATGGGAGTAATAATTTTTTCCAATCCCCTATCCACTTTTATTCATGCGATACAATGGCACTGTACCATCTTGGTACTACCAACTAAATGGTGACAACAAGACAGCTAGTACAATGACGACGACAGAATTAGTTAGTACAAGGACGATGACAAAATCAGCTAAGTACAATGACGACTACAGTGACGATGCTGCTAATTAGATGCTTGTTCATACAGCTAACTTGGGTTGATTTTACTCAGATACAAGACAAATAATGGAAAGAAAAAGTGTAAGCATGTGAATCGTACCTATATGCTTTTATAAATGCAACAGTCTTTAATTATTCTATTTTTATTTTCAAACGATGAATTTGAACTCACACGAACTGGAATTTATTGCAATCATAAAACTTCTTACCTATCGTCTGCACATAGAACAAATCCAATGTTTTAGCATTACAACTAAGTAAGCTTCGAGGTCCGTCATAGGACTCCCTTGGACAGCAAAGAAGCAAATTCTCAGTATCATCTCAAAGAAAAAGTATCATATCACATTTCTAACCTAGCATTTCATCATTGCATTAATCATACTTATCATTGCATTGAAAAGTGTCGCATCAAAAGTCTGATCTAATCATGCATTTGACTATCTTAATGATAGTTGTTACGAATGTAATTAAGTTGTCACTGTCGCATTAGTTTCATCAGAAATTTATTTGTGTTTAGTACAAACAGCTGTTTAGTTA
Organism: Larix kaempferi; assembly: GCA_027924585.1. Taxonomy (NCBI): domain Eukaryota; kingdom Viridiplantae; phylum Streptophyta; class Pinopsida; order Pinales; family Pinaceae; genus Larix; species Larix kaempferi. The sequence continues at coordinate 79,747,567 of BSBM01000001.1, forward strand.
ACGTTGTTACATTCAGCAATTATTATTTTCCACAATTATAAATTATCATAAATAAAGCTATTATTGCTATTAACAAAAAATTTATTTTTTTATGAAAATTCGGGGTGTTACAAATGTATCTTGCAATTTACTGTGATAATGATGCACATAAGTAGATGTATCTCATTGTCTTTGAGAAAATAACAATTGGTAGTGTTTGAATTATTGAGTACTATAATTCTGAGATCACTTCAGTGAATGTTGTAACAATGAAATGATTATGTGCAGAGATACTCACCAAGTGTTTGGTTGATTGAATTTCATATTGGAGATTTTGCTAATAATTGTTAATGGCTGTTTGGCTAATTCATAATTGTGTCAAGAGAACATGATGTAGGTGGATGTATATGTTATGGGAGCAAGGCTAAACCATAATGGATAGAGTGATACCACTTACAAGAGCCAAACAATATGAGGATGGCCTCATGTTTAAATAAACCAAAATTCTGTAGTGAACATAATTGTAAATTCAGATTTGAGTTTGATTATTAATGCCATTGATTGGTTGATTGTTTTTGAATTGTGTCAGGGGGGAAACAATGCAGGAAGACCATGGCTCATGGATTTCAAGATGTAAACATCATGAGAAAGAAATCATGTTTTGGAATTCTAGTTTTTGTACGAAAAAGAATTGAGAATTTCTAAGTGAAACTATTATGATGACATCTCATGTGAATTGCATGCTTGTGTGTAATGCGAATGAGATGGTGAAGTTATGCCAATAGGGCATGTGTTTTTTATGAAATGAGAAAGGGATTGGGGTAACAATCCCGAGGGACTATTAACTCAGAGAAGGGAGCCCCATTCCTTGTAAAGGAAGAGAAAATACATCTGCAAACCGATAAGTATTTTGTAACCCTAGCTAAGAATATGTATGTCTAATTATTATAATTAATATAAAGAACATGCTTTTATTTTTAGACTGCTTTAGTGTGAGTAGGGCTTACATAACTCACATCGGAAAGGGTTGCACACCTTTCAGGTGTTGTGTTGTGTTATGGGTGTCAACATTGACTACACCATAAGGAAATGGATGCATTTCTAGTGTTTCAATATTAGAGAGTGAATTTGTATGAAGTATGTTAAAAAAAAAATTATCAGTGATACTGACGAGCTTACTAACCCATCTTGTGTTGTCAAGTATTACACATGAAATTGGTTATTCATTCTAAGAATCAAAGTGAGGTGGGTGTCAAGGATGGCTGGAACACATTGAGATTCCTATGGCTCCATAGTAGAGTCCTTGCCTTGGAAATCGTTATGGTGCAGTTTCCTTGCATTGGCCTGTTGAACCAGATGGAAGTGGTGGCTTGGAAATGGAGAGGGAAAATCGGGTATGGGACTGGTTTGGCACCATAGATGCCTGATAAACCTAGTCGACATACTGGATTAGCATATTGGTTAATGCGATGCCTGATAAACCTAGTCAGCGTACTGGCTTGGCATTCCCTATTTGAATGTTGTGGAGCGGCCTGCATGTTGGCCAAACATTCGTTATTGTATCCACAGGTGAACCAAGGCTTGTAAAGCAAAGAAGGATCATGTGGAATAATGTGAAGACGTCCAATACAGATAAGTATTTGGTTATCTTGCAGCTTCTTGCTTATTTAATATGAATATACATGTTTATATTGTTTTAAACTCCAATTTAGAGATAAATGCTATGAAAATGAACTTGACATGTGAATTGACTCAATGTTTGAAAGTATGTATTGCTGGAAGCAAGAATCTTAAAGGAATCCTAAGGATGCATTTGGACATGTGACTGTCTTAGGAATCTCAGTATGAGTAACAATGGAAAGTGGTGCTAGTGGACTTGTGTGGGTCCTAGAAGCCAAAGGTTTAATAGGAAACCATATGGAGTGGTTCCTTGGATGAGAAGCTTTGGAAAGACCTTCGACACCAAGTGTCATCACCAAAACTAGGAAAAGGCAAGTTAAGCATTCACATTTGAAGTGAAAGAGACCAAGGAACATAGAACCACAATTGTGGTGGGACTCCAGATTGGAACAAGATTAAGAGGGGGGGAACTCTTACTCTTCTCTTTCCTTTTTGATTCATGCATTTTAGAGACAGAAAATTTTTGGATGCATGTTATGGCTGAAAGTTGATTGTGTTTATCTTGCTTGAAATAAATTGTGAATGTTGAATTAGTTAATTCCCTGTGAAAGGATGAACATGAATGAGTTCATTTGTATGTTGGAAAAGCATGAAATGTGTGGAAGTCTCAGGGATAAATCATGAATTTTCTATTTCAATTGGGAAATTAATTTACGTATCTTAATGCTTATTTTATGCCTAGCCTAACAAGAATTGCAATGATGAATTTCACAAGTGAAAATTAAATCAATTGGTTGCAGCTGTTACAACACAAGTGTTTCTAGTAAGCAAAGTGTAGACAACTATGCATAGTGACCATGGCAACATACCAAAAGCTATTGTATTTGGTTGGAAATCTTCTTCAAACAATTTCTAAGACCCAAGAAAATATTGGGGAAATGCTCAAGATACAAAAGAAATAGAATGAGATGAACCACAAGGTTTTGAAGGACTGTATTTTTCTGCAAAATGAGGTAAAGGGCATTCTGGAAGCTATCAGGAGTGGAAAGGACAACGTGTCAATGAAGAGGAAGTCACCCAACCATCCCATTAAGAAACACTCAAGGATGGAAAACTCAATGGAAATGGAGCAAGTAAAGAAAAGTCAGCCGCTCAAATGTTGGAAATGTGGAGGAAATCATTGCCTCCATAACTTCCCAACAAAGGATAGCAAGAAGAATTGTAGCCATAAAGTTTCCAGACTTGCAGATCAGCTAGAAGGTAAGGAAAAGGAAGGGGTTGTTGTAGAGATGGAAGTTCAAAGTCAGCAGGAGAAGCCTATAGAAACCATTAAAGGTCTTGGTCCTGGAAGCTCAAAGTAAAACATGAAATGCATGATGGGCCTGCCACATTTTGTGAATTTTGGACATGTGTAAATTGTGTATGTATTCCTAAGTATTGGAACACCGATGACAGTTTTATTCTAAGGGGGAGGGAAATGTAATGTTCCCATTTTGACCTTAGGATATATTGGCTTTTATGTAAACATTGTGCATATGTGATGTATGATCCCTAGCGTGGATGTTAAGGCCAAGGCGTCGCTAGTGAATGCTCATCTTTGAGAGGAAAGTATTTGACATTGTGTGATCCATGTACTATCAAGCCATGGAAATTGTAAAATGATGTAAATATCATGTAATAAAAATACCAATGGGTTGGCTATGGATGCAACTAAATGAGGGGGCTATGTGTATCCACTAGGGAGAGGTGAGGGGGTTGTGGGATTGAACCATAGGCTGCCATATATCACCTTGTGAACCCACCTTTGATTGTCCTAGCTGTCATTTAATTCTGTGTAAGGATGATTGCAGAAAACTGTTCATGAGGTTGATGGAGTATGGGAAGCCCTGAAATCCGTAAGGCAGGGTATGGGCTTTGTTTTCTTGACCCATAAGTCACTCCACCTCATGGGAGGATGTTTTTGCTCATCCCCATGGCATGGGAACAATTCAAGCTTGAGTGGGGAAGGCAGACACAGACCCGGGAGGGAAGAGAACCAGAAATCATGATTTGGGGGAGAGCCAATATTTGTAGAGCAAGACCGCTCATAAATATGGGTGGGGGATGAAATCCGTTGGGGGATCCATAGACATGAACCTTGGTGCATTTTGGAGAGTGTTGGATGTCCAGGAACCCATAGAGAATCCCGGATTTGATAGACAAAACCCAGTGGCAAGACAGGGCCTTTCGGCCGTAACCCTGGGGAGATCCAAGAGTGGATGACAGAGTAGAAGAGAGAGTAGAAGTTGGAACTGCTTGATGAATCTGGTGAAGAATGTTTGATTGAGTTTGATATGCTTATAGCTCTGTGGTTGAGCTCCCTGGCTTAGCTTCCTCATCCCTTGTCTCTTTTCATGCTTGATATACCCAACTATGTGTTGGCTTAGCATGATTGTTGATGTGAAACCAAGGCTGTGAGTAAACCTGGGTAGTTCCTCCTTAGTGGATACATAGTCCCAGCTCAAGGGTGGTCTCTGAGTTCTGAAATAATACAGGCTTGGAAGAGACCTATGGTTGGGTTGGAACGTTGCATTCCATAGCCAGTTGCTTGGTGACTTCATCTTAAAGATAAGTGTTTCATGTTGCCTCTGATTATGCCAATACCATATACATTAATGATTGTTTGTTTATGTCAGAATGCATGGATCGATCTAGCTAATTATTGGAACTGAATACTTGAACTTATGTTTTTATTATGCCTAGGATGAAATGTTGTGTTGATGTATATGTAACTTCGGAATTTATTTTACCCATGTGTATTGTATTCCTATAGAGATGTTATTATTCCTCTATACAGAAGTGTTTGTATTTCTATAGATGTTATTATTCCTCTATACGGAAGTGTCGTCATTTATATTGTAAGTGTTGTAACTTATACTTGAAGGGTTATTAGACCACCTTGATGGGGTCGGCCCGGTATGAGTCGTGTGGGTAAATGGGTTATTAGACCACCAAGTGTGGGGTCGGCCCGGATTAAGTTAACCATGGGTTATTAGGCCAAGCTAGATAAGTCGGCCCCATTAGTTTATTGGGCAGGACAGGACAAGTATAAATAGAGATCAGGGGATCTCTATTTGATCACTCATTTACTCACTTCTATCTCTCTCAGAAAGTGGCGCACTTGTGAGGAGGAGGATCATCTGCTAGGAGAAGACTATATCTTGTACTTTGGTTGTATCATTGCTCTATCTATCTCTAAGGAAGTTGCGGGTTTTTCACCTTCTTGGTTTTCCCTAGTGAAACGCTGTGTCTCTTGTGTGCTTGCATTATTGTGTCCATGATTGATATGTTGTACATGTTATTCTCTCAGTTAAGATCCTAGATCAGATTGAAATTTCTGAAAAACCAACATGGGATCAGAGCTATCCTGAAAGAAGGCATGGTATGGCATTTATGACACTTGTTGCACTTGCGAAGCTAGGGCTTGATATAGCAAAAACTAGTCATCGTAGCACTTTCACTATAAATCCATTTTGGCGAAGTTTTAGGATCTAAAAATTTTACAGTTCAAATATAAGATCCCAATGTACCTTGTGTCCGAAGCATAACTTCTAATTTGTTGTACTTTGTGTTTTATGATATGTACAATCTAGGGTTTCTTCCTCTTCTAGATCTGAGTCATAAATAGGTGACCTAGGAAGAAAGGTCATAACTTGGGCTAGGAAGCTTCGAATGAAATTTTGTAAAAGGTGACAGGTAGTCCACGGACTGTACTTTCACAATCCGAAGGTTCAAAGGTCGAAAGTGGCACTCCGTACAAGTTTGCTCTCCTGTTTTATCCCATAAACAGGTCACGTTGTGACACTTGGAATAACTCTCTCTCAGAGAATCCATTTGAGGTCATACCTGTGGGGTTGGAAAGATAACAGGTCAAGCTACCACAGGAAGAATTTTCATACCCTGTAGATTTGAAATTTTGGAGTTACACTAGAAACAATCAGGTGCATATTTCTGTCAAAACAGAATTGGATTTTGAGCACCTTCATTCATGGCTTCGGGAATTTAGGATTTCGAATAATGTTGGAATTTTTTGTATCGGAGACCATGGATGAATGATCCTTAGAAAAATTGAAATTTAGAGACCAAGATAAAAAATTTTGGTTGGGAAGAAGGCCGGGCTTGATCAAACCCTAGTTCAGGATTTTGATCGAAAAGGTGGAAAATTAGGGCTTCTGCAAAAGTTGGAATTTTTTGAAGTCTGTGACCATGGCTGGAAGCTCCTCAGAAAAATTGAAGTTTAGAGTTTTGGTTCGAACCTTTTGGTTGGGAAGAAGGGTGGGCTTTATCAAACCCTAGTTCGGGATTCTGTCCAGAAGATTCGAAAGTTTCAAAGGCAATTTTGAGCGGTGAAACTTTGCAGTTTTCAAATTCTGAGTATACCAACTTGACCATCTCATCAAGGCGCATCTTTCTATCCTTTCAGAAGTCTGAAATTCAAATTTTGAATTTTTAGGGTTTCCCTAACAAACCCTAATCCAGCTCCAGATCCAGTTTCTGCAAATCAAAGTGGATTTGGTTAATCCTAGAAGAGAATGGATTGGTCACTTGCATAAGTAAAGAAGTTCTTGTTTCAGAGGGAGATGAGGCTAAGAACTTCCATAAGAAGATTACAAGAAAACTCGACAGGTATGACTTACGGGTATGTTCATGATTAAGTTTATGTTTGTCTTCATTAATATTAGTACAATCTTGATTAATTTTATACTTGTCGTATCACCTTAATAAAAAAATGAATGCATGATAGAAGATATTCATTGATTAGGGTTTTGACACTTATGATTGTACTAATGCATTGTGGTCTTGTATGAGGTTGATGTTGTCCACTAACGTGAAAGGTACATCAAGAAAGACAAATCATGTTCTAGTTCAAGAACATATGGCCATGTTGACATGAAGACAAATATTCATCCATTATCATGGATCACATAGAAGGTATACTTACGAGGTATGTATAACTTGGTTCTATAATGATTAACCTATGAGATATGCAGGTTACTAGCACAAGTCATTCAAGAGAACAAGAAGACACCATGCAGGTATGTTAGACATAACTAGCTAGCAGGCTAATCCAGGTATGTTTTTCCTATATCAAGTTAGAATCCTACCTTGTGATAGGATCTCTTATATAAGTATACTTGGTATGATTGATAATGATTACTCATGAAGTTATAGGTTTGAGTAATCATGGGTTTAGGAATATTATGCTTCTTACTTTGATTGATGATATGAATAGCCAGAAGAGTTCTATGGTCAAATATGAATATGCATGAGTAAGAGAAGTCTTCCCTAAAAAATTGAATGCTAATGCTTATTATCTGTGTTTGAGATTATTGTGTTTTGATAGTATTTAGATTATACTAATGAATGTATGATTATGTATGAGATCTCGAGGGTAACACAATGATGATACTAGTAAGCATGCATAGTGATCGAGGATGGATATAAGTTCAAGCACAGGTAATCCAAGAAGAAAATATCAAGAGGGAGCACACTCCAGTAGTTTCTGCAAGGATGCAGACATTCAGAGGGATTTGACCACTTCTCACTATCCATGGAGTTGCAAAAAGGAAGAAAATACTGAGAGGGAGTCAACCCAACAAACAAACAAAGATAAGTATTTGAATTGTCATTTCTTGTATATTTGATTGTTTAAATAATACTGTTCAATGATATATATACTTATGTTCCTAGACTCAGGTTGTGTATTATGCATAGTAGAATAATTGCATTAATGAACAATATACTACTAATACGCATGTAATGGGTAAGTGGTTGTGGCACTGTACAACATTCCATTGCTAATTATCTAGAATGAAACCTCTTTGCTGGCATGTTGGGAGTTGTGCACACTCTTAACAATGTTTTGGTAGAGATTGGAAGACCTTTAGAAAGTTACGAGATATGGATAAATGTTGTATTGAAGCATTGGCTAAAATAATTGCATGATTGTATGACATATTTCTTTATGTGTAAGAATTTGTTCTGAAAACTATGAGATGCTTCTAATCATGCAATTTAACTTTCTTTGTAGGAAAGATCGTATACCATCACCTACAAAAGAAGGACTACAACATTTGTTCCAACAACAAAGCTATCTATTGAAGATACTGAAGTTCCCAGGATCCGAGACGAAGTAATGGAAGAATACCATGATCCATCGATCATGAAGAAAGATGTTTGGGATGTGGTCCCAAGACCAGATGGGAAGTATGTTGTGACTTCCAAAGATCAAGCATGCTGCAGATGGAAGCATAGAGAAATACAAAGTGATATTTGTAGCTCATGGCTTCTCCCAGAAAGAGGGAATAGACTATGAAGAGACTTTTGCTCCTATAGCTAGGTACACTTCCATCAGATCAGTACTTGCCCTGGCTGCAGTGATGAAATGGAAGATACACTAGATGGATGTCAAGATAGCTTTCTTGAATGGTGTAGTTGAGTAGGAAGTGTATGTGGAGCAGCCACTTGGTTTTGAGACACGTGATAGGGAGTCATATGTGTGTAGACTGAAGAAAGCCTTGTATGGCTTGAAGCAAGCACCTAGGACTTGGTATGGTAGGATAGACAACTTTCTATCCATTTTGGGCTTTACCAAGAGTAAAGTGGATTCCAACATTTACTACAAGGTTGAGGAAGGAAATCCAGTGATACTACTTTTGTATGTGGATGACCTATTTGTTACAGGTGAGGATAGATTGATTGCCGACATGCAGCTGAAGCTTGATGCCAAGTTCAAGATGGAGAACTTGGAGATGATGCACTATTTTCTAGGCATGGAGGTGTGGCAGAGAATAGATGGAATCTTCCTTGGACAAGGGAAGTATGCAGTGGTGATCTTGAAGAGGTTCAGGATGATGGACTGTAAGGCCATGGCCACACCTATGGCATCGAACCTAAAGCTTTTGTGTGATGCTTCATCTGATCCGGTTGATGTCACAGTGTTTCATCAAATGATTGGGTCCTTGATGTACCTAACAAACACGAGACCAGATATTTGCTTGTGGTGAACACATTAAGCCAGTTCTTGATGGATCCCAGAGGTGTTCACCTGGTTGTTGTAAAGCATATTCTGAGGTACCTGAAGGGTACAATTGATTATGGGCTCAAGTATGATGCGAATCAAAAGTTTTACCTGGAGGGTTATGTTGATTCGGATTGGGCAGGCAGCGCCATTGATTGGAAGAGCACTTTGGGGTGCTACTTAGCATGGGATCCGGTATGATCTCTTGCTTTAGTAGGAAGTAGTCCTGTGTGGCACTGAGTACATTTGAAGCAGAGTATGTCGCAGCTTGTTCGGCTAGTTGAGAGGTAGTATGGCTTAAGAATCTACTGTCTGATTTGTTTGATCTCCAGCTGAGTGCTACTTGTATATATTACGACAACCAGAGTTGTGTGAAGTTGTCTGAGAACTCAGTGTTCCATGACAGCTCGAAGCACATTAAGATCAAATATCACTATATTAGGGATATGGTGCATAGAGGAGCAGTGAAGCTCCTGTATGTTGCGATAGATGAGCAGGTTGCAGATGTGTTGACAAAACCACTAGCCAAAGTGAAGTTTGAATACTTCAGAGAGAGGCTTGGTGTTCTTCAAATTGACGACACTTCGAGGAAGAAGTGATGGACACATTTGCTAAAGCCATTCCAAGCATGATGAGAGGAGGATCCTTCACATGGCTGTGGATGTAAGCACTAGATGATGAGCATCAGGACGATGCTCCAGTTACTGTTTTGTATATGCATCATGTTGGATGCTTGTGATGATCAGTTGGATCATGTATATGTATCTATAAATGTATCAGTTGGATACGTTGTATGATCAGATGGATCATGTATGTTGATATGTATCAGGTATGATCAGGTGGATCATATATTTGTATATGTATCAAATGGATACATTGTATGATCAGGTAGATCATGTATGATGATATGTATCAAGCAGATACTCTGTATGCATCAGGTGGATGCATTGTATGATCAGGATGATCATGGATGATGAGCTTCAGGATGTTGCTCCAGATGACATGCATCATGACGATGCAGTGACGATGATCAAGATGATCATGTGTGATGAGTATCAGGATGATACTCTGGATGATATGCATTAGGATGATTCTATGATGATGATCAGGATGATCATATGTGATGACATGTATCAGGTGGATACAATACATAATTAGTTGGATTATGTGTGATGAGTTCCGAAGACACAGATGCACATGAGCTTTTCGTACATGGTTGTAGATGTGTTCTCCCATGGTCGCGATGTAATTGTTGAGCTTTTCAGACATGGTTGTAGATGTGTTCTCCGATGGTGGCGATGTAATTGCTGGGATTTTTCAACATGGTGGCAGATTTGTTGTCCCATGGTCGTGATGTAATTGCCAAGGCCATTCGAGCATGGTTGTAGATGTGTTCTCCCATGGCTGCGATATAAGTGCTAGGGCCATTCGAGCATGGTTGTAGATGTGTTCTCCCATGGCTGCAATATAAGTGCTAGGCCATTTGAGCATGGTTGTAGATGTGTTCTCCCATGGCTACAATATAAGTGTTGTGCCATTCTCACATGGTTGTAGATGTGTTCTCCCATGGCGTAGATGTAAGTGCTGTGTGATGTGCATCTGGGTTGTGCTTCGTGAATGATGATCATGAGTATCAGGATGATACTCTGTGGCTGTGGACAAGTTGTGAAGTAGCATGTAAAAGGTCCTGGGAGATCCGATAGGTTGAGCTATGTGCTCGTAATCAATCCTGGGATGCTCTTTCGAGGTTTTGTTAACTCACATAATAAGTGCTGAGGATTCCATAGTATGGCCAGTGATGATGAAGACCTGCAGGTGGTGGGCCTACATCCAGTATGAAAAAGGAATGGCTTTGTAGAACTTCCTGTGACGAGTAGATTCAAATATTGATTGAGATAGCAGTAGCAGTGACAATGACGATGATTCGAGGATGATGATTCGCTGATGATGATCCAGAGAAGAAGACTTGTGCTAGTAGATCTGTGTCGAGAAATACCTTCCTAGTTAAGAGGGAGTGTTGATGTATAGGTAACTTCGGAATTTATTTTACCCATGTGTATTGTATTCCTATAGAGATGTTATTATTCCTCTATACAGAAGTGTTTGTATTCCTATAGATGTTATTATTCCTCTATACGAAAGTTTTGTCATTTATATTGTAAGTGTCGTAACTTATACTTGATGGGTTATTAGACCACCAAGTGTGGGGTCGGCCCGGATTAAGTTAACCATGGGTTATTAAGCCAAGCTAGACTAGTCGTCCCCATTAGTTTATTCGGCAGGACAGGACAAGTATAACTAGAGATCGGGAGATCTCTATTTGATCACTCATTTACTCACTTCTATCTCTCTCAAAAAGTGGTGCACTTGTGAGGAGGAGGATCATATGCTAGGCGAAGACTGTCTCTTGTACTTTGGTTGTATCATTGCTCTATCTATCTCTGAGGAAGTTGCGGGGTTTTTCACCTTCTTGGTTTTCCCCGGTGAAACTCTGTGTCTCTTGTGTGCTTGCATTATTGTGTCCATGATTGATATGCTGTAGATATGCTGTACATGTTATTCTCTCAGTTAAGATCCTAGATCAGATTGAAATTTCTGAAAAACTAACATACTGGTAAATGTATTATGAGTGTGTGTTAATGTGGTTTAATTCAACAGTGTTTTGCATACATGTGTTTTATTTACATGTAAATTTATTCACTGTTGAATAGGGAGAAGTTTTGTTGATGCCCTGAATGTGCAAAAGGTTCAGTCATGGATTTGGGGAGGAAACAGACACCCCCCTGTGGTATTCATGCTTCCCCTATGGATCAGATGAAGGGAAGGGCTATGATAGAGGAGTATGAGAGTCCCTTACAAAGTGGTGAAGAGGTCTTGATGAAGTTTGGGGCCACCTTTTAGGTTGGAATAAGGACAATATTAGAGTCACCCGATGAGGTAGAGGATCATGCATTTCCATAGGGCTTGCCGAGATATTTCCAACTATACCGAATTTTCCCAAAATGGAATTAGGATGAGGAAGATATCATCTTGAGAAGTTGGCTGCAACAGGGGTAATTGGATGACTTCCGAGCTTCCGAACCCATAGTGAGGATTGCAAATCGCAGAAGAAGGAGGCGTGAATTCTTAGCGTGATGCTTAAGAGTTATGAATTCTGACTCCCGCAAGATGGATTGCGGTGAGGAATTCGGAGGGGTAAATCTTCGAAGTTGGATAATTGGTGTTCTAAATTTCCAAATCCCACATCGTGGACTGCGGACTGCGGAAGTCGGAAGCAGAAACCTTCGAAGTTGGAGAATTGGTGTTCCGACTTTCTGACTCCCGCATCATGGATTGCGGAGTGCAAAAGTCTGAAGCAAAAATAATCAAAGTTGGAGAATTCAAGTTCTGACTTTCTAACTCTCGCATTGTGGACTACGGAGTGTGGAAGTCAGAAGCAAAAATATTCGAATTTGGAGAATTGGTGTTCCGACTTCCGCATCACGGACTGCGGAGTGCAGAAGTTGGGAGCATAAATATTCGAGGTTGGATATTTGGTGTTCTGACTTTCTGACTCCCGCAAGATGGAAGGCAGAGTGCCGAATTTGGAGGGGTGTTTCGTTGACGCCATGTAATTTGGCGTTCCGAATTTATGACTCCCATATCGCAGAATGTGGACTGCGAAATTCAGAGAGGTGTTTCTTTGACGCTGTGTAAATTGGTGTTCCGACTTCTGACTTTCGCCTTGCTGCTTGTGGATTACTGCTTGTGGAATTGCATATTGCGGACTGAGATCATTGTAGCTGGGTAAAAGAGCATAGTTTGGATTCTTTGAAAAAAAATATTATCAGGTTGTTCCCCCATCACTCTTAAGGGCACCAATGGGATCGGGGATGTGACACTTGTTCACATCACAATTCATCTTTTGGTGACAATGCTAGGAATTGGTGAGTGGTCAGTGGGTCATATTAGTGGTTATTAGTGTTTAATCCATCTACTGGGGGTCATTTTGATAGCTTCATGTATCTATGACATATAATGAGCTCTTACTAAAAAGGAACTTCAATCTTGAAGGGTTTTCAATATGTGCTAGTAACATTTTTCTTTTCTCAACGAGTAAGTTCATTGAACCATTGAATAGGTTGATAACTTTCAAAGTATTCTTGACTTTTTTTATGTATAAAACACCAATTCAATCATCTAGAATTGGCATGAACTAACATGGAACTTACTAAATATGGAAAGTTCACCAACAGAGGTCAAAATGTCAAGATAACTCCATTGACAACAAATTTTATAAATATCAATACCTAAGGTATGATTATTTGAAGGCTAGAGCTTAAGGGTTACATGTTTTCCTTTCTCATTTATATGTTTTGAAACATTTGGATTCGGTTAAGCTTTCTTTTTCTTTCACAATGCACTAAATGATCGTTTACCTATTTTGGAGTTGGTTTTTTCTCACAATCAACCTACCACATTGTAATCTAATTAGACCCATGAAATATAATTCATTAATGAGAGGTACGTTAAAGTGCTATAACATAACGTAATTAATACCTACAAATTTTTAGTTGTATATCTCTGATTCAAGTAGTAATCCACTAATAACTCTTCCCCAAGAGCTATTGTTTTAATTTCCCACACAAATATTGTATTCCCTTCACCACACTCGAATATGCAATTGGATTGATTATTTTTTGTCCTGATTCATGTGCTATTTAAAAACCCTGCAATGTTCCCAGGTGCTTTAGGCCTTCCATCAATATACATAGTACCCCCTTATTTCGATTGTGGCTTCTTAGCTGTATATAATTTGCGGCGAGTGCATATGTATGCATACTTGGCATGTGTATTGTACCAACCCTATCTAATCATTGTAATCATAACATGGTCCGACATACTCCATCAGTTCAATTTATTCGTCGTATTTTAATTTTATTCTATACATGGAAAATAGCCCCAGTCCATGAAAAGAGGATGGAGCAATGTGATACATGCTCCCATTGACACAGAAATCAATGTCCACTAGAGTAAGTTCCTTCAGTACCCATAATTTCACTAGATTCTTATGCCTCAATGGAACCTCGATGTCATCTTTGGTCTCATCCTCATAGTAACATGTTCCTCCTTTGGAAACAAAAATTAACAAGAAGTGAAATGATATGGCTTTCGAAGCAACCCAAAAATTAACATGAAGTGAAATGAGATGGATAAGAAACCCTTACCCAATACATACTCAATAGACAAAGGAAAAAGGATAAACATCATAGGCCACTAGATCATAGCAACCAATATTCAAGATGTCGAACATCCTATAGAAACCCCAAAAATGTATACACTAGGGAAAGAGGTCATTAAAGGAATCAAAGAGTTTTTCAAGATGTCCACATGGGGCCTCACTATGAAGAAGGATCATACGCCTTAAATTTGAGTACAAATCCACTAAAAATCACATTGGAGTTCAAAGTTAGGTATCCATTGCAAATACATGTAGTCTAGCTAGTATGAATACATTGGATAGAAAGGTGAGAGATGGGGATGTTTATAGGTTGCTTGATAACCTTGTGGCACTTGTACATTCCACTTAGATTTTGGATGAAACTTATATCTTTGAGTATGCTTGATAACAAGTAGGAGCACCCAGATCTTTTGTGAGGGTAACTATACCTCCTAAGAGATATGCTAGTCATATTGCATTGAGTTATTCCATCTATGTTCCTTTCAATTGTATTGAGGAAGACATGTCTAGTACCATGATGTTGGGATTGATTCACAGTTGATGGGAGTCTTGTAGAGTATAGTGACATGGTCATTGCATTTTATCAAAGATAGGGAGTTAACCATGATTATATTCTTTCTTCACGATTATTTTGGGAATGGGGAATTGACCTAGTTTTAGTTGTTTGAATTGTTGGAGGTATTAAAATGAAAGATACATCAATAAATCACCTATGAGACATCAGTATAATGTCAAGAATTATCGACTATGCATTAGTTATCATCATAAAGAGTCAGACCAAACTTGTTCTAATGTCAATCATGAAATGGGCATCAATCCAATGTCATGAGAACATCAAACATTCATCCTTTGGTTTGGCTATATTGACTTTCCATATAGTCAGTGAAATGTTGGTCAAGCATTGCTATGTATATTTTTTGTCTTCTTGTATATGGGTCTTGGATTCTTGGTCATATTTGATCACCCAAATAAATATTTAGATTTTATTGTAACCCTTGAAGGTTTTGTCAAAATTGAAAAAAGAAACCAATACATCTACAATCTATGAGGATGCGTTTGTTCCCAAGTTCCTAGTGGACTTCGTTAGACTATGCATTATAATTGTAATTTACATTTTTCACTTTATGTTTCCTATCTTATTGCACATGAATTCATAGGGTTCTTGATCATACTTGATCAACCACCTAATATGTATATATTTAATTGTTATGGTTTTGGGAAGATCCGAGGCATTTCAACCTTCATTCCTATCTTAGGTTTCAAAGCTATAAATATCTAGTGTTAAGGGTTTATTTCATATGCAAATTCTTGGCAATACCTTATAGGTTTCATTCCTATAATATAAAAGAATATTTGTGGGCATCATCAATCCTTTTTTAACCTTCAATCCATTTGTCCTTTTTGCAGTCGAATAATAGCTTGTGGAAAATATTGGCATATAATGTTTTGAAAGGGGGGTATCAGCTTTTATCGGGACTCTATTTAGCTCAGATTTAGATTCAGGATTTAGGTCCAACTGGATAGTAATTGTAATGACATATTGTTGGGAAATCCTTACTTTCTTTGCAGCCATGAAAGGAGAACAATTCCATATTGTTGGTCTTAGATATTGATATCCAACACTGTCCACTAATTGCATATGTGTTGGTTTCTCTTCTATATATTTTGGTCCCAAAAGTATTCAAACAACTTGAAACTAATAGATCCAAGATAATTTTAGCATTAATAGGCACCCGAATAAGGTGAATCCTAGTTTTCAAGGAAAGAAAGAAGATTAGAGAAAGGATTGTGTGTTTGCTAGAAGGGCGATTTCAATTTGGTAGAGCATGGAAAAATGTTCCCTCTTAACAAAGTTGTCTCACATTTTCCTTAAAAGTAATTATGAAACAAAATTACCTAGCATGCAATTGTTAAATAGATTTTATTGGTGGATAAATCTTACTTGTTAATTGAGTAGAAAATTATTAATGAGGTGGTGAAGTCTCTTTCAAAATAGGTGACCAGAAGCATTCCAATGTCTCAAAAATATATCCCTTTATCATAAATGGAAAATGGTTACAATGAAATAATGCAATCCCTATTTAAAGTATGGTTGACATGTTGAAATGAGCCTTCTCTCACTTTTCAACCCATTTATTACATTACTAGGATTTGCCACTACCGATTAATTCAAGTTCTGAATTGGTGGTCCTATGAATATTGGTGGCATAAAGACAATATATTATTGTTGTTTTGGCATGAATTGGATCTTACCCATTGACACATTGGCGGGGGAATGACGTTCTTTCACCAAATTATCAATTGTAACTCATCATTTCGATCATAGACTCATCAAAAAATTATCAGTGTTTCCATTTAGTATTTGTCAACACAAAATTCTATATCCTCAACAATGTTTCAATGAGGAAAACTATTTTTAGAAGGTTGCTTTAGATGATACCATTTTAACTAATTTATTAGTGGTTGAAAGATAGTTTGTTTTTGATGCATCGATAATATAAAAAAATTATTGTCAAGTTTCCTTTGGTTGAACTTGTTAATTTTCCTTCATCATTGAGAAAAAGTGCTTTCTTGCCAAAATGTCAGTGAACATAAATGATTTCTCCATTCACATTTATGTGAGAAATCATCTTTTCATATCGCTGGGTTGACAATAAAGAAACTTTTTCTCACCGATATATTGGCATAAAAGTCTATTTTCCATGGATACATCGACAAGAATAGGTCTTTTCATAGCAAACCTTTAGATAGAAAATTTCAAGGGGGTAACTTGAAATTTTTTGAAGTGTTGGCTTTAATTTTAGGGTCATTCTAGAGATTGTTGAAATAATAAACTTGCAAACCAATATAGATTCAAAATCAATAAAGTGTGAAGACTTCAAAATCCACAAGTTATTCAGACTTAGCAAAAGGATTAGGTTACTAAAATTTTCTTGAAAAACATACCTCATCCCAAGATATAAAGGAAATATTACAACTGGTAGATGGTTATATTAGTATAAAAAAATAAAATCAAGATTACATACCAGCCACAATGTAAAAACTAGGCTGAAATAGTGGATGCATAGTTGAGGAGGATTCCATTGGTACCAATTCTATTGGGTTCAAAATTTAAAATGGGGAACCAAGTTATATAGCTTGGGGAGTTTTTTAGATATCAAAAAGTAGAAAAATGAAGGAATACAACCTAGTATCTAGTCCTGAGATTCATCCAATTGAACAATGTGATAACACAATAGGGGTATATACCTATTTAAATATTTCAATCATCATAGAAGGAACACCAATGAGGGGTCTCTGTAGCTGTTTAGGAACATCCTAGATCCTAGTCATAACAACCCCCATGGTAAGTCCCTTCATCTTCTTGCACACATTCTATAATGTCATAGCAATAACATCATCCTCTAACACTAACAGTAGCTACTCCTCATATATCTCCTGGTGCATGCTAGGGTCATTGATGTAGGCTACACTAAACCAATATTTGTTCCACCGAAACATGATATGGTTAGTGACATTGAATATTATAAAAAAATCATTTTAATTTTTTATAAAATCCCTAAAACTTAAAAGATTCTTTTCCAAAAAAGGAAAACCCAAGGAATAATAAATGAATAGATGATTGTTACTAATAGTCCCCCATTGGGATCCTTTAGGGAGTGCTAATGTTAGATCCTAATAGAATTTAATACCATGCTAGGGATATTGGTCTATCACGGTGATTTTCTCCCCACACCAGTAAAATACATGTGGAATAAAGATACTCATTAAAATCCCATAACCTAGGTGATCTAGTTGATCACTCCATTGGTGCATATTTGGATCTCTTCACTCAAGTCATGGAGTGAAGATCTTGCCAGACACAGTTGGAACCATCTCCAATAAAATTGCACAAATAATGAAATAATACACAAAATATTTATGTTTCCCTATCATACTTGATCAACCACCTAATATGTATATTTAATTGTTTGAAAGCATAGAATAAGTTTGACTTATCATTCCAAGGAATGGGAAAAAACGGTAGGAAGGGAACATTTCCAAGAAGTGGAAGTGTTTTAAAAACTAATGCTGCTAAACTACACCACTCACTCAATCTATATGTTCCTACAACTAAATGATAACTACATAGACCTTAGTCTAAAGTAATGGGTCATGTGGAGTCTAACCGAGGGTGTAATCCAGGGAGGTAGGGATACTTAATGCCATTAGAAACCAAGTGATGGAGCCAAATAGGGCATGCTTTCTTTCCCTCACCCTCAACGACATATTCTTGCTATCTTCAGTAAGGATGGTTGGGATTCATGTTCAAGTTAGAGGAAGATGGCAATAATATTTTGGAAGGAGTAAGGTTTTGAGAGGGTTTTATTTATTGAGGGATTGAGTTAGGGATTGACAAATGGATGGGTGACTAGTACCTCCACTATATTTTCAAGGAAAAATACATTTTTGGGGATAATTTCCCTAGGGTGTAAAGGAAAATGGAAAATTGCAATCCAATGCTTGCAAGATGCATATATGAAACAAAAATGAGGCTATCATTCTCTGTCAAACAAAAGAGTGTAGGTTTGGCCTTACCAAATATATGGGCCCCTTTTTCTGTCTCCACCAGTCTCTTAGAATGTGGTATCCTATGGAATGCCTCCTTTGGGCACGTCGATATCCTATGGAATTCCTTCCTCTAGATGGCGCATCGGTCTCCTCTAGAATGTGGCCTCCTCTGGGTGTGTCGACCACCTCTATTGTCTATTCCTTTTTGTTTTATGTTGTTTTCTATTTTTATTTTGATATTTGATATTTTGTCTTTTTGTCTTTTTTCTAATTGTACATTAAATTAAATTTTATATTGTTTTTTTGTATCATTATATTCTTCTTTTCGTATATTATTTTTGTTTTTTTTGTTTTTTATATTGTTTTATTTTTTTAATATTATATTGTTGCACTCCACACACATTTAATAGGTCAATTTGGCATTTTGTGATAGTATTTCCCTAGAAAATGTTGAAATTGATAAACAGTGACCATTGTGGAGACCACTGTTTTCAATTTTGGATTTTCATTTTGGGACAAGAAATATACTACGATAATCTACATATATTGTACTAATGTACTATTAATTTATTACTTTTCTTGTTATAAATCCGATTTTAAAAAAAAGTTGTGATTGTTTGTTAATTTAGACCAATTGTAAAACATTGCATAAACTTTGCACTTTTGTGTGGAGCCTACTCATTCCTTATGCTCCAACAAAATATGAAAGATCTACAAATACACTTTAGAAGAAGATGAACCAAAGTGCTGCCACCACTAGATTTGGGTATAAAGTCTTATATCGTACCAATGCTAAAGTTGTCATAACATTGTTGAAAGAAAGTAAGTTTTAGTATGAGAATCCC
The DNA here is from genome assembly GCA_027924585.1 of Larix kaempferi. Taxonomy (NCBI): domain Eukaryota; kingdom Viridiplantae; phylum Streptophyta; class Pinopsida; order Pinales; family Pinaceae; genus Larix; species Larix kaempferi. Next base: position 79,766,843 of record BSBM01000001.1, read on the forward strand.
CACATCAATTTAGTAGCACCAATCTATCATTATATTTTTGACACATCTAGATTTCCTAGTGGAAAGTTTAATATATTTAGTTACCCTTATCTATGTTAGAATTTAGACACTTATTTGATGACTAACCAATGTTTGAAGGCAATGAAGGGATGACCTTGTTCTCACCACGTTAATCCTGGAATACTATCAATGAAGAACTAATGTCCATGTTATATTATCAATGTATGAGGTGTTGTCTTGTTGCAGTCGATCAGTCATCAATCAAATGTTTATAGGATGTTGATATTCCAACAACCATTGTGTTTAAAAAAATGCATCTTACAATCAAATTCTCACACTAAATCCTATGAAAAACACTACGAGAAAATGCCTAGTGTTCCTAAATCATGATTCGAAAGGAAGAGCTCTAATCTCCATAGGAATTGAATATATAAGATTGTTTCTACGCATCAATCAAATCAAACATTATGGTAAAAATGATAGTTAATAGCTAGTGAAAGAACAAAGTAATGTCTTGATTTACCAAAGGTTCAATGATAGTAAGGCATAAGTACACCAACCGTAATCTTATACATCAAAATTTAACATTGAAATATGCTTAGCTCTTGAAATATCTCAAATTGTAATGAAAATTTGTTACTCCAACATTTAACATAACATGCATAAAAATAGAAGGAAATACAAATATATATTGACCAACTGATATTAATCCTAATTAAAGTTCTGTAAGTGAAGAAATTTATTTAGGATGATGTCGATGATGGTTATATGATGAGGAGGAGGAGGATGCCCATGAAGACAAAGATGATGGCGGTGGTGGTGATGAGGATGATGGTGATGGTGATAATGATGAACATTGATGGAAATGAGGATTATGTGAGGACATGAGGCATCCCTGAGTATTGAAACCCTTCCATACCTTCAAGGCACATTCCTAGTCTAACCATGTCAAATTCCAATGCATGAAGGTACAATTTGAAGAAATTTGAACGGTGGCCCCATTCATTGCTCACTATCCGGGATCGATGAAGATGATGTTAATGATGAAGACAATGAAGATTACAAGGCCGATGCACCACTAGTGAGTATGATGAATATTTTTTATTTCCTGGTGTTGATAACCATGTCATGAAGTAAACTCAAATATTGTCTAATTGATAAAAGTGGAAATGGTTTCCATTGGAGCGAGACGAGAGTTATGATGTGATGATCATGATGACGATGATGATGACAGTGATGATGATGATGATGATGATGATGATGATGATGATGATGATGATGATGTCAATGATGGTTATGATGATGATGCGGATGATGTCGACAAAGATGAAGATGCTGACGATGATGGTGATGATGATGATGGTGATGGTGATGGTGATGACAATGACGATGGGGATGATGATGACGATGATGAAGATGACGACGATGATGATGATGATGGTAATCAAGATCATGATGAAGAGATTTGCATGATGAACATTGATGGAAATGAGGATTATGCGAGGACATGAAGCATCCTTGAGTCCAAAAACCCTGCCATAGCGTCAAGGCATGCACCTAGTCTAACCATGTCAAATTCCAACACATACAGGGATAATTTGAAGAAATTTCAGCATTGGACCCATTCACTGCTCACTATCTGGGGTTGATGAAGATGATGTTGATGATGAAGATGATGAATATTACAAGGCCAATGCACCACTAGTGAGTATGACGAATATTTTTTATTTTCCTAAGTTCATAACCATGCCATGATGTAAACTCAAAATATTGTCTAATCGAAAAAACTGGAAATGGTTTCCATTGGAGCAAGATGAGAGTTATGATGTGATGATCATGATGACGATGATGATGATAGTGACGATGGTGATGATAGTGACAATTATGATGATGATGATGATGATTTCGATGATGGATATGATGATGAGGATGATGCTCATGAAGACGAAGATGATGATGATGGTGGTGATGAGGATGATGGTGATGATGATGAGGATGATGTCGAAGAAGATGAAGATGATGACGATGATGGTGATGATGGTGATAACAATGATGATGGGGATGATGATGAGGAGGAGGATGATGATCATGATGATGATGATGATGGTAATCAAGATGATGACGATGAGATGCACATAATGAACATTGATGGAAATGAGGATTATGCGAGGACATGCAACATCTTTGAGTCTTGAAACCATGCCATACCATTAAGGGATGCGCCTAGTCTAATCATGTCAAATTCCAATGCGTACAGGCACAATTTGAAGAAATTTCAATGTTGTCCCCGTTTATGGCTCACTATCTGGGGTCGATGAGGATGATGTTGACCACGAATACAATGAAGATTATTAGGCCAATACACCACTAGTGATTATGATGAATATAAGTTGATAACCATGACATGATGTAAACTCAAAATATTGTCTAGTAAAAAAAGTGGAAATGGTTTCCATTAGAGCAATATGAGAGTTATCATTTCATGATCCTAATGATGATGATGATGACACTGATGACGATCATGATGCTAATGCTAATGATGATGGTGATGATGATGATGTTGATGATGGTTATGATGATCATGAGGATGATGCTCATGAAGATGAAGATGATGATGATGGTGGTGATGAGGATGATGCTGCTGATGATGAGGATGATGTTGAAAAAGATGAAGATGATAACAATGAGGGTGATAGTGATGACAGTGATGACAATGATGTTGGGGACAATGATGATGATGAGGGTGATGATGATGATGTGTAATATCCCAAATTTTGGAGTAACTATTTCTGTTGTTATATTGGGCCATGGCCCCAGCACATATGTTTTATTTTGAGTATTGGGAATGAGCCCTAGCACCTATGATCTATTCTTTTATATATTGACATACTGGGCATGGACCCTAACTGACTCCTTTATTTGAGTGTATATTGGGCGAGGAGGCACTAATGTTTTGATGATGTTCTTCAACTTTGATATGGGTACAAACCCTAATATACTGAGATGATCTTTTGTTACTTACTGTGCAGAGCTATGATTTTTATATGATTGACTTATGTTGTGTGTTGAGCATGGAATCAGAGACACACAGATGACCTACGTACTGGGTATAAGCCCCAATGTACATAGAGGAATGTTTATGTACTGGGAGTAAGACCTGATGTACATTGAGTGTTGGGCATAATCCCTGGAGCACTCCAAGCTTGATAAATGAATACCGGATTCGAGGCCACTTGAATATTCTAGATGTACCTCAAAACCACATTCTAGCATTAGTGTTGAGCAGGAAGCTCTGGAATTGCACTAGTGTAATGCCCATGTGAAAGTGTTCAGTTAAAAGGCTCTGAAGAGCACTCGGGGTTACTAAATATCAAAGTGTTGAGTCGGAAAGACTCTGAATAGCACTTCTACTTTCATCACATTTATTTAATCTGGTTAAATGATTCATCTTTTATCTATCATCAAATACTGCGGGAACTACCATGTTAAACGAGGGAATCTGACATGCAAGAGAGAGACTAGAGGTGCCTATCCAAGCTTACCGAAAGACCGTCCAAAGAATTGGACCATATCCTTAATGTTTAAAAGAAGTATCATGTGAAGATACATAAAAGATAATTGCCATAACCTAAAGTATGGATTGACTAAGAATAGTCTTATGATAACAAAATGATTAAAGGCCTCAAGGCTAAATAATATTATTAAGAGCTTTAATAATAATATTGTTATTATTTATTTATAGAATATATATTCTTTTATATAGATATATATGCATAAGTGCGCTGCCACATTATTAAATATTATTTATTAATATTTAGGTTGAATTATAATTATTGTATTATTATTATTATGAAAAGATTAAAGATTAAAATCACTTATAGTTAAAACAAGTGAGAAGTCCCAGTTCAAGTGGACAAAATATTTTAGTAAATAATATCTTTTAAATATTATATTATTTAATTTAAAGAAACTAATTATTCCAACAGTCATAATCCAAGACTCCCCTACATAAAGAGGGCATATCCCAAGTTTGGGGGATCATCATTCTTTTTCATTATCATTCTCTTATGGTAATTAGAGAGAAGTTTTCTACTCCAAGAAACTGAAGCAGTCTCACATAATAATTCCAGATCTGAACAAGCAATGAACCTAGGGCCTCTATCTCTCATTGCATGTTGGAAACAACTCGGGGGGATCCAATTAGAACCAGGAACGGTCTAAGGGTCATGGTTGGAAGGAACATGGTATCCCCAAAGTTGTCCAGCTAAGAAAATCATTCTAACAGGTCAGCTAAGCACAAAAAGGTTCTGCATTAATTATTGTTTGAGTGTGCAGGCTTCTACATGAGAGGATCAAGTACCAAAGCAGCTAGGTATGTAGTATTAATTGTTTCCATTTCTAGCTATAGTAGATATAGGCTTTTAGACTAGAATTGATGCTTCAACACTATTTTAATTCTTAACCCAAATATTATAAACTTAGAGGTTTGGCCCAGAAATCAGTGGAGGGTCTAGCAGGTCTAGCCTAGCTAGCCTGTGCTATACATCACCCCATCAAAAAAATTAGGACCTCTGTTATTGCTTTTCGAAGGAATTTTATCATTATGCATTCCTCCTTTTGTTTCCTTTTTGTTTTACTAAGTTAGGGTTATTACTTATTGAAAAATAATTACATTTCTGGTCCGAATCGTTTTACCAATTCATAGTGCAAGGTTTACTTCTGTATTTATTTCTTTTATTAATGATTAATAAAGACCAGGTCTAGCAAAGGTGTTGGATTTGGTAACAAAAATCTTACGGCTCCCAAAACCTTGAAGAGAGTCTATTATAATTAAATGTACATTAAACTCCAAACCAAAAGCTACACGATACATCCATTTCGACTATTAACCCGGGGCAGGAAAAACGAAGTAACTATAAATAGTAGATCGATTTTAGAGTTAGGGTTTCTTTTATCACCGAATAAGAATGACAAATGCAACAAGCTTGCCATCAAAGTTCTTAAGCAGCATTTCACAACAAGAATCACAGGCTCACAAACAGCCAAATCTTCTGTCTACGATTAGCTACCATCTATTTCTTTTCAAATATTTTTACAAATAGTAAAATCATAGGTAGAATTGAAGGTTCCATCATTTAAACATTCAGAAGTCAAAACGTTAAAACAATACAACACGCAAGTTACGGTGACCATGACTTTTCTTCTTGGAACCATAACGAAAATGCAGTAGATATTCGAATGTTACTACTTCACACAACCACAAACTCAGACCTGTAAATTACATTTTAACCTTAAAACCTTGACGGGCTCAAGGATCAAATCCCACAACAAAAACGATAGGCATCTCATACTTTTCGAATTAAAAGCCACAGGTCGGATATCAAACCCCGGGAGCAACTCAAATTCCCAGGTTACATTTAACAACTAGACAACTAACAGGAGTATCACCAACATCAACAAATACAATAATTTCCCATTTAGCAGCACAATCAACTATTTTTAGGTTGGAAGCACAACAACATACACACACCCATAAATTCTCTTATGCCATAGGAAAACGCAGAATAGAGCAATGGCGAGTTTCATATTTTAGCATGGACTGCATTAATTGGTCAAACAACCTTTCACCAAGGACTCAAATTGACAGAATACCAAATGGAAAACCCAGTGACCTTATTTCTTAACGCATCCATGTGGGTCTCATAATAAAGAAAACGCAGGATTCTATTTCACATTACAGACAACAAAACGAGATCCACAAATAATTACAGGGGAAAGAATATTCTTTCAAAACCCATATTTACACATGCACGAATACATTGAAAGCAACCGAGACCAAATCATTAAAACCGTACTGCAAGTGTAGAAACACTCAAAAGTTTAACTCATAAAAATAATATTTACAATGATATTTCAAACACCTGGTCCAGCCAAAGGTGACCAATCTTGAGACTCCAAAACCTGAGTGAGGCAAAGGCATCACGAAGTCTCTCCATTACAAGTTTATCAAGACCTTCTTCAACAATCGAGACAGGAAGGTGTGAAGGGTTGACAGAACCCTGGACTTACCAGTCCAATGCCATATGCAGTTCATATTGGTTCGCTTCTGGTCCAACGCATAGAGCCACACCATACTTTTCAATGGAGGAAACCAAAAGAAGTTAGGACCTGCATATTTCATTAAATAGGGAAGTAAAAACTGAGAAACTACAGTGTTTTAATGTGGAAGGAGTTACTTGTAGGATCGTTCTTCTACATCGCCTCCATGAGCACCAACGATACCCTAGCCATGAGCATAGCTCAGGCCAAGCGCAAATACCTCACAACAAGCTAAGCCCCCTCTTATCCATAAGACAAAGAAAACCACAATTTGGCAACTTTTGTGTAAACCCTCGCTAAGACCCTTAGCCCAGCTGGCCAAAGGCCACATGACAGCCCTATGCGCCATTAAGACATCCAACTACTACGATAGGACCCTAATGCGATTGTAAACTATATAGTATAGTCATGAAGTTTCAACACTTGGTTAATCATCACTAAGACAAAGATCATTACCCATTCATGTTGGGTATAAGGGGTGCTTTCATTTTGAGAGAAATTACATAGTAGAGTGGCTCAAATGATGGCCACCGAAGAACACTAGCAAGGATATGAAAAATAAATATGTATTAGCGAAATCGCTAAGTAAGTCAACAGGTTTCAAACATTCACACCTTACCTCTCGGCGATTCCGCCAGGAGTGCATAGATCAACCCCAAGTTTTTGGGTATTTCAACTTCTCTCATCAAGTCCATCATGCTTGAGGATTGACATTTACACAATTTACATTTTAAACATGGATTTAGACCATATAAGAGGAAAAGAGACTGCTAGTACTATTTTCATGGCTAAAATTTACATTAAACATACTCATCACAATTACTTCTGCAACGAAAGCATGACTGACAAAAACTACCCTGCTAGGAATTTTCCTAAACTCTTAAATACTGAATGCAAGTACCGATACTTTTCATAGTGTTGAAGTTAATTTATAAGTATATAATCTATGTTAGGCAAACTAGCAAGAAGAAGAATTTTTTTTTAAATTTTACTATTTTGGGGACATTACAAGTGGTATCAGAGCCCAACTGCAAAAATCAATGACCTATTGCGCTCATTACAAAAAGAACATATGCTGCAGATACTCAGTAACCAGAAACATACATTTATGAATTTGTTATTCTTATGTGAAAAATAAACTAATAGATTTTCTGTTCTTAACAATTATATAACATTGCACGTACAGTCATTGTCTGAAAATGAATGCAGAAGGGGGCAGCAACATACATGGAAATCTGAACTCTCCACCACGAGAGCAAGAAATTGTGGTGGAACTCAACTCGGATTTAATGAAATCCATGCAAAATATATAGTTAGAATTCGAAAGTTTCAGATATGATAACATGCAAGAAAGCCAAGAATAGCAAGCTATAAATGAAGCTCTACTTCAGACTTTAACGGGGGCAAAACCCCACGGACAGCCCACACTCTCAGTCAACACCTTTAAACAGGAAAACGGTCACACAAAGAAGAATGCTAGCCCTAAGGAGAAGAGCAGGGAGAACACATACTTGAATCAATGGAAGAGGACTGTAAGAGCTCTTCCAACGATGAAGCTTCACTACCTCCTTACAAGAAAAGGAGGAAAAGTGACGACAGTTTACAAGGAGAATTGAAAAAGATAAAAGCACCAACTTATGACGGAGAGATTAAATCTGGGGAGAAGGCTGAGTGGCTACTAGGAATGAATAAGTACTTCAAGGTTCATAATTACTCCAGTGAAATGCAAGCCCGAATAGCCATATACAGCTTGAATGGTAAAGCAGCTAGATGGTGGCGGGACTTGAAACACACCAAAGGACAAGAACTGAAAGACATAACATGGGATACTTTCAGCAGAATATTCCAGGATGAATATATGTCTGAAAGATTCTTTGACAAGAAAATTAAAGAATTTCATGAGTTGAAAATGGGCTCCCTAACCATGGAAGAATTTATAAGGAGATTCTTAGACTTGCTGCACTATGTTCGATACATCAGAGACGAAAAGGTCAAAATACAACAGTTCTTGGGAGGTCTGCCACCAAACTTTAGAGAAAAGATAGAGTTTGACATGCCCAAGACCCTAGATGTGACTTTACATAAGGAAAGACTGTGTTATGAGCATGGACAGACAAGGAATGATAACATCAACAGAAACAGAGATAGGTTCAGAACCTTCTCGAACAACCGTAGACCGGGTTTTAAATCTCCACCCTACCGAAAACATAACAACAATTTTCCACCCAATAGAGGCTTCAACCGACCTCAAGCACGACCAAGTGCACCCCCACCACCTATCAATAGGTTATCTTTCAACAAAGGGACAAATCTTTCTTGTTGGAAATGTCAAGGGACCCACTACTACAAAGACTGCCCCAGCAAAACAGATGGAGTTTTACACAACGTCCAAGCAGAACCTACCATAGGAGACAAGGCAAAGACACCCAGGATTCATGTCACTCTTGAAGGCCGACAAGCATATCACTAGGCCACCATGGTTGAAATTGAGGGTAAGATCTCAAACACAACCGTTTTAGTTTTAATAGATCCCGGCGCATGCCGAAGTTATATCTCCCCTAAGATAGTGGACACTTGTAAGTTGAACCGAGAGCATCACGAGAAACTGTGGCTGGTACAACTAGCCACTGGTACCAAATGAAAGGTCTTCAAGTTAGTTAAAACTTATGAGATAAACTTAAACGGTTTTCCAACTAGGTTAGAATTAAACATTATACCCCTAGGGGCGTACGATGTACTTATCAGCATGGATTGGTTAGAATAACACCATGTCCTACTTGACTACTTAAACAAATCCTTACTCTATAGGGATGAACAAGGAAATCAGAAGACGATTCAGGGTATCCCTATGAAAGTGTTTGTAAGACAAATCTCTGTCTTACAAGCAAAGAAATGTATTAGAAAGGGTTGTAAACTCTTTGCCGTCAACATCCAAAACATAGAATCTGATAGGGAACAGAAGATCGAAGACTTTCGAGTCCTCGTATAGTTCAAAGATGTATTTCTCGAGGAAATACCGGGATTACCATCCAAACGAGACTTAGACTTTTCCATTGAACTAACACCCAGATCAGTACCATCTTCCAAAGCCCCTTACTGCATGAGCACACCAGAATTGGTGGAGCTCAAGCTTCAGTTACAAGAGTTAATAGACAAAGGGTACATATGACCAAGTGTGTCCCCTTGGGGAGCACCGATACTCTTCATCAAGAAGAAGGATAGAACGATGCAAATGTGCATCGATTACCACCAACTCAACAAGATGACCATTAAGAACCACTACCCACTCCCTAGAATTGATGACTTGTTTGACCAAGTCGGAGGAGCGAAGATCTTCTCAAAGATCAACTTACAATTCAGATACCATTAGGTGAGAATTCGTGATGAGGATATCAACAAAACCGCATTTTGGACTCGTTACGGCCACTACGAGTTAGTAGTGATGCCCTTTGTGTTGATGAATGCACCGGCCAACTTTATGTGTATGATGAACATCATATTTAGTAAATACCTCGATAAGTTCGTTCTAGTCTTTATTGACGACATTTTGATCTACTCCAAGAACGAGGTAGAACATGAGGAACACCTTCGAATTGTTTTATGTATACTACAGGAACACCAACTGTACGCCAAGTTTAGTAAGTGTGATTTCTACAAACCACAGATTCAATACTTAGGACATATCATTTATGAGAAGGGAATAGCTGTCGATCCCGAAAAGGTCAAGGCTATCGAAGAATGGCCCACACCTACGTGTGCTTTTGACATAAGATCGTTCTTAAGTCTGGCCGGCTACTATAAGAAGTTCATTGAGAACTTCTCGCGAATCGCATGTCCTATGACTACCTTGCAGAAGAAGGAAAACAAGTTCATCTGGACAGCTAAGTGCCAAGAAAGCTTTCAAAAACTAAAGCAACTATTGATTAGTGCACCAATTCTATGAATTGCGGATCCCAATGGGGATTTCGTTGTCTGCACAGATGCTAGTAAGGAAGGACTGGGGGGATTCCTTATGCAAGATAACTTTGCCATCTACTACGAATCGAGGAAATTAAAAGAACATGAGCAAAACTACCCTATGCACAATCTCAAGCTAGTCGCCATCATCCACGTACTAAAGATGTGGTGACATTACCTTATGGGAAAGAAATTCCTATTAATGAGGAAAAACATGAGTTTGAAGTATCTTTTTGACCAAACTGACCTAAACACTAAGCAGGCCAGATGGTTAGCCTTCCTTAGTGAGTATCATTTCGAACTAAAGCACATTAAAGGAAAGGAAAACAAGATTGTGGATGCCTGGAGCTATCGAGCACATATGATTTACGAGGTCACGGTCAGTCAAATCGACTCAGACATGCACAACAAGATTCGAACGGCAAGTAAGAGTGACTATTACAACGTAATTTTCCATCTTGTGAGCATCATCACTCTTTGGCTTAGAGGATCCATTTTACTAACTCATACCCACCTTTTACCCTCTAGGAACCACCATAATTTTCCTATTTTTCTTCCTACCCATTTGCTGTCCCACTACAGCCCGCGTACATCACCCCATATACACGACTTGTTACACTATATCCCACAGGTACCCACAGGCTAGCCCACTACAGCCCGTGGGTAGCATGTAAAATGGTAAAAATCACTGGAAAATTACCTTTTTACTCCCAAAAAGCAGTCATTGGGTGACCTTTGACTCTCCATCTGCCCAAGAAATGCCTCGATGTGTCCTTTCACTTACCTTTGAGAGGACTATATATTGAGCACATATGGCTTATGGACGGGAGGATAAAGAAGAGCAAGAGAACTCTAGTGGATTTTTGCCCAATCTTGAGCCTCCACTCATTGATCCTTGTAGTTGTGAACCCTTTATGTTCACCTTCCAAACTCCTTTCATAGTTTGAGTTTGCCATTTATGGAGGATTGAAGTGGTGGAGGCGTAAGTGGATTGATTGATATCTTGGTTCAGAATGGTTGCCAACAAGAGGTCGTATCACATTGTACTTCTTCTTGTTTATTAATAGAATTACTCATATTTTCGTCCATTAATGTTGTAAATGTTGTTTATCTTACATTGGGTTGCATTTACTTGTTATATCACGGGCCATTGCTATTGATGATGTTAATGTTGTTTATATATTATATGTACTTGTTGTATATTGGCTGTCAAGACTAATTTGCATATTCAAGTGCACAAATTGGAAAGCTCCAATGGGGATCTACATCAAACGTTTGGATCGAGGTTGGTTACATTATCCATTATCTTAGCATTGTCATTTATATAGAATAGTTTTGAGTATTGAGTTGATTTCTGGTAGTCATCTGTCTGTTGTGGTCTACCCCAAACCATAGTGAGTTTTCTCCAACACAGAAATGGCGACTCCGCTGGGGAAAACATCAATTTTTGGGGATTTTTTTAGCATTAGTCCTTAATTAGAGTTCCTGTTTGTTGAAGCTCTGTGTCACTTATTTTCTGTTTAGATACACTATAGAAAAATTGATTTTCCTGAGCCATTGGATTCTTGGTTTTCCCATTTGCCTTTCCCTACCCGCAGGCTAGCTTAGCTTCACCCGCATATACCCACATTTGTTTACTCTGTTGCTCGCAGGTACCTGTAGGTATTCCTTCGACAGTAGAGTACAACTACGGCTTGGTTGTTTTATGAGCTTTGGTTGTTGCTGGGTTGGTTTTGGTTGATCTTGAGTCTTTGTTGGCATGTTTCTTGACTATTCCATGCCTTGGTTGTGACCAGAACTTTCCTTTTCTCTTGGTTGAGCCTTGTTGGTTTTTTACCCATCTTTAGATTTAGCCTTGTTGGTTTTTTCCTTTTGAGCTCATTCCATTGGCTGGGTCTTACTATTTGGTATTTGCTGGGTTGTCTTAGTTATCTCCTTGGCATATCAATGACTAGATAGTAGGATTTTGCTCGCATTTTTCATTTCCATATATTGAAAAATACAAAAATACACATAGTTTTGCATTTTCCTTTTGTTTATAAGAGAAAATACAAAAAAAGTTTTGCTTTTATGTATTGCATCTTGCATTGAGTGCTTTCTGCCTTCATTTAGATTCTGATTGTGCATCGAAAAATATAAAAGGATTGCATATTTATTTCGAAACCGTGGGTTTGATTGTGCATGTTAGTGGCATTGTTTTCATTGGATAGATGAGTCTAGGATTTGACGATTTTGCATACTATTGAGTCTTACACATTACTAGTTTCATGATCATATCCCTTGAGTAATCACAGCCATTAAAATTAACACTTAATCTTAAAATTGATTAGACCGATTTTATTTAGGTACACTAACCAGCATAGGTTTAGAGTCTTGGAATAGATCATTGTGAGTTAACAATCCAAGACCAATAGACGAAACATTAGGTGTATGACCAGAGAGTGGAGGAATCCATGGTATATATCGGTGTTCTTAGGAAGCTCTACTCAAGCCAGAGTTAAGCACGAGGTCACGGGAGTTTGGTTGAAGAGATATCCCTCTGATACCGGCTGAACATGGGAGATATTTCCAGGGTTTGTTCGGATCTGGGGGTACCGAAGGTTTGTCCTCTTGTGCTTCAGGCTTATCTACCCTTCCCATACGATGGATCCCACCTGCGACTGTCCCCCTGAGCATTGGTTATATTTCGGTGACCATAGTTTCCTTACCTAGGTATTGCATAGGGTACTTGCACTGGTTATGTTGTGTGTGTCCTGAGTCAGATAGGGGTCAGACAACACAGTTGTCGTTGTATAGGGACTTGACCCTGTGCATGCAGTGAAGTCTGGGGATCATTATAATTGACTATGTTACTTCCAGCTATAGTTTGGGAGTCTCAAGCCTCTCTTAGGCAAGACATACCGGCTCTAGTTTCAGGAGCTCATTTAGCCACTATGTTTGTATGCTCTTGGATGTAGTTTCTCTAGGTGTGTGCTTTTGATTTACTGTTTTTTATCGATAGTTTGCCTTTAAGGGACGTTTTGATTCTATATTCTCTCCTGAGATATCGTGGCGTGGAGCCCTACTCTCTGTCGATCCCATCGGTTGGTTGTTTTAGAACCTATCGAGCTTTCACGCCATGTTGCTAGGGGACGCCGGCAGGCTTCCTCTGAGTCTTTGGATTCTTATGAGACATACGTCCTAGACGTCATGACTGTTGCACATTCCAATACTAAAGAAATACCTTCAACTCCATCGGGTAGAGTTGAACGCACTTCAGATTCCCCTACTCCTCAGGAGGCATGGGGAGGTGATCCACCTGAGACTCAACCTGGTTCGATTTGGCTGAATCCACTTGAACATGATCCGTTCGATCCTTCGAATCTAGATAATTATCTTCATGGGATGCCAACCTTACCCGAGGACGAAGATCAGGACGACACGTTTGTTCCTTCGTTTCCACGCAATTATAGACACGGGATGCCAGAGTTACATGACAACATTGGTCCTACGGTCAACCCAACCGCACTCTCTTTTGGTATGCCTAATTATAGTACAGTTGATCCTTCCACTACGTTTGGTAGTCACGTTGGCACTAGTCATTGTGTTAGCCATACTATACCCACTGGGGGCACTACCCTCACTGGGGGCACTACATTGTCCACTCACACACATAGTATGGGGACCGGTCAGATTCCTCATAACAATGCTAATGTTGGAAGATGACCACCTCCTAGGGATACCCAACCTATTAGGAACACTGTGTGCAACATGACTCATCATCCACCACCTAATACACATGCCGTTACTCGTCAACCCAGGACTACTTTTGCAAATGTTAATGCTCCTCCTAACCACGGGGGTGGACATATACTGCATACTTTTGCGTCCACTGCTGCCACTAGTAATGCCAATGTAGGGGGTGGGAATATATCCTATCCACATGGACATAATGCCACCATCCCTGCTACTAGTAACACCAATGTTGGAGCTGAGAATACATCTCATGCTTCTGGTCACCACACAACTGCTCAAGCTAATCCTAATGCTGGGGGTAGGAACATACCATACCATTATGGTCATTACAACACGGTTCCCACTACGAATAGTACGTACATGCCCCATACTCATGGTGGAAACCCTTACTACAACACAGTCGGTGCTAGCCACCAGTACAACCCACCACCCCAATATGGTGTCCAAAACACTTATATACCTGCTTACTCTCAAATGGGTCAGGAAGGAGGAGGTTATCAATCTTATGGCCATGGTCAAGCTTATGGTTCGTTAGGTCCTCATTATTAGCAGTTTAATCCTCATGGTCAAGATTTTGGTCTGTATTATAATTCAGTTCCGTTCAACCAACCTTTTATGGGGGATTATAATCAAGCTTTCCAGCTTCAGCTCCCGTTCCTTGCACGCTTGAATCTTCCATATCTTTCGAAGCTCACAAATGATCCGGTGTGTCACGAACCTACTTGGCCCCCGGTCCCTACCAAGATCCCTTCAGACATTCCTAAGTTTGAAGGGAAAGGTGGTGAGGATCCGGGAGATCATGTCACGACATTTCACCTTTGGTGCTCCTCCAACTCTTTGAATCATGATTCTGTTAGATTGCGACTATTTCAATGCACCCTCATGGGGGTAGCCGCGAAGTGGTACGTCAAGTTGCCTGGAAACACTTATAGGGGTTTTAACGAGATCGCTTTGGTTTTCTTGGATCATTTTCAGTTGCCGGTTCGCTATGATACTGGTACTGATTTTTTATCTACCTTCCATCAGAACAAGGCCACACATATTTCTGACCACATTCAAGAGTGGCATCAGTGGAAGAGGTTAGTGAAAGCCAACATTCCTGTAGAGTTCCTATTGGAATGGTTCCTCAAGTCTCTACTCCCATACACTGCTAAGGATGTTTCGATGTCCGACATTGTGACTGAGGAACAAGCCATCTTGAAAGTCCAGCAGTTAGACTTATTATACTCTCAATCTGGCATTTTGTATGAGTGTCAGTCAATTCCTAAACATCATGCCGATGGCATCGTAGGATCCACAAGCACTCACCGTGTAGATTTGGTAGTTAATCAAATCCAAAAAAATTTCGCTAAACCAGTCTACTCCCGGACAGGTTCACACCTTGTCCACTTTCACCCCATCATCCGATGTACACAGTGTGCAAACGACGAACCAATCAGGTAACCAACAACCTGGTGGTAAGAAAAAGGGGAGAAATAACCGAAAGGATGGAAACAACGGGAATAACAATAGCAATCGCAATACCCCCCATAAAGATAATGCCAACCCTCCTCGGGAAGGCAGAAATGCTAGTGAGGACCCTAAACCTAGGCATAAGGTGAAGTTTCCTTGCAAGCTCTGTGGCGAAGACCATCTTACTCACTTATTTCCTTGAATTGAAGAAGCATCGAAGAATTTGGCACAGAGCCCAGCTGTATTGAAGGATCCCCTACCTCATCATCAAAACATGGCTTTGCATGCTCCCACCACTGGTTATGGACCTACTAAGACGGAAACGTCTTCTTCCAATACTGGTGGTTATGGATGTGTGAACATGGTTCAGTCAAAGGTTAGTGTTGCCACTCGTCAACACGATTATGATGCACCACAACCCAATTTGGGGAATGAGCCTCCCCCTCCTCTTGACAATTCCTTGCATATCGAGAAGCTATCTAATATGCCACAGATATCGAAAGGTGTTCTTAAGCACTCTATGCATAATCCTAATGCTCGAGCCGCCCATAACTACTCCATCGTGGAAGATTTGGGCCAAACTTCGTGTGCCATGTCGGCTCTTGAAGTCTTGCAAGCCTGTCCTTTTCATAACCATTCCATTTTGAGTGCGTTAGGAGGGTAGGATGGGGGAAGTCCCACTGTTATCAAGTTCGACACTAGTGATGTCCAACCTCGCTTACCATACCACATGGATTTTCAAATCCAAGTGGCATGCCTTCAGAATTTTTTCAAACGTACGATGGTTGACGAAGGTGCATCTGCATCAGTAATGTCGTTATCTTGTTGGAAAGCTCTCGGCTCTCCTCCCCTACTCGTGTCTAAAACCACGCTCACTGCATTCGATGGTCGTTCATTTAAGCCGCATGGAATTATCCCTTCCCTTGTTGTCTGCTTGGGAGGTAAATCTATGCCTATTGAAGTCAAGGTGGTTGATGCGCCCATCGACTACAACCTTTTACTGGGTCAGAATTGGATGTATGCCATGAAAGCTGTCGCGCCCACTGTATTCAGAGTTATCTGCTTTCCTCACGAAGGAAATATTGTGACCATCGATCAGCTGGATTTCATTAACTCCTCTTCCATAGCATCCACGGGATCCATAGTCCCGCAGGTTACTCATTCTCAGTCGACAACTGGGAACATGGGTGTTGGCATGTACCCTTTATTGATGGGAACTTATGAGTTTGTTGCACCTGTGAATTTTATTAGAACCATTACTGATGATGCATCTCCTCCTTCGCATAATATATCGTTCCCGACTTCCTATTTTAATGATCCATGGACTTTATCATCCACGAGTTCCACGTTTGGAAACATTACGCATATCAGGATGTCTATGCCACTGTCTGTAGCTGAGCTTGCTTACTACCATATTCAACAAGCCACTACAGAGCCGGATATTTCTTCTTCATGGATAGTAGAGGAAGATCCTGTTATGCTGCCTGCACATGCAGTCAACCCATCTTGTTCACACAAATGCCTTGATGGTACTCTACCTTCAGATGAATATTTTATCGAGTCCATGCATGGTAATGACGAGCCTTGGGAGGATTTCTATCATAGATCTCATTCCCTTCCCACCCTCGATCTTATTGAACGATATGAACCTATAATACAATCCGCCACCCATTTCGATTTGGATCCAGTTACACTCTCGTCCAACTCTGGTTTGACATTTGAGTCTGATGAGTCTTTGAGCTCTCCTATAGATCCGCAAATCAGTGCTCCTGAAGAGTTTGATTCTATTTCTAGAATTTCCATCTCCCATGATGATGAATTTACTCTTGTAGATTCCTTCACATCCTTCAGCTTTGCTCTTCATTTTGAAGATGATCAGTTTCATCCCTCAAGTATTGGTACTATGGCACCTTCAGTAGTTAGCTCTACCTGCATGTTATCTGAGGTTAACAATAGTGAAGTTGAAAATGTTTCTACCGCACTGACTTGTATCAGATTTTTCTTTATGGACGTTTTAGAGATGATCTTGGTACTTATGTTTCTTGGAGAAGGGATTTTTATCTAGACTTATACTTGTGTACTGGTCTTTTTCGACATTTGCTTCATTCATGGTAGGCATATTTGGAACCTTGCATATAGGTTTATGCCTCTCCATTGTTATGATGCATTTGAACCTTGTGCCATCCGAATTCGCAGACACCCCCTGAGTGTCCTTATCTTTCTCATGTTCCTTGCATTATGCATGTTGATGTATATGTAACTTCAAAATCTATTTCACCCATGTATTACATATATGTATTTTATATTCCTATAGAGATGTTATTATTCCTCTATACGAAAGTGTCATCATTTATATTGTAAGTGTCGTAACTTATACTTGATGGGTTATTAGACCACCTTGTTGGGGTCGACCCTGTATAAGTCATGTGGGTCAAAGGGTTATTAGACCACCATATTGGGGGTCGGTCATGTGGGTCAAAGGGTTATTAGACCACCCTAGTGGGGGTCGGCCCAGTCAGCATTATGTTAAGTGGTTAAGTTGAGGCCGACATAGTTGAGTAAAGGTCAAGTCAAGTTAGTGTATAAATAGAGAGTGTGTCTCTCTCATTTTATACATTCTATTCTCTCACTCACACTTGGGAGAGTGGCGCACTTGTGCAGGAGGAGGCTCTGCTGCTAGGAGAAGACTATCTCTTGTATTCTGGTTGTATCATTGCTCTATCTATCTCTGAGGAAGTTATTGGGGTTTTTCACCTCTATGGTTTTCTCCAAGTAAACTCTGTCTCTTGTGTGCTTGCATTATTGTGTCCATGATTGATATGCTATAGATTTGCTGTACATGTTGTTCTCTCAATGAAGATCCTAGATCAGATTGAAGTAAATTCTAAAAATTTAACATGGCATCAGAGCTAGCCTGAAAGAAGGCATGATATGGCATGTATGACACTTGTTGCACTTATGATGCTAGGGCTTGATATAGAAAAAAGAAGTCATCGTAGAACTTTCGCTATAAATACATTTTCGCAAAGTTTTCAGATCTGAAAATTTTACAGGTCAAAGATCAGATCCCCATGTACCTTGTGTCCAAAGGAAAGCCTCTAATTCGTTGTACTCTGTGATTTATGATCTGTACAATATAGGGTTTCTGCCTCTTCCAGATCTGAGTCAAAATCAGGTGACCTTGGGAAAAGGTCATAACTTAGGCTAGGAAGCTCCAAATTAAATTTCATAAAAAGTGACAGGTAGTACACAGACTATACTATCTAAAAAAAATTTCAGAGGTCGAAGTTGAACCAGTGACACGTGGAACACTGTACAAGTTTGCTCTCCTATATTATCCCATAAACAGGTCACATTGCGACACTTGGAATAACTCTCTCTCTCTCTCAGAGAATCCAATTGAGGTCAGACGTATCGGGATGGAAATATAACAGGTCGGGCTATCTCAGAAAAACTTTTCGGAGGCCGAAGTTGAACCAGTGACACATGGCACGCCGTACAAGTTCGCTCTCCTGTATTATCCCATAAAGAGTTCACGTTGCGACACTTGGCATATATCTCTCTCAGAGAATCCAATTAAAGTCAGACATATCGGGATGGAAGGATAACAGGTCGGGCTACCTCAAAAAAAAATTTCATACCCTGTGGATTGAAAAGTTTGGAGTTACACCAGAAACAATCAAGTACATATCTTTGTCAAAACAAAATTATTTTTGAGCACCTCCATTCATGGCTTCCAGAATTTAGGGCTTCGGAGAAAGTTGGAATTTTTGTAATCGGAGACCATAGTTGGATGCTACTCATCAAAAGCAAAATTTAGAGACCAAGATTAGATTTTTTGGTTGGGCAGAAGGCCGGGCTTGATCAAACCCCAGTTCGGGACTTTGATTGGAAAGATGGAAAATTAGGGCTTCTGCAAAAATTGGAATTTTGGAAATCTGTGACCACGGCTGGAAGCTCCTCAGAAAAATCGAAGCTTAGAGCTTTGAATCAAATATTTTGGTTGGGTGAACCTCCGGGAAACTCAAACCCTAATTCAGGGTCCTCCCTAGTGAATCCGGAAATCTAAAAGGCAATTTCAAGGGGTGAAACTTTGCAGTTTTCAAATTCTGAATATACCAACTTGATCAGCTCATCAAGGTGCATATTTCTATCCTTTTGGAAGTTTGAAATTCAAAGTTTGAATTTTTGGGGTTTCTCTGACAAACCCTAATACAGCTCCAGATCCAGTTCCTGCAAATCAAGTGGATTGGTCACTTGCATAAGTGAAGAAGTTCCTGTCTCAGAGGGAGATGAGGCTAAGGCCTTCCATAAGAAGACTACAAGCAATCTTGACAGGTATGGCTTACACATATGTTTCGAATTCTGTTCATGGTTAAGTTTATGATATGTTTGTCTTCATATAATTACAGTACAATCTTGATTAATTACTAGACTTGTCGTATCACCTTAATAGAAGATATTCATTGGTTAGGGTGTTGACACTTATGATTGTACTAATGCATTCTGGTGTTGTATGAGGTTTATGTTGTCTGCTAACATAAAAGGTACACCAAGAAAGACAAATCATGCTCTACTTCAAGAACATATGATCATGGTGACATGAAGACAAAGATTCATCCATTGTCATGGATCACATAGAAGATCCACTTTCGAGGTATGTATAACTTGGTTCTACAATGGTTAACCTATGAAACATGCAGGTTACTAGCACAAGTCACTGAAGAGAACCAGAAGACATTATGCGGGTATGTTAGACATAACTAGCTAGCATGCTAATCCAGGTATGTTTTTCCTATATCAAGCTAGAATCCTACCTTGTGTTAGGATCTTATATTTGTTGATAATGATTATTCATGAAGTCATAGGTTTGAATAGTCATGGTTGTATGCATATTATGTTTCTTACCATGATTGATGATATGACTAACCAGAAGAATCATGCAAGTATAGGTTTGAGTAATCATGGGTTTTATGCATATTATATCTCTTATCTTGATTGATGATTTAACTAACCAGAAGAGTCCTATGATCAAATAAGAATATGTATGAATAAAAGAAGACTTCCTTGAAACCTTAAATACTAATGTTTATTATCTGTGTTTGAATTGATCATGACTATACATGCTTGAGATTATTGTGTTTTGATAATATTAAGATTATACTAATGAATGTTTGATTATGTATGAGACCTAGAGGATAACACAATGATGATACTAACAAGCATGCATAGGGATAGAGAATGTATATAAGTTCAAGGACAGATAATCCAGGAAGCAAAGATCAAGAGGGAGCACACTCCAGTAGTTTCTACAAGGATGCCGATATTCAGAGGGAGTTGACCACTTCTCACAATCCACATCAGAATGGAGTTGCAAAGATTCAGAGGGAGTCCACCCAACAAACAAACAAAGATAAGTATTTGAATTGTCATTACTTGCATATTTTATTGTTTAAGTAATACTATTCAATAATGTATATACTGATGTTCCTAAAATTAGGTTGTGTATTATGCATATTAGAATAGTTTCATTGATGAACAATATACTACTAATATACATGGGTAAGTGGCCTATGGCACTGTACAACATTCCATTGCTACTTATCTAGAATGAAACCTCTTTGTTGACATGTTGGGAGTTGTGCACACTCTTAACAATGTTCTGGTAGAGATTGGAAGGCATCTAGAAAGTTACAGAATATGGATAAATGTTGTATTGAAGCATTGGCTAAGATAATTGCATGATTGTCTGACATATTTCCTTATGTGTAAGAATTTGTTCTGAAAACTATGAGATGTTTTCTAATCATGCAATTTAACTTGTTGCGTAGGAAAGATCGTATACCATCACCTACAAAAGAAGGACTACAACATTTGTTCAAGCAACAAAATTATCTATTGAAGATATTGAAGTTCCCAGGATACGGGAAGAATGCCATGATCCATCGATCATGAAGAATGATGTTTGGGATGCAGTCCCAAGAGATGAAGGGAAGTCTATTGTGAATTCCAAATGGAACTATTAGATCAAGCATGCTGCAGATGGCAGCATATAAAAGTGATGAAATAGAAGATACACCAGATGGATTTCAAGACAGTGTTCTTGAATGGTGTAGTTGAAGAAGAAGTGTATGTGGAGAAGCCACTTGGTTTAGAGACACATGACAGGGAGTCATATATGTGCAGAACTTGGTGAGGATATATTGATTGCTGACACGCAGAGGAAGCTTGCTATCGAGTTCGAGATGAAGAACTTGGGGATGATGCATTATTTGTTTTTAGCATGGAGGTGTGGCAGAGTGCAGATGGAATCTTCCTTGGACAAGGGAAGTATGCAGTAGAGATCCTGAAGAGTTTCGAGATGATGTACTGCAAGGCTATGGCCACACCTATGGCATCAAAGCTGAAGCTTCTGTGTGATGCTTCATCTGAGCCGGTTGATATCACTATGTATCGTCATATGATTGGGTCTTTGATGTACCTGACGAACACGAGACCAGATATTTGCTTTGCGGTGAACACATTGAGCCAATTCCTGATGGATCCGAGGAGTGTTCACCTGGTTGTTGTAAAGAATATTCTGTGGTACCTGAAGGGTACAGTTGATTATGGGCTCAAGTATGATGTGAATCAAAAGTTTAACCTGCAGGGTTATGTTGATTCAGATTGGGCAGGCAGTGCTGCAGATAGGGATCAGGTGTGATCTCTTGGTTTAGCAGGAAGCAGTCCTGCATAGCACTGAGTACAGCCGAAGCAGAGTATGTTGCGATGTATGAGCAGGTTGCAGATGTATTGACCAAGCCATTGGCTAGAGTGCAGTTTGAGTACTTCAGAGAGAGGCTTGGTGCACTTCAGATCGAGGTTCCTTCCAAAGGGAAGTGATGAGTCCGGAAGATGCAAATGCACATGAGATTTTCTGACATGGTTGATGTGTTCTCCCTTGGTCGTGATGTAATTGCTGAGCCATTTTTCACATGGTGGTAGATGTGTTCTCCCATGGTGAAAAAGTAAGGGCTGGAGCCTTCCCCGAATGGTGGTAGATGTGTTCTCCCATGTCGATGGTGTAAGTGTTGGATAATGTGCATCTGGGATGTGCTTCGTGGACGATGAGATGATCTGAAGAGGACGATGCTATGATGATCAGGAGGATCATGGATGATGAGAATAAGGACGATGCTCCAGTTACTAATCTATATATGTATATATGCATCATGTTGGATGATGGATATGATCAGTTGGATCATTTGTATGTATTTTGTATATGCATCATGTTGGATGCTTGGACCATGTATCTGTATATGTATCAGGTGGATACTAAGATCATGTATGATGATATGTATCAGGTAGATGCTTGGTATGCATCAGGTGGATGCATTGTATGATCAGGATGATCGTGGATGACGAGCTTCTCCAGATGACATGCAGTAGGATTTTGTAGTGATGATGATCAGGATGATCATGTGTACATCAGGATGATGTATGGTGAGTATCAGGATGATACTTTGTGGCTGGGGATCAAGTTGTGGAGATGAGCATGTCTGGGAGATCCTATAGGTCAGAGTTGTGTACCTGTAATAGCTTGGGATGCTCTTTTGAGACATTGCTCTGGGAGGACATTGTAACATCTTGAGATGCTCTTGCGAGGTTTTGTCCTATGGCATGTAATTTGCTCGTGGGAGATCCGGACAGGATGAAAAAGGCCTCAGATGCTTCAGCCAGGTTTTTCCATGACCACATGTAATTTTCTCCTGGGAGATATAGATAGGATGAAAAAGGCCTCAGATGCTTCAGCCAGGTTTTGTGGTGGACCACATGTAATGTGCTCCTGGGAGATCCGACAGGTAGAGCTGTGTGCTCGTAACAACCTGGGATGATTCAGCCAGGTTTTGTGGTGAGATCACATGTAATGTGCTCCTTGGAGATCTGACAGGTAGAGCTGTGTGCTCGTAATAGCCTGGGATGCTTCAGCTAGGTTTTTGTGATGGGTCACATGTAATGTGCTCCTGGGAGATCCGTCAGGTAGAGCTGTGTGCTCGTAATAGCCTAGGATGCTGCAGCCAGGTTTTGTGACGCACATAATAAGTCCTGAGGATTCCACAGTATGGCCAGTGATGATGAAGACCTGCAGGTGGTGGGCCTACATCCAATATGAAAAAGGACTGGCTCTGTAGAAATTCCTATGATGAGTAGATTCAGAGATTTATTGAGATAGCAGCAACAGTGACGATGACGATGATTCAAGGATGATGATTCGCTGATGATGATCCAGAGAAGAAGACTTGTGCTAGCAGACCTGTGTCGAGAAATACCTTCCTAGTTAAGAGGGAGTGTTGATGTATATGTAACTTCGGAATGTATTTCACCCATGTATTTCATATATGTATTTTATATTCCTATAGAGATGTTATTATTCCTCTATACAGAAGTGTCATCATTTATATTGTAAGTGTCATAACTTATACTTGATGGGTTATTAGACCACCTTGTTGGGGTCGGCCCTGTATAAGTCATGTGGTTCAAAGGGTTATTAGACCACCCTATTGGGGGTTGGCCATGTGGGTCAAAGGGTTATTAGACCACCCTAGTGGGGTTCGACCTAGTCAGCATTATGTTAAGTGGTTAAGTTGAGGCCGACCTAGTTGAGTAAAGGTCAAGTCAAATTAGTGTATAAATAGAGAGTGTGTCTCTCTCATTTTATACATTCTATTCTCTCACTCACACTTGGGAGAGTGGCACACTTATGGAGGAGGAGGCTCTGCTGATAGGAGAAGACTATCTCTTGTATTCTGGTTGTATCATTGCTCTATCTACCTCTGAGGAAGTTATTGGGGTTTTTCACCTTTATGGTTTTCCCCAAGTAAACTCTGTGTCTCTTGTGTGCTTGCATTATTGTGTCCATGATTGATATGCTGTAGATTTGCTGTACATGTTGTTCTCTCAGTTAAGATCCTAGATCAGATTGAAGTAAATTCTAAAAATTTAACAATGCATAGCTTTGTTCCATGCGCTTGGAACTAGTCTCGTCTGCTCCCATTATGAGCATTCTTCCATATCTCCTTTGAGCTCGTTAAAAACAGTAAGGAGGTCACGAGTTTACTTTTTCAGGCTCGTTAAACCTTTACGGAAAATATTTTTATAAAGTCTTTTTTAAGCCCTTGTTAGACTTTTTCAAAATCAAACAAGATTGTTGAGTATACTTGTTATTTCAGACTCGTTAAATTATTTGAAGCGACATCCACTTAGGTATAAGTTTACCCTTTTTCCAGACCTTTGTGGATTAATTACGAAAAAGGTATACTCTAGTCATACATGACTAGAAGAGTTCTTCTCTCTTTGTTTTACACTTTTTCGGGTGAGGAGACTAACTTTACGTAAACGGATTTCCCTTTTATGTCGAGTTGTGATTGCATTGCATTATCCTGCTTGCCACTTGAGCCTTGTGCCGACTCCCGCTTACTCACTTATTAGCCATGTGCCTGAGCACTTTACCTTCCGAGCCAAGAAGAGCCTTAATTTATCTTTCGCATCTTGATCACCATTTACCCTGAGGGAACATTCCCCCAAGTGTCCACATCCTGCACATGCTTCCTTGCATTGATCATAGGTATGTTCCACTGCTTGGAACTACTCTGCTCACTATTTGACACTCATTCCCTCACTTTTTGTACTATAAGCAATTTTATTATTTTTCAAGCTTTCACCAAATATGAAAAAGACCAAAAAAATTAAATATTTCAAAAATTCGGACGGGATTATGGTCACTACTTCTTGTTGGAAGCTGTTGCGTCGCCTTTGAACAGAGCATTCATTCCACTCCATAAATTATGAGTCGGGACTATAGTTGGACCTTAGGAGCTGTACTTGTTTCTCAGTTTACTCCACCGATTGGTTAAGCTTCCAGTCATTATGGAGCCCTTTGTAATTCTTCCTACATTGCACAGTCTATATCAAGTCTATGTTGCCTGAGTCTATCCATATGCTCATGCTCTTGTTCAAAGGAAGTCCTGAAACTAGAGTCAGCCACTCCTCAGATTTCTTGACTATTGCATGATGGACATCCTTATTGAGTCAGTCCGTTTCACCTGAGTTCTTCCAAATCTTTCATCGTAGCTGGTACCTCGTGTTGGTTAATGGGGGATTCCTTAATTCCCTCCTTCCAACGAGTCTAGTTTCGTCGACTTCAACCCATTTATTCTGGAACTTGAGGCTTAGAGTTTGGTTGAGTACCTTGAGGCTTGCAGTCATTAGTGGCAGGTTCTCTCGCGATCGACAGCTTTGGGAATACATCAGTGTCCCCTAATCGATGGATTCATCCTAGTGTTTGACTTCAACTCATCTATTCACACTTCGATGATTGTGCTCTGTTCCTTGATTCCCATTTTCATTATTGGTGGGTTATCTCGCGTCTATTAACAGTATATATCATTGACCGGTAATCAGACAATGTCACATCAGGTTCGATCTCAACTCCTTTATTCACTTGATGGGACTTGCACCGTCGAAGACTTGTGTAGAAGACCCCAGGCAATAGCGGCATTCAGTATGCTACTTATGACTATGACTTTACATCTGAGATATCACCTCTCAGATATCAACAGTTTGCACCAGTTGTTTTCTTTTCAGCAGGAGACCATATCTTACTGTAGAAGGACCATGGCTATGATCACTTATGACATGTATTCACTATGCACTTCCTATTCATGGCCATTGTATCAGATTGTTGTACTATCGACATGTATTCAGGGATACTATTGTATTATGACGAGTGAGCTTATCTTTACACTTGTGTCTCCATCACTCCACTTCTGAGATCTTTTTATAATGTATTTAGGCCATCGTAGCATCAGTCTCTGACCTCACACATTAGGGGGCATCTATTACAATGTAATTTTCCATCTTGTGAGCATCAACACATTTTGTCCTAGAGGATCCATTTGACTAACTCAGACCCATCGTTTATCCTCCAGGAACCACCATAATTTCCCTATTTTTCTTCCTACCCGCTTGTTGTCCCACTACAGCCCACGTACATCACCCCATATATGCGACTTGTTACACTATAGCCCGCGGGTACCCGTAGACTAGACCACTACAGCCCATGGGTAGCATGTAAAATGGTAAAAATCACTAGAAATTTACCTTTTTACTCCCAAAAAGTAGTCATTGGGTGACCTTTGACTCTCCGTCTGCCCAATAAATGCCTCGATGTGTCCTTTCACTTACCTTTGAGAAGACTATATATTGAGCACATATGGCTTATGGATGGGAGGAGAAAGAAGAGAAAGAGAACTCTAGTGGATTTTTGCCCAATCTCGAATCTACACTCATTGATCCTTGTAGTTGTGAACCCTTTATGTTCACCTTCCAAACTCCTTTCATAGTTTGAGTTTTCCATTCATGGAGGATTGAAGTGGTGGAGGCATAAGTGGATTGATCGATATCTTGGTTTAGATCGGTTTCCGACAAGAGGTCGTATCACATTTTACTTCTTCTTGTTTATTAATAGAATTACTCATATTCTCGTCCATTAATGTTGTAAATGTTATTTATCTTACATTGGGTTGCATTTACTTGTTATATCATGGGCCATTGCTATTGATGATGTTAATGTTGTTTATATATTATATGTACTTGTTGTATATTGGTTGTCAAGACTAATTTGTAGATTCAAGTGCACGGATTGGAAAGCTCCAATGGGGATCTACATCAAACATTTGGATTGAGGTTGGTTACATTCTCCATTATCTTAGCATTTTCATTTATATAGCATAGTTCTGAGAATTGAGTTGATTTATGGTAGTCATCTGTCTGTTGTGGTATACCCCAAGCCATAATGAGTTTTCTCCAACACAGGGACCATTACTACACTGAAATCCTTGTGAAGATACAGGAAGACAGGTTATTCCAACAACAAAAGGAGTATAAGATAGACGAGTTAGGACTACTATGGTCAAAAGAGCGACTTTACATCCCAGAGAGTGGAGACATTAGATCCAACATTCTCACCAAGTTTCATCAGAAACCCTATTCAGGGCATCCCGGATATCAAAATATGATATCAGCAGTAAAGAAACATTTCTTTTGGCCTAAGATAAAAGCTGACATCACCATGTTCATCGCGAAATGTCATGAATGTCAAATGGTCAAAGAAAAACACCAAAACCCCTCCGGCTTACTACAACTTTTTTCCATTCCGGAATGGAAGTGGGAGGTAATAAGTATGGACTTCATTACGGGCTTACCCAAGAGTAAGAGGAAGAACAATTACATCTTTGTAGTAGTAGACAAGCTGTCTAAAGAAACCCATTTCATAGTGGTAAAGTCTACCTACAAAGCAGTCCACATCGCGGACATCTTCTTGAAGGAATTATTTCGATTTCATGGGATACCCAAGGCAATCATTTCCAATCGAGACACGAAGTTCACTAGCAATTTCTGGAGAGCATTGTTCTCCGGTTTGGAGACCTAGTTACAATTCAAAAACGCGTACCATTCCTAAACCGACACACAAACAAAACGAGTAAACCAAATCCTCGAGGACATGTTGAGGATGTATGTCATGAACAACCCCACCAAGTGGGAAGATTATTTGCACCTCACAAAGTTTTCTTACAATAATGGATACCAAACCTCTGCCAAAATGAGCCCTTTCGAGGTACTCTATGGCAGGAAATGTCAGACATCTGTGACTTGGGATAGTCTGGTAGACAGACTTATGTTAGGACCCGACCTATTAAAGGACTTGGAACAACTAGTCTCCAAGGTACAACTGAACTTGAAGGAAGCACAAGACCGCCAAAAGAGTTATGTGGACAAGAAAAGAAAAGACGAATACTACCAAGTCAGCGAACATGTGTTTCTAAAAATAAAGGAAAAACGAAGCACGTTGAGCTTAGGATGTTGCGGTAAACTAGCCCCAAGGTTTTGTGGAACTTTTGAAATACTGGCCAAGAATAGCCCAATGGCTTATGAGTTAGCCTTACCAGCTCATATAAAAGTTCATAATGTTTTTCATGCTTCATTATTAAAGAAATATGTATACGATACTAAACATGTTATTGATTGGTCCTTGTTACAGGTGAAGCCCGAAGAGAAGTTCACGCCGGAACCACTCCACATCTTGGATAAAAGAAAGGTGCAACTGAGGAGGAGGACCATCACTCAGCTGAAAGTGCAATGGAGGCACTTTGGACCAGATGAGGCTACTTGGGAGAATGAGACCACCATGAAAGAGGCATACCTCGCTTTGTTTCATGACCTCATTCCTAGTCCTTAGAAACACCAGGACAGTGTTGTTTCTAAGCGAGGAGGGATGTAATATCCCGAATTTTGGACTAACTATTTCTGTTGTTATATTGGGCCACGGCCCCAGCACATATGTTATATTTTGAGTATTGGGCATGAGCCCTAGCACCTATGATCTATTCTTTTATATATTGACATACTGGGCATGGACCTTGACTGACTCCTTTATTTGAGTGTATACTCGATGAGGAGGCCCTAATGTTTTGATGATGTTCTTCAAATTTGATATGGTGTACAAACCCTAATATACTGAGATGATCTTTTGTTACTTACTGTGCAGAGCTATTATTTTTACATGATTGACTTATGTGGTGTGTTGAGCGTGGACTCAGAAACACATAGATAACCTACGTACTGGGCATAAGCCCCTATGTACCTAGAAGAATGGTTATGTACTGGGAGTAAGCCCTGATGTACATTGAATGTTGAGCATAAGACCTGAAGCACTCCAAGCTTGATAAATGAATACCGGATCCAAGTCCACTTGAATATTATAGATGTCCCTCACAACCACATTCTAGCACTGGTGTTGAGCAGGAAGCTCTGGAATTGCACTAGCGTAACACCCATGTGAAAGTGTTGAGTTAAAAGGCTCTGAAGAGCACTTGGGGTTACTAAATATCAAAGTGTTGAGTCGGAAAGACTCTGAATAGCACTTCTACTTTCATCACATTTATTAAATGTAGTTAAATGATTCATCTTTTATCTATCATCAAATACTGTGGGAACTACCATGTTAAACGAGGGAATCCAACATGCAAGAGAGAGACTAGAGGTGGTTATCCAAGCTTACCGAAAAACCGTCCAAAGAATTGGACCATATCCTTAATGTTTAAAAGAAGTATCATGTGAAGATACATAAAAGAGAATTGCCATAACCTAAAGTATGGATTGACTAAGAATAGTCTTATGATAACAAAATGCTTAAAGGCCTCAACGCTAAATATTATTATTAAGAGCTTTAATAATAATATAGTTATTATTTATTTATAGAATATATATTCTTTTATATATATATTTATGCATAAGTGGGCTGCCACATTATTAAATATTATTTATTAATATTTAGGTTGAATTATAATTATTGTATTATTATTATTATGAAAAGATTAAAGACTAAAATCACTTATAGTTAAAACAAGTGAGAAGTCCTAGTTCAAGTGGACAAAATATTTTAGTAAATAATATCTTTTAAATATTATATTATTTAATTTAAAGAAACTAATTATTCTAACAGTCATAATTCAAGACTCCCCTACATAAAGAGGGCAGATCCCAAGTTTGGGGGGTCATCATTCTTTTTCATTATCATTCTCTTATGGTAATCAGAGAGAAGTTTTTTGCTCCAAGAAACTGAAGCAGTCTCACATAATAATTCTAGATTTGAACCAGTAGTGAACCTAGGGCCTCTATCTCTCATTTCATGTTGGAACTAGCTGGGAGGGATCCAGTTAGAACCAGGAACAGTCTAAGGGTCATGGTTGGGAGGAACATAGTAGCCCCAAAGTTATCCAGCTAAGAAAATCATTCTAACAGGTTAGCTAAGCACAAAAAGGTTCTGCATTAATTATTGTTTGAGTGTGCAGGCTTCTATAGGAAAGGAGCAAGTGCCAAAGCAGCCAGGTATGTAGTATTAATTGTTTCCATTTCAAGTTATAGTAGAATAGGCTTTTAGACTAGAATTGATGCTTCAACACTGTTTTAATTCTTAACCCAAATATTATCAACTTAGACGTTTGGCCCAGAAACCAGTGGAGGGTCTAATTGGTCTAGCCTAGCTAGCCTGTGCTAGATATCACCCCATTGTTGGCCCGGTTTTGCAACCAGGCTTAGTGCTATGAGCACCTGCTAACTAGTAGCAGTAGTTTCAATAGAATTAAACAAGAAACTAATCTAAACAAAACTAATCATTGATCTATGCAAGAATATAAGCAAATAGTGTAAACATTTTAAAAAACAAGAACAAGAAAATATTAAAGAATGAATTTGTATTGAAAAATGGGGGGCAAGCAAGTGCTTGCGATAATACCTTCAATGGTGAAGGTTGATGTTGAGCAACTCCCAAGATGAGTAGCTCCAAGCTCCAAGAGGTCTCCTTCTCCAAGGTTGCTTACAATGGCCAAAATGCTCAAGGAAGATTTCGGCAACATGAGGATGAGATAATGGATGGATGTGAAATGAGGAGCCCCTACCACATTTTTATAGGTTTTGGTGGTGGGGAATACCATTTGTGGTTTTGTGGAAACCAAATGGTATTGACCAACATGGTTTAGGTACTTTTCCCTCCTTTTTCCTTTTTTGAATAAAAATAATATTTTTATTCCCTTTTTAATATTTTTGGGAATTTGGACCCTTTTTGAGGGTTTTCTATGCTTTTTTAGGAAAAATAATCTTTTTTAATGGAAAAATGGGTGTACTCAGGTCTTTTGGTGACCTTTTGTTGGTTTCAGAGGCTCAGATGGTGAAAAAGTGGACAAATGGGTCATGTGAATAGGGAAATGAGCTAGTGAGCACTTTTTGGGTGTTAACAGATTGCCCCCTGATGTGTGAGGGCAGGAGCTCATCGTATGGCCGATAGACATCATAGTTCATTTGTCTTTTTCTGGGGTTTTAGGGGAGAGAAGAGACCGGTTGGAGACTGGAGCCACGGCACTTGGAAACTGCAAAAACAAAATATATTACATGGCCTCAATATGAATGAGGTACAATCTTTGATAATGGACGAGGCGGGCATTCCCATGCTCGTATCAAGACATATACATAACAATTAGTCCCAAGAAGGGGGATCTAATACATAAAGAATCTACTGGTACATCATAATGGTCCAGGGGGGACATTATTTTTGGATATACTCTTGATCATAACTGATCTCAATAACTGATACACTGCAATAACTCGTGAACTGCTGAAACTGAAGGTGTCCAACATCTGTAGGGACTCAAAGATTATGAGTCATCTCTGAGAATTAATGTAACTGTGTACTCAAGGGAGTATGAAATTGGGGTACATCTGAATACTATCACCATGCGCAACCCGGATATCTATAGAAAAAGTGTAACTGGTTGTATCCATAGGAAGATTCTCAAATGTGGAGGAGTCAGGAGGTATCCAGGGTCTTCGACTAATAATTGAAAGGATCAATGTCCTGTGTGAGTCTCAATGATGTGATCAAGGTGTTGAAGTCGAGCATATGAGAAACAACCATTTGGAGAGGCAATGAGGATTCCTATCGAAATGATTCGTAGGCACTCATCATAAATGGTAATGAGTCCAAGACACAGGGACCTCTAGGTCTATCCTCTGGAATAAATGTGGTTGTCGTCGACAGAGGGAGACCAGCAACTAATAAGGCAATGATTTTTTCTTGATAGGAGCACGAGGTGTAGAACTGAAGTGTTGTAGTACTGATGGTATGACTGACATATTTGTGGGGATGGGAAATAACTGGGTCAAAAAATTGATAGACTCAAACTTTCTTTGTTCAGAGAATGATGACATGGTTGACCTGGCAGCGTAGGGAACTGACTTGTAGGTGTGGGGATCATGACCTATAGGGACTGAATGTTATATATTGGCTCTGGTGGGGAGGACGAGCTGATAGGTGCTGTCGAGGGATTATCAAGGTGACATACTGCAGAATACTCTGAACAAAGGTGTCCAAAATGGGTAAGCTGCCATATGAGTAGATGTGATCTGTCGTGGCGCCAAGAGGCACCATTGATTCCTTCTTCGTACTTTTAATGAGCTCCAAGAAGGGATAAAAGTGTGCTCTGAAATGGTACGGTCCTGTGGATTTTGTGAGCCCAGGACGGCTCATGCTCATGGTTGCTTTCATGTTTAGAGAGTCTGAAAATGGTAAGTGGACTCTATTGGTGTTTCTTTTTCGTAAGTTTAGTCTCCAAGGCCCGAAAAAGCATAAAATGATGCGGATGGAGAACTCTTCTAGCCGATGTGACTAGAGTATACATTTTTCGTAATTAGTCTACGAGGTCTGGAAAACAGGTAAAATTATACCAGGTAGACGCCCTTTCAGATACGTTTAACGAGCATGAAAGGAAGCAAGGTTGCTCGACAATCTTTTCATTGTTTTAGGAGTCAGAAAAGAGCTTAACAGAAACTCCCTAAGTGCCTTTTTCGTAAAAGGGGTTGCTCGGCCCGAAAAAGGGATAAAATTATACCGAACAAAAATGGATAGATGGGAGCGAGAAAAGGTCTCAAGCGTCATCATGTGTGTGGGATACTGGATCCGGTGACATAAAGATTGTCACAAAGGGGGTTGCGGCCGTTGTGGCACGCAAACCGAGGCTATGAGAGGGAATTTTGAAAAAATGGCCGAAAAAGATGGGCGTGAGAGCAATAAATGATCTCAAGCATCATCACGAGCGCGAAAAACTGAATCCGGCGATATAAGGCATGTCAAAAACGGAGAACGGCCGATGTGGCACGCAAACCGAGGCGACGTGGGGGCATGAAAAAATGCCCAAAACATCAGGACGTGACAGTGAGAAATGATCTCAAGCATCATCATAAGCGTGGAAAACTGAATCCGGTGATATATGACATGTCGAAAACAAAGAACGGCCGATGTGGCACGCAAACCGAGGTGACAAGGGGGCATGGGAAAAATGCCCGAAAAATCTAAAGGTGAGTTCGAGAAATGATCTCAAGCATCATCACAAGCGCGGAAAACTGAATCCGGCTGTATAAGGCATGTTGAAAATGGAGAACGGTCGATGTGGCACACAAACCAAGGCGACGTGGGGGCATGAAAAAATGCCCAGAAAATCGGGACATGACAGCGAGAAATGATCTCAAGCATCATCACGAGCACAGAAAACTGAATCTGGTGATATATGACACATCCAAAACGGAGTACGATCGATGTGGCATGCAAACCGAGGCCACGAGAGAGACCAAAAAATGGTCAAAAAAAATAGACCCCGTGAAAACGGGAAAAGGAAGGAACCTGCATGAAGTTCTCGCTGTGCTGATTCCAACGGTACCAACAATTTGAAAAATGGACTTCGTATGATACTGCAATGGTTGTTTGAAAATTGGTGGAATTTCTATAAATAGGGCGTGGGGCCCAAATGACTTGTCATTGTTACATGCGAGTTTGGTAGAGTAGTCAGAGCTATTTCTTGATTCCCGGGAGATTTCACCATTGGTTTTCGATTCTGCGAGTTTCAGGTAACTCTATTTGCCTTAGCCTTTTCAATTATGTCTTTTTTGTTTGGCGGCAGGCCCCCAAAGGCCGCGAAATTCCATGTTGACCCTCCAACGTGGAATATCGCGGGTTTCGGGTCTTTTCCCGCGATGAACCGCGCGGGTTTCAGGCTAACAGTCGCGATGTTCATCGCGACTGTGAGGTTGGAACTCGCGATGTTCATCGCAAGTTCATGGGGGATAGTCGCGATGTTCATCGCGTCTGTCCGGCCAAAACCCGCGATGTTCATCGCGGTTTTTAGGATGGAGGCCGCGATGATCATCGCAGATTTTGGGATGGAGGCCGCGATGGTCATCGTTGCTTTTGGTGGAAAGGTCATGATGGTCATCACGGATTTTGGTGGAAAATCCGCGATGGGATTTTTTCAAAAATTTTGTGCTGGGGCTAAAAATTTCTTCTGTTTTCTGGCAGGATGTTGAGGAGACCATTGTCCTCGTGGCGGGAGCGGGAGATCGATGATGAT
The DNA here is from genome assembly GCA_027924585.1 of Larix kaempferi. Taxonomy (NCBI): domain Eukaryota; kingdom Viridiplantae; phylum Streptophyta; class Pinopsida; order Pinales; family Pinaceae; genus Larix; species Larix kaempferi. The sequence continues at coordinate 79,801,081 of BSBM01000001.1, forward strand.
CTTATGGAGAGGATTCAGACTGATCCGGGGGTGTGACAGACTCTGGCTGTGAGCGGACTTTTGAAGTTCGCTCAGATCCCACCTATTCGTTCAGTGAGACGGCTCCTAAACAAGTTAGTGAGTTGGTGGGTGCCGGCGGAGGGTGCATTTATTATTGAGGGTGAGAGGTTGGAGATCACCCTCACGGATGTCTATTTTTTGACTGGGTTGCCTCGTTTGGGTGAGGTGGGCGATCTCTTGCCGAGGATCCCGCCGGGTGTAGATATGGAGGACTTGTTACAGACTTTCTGTGTTGATGATGCTGTTTTGCAGAACAACTCTATTAGTTTGCGATCCCTACGTGAGTGGGATATGCGAGCTGTTGGGGCATGTGTTCTGCAGATATTGGGTGCTGCTGCGCCACATCGTTTGTCTGGGGGACAAACGATGTTGGTGGACTCCGTTCTTCGGGGGACTTACTATGCCTAGGGGAAGATGTTTCTAGCTGGTTTCCGGAGAGATCTGGACAAGGCCAGTCGAGAGGGAGGAGAGTTTTGTTATGCCTCATTTCTATGATGTTTTTTCTTTGAGCGGGTGCCAACCTTGCGGCCACGGGTACCCATTCGTGCTGGTCTGGTGAGTGAGCCTCGCATGATGCGGTGGAGGCAGATGATGCCTCGTGGCGGTGGTGGTGTCCGCGGTTTCTTCACGGAGGATTTTTATGAGAAGTGGGAGCAGATGCCCCTACTGATTGAGGACTACCCTTATGCCGGCATGGACTATCGAGGCGACCCAAAGATGCCTCGTGCCCCAGGACAGGCCTGGAGTTTAGACGGTATGTTTTGTGTTTTATTTTATACTATATCATGTGTTGTTTGATTTATTGTCTATGATTATAGTTGGATAGTATATGATGGCTTACTTGCTTTGTGCAGATGTGGGTCCAGTGCCACCGGCCGACTACATGGCTCGTCAGGGGCGGGCGATGGTGGTCGCCCATCCACCTACAGCGGTACCACCTCCGCGTGGTGGAGGATTTGCGGCTCGTGGGTGAGGGGTTGGCCCTCGAGATGACGCCATAGAGGGTGTCAGACAGACCTTCGACAGGATTCTAGCTGGACTCCCCGAGGATGGTTGGAGAGATCTGGATCGGGATATTTTGGAGGGTTGCTTCGGTGCGTCGCCTGAGTGGCAGTCGCTCTTGTTGAGGATAGCGGTGTTTGTGGCAGAGCACAGGGGTGGTGCTCGGGATGTACCGGCAGGGCCGGCTGAGATGAGGATACGTCTGCGGGATGATCCAACGGGGCCAGCAGAGCGAAGATTTCGGGCTCGCCATGACCCGGCGGGGCCAGCAGAGGAGGAGCCGGAGGAGCCTAGGGATCCTGATGAGTAGATGATATTGTATCTGCCCCCAAATGCTGATGAGCATATGGGGAAGCATTTTTGTACGATTGATGTATTTTTTGTATATCGGGTGCTGAGGGCACCTATGACATGTTGACTATTTATGGTTTATATATATATATGTATATATATTTGGATATATTGTCGTGTATGCACGTGGATGCACATTTTGTCTTTTGTATATGCCCGTGGAGGCAAATATTATGCACGTGGATGCAGTATTTTGTTATTTGTATATGCCTGTGGAGGCACATGTTATGCACGTGGATGCTTTATTTTTTTTTTTGTTTACGCACATGGAGGCACATGTTATGCACGTGGATGCACATTTTGGTTATGACATGATGTGATTGGTGTGCCAGTCGAGGACATTGTTGGCCATATGGTCTGCTACACTATTGAGGTCTCTTGGGACATGTGTGAACTAAATGGATTCAAACTGTCTAACCATTTGTTTAGTGCGCAGGAATTTTCTGAAAAGACAGGGATCGCGTACCTGGTAATCATTGTTGAGCTGGGAAACTAGGAGCTGTGAGTCCAAGAAAACGTTGAGGTGACAGATGCTCATTTGGAGAGCTGCGGCCAGGAGACCGATCACGGCATCGTATTCAGCTTGGTTATTGGTGGCGGCACCTAAACATACTCCGTCAATGTGAATTAACTCATGTGAAGGGGAGTATATTACCCAAGCTGCGGAGGCGATATTGGGAGACCAACGGCTTGCACCATCAGCAAAACCGACATAGCAAAGTGGAAGAGGATCCATCTGTGGTCATGCAGAGAAAAACAAATATTTAGGTTTTTTGTGAAAAAAGAAAGTAAGCCTATACTAGAATGGATGGTGGTGTCCATCAGATTTTCTATGGGTAAAATCGTTTAAGGTACAACCCGTTGCATGGGTTGCATAGGGGATTTCCTTCTGAATCAGTCAGAATGTATGCCCCCTGCCCGAGGCAAGTGTGTACGATGTAAGGGCCTTGCCACATAGATACAAACTTTCCATTTCCGGTTTTATCATGAGCTTGATCATAAGCGAGGACAAGGTCTCCCTTAGAAAAGGTTCTTGGGTGGACGTGTTTGTCGTAACTTAGTTTTGATCGTTGTTTGGCTGCTTCCATGTTTTGAATGGCTGTGTGCCGATCTTCATCGGCCTGCTCTAGGAATAGTAATCGTTGCTCAATCGGGGAAGTGTCAGATAGGAGTTCAACGACGATATGTAAGGCTGGAATCTGGCACTCGATAGGGAGGACGGATTCGACACTGTGAACTAAATGGAAAGGGGTAAAACTGGTGGCGGTTTTGGTTGAGGTGCGGTAAGCCCATAGTGCCGGGAAAAGCATGTGGTGCCAATTGGATTTGTGTTTGTCTACCGTACATTGGAGGATGGTCTTCAAAATTTTATTGATCGCTTCGACTTGGCCGTTTCCTTGGGGATAGTAGGCGGACGAGAAATGGTGTTCAAATTTCAACATGGTTGATAATTCTTTCCAGATGGCATCTTCGAAGTGAGAGTCGTGGTCAGAGACTAGTTGCTTCGGCACTCCGAAACGAGTGATAACATGATTGAAGAAAAACCGTGCTGTAGTGTTGGCCTTGCAATTGTAAGTCAGCATGGCTTCTGCCCACTTCGTGAAATAATCTACAGCCACAACGATGTGTTTGTGACCGCTGGCTGACGTGGGGTTGCAGTCGAGGAAGTCGATGGCCCATTTGCAAAATGGTCCAACAGTGATGATTGGATGAAGGGGGGCGGGGGGGGTTCTTGCTTTGGGGGCAAAGAGTTGGCAGTTCTGGCAATGCTTGACTGCGGTGATGCAATCAGTAAACAATGATGGCCAAAAGTAACCTGCCCGAATGATCTTCTGGGCGGTGGCCATGTCGGAGAAATGGCCTCCGTAAGCACCGCTATGACAATCATTGAGGACTTGTTCTGCCTCACTATGGGATAGGCATCGGCATAGGATGGTATCAATGCCGCGTCGATAAAGTACATCCCCTATCAAGAGGTATCGGGGGGCATGGTGTCATATCCAACGGCGTCCGTCACGATCGATGTGTGGTCGAAATTTTTGCGTGCGAAGGTAAATCAAAATGTCTCCGTACCATGGGTCGTCAGATGAAATGATGAAGATTTGTTTGTCAATCAGATCCGTTTGGATAGCGGGTGATGACGAAGAGGATGGGAGGTCGGTGATGAGGTGAGCAAGCGTGAGGGCTTTGGTGCTTTTAGGAGTTCTGAAAGTAAGGTCATATTCCTGGAGTATAATGACCCATTTAGCAACACCACCTTGTAGGAGCCGCCGGGTTAGGAGATAGACCATAGGGTTGGAGTCAGCCACAACCGTAGTATGACTAAGTAGAATGTAGTGTCGCAATTTTTGTACGGAAAAGACTACAGCTAGGGCTAATCTTTCCTCGTATGGGTAATGTAGGTGTGGGCCAGACAAGGTCTGGCTGACGTAATAAATTACATGCTCTTGGTGAGAGGCATCTTCTTGGACCAAAACTCCGGACACAGCATATTCAGATGCCGAGACATAAAGGGTGAAGTCTTGAGAGAAATCCGGTGGGGATATCAAGGGGGCTTGTGTGAGAGATTTTTTGAGGGCTTCAAATGCCGTGTCTGCTTGCTCATCCCAAACAAAGGGTATGTGGGTACGAAGTAAGCGTACGAATCCGTGGACTTTGGTGGCTTAATCAGGAACGAAGAGCCTAAGGAAATTAGACCGCCCTTGTAGACTCTGGAGTTGCCGAAGCATGTGAGGAGGGGGGAGTTCTAAGATGGATTTGACTTTCAAGGGATCAACAGTAATTCCGTCTTGGGAAACAATGAAACCCAACAACCGGCCTGCCGGAACGCAAAACACACACTTGTGTGGGTTCAAGCGGATTTTATATTTGCGACAACGCAGGAAAACTTGCCGGAGGTCGTTAATGTGGTCTGATCGTTTTCGGGAATGGGCTGTAAGGTCGTCAAGATAGACTCGCAGGATATGGACCAAGTCGTGAAAGCAATAGGTCATGGCTCACTGGAAAGTGGCACCAGCATTTTTAAGTCCGAATGGCATGACGCGATAGGCAAAGGTGCCCCATGGGGTGGTGAAGGCGGTCTTGTACTAATCCTCCTTACGGATGTGAATCTGGTTGTATCCGGAAAACCCGTCCATGAAAGATAGGACTTCATGGCCCGCACACTCATCAATGAGTTGGTCAATGAATGTTGTGGGGAAATTGTCTTTTGGACAAGCGTGGTTTAAATCACGGAAGTCAGTGCATACTCTAAGGGTGCCTTGCTTTTTGTTGACGGGAACGGGGTTCGACACCCTGGTGGTGTATGGAATAGGATAAATGAATCCTGCTTTGCGAAGTTTCTCGACCTCAGCTTTAATAGCGGGGAGTTTGGAAGGATGAATGGGTCGTTGTTTCTGACGAACAGGGGGTACCTCAGGCCATGTATCAATGTGGTGCTCTATAATGGCGGGGTCAAGACCAGGCATTTTGGTATAGGACCAGGAAAAAACATCCCGAAATTCTTGAAAAAGCTTTTTATACGCCTGAGCTTCTGCTTTAGTGCAAGATGCGCCTAGCGAGATGAGCTCAGGTTTCCCTGGTGTTGTGGAAATATCGATTTGTATAATAGGGGAAATGTTGGACATGTTCCCTTCTTCAAAGGCATCCGGTGCTGGGATGGGGTCTTTTAACCAATCGACCTTAGTGGGTATGAAATATTTCGATTCGACCGATAGCTGGTTGGATGTAGTGGATGTAAATGTTTCCGGGAGGAAATACGAGCGATGATGCATATCATCCCAAGGTAGTCGGGTGCAGTGAGTGTCTCCAAAATTTGCTCATCAGTATTGAAGTAATTAGACCATAAATCAGGGGGTTCTGGTTTGAAATTTGTTGAAATCATATAGATTGTATTGACTTCTTCCGACGAGGATGATGGCGGGGGGTAGATCTCCTCGATGAGGGGAGGAGATATCTCTAAATCGACGTTGTTTAACTCGTACAATGCTGCTCTATAGTCAAGGAGATCAGGACAATGGTGAGAGTAGTGGCCGTAAACATTGCATATGGCACAAGGATGGTTGGTGCGCAGTGATCTGTCGCGAGGCTGAGGAGGTGGCTCTAGTCTAACTACTGGGATGCTGGTGTCGTCGTCCAACATATTCATATGTTCCTGGAGTGCCGGTAACTGTGGGAATTGATGAGTGGGATGGCCTATCTCATCGCACAATGAGCATTTAGGAGGAGCTCGAAATACGGGAGGGGGTTTAACTGCCTTAGGAGGTGGTATAGCAGTGTATGGTTGTGGACCTCTGCCCCCAGTGGGCTTGACAAGAGGAGGAGGATTCGTTGACGACGAAGGGATATTGAGACCAGGAGGAGGTTTCATTGACGACGAAGGGATTATGACACCGGGAGGAGGTTGAGTAGTGGTAACAATAGGTTGTACCGGTTGGAGGATGACATTTGGTGTCGACGGTGGAACGGGAGGCGAAATATACCACACGGGTAATCCCAATGTTAACCCAGGTAGACTAAGGGTAGCCAGAACCGGGGTGCTTACTACACCTGAAGGAGGAAATAGAAAGGGGATGGTGTGGATGGGTGTAACACCGATGTGACTAGGGACCAATGGTGGTTGACTACCGGGTGTTTGTGTATTCTGTGAAAGAGTACATAGGTTTGCGACGTGGGTCTCCGGTGACGGTGGTGGAATGGCCTGGAATGTAGAGGTCATTGGTGTATCTGAGTAAAGTCCGGGTCCCACAGAAGAAACAAAGGAGGTAGTTGCACTAGAAGCGGGTTGTTCAACCATGGGGAGAACATTTTCGGGTGCTAAAGGGGCATTGGGATCATAGTAGGTGAGTTGGTCGATTTTGACCACGCGTCCCTCGTGGGGGAACATCATGGTATGAAAAACGGATGAGGAAACCGCTTTCATGGCGTACATGTAACTGCGGCCAAGTAAAAGGTTATAATCGAGTTGGGCATTAATGACCTCTATGTCGATGAGCACAGTTTTCCCACCCAATTGGACGGGGACATTGGGTAGTAGACCTTGAGGTTGAGCTGACCGGCCGTCGTAGGCCCGCAATGCAGTGGTGGATTGCTGGAGAGTAGGGGATCCCAACTTCTGCCAAATGAATGTGGACATGATGCATGTAGAGGCACCCTCGTCGATGATACATCGATGGATGACAAGATTCCGAATAGAAATAGAAACTTGGACTGCTATGGTGGATGGCAAACGTGGTTCGGACTGGTCCAAATCAAAGGTCATCAATTTTGAATCATTTGGGTCAATCACCCCAATGGCGGAAAGTAAATTCTTGCGCTACGTAGGATAGTTTTTCAAGACTTCTAACGCAGACATGGCTGCGGGGGACTGAGCTAAATCATCGACGATGTTGTAATTTGACGCAGCCCGTGCATTGGGGTTGTTGTTGATACGACGGAGTGGGAAACGAGGTGCTTTAGAGGTGCCATCGAGTGGAAGCGGTGGTATACGTAACGTCTGATCGGTGGGATGAGCGTTAGTATCCTTATCGGTGGGGGGGGCTTCGGAGGTAGGCCCATACTGGTTCTGACATGTCTGGATGTTGACATCGGCAGTGGACATCATCAATAAGTGGTGAGTGCCTGAATCAAACATTGGTTGATCAGGAGCGGCGTAAGTGATTTGTTGTGGTGGCACGTTGCCTTGTGGGGGAGCTAACGGCTGAGTGTTCACCACTCCTTGTGTTGGAAAAGGGTTTTGTAGCACCAAAGGTTGTTGTTGAGGTGGTGGAGGGTTGGGTGGTAGCTGAGGAGCCGCCTGCCCTTGACGATGGGCGTCATCTGTCCATAGTTGCCGAGCTCGCTCCAAATGTGGGAAAGCGTGGGTATAGTGGCCATAGACCCCGCAAATAGAACAAGGATGGTTTGTTCGTAAATTAGCATTTTTGGCTTGCTTAGGTGGCCGATCAGGATTCTGATGAGCAGGCGCCGCGTTATTATTTTGCGGAGGATGGGTAGGTTGTGGAGCTTGGTTATGGTTTTGGTTGTTTCCACGGTTACGTCCTCTTCCACGGTTTGGTTTCCCACCCTGGTTGCGTTGGTTATTTTGGTATTGGGGCTGATGTTGTGCGTACACATGCCCTTGAGCATTGGGGGGATTCTGGGGAGCCGCAGGTGCGGGAGCAGGTTGCGGTAGGTAATATGCAGGTGGAGCTGGCGGTGGTCCAGTTGCCTGTTGGGGTTGTTGGTACCCCTGAGCTATTGGATGTGTTGGATTAGCTGGTGCAGCTTGCTGTGGGTACTGCATCTGTTGTGGCGAGAACTGAATGGGGTTCTGTGTAGCAGGTTGGTTATAGTATATAGGAGGTACATATGCTGATGGTGCTTGTCCATAGCAATGTTGTGGACAAGAGGGTCCATGAATGTGATGTGTCTGGTTTGTTGGAGCGTAAGAAGTTGTTGCTCTTGAACTGGATGTAGCCCTAGAGAGGTCTGGGGCAGGCATGGTACTCACCATGTTGAAAGGTTTAGCTTGTGGTGTGATTTGGCCAATAATTCCATCGACGGCATGAGATGCCCCCGGCGCGTCACCGCGTGAAGAGTCGCATCGTGGGGCGTCCAGTATGATTGTGTAGAGATAACCCACCTGGGCGTAAATGAGATCAAATTGTTGGGCTTTGAGGATGGCCTCTTCTTCAGACTGGGGTCTTTCAGATGCCACATCCTTCGCAATGAGAGGGAGGGGGGATTTTAGAAACCAATCTAAGAAGATACGGTCGTCTAACTTGATTTTGCAGAGGCTTCGACGTCGACGCCATTCATGAATGTGGTCAGTGATGTGGGTGGCCGTGTTCTGTCTGCAAGACAGTAGGATCTCGACTCCCGCATCATAGCAGACAGGTAACTGGAAAAACTGCAGGAAGGTCGACGCAAGGGAAGTAAAGGTGGCATGCGTCCCATGGGGCTGCTCGATATACCACTTAGCTGCAGAGCCAGTGAAGGTGCGCTGTAAAAACCGAAGGCGGACAGAGTCGTCCACTATGGAGTTGGAGGAACACCATAAATGGAAGGACATGATATGGTTCTGGGGGTCTTCACCTGCCTTACCCTCAAACTTGGGGATGTCAGAGGGGAGTTTGGTGGGCATTTGAGGCCACGCAGGATCGTGTCTGATGGGATCATTGGTGAGTCTGGCTAAGTCTAGTAAGTTCAGACTCGCCATATATGGTAAGCTAGCAGATGTAGTGACTGGGACTAGGACATGCCTAGTCATGTTGGTATGATGTAGGGGTCCAGTAGCGCCTAAATGTATGCTAGGTATGGAAGGTATGTGCCCTCAAACAGGTGTGGTCTGGTATGGGCCAGCGCCTCCAAGTGCAACATGGGTTACACTTGGGTTAGCAATAGCAGTAGGGATTCCTGGGATAGGGTTTGTGGAAACCAGAGGGGGTGTGACTCCTATATTGGGCATACCCATAACAGGTGGTGGCCCTGTGTTGGGAATTCCTATAACAGGAGGTGGTCCTGTGTTGGGCATTCCTAAATGTGGAGTGTTTCCCATATTGGGCATACCCAGGGTGGTGGTTGTTGCCATGGATGGCACCACAGCAGAAGGGTCTGTGGATGTCTCACCTATGGTGCTGGTAAATAATGGGTCAAATGGTGTTCTAGCCATAATGGTGGTTGGTGGTAATACAACGTAGTTTTCGGATTCTGCCTCAAAATCAGATGTGAATTGAGGCGTGTCAGAATCGGATGACCGTCTGGTTGACCGACGATGTGTTGAATCAAGGGATAAGGCTCTGCGTCGGTGACGTGGAGAGACAAGTAGACTAAACTCTGGGAGTTCGCCCTGGAGATGACGAGAGCGTCTAAAATTCTCAATGGTGAGAAATAAGTTTTGTGTAAAAAATCTGTTTAAGTATCAGGTGGTGATATATATATAAAAAACTCAAAACCCTAATGCAACCAAGGGTGCAAGAGGGGGAGTGAAAATGAAGGCTCTCAGGCCAAAAAAATCAACCTCAAAAAAGGCACTTATTCTAGCAGCTGTGCTACAATAAGTGGAGGGATGCAACAAATGTTCAAAATACCAACATGCAAACAGCTCCTAGAAAAAATAGGTGTAACTAGACCAAAGGTGGGTTGAATCATGCAAACACCTAACTAAAAGTATTGTGAATCAACAAACGATATCCTCTGCAAGGTGATGAAATCCAAGTCAGACAATATGAGTGTTGAGACAACGGCTAGATATCCCCCTACCGAGAGGGACACCGGGTAATCAATCCTAAAGAAAGGCTACTAGGATACTCCGTTCATGACGCGTCAAGAAAAGGTAAATCTGCCGTTTGGTCCTTGATCGCAATATCCCAATACAGGGATATCCCGAGAACTGCGAATGGTAGCCCTTCGGTTACTGAATGGATTTCGGTATTCCACTCAGGCTTCCGGAACCATCATCGCGACTTCAACCCTCCTAGGGGAGAGGCCTTCCCACAAACCGGTTGTGACCGCGCCAATAAATACTAAGAGATTTTAGCTCCCTAAATGGTCAACTTCTATGTCTCAGATGTAATAACTGAGGGGTGTTATTGGAACACCTATCCCCCCAATACTACCTAGCTACAAAGTTCTTTTAGTGTTCCCCAAGTGGGGTTAAAAGTGTGTTGAAATTAGGGTAAGTTTTAAGGCTCAGTTCAATTAAGTGTTTGAGTGGGTGCACATGTGGTATTGTAAACTGAACTTGAAAAAAGTAAATGCTTTACTGAAAATTTTCAAAAAATAAAGGATCTTTCGAAAATAAAAAAGCAAATATTTATGACTTTTTTCAATAAATGGAAATTAAATGCTTTGCAAAATCAACTCAAAAAACAAAGGATCTTTTGAATCATGAAAGCAAATAATAGTCTTCGTAAAGAAATAAATGGATTTCTTTTTCAAAGAAATTGCTAAGGGCAAAAATTTTTAAAGAAGTAAACAACAAATTTTTTTTTAACCTAGATAAACTGCAAAATAAGTCTTTCTTTCACTTTCTTGAAAATTTTTAAAAAGACTTCTAGATGTGCATTTAAATAGTAAATTTTTTTCTATGGCTGTAAAATATGCAGAATTTAATACTGTAAAAATGTGCTATGTGGGCAGAAAATACAGTAAAAAATAATTTTTTGAATCGGAATGGCCGAATGAAAAAATTAGCAGTGCGGGTTTTGACAGAAAAGTCGCGATGGACCGCGCGGGTTTCTGCCGCACAACCGCGATGGACCGCGCAGGATTTCGGCGCACTGTCGCGATGTGCAGCGCGGAAAATGTCCATGAAGCCGTGATGTGCAGTGCGCAAATAGGCCGCGAAGCCGCGGGGAACCGCGCGGAAAAGGGCCGCGTAGTTGTGATGTGCAGCGCGGTAAATGACCGCGAAGCCGTGATGTGCAGTGCGGAAACAGGCCATGAAGCCGCGGTGAACCGCGTGGAAAAAATCCGAAAAGTCGCGATGAGCCGCGTGACTGTCAGGCTAAAAACCGCGAGGCGAAAGCCGTGCACGGAAGCCGAAAAACGAACCCGAAAATTGAGAATTCTGGGCTGTTAATGGCAATAGATAGGGCCAAAAACTAGAGCAGCAATGGATCTGCTGTCTAGGATGGCAGATCTATGGATTTAAAGGCTAAAAACTAATAAAAAACTAAAATTAAAAGCAAAATTTGAGATCTATTGTTCAAAGCCAGCGGAGTCGCCAAAAACTGTTGGCCCGGTTTTGCAACCAGGCTTAGTGCTATGGGCACCTGCTAACTAGTAGCAGCAGTTTCAATAGAATTAAACAAGAAACTAATCTAAACAAAACTAATCATGGATCTATGCAAGAATATAAGCAAATAGTGTAAACATTTTAAAAAACAAGAACAAGAAAATATTAAAGAATGAATTTGTATTGAAAAATGGGGGGCAAGCAAGTGCTTGCGATAATACCTTCAATGGTGAAGGTTGATGTTGAGCAACTCCCAAGATGAGTAGCTCCAAGCTCCAAGAGGTCTCCTTCTCCAAGGTTGCTTACAATGGCCAAAATGCTCAAGGAAGATTTCGGCAGCATGAGGATGAGATAATGGATGGATGTGAAATGAGGAGCCCCTACCACCTTTTTATAGGTTTTGGTAGTGGGGAATACCATTTGTGGTTTTGTGGAAACCAAATGGTATTGACCAACATGGTTTAGGTACTTTTCCCTCCTTTTTCCTTTTTTGAATAAAAATAATATTTTTATTCCCTTTTTAATATTTTTGGGAATTTGGACCCTTTTTTAGGGTTTTTTATGCTTTTTTAGGAAAAATAATCTTTTTTAATGGAAAAAGGGGTGTACTCAGGTCTTTTGGTGACCTTTTGTTGGTTTCATAGGCTCAGATGGTGAAAGAGTGGACAAATGGGTCATGTGAATAGGGAAATGAGCTAGTGAGCACTTTTTGGGTGTTAACACCCATCAGAAAACTTAGGAACTCTGTTATTGCATTTCGAAGGACTTTTATCACTAAGCATTCCTCCTTTTGTTTCCATTTTGTTTTACTAAGTTAGGGTTATTACTTCTTGAAAAATAATTACGTTTCTGGTCAGAATCGTTTTACCAATTCATAGTGCAGGGTTTACTTCTGTATTTATTTATTTTATTAATGCTTAATAAAGACCGGGTCTAGCAAAGGTGTTGGATTGGGTAGCAAAAATATTAAGGCTCCCAAAAAATTGAAGAGTGTCTATTAGAATTAAATATACATTAAACTCCAAACCAAAAGCAACACAATATATCCATTTCGACTATTAACCCTGGGCAGGAAAAACGAAGTAACAGCAGATCGATTTTAGAGTTAGGGTTTCTTTTATCACCGAATAAGAATGAAAAACACAATAGGCTAACCATCAAAGTTCTTAAGCAACATTTCACAACAAGAATCGCACACTCACAAACAACTGAATATTTTGTCTACGATTAGCTACCATTTATTTATTTTCAAATATTTTTACAGATAGTAAAATTGTAGGTAGAATTGAAGGTTCCGTCATTTAAACATTCAGAAGTCAAAACTTTAAAACAATACAACACGCAGGTTACAGTGACCACGACTTTTCTCCTTGGAGCCATAATGAAAACGCAGTAGATATTCGAAGGTTACTACTTCACACAACCACAAACTCAGACTTGTAAATTACATTTTAACCTTAAAACCCTGACGGGCTCAAGGATCGAATCCCACAGCAAAAATGATAGGTGTCTCCTACTTTTCCAATTAAAAGCCACAGGTCGGATATCAAACCCTGGGAGCAACTCAAATGCCTAGGTTACATTTAACAACTAGACAACTGACAGGAGTATCACTGACATCAACAAATACAAGAATTTCCCATTTAGTAGCACAATCGACTATTTTCAGGTTGGAAGCACAACAACATACACACACCCATAAATTCTCTTAGGCGATAGGAAAACGCAGAACAGAGCAATGGCGAGTTTCATATTTTAGCATGGACTCCATTAATTGGTCAAACAACCTTTCACCAAGGATTCAAACTGACAGAATACCAAATGGAAAACCCAGTGACCCTATTTTTTCATGCATCCATTTGGGTCTCATAATAAAGAAAACGCAGGAGTCTATTTCACATTACAAACATCAAAACGAGATCCACAAATAATTACAGGGAAAAGAATATTCTTTCAAAACCCATATTTACATAGGCACAAATACATTGAAAGCAACTGAGACCAAATCATTAAAACCCTACTGCAAGTATAGAAACCCTCAGAAGTTTAACTCATCAAAATAATATTTACAACAATATTTCAAACACTTGGTCTAGCCAAAGGCGACCACTCTTGAGACTCCAAAACTTACGTGAGCCAAAGGTATCACGAAGTCTCTCCATTACAAGTTTATCAAGACCTTCTTCAACAACCGAGACAGGAAGGTGTGAAGGGTTGACAGAACCCTGGACTTACCAGTCCAATGCCATATGCAGTTCGTATTAGTTCCCTTCTAGTCCAACGCATAGAGCCACACCATAACTGTCAATGGAGGAAACCAAAAGAAGTTAGGACTTGCATATTTCATTAAATAGGGAAGTAAAAACTGAGAAACTACATTGTTTACATGTGGACGGAGTTACCTGTAGGATCATTCTTCTACATTGCCTCCATGAGTACCAACGATACCCTGGCCATGAGCATAGCTCAGTCCAGGCGCAGCTACCTCACAACAAGCTAAACCCCCTCTCAGCCATAAGACAAATAAAACCACTATTTGGAAACTTTTGTGTAAACCCTCGCTAAGAACCTTAGCCCAACTGGCCAAAGGCCACATGACAATCATGTGCGCCATTAAGACATCCAACTACCACGATAGGACCCTAATGCAATTGTAAACTATATAGTATAGTCATGAAGTTTCAACACTTGGTTAATCATCACTAAGACAAAGATCATTACCCATTCATGTTGTGTATAAGGGGTGCTTGCATTTTGAGAGAAATTACATAGTAGAGTGGCTCAAATGATGGCCACCGAAGAAAACCTGCAAGGACATGACAAATAAATATGTATTAGCGAAATTGCTAAGTTAACAGGTTTCAAACATTCACACCTTACCTCTCGGCTACTCCGCCAGGAGTGCATAGATCAACCCCAAGTTTCAAGGTATTTCAACTTCTCTCATTAGGTCCATCATGCTTGAGGATTGACATTTACACAATTTACATTTTAAACATGCATTTACACCATATAAGAGGAAAAGAGACTGCTAGCACTATTTTCCTGGCTAAAATTTACATAAAACATACTCATCACAATTACTTCTGCAACGAAAGCATGACTGACAAAAACTGCCCTGCTAGGAATTTTCCTAAACTCTTAAATACTGAATGCAAGTACCGATACTTTTCACAGTGCTGAAGTTAATTTATAAATATATAATCTATGTTAGGCAAACTAGCAAGAAGAAGAATTTTTTTTTAAATTTTACTATTTTTGGGACATTACATGATGATGATGATGACGACAACGACAACGACGACGACGATGATAATGATGATGATGATGATGATGGTGATGATGATGGTAATCAATATGATGGTGATGAGACATGCATGATGAAAATTGATGCAAATGAGGATTATGTGAGGACATGAGGCACCCTTGAGTCTTGAAAACTTTCCATATCATCAAGGCATGTGCCTAGTCTAACCATGTCAAATTACAACGAATACAGGCACAATTTGAAGAAATTTCAATGTTGTCCCTGTTCAATGCTCATTATCCAGGTTTGATAAAGATGATCTTGATGATGAAGATGATGAAGATCACAAGGCCAATGTAGTGTGCACCACTAGTGAGTATGATGAATATTTTTTATTTGATGGTGTTGATAACCATTCCATGATGTAAACTAGTCAAAAGATTGTGTAATTGAAAAAAGTGGAAATGGTTTCCATTGGACCAAGACGAGAGTGATGATGTGATCATCATGATGACGATGATGATGACAATAATGATGGTGATGGTGATTATGATGATGATTATGGTGATGTCGATTATGGTTATGATGATGAGGATGATGCTCATGAAGACGAAGATGATGATGATGGTGGTGATGATGATGAGGACGTAGTCGACGAAGATGAAGATGATGATGATGGTAATGAGTATGATTATGGGTATGATGACGATGATAAGGATGATGATGATGGTGGTAATCTAGATGAAGACGATGAGATTTGCATGATTAACAATCATGGAAATGAGGATTATGTGAGGAAATGAGGCATCCTTGAGTCTTGAAACCCTATCATACCGTCAAGGCACACCTCTAGTCTAATTGTGTCAAGTTCTAATGCATATAGGAACAAGTTGAAGAAATTTCAACGTTGTCCCCATTCACTGCTCACTATCTGGGGTTGATGAAGATGATGTTGACAATGCAACTGATTAATATTACAAGGCCGATGCACCACTAATCAGTATGATAAATCTTTTTTATTTCCCTAAGTTGATAACCATGCCATGATGTAAACTCAAAAGATTGTCTAATCGAAAAAAGTGGAAATGGTTTCCATTGGAGTGAGACGATTTATGATGTGATGATGATGATGAAGATGATGATGACAGTGATGATGATGATGAGGATGATGCTCATGAAGACGAAGATGATGAAGATGATGGTGATGATGATGAGGATGATGCTCATGAAGATGAAGATGATGAGGATGATGGTGATGATGATGAGGATGATGCTCATGAAGACGAAGATGATGAGGATGATTCCAACGAAGATGAAGATGATGACGAAGATGGTTATGATGATGATTGTGATGACGATGACAATGGGGATGATGATGATATGATGATGATGATGATGGTAATCAACATGACGACGATGAGACATGCATGATGAACATTGATGGAAATGAGGATTACGCAATGACATGAGGTGTTGTTAAGTATTGAAACCATTCCATGCCATTAAGGCATGCGTCTAGTCTAACCATGTCAAATTGCAACACATACATGCACAATTTGAAGAAATTTCAATGTTGGCCCCATTCACTGCTCACTATTAGGGGTCGATGAAGATGATGTTGATGGAAAAGATAGTGAATATTACAAGGACGATACACCACTAGAGAGAATGATGAATATTTTTTATTTCCCTAATTTGATAACCATGCCATGATGTAAAATCAAAATATTGTCTAGTAGAAAAAAGTGGGAATGGTTTCCATTGGAGCAAGACAATATTTATGATGTAATGAGGATTATGCAAAGACATGAGCCATCCTTCATTCTTGAATATGATCATTAAGATCATGATGACGATGATGAATATGAGCTTCTCTTTGATTCAAGAATAATTTATTCTCTACTAAACAGGGCCAACCATGTGAAGGTGGAAGCTCATATGCCTCACCCCCCTCACAGCACTCTCAATTCCCCAAAACCTAATTTGACATAATAAACAAAATTTAACATACAACATAGAAAATTGCATAAAATTAAAGTACAACACATAATTAACCCATATAATTAGTAAATTATTTGAAGATAATAAAGGACGAAAAAGTATAATTACTAAATACCTTGTATATTTGGTCATTTTTATATTCGTAATCATCTTCTTCACCCAACTCAACATATGACGTATCATCTACCTCAGAATTGATGATTAAATTATTTTAACCGTATCAATATCATCAATATCACTTTGAATGTATCATTTTGTCCAAGTTCTTTAGGTTCTTCTTTTGTTGACACATTTGCTTTAACTTCTTCAAGTTCTTCATCTAACATGACATCTGCTACATCCTGCTCAACCTCTACATCATGTTCTTCTTCATTATCAAGTACTTCTTCATCTACATGATACTTTAGAGGCCTTCCTCTTGGATTGTATCTAACAAAAAATGACCAACCCACTTTACCTGGAACCTATGAGTAAAATACATGTTCGCATTGGCTTGGAAGAACATAGGGATTTGTTCTTGGCTCAACCATCTTGGTATTAACCATGGTAAATCCATTATTATGTTCAATATAATAGTTCTCTCAGTATCATGTTCATTCATCTGTAACCTATACCATTTGACGTCAAACAAAACTAATTTGAAGGATCCAAAGCCACACTCAATTATATCATCCAAATACCCATAGTATCTATTTTTAGATTCTTCTTGATATCCATAACTCCTATAGAAAACATTAATGACCTCGAACATTGCAGTTATCCCACAATTAGAAGTTTTCCTCTTTTCATCCAACTTTTTAATGCGAAATTTACGACCATTGCACCATATAGCCTTGTGGTGTTTCAATTGCAATATTCTAGACATGTAAAAAATGCATTGTCAGTTAATAAGTATATTAATATAACTTGGAAAGTATCCCGTGCAGAAAAGAAACACATCAAACACATTAATATGATAAAAAAAAGTTAATGTTCTTACATGTTTATCTTTCAAACCATATGCTAAATCAATTTCCCTCCATGTAAGATTAGTATCTTGATCAAGATGAGCTATTTTAACCAATGTAGACACCCCTTCCCATGATAACCTTCCATAATGTTGTTTTCATCTTTCAATCCATATGTTCATCCAATCAAAATTGTTTGCGATATATAAATGTAGAGCATCCCATTCGCCAATAATTAAATATCATGCTAAAAAGGTACGATATAGACAAAAAGTACAATATACCAATAATAAGTAGGATATACAAAACAACCTAAAGTCAAATGTATTATAAATATCCACCATCTAATTACCTTTCAGTTTACACATTTTACCTTTCCCCAACAGGTGCTCCCCTCTAAATTTATTGATGAAGTTCACATCCCAAATGTGCTCCACTTGCATATTTGATGCTACTTATGGACGATATTGAGTAATATATACCATGGATTGATACACCATATATCCCTCCACCATAGAACCCTCAGGATGTGCTCTTTGTCTAACCAAAGACTTCAATGATTTCAAGTGCCTCTCCACCATCCACATTGACCTTGAATGTACAGGTCTGCACGTTTCAATCTCCCTGACTTGGTGTATGAGATAGTGTTCTTGTGCATTGAAGAATGTCAAAGGTAGATATTTTTGCATTTCACACATTGGATTAGTCATTCTTCTCGTCCAATAAGTTTTAAATATATTCTTTATGAATTTATTTTGATGACAACCATCTACAATTGATGCAAGGAAATAACATGTTTCAACTAAAACAATATATACATTACAATAAAAACACATGTCATTAATTTCGACAACAAATCAAACACATATTTTGCATATAAATCACTACTTACCTCATGTATTTGCCAATATCCTATATAACTTGTTGGATGTTGTTGTCAAAGCTGTCTGGAAGAGATAGATGTAGGACATACTGTAATTACCATAAAGATGAATCATTCTTTGTTTCAAAAGAAGACAAAAAATACCAAAGGAATGTATACCAATATATAAATATATAACATACCCAAATAATTATCTTAATGAAGGTATGCCAATCATGATTTTTTACCCCACTATATTCACCTTTCTTTATTAAGATGTTATTAATGTTTGAAGAAAATCATGTGGGAAACTTAATTTTGGGAAACTTAATTTGAATGACCTCTTTAACACCATTGCTTTATTGCTCTATCAGTAACAAGAGAAGGATATGTCAATCTCCATCACTATTTGAATGAATCACACTTTGCAATGCATGATTGGTTTTCTGAATGTCACTACAAAGTTTGGTAATCTTTTCTTTGTCACGCCCACCATCTCAGATTCGCCATAATGTTTCTGTTACATTCTTCTCGATATGCATTGTATCAAACAAATGAACTATTTGTAGGTCCTCATAGTAGGTCAACCTACTAAATTGTATGGGATAACTTTTCATTCCTTGTGGAAGCCCATTAATGCCTTGACGACCTACATGAAGGATAAAATAAATTACAACAATAATTGTCAATTACGGTAAACAGAATGCAATAAAAATCAATATTACAAACAATAAAACATATATGATACATAGACAATTTATGTTCGAGTCGATGATCTTTATTATATTCCACCTTCCATAGGTGGGGAGTCACTCTTCATGGTTTTAATCTAGTCTCTTCTTCCCATTGAAAAAATATGTCTTACAATGTATGACAAAATCCCTTTTTATATCATAATTGAATGTTTTGACCATCAAGCATGGTTCTTGAGGGTGTAGGTCCATGGTCATAGGAGAAAATAATTCCCTTAAGCCCTACAAGAGGCTTGTAAGTGAATGAGGATACTAACAATTCCTCAAACCACCACACATGACCTCTTAACGATCTTCTAGTCAATGCCTAGAAATAGTGATGATGCTATGGGGCCCCTCACATGGCTTAGTTGCAATGTTATGATCTAAATCCTTTTCTCTTACTCCTAAACAAACTTAACCAAGGTACATTGGAATCATGTGAGTTATACCATATACTACTCATAAGTACAAATAAGTTTCCCTCCATAGGGACTTCGTTGTTTTCACTTATACCACTATTTATAAAATTTTGGTTGCTCATAAAAACCTATTGAATAATACTTTACATGTAAATATAAGACTGAAGTGTTCGAAATGTAAGACCTTCTACATGAACCATAATTCCTAAAGGAACATCTTAAAGCTTAAATCTCTATGTTTTTGGTCTAAGACCATCACCTAGATCAAGACCCATCCAATAAAACCTGATAAATAATACTTTGCATGACGTAAATGTGACACTCAAGTGTTCTAAGTACAAACGGGAACAAACGGGAAGATATTGTGATGGTGCATCAACCATAATTCATAAAGGAACATCTTAAGGCTTAAGTCTCTACGTTTCTGGTCCAAGACAATCGTCTAGACCACAAGACCCATTCAATAACAATGTTACTCTTAAGGCCTATGTCTTTAGGTTTGTGGTCCAAGGTCATCGCCTAGACCACAAAACCCATCCAATAACAATTTGTTTTATGTTTTCAATAACGTGTACGAATTTTTAGCACTCAAATATGGGCAAAATTGTGGACTAGAAAGAAGATAAATATATTTCTAAATTTTCTACCCTAGACAATTTCTAACCATCTATCTATGTTGACCCTCCTGTTTCTTGGTCTCTCCCGACACGCACTTATTCAACACAGAACGTTGAACCTAGAAACCGACCATTTAAAATCACGACTTCTAACATCATGCCACATCGAGTTGTTAGACGATCCACATTTTATATGATATTCCCTCCCGTGTGCTCTACGAACGACGACTCTCTCCATGGCCCATACTACAATTAATTTGAATTCAGTTCAATGTTCAGAATTATTCATAATTTCAAATCTTGAAACTTTGGTCGGACTCCGCTACTTCACCCTCTCCCTCATGTATTTATAGACGATCCCATCTCACTGTGATTATTGTATATTGTATGCATCAAATTATTTCCAAACCAGTCATAGATCCCGTTTTCAATAACGCTCATTATTTCCATATATCCATTTTCGAAACGACCATTCCGTCGAAGATTCATTCTCTATATTACAGGCTTCCATAAGCACAAGAGTAGAAAAGATGATGCCACTGCCTATGAAAATGAAAACCAATGTGTGTGCTCTTGTGGCTGCTTCTCCCACCCTACTTTTGATTGCGTTGTTGTCTAAGGAAGTCCCAATCCATGTGGTAGCTGCTGCTGCTCCGGGATCCAATGCCAACCAACATGTTCCAACTCCGCCAATGCCACAGAAAAGAAGTAAAGTTAATTCTTCGGTTGAGGAGTCGGCAGCAGGAGGAAGGCAATCAGTTAAAGCTGATAGCTCTCCTGGACCTGCTCCCAGCAGCCATGTTCCGACACCTCCACAGAAAAGCAGTAAAGTTCATTCTTCCATCGGGGCGTCGGCAGCAGCAGGAGGAAGGCAATCACTTAAAGCTGATAGTCCTCCTGGACCTCATCAAAGCCGCCATGTTCCAACTCCTCCACCTCATTCTTCTAACGGGCCGTCGGCAGCAGGAGGATATCGTACCTGTTCTCCGTCAAGTCAGTGTAACTCCCACGTCCCAAGTCCAGGATGTTGCAGTCCACAATCAAAGAAGGAGCACCAAGCGAAGGCCAATGCAGGCAAGGCGGGATTGATCAGCGATTATAAGACTTCCAGGAATGCTAGAAAGCACGCACCAGCAGATCATTCTTATTATTAAATATCCCAGGAACTTAATTGCCTCTTGAACCAGAAACCATCTCTTCCGCCACACACAACCCCCCTTTCTCGTAGACTCGTATTTCCCCGTGCAGATAGAGTAATGAAGGATTTCAAACTACTCATTCACAAGAAAAATTCCTCGTCCACTAGTATTTCTTCTGTGCAGGTAGTGTAATGGAATAGGATTTCAAACTATTCATTTGGAATAAACATAAATATTGAATAGATGGGCGTTTGCTGTTATCGTTTTTCTAAATGCTATGATGCAGGTTTATTTTTCATACTCTAAATCTTTATAGTTATAGTTTTTTAGTATATCTAAAAAAGGAAATAACCATTTTTATTAAGATATTATTTTGGGTTTGATAAATCTGTAAATATCAATAATTCACCTTATAATTTGTATAAAAAGTTGTATTATAATTTTATAAAACTTTGTTTTGTGTTCCAAACTCACGACCTCTAACAGGTGTGTTGTACATAGGAGAATGGATTTATGACTACTGGTTTTACTCAACGCCAAATCCTTGTAATACAGTAAGTAATCCATTTCTCTTTCAACAAAGAAATACCTAATTTGCAGTTATTATTTTGGCATTCATGGAAGTATTTCGCCAAGTCCTTGCTTTTACATATAATTGTGATTAATCAAATTTGAAAATAAATTATTGCACCGAGTCTCGGTGCTCTATAGTCGGGGAGATGTTGTATTTGTTCCTAACAAAATAATTAAAAAAATTCATATCAACTCATAAAATAAAAAATTATGAAAAGCATTTAAAAAAAATCTATATTAACTTAATAAATACACGTTTAAGATGGATCTATACTAACATAAACCACATTATTAATATAAAGCTACTTCAAACCAAACATTATTTATTAATCAACAAGCTAATAAAAATATTTTACACGTTGCCTTTACAAGTTAGTTCAACACCTATAATGCTTAAAAAATAAACTTACTATAGTACGCATCTTAAAGCCTATATAACTTATATATCACTTAGTCTTGATTTAACCAAAAACATATATACCACTTAAGTTTGAGTCCTATAAACTACTCTCGTCAATGATAAAAGAATACATTATATTTTTTTGGAGATACAAGAATGCATTATATTTTTTTCATTTGTTTTGTAGGAAAATTCACTTAACAATAAAAAAAATAATAAATATTTGTTTTCTCTTTTAAAATTATTTTTCTTGTTATTTCATCATAAAAAAAATTGAATAATAACACAGGATTATTTTATATATTAAAATTCAATATAAAAAATAACAAATCAAATAAATTATGTTTAGAAGTAGGCCAAAGACAATGCTTTATCGCATTCCATATTTCACATATGTGTGAAGAGATCAATCAATGTTTTTGAAGGATATATTCTTGTGCTATGTGGTCTAGTTTCAATGAAAACCACAAAGTCACCCCCAAAACCTAGGTTGTCCATGTTTATCTTATAGATGTGCACAACCAAATAACAATAATTGTGAACATTAGTGACAAACTCATATCATATGTTCTGCCTCATTTTTCTCCTAGTAGCATTGTTCACATAATAGGATTCAACACCTTTAAAAGATCAAAAAAATGAAAGAAGAGATGCTAGTCATTGAATTCTGCTTATTACGACTTTGACGCAAGGGTGCCTTATCACTAAGGTTCTTGCTTAACAAATACACACAACACACATGTTCACATAGACAATCTATGCAAACATGATGCCAAGAAGATGGCTTATATTACTTCACCGAATCAGTTACAATTCAAACTGCAAGGAATGAAAATAACTAACTAACTGTCGGCCTTAGCCGTTACAATATAGATGTAGCTGTGTGATATCTCAGTGTGTCGATCTTCACCCTCTCCTAGTTCACTGCAAAACTCTAAGCTATGGCTCGATCTTCTCTGCGCTCTGTAGATGTGTCACTTTCCTATCCAATCTACCAGACTTCTCTTGAGATCTTCTTGCTCTGCTTGACTCTCCAAAATGCCAAGTCCCCAACTGATCTTCCCTCCTCAGCCTTCTATTCTACTGCTGCTATTCCCGATATCACTCCGACCCCCGATACACACATCCTCTGTCTGTCGATCTCCTCAGATCCTACAGACCTGCAACTGTTAGCCCCCCAACCATGTTGCATAATCTCTTCCTGTGTTGACATCTGTCACGATCCCAACTACATTCAATAACTTCCATTATCTTCGTTAACAACCCCGAACTATTGCCAAGTACCCTCCTTGACTTCTAGGTGTCCTTCTGACACGCTATAGTAATCCATCACGTCGGCTATACTATGTGTCAGCTTCGGCTTACCCATTGGCTTCCTTCACACTCTTCAGGCTTCTCTAGTCCACCCCTTCCTCCTCGCTTAGCTCATGCACCTACCTGTCGGATTCATGGTTCGACGCATGTCAACCATCGACGCTCTGCTACACCCCATCGCCTGTCGACTCCCAACATGTCGACTCTCAAACTTTGCTGCTTCTGTCGGTCACATATCGACTACTCTTGCTCGAATTATTGACTTAGACAAGCCAATCTTCTCTTCCGCACCAATGGTCATCGACACTCCCTCTGGTCGGCTTCATCCATGTCGACTAGCTTCGACTGATCTTCCTAGGCCTCGATTCTCCGACATTAGACTCCCAGGTGAAAAATAACTCGACTGTTCCGTCAATCTCCTGAAATCTTGTTTGAAAATCCATGTTGCCTCCTGCAACTCATCATCTTTCCATCGCATTAAGTATTCCTTCCTTCACAAATTGCATGTACGCCCGACTTCGTGTTCCTCTATTACTTCTACGATTTCTTCTTTCTGTCAATCTGGAATCTGCTCTGTCCAGTAGATATTCAACACTTCTGCGCTTCCACTGCTTGAACCTTCTTCAAACTTGTACAGATTTGAGACATTGAACATTGGTGAGATGCTCAAGTCACTCAACAGCTCCAACACATAAGCGTTGTCTGAAATTTTCTTCAGAAACTTACATGGTCCAATCTTCTTCAGCTTCAGCTTGTTATATGTCCCTGTCGAAAATCTTTCCTTCTGCAAATGTGCATAGACCAAGTCTCCTTTGTTGAACGACCGTAGTCTCTTCTTCCTGTCCTCTCTCAACTTTTATTTTGCATTACTCTTTTCTATGTGCTTTCGCACATCTTCATGCACTTCTTTTAGATGCTCTACAAATGATTCTTCATTTGTGCTTTTCCTGATTTTTGTCGGTAACTCAACCAAATCCACCACTCCATGTGGGTTTCTTCCCTAAACAATCTGGAATGGGATCAAACCTGTCAACTGATTCATAGAATTGTTGTATGCAAACTCTGCTTGCGCCAACACGTTTTCCCACTGCTTGGGTCTGTCGGCTGTCAAAGATCTCAGAAGGTTTCCCAAACTTCTGTTCACCACCTCAGTCTGTCCGTTTGTCTGCGGATGATATGTCGAGCTAAAATGAAACCTCGTGTCCAGTTTCTTCTATAGGGTTCTCCGGAAATGTCCCATAAACTTGGTATCTATGTTTGATGTGATACACTTCGGCAACCCATGCAATCTGACTATTTTCTTGAAGAATAGTACAGCATTGCCTGTGGCAGCACTTGTCTTTCGACATGTCATAAAGTGTGCCATTTTCAAAAATCTGTCGACTACAACAAAGATTGAGTCACTCCCCTACTGCTTCTTCGTCAATCCTAGCACAAGATCCATGCTCAGGTGCTCCCATGGGGTATCTGGTACAGGTAATGGTGTATACAACCCCATGTTCTGACTTCTTCCTTTTTCCAACTGGAAAAATCTACATTGTCGAACCCACTTTCTGACATCTGATGTCATTCCTAGCTAATAATACTTTTCTTCAACCAATTCTCTAGTCTTGTCGATGCCAAAATGACCTACTAATCCGTCGCTATGCAATTCTCAGATTAGGTTCTTCCTTATGGATCCTCTGGGAATACACAATTGTTGTCCCTTAAACAAGTATCCCTCTTGGAAAAAATAATCCCAGTATGGAGTCCTGTCGACACTCCACAGTTCACGACAAGCCTCCCATGCTTTCGCAAAATCCTCATTGGTTTCATACTCTGTCCTCACCGACTCTATTCATGTTTCCTGAAATGTCGTCGTGTTCAACAATGCAACTCTTCGACTCACCGCATCGGCAAGCTTGTTCGACTTGCCCAAATTCTATCACAACATGAAAGTATATCCCTGTAGGAACTTGACCCATTTCATGTGTTGTTGACTCAACTTTGACTGAGTATTGAGATACCTCAGTGCTTGGTGATCTATGTACAACACAAATTCCTTAGGCGACAAATAGTGCCTCCACTTCTTCCATGCTTGGATAATATCATAAAATTCCTGGTTATAGACCGAATATTTTTGCTTCGGATCATCCAAATTCTCACTGAAGAATGCAATTGGTTGGCCCTCCGTGCTCAACACTGCTCCAATCGGCGTCCCACTCGCATCGCAATCGACCTGGAAAACTTTGTCGAAATCTGGGAGTGCTAACACTGGGCTCTCAGTGACATTTTCCTTCAACTTGTCGAAAGTTCGCTAGGTTGCCTCTGTCCACTTGAACTCTCCCTTTTTCATGCACTCTGTCAAAGGTGCACAAATCCAACTGAATCCCCGAATGAACTTCTTGTAGAAACTGGCAAGTCCATGGAAACTCCTTACTCCATTCGTACTTGTCAGTTCCAACCAATCCAATATTTTCTTCACTTTTTCTGGGTCCATCACCAACCCTTTACCCGAGATTACAAATCCCAAGTACACCAGTTCTTCCTTCATGAAGAAACACTTATGCAGGTTCACCATCAACTTCTCTTCCTGCAACTTCTACAACACCTGTCGAATATGCTCCAAGTATTATGTCTTGGTTCCACTGAAAATCAGAATGTTGTCTAGATAGACTATGACAAACTTTCCCAATAATGGTTTCAATACCTCATTCATCAATTGCATGAATGTACTAGGTGCATTAGTCAATCCAAATGGCATGACTAACCACTCATACAACCCTTCCTTTGTCTTGAATGTTGTCTTCCATTCATCTACTTCTCTAACCCGAATCTGGTGATAATCGCTCTTCAGGTCTATCTTCGTGAAGTACTTCGCTCCACTCAAGCAATCCATCAAGTCGTCCATCCTCAGCAATGGAAACTAGTACTTGATCGTGATCTTGTTGATGGCTCTGGATTCTGTACACATTCTCCATTCTCCACCTTTCTTCGGTGCTAATACTGTTGGTACCACGCACGGACTCGGACTTTCTCTAATCAATCCCCTGTCCAACAATTCCTAGACCTGTCGATTGAGTTCCTGACCTTCTATCAGACTCATCCTATGCGGTGCCTTATTTTCAGACTCGACCCTGGAATCAAGTCGATCTGATGGGATATGCTCCTCATTGTCGGCAATCCCGTCAGTGTCTCATCGACCACTATGCTTCGAAACTCATCAAGCATTCTTCCGACTTTGACCAGAATCTTCTCTATTGTCACCTTCTCGACACATGGTCCTTTCCGAATGATAGCGTAACACCCCGACTGCTTTTCATCCTTTGCAAGGAATTCCTTCGCTGAGCACATTAGCACTCGCTTCTCCCAAAAGTTGCTCTCACCGTACTTACCGTCGGATCGCTCCTCCGGCCTCAGCTTAAGATTCCTCTGCACACCATTTTTCCACACTATGACTTTGTTGGCTCGACCATCATAGATCATTTTTCGATCATATTGCCATGGTCTTCCTAACAACAGATGGCATGCGTCCATTGGGATTATGTCGCACAGTACACTGTCTTCAAATCCTTCAACTCTGAAGTTGATCAGGAACTATTTGGTCACCTTCACATGATGTCCTTTCTGCAGTCATGAGATCTTGTATGGGTGTGGGTGTTCTCGACACTTTAATCATGCCTTGTCGATCACCTCTGTCGACACAAGATTCTCAGTGCTTCCACCATCAACTATGGTCTTGGAACGCCATTCACTGATTCGCACCTTGGTTCGAAAGATGACCTTTCGTTGTGCCAGCTCTTGATCATCGCATCGATCGTCCAAAACCAATGTCTTCCTAGATGTCATGGCCCAACTCTTCTTCTTACCATCCTCACTGTTGTCAGATGTCAACTCTTCCCTCTTGTTGACTTCCTCATCCCTTTGACATCTAGGTTTCAACTCCTCTGTAGCATGTAGGTTCTCTGGGAACTAATATGCCTTATGTCCCGCCCCAAAACACTTGTAAAAGATTATGGATGGTTTATTAGCTCTTTTTCTGTCGGATGGACCACTTCGACCATATGCACCTCAACCACAGTTCTCATGACTATCGCATCGGTTCTCTTGCGCTTTCTCCCTTGTCGATGTCCCTTTCGTCCGTCGATTTTCTTCGATAGATTCCTTTCTGTAACCGCTACTTTGACCTTTCACAAAAATAGTCCTTGCACCCCGACCAGTCATCCTACTTCTAGTCACTGCAGATTTCCTCAACAGTTTCTCTTGTTCCTTTAGAGCTAACTGGTAGGCTTCACCGACCGCTCTGAATCTTGACATGCTCAATTCATCCTGAATGGCATATTTCAAGCCATTCATGTATCTAGCGAGAGATTCTTCTCCTTCGTCGGTCTGACCCGACCTTATCGACAATCTGTAGAACTCTTCTATGTACTCCTTCATGGTCATCTCTTTTTGTCGAAATTTCTGCAACTTCCGGTACAAGGAAATCACATAGTCATTTGGAAAGAACTTCCCTTTCAGCTTGGCGACCATCCTATCCCAAGACTTGATTTTCTCCTTTCCCTTCTTGACTCTGTCAGCCTGCACATTGTCCCACCACAATGAGGCATGACCCTTCAACCTCAGACATGCAGTATTAACCCATGTAGGATCCTCGATCTACTCTATGTCGAAGTATTTCTCCATCTCTCTGAATTAGTCGATCAAGTCTTCTGGATCTAGACTTTCTGAGTAGGTACGTACATCTATCTTTGTTCGACCCTCTCATATCCATCAGAAGTTTGATTAGTTTTTCTTCTATTTTTTCTTCTAGTTCTTCTCCTACTGCTTCCCATGCTTCCACTTCTTCGACCTCCTCGTCACTGTGGTCTAACGCATCAGGAATACAACCATGCCTTTGGATTTCTTTGATCGATGCAACTTCATTTATCAAAGTTTGCATTGTTTGGACACACTCGTCGAACATCTCATGATCAACTATGACTAGTGCGCCATGCGCTCTTCGTCCAACACCTCGAACGTTAACGCCTCTATAAGCCATTTTCAACCTCGGTTGAAATTCCCACTCCATCCAATCGCAACCAGACTTCAACAAGTCATGTACAACTCTACCCAACCTTAGTTGGAGCTGTAAGCAAGCTTGCAGGTTCAATACCACCTGACGCAAGGCAGGTTGGTATCACTGCCTTTCTCCTTGAAAGGATACTCTTCCCGCTCTGATACCAATTGACGCAAGGGCACCTTATCACTAAGGTTCTTGCTTAACAATTACACACAACACACACGTTCACATAGACAAGATGTAAACAGGATTCCAAGAAGCTGGCTTATATTACTTCACCGAATCAGTTACAATCCAAACTACAAGGAATGAAAATAACTAACTAACTGTCGGCCTCAGCTATTACAATACATAAGCAACTGTGTGCTATCTCAGTGTGTTGATCTTCACCCTCTCCTGGATCACTGCGGAACTCTGAGCTATGGCTCGATCTTCTCTACGCTCTATAGATGTGTCACTTTCCTATCCAATCTACCAAACTTCTCTTGAGCTCTGCTTTCTCTACTTGACTCTCCAAAATGCCAAGTCCCCAACTGATCTACCCTCCTCATCCTTCTATTATGCTGCTGCTATTCCCAAGATCACTCTAACCCCTAAGACACACATCCTCTGTCTGTTGATCTCCTCAAATCCTGCAGACCTGCAACTGTTAGTGCCCCAACCGTGCTGCACAATCTCTTCCTATGTTGACATCTCTCATGATCCCAACTACCTTCAATAACTGCCATTAACTTCCTTAGCAAACCCAAAATGTTGCCAAGTACCCTCCTTGAATTCTACACATCCTTCTGATAGGCTACAGTAATCCATCATGTCGACCATACTGTCTGTCAGCTTTGACTTACCCGTCGGCTTTCTTCACACTCTTTAGGCTTCACCAGTACGCCCCTTCCTCCTCGCTTGGCTCATGCCCAAACCTATCGGAGTCATGGTTCGACACATGTCGACCATCGATGCTCCGCTACACCCCCGTTGCCTATCGAATCCCAACATGTCGATTCTCGACCTTTGTTGCTATTGTCAATCACATACTGACTGCTCCAACTTGACTTATTGACTTAGACAAGCCAATCTGCTCTTTTGCACCAGTGGTCATCGGCACTCCCTCTGGTCATATTCATCCATGTCGACTAGCTTCAACTGATCTGCCTAGGCCTCGATGCTTCGGCATCAAACTTCTATAACCAAAAATATACTATTAGTTTGTGTTGAATGTAGACTTGAACTCTATATACTACAATTGTTGCACTTTTCGAAGCAAATGATGATTACACTTGATTGGTTCATTTTGCAACATTTATTTTACAATGTTATAAAAACAATCGTCAGTATGAAATGCTTGTTAAATATTATGAAACAAATAATTATTAGGATATTTATACACTTAGGTGTTACTTAAGATCAACTTGGTCTAATGTGACTTTAGTTAAAGTGTGTTTCTTTAGTATGTATATGTACATATGCAATCTAATGATCATGATATGTTCTAGACATAGAGGTGTATGACAGTTCATCTTCACCTCAATCTAAATGGAGACTAATATGTGGATTAACACTCAATTGGTCCCATGATCTCTATTTAAAGGGAATGAATAGTCATTTTCTTAATGAGTGATTTTGAGAAACTCATCTGTAAATACTTTTTACTTATGATGAGGTCATGGATTGTTTCCCTCTCTGATGGTTTTAACCATGTAAAAACATCATGTGTGTTGTTCTGTGAACTATTTGTGTGAGTGGTTACTTAACATGTTCAATATGTGTGGAAATACCTTGTTTTATTAAAATATCGTATAAGATCTCTTACAAAGACCTTCTCCCATTGTTGATTGTGATCTTGAACTAGTGTGGTTGCATGCATCAAAGTATTTCTAGATTCTACTATTTGTGTGAATTTATAGGATGAGAAAGGTGTTCCATTGCACCGAGAGGACTAATTTCAGTTGGAAATACTTTAAGTTTTACTTAAAAAAGCATTTTGTTTGCTCAAAACAAAATGATTTTACTAGATCTAGAGGTATATTGTTTACATTTACATTTTTTTTTAAATATTTCTCATATTGTTATACTTTAGCCTAGATTTGTGTTTTATTCCCATTTTATTACCTTTTGAGATATGCTCTTTGAAGTGTCCACCATGTGAACTCAACAAATCAAAAGCATAGTTAAAAGGGTTTTCTTGACTGGGTATGTACTCTTTATCATGCACCTTATGCAAACTCAATAAACCAGAAATGATGAGAATATTTGCATTTTTTGAGTCAGATAAAAATTGTATAACCCCAAATTTGAGAAATTTTCGATTTGGAATTTCATTTTTTGTTTTTGTGTGGTCATGTAAAAGTGTCTTGCGGGTAAAAAGCTAGGTGTTTTGGGTAGTTGTTTATGATGATGATTATGACGATTATAATGGCGATGATGGTGATGATGTTGATTAACATCATGGTGATGATGATAACCATGATGATGATGTCGGTTGTGGTATCTAGTGACGTTACTCATGAGCGTGTCAATCATAATTACTATATCCATGCTACTAGAGATATATTCTAGCTTTTATGATCATCAAAATTCATGTTATAATAGAAATCACATTGACTTGTAGCATGGATTGTTGTTGAGATATAACTATGATACCTTTATCATTTTGAATTTTGAACTTGTTCTTCTTACTTTATTATAATTATATCCATGACAATTCATTGATCTAATAATATATTTAAATATATTTGACTTTCACTTCTTTTGATTATATATAATGATGATGTATTGGCATGATCTAGTTAATTTATATATATTTGGAGTTGTTAAAAAGAGTTGATGGATAATTACTAAGTATAACGATATTATTACTTTGGATGGATGATGTCCATTTCCCTTAAATTTCTTCATAAATGTTGTGCTAAATTTGAATTGCAACATCTTATTTTGTATATTTCATCATGTTATTTGAGAATGTTTTGATATATTTCATTATTTATTTGAAATTAATAAAATAACTTATATAATAAAGGGGGTCATAACAATGAAGAAAAACTTGACACTATAATCAAGAAGCAAAATGTGGTGTTAATGTTGAAGATCATTGTCGCATTAATGTGGAATAAAATATCATTCCCAAATCAGAAGTGAAAGCAGGAACTAAATAGGAAGCCAAATGTGTTGTAATGAGGAAGAAAATGTGAAAGAACAACTGAGATATAAATTGGAATCCTAATGTGGTGCAAGTGTAGAAGCAACATTGGAAGCAAAATTTGGTGTTAAACGGGAAGCCACATGTGCCACTATTACAAAAGAAAAACTAGAAACCAAAAGGGGAAGAAAAAATAGAAGCTAAAAAGGAAGAAAAACTAGGAATTAAATGGGAAGCTGAATGTGGCACTAATGTGTAAGAGAAATGGGAATAAAAATAGGAACTAAATGGGAAGCAAAAAAAGTAAGAGAAAATAGGTGCTAAATGTGAAAACAAATATGTTTCTAATACAGACACAAAAGTAGATGCAAACTTGGGTGCTATAGTTGAATCCAAACATGGTGCTAAGGTGGAATCCAAAGGTGGCATTACAATCATAGCTACTATAATTGAAGTAAAATGAGGTGTTATAGTGGACACTACTATAGGCACATAAATTGGTGAAAATTTTACATTTAGGCACTAGTGCAAAACTAGGTGATATTCAAGGATAAAATGTGGACACTATGCTAGGAGAAAATGTAGGCACTATTCTAGGAGAAAAAGTAGGAACTAATATCTAGGAGAAAAAATCAACACTAATATCCACTTTCTATTCAAGTGAAGTTACTGACTAAATTTAGCACCAAATGGTCCAAATCAATTTGAGGAAAAATTATACTAAAAATTGGAGCCAAATTAGGTGTGAATTACCTGTTTCATTGTAGTACCATCGGACAAAAAAATATTACTTATGTGCTCTAGGGAACTTATAGCCATCCAAGGACACCAGAAAACTCTCAAACGACGACACATGACCTCTTAACAATCTTCTAGCTAGTTCCTAAAAATAGTAATGATGCTATGGGGGGCCTTCCATAGACCATTATCCTTACTTGGAGTTATTAGGAGCTAAGTTTGTGGATGTTACTCATAAACAGACCCATTCCCAAGGCATACTAGAATGATCAGAGTTATTTCCATATATCACTCATAGGTAAAAATATATTTCACTTGGTCAGGTCCTCTTTGTTTTTTAGAATCCCATGCAAAAGACATGAGAACTATAATAGCATGTCTTAGGGCATATGTCTTTATGTTTTGACTCCAAAACATGGCCTAGACCAAAGACCCATCCTTTGTAGAGAATATCTAAAACTCCTAGCTATATCATAATTGCATTTTTTGGAGAGTAGGTGTCATTCTCAAGTATGTAGAAATGGATACCATAGGAAATAGTTTCCTTGGGGACTAGAAGAGGGTTGTAGGAATGAAAGGATAATTAAAACTCCCCAAACCACATCGGGTTGGTGATCTAGTGTTATGCGATCACAACCTTCATCATCAGTGTTGCTTTCTTGATCTTGATCAACATCATTGACATGGGCATTCTGATCGCATTTGTTGTCTTGTCACCAATTCTTAGAAGAACCAACCATGGTCAAGAGAGATGAGGTTTCTGATCATAAAATCCATGGGATTTGCACTTCCTTGAAACTTCAGTCAAGTGGACCTATGGCTTTCGTGCAGGTTGTGCACTTTTGGGTGACTATGTTGAACCTCGAGATGGAGATATCCACATGTAGATCAGATCTACACTTACGTAATTTCTATGGATTTGCACTTATGCAATTTCTCTCTCAGTTGGATTTTTTGTGTGGAAAAGATAGCGAGATAATGAAAATCTGTGCAGTGTGACAAACATGTGATCGATTTATTGATGGTGATAATTATATTTTTCAGATTGTGTTTGTTGCAACTTTATAGTTTGTTGGAGTTGAAGTTTGAAGAAATTTTGCATTATTATTTTTGTTGTAAAATTATATGATGAAGAACCAACTAAAGAACAAAGAACATAGTAACATAACTTAAACTGGTGAGAGCGAAGCCCCGTCCATGCCACAAGTTGGTTATTGGTTTGGTTATGTCTATTTCTGTTATATGCTGATGGGTCCAATGAAGCCAGGAATGCTAGTTACATGTTATTTTTTGTTCGTGTGTTTATAAGTTTGTAAAAGGTCACTTGTATGATTAACTTCTAGATATGTTCAATATCTAGACTACTATCCTAGATCATTGTCGGATTCAACAAGCTATGTGTTCGACAGATGGAAGTACCTCCATAGATCAATCCAGTTACTTGGCTACTTCTTTCCAAACTCAGCGAGCTATGTACTTTGATGTAAATGCTAATGAAGACTAGTCAGAGAAGAGAATATTGTAATTTTTTATTTGTTTCTTATTTATGTAAGCATTAAAGAGGGGAGTTAGAGATAATGCTTACTTGGGATGTTTGTTACGAGAGTTACTTAGTTAGCTATTTAGATACAAAATTTATGGATATAGATTTATTGAAGTCAGTGATATTTTCCTATATATGTAACTCAATTTTTAATTAATAAAATGTGTAATGGATGCTCTCATATTTTTCTAACTATACATGTGGCTACTGTTGCTACTCCAGGACTTCATGGAAACCAACATGTTCCGACTCCACCAAAGCCACAGAAAAACAATAAGGAAATCACTTAAAGCTGATAGATGTGCTTCTATAACTCAACCCAATGGCTATGTTCTGACTCAACAGAAACATAATCCTCGTGGAACTAATCCGACCAACATGTTCCAACTCCTTTACAGCAACATATGAAGGTTGAAGGAAGAAATAAACACAAATATTATGCAGAATGAACTACAGCTCTTCAACAATTTATTGATAAACGGAATATCAACTAATACATTACAAACCAAATCTTAATGTGTATTTAAACACTTATGGAAACCCTAAAAAGTCTAACCTATCTTTTGCATGCATGCAAAGCATGTTGTTGCATGTTTTATTAACTGAATTTATAAACAAGAACTAAAGTAAAAGCTAAAGCTAATGATAAGCTAACATAATTAATTACTATTTCTAACACTCCCTTTTAATTACTACTGCTGACTACTGTAGCTTATACAATGCTTAAATTATCTCTATGGGTTTCAAAAATTTCTTTTTCCAATGGATTTGTGAATATGTCATCCAATTGGTCAATTGATTTACAATGCTCAACATGAACTTCACCATTGTTCACAAGTTCTCTTATGAAGTGATATATGGTATCAATGTGCTTTCTTTTCTAGTGAAAAACATGGTTCTTGGATAGAGCGATTGTTGAATTGTTGTCACAATAGATTGTTGTTGGTCCTTCTTATTTCTGTTGAAGACCTTATAAAACTCTGTGTAACTAGACTGCTTGACATGTTGCTGACATTGCTGCTACATACTATGCTTCTGTTGATGAAAGTGCCACAATGGAATGCTTCTTGGATGCCCATGAAATCAACCTTGATCCAAGATGAAAAACATGACCGAAAGTGCTCTTCCTGTCATCCAAACTTCCTGCAAAATCACTATCAGTGAAACCTGTCAAAACATCATACTCAGTGCTGGAGTATAAAATTCCATAACTTGAAGTCCTTGCAACATATCGTAAGATCCTTTTGCCAACTTTACAATGCAAGTCTTTGGGAGACTCCATGAACCTGGAAATCAAGCTGAAATCATACATAATATCAAGTCTCATAGCTGTGAGATACATGAGACTTCCTGCAAGTCTCTTAAACAATGTTGGATCTAATTTGGGACTTTCAACTTCTTTGCTCAACTTTGTACCTGTTGCCACTGGTGTAAGTGTCGATTTTCAATTAAGCATTCTGAATCGCTTAAAAAATTCATTAGCATATTACTTTGAGAAATAAATATACCTTTTTTCTGATTGTTCTACTTCTAAGCCAAGAAATAACTTCATTAATCCAAGGTATGTCATCTCAAACTCTTTCTTCATAGATACCTTGAACTCATCTACTGGAAGGTCACCTGTAAAGATCATATCATCAACATATAAAAAAACTATCAAAATATGTCCTTGTTGATTTACCTTTGTGTAAAGTGTTGGTTCATTGTTGCTTCTGCTAAAACCATTTTTGACCAGATAAGAATCAATTCTGCTATACCAAGCCCTTGGAGCTTGCTTGAGCCCATAGAGAGATTTCTTCAACTTGTAAAGTTTCTCTTCATGTTCTTTTATTTCATACCCATGTGGCTACTCCACATATATTTCTTCTTCAAGAATTCCATTCAAGAATGCCGACTTGAAATCCATCTAATACACTTTCCATCTGTTCTGGGCTGTTATTGCTAGGACTGCTCTTATCGTGTCCAATCTTGCCACTGGTGCAAAAGTTTCTCCAAAATCAATTCTTGGTTGCTACAAGAAACCTTTTGCTACTAGCCTTTCCTTGTACCTATCAATCTCACCTTTTTCATTGAGTTTGGCCTTATAGACCCACTTCACACTGTTACACCTAAAATCTACCCATCATCATGATTTAGTGTATACATCCTTGAAGTCATCTGGACCAAGTATTCATTTGAGAGGATTTGTACTCAGTTTGTACAACCTTTTGAGAGGTCATCGCAGGTTGCACACTAGCAACACGCGACGTCGCAGGTTGCTCCATAGCAATGTGCGACGAGGTCTGTTAATGGGAAAAAATATCCATTTCGATATCTTTCTCGAAGCTTGCCCGTTTGAGGGCTTATCCCTGATCTCTTGGAGAGATGGTACTCGACCCCTAAATCATTGGGAAGATCCCCTATCTCTCTCCTATCATCTCTCAACCTATCCTATCCATAACCTCATCCACTTAGTCCTATATAAGTGAGGCTCACTCCCATACCAAAGGGAGGAAGACTATGGTATCTACATGCTGGTGAAATCTCTTAGGACACCTTCACTCACCTCTTGGAGAATTCATGCTTCCTTGGAAAGGCTTGGCAATTGGCTTGTGTGGAGAAGGGCTACTATGTAAAGTCATTGGTTGTAGTTATATATCTCTATCATGTACTCCTCTATTTGCAATAATACAAATGCTTTCCACCAATATCGTTCTTATGTGTAATGATGTTGTGTTGTTTACCTACTTAACAGTTTACATAGATCTCTTATTGTATAGATTCTCTTTACTCGTTTCTCTTTTCTGTGTCTTAACAGGTCTTGCAGCTTGGATTTGACAACCGTGGGACGTGGAACAACATTCGAGAGAAAGGATAGCGAAATCAAAGAGGTAAGACATCTATCACTTGATCCTTAAGTAGATCTCGGAAACGTGTTTGTAGTCTGTTCTATTTGTTCTAGACTCGCATTGAGCTAGGGAGATCTGACTCGCCTCCAGTCGAGTGGATTGTCCGGTAACAAATCTGGCGACCAGTGACCATCATGTTGATGACACTCCCTCGACCAGTGACCCATTGGTGATGGGTCAAAAGGGTAGCACTACAGACCCTTGCTGGATATGCAAGGGCTTGCATCGTACTTACCTTTGTCCAAGCATGGATGAAGCTTCACGGTGGTTGGAAGATATTACTAGTTCTCAACAGGTGCTTCCAACAAGCGATAGTAAGTTGTCCCTCGATCCCCCACTGGTTGACCAAGTGATCAATTCAGTTTCATCTGTAATTGATCCGACTCTTCCTTTCGAGAATGAAGTGATCGAGTTGCTCTCATCTCCACTCGATCCCACTCTTTCATTGGAGAAAGTCCAGACTAAAGCAGTCACCATGACACAATCTTTGTCTCATTCTTATCTTCCAAGTGAGAGTGAATTGGAAACTGCTTATGTTTTCCTAGTCAGTTCAAAATGTCCTAGACCAGGGGAAACCCTGTCCATTCCTACAGGACCCCCCCCAAGTACTGGGGTCATCTCCTTTGATTGGAATGATCTAACAGATTCTTGTCTTCCTTCGAGTGTTCCTTTTCAAATATCTGTAGGAGTTTCTGATAAAGAAATCTTTCGTACGATAGTTGATGAGGGAGCTTCTCTTAGTATTTTATCCTCAAGTGCTTGGCAAGCTATAGGTTCCCCTCAGCTTGTGCTAGTAACTGACTAGATTTTGGCCTTTAATCGAAGGCCTACCGGACCCTTAGGGATTCTCCCACAGTTACCTATCACGTTGAGAGGTAAAACTGTTTATGTTGTGTCATGGTTGTCCAAGGTCCTTTAGATTTCAATCTACTCCTTGGATGTGATTATGTCTATGCTATGAAAGTTGTAGTGTCCACACTCTTTCGAGTGATGTATTTTCCCTATGATGGGAGGATTGTGACCGTTGATCAACTTTCCTTCGTGACACCCACTCATCATATGACTCCTAGTCATCAGACTTCCCTAAATGTTCCACATGTTTTAGTGGTTTCTTCCCCCCTGAGAATAGGGTATGAGCATAGTTTATGTTTTGTTTCAAGCTCGTTAAAAAATGAAACCAACCTTGAAGCAAAGTTTCTCTTTGATTTCAAGCTTGCATAAAAATGAAACCATTTCCTATGAGCATAATTCCCTTTCTATGTCAAGCTCGTTAAAAAGTGAAATAGGTTCATACGAGCACGGTTTATGTTATGTTTCAAGCTCGTTAAAAAATGAAACCAACCACCCTAGCATAGTTTACCTTGGTTTCAAGCTTGCACAAAAATGAAACCAATCCACTAGAGCATAGTTTTATTCCATTACAAGCTCGTTAAAAAATGAGATGGCCCCCCTCGAGCATAGTTTTATTCTATTTCAAGCTCATTAAAAAATGAGATAGACCCCTCTAAGCATAGTTTACCTTTGGTTTCAAGCTTGCATAAAAATGAAACCAATCCCCTCAAGCATAGTTTTATTCCATTTCAAGCTCATTAAAAAATAAGATGGGCCCCCTCAAGCATAGTTATTGTCTATTTCAAGCTTGTGTAAAAATGAAATAGATCTCCCTTCCATCGGTTCAAGTCTCTCGCTAGAGTTAGAACTTGAACCTTCATTTGATTTGATTCTCGTTTTCCCCCCCTTGGTGAACATTTTCATATTAGTAGCCAGGTTGGTAGTTGGGTTAGCAAGCATCATTTTTAGATGAAATGAAGCTTGGGGGGCATACCACATTTCCTACCATCAACAATCATGTTAAGGGAACACTACCATGTTAAGCCACTAGCAATCATGCTGGGGGCATTTACCAACCTCTGGGCATCATGTTGGGAAGGAACCCATCAATGGACCTTAACCATGAGCATAGTTCCCGTTCTATGTCAAGCTCGTTAAAAAATGAAATAGGTTCCCACGAGCAGAGTTCTATTCCTGTGTCAATCTCGTTAAAAAATGAAACATATCCTTTCCCTTTGAGTCGAGTCTCCTTGTAGACTTAGTACCTGAACCTTCTTTTCACCTGCTTATGCCTTAAGCAGATGAAATGAAGCTTTGGGGCATGTCTTCAACCTCTGGGAGTTGCGTTGAAGTCAACTCGATCACCTCTCCACACCACATTGGAGCTAAGTCACTTACTTCCAGCAATCATGCTAGGGGCACACACCAACCTCTGGATCTCATGACAGGAGAAATTTCACCATTGGGAACATTTTCGAGCATACTTTCCATTTTAGGTTTTGAGCTCATTAAACCATGAAAATTATCCTGAGCATTGTTGGCTTGGTTATGAAACCAAGCTTAGTGCTATGGGCACCTGCTAACTAGTAGCAGCAGTTTCAATATTAAGCAAAAACAATAAACTAAATCTAAATCTAAAACTAAACTAGCATGTACATATCATAATAAACTTTTGAATTTGAAAAACAAGAACAAGAAATAGAAAAAATAACTTTGTATTGAAAATGGGGGCAAGCAAGTGCTTGCAATAATAATACCTCCAAGTGATGAAGGTTGTTGAGTAGCTCCAAGGGTGAGCAGCTCCAAACTCCAAAGGGTCCTTTCTCCAAGGTTGCTACAATGACCAAAAGCTCAAGGGAGATTTTGGCAGCATGAGGATAGGAAGATGGATGGATGTGAAATGAGGAGCCCCTACCACCTTTTTATAGGTTTTGGTGGTGGGAAATACCATTGTGGTTTTGAGGAAACCAATGGTATTGACCAACATGGTTTAGGTACTTTTTCCCTCCTTTTTCCTTTTTTGAATATTTTTATTATTTTTATTCCCTTTTTAATATTTTTGGGAATTCTGGACCCTTTTTGAGGGTTTTTTATGCCTTTTTAGGAAAAATACTCATTTTGAGTGGAAAAAGGGGTGTATTAAGGTCTTTTGGTGACCTTATGTTGGCTTTAGAGGCTCAAATGGTGAAAAAGTGGACAAATGGGTCATGTGAATAAGGAAATGAGCTAGTGAGCACTTTTTGAGTGTTAACAAGCATAGTTCATTTTCTATTACAAGCTCATTAAAAAATGAAGTAGACATCATGAGCATTCTTCCAACCTATCTTCGAGCTCGTTAAAAATAGTAAGATAGTATTTGAGCTTACTTTTCACTTTTTTGTGCTCTGGTTGAAACATGAAAAGTGGTTTGAGCTTAGTTTTTACTTTTTCGTGCTCTGGTTCAAACATGAAAAATATTCCGAGTGCTTTTGATACCATTCTCGTGCTCATTAAAATTTTGAGTAAATAGGTGTGTCTAACGAGTATAGGTTTATCACGTTATCCGGCCTCGCTAGACTATTTACGGAAAAGGAACTGTGTCGAGTTTACTTTTTCCTTTTTTGTACGCGGTCATCAACCATGACAAAGTTGTTCATAGAGTCCTTTTAAGCTCTTTTCAGACTCCCTAAATAGGAAAAGATTGCCAAGCAAACTTGATGCTTTCACGCTTGTAAAACCATTTGAATGATCGTCTTTCTGGTGATGGTTTACCCATTTTTCGGATCAGGAAGAACTCTTTACGAAAAAGGAATACTCCAACCAACCATGGTTGGAAGAGTTCTCTCTCGCGTTGTTTTACCCTTTTCCGGGCAAAGAGACTAACTTTACAAAAAAGGACCTTTTGGAGTCTCCTTTAGTTCTTTTCAGACTCTCTAAACATGAAATGACACCGAGCTTTCCTTCTATGGACTCATTAAATTATCACATTGAAGGGCCCGTCCTGGGACGAACCCCTCCTATCCTAGGTTTGGAAAATATTTGGGATTGGAATCATCTATGAGATGAGCTATACCGAGCATCTGGTTACCCTCATCAAGCTCATAAAAAACACATGAGGCACTCATCATTCATGATGGGGAAAAAGGAAAGTGTTTGTGTTACATACCTTAGTGGCAGTATATAGTCGTTCTTGAATGTGGCACTCATCTGCATTTGCATACAATACTTGGGTCATATGTTTGTCCATGAGTCGGCGCTTACTTTCTGAGTCTTGTTACTCCTCTGAGTCATTTAGAGAAAGCTTCCATCATCAGTTGCATTAGAAGTTTGCGTCATTATCATTGTGTCAATA
This sequence comes from Larix kaempferi, assembly GCA_027924585.1. Taxonomy (NCBI): domain Eukaryota; kingdom Viridiplantae; phylum Streptophyta; class Pinopsida; order Pinales; family Pinaceae; genus Larix; species Larix kaempferi. The sequence continues at coordinate 79,841,970 of BSBM01000001.1, forward strand.
CTGCCAAGTCATGCCATGCCCATATTCAAGAACACGTCCACTATCTATCATCTACAGTCAGTACACGTGTCATCATGCCGTTGTTACTTTGAGTCAGTCTTACATGTTACTGTACCATCCGATCCACTCTACACATCTTTTGTCATGTTTCGTGTCGATTGATGGGGGATTCATCATGGCCCTCCTTTGATGGATTCATCCTTGTCGATGACAGAGGGAGGCCAGCAACTAACAAGGCAATGATGTTTCCTTGATAGGAGCGCGAGGTGTAGAACTGAAGTGTGGTAGTACTGATGGTAGGACTGACATACTTGTGGGGATGGGAAGTAACTGGGGTCATATATGGGAAGACTCAAACTTCCTTTGTTTAGAGCATGATGACATAGTTGACCTGGCAGCGTAGGGAACTGACTTGTAGGTTTGGGTATCATTGCTTTTAAGGACTGAAGGGTATGTACTGACTCTGGGGGGGTCAAGCTGATGGGTTTTGTCGAGGGATTCTCAGGGTGGGATACTACAGAATACTCTAAACAAAGGCGACCAAAATCGGGAAGCTGCCCTGTGAGTAGACGTGATCTGTTGTGGCACCGAGAAGCACCATTGGGTCCTTCTTCATAGTTTTAATGAGCTCCAAGAAGGGATAAAAGTGTGCTCTGAAATGGTACTGTCCTGTGGATTTTGTGAGCCCAGGACTATTCGTGCTCATTGTTGCTTTCATTTTTAAGGAGTTTGAAAACGATAAGAAGACTCTACAGTGGTTATGATTACTGTCATGTTGGTTTTATGAGCCCAGGATCATGATTGCTCGTGGTCGCTTTCATGTTTAGAGAGTTTGAAAGTAGTAAGTGGACTCCATTGGTGTTCTTTTTCGTAAGTTAGTCTCCAAGGCCCGAAAAAGCATAAAATGATGTAAATGGAGAACTCTTCTAGCCGATGTGACTAGAGTATTCCTTTTTCGTAATTAGTCTACAAGGTTCGGAAAAGGGGTAAACTTATACCAGGTAGACGCCCTTTCAGATATGTTTAGCGAGCATGAAAGGAAGCAAGATTGCTCGGCGATCTTTTCATTGTTTTAGGAGTCAGAAAAGAGCTTAACAGAAACTCCCTAAGTGCATTTTTCGTAACAGGGATTGCTCGGCCCGAAAAAGGGATAAAACTATACCAAATAAAAAGGGATTGATGGGAGCGAGAAAATGTTTCAAGCATCATCATGAGCGCGGAAAACTGAATCCGATCATATAAGGCTTGTCAAAAATGGACGACGGCCGATGTGGCACGCAAACTGAGGCGATGAGGGGGCATGAAAAAATGCCCAAAAAATCTAGGCGTGAGAGTGAGAAATGATCTCAAGCATCATCACGGGCGCAGAAAACTGAATCCGATGATATAAGATTCATCAAAAATGGACGACCGCCGATGTGGCACGCAAACCAAGGCGACGAGGGGGCATGGGAAAAAAATGCCTGAAAAATTTGGGCGTGAGAGAGAGAAATGATCTCAAGCATCATCACGAGTGTGGAAAACTAAATCCGGCGATATAAGACTCATCAAAAATGGACGTCGGCCGATATGGCACGCAAATTGAGGCGACGAGGGCGTCCAAAAAATGGTCAAAAAATGGACTTGATGAAAACAGGAAAAGGAAAGATCTATCATGAATTTCTCGCTGTGCTGATTCCAACGGTACCAACGGTTTGAGAAACGGACGTTGAATGACACCGGAATGGCTGTTTGAAAAATGGTGGAATTTCTATAAATAGGGCATGGGGCCCATATGACGTGTCATTGTTATGTGCGAGTTTGGCAGAGCAGTCAGAGCTCTTTCTCGATTTCCGGGAGATTTGACCATTGGTTTTTTATTCTGCGAGTTTCAAGTAACCCTATTTGCCTTAGCCTTTTCTATTTTGTCTTTTTTGTTTAGCGGTGGGCCCCCGAAGGCCGCGAAATTACATGTTGGCCTTCCAACGTGGAATATCGCGGGTTTCGGGTCTTTCACCGCGATGGACATCGCGGGTTTGAGGCTGACAGTCACGATGTTCATCACGACTGTCAGGTTGGAACCCGCGATGTTCATCGCGAGTATGGGGGAGGCAGTCGCGATGTTCATCGCGACTGTCTGGCTCGTACCCGCAATGTTCATCACGGGTTCTGTTATGGAAGCCGCGATGATCATCGCGGGTTTTGATGGAAAAACCGCGATGGCATTTTTGAAAAAAAAAATTATGGTGCTAAAAATTTCTTCTATGTTTTGGCAGGATGTTGAGGAGACCATTGACTTCATGGCGAGAGCAGGAGATAGACGAGGATCTGATGGAGAGGATTCGGACTGATCAGGGGGTCCGACAGACCCTGGTGGTGAGTGGACTTTTGAAGTTCGCTCAGATTCCACCAATGCGTTCAGTAAGACCATTACTGAACAAGTTGGTGAGCTGGTGGGTGCCTGCAGAGGGTGCTTTTGTTGTTGGAGGTGAGAGGTTGGAGATCACCCTCGCGGATGTTTACTTTCTTACTGGGTTTCCTCGCTTAGGGGAGGTGGGGGATCTTCTGCCAAGGATCCCAGCAGATGTTGACATGGAGGATCTCCTGGAGACTTTCGGTGTCCCTGGGTCTATTTTGTAGAACAGCGCGTTGAGTCTGAGATATCTGCAAGAGTGGGACATGAGGGTTGTTGGGGCATGTGTGTTGCGGGTGCTGGGTGCCGCGGCGCCACATCATTTGTTAGGGGGACAAACGATGATGGTGGATTCTGTGTTGAGGGGGACCTATTATGCGTGGGGTCAAATGTTTCTAGCTGGTGTCTGGAGAGATCTGGACAAGGCCAGTCGGGAGGGGGGAGAGTTCTGTTATGCCTCCTTTCTATGTTCTTTTTTCTTTGAGCGGGTGCCGACTTTGTGACCACAGGTGTCCATTCGTGATGGTTTGGTGAGCGAGTCGCGCATGGTGCGGTGGGGGCAGATGATGCCTCGCGGTGGTGGTGGTATCCGCGGGTTCTTCACGTAGGAGATGTACGAGTAGTGGGAGCAGATGCCCCTGTTGATTAAGGACTACCCATATGCTGGTATGGACTATCGAAGCGATCCTGAGATGCCGCGAGCCCAGGGACAGGCCTGGGGTTTAGATGGTACGTTTTGTTCTCTACTATATCATGTGTTTGTAGATTTATTGGGTATGATTATAGTTAGATATGTATATGATGGTTTACTTGCATTGTGCAGATATTGGTCCTATACCACCGGCTGACTATGAGGCTCGCAGGGGATGGGCGATGGTGGTTGGCCCCCCTCGCACAGCGGTACCGCCTCCACCTGGTCGAGGATTTGGGGCTCGTGGCCAAGGGGTTGGCCCTCGAGATGATGCTATCGATGGTGTCCGAGAGACACTGGGTATGATTGTAGTAGGATTCTTAGAGGATGGTGTTAACACCTAAAAAGTGCTCACTAGCTCATTCCCTTACTCACATGACCCATTTGTCCACTTTTCCACCATCTGAGCCTCTGAAACCAACAAAAGGTCACCAAAAGACCTTAGTACACCCCTTTTTCCATTAAAAAAGATTATTTTTCCAAGAAAATCATAAAAAACCCTCAAAAAGGGTCCAAATTCCCAAAAATATTAAAAAGGGAATTAAAATATTATTTTTATTCAAAAAAGGAAAAAGGAGGGAAAAATACCTAAACTATGTTGGTCAATACCATTGGTTTCCACAAAACCACAAATGGTATTCCTCACCACCAAAACCTATAAAAAGGTGGTAGGGGCTCCTCATTTCACATCCTTCCATTATCTCATCCTTATGCTGTTGAAATCTCCCCTGAGCACTTTTAGCCATTGAAGCAACCTTGGAGAAGGAGACCTCTTGGAGTTTGGAGCTACTCATCTTGGGAGTTGCTCAACATCAACCTTCACCATTGAAGGTAATATCGCAAGCACTTGCTTGCCCCCCACTTTTCAATACAAAAATTATTTCTTATGTTTCTTGTTCTTGATTTTTGAAATATTTAAATTATTTGCTTAGATTCTTGCTTAGATCCATGAAAAGTATTGTTTATTTAGTTTATTGTTTTTATTTCTATTGAAACTGCTACTACTAGTTAGTAGGTGCCCATAGCACTAAGCTTGGTTGCAAAACCGAGCCAACAGTTTTTGGCGACTCCGCTTTGGTTTGAACTTTAGATTTCTAGCTTTGCCATTAAATCTTAGTTTTTATGAGTTTTTAGTCTTTAGATCCATAGATCTACCATCTTAGACAGCAGATCCATTGCTGTTCTGAGATTTGGCCCCTTAAACAGCCCGAAATTTTCAATTTTCGGGTTCGTTTCTCGGTTTCCGTGCACGGCTTCCGCCTCGCGGCTTTTTTCCAGACAGTCGCGCGGCCCATCGCGACTTTTCTGCGTTTTTCCGCGCGGTCCATCGCGGATTTTATACAGACAGTCACGCGGTCCATCGCGACTTTTCTACATTTTTCCGCGCTGCTCATCGCGGCTGCGCGGCCAAAACCTGCGCGGCTCATCGCGACTGTGTGGCCCAAACCTGCGCGTCTCATCGCGACTGTGTGGCCCAAACCTGCGCGGCTCATCGCGACTGTGCATCCAAAACCCGCGCGGTCCATCGCGACTGTGCGTCCAAAACCCGCGCGGTCCATCGCGACTGTGCGTCCAAAACCCGCGCGGCCCATCGCGGCTGTTCGTCCAAAATCCGCGCGGCTGAATTTTTTCATTCGGCCATCCCGATTTTGAAAAATATTTTTTACTGTACTTTCTGCCCATAGCACATTTTTTACAGTACTAAATTCTGCATAGTTTACAGATTTGAAAAAAAAAATTTACTATTTAAAAAGTGCATACCTAGAAATCTTGTTAAAAATTTTCAAGAAAGTGAAAGAAAGACTCATTTTGCATTCTTTATCTAGATTCAAAATTTTTTCTTGTTTACTTCTTTAGAATATTGCCCTTAGCAATTTTTATTGAAACAAAGAAATCCATTTATTTCTTTATTTGCTTTCATAAAATCCAAGAAATCCTTTATTTTTTGAGTCATTTTTTGAAAAAGCATATTAATTCCTTTTCGTGAAAAAAGTCTTAAATATTTGCTTTGTATTTTCGAAAAGTCCTTTATTTTTTGAAAATTTCCCTTAAAGCATTTAATTTTTTCAAGTTCAGTTTACAACACCTCACGTGCACTCACACGATCACTTAATTGAACAAAGACTTAAAAAGTACCCTAATTTGAACACATTCTTAACCCCACTTGGGGAACACTAAAAGAATTCTTTTAGCTAGGTAGTATTGGGGGGATAGGTGTTCCAATAACACCCCTCAGTTCATACATCTGAGACATAGAAGTTGTCCAATTAGGGAGCTAAAATCTCTTAGTACTTTTTGGCGCGGTCACAACCGGTTTGTGGGAAGGCCTCTCCCTTAGGAGGGTTGAAGTCGCGAGGATGGTTCCGGAAGCCTGAGTGGGATACCGAAACCCATTCAGTAACCGAAGGGCTACCATTCGCAGTTCTCGGGATATCCCTGTATTGGGATATTGCGATCAAAGGACCAAACGGCAGATTTACCTTTTCTCGACGCGTCATGAACGGAGTATCCTAGTAGCCTGTCTTTTTAGGATTGATTACCCGGTGTCCCTCCCGGTAGGGGGATATCTAGCCGTTGTCTCTACATTCATATTGTCTGACTTGGATTTCATCACCTTGCAGGGGATATCGTCTGTTTGAGTCACAATACTTTTAGATTAGGCGTTTGCATGATCTTTACCACCTATTGAGTCTAGTTACACCTATTTTTTCTAGGAGCCGCTTGCATGTTGGTATTCTGACCGGTTGTTGCATTCCTCCACTTATTGTAGCACAGCTGCTGGGATAAGTGCATTTTTGAGGATTGATTTTTTGGCCTGTGAGCCTTCTTTTTTCACTCCCCTTCTTGCACCCTTGGTTGCATTAGGGTTTTGAGTCTTTTACATATATATCACCACCTGATACCTAAAACAATCTTTTAAATAAAAAAAAAAACATATTCTCACCATTGAGAATTCTAGACGTTCTCGTCGTCTACAGGGCGAACTCCCAGAGTTTAGTCCACTTGGCTCTCCACGTCACGGACGCAGAGCATTATCCCTTGATTCGACACATCGTCGATCATCTAGACGGTCATCCGATTCTGACATACCCCACTTCACCTTTGATTTGGAGATAGAATCCGAAAACCCCACAGAGTTACCACCAACCACAATTATGTCTGGAACACCAGTTGATCCACTATATACATTAACCATAGGTCAGACATCCGCAGACCCTTCTGCGGGAGTACCATCAATGGCAACAGCCACCCCCTTGGGTATGCCCAATATGGGTAACACTCCACATTCAGGAATGCCTAGCACAGGACCACCACCTGTCATGGGCATGCCCAACATGGGGGTCATACCCCCTTCGGTTTCCACAAACCCTATCCCAGGAATCCCTAGTGCGATTCCTAACCCAAGTGTAACCCATGTTGCACTCGGTAGTGCTATACCAGGAATCCCTACTGCGATTCCTAACCCAAGTGTAACCCAAGTTGCACTTGGGAGCGCTAACCCATATCAGGCCACACCTTTTGGAGGGCACATACACTCCATACCTAGCATACCTATAGGCGCTACTGGACCCCTACACCATACCACAATGGCTAGGCAGGTCCCGGTTCCGGTCACCACATCCGCTAGTCTACCATACATGGCAAGTCTCAACCTGCCAGATTTAGCTAGGCTCACAAATGACCCCATCAGGCATGATCCTGCTTGGCTCCATATGCCCACTAAGCTTCCCTCTGACATCCCTAAGTTTGAGGGAAAGGCCGGAGAAGACCCCCAAAACCACATCATGTCCTTCCATTTATGGTGTTCCTCCAACTCCATAGTGGACGACTCTGTCCGACTCCGTTTATTACAGCGCACCTTCACTGGCTCCGCAGCCAAATGGTATATCGAGCAACCCCATGGGACGCATTCAACATTTACCTCCCTTGCCTCGACCTTTCTACAATTCTTCCAGCTACCTGTACGCTACGATGCGGGCGTCGAGATCCTACTGTCTTGCAGACAGAACACGGCCACGCATATCACTGACCATATTCATGATTGGCGTCGGCGCCGAAGCCTATGCAAGATCAAATTAGACGACCGAATCTTTTTAGACTGGTTCCTTAAATCCCTCCTTCCTCTCATTGCGAAGGATGTAGCATCTGAAAGACCCCAGTCTGAGGAGGAGGCCATCCTTAAGGCCCAACAGTTTGATCTTATCTATGCCCAGTCAGGTTACCTATACACGATCATACCTGACGCCCCACGAGGTGACTCTGCACGCGGTGACGCACCGGGGGCATCACATGCCGCTGATGGCATTATTGGCCAAATCACACCGCAAGCCAAACCTTTCAGTATGGTGAGCACCATGCCCGCCCCAGACCTTTCTAGGGCTACATCCAGTTCCGGAGCGACAACTTCTTATGCTCCAACAAACCAGACCCATCATGTTCATGGACCCTCTTGTCCACAACATTGTTATGGCCAAGCGCCATCAGCATATGTACCTCCTACATACTATGCTCAACCTACGGTACAGAACCCCATGCAGTTTCCACAACAGCCCATGCATTACCCACAGCAGGTTGCACCGGCTAACCTCACACCTCCACTAGCTCAGGGGTACCAACAACCCCAACAGGCAACTGGACCACCTCCAGCTCCACCTGCATACTATCCACCGCAACCTGCTCCCGCACCTGCGGCTCCTCAGAATCCCCCCAATGCTCAAGGACATGTCTACGCACAACAACAGCAGCCCCAATACCAAAATAACCAACGCAACCAGGGTGGGCAACCAAACCGAGGAAGAGGACGAAACCGTGGAAACAATCAAAACCGTAACCAAGCTCCACAACCTACCCATCCTCCGCAAAACAATAACGCGGCGCCCGCTCATCAGAATCCTGATCGGCCACCTAAGCAACCCAAAAATGCTAATTTACGAACAAACCATCCTTGTTCCATTTGCGGTGTCTATGGCCACTATACCCACGCTTGCCCACATCTGGAGCGAGCTCGACAACTATGGACAAATGACGCCCATCGTCAAGGGCAGGCGGCTCCTCAGCCACCACCCAACCCCCCACCACCCCCACAACAACCTTTGGTCCTCCAAAACCCTTTTCCAACACAGGGAGTGGTAAACACTCAACCGTTAGCCCCCCAACAGGGCAACGTGCAACCACAACAAATAACTTATACGGCTCCGGACCAACCCATGTTTGATTCAGGAACCCACCACTTATTGATGATGTCCACCGCTGACGTCAATATCCAAACCCGTCGGAATCAATACGGACCGACTTCTGAAGCCCCCCCCGCCGAAAAGGATACTAATGCTAATCCAACTGATCAGACATTGCGTATACCTCAGGTTCCACTTGATGGCGCTTCTAAAGCACCTCGCTTCCCCCTTCGCCGAATCAACAACAACCCCAATGCACGGGCTGCGTCCAATTACAACATTGTAGATGACTTAGCTCAATCTCCCGCAGCCATGTCTGCGTTAGAAGTCTTAAAAACCTGTCCTACTCAGCGCAAGACTTTACTTTCCGCCATTGGGGCGATTGACCCAAATGATTCAAACTTGATGACCTTTGATTTAGACCAATCTGAACCACGACTGCCTTCTACCATAGCAGTCCAAGTTTCCGTTTCTATTCGGAATCTTGTCATCCATCGATGTATCATCGACGAAGGTGCCTCCACATGTGTCATGTCCACTTTTGTCTGGCAAAAGTTGGGATCCCCTGCCCTCCAGCAATCCACCACTGCATTGCGGGCCTACGACGGCCGGTCAGCTCAACCTCAAGGTTTATTACCCAAGGTACCCGTCCAATTAGGTGGGAAGACTGTACTCATCGACATAGAAGTCATTAACGCCCAGCTTGACTATAACCTTTTACTTGGCCGCAGTTACATGTACGCCATGAAAGCGGTCGCCTCCTCCGTCTTCCGCACCATGATGTTCCCCCACGAGGGCCGCGTGGTCAAAATTGACCAACTCACCTACTATGATCCCAACGCCCCTGCAGCACCAGAGAATGTTCTCCCCATGATTGAACAACCCGCTTCTAGTGCAGTTACCTCTTTTGTGTCTTCTGTGGCACCCGGACTTTATTCGGATACACCCATGACCTCTACATTCCAGGCCATCCCACCACCATCACCGGAGACCCAAGTCGCAAACCTCTGTACTGTTTCGCAGAATACGCAAACATCCGGCGGTCAACCACCATTGATCCCCAGTCACATTGGTGTCACACCCATCCACACCATCCCCTTCCTATTTCCTCCTTCGGGTGTAGTAAGCGCCCCGGTTATGGCTACCCTTAGCCTACCCGGGCTAACATTGGGATTGCCCGTGTGGTATATTCCGCCTCCCGTTCGACTACCGACACCAGACGTCATCCTCCAACCGGTACAACCTATTGTTACCACAAATCAACCTCCTCCTGGCGTCGCGATCCCTTCGTCGGCAACGACACCTCCTCCTAACCTCAATATTCCTTCGTCGTCAATGAAACCTCCTCCGGGTCTCACGATTGCTTCGACGTCAAAGGATCCCCCTCTCCTTGCTATGCCCACTGGGGGCAGAGGTCCACAACCCTACACTGCTATACCACCTCCTAAGGCAGCCAAACCCCCACCGGTGTTTCGAGCTCCCCCCAAATGTTCATTATGCGATGAAATTGGCCATCCAACTCACCAATGCCCACATTTACCGGCACTCCAAGAGCATATGAATATGTTAGACGATGACATCGGCATCCCAGTAGTCAGATTAGAGCCACCTCTACAGCCTCGCGACAAATCACTGCGCACGAACCATCCTTGTGCTATATGCAGCGTTTACGGCCACTACTCTCACCATTGCCCTGATCTACCTGACTATAGAGCAGCATTGTACGAGTTAAACAATGCCGACTTAGAGATATCTCCTCCCCTTATCGAGGAGATTCACCCTCCACCATCATCCTCGTCAGAAGAAGTCAATACGATATATATGATTTCGACAACCTTCAAACCAGAACCCCTCGATTTATGGTCTGATTACTTCAGTACTGACGAGCAGATTTTGGAGACACTCACTGCACCCGACTACCCTTGGGATGATATGCATCATCGCTCGTACTTCCTACCGGAGACATCTACCTCCACCGTATCCGACCAGCTATCAGTCGAGTCGAAAGACTTCATACCCGCTAAGGTCGATTGGTTAAAGGACCCCATCCCAGCACCAGATGCCTTTGAAGAAGGGAACATGTCCAACATTTCCCCCACTATCCAGATAGACATTTCCACAACACCAGGGAAACCTGAGCTCATCTCGCTTGGCGCATCTTGCACTCAAGCAGAAACTCAGGCGTACAGAAAGCTCTTTCAGGAGTTCCGCGATGTCTTCGCCTGGTCCTATACCGAGATGCCTGGTCTCGACCCCGCCATTATTGAACACCACATCGATACATGGCCCGAAGTACCCCCTGTTCGTCAGAAACAGCGACCTATTCACCCTGCCAAGCTCCCCGCTGTTAAGGCTGAAGTCGAAAAACTTCGAAAAGCAGGTTTCATCTACCCTATTCCGTACACCACATGGGTGTCGAACCCCGTTCCTGTCAACAAAAAACAAGGCACCCTTAGAGTATGCACTGATTTCCGCGATCTAAACCACGCTTGTCCAAAAGACAATTTCCCCACGCCATTCATTGACCAACTCATTGATGAGTGTGCGGGCCATGAGGTCCTATCCTTCATGGACGGTTTTTCCGGATATAACCAGATCCACATCCGCAAGGAGGATCAGTACAAGACTGCCTTTACCACCCCATGGGGCACCTTTGCCTATCGCGTCATGCCATTTGGCCTTAAAAATGCTGGTGCCACTTTCCAGCGAGCCATGACCTATTGCTTTCACGACTTAGTCCATATCCTGCGAGTCTATCTTGACGACCTCACAGCGCGTTCTCGAAAACGATCAGACCACCTTAGCGACCTCCGGCAAGTTTTCCTGCGTTGTCGCAAATATAAAATCCGCTTGAACCCACACAAGTGTGTCTTTTGCGTCCCAGCGGGCCGGTTGTTGGGTTTCATTGTTTCCCAAGATGGGATCACTGTCGACCCCCTGAAGGTCAAAGCCATCTTAGAACTCCCCCCTCCTCGCATGCTTCGACAGCTTCAGAGCTTGCAAGGGCGGTCCAATTTTCTTAGGCGCTTTGTCCCTGATTATGCCACCAAAGTCCACGGGTTCTTACGCTTGCTTCGTACCCACATACCCTTTGTTTGGGACGAACAAGCAGACACGGCATTTGAAGCCCTCAAGAAAGCTCTCACACAAGCCCCCTTGATATCCCCACCGGATTTCTCCCAAGACTTCACCCTTTACGTCTCGGCATCTGAATATGCCGTGTCCGGAGTTTTGGTCCAAGAAGATGCTTCCCACAAAGAGCATGTGATTTATTACGTCAGCCAGACCTTGTCTGGCCCACCTCTACGTTACCCCTATGAGGAAAGATTAGCACTAGCTGTAGTCTTTTCCGTGCAAAAACTGCGACACTATATTTTGCTTAGTCATACCACGGTTGTCACCGACTCCAACCCCATGGTCTACCTCCTTACCCGGCGGCTCCTTCAGGGTCGTGTCGCTAAATGGGTCATTATCCTCCAGGAATATGACCTTACTTTCAAGACCCCCAAGAGCACCAAAGCCCTCACGCTTTCTCACCTCATTACAGATCTCCCATCCTCTTCAACATCACCCGTCATCCAAACGGACTTGATTGACGAGCAGATATTCGTCATTTCGTCTGACGACCCCTGGTATGGAGACATAGTGATTTACCTGCGTACGCAAAAATTCCGACCACACATCGATCGTGATGGACGCCGTCGCATACGACACCACGCCCCCCGATACCTGCTTATTGGGGATGTACTTTATCGACGAGGCGTTGATACTATCTTACGCCGCTGCCTATCCCATAGCGAGGCAGAACAAGTCCTCAATGATTGTCATAGCGGTGCCTGTGGAGGCCATTTCTCCGGCATGGCTACCGCCCAGAAAATCATTCGCGCCGGTTATTTTTGGCCATCATTGTTTACTGATTGCATCACCGCAGTCAAGCATTGCCAGAACTGCCAGCTATTTGCCCCCAAGGCAAGAACCCCCCCTGCCCCCCTTCATCCAGTCATCACTGTTGGACCATTCTGCAAATGGGCCATAGACTTCCTCGACTGCAATCCCCCGTCAGCCGGCGGTCACAAACACATCATTGTGGCCGTAGATTATTTCACCAAATGGGCAGAAGCCATGCCAACCTATAATTGCAAAGCCGACACTGCGGCACGATTTTTCTTCAACCATGTTATCGCTCGTTTCGGAATACCACAGCAGCTAGTTTCTGACCACGGCTCTCACTTCGAAGATGCCGTCTGGAAGGAATTATCAACCATGTTGAAGTTTGAACACCATTTCTCTTCCGCTTACTACCCCCAAGGAAACGGCCAAGTCGAAGCGATCAATAAAATCTTGAAGACCATTCTCCAACGTACTGTAGACAATCACAAATCCAATTGGCATCACATGCTTTTCCCTGCACTCTGGGCCTACCGCACATCAACCAAAACCGCCACCGGTTTTACCCCTTTCCATTTAGTTCACGGTATCGAATCCGTCCTCCCTATTGAGTGCCAGATCCTTGCTCTAACCATCGCCGTTGAACTCCTACCGGATACTTCCCCGATCGAGCAACGTTTACTGCTCCTAGAGCAGGCCGATGAAGATCGGCGCACCGCCATTCAAAACATGGAAGCTGCTAAACAACGATCGAAACTAAGTTACGACAAACGCGTCCACCCAAGAACCTTTTCAGAGGGAGACCTTGTCCTCGCTTACGATCAAGCTCATGATAAAACCGGAAAGGGAAAGTTCGTGTCTATGTGGCAAGGCCCCTACATCATACACACCTGCCTCGGGCAGGGGGCATACATTCTGACCGATTCAGAAGGCAACACCTTACGCAACCCACGCAACGGGTTGTACCTTAAAAGATTTTACCCATAGAAAATCTCATAGACACCATCGTCCATTTTAGTATAGGCATACATTTTTTCCCAAAAAATTTTCAAAAAAACCTAAATATTTGTTTTCTCTGCATGACCACAGATGGAGCCTCTTCCACGCTGCCATGTCGGTTTCGCTGATGGTGCAAGCCGTTGGTCTCCCAATCTCGCCTCCGCAGCTTGGGTAATATACTCCCCTTCACATGAGTTAATTCACATTGATGGAGTGTGTTTAGGTGCCGCCACCAATAATCAAGTTGAATATGATGCCGTGACCGGTCTCCTAGCCGCTGCTCTCCAGATGAGCATACGTCACCTCAATGTTTTCTTGGACTCACAGCTCCTAGTCTCCCAGCTCAACAACGATTACCAGGTACGCGATCCCTGTCTATTCAGAAAATTCCTGCGCACTAAACAAATGGTTAGACAGTTTGAATCCATCACATTCACACATGTCCCAAGACACCTCAATGGTGTAGCAGATAATATGGCCAACAGTGTCCTCGACTGGCACACCAATCACATCATGTCATCTCCATAAACAAAAATGCATCCATGTGCGAACATGTGCCTCCATGGGCATATACAAAAACAAATATTGCATCCACGTGCATAACATGTGCCTCCACGGGCATAAAAACAACCAAAATAATGCATCCATGTGCATAAGAAGTGCCTCCACGGGCATACATAAATCAATAAATACGCTGCATCCACGTGCATAACATGTGCCTCCACGGGCATATAAAAAAGACAATGTGCATCCACGTGCATACACGACAATATATCCAAAATATATATCCACATATATATACAAACCAAATAGTCTACATGTCATAAGTGCCCTCAGCACTCGATATACAAAAAATACATCTGTCATACAAAAAAAAAAAATGCTTCCCCATATGCTCATAAGCATTTGGGGGCAACAATGACGTCTACTCTGCTGGCCCTGCTGGATCGTCCCTCAGACGTATCCTCCCCTGAGCCGGCCCTGCCGGAGCATCTCCTCTACCACCCCCGTGTCTCGCAACAAACACCGCTGCCCTCAACAGAAGTGACTGCCACTCAGGCGGCGCACCTAGACATCCCTGCAAAATGTCCCGATCAAGGTCCCTCCAGCCATCCTCGGGGAGCCCATCTACGATCCGGGCTAGAGTCCGCCGGACACCATCTATAGCATCGTCGTGAGGGCCAACCCCTCGCCCACGGGCTGCGTACCCTCCACCACGAGGAGGACGTACAGGTACTGGGGGACGAGCAACCACCATCGCCCGCCCCTGCCGACCCACATAATCAGGTGGTGGTACTGGACCTATATCTGCACAAAGAAAATAAAACCATCAGATACTATACAACAGATATCATCATGATCAATCATAATACATATGATATAACATAACATAAAAACAAAAACATACCGTCTAAGCTCCAGGCCTGTCCTGGGGCACGTGGCATCTCTGGATCCCCCCGGTAGTCCATGCCAGCGTATGGATAGTCCTCGATCACCAGTGGCATCTGCTCCCACTGCTGGTAAAAGTCCTCTGTGAAGAAGCCACGGATACCACCGCCAGCATGGGGCATCATCTGCCCCCACCTCATCATACGAGGCTCACTAGGAAGACCAGCATGAACGGGTACATGTGGCCGTAAGGTCGGCACCCGCTCAAAGAAAAAACAGCATAAAAAGGAGGCGTAACAGAACTCACCTCCCTCTCTCACGGCCTTGTCCAGATCTCTCCGGACACCGGCCAAGAACATCTGAGCCCAAGCGTAGTAAGTACCCCGTAGAACGGAGTCCACCATCATCGTCTGCCCCCCAGACATACGATGTGGTGCAGCAGCACCCAAAACCCTCAGAACACAGGCACCAACAGCCCGCATATCCCACTCACGTAGGAACTTCAGGCTAATAGAGCTGTTTACCAAAACAGCGTCATCCACACAGAAGGTCTGCAAGAGGTCCTCCATATCCACACCTGGAGGCAACCTCGGAGAAATATCACCCACCTCACCCAAGCGAGGCAAACCGGTCAAAAAATACACATCAGTGAGAGTAATCTCCAACCTCTCACCACCAATAATAAAGGCACCCTCTGCCGGCACCCACCACTGCACAAGCTGGTTCAGGAGTCTCTTCACTGAACGGATAGGAGGTATCTGAGCGAACTTCAAGAGTCCGCTCATGGCTAAGGTCTGTCGCACCCCTCCATCATTCTCGATCCTCAACATAATCTCGGCATCGATCTCTCTCTCCCGCCATACGGACTGAGCCCTCCGCAACATCCTGCCAAGAAAACACAGAAAATTTTTAGCCCAAGCATAAAAATTTTAGAAAAATCCCATCGCGGCTTTTACACAAAAAGCCGCGATGCCCATCGCGGCTTTTCCACAAAAAGCCGCGATGACCATCGCGGGATCCATGCAAAAACCCGCGATGAACATCGCGAGTTTTGTCCAGACAGTCGCGATGAACATCGCGACTGTCACCCATGAACACGCGATGAACATCGCGGGTTCCGACCTCACAGTCGCGATGAACATCGCGACTGTGAGTCTAAAACCCGCGCGGTTCATCGCGGGTTCAGACCCGAAACCCGCGCGGTTCCACGTTGGAGAGTCAACGTGGAGTTTCGCGGCCTTTGGGGGCCCACCGCCAAATAAAAAAGACATAATTGACTAGGTTAAGGCGAATAGAGTTACCTGCAACTCGCTAAATCGAAAACCAACGGTGAAATCTCCCGGAAATCGAGAAATAGCTCTGACTGCTCTATCAAACTCGCCCGTAACAATGACATGTCATATTGGGCCCCACGTCCTATTTATAGAAATTCCACAAATTTCAAACAACCATTACGGTGTCATACGAAGTCCATTTCTCAAACCGTTGGTACCGTTGGGATCAGCACAGCAAGAACTTCATAAAGGTTCCTTCCGTTTCCCGTTTTTCACGGGGTCCTTTTTTGACCATTTTTTAGCCCCTCTCGTGGCCTCGGTTTGCGTGCCACATCGGCCGTTCTCCGTTTTCGATGAGTCTTATATCGCCGGATTCAGTTTTCCGCGCTCGTGATAATGCTTGAGACCATTTCTCGCTCTCACCCTTAGATTTTCCGGGCGTTTTTTCCACGCCCCCCCCGTCGCCTCGGTTTGCGTGCCACATCGGCTGTTCTCCGTTTTCGATGTGTCTTATATCGCCGGATTCAGTTTTCCGCGCTCGTGATAATGCTTGAGACCATTTCTCGCTCTCACCCTTAGATTTTCTGGGCGTTTTTTCCACGCCCCCCCGTCGCCTCGGTTTGCGTGCCACATCGGCCGTTCTCCGTTTTCGATGTGTCTTATATCGCCGGATTCAGTTTTCCGCACAGCTGACGATGCTTGAGACCTTTTCTCACCTTCATCAATCCATTTTTGTTCGGTATAATTTTATCCCTTTTTCGGGCCGAGCAAACCCTGTGACGAAAAAGGCACTTAGGGAGTTTCTGTTAAGCTCTTTTCTGACTCCTAAAACACTGAAAAGATCGCCGAGCAATCTTGCTTCCTTTCATGCTCGATAAACGTATCTGAAAGGGCGTCTACCTGGTATAAGTTTACCCCTTTTCCGGACCTCGTAGACTAATTACGAAAAAGGTATACTCTAGTCACACCGGCTAGAAGAGTTCTCCATCCGCATCATTTTATGCTTTTTTGGGCCTTGGAGACTAAACTTACGAAAAAGAAACACCAACAGAGTCCACTTACCGTTTTCAGACTCTCTAAACATGAAAGCAACCATGAGCATGTACCGTCCTGGGCTCACAAAATCCACAGGACCGTACCATTTTAGAGCACACTTTTATCCCTTCTTGGAGCTCATTAAAACTACGAAGAAGGAAGAATGGTGCCTCTTGGCGCCACGACAGACCATGTCTACTCACATAGCAGCTTCCCCATTCTGGTCGCCTTTGTTCAGAGCATTCTGCAGTATGTCACCCTGAAACCCCCTCGACAGCTACCATCAGCTTCACCCCCCCGGAGTCAGTACATACCCTTCAGTCCCTAAAAGATGATCCCCACACCTACAAGTCAGTTCCCTATGCTGCCAGGTCAACCATGTCATCATGCTCTGAACAAAGGAAGTTTGATTCTACCCATTTTTTTGGACCCAGTTATTTCCCTTCCCCACAAGTATGTCAGTCCTACCATCAGTACTACATCACTTCAGTTCTACACCTCGTACTCCTATCAAGGAAACATCATTGCCTTGTTAGTTGCTGGTCTCCCTCTGTCGACGACAACCACATTGATTCCAGAGGATAGACCTAGAGGTCCCTGTGTCTTGGACTCATTACCATTTATGATGAGTGCCTACGAATCATTTCGAGAGGAATCCTCAGTGCCTCTCCAAATGGTTGTTTCTCACATGCTCGACTTCAACACCTTGATCGCATCGTTGAGACTCGCACAGGATATTGGTCCGTTCAGTTATTTAGTCGAAGACCCCGGATACCACCTGACTCCTCCACATTTGAGGGTCTACCTATGGATACAACCAGTTACATTTTTTCTATAGATATTCGGGTTGCGTATGGCGACAGTATTCAGGTTTACCCCAGTTTCATACTCCCTTGAGTATACAGTTACATTATTTCTCAGAGATGACTCATAGTCATTGAGTCCATACAGATGTTGGACACCTTCAGTTTCAGCAGTTCAACAGTTATTCCAGTGTATCAGTTATTGAGATCAGTCATGATCATGAGTATATCCCACAATAATGTCCCCTCTGGACCATTATGATGTACCAGTATATTTCTTTAAGTATTAGATCCCCCGTCTTGGGACTAATTGTTTTGTATATGTCTTGATACGAGCATGGGAATGCCCGCCTCGTCCTTTATGAGAGATTATACCTCATTCATATTGAGGCAATGTAATATTTTTTGTTTTTGCAGCTTCCAAGGGCCGTGGCTCCAGTCTCCAACCGGTCTCTTCTCTCCCCTAAAACCCAGAAAAAGGACAAAAGAACTATGATGTCTATCGGCCATACGATGAGCTCCTGCCCTCACACATCAGGGGGCAATCTGTTAACACCTAAAAAGTGCTCACTAGCTCATTCCCTTACTCACATGACCCATTTGTCCACTTTTCCACCATCTGAGCCTCTGAAACCAACAAAAGGTCACCAAAAGACCTTAGTACACCCCTTTTTCCATTAAAAAAGATTATTTTTCCAAGAAAATCATAAAAAACCCTCAAAAAGGGTCCAAATTCCCAAAAATATTAAAAAGGGAATTAAAATATTATTTTTATTCAAAAAAGGAAAAAGGAGGGAAAAATACCTAAACTATGTTGGTCAATACCATTGGTTTCCACAAAACCACAAATGGTATTCCTCACCACCAAAACCTATAAAAAGGTGGTAGGGGCTCCTCATTTCACATCCTTCCATTATCTCATCCTTATGCTGCTGAAATCTCCCCTGAGCACTTTTAGCCATTGAAGCAACCTTGGAGAAGGAGACCTCTTGGAGTTTGGAGCTACTCATCTTGGGAGTTGCTCAACATCAACCTTCACCATTGAAGGTAATATCGCAAGCACTTGCTTGCCCCCCACTTTTCAATACAAAAATTATTTCTTATGTTTCTTGTTCTTGATTTTTGAAATATTTAAATTATTTGCTTAGATTCTTGCTTAGATCCATGAAAAGTATTGTTTATTTAGTTTATTGTTTTTATTTCTATTGAAACTGCTACTACTAGTTAGTAGGTGCCCATAGCACTAAGCTTGGTTGCAAAACCGAGCCAACAGATGGGTGGAGAGATCTGGATCGGGACATCGTCGAGCGATGTTTCGAGGCACCTCGTGAGTGGCGCTCGTTGTTGTTGAGAGCGGCAGTGATGGCGGCCGAGTTGAGGGATAGGGATCGGCGGGATCAAGCAGGGCCGGCGGAGGGCAGGATTCGTTTACGGGATGATCCAGCGGGGCCGACGGAGAGGCGAGTCTGGGCTCGGCATGATCCGGCGGGACCAGCGGAGGAGGTGCCAGGGGAGCCCAAGGACCGTGATGACTAGATGATATGTACTTGCCCCCAAATGCTGATGAGCATATGGGGAAGCACCTTTTTGTACGGCTGATGTAGTTTTTGTATATTGGGTGCTGAGGGAACCTCTGACATGTATTAACTTATACGGTGATGTGTATATATATATATTTGATGTTGGTATATAGTCGTGTATGCACATGGATGCACTTGTTGTCTTTTCGTTCGCCCGTGGAGGCATGTTTGATTTTCTGTATGCCCGTGGAGGCACATGTTATGCACGTGGATGCAAAATTTTGATTTTTTGTTTATGCCCGTGGAGGCACATGTTATGCATGTGGATGCAAAATTTTTATTTTTTGTTTATGCCCGTGGATGCACATTTTGTTTATGGTATGATGTGATTAGTGTGCCAGTCTAGAATGTTGTTGGCCATATGGTCGGCTACACTATTGAGGTTCCTTGGGACGTGTGTAAATGAAATGGATTCAAACTGTCTAACCATTTGTTTAGTGCGCAGGAATTTTCTGAAAAGACAGGGATTGCGTACGTGGTAATCATTGTTGAGCTAGGAAACAAGGAGTTGTGAGTCCAGGAAAACGTTAAGGTGATAAATGCTCAATTAAAGAGCTGCGGCCAAGAGACCGGTCACGGCGTCGTATTCAGCTTGGTTGTTGGTGGCAGCACCTAAACACACTCCGTCGATGTGGATCAACTCATGTGAAGGGGAATATATTACCCAAGCTACGGAGGCCAGATTGGGGGACCAACGGCTTGCACCATCAGCGAAACCGATGTATCAGAGTGGAACATGTGTGTGAATGGGATCAATGGAAGGGGCCGACCGAACAGAAGGGTATCCAGTGGAGATCCTATAAATGGCGGGGTCAAGGCCAGGCATTTCGGTATCTGACCAAGTAAAGACATCAGTGAATTCTTGGAACAGTTTTTTGTATTCTCCAATTTCATGCTCACTGTGGGAGGCTCCTAACGTAATGGTATGAAGGGCACCAGGTGGGTCAAAGATGTCGATGTGGATGACGGGAGAAGTATTGGCCATGTTATTTTCCTGAGAGGCATCAGGAGCAGTAGGAGCCTCGAGAATCTCTTCATCATTGCGGAAGCTGTGAGTGGTCAAGTCAGTTGACGAGGTTTGGGTAGTCGAAGAGATCATATAAATGGTGTTAATCTCTCCGGATGAGGATGATGCGGGAGGGTAGATCTCCTTGATGAGGGGAGGAGATATTTCTAAGTTGACGTTATTCAACTCATACAACGCTGCTCTGTAATCTGGGATATCAGGACAGTGATGTTAATAATGACCGTAAACACTGCATATGGCACAAGCGTGGTTGGTGCACAGTGATTTATCACGAGGCTTGGGGTTTGGGTCAAGTTTTCCCACCGGGATGTTGGGGTCGTCATCCAGCATTTGCATGTGTTCCTGTAATGCAAGTAACTGTGGACACTGATGAGTTGGATGGCCTAACTCATCACACAATGAGCATTTGGGAGGAGCACGAAACACAAGGGGAGGTTTAACTGCTTTGGGAGGAGGTACGGCAGTGTATGGTTGTGGGCCTCTGCCCCCAGTGGTCCTGATGAGAGGAGGGGGATTCATAGATGACGAAGGAGTAGTGATACTAGGAGGTGGTTGGGTAGAAGTGACAATGGGTTGCACCGGTTGCAGGATGACATTTGGTGTCGGCGGGGGAATGGGAGGCGAAATATACCACACGGGTAATCCCAATGCTAACCCAGGGAGACTAAGGGTAGCCATAACCGGAGCGCTTACTACACCCGAGGGAGGGAATAGAAAGGGGATTGTGTGGATGGGTGTAACACCAATGTGACTAGGGACCAATGGTGGTTTAGGTAACAAGGAGGGTTGATTACTGGGTGTTTGTGTATTCTGTGAAAGAGTACAGAGGTCAGCGACGTGGGTCTCCGGTGACAGTGGTGGAATAGATTGGAATGTAGAAGTCATTGGCGCCTCGGAGTAAAGTCCGGGTCCCATTAAGGAAACGAACGAGGTAGTTGCACCACAGACAGGTTGTTCAACCATGGGGAGAACATTTTCAAGTGTGGTGGGGGCCTTGGGATCGTAATAGGTAAGTTGGTCAACCTTGACCACGCGTCCCTCATGGGGGAACATCATGGTACGGAAAACGGATGAGGCAACCGCCCACATGGCATACATGTAGCTGCGGCCAAGTAAGAGGTTATAGTCAAGTTGGGCATTGATGACCTCTATGTCAATGAGCACGATTTTACCAGCCAGCTGGACGGGGACATTAGGTAAGAGACCCTAGGATTGAGCCGAACGGCCGTCGTAGGCTCGCAACGCAGTGGTGGACTGCTGGAGAGTAGGGGATCCCAACTTCTGCCAAACGAATGTGGACATAACGCATGTGGAGGCACCTTCATCGATAATGCATCGATGGATGACAAGATTCCGAATGGAAACCGAAACTTGGAACGCTAAAGTAGATGGTAAGCGTGGTTCGGACTGGTCCGAATCGAATGTCATCAGTTGTGAATCATTGGGGTCAATGGCGCCAATGGCAGAGAGTAAAGTCTTGCGCTGTGAAGGATGGTTTTTTAAGACTTCTAAAGCAGACATGGATGCAGGAGACTAGGCTAAGTCGTCTACAATGTTGTAATTCGACGCAGCACGAGCATTGGGATTATTGTTGATGCGACGAAGTGGGAAGCGAGGTGCTTTAGAAGCGCCATCGAGTGAAGCCGGAGGTATACGTAACGTCTTATCTGTGGGATGAACATTAGTGTTCTTGTCAGTGGGAGGGGCTTCAGAGGTGGATCCATATTAGTTTCGACGGGTTTGGAGGTTGGCATCGACGGTTGACATCATCAACAAGTGGTGAGTACCTGAATCGAACATGGGTTGATCAGGAGCTGCATAAGTGATCTGTTGTGGTGGCGCGTTGCCCTGAGGGGGAGCTAACGGCTGAGTGTTCACTATACCTTGGTTTGGAAAGGGGTTTTGCAGCACCAAAGGTTGATGTTGAGGTGGTGGAGGGTTGGGTGGCGGTTGAGGAGCCGCTTGCCCTTGACGATGGGCATCGTCAGTCCAGAGTTGCCGAACTCGCTCCAAATGTGGGAAAGCATGTGTGTAATGACCATAGACCCCGCATATAGAACAAAGGTGGTTTGTTCTGAGGTTATTATTTTTAGGCTGCTTGGGATTACGACCCGGATTCCAGTTGGGAGGGGTAGCATTGTTATTTTGCGTAGGATTGGGAGGTGGAGGACCTTGCTGATGTTGTTGGTTATTGCCGCGGTTACGTCCTCTTCCACGGTTTTGTTGCGCACCCTAGTTGCGCTGGTTGTTTTGGTGCTGGGGCTAGTTGTGCTGTGTGTACACTTTCCCTTGAGCAGTAGGAGGATTTTGGTTCACCGCAGGTGCGGGAGCAGGTTGTGGTGGATAATAAGTCGGTGGGGCTAGAAGTGGACCAGTTACCTACTGGGGTTGTTGGTAACCCTGATCTATTGAAAGTGTTGGGTTAGCTGTCGCAGCTAGCTGTGGGTAGTACACTAGTTGAGGTGCGGCTGGAGGGGTGTATGCGGGTGGTGTATGACCAAAGCACTGAGGTGGACATGAAGGTCCGTGGGTATGGTGGTGATGTGCCATGGGAGCATATGAATTGGTTGCTCCAGTTTGAGATGTAGCCCGCGAAAGTTCGGGGCCATGGATAGGATATGTAATGGAAAAGGGTTGGGGATGTGGGGTAATACGACCAATGATGCCATCTGCAGCATGGGATGCCCCCGAAGCATCGTGTTGGGATGAATCGCCCCAAGGGGCGTCTGGTATAACGGTATATAGATAACCCGATTGGGCGTAATGAGGTCAAATTGTTGGGCTTTGAGGATGGCCTCTTCTTCAGACTGGGGTCGTTCGGATGCCACATCCTTCGCAATGAGAGGGAGGAGGGATTTGAGAAACCAATCTAAGAAGATACGGTCGTCTAACTTGATTTTGCAGAGGCTTCGACGTCGACGCCACTCATGAATGTGGTCAGTGATATGGGTGGCCGTGTTCTGTCTGCAAGACAGTAGGATCTCGACGCCTGCATCATAGCGGACAGGTAATTGAAAGAACTGCAGGAAGGTCAAGGCAAGGGAGGTAAAGGTGGCATGCGTGCCATGGGGCTGCTCGATATACCACTTAGCTGCAGAGCCAGTGAAGGTGCACTGTAACAGACGGAGGAGGACAGAGTCGTCCACTATGGAGTTGGAGGAACACCATAGATAGAAGGACATGATATGGTTCTGGGGGTCCTCACCTGCCTTACCCTCAAACTTAGGGATGTCAGAGGGGAGTTTGGTGGGCATGTGAGGCCATGCAGGATCGTGTCTGATAGGATCATTGGTGAGCCTGGCTAAGTCTGGTAAGTTCAGACTCGCCATGTAAGGAAAACTAGCAGAGGGATGTGGCGTAGTGACTGGGACATGACTAGTCATGGTGGTATGATGTAGGGGTCCAGTAGCGCCTAAGGGTATGCTAGGTATTGAAGGTATGTGTCCTCCAATAGTTGTGGTCTGGTATGGGCCAGCGTTTCCAAGTGCAACATGGGTTACACCGGGGTTGGGAATAGTAGTAGTGATTCCTAGAATCTGGGTTGTGGTAATCAGAGGGGGTGTGACCCCTATGTTGGGCATACCCATAACAGGTGGTGGCCCTGTGTTGGGAATTCCTATAACAGGAGGTGGCCCTATGTTGGGCATTCATAAAGGTGGAGTGTTCCCCATATTAGGCATACCTAGGGGGGTGGTTGTTGCCATGGATGGCACCGCAGTAGAAGGGTTTGTGGATGTATCTCCTATGGTGCTGGTAAAAAGTGGGTCAAATTGTGTTCCAGCCATGAGGTTGGTTGGGAATAACTCGGTAGGGTTTTCGGATTCAGCCTCAGAATCGGATGTGAAGTGAGGCGTGTTAGAATCGGATGACTGTATGGTTGACCGACGATGTGTCGAGTCAAGGGATAAGGCTCTACGTCGGTGACGTGGAGAGCCAAGTAGAATGAACTCTGGGAGTTCGCCCTGAAGATGACGAGAGCGTCTAAAATTCTCAAGGGTGAGAAATAAGTTTTTGTGTAAAAATCTGTTTAGTGTAAGGTGGTAATGTATAAAAAACTCGAAACCCTAATGCAACCAAGGGTGCAAGAAGGGGAGTGAAAATGAAGGCTCTCAGGCCAAAAAATCAACCTCAAAAAGCACTTATTATAGCAGCTGTGCTATAATAAGTGGAGGGATGCAACAAAAATGGTCAGAATACCAACAGTCAAACAGCTTCTAGAAAAAAGAGGTGCTACTAGACCAAAGGTGGATTGTATCATGCAAACACCTAACTAAAAGTATTGTGAATCAACAAACGATATTCTCTGCAAGGTGATGAAATCCAAGTCAGACAATATTGAGTGTTGAATCAACGGCTAGATATCCCCCTACCGGGAGGGACACCGGGTAATCAATCCTAAAGAATGGCAACTAGGATACTCCGTTCATGACACGTTCAGAAAAGGTAAATCTGTCGTTTGGTCCTTTTACCGCAATACCCCCATACAGGGATATCCCGAGAACTGCGAATGGTAGCCCTTCGGTTACTGAATGGATTTCGGTATTCCACTCAGGCTTCCAGAACCATCCTCGCGACTTCAACCCTCCTAGG
Organism: Larix kaempferi; assembly: GCA_027924585.1. Lineage (NCBI taxonomy): Eukaryota > Viridiplantae > Streptophyta > Pinopsida > Pinales > Pinaceae > Larix > Larix kaempferi. The sequence continues at coordinate 79,866,812 of BSBM01000001.1, forward strand.
GGAGATGCCTTCCGATAAACTGGTTATGACCGTGCCAAAAAATACTAGGAGATTATGGTTCCCTAATGGACAACAGCTATGTCTCAAATGTAATAACTGAGGGGTGTTATTGGAACACCTATCCCCTCAGTTCTACCTAGCTACAAAGTTCTTTTAAGTGATCCCCAAGTGGGGTTAAAAGTTGGTTTGAAGTTAGGGTAAATTTTAAGGCTCAGTTTAAATTATGTGTTTGAGTGGGTGCACGTGTGCTATTTAAACTGAAATGAAATGCTTTACAAAAACTATTCAAAAAACAAAGGATCTTTTGAAATAGGCAAGCAAATAATATGACTTCTTCAATAAATAAATGGAAATTAAGTGCTTTGCAAAAACTATTAAAAAAAAAAGGATCTTTTGAAATAGGAAAGCAAATAATATGACTTCTTTAAGGAATAAATGGAATTCTTTTAAAATTCTGCTATGGGCAAAATATCAAAGAAGTAAACAGTAAAAAATTTTATCTAGATAAAATGCAAATAAATCCTTCTTTCAATTTCTGAAAATTTTTAAAAAGACTTTTTTAAGTGTGCATTCTAAATAGTAAAAAGATTAAATAGCTGTAATAATGCAGGATTTTTTTGATACTGTAAAATAGCTAAGTGGGCAGAAAATACAGTAAAAAAAATTAATTTTTTAACGGATTGGCCGAAGTGAAAAAATTGGCATCACGGGTTTTGACAGAATAGCCGCGATGGACCGCGCGGGTTTCAGCCACGAAGCCGCGATGTGCAGCGTGGGATTTCGTCACACAGTCGCGATGTGCAACACGGAAAATGTCCGCGAAGCCGCGATGTGCAGCGCACAAATTGGCCTCGAAGCCGTGGTGAGCCGCGTGGAAAAAAGCCGCGCAGTCGCGATGAGCCACGCGACTATTGGGCAAAAAGCCGCGAGGCGAAATCCGTACGCCGACGCCGAAAAATGAACCCGAAAATGACGATTTCGGGCTATTAATGGAAATAAAAAGGGGCAAAATCCAGAGCAGCAATAGATCTACTGTCTAGAATGGTAGATCTATGATTTAAACTGACTAAAATGAACAAAAATTAAGATCTAAAGTAAAAATAAAATTTTGAGATCTAAAGATTCTCCCCAGCGGAGTCGCCAAAAACTGTTGGCTTGGTTTTGCAACCAAGCTTAGTGCTATGGGCACCTGCTAACTAGTAGCAGCAGTTTCAATATTAAGCAAAAACAATAAACTAAATCTAAATCTAAAACTAAACTAGCATGTGCATATCATAATAAACTTTTGAATTTGAAAAACAAGAACAAGAAATAGAAAAAATAACTTTGTATTGAAAATGGGGGCAAGCAAGTGCTTGCAATAATAATACCTCCAAGTGATGAAGGTTGTTGAGTAGCTCCAAGGGTGAGCAACTCCAAACTCCAAAGGGTCCTTTCTCCAAGGTTGCTACAATGGCCAAAAGCTCAAGGGAGATTTTGGCAGCATGAGGATAGGAAGATGGATGGATGTGAAATGAGGAGCCCCTACCACCTTTTTATAGGTTTTGGTGGTGGGGAATACCATTGTGGTTTTGAGGAAACCAATGGTATTGACCAACATGGTTTAGGTACTTTTTTCCTCCTTTTTTCTTTTTTGAATATTTTTATTATTTTTATTCCCTTTTTAATATTTTTGGGAATTCTGGACCCTTTTTGAGAGTTTTTTATGCTTTTTTAGGAAAAATACTCATTTTTAGTGGAAAAAGGGGTGTATTAAGGTCTTTTGGTGACCTTATGTTGGATTTAGAGGCTCAAATGGTGAAAAAGTGGACAAATGGGTCATGTGAATAAGGAAATGAGCTAGTGAGCACTTTTTGGGTGTTAACAAGCATAGTTCATTTCCTATTACAAGCTCATTAAAAAATGAAGTAGACATCATGAGCATTCTTCCAACCTATCTTCGAGCTCGTTAAAAATAGTAAGATAGTATTTGAGCTTACTTTTCACTTTTTCGTGCTCTGGTTGAAACATGAAAAGTGGTTTGAGCTTAGTTTTTCTTTTTTCGTGCTCTGGTTCAAACATGAAAAATATTCCAAGTGCTTTTGATACCATTCTCATGCTTATTAAAATTTTGAGTAAAAAGGTGTGTCTAACGAGTATAGGTTTATCACTTTATCCGGCCTCGCTAGACTATTTACGGAAAAGGAACTGTGCCGAGTTTACTTTTTCCTTTTTCGTACTCGGTCATCAACCATGACAAAGTTGTTCATGGAGTCCTTTTAAGCTCTTTTCAGACTCCCTAAATAGGAAAAGATTGCCAAGCAAACTTGATGCTTTCACGCTTGTAAAACCATTTGAATGATCGTCTTTCTGGTGATGGTTTACCCCTTTTTCATACCAGGAAGCACTCTTTACAAAAAAGGAATACTCCAACCAACCATGGTTGGAAGAATTCTCTCTCGCGTTGTTTTACCCTTTTCCGGGCGAAGAGACTAACTTTACAAAAAAGGACCTTTTGGAGTCTCCTTTAGTTCTTTTCAGACTCTCTAAACATGAAATGACACTGAGTTTTCCTTCTATGGACTCGTTAAATTATCACATTGAAGGGCCCGTCATGGGATGAACCCCTCCTATCCTAGGTTTGGAAAATATTTGGGATTGGACTCATCTATGAGCTGAGCTATACCGAGCATCTGGTTACCCTCATCAAGCTCATAAAAAACACATGAGGCACTCATCATTCATGATGGGGAAAAAGGAAAGTGTTTGTGTTACATACCTTAGTGGCAGTATATAGTCGTTCTTGAACGTGGCACTCATCTGCATTCGCATACAATACTTGGGTCATCTGTTTGTCCATGAGTCCCCGCTTACTTTCTGAGTCTTGTTACTCCTCTGAGTCATTTAGAGAAAGCTTCCATCATCAGTTGCATTAGAAGTTTGCGTCATTCTCATTGTGTCAATACTTCCAAGTCATGCCATGCCCATATTCAAGAACATGTCCACTATCTATCATCTACAGTCAGTACACGTGTCATCATGCCGTTGTTACTTTGAGTCAGTCTTACATGTTATTGTACCATCCGATCCACTCTACACATATTTTGTCATGTTTCGTGTCGATTGATGGGGGATTCATCATGGCCCTCCTTTGATGGATTCATCCTTGTTGACTTCAACTCATCATCCGAGGATTGAATCTAGAAACCAACCAAGTACCTTGGCCCTACATGCCTCAATGGCAGGTTACCTTGCTTTCATCATGAATTTACATCATTGACTCTTGATTGAAAGATTTCATCTTGCGTTCGACATCAACTCATTTATTCACGCTTGATGATATGTAATGTGATACCTTGGGAATCATTGACATTAATGGTGATCTCCCTCACACTTGTTAACGGTTTACATCAATGACCAATAATCAAGTGGTTTCTACCATGTTCGACGTCAAGACATTTGTAATCACATGGATAGATTCATATCATTGCGGGTTCAGCTTGAAGACCCTGGGGAGTCATGTTTTACCTAGGTTGCGATGGAGTTTGTATTGAGTCATATTACACGGATCCACTTTTGTATTGGTCATGGCTATGTTATCATCTCATCATGGATCTACGCTTGTGTCTAGTAGCCATGATTGTGTTCAGTCGGTCATTACTCCCATGGATCTGCAATGTATTGGTCGGCAGCCATGTTGTACTACATATGAGATTGTTGGTTCAGATTCAGTTGTACTGCAACAACGTCCTTCATCCAACAAGTCTTTTGCCATTTTTTCTATCAAAGAAATTCACCTATACATCCTTAACAGCTTCATGCTTTGGGGGGCATTCTGTTACACCTAAAATCTACCTATCATCATGATTTAGTGTATACATCCTTGAAGTCATCTGGACCAAGTATTCATTTGAGAGGATTTGTACTCAGTTTGTACAACCTTTTGAGAGGTGTTCACAGTTTGCACACTAGCAACATGTGACGTCGCAGGTTGCTGCATAGAAAGGTGCGACAAGGTCTGTTAATGGGAAAAAATATCCATTTTGATATTTTTCTCGAAGCTTGCCCATTTGAGGGCTTATCCCTGATCTCTTGGAGAGCTGGTACTCGACCCCTAACTCATTGGGAAGATACCCTATCTCTCTCCTACCATCTCTCAACCTATCCTATCCATAACCTCATCCACTTAGTCCTATATAAGTGAGGCTCACTCCCATACCAAGGGGAGGAAGACTATGGTATCTACATGCTGGTGAAATCTCTTAGGACACCTTCACTCACCTCTTGGAGAATTCATGCTTCCTTGGAAGGGGTTGGCAATTGGCTTGTGTGGAGAAGGGACGCTACGTTAAGTCATTGGTTGTAGTTCTATATCTCTATCATGTACTCCTCTATTTTCAATAATACAAATGCTTTCCACCAATATCGTTCTTAGGTGTAATGATGTTGTGTTGTTTACCTGCTTAACTATTTACATAGATCTCTTATTGTATAGATGCTCTTTACTCGTTTCTCTTTTCTGTGTCTTAACAGGTCTTGCAGCTTGGATCTGACAATCGTGGGACGTGGAGCAACATTCAGGAGAAAGGATAGCGAAATCAAAGAGGTAAGACATCTAGCACTTGATCCTTAAGTAGATCTAGGAAACGTGTTTGTAGTCTGTTCTATTTGTTCTAGACTCACATTGAGCTAGGGAGATCCGGCTCGCCTCCGGTCGAGTGGATTGTCCGGTAACACACACCAATGGGTTTCTTATTTTTTGGCAGGTCAATTAGATCCCATGTACCATTTCTCTCAATGGAATCTATCTCTTTGTTCATATATTTTACCCAATGCTCTTCTTTTACATCCTCTTCATAAAACACAAGTTCACTAGCAATAAAAGCATAATTGGTATTTTCATCCAATTCATCATAAATATCTCCCAATCTTCTAGTCTTTATATTACTGTGATCATATTCATTACCTGATTGCGGACTAGCAGTATATTGATCTATTGATCTTGATGCTTCACCTTGAACTGAGTTTCTAGGTGTTCTTGCTAGAGTATTTGCTACTGATGAAGATGCTACTGGACCCTATTTTCCAATCATCTCGTCTTCTTCTTGATCTTCTGGTTGGGGTATTGCATATCCCACAACCTTGTGTATGGTTTCATTCCATGACTCTTCCTCCTTGAACAACACAACTTTGTTGAAGATAACCTTTTTGGTAATAGGGTTATACAATTTGTAGGTTTATATTCTTCACCGTATCCAAGAAAGATACATTTCTCCACCATTTCTCACTCCTGTCATCTAGATTTTTTCTTAACTGTTTAGGAATATGAGCATAGCAACACAACCAAATACTCTGAAATGAGAAATATTACAACTCATACCTGTCCATGCTTCCTCTAGTACCCTGTTCTTCACAATTTTGGTGGGAGATATGTTTAACACATGAACAACACAAGCCACTACGTCTCCCCAAAAACCATGAAACAAGTTTCTTCCTTTCAACATGTTCCTTTCCGTATTCATGATGGTTCTGTTCTTGTGTTCTACAACACCATTCTGCTGAGGTGTATATCTTGTAGTGAATTGCCTCTTGATTCCATGATATTTGCAGTAATCATGAAATTCCAATGAGTCATACTGTCCCCCTCCATCTGATATCAATACTTTGAGTTGATAACCACTCTGTTTTTCAACCACAGCCTTAAATTCCTTGAACTTGCCAAAAGTTTCAGACTTCTGACGAAGGAAATACACCCATGTTTTTCTACTGAAATCATCAATAAATGTAAGAAAATAATAGCTTACACCAATTGAAATCATCAATAAATGTAAGAAAATAATAGTTTACACCAATTGAATGATTCTGCATTGGAACACATATATCAGTATGAATAATTTCTAGAGGTGCATGTGCCCTTCGATACATACCTTTAGAAAAGCTATCCCTGTGCTTCTTTGCAATGCTGCAACACTCACAACTATTTGTTGGCTCCTTCATAGGGGGTAATCCTTTTACCATCCCTTTCTGCTGCAACTTGAGACCACCAAAGTGAATATGTCCATATTTGAAATTCCATAACCAATAATCATCCATGCATGTGGCTTTTTGAGCAAAAGAGCTTACCTTGCTGCTGCAATTCATGACTAGTGGATACATCATATTCCTAGTCACTTGTACTTTGATGATCAACTGTCTATTTGGGAGTTTGTCATAGATTTCACAGTCTGATCCATCAAAGACAAGTCTGTATTTATTTTCAGTAAGTTTCCCAATGCTAAGCAGATTATGTTTCAATCCTGGAGCATAATATACATCTATGATTGTATTTTGTTGGCCTTGTTTGATCAGAATGTTGACGACTCCTTTGCCAAAAGTTGGAACTACCTCATCCATGCCGACTTTGACCTATGTCTTCACTGATACATATAGGTCTACAATTAGACCTCTATCACCTGTCATATGGTTACTGCAACCATTATCTAAAATCCAAATTCCCTTTGGGCTTTCGTGTGCAGCATGACATGTAAGAAATAACATATCTTATTTATTCTCAGAGGTATTAGTCACATTAGCATTCTGTTTTTCCTAATCAGACTTTTTATTTCTACATTCATGAGCATAATGGCCAAATTTATTGCAATAATAACACTTAATATTAGATTTATCTGACCTTTTTTTGTCCTATTTCCCACCTTCATGGTTATGATCCTAATATTGATCTTCCTTTCCATTATGGAGGATGAGCTTGGAGGGAGCAGCGTTAATGGTTCTCCTTGCAAGTGGAGAGTGTAGCATGGAGAATGGAGAGATAGATGCGCATGATGAATGTGGATCATGGATAATGGAGAGTTAGCAGGGCGTGATGAGCGTGGAGAGAGGAGGGTGAGAGTGCAGGATGAGCATGGAGAATGGAGAGTGAGATGGGCGTAAGGTAGAGCAGCCTCAATCCTGTAGAGTTGGACGCAGAAGGGGGTTGTATATGGATTCCCTTGCAACTTCGTGAAGGCTGGCATTTTGGAGTAGCGTGAATGAAGTATTTTGTAGCTACATGAAGGGTGGAGGAGTGGAGCAGCTTGGATATTAGTGTTTGCAGGCTGCGTGAATGCTGGAGGAGTGGAGGTAGAAAAGATAGTGCTAAGTGTGTAGGTGGAACCAAGGGTGTTAACACCCAAAATGACCGCCTAGGTTGTGGGAGAGGGAAAACTGGGGTAACCACTAACCAATATTTAGACTTAAGCTACTGACCCATCTTAGTCTGAGAGGGCTCTCTCTACTGCTCTATGAAAGACTGGAATAATCAAAGTTGTCAACAATGAAAACATGCACCAGCATTCATCATTCAATATATTCAATTACAACAATATAGAAGATCAAATTTCTGTTGGAAAACAAAATGGTTTAAATGTAGCTTGGCTAAAATGTATGAATCTTTATTTGGGAAATGGAGTCACATTCGAACAAACTCTAAATAATTCATTTACAAATGCTTCACAAATGCATTAACACAGGGGCGAGGTAGTAAACTGCTCGTAGTCAGAGTGATTTTAATTGGTGAAACAGAAGAGAAAGAAACAATCCATTGACATAAGACATACAATGATGAATCCTATATCAACTTTAGCAGAAAAGTAATGGTGGAATACTTGGAAAAAGATAAGTAGAGCATAATTTCTATGAATTCTACTTAGCTATCACACTGCACCAAGTATGAAAGAAAGTTATAGACTGGAATTAACAATAAGAGATACACAATTCACATGGAAAAAGAAGGAATAGACTACAAAACCAGTTACACAAGAATCCCTGAGAAAACATTGGCTCGACTCTGCAAACTTTATTCAAAATAGCTCAAAAGATTCTTAAAGAACACTACACCAAATTTCTCATAAGAGTTTTCAACAATAATTTTCAACCCTTTATCATTCTATTACACTGCATATATATAGATGCTGGTAGCCCCTTGCTCGACTCGCCTAGTACCAAAACAGTAATATCTGAATGACACCTTATTTGACAAAAAAATTCAGGAATATTACATACGTGTCATGTTCCAAACAGACTGATTAAGACAAGGAATGGAATATCATAGATAGAGGGCCGTCTTAACCTTGGGTTCGCAAATGACCTTGTGAGTCAAAGAAATCTTCCACTTTCAATGAGTTGTCAGTCTGTGATGCATCATCTGGAAGGATAGGTGTCACTTCTTCAGTAGAGATTACAAAATTGTGAACCATTTCTGTATCTAGTTGGCCGCCTTGCTTGATTTCGAGGGTCTCCTTCTTCCTCCGTCATCAGATTCCTTTGGACACTTGTCGTTTATCAGGCTCCTCATCTTCACAGGAAGAGCTGGATTCTATGAGGTCAAATACCATAAGAGATGGAGGAGTAAGCTTTTCCTCCACCTTAGCCCATGTTTGTTCTGGCATGAACACCACTTCGGACTCCTGCCCCTTCTCCATGAGCCAATCCCAACAGAAAAGATGTTCAAACCGTCAAGTGCACCATCTTTCCCATATATCAACTTCAGACAAGGGATGTGAAAACCATATCCATAACTGCTGCAATGATGATAGCGGCTACATGTGGCTATAATTTCCATGATAACTCAATCGAATTCCTCAATCAAGTAACCATCCACCGGTGCCAGTAAGTTTTTCCCATCCTGCCATGTTGTTCCGTCCCGTGTCATACTACTATGCCTCATCTTCCCCTCACATGCTGAAAGTCATGGATCGCATCACTTCTACCACCTCTCGAGCCATCCGCTAATCCGCACAAGGGACTTTTCTTTTTACCCTTTTTGTCGGCTTCTCCGGCCTTTACACATCTACCAACCTCCCAATCATAAGTATCCAGCACCTTAAGGATGCTTATAACTCCTTGAGAACTTCTTCCCTCATCCTAGTATGGCTAGGGTCGACGTCTTCTTCGCCTACTTGTTTCAGTCTCCCCCCTTTATCTGGAGCCTAGGCCTGAAGTCACTAGTACCAAGGGGAGTTCTCACCCGTGGGTGGATACCTTTGGTCAGAAACTCTCCCATATTGGGGCTTGGTATTGACCCACCTTCGCCTTCGGACAGACCAACAATTACTTTGGACGCTCAACAGGCCGTGGGAACTATCCCTAATGTCCAGGTCAGGCCCAAGGCGGGCGGTTAAAAAGGTCCAATGACCTTTGGACGGACTTTGGCGAAACAAGGAAACCACTGTCATTACTAGGGAGACCTCCAGGCTTAAGAGGCCGAGGTCCCGAAGGATAGCTTCCTCGCAGACCAGTCTGGCCTGGGTCGAACATGATACAGGATCTCCAGGGCCCTCCATGTTTAGACACGACTGCAAGACCTTCATGCTTCAGCTAAACTGCTTGGCGACCAACCACCAAGCTTCTGTACTGGGGCTAGAACATCATTCTTTAGAAAAAACCCCTTCTGTTCAGACAGGTTACAAAAAAATAAAAATGTAAACTTTGATGGGCGCTCTCACATATATAACCGTGCCTCCATAACCTCCAGCTTTCTTAGCCGATTGTCCCTTAATCTCAACCTTTGATCTCCCATGTGCTTGTTTTCCTTCGTCGGATCTGGCCCCTCTTTACCCAGTGATGTGACAACCCACTTATTTCCGCCGTCAGATCATCTTACCAACTCTCATATGGGCCGTTCATCTTATTTGCATGCATCTATAGGGTAGCATCGCATGCACATTAAAAAGCCTCCCCTATATCACCATTTCTTCATGCAGCACGCTGTGGAGCTGACACCTATCCGGCGAGACTTGGTCCATTGCATCTACCCTGCCGGTATTCATCGTGCATCTTCTGGATGCTACGATCCTCCAGGACCGTCGAACTATTTAAGGACAATCTCATCCATTTACTTAGTCACATTGCATTCATTATCGCAGGACCCTTGGCCTTGACAATAGGCTACCACTCTGCCTTTTTCCAGATCACCCACATGTCCGAGCACCTGCCTTTACATCTTGGCACCATCGCAATGCTATTAAAACGATACCACTCACTTCTTATAGTCTTTGCGATGTTCCCTCCGGCTGACATCTGTCCAATGGAAAAATCCCATCGCATCCGCTTATCCCTTCTCTTCCTTGCGGTTTGGCCATGCAATCTTCAACGGAAGCCGTTGATATTGAGCTTGCACTCGATCGGCGGTGCATATCCGTACGGTACTTAGCCTCCCCATATATTTATAAGTGGACTATAGGACTTATGGCCTTTTAGCCGTATCATTTGATTTCTTTGTATATTAATGCCCACACTTAAAAATAATTCCATTTTTCATTGTGCTAGGTCCTCCTAGACCTCTTGCTTTCTTGTTCTAGATCCTGGCCGTCGAGGATATGGAGTGCTCCAGGATTCCATCAGGTAGTCATTCCACCTTCCACCTTTCACATTCACTAATTTTCTGCAAAACTTTAAATAGGTACTAACAAAGGGGTGTCCCAATTCCTCCCTGTTTAGATCTAGAAGCATCCCCTACTTCCATGAGAAGATGAGGGAACAGACGTTGCCTCATCTCAGATGTGATCCACTTTGCTTGAGCTGGATTTTGTCCTTTGCATGCCAACAGATAATGGCGTCATTTCCTGAGAGCTTGCACTAGGCTGTAGAAGTGCTTGTCATAGGTGCTATGGTTTTCCTTAACATATGAAAGAGACTTCGAGCAGTAAGCAACAGGATGTCCTCCCTGTTTAAGTACTAATCCAATAGCATACTGCGAGGAATCTGACTCAATCTCAAATGTCGGAGAGAGGTCTAGAAAATTCAGTACTGGTGAAGAACATAGAAATACTTTTAGATCAACAAAGTGTCTGGTGGCTTCTTGATTCCAAGCAAAGGTGGAATTGATATTGGATACCTGATGCAATGGATGAGAAAGCTGAGAGAAATGTAGAACAAAATTATAATAACGTTTTATGACACCAAGGAAGCTTCTTAATTTGCTGGTTGAAGAAGGCATTGGCCATTGTTTCAATGCTTTGATGTGGGCAGGATCAGGTTGAATACCTTCTGAGTCGATAAGAGAGGCCAAGTAAGGAACTGAATGCTCGCCAACGTATGACTTCTTTTCATTATCTTGTAGTTGGTTTTCTGTGACAAGGCGCATTTCTGAGGTGTCTTTATTGGGGATAGGGGGTTGGAATACATCGGAACATTCTTGGAGGGGAGGAGGGATGGATTTTGGGATGGGGTGAGTGGTGTTGTTTGGTTGAATGGGGTGGACCAGACAAAGAGATACACACTGGTTGAGATGGACATGAGGGATTTTTTCGTTTGTTGGATTGGGTTTGGGTGGGGCTGCTGTAAGGATATAGGTGTGGTCATCCTTGGTAAGTTTATACTGGTGAGATTTGGTTGTATAAATGGCATTTCATTGGCCTTGGTAACGGAGTCCGAGAAGTAAGTCAGCACAATCTAATGGTAATACATCATAGAGTACCAAGTCTTTAAATTGGCCGATGGAAAATGTTACCAAGCAACGATGAGAAACCAGAAGACGGGGACCATCCTTTTGGACCCATCCAAGATGATATGGTTTCGGATGAGGAGTAGTGGGTAGGTGGAGGCGCTGCACTAGCTCTTGTGAAACAAAATTTTTCTAGCTGTCGTTGTCTAGGATGAGCAAGGCCAAGGAATTTTTGATTTGGCAGTTATGAGTAAAGAGGGGTAGGGTAGATGACTTGGAATCTTCAGATGTCATTAAGATCAATGAGGGATCTACTTCAGTGGGATTCTCAAGAGAAACCTCCTCAATGTCATCTACCCATTTGGATGAAGTAGCTTATGTGTAGAGAGTTGCGTTGGTCTTGAAGGAATGTAAAACACGACAATCTGAAGTGTTGTGGGAAGTAGTCTTGTGGAAGGAACACCACTATGTATTGGCATTTTGGTTCATAGGACGAGTGGAGGGAAAGAGAGATGAAGTATTGGGTGTGGGATTTTGTGCAGCAAAGGGATTCTGGTTGGGATGGGATTGAGGAGTACGACCTCGAGGAGATATCTTCCTTTCCACTGCTAATGCTCTTTGAAAAGCTTTATCTAATGTAGAATTTTTGAATAACTCAACCTCTCTACAGAACTGAACCAATAAACGAGAATTAAATTTAAGGATTAATACCTCTTATGGATCTGGAATGTCGAGCAGAAGTCGAATTTTGGAGAAATATTCGATATAGGCTTGTACCCCTTGTGTAGGTAGTTGGAGGAGTTGGTGCCAGCGGATCCATAAATATTGAAGATATCTAGGTGGATAAAAATGATCTCTCAATGCTTCACACATGCGAGCCCAAGTGTTGATTGATTGAGAAGAAGAAGCCTCTGTTGAGGTGCTAAGGTCTATTACCAAGGTGGTCTTTTCCTGCTCTGTGTCCCACCAAGTTTGAGAAATTCCTTCCAACTGTAGCACTGCAATCTGAAGCTTTCTATCTTCGGTAAGGCCTGTGGAAGTCATGAAGTAGGTGGAAAGGCTGCAGATCCAAGAATCCACCGCGTCTCCATTGGTTTAGCCAATGAACTTAGGGAGCTGGAACCGAGTATCTAACCGAAATGGATCTGGGTTGGCCTGTTGTTGCATCCTCATTAACTCATTGAGAGAAGAAGTGAGGTCTTGGACTAGATTAGAGGCATTTGAATCTGAATCAGTGGCCAATGGATCTCTTCTAGGAGGCATCTTGTGAAGTATGAAGGATTGGAGGCCGATTTCTGGATATAAAACCGATTGATGCTCTCTGCTGAGTACAGAGGGAACAATGCACTGTGGGGGTGTTGAAATCTTAAGGAACAATAGCTTTAATAGAGGGAGAGATCTGTGGGCATGAAGATCTGTGAATCTCCTCTATATGGTGGATATTTGTGGGCTCCTATGGAAAGAATATCTGTGAATCCACCGTCAACTGTAGAAAACCCTAAGAAGGGTGTGATATGTACTTGCAAATAATAAAACTCTCAGGAAAAAAAACTTACTGTAGTTGGCTCTTCTGTTTCTTCTTCTTCAGATATAGGTGCTCTGATACCAATTGATATGCCAAGCTCAAGGGATCTGAATGCAACATACAGTGGAGCTACTCATCCAGCCCAATTGGGCATCCCTTCTTCCTTGGAAGAAAATCACAGTCCTCTTATACAAGTGTGTAGGGTTTTGCAGGAGTTATGGATGCAGAATGCATCCTGGGAATGTAGATAGGGAAAGTATGAAGGTGGAAGGAGATGGGTGTAGCAGCCAACAATGAAAGGGGGATGCTAAAGAAACATGCGTGGAGATTTGAGGGAGCTGGGCGTAGTAGCCAACAAAGGGAAAGGTGATGCTACAGAAAATGCATGGAGGTTGGAAGGAGAGCGTGAGCAGATGAGGCAGCAAAGGAAGGGCTTCCAAGAATGCATTGAGGCTGGGCGCAGTTAGGGTATGCGTAGTATGTAAGAAATGGAGCAGATGGATGTGTGAAGGTTGTAGGGAGAGTGTGGGAAGATGGGGCATCGAAGGAAGGGATTCCAGGAGTGCGTGGAGGCTGAGCTTGGAGGGAGCAGAGTTAATGGGGATCCTTGCAAGTGGAGAGTGTAGCATGGAGAATGGAGAGATAGCTGGGCGTGATGAGTGTGGAGCATGGAGAGTGAGCGTGGAGAATGGAGAGTTAGCTGGGCGTGATGAGTGTGGAGCATGGAGAGTGAGCGTGGAGAATGGAGAGTTAGCTGGGCGTGATGAGTGTGGCGAGAGGAGGGTGAGAGTGCAGGATGAGCATGGAGAATGGAGAGTGAGATGGGCGTGATGTAGAGCAGCCTCAATCTTGCAAAGTTGGATGCAGAAGGGGCCTGTATATGGATGCCCTTGCAGCTACGTGTAATGTCCCTAAAAATAATAGAATAATTTTTTTTTCCTTCACCTTGCAATCTTCCTAACACAAATTATAATTTATGAAACAACTTCAGTACTGTAAAAGGTATCGGTACTTGCTTTCAGTATCTAAGTGTTTGGGATAATTTCTAACAAGGTAGTTCTCATCGGTCATGCTTGTCGATGCAGAAGTGATTATGTTGAGTATGATTGCAGAGTTTAGTCATGAGATAATACTAGCAATCTCTTTGCTTCTAGTGCGCTTTTAAATGTATGTTTAAAATCTCAATTGTTCAAATGTTAATTCTTAGGTTTGATGAACTTGATGAGTGAAGTTGAATTACCCTGAAACTTTGGGGTTAATCTAAGCACTCTTGGAGGAATCGCCGAGAGGTAAGGTGTGAATGTTTGAGACCTGTGGTCTTACTTAGCGATTCCGCTAATGCATTCTTATTTGACATTTCCTCGCAAGTGTCCCTCATGGTTATTTTGTGAGTAGTTTCATCATGTGAAACTCTCAAGGTGGAAGAAAAACACCCTTGGTGCTAAATATGTAAGGGTTGAGGTCTTTGTTCTTTATGATACTTAACTAAATGTTTGAACCCCCAAAACCATACGATATGGTTTGCAATTCGCAATGGTGTCCTATCATGGTAGTTGGATGTATTGAATGCGCTATTGGCAGTCACGTGGTTTGTGGCCAGCTGGACAAAGGGTTTTGGCAAGGGTTTTCCCAACGATGTCAAGTCGTGAGTTTGATTGTCTTTTGGTTTAGAGGGAGATTCTTTAGCTTGCTTGTGGAGCAACTATGCCTGTCCTGAGCTACACTCATGGCTAGGGTATCATTGATGGGCATGGTGTCGATGTAGCAGAACCCATCTACAGGTTACTACTCTTCTCATTACCCCTAAATTTTTCTTAGTTTTTAACTCCATAATTCGTTAACTATTCAGGTTCTAACTTTCTGATATGTTCTTGTTGACAGGTATGGAATGGCTCTTTGCGTTGAACCTGAAAAGAGCCCTTACGAACTACTCATGGAATTTGGAACTGGTAAGATTCGATTTCTGTCAACCCTTTACACTTACCTTTCTCGGTTTTGATAAACTATGATGGTGAGACTTCGTGAGGCCTTTGTCTCACTCAAATTTTGAACTCTCAGGGGTGGTCTCCTTTGACTTGATCCAGTGTATGAAGATTCGTTGTAATTAATATTTTGATGGTGAGAACTTCTGAGGGTCTCTCTGCTTATAGCAGGGTTTAATGGATTGGCCTCGGTTGCTATCTCTATATTTGTACCTGTGTGAATATGGGATTCTGAAAGGGTATTTTTTTCTTTCTTGTATGTAATCATGGGTATCGTCTTTTGAAGTTTGAAATGTAATAATAAAGGGCATCTGCGCTTTCATTTCTATGAGGCTTAAACGGCTGTATGAAGAAACCCTGGCTACTTTATTTTTGAATGGTGCCTTTGTCAATATAAAAACTTCAATGGAAAGATCGCTTGTCTAAATAAATGGATTTCATGTTAAATGTGATACCTACCTTGGCTCTGTCTTGCGTATTTCTTTCCTATGGTGCAATTTATAAGAATGTATGCGCTGTTATAGTCTTGTCCTGTAGCTAGATGATTGGGCTGTTAAATGGTAGCTTTGTATTTCATTGATTCTAGTGATACTCTTATCCTGAGTCTAATTTATCATAAATGATCATGGGCAAGATGAACTACTCCAGAGGTTTGATACCCATACTTGTGGTTTACCAGTTTCGAAAAGTATGGGCGCCTACCCTTAGGTTATGAGATTCGAACCGTGAACTGGGGAGGTGCCCATTAGAGTTTTCAAGTTTTAAGATGTAATGTTAAGCCTACGTTTTTACTTGTGTGTAGTCGTGACCTTCGTAAGTCTGCTATGTTTGAGGTTAAGACCTTAAAGTGGAAACAAATCATGGTTGTTGAAGTCTGCCTATGGTATCGATTTGCATTTGAATTCTATAGTTTTAAGTAATGGAATCCCAATTCCTTCTATGAATTTCTATTTTACTGTTTACAAGGATGAATGGTTAGCTAACATAGAATAGGTTTAAGGTTACTATGTATTCAATAATTTTGGTTTGATATGAAGCACACTTTGATTGGGAATGGGATTCGATCCATGAATTAAGAGACAAGCTCGTAAGGGTTTTGGGATTGGCACCCATATTTAAAATGAAGATGACGATTGAATTATATGTGAATCTACGTTTGGATATGTGAACCTATGTTTTGGAATGAGAAATCTCTGTGTAATACTTGATGAGTTTAAAGTTTGACTAAAGATTGCTATTGTAGAGATGTTTGATAATTTAAATGAGTAGTGCAGCTGAAAGTTTCGATGTCTAGTTTTTATTTCTATTTGATAATGTTTCCATTATAGACAGGGTAAGAATGTAAAAGATCTAACAGGTATAGGTGAAACCCTGCACTACGAATAATGGAATATGATTCAAACATAACAAAAATAAACACATACTAAGAGAATGCGACTCAAACAGAAAAATATATACCTATAAGCAATAAATTATAATAATCCTAACCTAGAAGGCAATATAAGTTGTCTAGCAAAGGCTAGGTTGGCTAGACTTACAAGACCCTCCACTGGGTTCTGGGTAGAACCTCGAATTTGATAATATGGGAAATGAAAACAATGCCACAGTATCTATTTTAATTTTTAAAGACTAACTTTATTATCACTGGAATTTGAAACATTAAATACTGCATACCTGGCTGCTTGAGTACCTGGTCCCTTCCTGTAGAAACCTAGCTGCTTGGCTCTTGATTCCTTCCTGTAGTGACCTGCACACTCAACAATGGTTAATGTAGAACCTGTTGTATCTATCTAACCTGTTAGGGTGATTTCCTTTAGCTGGATAACTTTGGGGTTACCGTGTTCCTCCCAATCATGATCCTACAACCATTCCTGGTTCTGTATGGATCCCCCCGAGCTGGATTCCAACATGAAAAAGTGATAGAGGACCAAAGGTTACTGCTGGTTCAGCTTCTTGGATCAAAAGTTTTTCCTTTAATTACCATCAGAGAATGATAATGAAAAGATAGATTGATCCCCAACTTGGGATCTGCCCTCTTTAAGTAGGAGATTCTTTAATTATGACTGTTGGAATAATTTGTTCCTTTAAATTAATAAATAATATTTAAAAGATATTATTTAATAAGTATTTAGTCTTTTTGCACTAAGACTTTTTCAAAGGCTTAATCTATAAGTGATTTCTGATTTAATCTCTTCATAATAATTATGGTAACAATAATTATAATAGTATTAATTCTAACCTAGGTATTAATACACTATTACTATTATTTACAATCATGGTTGTCCACTAAATATTAATACTTTTATTAGTATTATTAAAAAATGTGGCATCCCACTATGCATAACCTATATGCAATAAATGTCTTTTATAAATAAATAATCACATCATTATTTATTACAATTCTTAATACCAATATTTAATCCTATATCATACTTTGGTTTAAAAAATTAGGGTTAAGGTCCACTTCTTTGGATGGTCTTTCGGTAAGCTTGGTTAGGCACCTCTAGTCTCTCTCTTGCATGTTGGATTCCCTCGTTTAACACGGTAGTTCCCGCAGTACTTGATGATAGACAAAAATGAATCGTTTAATCAAATAAAATAAGTGTGATGAAAGTAAAAGTGCTATTCAGAGTCCTTCCGACTCAACACTTTGAGATTTAGTAACCCCGAGTGCTCTTCAGAGCCTTTTAACTCAACATTCTCACATGGGCGTTATGCTAGTGCAATTCTAGAGCCTTTGCTCAACACTAGTGCTAGAATGTGGTTGTGAGGCACATCTAGAATATTTAAGTTGCCTTGGATTCGGTATTCGTTTATCAAGCTTGGAGTGCTCCAGGGCTTAGGCCCAGCACTCAATGTACCTCAAGGCTTACTCCCAGTACATAAACATTCTTCTAGGTAAATCGAGGCTTATGCCTAGTACGTAGGTTACATGTGTGTTTCTGATTCCACGCTCAACACACTCATAAGTCAAATCATGTAAAATCATAGCTCTGGACAGTAAGTAACAAAAGATCATCTCAGTATATTAGGGTTTGTAACCTTATCAAAGTTGAATAACATCATTAAAACATTGGGGCCTTCTCGCCCAGTATATACTCAAATAAAGAAGTCAGTCAGGATCCATGCCCGATATGTCGATATACATATAAAATAATAAATCATAGGTGCTAGGGCTCATGCCCAATAGTCAAAATAAACATAGGTGTTGGGGCTGTGGCCCAATATAACAACAAATAAGTTAGTCCAAAATTTAGGATATTACACTGAGTGAAGGATGGCATTTTGGAGCAGCGTGAATGGAGGATTTTGCAGCTGCATGAAGGGTGGAGGAGCGGAGCATCCTGGAGATTAGGGTTTGCAGGATGCGTGAATGTTGGAGGAGTGGAGGCAGCAAATATAGTGTTGAGTGTGTAGGTGGAACCAAGGGGTGTCCCACTGATAACTGGTCGCCAAGGTTTCCCATGCTTCTTTGGCATGTAATGAAGTTGATATCTTTAAAAATACACTATTATCCAAAGTGTTCATTATGTGATGTAGTTCCTTTGCATCCTTCTTCCTGTGAATTCGCAGGATATCCTTTTCTCCATTTGATAGGGCTTGATAAGCTGCATCATCTATTGGTTTGGAATAGCCATTCATGACATATTCTGATCTGAGATAAATCGTCATCCTCGTGGCCCAGACATCATAGTCCTTTTTCCCTGTAAGAGGAGAAATATGAGACTGATTGTTACTGCTAGAAGCCATAGATGCTGCATAATCTTTCACTGTCTTTAAAAAAAATAAAAAATATCCTTCCTTTTTTTTTTGAATGTCTCCTCTTTACTTCCTTAAAATATAAAATGAATCTCTTCTTCTTTTTCTAAAATTCCACCCTTTTTTTTACTAAAACAAATTCTTACTTGAAGTGAATAATTGCCGTGAAAAAAAAAATAACCCAACTCAATGAAAAATTCTTCTCGTGGAATTATTTTCGCGCTTTGGCCTATAGTGAGGCCACAAAAATTTACCAAGAGAAATGTTCACTGTTTGTCTTATAGTGAGGCCACGAAAATTTACAAATATTTTTATTTTGAAAATAAGATATCAATAGTAAAATTTAAATACAAACAAACAACACAATATTTAAGACATTTATCTCTATTATAATGAAAAATATTCCGAACATCAAACCCCTATTAGATTTCTCATAAATCCTTCGCAATGCAAAAATAATCTGGTGCAAAATAAATAACCAAATATTAAACAAAGTCGACAGGTTGAGGCTCGTTGTGACAGACAATGCTCTTATTATTCAACACATATGTATGGGCTAAACACCCGGCAGGTTTGTTTAGCAAGTGTCACACAGGCTAAATGTTCAACCGGACAAGGTGGTACATCCGACAAGTTTGTGAATTAGCATGTGTCGAAATAAATGTTTAAATTGACGAGGTGGTGGAATATAGAATACATGACCATACAATGTACGCATATTAAGTTAAATTTTTCGTGAGTGCAAAATCATAGTCACCTCGAAAATCATTGGCATGAATTTTCTCATGGAAGTCGTCGGCTCCATATGTGCTAGGAAGAGTGGGATTATCTGTTCTGATAATAAGGAAGAGAAGAGTGTAATGGATATAATTGTTGGCGATGAGAAGCCCATCTTTATGGAAAAAGAAAAAATCCATGCTTCAAAATGCTTGTTGCATGTGCATGGATCCATTTGGAAGTTCTCGAATAGATATAGTGAATGACTGTAGACAGACATTTTGTGAATCATGGAAAATTATGGAGTTTGGGAAACATTCGGACCCGCAAGCCGTATAGGTGAATAAAAAAGCTGATAGATTATTCCAAAATTTAAAAGAATCGCGTAGGTCGTTGGGTGTAGCTCTTCCTATTAACAACTTGGATTCTAAAAACTTAAGCAGTGAAAATAGATCGGGGCTTGAAGAAAAAGGAAAGGAAACGACGAATACTAGACATGCCTCCAAGAATTTCCTCTATATTGAGTATGACCGGGTAGCCTACTCATCACTTGCTAGAGAATGAATGGACTTGTACATTCTTAGCAACACCAGGCCGTGAGCTTTCATGACATCGATTTTATTAATTTTTATTAATTACACTTTCCGATATGTTTGACCTTGGAATTGGAATCTGGCTGCTTTCCTTCTTTTCAAGTGAGTAAGTGAGTTCAGTCTTTTTATGACATTTTCTCTTTAAATGTTCTGTCAAGAATTCGACTAGGTTCCTTGCATAAGAAATGATTAAAATATGAATCCAAAACAAATAACACGATACAATTATATTAAGTTGAATACTTTATTAATTAAATATAAAAATATAACATGCATAGAGACCCAAATGTTGATATTTAAATAATGTGTAGTTTAGAAATTCTTTGATAGGCCTTAATCATGAGATTTAAACGAGAGTGATATGATAATTCTCCATTGTTTTTTATTGGACTAGGCTTTGTTTAATAAAATCAATCTTTCAAGATTTTAAAAAATTATACATTATCAAAATTAATTATTAAATGTTGTTCTAATTTATGTTTTCTTGATTGATTTTATATATTTAGTGGTTCACTAAAAAAAATTATAGAAAAAAAAATGATCCTGTACACATGAAGGATGCATCAAGCCGCAAGCTTTCACGGCATCGATTTTATTATTTTTTACTAATTACACTTTCTGAGTTGTTTGAGCTTGGAATAGGAATCTCACTGCTTTCCTTTTTTTCCAAATGAGTAAATGAGTTCATGGGATTTTCCCTTTAAATGTTCCCTCAAGAATTCGACCCGGTTTTCAATATTTTTACTAATTAAACCAATTAGTTTTTTGTCTCCATGAAGTTTTCCGGATGATGTAGGTGGCACAAACTTGAGATATTGAAGGAAATCTAATCTAACCAAAATAGGAAGAGTCGGGAAAAAATTCGATCCACACTACTACAAAACATTTAAACTGTCGGAGATGTATTCCATAACCTGGCTCGAAAATGCACATATCTTTTGAAGCCTTGATTCCACCGTTATTAATTGCATGCCATTGCATGTACCAGCTATATTATTTTGATATCATGTAGCTTCCAAATAAAAAGAAAGTTAGTTGTCATGTCTATAGCATTTTTCAAGAAAACAAATATCCAAATTTACTAAGACAAAGATTCAAACCGAGCATAAACAAAATTTTACCGTCGACCGTTGCTCTTGCTACGTCAAATTTCTGAAAATTTAAATGTAGACACACAAATCATACAAAAGATTACAAAGAACAAAAAGAGGGCAAATGAAACCCTAGAGCATCCAAAAAATTGAAAAGGGAACAAGTTTACAAATTTTTTTAAAAGACCAAGAAACACAGACCACACCCTACAACAAAAAAACAAACCAGAATGACAGAGCTTTGTGAATATGGAGAGAATGTTGAAGAACTAAGTACCTTGAAATTCATTGCAAACTGGCTTTTCTCCTCCTCTTCCTGTCTCTTCTTCTCCTTAAAAAATTACGTATGTAGTGAAGGAAAATTCCACCACTATTTTGTGTGATGATATGAAGCAACAACAAACATTACACGAAACAACACAAAGAACACACAAGATGAGAAGACACATTCAATTAGGCCTCGACTATATGAAACTTTGGTTTCTGCACGGGGCTGGAGAATAACCAAAAGAAATTGACTATTTTCCCCATCTGAACATTAACCATAGTCATACATGTGTTCAGATAATATAACAAGGAATCCTATTAACTAGAAAACAAAGAACTCTTAATTCCAGAAGGTGCACTCAGACTATGGATGCAACATTAAAATGAAATCACCACATTCCCTTCCATCAAATAAAAATTATGAAATTAAGCTTCAAATATCAGGCTCTACCCTCTCACAACTCACAAGATCAGTCAGAGTGTTAGACATAATTTGGATTGTTAGAAAGCATCTCTCCAACCATAATTCAATACACAGTTCTCAAACTATTATGGCTTTTTCCACCTACCAACGCAAAGGATGTAATGATCGGAAACAAGTTACACAAATTTACGATGTAGGGAAGCCCCGCCACACTAATGCATAATTTTTTCTAGTATTATATCATCACATAGGCTAAACTATGGAGGCATGGGTGGCAAGTAAAAGTTTATTCCATACGTTTAAACTTTAATTGTATGCATGCGTCTAAGTGTACACGTCTGGAAGTTCCTCCATTATCGTATTAAAAAAAAATGTTAAAACATGCAGATTTAGAACAGGTTTAAAACTCTAAAAGTTGCATTCACCTATTCATTTTCATGACACTTCACTCTCTCAACTATCTAGGGTCTGAGTTTCATGAAAAGGCTCAGGTGCAAATTGTATTTTCTTATCGTTATTTAGTTCCTTTTTCCTAAGGGTACGACCCTCTAGTGTATGGAGATTGCGGGAAGTAGGAGGACACTTCTCTAAGAACTACCATACAGGCCTCTGGTTTATGGCATTTGCAGGAAGTGGGAGGACGCTACTCTAAGAACTACCAAGTATGGAAACATTGGTATCTTTTGAGGATAAAATTAATGGAGTCGAATAAATTTGGTTAAGGATTGGTATCTTTTTTGTTTCGATAATGAAGTTAGATAAAGTTGATAAGGATTATCCCAAAGCATGAGAAGTGAGAAGTGGGTATCAGACGACTACAGTGCATAGATAAGGAAGGTAATCTTTTGTCCAAGTTGTTTTAGATAAATACGGGATTTTCTCTATCAAATATTTCCTTTACATTTAGAGACTACCCAAAGATGAAGGTGGTATCATATAGTTCCACAATGTCAGAACAAACTGAATTTACACCCTCGCGTTGAGTAATCTCTAATTCTAGATTATCTCAGGGCAACATATTATTTTAAATATGATTGCATAGTCCATCTAGTTTATGACCAGATAGATCCACACTTATGCCCAGATCTAGGTTTCACCGAACTATAATGAGTTTTCTTTCTGCTAGCTCGAACAAAGTTTTAACTATCAAAGAAACAGGTACAC
The DNA here is from genome assembly GCA_027924585.1 of Larix kaempferi. Classification (NCBI taxonomy): domain Eukaryota; kingdom Viridiplantae; phylum Streptophyta; class Pinopsida; order Pinales; family Pinaceae; genus Larix; species Larix kaempferi. The sequence goes on from BSBM01000001.1 coordinate 79,889,735, forward strand.
GACCTGTTAATAGATATACATAAAATAATAATTGGGAAAGGAGGGAATACGACGATTGTTCCGCAATACGGCCATTTTTCATTTCAGAAAAACTAAATTTATTGGGCAGAGATTTGTTACTTCTTCATTTAGAAACAGATAAAATCGTCGAAGATTTATGTTCATCCGTAATGCCCTTTCCATACCTAAAACTAATTGTTAATAACCTAATACTTTTAACATACTAATTGCATATAACATATATTATATATGAACTCTTTTATTTAATAACATATTAATTACTCATCTGACATACACATAATGCTTTCACTTAAATCATATTAACTACATATTCAAATATATATAAAGAATCCATCACTTAAAACGTAGGGTTTTTAATCATTTACGCAATTGTCAATTCATATTCCAATCCACTTCAAATACCCTTTTTATAAACATAAAGTAAATGATTTAAATACAATAACTTCATATAAAATATAATAATGTATGTATTCAACCATTGGCCTTAAATTCTTTTTATAGCATAAGGCATATAAATTCAGACAACCAAAAATATCATATATCCTTTTATATATATATATATATATATATTCCTTATTGGTAAGACTTAGATGTAAGCCCTTGACTAGTTTATGAATTTCATACATGGAGCGCCAGTTGCATTCCTTATTGAGCTCGCGGTCCAAATATTCGATATTCATACAATGACCCACTGCATCCAATTTTCTTACCACTATTTTTTTTTTACCACTATTTGTATAACAATTCGTCATGCACTGTGTTTGATTTTCATACCACTATTTTTATAATAATTCCTCACAACTACTTGGATTGATATGCAGGCGAGTCGTTTTCCACCACACTGTAGTGGAAAGTGCGGTAGGTGGGTTGTTTTTCAATATTTTTCTGAGCAATAACCTGAAGTGTGGTCCTTACGGATGGTTGGGGTCAGTCGGTTGAAGGCTATGACACAGCAGAGTAACTTTGGGCTTCTCATGTATCGTGGTGCATGGGAAAATCTCATGAGCAATCGAGTATGCACTGCAAGAAAAAGGGCATTTTAGCCTCACATTAGCACTACTATTTGTAAAGGATTTGGGAAATCCTCAATTTTCAAATAGTGGTGCAAAAGTGGTGATAATGTGGGGATACGCAAGTGGTACTAAGATTTATGGTGCAAAAGTGGTGTTTGTAAAAAAATTGGTTTTGGTGTTAAATGAATATGTGGCATTCCATGGTGTCTGGTGCAAACCACCAAAACCAATCCTAAGTTGATTGAGATTTTGTGGTGCAAAACACCAAAACCAATCCAACATCAATTGAGACTTGTATATGGTGTAGAGCACCATAAAATAGCAAGTGGTGCAAAGCACCATAAAATAATAAATGGTAAAAAAAAATTAAATCACTACTCTCTCTCTATATATATAATTCTTGTGTCATTGTGGATTTTTTTAAGATTATTATTATCATTATTATTATATAGTTGCATATGGTGTAAAGCATTATAAATTAACAAATGGTGTAAAAAAAAACACAAACCTGCTATGTAGAAAAGCTGTGTTTGTATAGGGGTTTATTATATGTGCCTTATAAAATTTAATATGAATGCCGCTTGTCTTTTAAAATAATTTAGAGAAATAAAATCATTGTATCAACAAAATTTTTTATTAGAAATTTAACTATTAGCAACAATTCACTATATTATATGTAGTAAAGAAAATTCATAATGTTTTTCCAATTCATTTATAATTAATAATAATAATCACAAATAAGTAATTATCAAAATAATAGTTTATAATATTTACTAGATAAATTTATTGATCATATTAATTATATAACAAGATTATTAATATAATATTAAATTACTTAATGCTTATCTTTAAAATTTTATTTATTGTTTTTTAAAATATAAAAGAGATAAAAACTAATAATTTAACGAGATAAAAAAAAATAGTTTACATCCCTTCACTAAGGTGCATACCAAAATTTTCGGCGTGAAAAAAAGAAGGTGCATACCAAAATTTTAGGCGTGAAAAAAAAAGGTGCATACCAAAATCATAAGAAAAAACATTTAACTTAAAAAATTACAATATTAACTCCAATTAAAATATAAAACCTTATGATTCATCAACGATTTGTAGCTCATCGGTTGTTTGGAAAAAGAAAAACGGAAATAGTTTGAAGAAAGTTAATGATGGAGCGCAGTTTATCGGCATTGATTGTATTCTCATGTGCTTTGGTCTGTGGTCTGTGTCCTTCAATTGGGATGTTTCCCTGTTGCAGCAGAAGCTCGAATGTTTACGGCTACTTCTCCTATTCATGACAACGATTTTAGTGATTAGTGTAATCTTTCCTTGTTGAGATGGTTAAAAATTAGTTTTATTTGGCATTTTTTAAAAGTTTCTAATCTAATATCAATAATTTTGGTCATCAATGTAATTTTTCTATTTTGGACATATTTTTTAAAGTTTCCAATCATGTATCAACAATTTTAGTGATTAGCGTAATTTTTCTTTTTTGAGATGGCAAGAAAATGAGTTTTATTTGGCATTTTTTTAAAGTTTCTAATCTAATATCAACAATGTTAGTCACCAATGTATTTTTTTATTATTTTGAGATGGAGAGAAAATGAAATTTACCTCTCCTTTAGATTCTCAAAAGCATTTTTTGAAGTTTCCCAAACATCCATTAACCATTTTAGAAATTTTATAAGACTAAACAAAAATCCCCAAAATGAATGATTTAAGAAACAAAAATATTGAATAATTTAATCGTAAAAATATTGATATGTATAACAAGAAAAATGAAGCAAATATAGTTATAAAATCTAAATAACCAATCATAAATAATGGAAGGGATGATAAATGCCTAGATAAAAAAATGAATAATAACTCTTCCTTGACATTTTGAATGCTTAAACAATCTATTTAATGTACTCATTAACATATCATGAAGTATTTAATTTTTAGATATGTACAATAAAATAAAATAAAGATAGGATTTAGTATGATTGTTTTCAATTAAAATAAAGATTAGGATTATAATTTAAATATGTTTTACAATAAAATAATGTGATATGATTTATTTAAAAAGTGAAAATAGTTTTTTATTATATTAATATATTTAAAAATTGTAGTTAAGTGAAAATATTTTTTAGATAATGATTAAAATAATAAGTGATCAAACTATTTTAAATATATTTTATTTTCTAAAGTAAATTTAAAAACATATAAACAACAAAAAATTTATAATTAAAAATAGCTTTTAGAGAACCAAAATAATTTCTATAGTTTGTAATTCTCCAAAAAGGTAAGATAGGATTTCAAAGATTGATATAAAATTTTGTATTTTATTTTAATAATTACTTAAGTTATTCTAATTATAGCATCTTAGCTATGGATATATTATACTTAGTAAATGATCAAATCTCTTAAGATGCAACAGTTGCCAAGTTTTTGCAATATAAAATATGGTTGCACCTTAGGTGATTTGGTCGCTCCCTAAGCATGATAGATCTAGAGTTAAGAAGAATTTACTCCATTTTTTTGAAACTAGGCATCTATTGAGAACCTAGAGGGATCAAAACAAAATAAAATTACAAATGTACCAATGATTAAAATATCAAGATTAGAAGGGATCTATGTTAATTTATTTTATTACCATATATAGTTTTATTGATGATTATATACACTACCACATTTTATTACAAAACGATGTTTGTTTCCCTAGAGAGTAGTTATGTGCTAGTTACATAGAACGACTTTACATATGAGTGTCTATCTCAATAAGGATTCTACCCAAAAGGAGTGGTTGGTTACTCTTATAATAGAGTTCTACATGGAAATGAGCCACTGATGAATTCAAATGTGTATTCCTAACATGCTTAAGTAAGGTAATATTATGGAGTTAAGTGTGTAGCATGAAGACATGTTATCATAGTTTCATGAACATGGCATAGAACTATGACCATTCATAATTAATTCTTAGTGTCCTTATAATTATAAAAAAAAATGGAAGAACCCCACAAAATTCACTTTGGAATTATTGAGGTGTCATTAAAATCAAATAAGGAGAGTCTCATATTTTTTAGCTTGTCAAATGAATTGTATGGACTATCTAGATAAGATAACTCACCTTGAAAGAATGGTGATTACAGTGGTTGATGTTTCTTTTTCCTCTACCACTGCCATGCACATCAAAAACATTATTTCCAATTCTCTATGATGACCTTACCTTAAATTGATTCATATTTCCATTTTGGGTGCTAGTAATCTACTATATCTACTATTGGAGTTGTCTGAAAATACTCTCTCATCACAAAGTCCTAAGAGTGTAGATGGATATTTGAATTTAAAATATCATCTTAGATTCACATTTTTTACTTGTTTCTTGTAACATTGGCTAAAATTTTATTTGCGACGAAAAATTAAAGGATCTCTACTTAAATTGGATGACTTTTGGCCTTTTCTTGTGTTTCGATACTATGAAATGCTTACAGATGGATTCCTCATTGAACCATGTACAAAGCCTCAATACCCATACCTAATGCTATCAATCTTTTAATGGCATCAATATCCCCACTCAAAAATAATGAATACTATTAATAGATCATGTATGGTGCTTTGAGTCATCATTCGTGGCCTTTGATTCCTAGAAGCTTCTTTTATAGCTTGCACCTCGCGTATTCTCCTCAAACCATGTCTAAGACCCTAGGACCCTACGAAAACCCTAATGCCACACATATTAGCACTCTAAGATACACATATCATCAGGAGGTAATGCATGATGCTTTTAGGTGTTAATCATGGCTTTGGATGCCTAGAAGCTTCCTTTAGTGACTAAGGCCTGAGTTTCCTACCCCAACCATCTGTAAATCTCTAAGACCCGTGAATGATTATAAATCATCATAAGGGAACAAGTATCCCTACTTGTAGATGCATAATAACCTTAGGAAATCATGCGTGGTGATTTTAGGTGTCATGTCCAGACCTAGATTCCCAAAATATTTTTTCAAGGGTTAAGGCATTTAAGAGGTTTGGACTTAGATACATAAGGCCTTGGATACATAGTTCCATGGTTTCATTAGGCCCAAAGGCATGGTATTATTTTGTGGAATGTCATTCTCATGTTGCTAGGACATATACATATTCTTAAAACCACATAATGGCACAAACATCAACAATCATAGGCCAATAATACCCTTAGGAGGCTAAGTATTGTTGGTGGAGGAAACCTACTTATCCCTAGATGGCTAGAATATTCCTTTAGGGATCAAGCTTCAGGTCTCCTCCATTAACCATGCTCAAGGCTACAAGACCATGAGACATAGATAGATATCACAATTGATACCCATGCAAAGTCATGTGTTGTGGTCTGAGGCATTTTTCATTGCTATGGATGGATCAATGGTTTCTTTAGGGCCAATGGAATGGTATTCTTCCCTATAATTCCATTTCTGAGGCCCTATTACACCTACATAATTCTCAATACCCCCTAATGGTATCGACATCCTCAATCATATGCCAATTATACCCTCAATAGGCCATGTGTCATTGGTGGAGGTAACCTACTTAGCCCTATATGCCTTGAATATTTTTTTGAGGCCGAGATTTAGGTCTCCTCGAATAATCATGTCTAAGTCTCTAGGACACAAGACCTAAATGCATAGTTCCATAAATACCCTTACGAAATCATGCATGGTCATTTAAGGAAGTGTTCATGACTTTGAATGCCTTAACGATTATTTAAGGAAAAAGGCATGGTCTTCTTCCCTAGAAATTCATTCCCAATGCCCTAAGACACCTACAGATTACTCAAAAACACTAATGTGATTGACATCCTCAATTAGGATCCACATCTTGTCATTGAGTCTTTAGGTGGTAAGCTTCCTTAATCGTAAAGGTTCCTTTCGGCCTATGCCCTCATATAATAATGTTAGGACCTTGAGTATTGCGTATTTTTCGCCTCTATAACTTGTGCCAGGGATCATCAACCTACCCTGTGAAGCCCCAAAGTGTCGGGATCCTTCCAGCTTCTAAAGGGGGAATTGTTAGAGAGTGTCCAGAAGTCCCACACATTTAGTCTCTCTTTACTTTGCATGAAGGTTTGAAGTTCCAGTGAATCATTTTGATTGCATAGGCTGGGCATTTGTTTCCACGAGTCAAACCAAACATTCGCATAGGCTCCCTCTCTGAGTTCCCAGAAACTATGTTGTTTAATTAAGGCCCTTTGGCAATTGCCTGCCCTCTAGATAAGGGAACCTGGTGGGTCCAGATCATAGTGAATGAGATGAGAGGTGGAAATTCCAGAGTTTGGACCATGGGGTGGCATTCTTGGAGATCCAGCTCCACCAAATTTTTGCCGAGAGAATCTTATTATTTATCTCCATATCCCGAATTCGTAGGCCTCCTTCCTGCTTTGGTAGGTAGACTGTCCGCCAGTTGAAAAGGACCCACTTGTGGTGGTTGTTGTCCCCTCCCCAAAGGAAAGAGAATTGCAACTTTTTGATACACTTGAGGAACCATTTGGGGGCAGAAAGGACGAAAAAGATATAGAGAGGCATATACTAGAGAACAGACTTGAGAAGAGTTAAACAACTGGCTAATTTCAGGGTTCTGAAGGTCCAAGAAGAGATTTTGCTTTCAATTTTATCTAGGAGTTCCCTCTAGGAGGAATGTTTAATGGTTGAGTTGGTGAGAGGCTCACCCAAGTATTTGGAGGGGATGGAGGAAGAAGAGAAGCCCAATATGTGGGTCACATTGCACTGAGAGACAACATCCACGTTGAAGAAGAAAATTTGGGATTTGTCTAGATTAATGGTGGTTCTGAAGGCTTCCAAGAAGAGGTGAAGGACTTTTTTGAACTTGCAGGCTTCCTGGACAGAGGGGTAGCTAAAAATAAGGTTTTTATCAACAAATTATTGATAGGCCAAGGGGGGGATGTTGTGAATGGAGAGACCTCTAATGAGTCCAACGTTAACATCTTCATTTATCATTCAACCTAGACCTTCTTCCATGAGAATGAAGAGAAAGGGCCAGAGTGGATCTCCTTGATGGATACCTTTGGAGGGAGAGAAAGTAGCAGACGGGGAGCCATTGAATAAGGATGAGAAGAAGTAATAGGAGGTGAGGGAGAGGATCCAACGAGTCCAGTCTCGGCTGAAGCCAAAATCTAGAAGCATTCTTTCAATAAACTCCCACCTAAGTTTGCCGAAGGCCTTAGAGAGATCCAACTTGACGAGCATGTCAGGGGTTTTAGTGACTTTCAGGGAATGAGTGACTTCATGGATAATGATGATTCCATCCATGATATAACATCCTTCAATGTAGCCGGTTTGCTCAAGGGAGATAAGCATCAGTAGAAGAGGCTTGAGCCTGTTGGAAATCACTTTTGTGATGATTTTGTAAACAACATTGCAAAGGGATATTGGTGTGAACTTACCAGGTTGAGTAGCTCCATTTTCCTTTGGAATGAGTGTGAGGAAATTTGCGTTGATGGATGGAATAACCCATTTTTTTCTCTAGAGTCCTCCACCGGCTCCAACACCTATTGTTTTAGCAGATCCCAAGAGTGATGGAAAAATTTGATGGTGAAGCCGTCAGGTCCTGGAGCCTTTCCTTCCGCCATCTGATTTACTGCTGATTCCACTTCTTGAAGAGAGATGGGATTCATTAGGGCCGCGTTGTGCTTATCATTAAGAATTTTTGGGATCTTGGCTATGACCTGATCAATAGCCTGAGTCCTTGAGGGGACAGTTTTCGTTAGAAGATATTTTTATAAGCGAACCAACTCATGTTCGATGTCCGCATGGTCTTCTAGATGTGTTCCATCCTCAGCCTTAAGAGTGAAGATACGGTTGTTCATGTGGTGTTGAATAGTAGAACGATGAAAGAAGGGAGTGTTGTGCTCACCCTCTTTTAACCATTGAACTCTCGATTTTTGTCTCCATAGGATCTCCTCCTACTCACAACACTTGTCCAACTGGGTCAAGATCTCTTTTTCCTTGGTTTTGTGTGCTTCAGAGAGGCCTTGAGTCATGTTTATTTCTTGTATATTTTCCAACTCTTTTTCCAGATCGCTTTTAGCTTTGAAGATATTTCCAAAGGTATGATGGTTCCAACTTGCATTGTTTGGCTCTAAGAATTTTTATCTTTTGTTGCATTGTGGCCATCTTAGAGCACCCATCTACCTGCATCCACATCCACCAGGAGCAGATAGTGTCTTGGAACTCAGGATGAGAGAGACAGAACTTTTCAAAATGGAAGGGATGAAGGAGCTTAGTTCCCACACATTGCCAGGAGAATCATGTGGGCTAATGATATGATCCAGCTATCAAAAGGATAGAGGCAATCAAGAGGCCTCCTAATTCGATGACACTTTCAGAGACCAGGAAGTGATCCACTTTTCTCCCCCCTGACGATTATTCCAAGTAAAAAATCCTTGAGAGGTGTTGAGATCCACCAGGTTGTAGCTGTTGATGAAGGTTTTGAAACCTGAGTCCTCATTGGAAAGAGTATTTCTGCCTCCTTTCTTATCCTGTAGGGAGGTGATCAAGTTGAAGTCGCCCACAAAGATGAGAGGGGAGTCATGGTGCTGGGAAGTGAACCAGTACAAATAGTCAATAAAATGAAGTTTGAGGGTAGGGGATTGGGGCCCATATACATTCAACAGATGCCCATGAATACTGGTTCCAATGAGGTGGAAAGAGGCTGTAAGGGAATGGACGGTTGAGGAGAAATCTCCTAGTGAAATGAGGGTGGGATTCCAAACAATGGCTAGGACACCGGAGGCTCCGGTGGCGTTAATGTCCATGTTGTGGAAAACTTTCCATATTTTGGCCATGAGGGTTTGGAGAGTGTAACTAGAGCACTTTGTCTCATGTAGGAAGAGGACAGAAGGTAGATATTGAAGGATTTTTCGTTTCAACATTCTATGTTTTGAGGTTCATTGAGAAACATGGGAGAGGGTGGGGAAGAATTCTGTTAACTAAGCATATTTCCCTGACTCAACAAGCCTAGTTCCAAGTATGCTAACCCTTTGAAGATATATCTTGCGGTTGCGCTTCTTGTTATATTTTAGAGCTTTGTGTTTGTCCTTTTGGGGCGTGTTGAGAATTCCCAATTTGTTCTACCCCTTAGCACGATCCAGAGCTTCCTTTAATATTTGGATCTTCCTTAGAGGGATGGAACTGTATGCTTTCTTGGTGCATGTTTCTTCAAGACCTAAGAGATCAAGGTCCCTTAGCTCGATCTCACCCATTTCTTCATCCATCAAGATCTCAGGGCCTGTGGTACATTTTTGTGCAAGGGTTTCCAAATCCTGCATGTCGGCCGTAGTCGGTGTATCGAGGGGATCCATCCTTGGGGGGTATGAGAGATCAACTGCTTGATCTGAGCATTGGCCTTTGTGGAGTTCCGGTTGAGAATGGGTGTGAACAAGAGCCTCTGTTCTTTCCCCTTCAGATGGATCCTTTGGTGTTTCTTTGAGAGCTGCGAAGCTATTGCTGGTAGCGGGCCTACGCGAGGCTTTGTCCTCTAGGGGGATAGGGGGTTTGTGGCCATGGAATATTTTCTTACCTGCTTTTTTAAAACCCTCTTCATATTTTTCTTTGACGAACGGATCAATGGGTACAAACTGGTTCTGGGAGCAGTCCCGGTACAAGTGTTTGTTTTCATGACACTTACGACATCAGAAGGGGACATGCTCGTAGTCAAGAGATTGTATCCATTCAGCATCCTCATGTATTAGACTGACAAAGGCTGGAAGGGCATGAGCGATATGCATGTAAACATACATATGAGCATAAGATGTGTACTTACTGATCCTTGTATGTTCAGCCGATCTGAAATAGCTTCCTAGGGTATTTCCTATGTCGCTAAGTGTCTCTTCATCCCAGTACTCCTGCGGCAGGGAGTACATACGAATCCACTCTGGTGCCCAGGTGAATTCTTCCTTGTCTGGGATGAACATTTTCATCTAGTTGCGGAGGTATAGGCCTACAGAGTTGAAAAAGTAAAGTCCCCCATATTCAACTCTAGTTTTATCATCCAACTAGTGGAAGATGGTAGTGAAAAAACCCTTTGATCCCAGTTGAAGATCAATGTGGGATTTGGGTTTCCATTTAGCTAAGACCCATCCTCTTAGGGCCTACTCAGTAGGCTAGATGCCAATGAATTTGCCAATGAGAGTGTGGTCTCTCATTTTTTTGGCTCTTGCATTGATGTGTTCTGCTGGAAGGGTGATGCATGACCATTCAGTCGTCTTGGAATTGTATGTTCTGGTACCAGGAGGGTCCTTTTTGGGTTCTTCAGCTGTGAATTCTTTGGACATACTAGAAGGAATATTGAGCCCTGAGATGGGGATCTCCTCTGATCCAATCTTCAGCTTGACAGCAGGGGGTTTATTGGAGGATATCAGGTCCACAGCGGGAGTCGCTTGACAGGAGCTGCCTGCTCCTCCTAGTGGGGTGGCCATGAGAGAAGCCAAGCCCTGGATAGGGCGGCTAATGGTGGGGGAGAGCCAAGAAGTGGAACCATCTTGACCTAGCTCAGCGGATCCATGAGGGAGTCATCAAGCCTAGTAATGATATTAATATCCATTAGAAAATTTTATAATATCAATAAAAATATACCCTATCAAATAATGAAATCTCAATTCAAATCATTTTTATTAATATTTTATAATAGTAATAAATTAAAAATGGTTGTCTTTAATTGTTTGTCAAATTTAAGAATCATGGGTATTTATTTGCTTGAATAATATTGAAAATGAATAATCAACTTCAGATATTTAGAAATAATTATTTGTGAACTTGTTGTGTTTGTGGTGCAACACCTTATAAATGAATCATGTGAGCTTATTGCTTTAAATAGTGATAAAAACAAATAGTTGAATTTGTTGTGAGTATGGTTTAAAACCTCATAAATTAATCATCGGCATTTATTTGAAAGAAAAAAAATGAATTAAATTATTACAAAAAATTTATTTGTGATGTTGTGTTTATGGTTCAAATCATCATAATTAAATCAATTCTGTACATGTCCATGTGACAAATATGAGCTTAGCACCACTATATGGCACTTGACAACATGTCATTTCTTTATGCTTAGGATTCCTTTAGGCTAAGGCCTATGATTGTTCACTCAACAATGTTGAGGGCCATTGGACCTATCCCTAGTGATTAAAAACTTATAATAGTGTGAATGCCCATACTTAGAGGCTAAGAATACTCTTAGGACTATGTGTGGGGACTTTTGTGGTGTCTTTCTTGGTCCTAGATTCCTAAAAGCTTCTTTTAGGGCCTTAGGTAGAGGTTTTCTCCATTGATCATATAGATGGATCTAAGACCCATGTCTTGTGTTAAAAACCTAATAATAATACTAATTTCCATCAAAAAAATTTAAGAAGATAAAAATATCTCAAACGAATAATCAAATTTAAATTCAAACAATTTTATTACTACTTTATAATAGTAATAAATTAAAAATAGTTGTTTTTATTTATTTTTCAATTGTATTTATATGTTTAAATAATATAAAAAATGAATAAATGAATTGAGCTATTTTCCAAATATTTTTTTGAACTTGTTGTGCTTGTGGTGTAAAGCCTGATAAATGAATCACATGAATTTATTTGCTTAAATATTCTAAATATAAATATTTGAACTTCTTGTAAGTATGGTGCAAAAACTCATAAATTAATCTTTGATCATTTATTTGAATTGATGAAAAAATAAATAAATATTAAATTGAGTTATTTTCAAAATAATTATTTGTGAATTTTTTTATGGTGCAAATCCACATAATTAAATCCTATTTGTACATGTCCATGTGGAAATAATAGCTTAGCACCACTTTATGGTACTTTCCAACATGGAATTTCTCATAAAGGTAAAACTCAATTTCCAATAATATTAACAAATATAACACCATATTAACACCAGAAAATATAAGTGGTGCTAATACCACCACTTTAACACCACAAAATATAAATGGTGTTAATAACACCACTTTAACACCACATAAATGTAAGTGGTGCCAATACCACCACATTTACACCAAAATATATAAGTGGTGCTAACTTGTGGTGCTAAAAGATGGATTTTCTTGTTGTGATGGAATGATTGGTATCTTTGATCATATTTCACCAGTAGTGCCATAATGGCCTAGCTCATGAGAGAAACCGTGCCTTATCCTAATTGGTCTACCAGATGGACATAGTAAATCAAATTCCTGAAACGCTCTTCATATATAGAATTCATTTTCAACATTTGGTATTTGTTATATTGAACAAGATAACAAGTGGAAAAATAATAAGAAATTACAACAATACATAAACTAGAGATATATAATAAATGCTTTGTTTTCAAAAATATTGTTTATGATCTGCCCGATACTGATAGAGAAGAAATTGTAACATATACAAGTCTGAGCTGGGGCTCATTGCCCCATTATTGTTGAAGGTATGGGCGTTCTTATCAGAAAGATCGGCGATGGCGATGAACAAAATTATAAAACTTTATTTATTTTAGCGTAAGCTCATCTATATGGACCTCCCACGTGTCCCACTTTGAAAATACAGGATGTTGTAAAACTATAGAGGTAATGGGTGGAAAGTAAAAGTTTATTCCACACGTTTAAACTTTAATTGCATGCATGCGTCTAAGTGTACATGTCTAGAAGCTCCTCCATTACCATATAAAAAAACTAATTTTTAAAACATGGAGATTTAGAATAGGTTTAAAACTCTAAAAGATGCATTCACCTATTCATTTTCATGACACTTCACTCTCTCAACTATCTATGGTCTGAGTTTCATGGAAAGGATCAACTACAAATTGTATTTGCTAATCGTTATTTAGTCCTTTTTTTCTAAGGGTACGACCCTCTAGTGTATGGAGGTTGTACGCAGTGGGAGGACGTTTCTCTCAGAACTACTATACGACCCTCTGGTTTATGGCAGTTGTAGGAAGTGGGAGGACGCTACTTTAATAACTACCAAGTATGGAAACATTGGTATCTTTTGAGGATAAAGTTAATAGAGTCGAATAAAGTTGGTTAAGGATTGGTATCCTTGTTGGTTCATTAATGGATTTAGATAAAGTTGATAAGGATTAGCCTAAAGCATGAGAAGTGAGAAGTGGGTAGAAGACAACTACAATGCACGGATAAGGCAAGTAATCTTTTGTCCAAGTTGTTTCAAATAAATACAGGATTTTCTCTACCAAATATTTCCTTTACATTTAGAAACCACCCAAAGACGAAGGTGGTATCATATAGTTCCACAATGTCAGAATACACTGAATTTACACCCCCACATTGAGTAATCTCTAATTGTATATTCTTTGATTGGAACATCTTATTTTCAATATGATTGTGTATTCCATCTAGTTTATGACCAGACAGCTCCACACTTATGCCCAAACCTAGGTTTCTCTGAACTATAATGAGTTTGCTTGCTCCTAAATCAAACAGAGTTTTAACTATAATAGAAACAAGTACATGACCCGTTAATATATATACAAAAAATAATCGTTGGTAAAGCAGGGCATACGATGATTTTTCTGCAATACAGCCATTGTTCAATTCAGAAAGACTAAGTATATTGGGCATAGAGTTGTTACTTCTTCATTTAACAACAGATAACATCGTCGGAGATTTTATGTATCCATATGTAATAATTATTTTGCTTCTTTTATTATTCCCACTCAGGTTGGACATCTTCCTTAGGCGATAAACTCTCTTTATATAAGTCATTACCCTTTGTGAGTGATCTTTACATAATCCTCTCATATATTTAGTTAACATTAATTACTTGTAATTTTTTCTTGAATGAATTGGGATAGAACAAAAAAGACCTATAATTTAACAACTCGTATACTATTTGATTTGAGGATATCAACAAGAAAATCAAAAGTTTGAGAAAATACTTTTCAATAGAAAAAATACAATTAATTTCAATTCACATCTAATTTCACATAATTTCAATGTTAACCAAAATGAATATGAACCCGTAGAATTTTTGTGCCATATTAGGGTTTGGGCCCTCATATAGCTTGCTACAGTAATAATCCACCATGAATTCATGATACCTCTGTTCAATGGTTGTAGGCATCTCACAATGTTGTGGTATCTTTGTCTCCAACTCAACCTGAGTAAACTTATTCTCAGTCTCCATCAGTATCACTCTATTTTCTCAAGGAACCCTAGCTACTTCATGTTTTTTGGTCTTCATGGCAGACATTGTGTAAAAATGGATAGAAATAGCTCATAATTTAGTAAATTTGACAGCACCCAACCAACCTGTGCATTTTTTAGAAGATTCACAGACTTATCAGAGCTTATCCATCCTGCATTGTAGAATTATTGACCCTATCACTTGCATGCATCCTGCCACGCAATTCTACAATAATCGACCCTATCACTTACATGCAGCCTACAATGAAAAGCACTCATGCAACCTCCCTACTTTCCACATACTCGAGGTAAGTTCTAAGCCATGTTTTACTCATTGTCAGTGCATGCGCACATAAATCAACATGCAGAGATAAATCAACACGTCTAGATAACCAATGGATTTGGGGTCACAGCCTCGATAAGAGGCCAAATAAGGCCTCTAATATTGTTATTGGCCACAACACAAATTCATCACTAAAACTTTAGGTTATATTGCTTTGAAAACCAGGACAAACTAATACTAAATAGCAAAACGGATTTCTATAGTCCCTGCTGCGCCTGCAGATAGGGCTAATAAGATCATAAGTAGACAAAATCTAAAATTATACCAATTACCTTTGGGGATGAAGTAGTATAAACAATGAAACATGAAGAGAAAGTTGAAGAACCAATGGAAATTGTTAAGACTTTTCGAAACTCTTAAATATATATTTGAAGACTAGTTAAAAATTAGCAAGCAATCATTTTGGAATAATGAATTTGATTCCTTACTAGAGAACATGGCCTTATATACATACAAAGTTAGGGTTCTAAGTATTTGATAGAGAGTGTACAAGTGCTCTAGGTATTTGATGGAGAGTGTACAAGTGATTTAGGGATGTATTTTTAGGTTTATGCCATTGTTTATAGTTAAATTGAATGTGCAAAGTGATAACCTTTATGTGTTGATTTCGTGAGTTATATATATGACCATCATACACAATAAGAAAATCTATTGTTAGCATCATAAGTTAGCACCACTTATATTTTGTGTTGTTGAGGTGGTTGTATTAGAACCAATTATAAGATTATGGTGTTAAGGTGTTGACATTAGCACCACTTACATTTTGTGGTGCTAAGATGGTGGTATTAGAACCATTTATATTTTGTGATGTTAAGATGGTATTAATTTTTATTGATATTATTAGAAATTGATTATTTCCTCGTCTATTTTAAAAGAGATGCCTTGTTGGCACGTACCATAAAGTGGTGCTAAGCTATTATTTACCACATGGACATATACAAGTAGGATTGAATTATGAGGATTTGCACCATAAACACAACTTGATAAATATTATTTTGTAAATAGCTCAATTCAATTTTTTTTATTTTTTTTATTCATTCAAATAACTTATCAAAATTAATTTATGAGTTTTTGCACAACAATTACAAAATATTCAATTATTTACTTTTATAATATTTAAAGAAATAATTTATGCACCACAATTACAACAAATTGAATTATTTATTTTTATACTATTTAAAAAAATAAATTCACATAATTGATTTATGAGGCTCTGTACCACGAGGACACCATATTTACAAATAATTATTTTATAAATAAATAATTCAATTGAATTATTCATTTTTAATAAATTATTTAAACAAATAGATACTTAAGACTCTTAATATTGACAAATAACTAAAAAAAACTATTTTTAATTTAGTACTATAAGAATAATTTTATTTATATTATTACATTTCTCAATGGACAATAGTATCATTATTAGGTTTTTAGTTGATTGCAAAAAATATTACGAAAAAAATCAACAAAAAAAAAAAATACACAATTGCAAAGCTTTAAACGTGTAGCTAGCACAATGTTACAAAGTAGTCCATTCAAAATTTCTGAGAAGAAAATTTTAATATTACATAATCTATAAAATGAAATATAAGTCTCAAAGTTTTTTCATGTAAAAGAAAAAGGAAGTGTAAATAAATAAAGGGTGAATCCATGAAGATGGGTAACACCTTTTGGCCTAAAGTGACACTGAAAATTCACTATTTTACTTAGTTATTAAATCGAAGCCCTCAAAACTCATGTATGCATTGTGAATTTCGACATGCATTAAAAAAACAAGTTGTAGGGAAATATGTTTCCTTTGCAATGATATTTAAAAAAAATACTAATATCATATAATCTGTCAAAATTACATTGAATGAATTTTTTTTCATTGCAAATTTCAAGAAAATTTAACAACTAGTTTGTGTGGGAGATGTTTAAAAATTCGACAATTTGGATCGGATGTCTATTTTTAGTCGGAATCTGGAATTTTTTATTTTGCAAAATTAGAACTTAGCTATGCTTTATTGGGATTTTGATGGTAGAAATGGATTCAACACCCTCAAAAATCCCTAGAGCACTCAAAATTCTAGAATTTGATAGTTGCAACTTGGATTTGAAAAAAATTACATCTCGTTGCTTTCAAATTCTTGCCGAAAAAATCATATATTCCGGCTCAAATCGTAGATTTTTTAGACTACGTGGTTTGTATGCAAGTAAAATAATTTAATAGTGTGTGCATGCATATATATATGGACAAGATCTACACATACTGCAAACATACATATTTTTTTAATTATAATAGTCCACAAGCCCATTTTAGAGTCCAAAATTTGATGAAAGGTTTGCATCTGTTATAATTTCCATTATAATTGTTCACACACCAATTATTCCAATTTGGAATCATGTTGTAAAATTTGTAAATGCTAACACACAGATCCTACAAATATGCAAAAATTGTCTAAGCCACAACTATTTCATGTTGTAAACTATAACAAATAAATCCTACAAATAAACAAAAGTTGCATTCATTAACTGATTATGAGGTAAAATACTTGCAATTTACCCAATTAGTTTTGCAATTATCATGAAACTAATATCTAAATTATTGTTCTATTATTAACTTAATAATACATAATCGATATATTTTCCATTAGAATCATCCACGTACCAACTATATATCATACAAATAGGCAAAATTCAAAGCAAGACTAACTAATACACAAATATTTAATTGTCTTGTAAATATTTATTTTAAATGTGAGGATTCGTGAATGGAAATTGTAATTGAAATTTGATGTATATTTTTAACCTAAAAAAGCATGTACCTTGATATTCAACATATCGAAGTATATTTATAGAAATGTATTTTACAATCTAACCAATTTAAATTTGAGCCGACATGTCCTTGATTTTATAATTTTTTATATATTTAATTTTTGGAGACAACATGTGCCACATTAACGTGACAAATGTGACACATCTCATCCACTTTGAACTGTAGAAAGCGCCTCTTGGCGTAATGAAAAACTAGAAATGAACTTTTGAAGAGGATGTATCGATGTCGAGTGTATATGATTTTTAAAAAATTTTGGTTGTGTAATTTTTATGTTGTTTATTTTTCTTTTAGCTCCTTTGAAGTTGTGGACATGGTTTTTAAGTGTAATTTTTAAAATAAAATTTAAAAAATATCATACAGGCTAAAAAATGTGTAAAGTATATGCTAGTGGATAGACAATTTGTGTATGAATCCACCAGCATGAATTCCTCCACCTAAGGTGCAATTAATGATAGGGTTTATGCCTTTCAAAAAGGTCAGTAAAATTAAATTTGTAAAAAAGGGACTAGATTCATGTTTTAAAGCCCTTGATCGAGGTCTTAAAAATCCTCGAATGAGAGTTTGAGAAATTTTTTTAATACCTCGGCTGAGGATTTACCTACAATTAAGAAAATAGATCGATCAAGTTATCATCTTCATCAAGCTAATATCTCGTTCGATTTATTTAATCATAAAAAAAAATCTATGAAAAAAAACTATTAGCTCAAACAATTGATGGAGCTATTCGAGCTATATTTAGTTTTTTTTGCATACAAAATTTTGATGGACCTTTTTATGATGGATATCTTTTTTATTTCATTTCATCATTAAGTAATATAACATCTACCAACATAAAAATTACTAGAATCAAAGTTAAACAAAATTAATTTGTCAAATAGTAATTAGTAATTAGCTTAAGACATATTTGTTGTGAGGTGATTTATGGCCCATGGTTTTGGTAACCCATAGTAAACCTTCCCATGGTATTTGATGTGATGAATTATATTTAAAGGAAATTTGAGAACAACATTGTACAATGCCTTAAGAATCATACCCTTTGGTTATTAGTTAGCATAATGCACGTTTGTTTTTAGTGATTTATGGCCCATGGTTTTGGTAAGCCATGGTAAATTTGACCATGGTATTTAATGTCATGAATTTTATTTATTAATTTTTTATATGCCCCCAAATTTAAATGTTAATACCCCTCCCAATACATGTTAATAGAGTAAAGTAACTCGGTTCCAACTAGAGTAATGTTAAAGGAAATATAGAATATAAAAATTTGCATTTGTTTAGTAATTTCAAACCAAGAAATATTAGGGATGCTCTTAATGAATTGTGTAACACTTCTCTACAAAAAAATGAAGGTATTATGATAAATACTGAATTAGAAGATATTTTCAACAAAAGCAATGAGAACCATATTGATAGTTTGATAAATGTAGAACCCACATATTTTGTTGATGAAGATGAAGATCTAGAACTAATAATTAAAACAATAGTACATGACAATGGACAAGCCCATTTAGTAGGTGATGTAAACAATATAATCAAACAAATTGCACCTGATGAAGGATTCCAACCATTATCCATTTAACAAGATAGGTTCTCTTAAGAGATCAATTTTCCTACACTATTTTATGGAACCATCAGACCCAACAACATTGTAAAACATTTTTCTTATAAACAAATAGAACTATGGAATCATGGAATCATGGGAGAGGGATGTTCCTAGGTACAATCTAATGTCAGGAGTCCAACATAATTGACAAGTAATTGATACAAGTCCCATTTACTATTTTATGGTCAATATCAACATGCTTCCTAAAAGCATCTAAATATGTTAAGCCTTGTTTCGTAACATTACATTTATATTCTTATATTAGTATTGTCTGTATTGGTTGGTTAGGACCTTAATTGTAATTGTATGGTTGGATATAATTGTGGTTGTACCCTTGTCTCCTATATATATATATACCAAGTAGATGTAGATTTAGGATCATCTCATATTGTCTTCTATATTTGGCACATTGTATAAGGAGGTTTCTGTAATGCCCCTAGAATGACTGTGGACCTTTAGGGCACCAGTCAAGTGACCCTACTGAACAGCTTCGATATAGTGGTCTCTTGAGCCTTGTTATGTCTTAAATGATTGAGGAAAACCTGAAGATGTGAATGACGACAATTATTGATAAATGGATTAAGGAATTAAACTATATGTGTGGAGTGGGATAATTGATTGATTACATCTTGCTTAATGATTAGCCTTGATTGATCAACTCAAAGTGTAGTGGGACAGTGATAGTCCTAGCTCTGCGGCTTGGGAGGACGCAACTAAGATCCGGCATAGCTTTCCGCATTTATTTTGAACTTCAAGACGAAGTTCTAAATAAGTAGGGGTGTATGTAGTGCCCCTAGACTACTACAGACCTGAAGGAACCTATTTGAGTGACCCGACTGAGTGAAACATTAATAAAATGACCCCTTGATGTTATATTGAGTATATTCATGATTACGACTGATTGTGAATCAATAAATTAATGATATCTGTGTATCTGGATAGTTGATGTAAATGAATGATTACATGTTGTTTAACGATTAACTTTGATTATGAAAAATGTGCTTGTGAATGATTCTTAAATGACTAGCTGTATGATTGATTATGGAATGAACTATGATTAATGAGGGAAGGACTATTAATAGGTGTTTTGATAAATGTGTGCAGTGACAGGTGAAACGGTTCACTGACAGACACACAAGGGAATTGAGGGTCGTAGAGTATGGATAAATCACACACGGGGAGAGCGATGATGATGCCAACTTTTGACGGAATACCACGCATGAGCAGATAAGCATCGATCCGCTTGCTCAAGAGGAAAGCGTCAGGGGGTGCGAGGTGGGCCACGATGGAGGTGGTCACGTACGAGTTGGGGGGTGCGTATTAAGAACAGACTCACTCCTCAGCTCCATTAGTCCCTAATAGCGTGTAGACAAAGGATAGAAGGTAACGGCTCCTGAAATCCCTACATGAAGTTCCCACAAGTCAAAACGAAAGGATGGTGACAGAAGGGCCCGTCGATGCGGTACGCTGCCAAGAACGGAAATACTGGATGCAAGGACCCGATGATGTGGTACCTTGTCGAGAAATGGAAACGATTGATGAATGGACCCAACGGAGTGGTGCCATGTCAGGGAAATGAATTAAGGAACGGGCAGGCCCAACGGCGTGGCACCGGGATCCTAGTAAAAAATGATTGTTAAACTTAACTGCATAAAAACATATAAGTTTCCACCTAGAACATTACTTAGAAATGCATTTGAGTACTTTAGGCATTTGCACATAAATGATTACTTTGGCATTTAAATAATATTAAGTGTTATTTAGGAATTTGCACATGAAAGTATATTTCTGATTATTTAAAAATATTATAAATATGTATTTAGGAGAAAAATGGAATCCTAGGCATGGACACCTAGTCAACCCCACCTACACCACATACCTAGGAGTTAAGTGAAATATCTGGGGGGAAAATATGAGCAAACTTAGGAATGTTAGTGCATCTCCTAGAAAAGTTGACACTTGGATGGGTGAGTTGTTTTTATTTAGAATTTAAATAAAATAAATAATTATGCATGAAGTGACATGTGTCGCATGAGATTTTCCTTTATAAGGAAGGCATTGGGAATGGGTAAAGGACCCAGACCCTGGATGACTATTGTAATTTTGAGTTACCTCATCACTTGCTGCTATTGAGGGTTTGGCTGAAAATCTTGGTGGGGGGAAACCCAAGCTGGGTTTCTTGATTATTGTGTGTGAGCTCTACGACCCAAAGCTTGGGGGAGGCCATGCGACTGAAAGCATGAGCCTATGGTTGGGTGGCGAAGCTAACGATTGCTTCGCCTATGGTTAAACGAGCTTTGCTGGAGGGATCCTACAGAAGACGCGAACGACAGTGGACAAGATGGTATCAGAGACAGGTTATGGTTTGTTTTAATTTGCTAATTTATTCATTTATTTAGTTTATTTATCTAGTCATTATGCTTTCTAATCTATTTTGTATCAAGTGATTGAGTTTCAGGTTAAGCAGGAAGGACCCTACAGGAGGGGCCCTACAGTTTCCCTCTCGAAATGGATTCTTATTCATTTATTTTTTTCATTCTTAATGCATTTTATTAATGTTTCTTATTTTATGCTCTTTTGGTGAATTTAATGCTTAACATTTGGTATGAGAGTTTAGAATCTTCCAAAATTAGTCATCTTGGAATTTTTACTATATATTTTTCTTGAGGACTTTACGAACAACAAAACTTGGAGGGACCTTATAAGACATAGTGTGCTATGTTTGGTACAAATTTCAAGTCTTAATGCATTATAGATTTAGACTTATACGCTATGGAAATTAGGGTTTAGGCTAGTCCGAAAATGAGTCTCAAATAGATGTTATGGGTACAACTGTTATATCTCTTGCTTGGGAGATCTAAATTGAGTGAGAATTGCTGCAAAAAAGGAATATAGATCATAGTTCTTATAGTAAAAAGATGAGGTTTGTGAGCATCCAAGGATAATCATGATTCATTAAGAAACCACACATGACCTCTTAATGGTATTCTAGTCAATGCCTGAAAATAATATTAATGTTATGGGGTCTCGTTCATGAACTATGATCCTTACTTAAAACCATTAGTTCCTAATTGTAAAATTAGTCACAGCAGATCTAATGAACAAGTAAATCAATCACAACAGATGAACATAGAAAATATGGTGTAAAACTGTGCAAAACATGCACACTGCTCAATATCCCAATAAGGGTGAATGAATTACAATAGAATACAATATCAGTCAATGAGCAATTCGAATTGACTAAGTAGGCCATTCGAATCACTGAATGGAGTAGCTTGACTCCAACTAGGAGTCCTCATCATCAATCGGTGGTGGTCATCAATGCACAAGAACCAGTCATCCAGGTGTCAATCTGAGTCTAACTGAGTGTGTCATGTGTAACTGAAGTGTGTAGCACTGATTAAGGGAAGGAGGCTCAGTGGGGGGCGCATGGGAGACTAACTGAAGTCAGAACAAGTCATCTAGTCAAACTGGAGGTCCAACGGAAGTGAAACAGTCAGTCGGGAGTGAAACTAGCCTTAAATTAGGGAGAATCGGAGCTAACTGAATGTAACTGAAGTGGAACTGCAGTGGTAGGTGAACAAGTGCGCCCTTCTCTGGCAGTAGGTGAGAAGTGGGCGCCTTTCATCCTAGGAGGGCTAAAA
Organism: Larix kaempferi; assembly: GCA_027924585.1. Classification (NCBI taxonomy): domain Eukaryota; kingdom Viridiplantae; phylum Streptophyta; class Pinopsida; order Pinales; family Pinaceae; genus Larix; species Larix kaempferi. The sequence continues at coordinate 79,912,320 of BSBM01000001.1, forward strand.
CTCTGTAGTAAGTGGCTCCCGGGTGCTAGAATGAGGTGGCTAAGGTGCTGGAGGCATCAAACTGGTGACTGGGATGCATGCAAGTGCATGCAGGTGCATGCAAACCCTAGATTCTGCATGCAAACCCTAATTGCATGCAAGATCCTGAAAAAGATGATGTGGATATCCGAACACTAATTAGTTCTTGGATCTTACTCCTTAATAGACTCACCCAAGGTAAACTAGATTCATTTGAGTTATTCCCATTTGTCACTCACATTTACAACAAATTTCCCTCGAAAGGGCCTTCACTGTCTTTCAAGGCATTGTCCATGAACATGAGCCCCAAAGGAATATGTCTAAGAACATATGCCAAAATCCTTTGTTATATCATAATTGGATGTTTTGAGCATCAAGAAGGGTCCTTGAGGGAATAGACATGGTAATAGGCGAAAATAATTCCATTAAACCCTATAGGAGGCTTGTAAGCATATAAGGATACTAACAATTCTTCAAACCACCACATATGAGCTCTTAACGATCTTCTAGTAAATTCCTAGAAATAGCATTGATGCTATGGGACCTCTCGCATGGACCATAATTCTTTGTTGAGACTATTAGGATCTAAGTCTTTGGCTCTTATTCCTAAACAAGCTCAACCATGGTACATTGGAATCATATGAGTTATTCTATATACGACTCATAGGTACAAATAAATTTCTCTCGATAGGTCCTCTTTTGTTTTCCCTTATACCACTACTAATAAAAGCTTGAATGCTCATAAAAAAACAATAAATAATACTTTACATGATGTAAACCTATCACATTATGATGGTTTAAGACCGTGTGCATGAACCATAATTCCTTAAGAAACATATTAAGGCCTCAATCTATAAGTTTTTGTCCAAAACCATTGGCTAAACCACAAGACGCACTTAAAAATAGAGAGAGTAGACATTGTAACACACAAACTGAATTCTGTTATAATAGACTATATTTTACAATACATGGAGACTCCAATATATAGAATCGAGAGTGTTGTGATGAGATCTAACTTATTCCAAATATAGTCAAGAGAGGTTGAGATAATATCTCAACCACACAACACATTAGTTAGAGAATCTCCAACACATCATCAACAGATAAACATTATCTCTAACATCCTCCCTTAATGTTTATCTCTATTCTGCTTGTAGAGTAGTCTTGGTCTTCATGAGGCTTTCATAACTTTGAACTTCTCCTATACCTTTCTCTGCATAAAATAGATTATTGATGTCCATATAAAAAACAAACCATCTACGGGAATACATGGGTGCTCAGCCATTGTAACCGCCAGTTCTCTAGGAATCCTTTTTGGCTACATGGTTCATCAATGTTAAATTATCCATTAATCATAATTTGGTCCGTCATACTCTAAGATTCTTCCATCTCAACTTCCCCCCCTAAATCGAAGACTCTCTCTTCTTCGACCTTCATCAAGTTCAGGCTACGGGTACACCTGTCACCCTCGTACTGCTCATAGTGGTCTATTCCACAACTTGATAACACATCCACTCTATAAATAAGAGGGATAACTCAGTGCAATTATGCACCACAACACGTATGCCTAAAAACTTGGGACAGGTCTTACAACAACATGGGGAAATCAGCTTGCCTATGGCTAAGCTTTAAAACTTTGGACCCAAAAAAAAATTCTAGGATGTCGGGTACAACCGATCATGCACCCCTTACAATTATTCAGGTACTAAATGCTCATAAAAATTGCAAACCCATTACATATGGATCTCATCATTTCATTGATGACCAAGATGAATATAACCCCTTACATACCATTAAGCAAACTCCACACACTTGGACTAAGCAAGCATCCAACCAAAATTAAAAAAAATTAACAAAAGAATTAAAAGTTACAGAAAACAAATACATTCTTGCTTCGTCAAGAGGAAAGCAGCGGAGCACAAAGGCTCGCTCAATTAGACAGGAGGAGAAACACTCAACTCAATTGTATTAAGAAATAAAGGTTACATTCATAGCTAAAAGATAAGCAAATCTAGCTCCAATATATGTGGATCAGATCCTACAGCATAGGATCTGTTTGAACAAGAAACCTAGATATAGAAAACCAATCTAATGTATTTCTGCATTATATCTAATAGCCTCCCTTAATGAAAAATGGATTATTGACAACACCTAATTTCTTCCTAAGATCCTAAAAGTGGATCCTTCCAACTGGTTTAGTAAAAATATCAACAACATTCTCACTTGTATTACAATAGATGAGTTCAATTTCTTGAGACTCAATCTTTTCTCTGACAAAGTGATGCTGCATCTCAATATGTTTGGATCTGGCATGATAGACTCTATTGTGTGCCATCTTAATTGAGCTTTGATTGTCACACTGGATTTTGGTAGTTTGTTTTTTTTGTGTTCCAACATCTTCAAGAATATGCCTCAACCAAATGGCTTCACAAGTAGCACTGGTTAATGCTTTATATTCAGCTTTTTTGGATGACAAAGAAACAATTGGTTGTTTCTTAATGCTCCATGATATGACTCCTGAAACAATGTTAAAATCATATCCAGATGTGGATTTTCTGTCATCGGGATTTCTTTCATGGTTAACGCTTTATATTCAGCTTCTGTGGATGACAAAGAAACAGTTGGTTGTTTCTTACTGCTCCATGATATGAATCCTGAACCAATGTTAAAATCATATCCAGATGTGGATTTTCTGTCATCGGGATTTCCTGCCCAGTCAGAATCAGAGTAACCTGCCAACTAAATATCGGATACATTAGTATATAAAAGACCATAATTAACAGTTCCTTTTAAATCTCTTCGGACCTGCTTTGCAACTTTCCAATGTGTTTCGCATGGCTTATCCAAGAAATGACTAAGGATGCTAACAGAATATGATATGTCTGGCCTTGTAGTAGTGAGATAGTTCAAACTACCCACTAATTGACGATACAAAGTGCCATCAACTTTAGATCCATCATCATTGTACAGTTTGACATTCTGATCCAAAGGAGTTGATACGGATTTGCATTCACTCATTTGAAATCTGTCAAGGATTTCCCTTTCATATTTACTTTGAGTGATGAATGTTTTACCAGATTCTCTCCAAAAGCAATTCCTAAACAATAATGCAAGTCACCAAGGTCTTTCATTTCAAATTCCCGAGACAAATTAATTTTAATATCTGCAATTAACTAATATGCTCCACCTGTAATGCTGAGATCATCCACATATAAGGATATCAAGCAAACATTTCCCTGTTTATCCGATTTAATATATAAGCTTGAATCCTTTTTACTTTTGAGAAACCCTTTTTTTTTAAGAAAGTGTCAATCTTGATATACCACGATCTAGGAGCCTGTTTCAGTCCATAGATAGCTTTCTTTAACCTGCACACCAGCTTCTCCTATCCTTTCTGCACAAAACCTTCAGGTTGCACTAAGTATACTTCCTCTTTTAAATCACCATTTAGAAAAGCAGATTTAACATCTAACTGGTGTATTCTCTAGTTATGTTTAGTAGCTAATGCAACTAACAATCTGATAGTGTTTAACTTAGCTAGTGGTGCATATGTCTCTTCAAATTCAATCCCCTCTTGCTGAGAATAGCCCTTTGCAACTAATCTTTCCTTAAACTTGTCAATACTACCATCCGCTTTAAGCTTAGATTTGAATAACCATTTAGATTCAATGGGTACTTTATCTTTAGGTAATTCTACTAATTCCCAAGTTTTATTTCTCATAATAGAATTATATTCCTCATCCATTGCAGTCACCCATTCTTTCTTATCTTTGGATTGTTCATAATTTAATGGTTCTATGACATTCATTACATTAGTCATCAAGGCATAATCTCTAAACTTTACGGGAGGTTGAGATTGTCGATTTGACCTTCTAAGTATTACAGTACCTATTGGAGTTCCATCCATGATTCTTCTGTCTTCTGTTGTTTCATCATCTAAGGTAGCATCACTAATGCTTGATTCCTGTTCCTGAACCTGTTGCTGTTGTTTCACCTGCTACTGTTCTTGTACTTTTTGAAGAATTTTATCTATTTTTCCATGCTCATCTGGGATCAGTTCTTTATCAACATTATTCATCATGTTACACATATTTGTATTTTCATGAAATACCACATCTCTACTAGCAATCATTTTGTGTGAACTAGGATGAAATAACTTGTATGCCTTATGATCATCATAGGATCCAACAAAGACACATTCAATAGATTTTGCATCCAATTTCCTTCTGTCATCTTTAGGTATGTGTGCAAAATACCTAGAACAAAATACTCTTAAATGACTAATTTCTGGTTTATAGCCATGAAAGACTTCAAAGGGGGTTTGAAGTTCTAACTTCTTCGTTGGAATCCTATTCTTTAAATACACAACAGTGTTAATTGCTTCAGCCCAAAAACCATTGGAAATGTTTTTACCTTGAAGCATGCTGTGTGCACATTCCACCAGCATTCTATTCTTCCACTCAACAACTCCATTATGCTGAGGTGTATGGGGCACAACAAATTGTTGTTGAATTCCATTTTCTGTATAGTATCTTTTAAAATATCCAGAAGTGTACTCACCACCTTGATCTGATCTGAGGATTTTGATGTATTTTCCTGTCTAGTTTTCCACTTTGGTACTAAATTCTTTGAAGTATTCAAAAACATCACCTTTGCTCCTTATGTAATATACCCAAGTGAACCTAGATCTGTTATCCACAAATATGAGAAAATACCAAGCACCACCAAGTGATCTGGTCTGCATAGGTCCACATACATCAATGTGTAATAGTTCAGGGAGTTCAGTCTGTCTCTTCTCTTCATGGTTCGGAAATTCATTTATGTGTTGTTTTCCCAGTGCACATGCAGCACATTCAATATGATCATTTTTTATGACAGGAAGACCCTCAACCATCGAATTTTTCTGTAATAACATGCAATCATTATGATTGAGGTGTCCATACCTTTGATTCCATAATTCAACATCTGAAATAGCTGATGCTGTTACTGATTGATGACTTCCCTTTACTGCATCCAGCTTGTACAATCCACCAAGTCTAGATCCTGTCACTATAACCCTGTAATGATCTTGGACATCTTTGACATGGCACTTATATTTATCAAATTCAACTTTCATATCATTATTAGTGATAGCAGAAACATATATTAAGTTCTTTTTTATGCATGTAACATACATCACATTATGTATCTCTTTAAATTGTCCATCAAGTAGGTTGACACTTATCACTGTTAGTTTTTCAGAATTTTCAATCTGATCTAAGATCTTAACTGAGAGAATAACATGTATAGCATATCTACAACATATCAATCATGGACACAATAATGCAAGCACACAAGAGACACAGAGTTTCACCAGGGAAAACCAAGAAGGTGAAAAACCCCGCAACTTCCTCAGAGATAGATAGAGCAATGATACAACCAAAGTACAAGAGATAGTCTTCTCCTAGCAGCAGATCCTCCTCCTCACAAGTGCGCCACTTTCCGAATGAGAGAAGTGTGAGTAATGAGATGATTAAATAGAGATCTCCCGATCTCTATTTATACTTGTCCTATCCTGCCCAATAAACCAGTGGGGCCGACTTGTCTAACTTAGCCTAATAACCCATGGTTACATTAATCCGGGCCAACCCCACACTTGGTGGTCTAATAACCCATTTACCCACATGACTCATACAAGGCCGACCCCATCAAGGTGGTCTAATAACCCATCAAGTATAAGTTAGGACACTTACAATATAAATGATGACACTTCCATATAGAGGAATAATAACATCTCTATAGGAATACAAACACTTCCGTATAGAGGAATAATAACATCTCTATAGGAATACAATACACATGGGTAAAATACATTCCGAAGTTACATATACATCAACACTCCCTCTTAACTAGGAAGTTATTGCTCGACACAGATCTGCTAGCACAAGTCTTCTTCTCTAGATCATCATTAGCGAATCATTGTCCTCGAATCATCGTCGTCATCACTGCTGCTGCTATCTCAATCAATCTCTGAATCTACTCGCATAGGAAGTTCTACAGAGCCAGTCCTTTTTCATACTGGATGTAGGCCCACCACTTGCAAGTCTTCATCATCACTGGCCATATTGTGGAATCCTCAGGACTTATTACGTGCGTCACAAAACCTCGAAAGAGCATCCCAGGTTGTTACGAGCACACAGCTCTACCTGTCGGATCTCCCAGGGCTGTATTATATGTGACCCCAACACAAAACCTCAAAAGAGCATCCCAGGTTGTTACAGGCACACAACTCTGACCTATAGGATCTCCTAGGGATGTATTATATGTGGTCACCAAAAAAACTCGAAAGGGCATACCAGGATGTTACGGGCACAAAGCTTCGACCTATAGGATCTCCCAGGGTTGTATTATATGTGGTCATGGAAAAACCTCGAAAGAGCATCCCAGGCTATTACGGGTGCACAACTACGACCTATAGGATCTCCCAGGGATGGATTATATGCCACAGGACAAAACCTCGAAAGAGCATCCCAGGACTGATTACGAGCACACGGCTCAACCTATTGGATCTCCCAGAGCTGGATTATATGTCCTCCCAAAGAAAAACCTCGAAAGAGCATTTTCCAGATATCCCAGGGCCACATTACATGCCATAGGAAAAACCTCGAAAGACTATTTGCAAACCTCCCAGGGATGGATTAAATGCTTATCTGCACAACCTGTTCCATGGCCATAGAGTATCATCCTGATACTCACCATACATCATCCTGATGTACACATGATCATCCTGATCATCACCACTGCATCATCCTGATGCATGTCATCTGGAGCAACATCCTCAAGCTCATTATCCATGATAATTCTGATCATACAATGCATCCATCTGATGCATACCAAGTATCTACTTGATACATATCATCATACATGATCCACCTGATCATACAAAGTATCCACCCGATACATACATAGATACATAATCCACTTGATCATACAATGTATCCTCCTGATATATATCAACATACATGATCTACCTGATCATACAATGTATCCACCTGATACATATACAGATACATGGTCCAAGCATCCAACATGATGCATATACATATACATGATCCAACTGATCATAACAAGCATACAACATGATGCATATATAAATACATGATCCAACCGATCATACCAAGCATCCAACATGATGCATATACAGAGCAGTAACTAGAGCATCATCCTGATGCTCATCATCCAGCGCTTACATCCACAGCCATGTGAAGGATCCTCCTCTCACCATGCTTGGAATGGCTCCAGCAAATGTGTCCATCACTTCTTCCTCGAAGTGTCATCAATCTGAAGAACACCAAGCCTCTCTGTGAAGTATTCGAACTTCACTCTAGCTAGTGGTTTTGTTAGCACATCTACAATCTGCTCATCCGTCACAACATACAGGAGCTTCACTGCTCCTCTCTGCACCATATCCATGATATAGTGATATTTGATCTCAATGTGTTTCAACCTGTTGTAACAACGGGTTCTCAGACAGCTTCACACAACTCTGGTTATCATAGAAGATACTAGTAGCATCCGGTGGGAGATCAAATAACTTAGATAGTAGCTTCCTCAGCCATACTGCCTCACAACTAGCCGAACAAGCTGCAACATACTCTACCTCGGCTGTACTCAGTGCTACGCAAGACTGATTCCTTCTAAACCAATAGATCACACCTGATCCCATACTAAAGCAGCACCCAGATGTTCTCTTCCTATCTGCAGCACCGCCTGCCCAATCTGAATCAACATAACCCTGCATGTTAAACTTTTGATTCGCATCATACTGGAGCCCATAATCAATTGTACGCTTCAGATACCTCAGAATATGCTTTATAGCAACCAGGTGAACACCTCTGGGATCCGTCAAGAACTGGCTCAATGCGTTCACCGCAAAGCAAATATATGGTCTCATGTTCGTCAGGTACATCAAGGACCCAATCATCTGACGATACAAAGTGACATCAACTGGATCAGATGAAGCATCACATAGAAGCTTCAAGTTCGATGCCATAAATGTGGCTATGTCCTTGTAGTCCATCATCCCGAACCTCTTCGGGATCTCTACTGCATACTTCCCTTGTCCAAGGAAGATTCCATCTGCACTCTGCCACACCTCCATGCCTAGAAGTAGTGCATCATCTCCAAGTTCTTCATCTCGAACTCAGCAGCAAGCTTTCGCTGCATGTCGAAAATCTATCTATCCTCACCTGTTACAAACAAGTCATCCACATACAATAGTAGTATCACTGGATTACCTTCCTCAACCTTGTAGTAAAGGTTGGAATCCGCTTTACTCTTGGTAAGGCCCAAACTGGATAGGAAGTCATCTATCCTTCCATACCAAGTCCTGGGTGCCTGTTTCAAACCATACAGGGATTTCTTCAGTTTGCACACATGTGACTCTCGGTCATGTGTCTCAAACCCGAGTGGTTGCTCCACATACACTTCCTCTTCAACTACACCATTCAAGAAAGCTGTCTTGACATCCATCTGGTGTACCTTCCATTTCATCACTATAGCCAGAGCAAGTACTGTTCTAATGGAAGTGTATCTGGCTATAGTAGCTAAAGTCTCTTCATAATTAATCCCTTCTTTCTGGGAGAAGCCATGAGCTACAAATCTCACTTTGTACTTTTCTATGCTGCCATCTGCAGCATGCTTGATCTTATAGATCCACTTGGAAGTCACAACAGACTTCCCTTTAGGTCTTGGGACTGCATCGCAAACATCATTCTTCATGATTGACAGGTACTCCTCGATCATGGCATTCTTCCTGAATCCTGGGAACTTCAATATCTTCAATAGATAACTTTGTTGTTGAACAAATGTTGTAGTACTTCTTTTGTAGGTGATGGTATACGATCTTTCCTACAAAACAAGTTAAATTGCATGATTAGAAACATCTCATAGTTTTCAGAACAAATTCTTACACACAAGGAAATATGTCATATAGTCATGCAATTTATTTTAGCCAATGCTTCAATACAACATCCATCCATATCCTGTAACTTTCTAGATGCCTTCCAATCTCTACCAGATCATTGTTAAGAGTTTGCACTACTCCCAACATGTCAGCAAAGAGGTTTGATTCTAGATAAGTAGCAATGGAATGTTGTACAGTGCCATAGGCCACTTACCCATTACATGCATATTAGTAGTATGATGTTCATTAATGCAATTCTAGGAACATCAGTATATACATCATTGAATAGTATTATTTAAACAATCAAATATGCAAGAAATGATAATTCAAATACTTATCTTTGTTTGTTTGTTCGGTTGACTCCCTTCCCTCTCAGTCTTTGCTTCCTTTCTGCAACTCCATTCTGATGTGGATTGTGAGAAGTGGCCAACTCCCTCTGAATATCTGCATCCTTGCAGAAACTACTGGAGTGTGCTCCGTCTTGATCTTTGCTTCCTGGATTACCTATCCTTGAACTTATATCCATCCTCAATCACTATGCATGCTTACAAGTATCATTATTGTGATATCCTTGAGATCTCATACATAATCATACATTTATTAGTATAATCTCAATACTATCAGAAACACAATAATCTTAAAGATGTATAGTCATGATCATTTCAAACACAGATTATAAACATTAGTATTCAAAGTTTCAGGGAATACTTCTTTTACTCATGCATATTCTTATTTGACCAAAGGACTTTTTTGGTTAGTCATATCATCAATCAAAGTAAGAAGCATAATATGCCTAAACCCATGATCACTAACTTCAATGAATAATCATTATTAATCATGCCATGTATACTTATATAAGAGATCCTAACACAAGGTAGGATTCTAACTTGATATAGGAAAAACATACCTGGATTAGCATGCTAGCTAGTTATGTCTAACATACCCGCATAATGTCTTCTTGTTCTTTTCAATGACTTGTGCTAGTATCTTGCATATCTCATAGGTTAACCATTATAGAACCAAGTTATACATACCTCGTAAGTAGATCTTCTATGTGATCCATGGCAATGGATGAATCTTTGTCTTTATGTCACCATGGTCATATGTTCTTGAACTAGAATATGATTTGTCTTTCTTGATGTACCTTTCAAGTTAGCGAACAACATCAACCTCATACAACACCACAATGCATTAGTACAATCATAAGTGTCAAAACCCTAATCAATGAATATCTTCTATCATGCATCAATATTTTTATTAAGGTGATATGACAAGTCTAAAGTTAATCAACATTGTACTAATCTTAATGAAGACAAACATACCATAAACTTAATCATGAACAGATCTCGAAACATACCTGCAAGTCATACCTGTCGAGATTTCTTGTAATCTTCTTATGTAAGGCCTTAGCCTCATATCCCTCTGAAATAGGAACTTCTTCACTTATGCAGGTGACCAATATATTCTCTTCTAGGATTAACCCAATCCACTTGATTTGCAGAAACTGGATCTGGAGCTGGAGTAGGGTTTGTTGGAGAAACCCTAAAAATTCAAACTTTGAATTTCAAGCTTCTGAAAGGATAGAAAGATGCGCCTTGATGAGTTGATCAAGCTGGTATACTCAGAATTTGAAAACTGCAAAGTTTCACCCCTCAAGATTGCCTTTGAAACTTCTGGGTCTTCTTGACAGGATCTTGAACTAGGCTTTGATAAAGCCCACCCTTCTGCCCATCCAAAAGGTTCGATCAAAAGCTCTAAACTTCTATTTTTCTGAGGAGCTTCCCACCGTGGTCACAGACTTAAAAAATTCCAGCTTTTGCAGAAGCCCTAATTTGCCACTTTTCCGATCAAAGTCCCAAACTAGGGTTTGATCAAGCCTGGCCTTCTTCCCAACCAAAAAATTTGATATTGGTCTCTAAATTTTGATTTTGATGAGTATCATTCAGCCGTGGTATCCAATTACAAAAATTCCAACTTTCCCTAAAACCCTAATTGCCGGAGCCATGAATGAAGGTGCTCAAAATCCAATTCTATTTTGACAGAAATATGCACCTGCTTATTTCTGGTGTAACTCTGAAACTATGAATCCACATGGTTTTAAACTTATACCTATTGTAGCCCGACCTGACATATTTCTAAACCCATAGGTCTGACCTCAATTGGATTCTCTGAGAGAGAGTTATGCCAAGTGTCACAACGTGACCTTTTTATGGGATAAAACGAGAGAGTGAACTTGTACAGAGTTCCACATGTCACTGGTTCACTTTCGGCATCTGAACCTTCGGCTTGTCCACATATAGTCCATGCCCTACCTATCACTTTTTATGAAATTTCATTTGGAGCTTCCTAGCCCAAGTTATGACCTTTTTTCCTAGGTCGCCTGTTTATGACTCAGATCTGGAAGAGGTAGAAACCCTAGATTGTACAGATTATAAAACACAAAGTACAACAAATTAGAAGTTGTGCTTCGAAAAAAAGGTACATGGGGATCTTATCTTCGACCTATAAGAGTTTCAGATCCTGAAACCTCACCGAAATTTATTTATAGCAAAAGTGCTACGATGACTGGTTTTTGCTATATCAGGCCCTAGCATCGCAAGTGCAACAAGTGTCATACATGCCATACCATGCCTTCTTTCACGCTAGCTCTGATACCATGTTAGTTTTTCAGAATTTTCAATCTGATCTAAGATATTAACTGAGAGAATAACATGTACAACATATCTACAACATATCAATCATGGACACAATAATGCAAGCACACAAGAGACACAGAGTTTCACCGGGGAAAACCAAGAAGGTGAAAAACCCCACAACTTCCTCAGAGATAGATAGAGCAATGATACAACCAAAGTACAAGAGATAGTCTTCTCCTAGCAACAGATCCTCCTCCTCACAAGTGCGCCACTTTCCAAATGAGAGAATTGTGAGTAATGAGATGATTAAATAGAGATCTACCAATCTCTATTTATACTTGTCCTGTCCTGCCCAATAGACCAGTGGGGCCAACTTGTCTAACTTAGCCTAATAAACCATGGTTACATTAATCCAGGCCAACCTCACCCTTGGTGGTCTAATAACCCATTTACCCAAATGACTCATACAGGGCTGACCCCATCAAGGTGGTCTAATAACCCATCATGTATAAGTTACGACACTTACGATATAAATGATGACACTTCCGTATAGAGGAATAATAACATCTCTATAGGAATACAAACACTTCCGTATAGAGGAATAATAGCATCTCTATAGGAATACAATACACATGGGTAAAATACATTCTGAAGTTACATATACATCAACAATCACTCCATAACCTAGGACTTTATGAGAGGTGTTATCACCCAAATAGATGTGTGTGCCATCAGATTTTTCATGATACTCATCATACAAGTCTTTATCAGGACATATGGGCAGAAGCACCCGAATCTATGAACCATGCATTTTCATCATCCGTCTCAGCAGACAAAGCATGTTCAAATATAAACAGTCTAATATTCTTGAATCCATTGACATCAGGGGTGTCTTTTCTTACATAGTTTCCATTATGTTTTCTGTATCTGTTATTGGACTCATTGTTTATCTTCTTAAAGCAGTCTCTAGCTATATGACCTGATTTGCCACAATAATGGCATACGACATCTTTATTAGCATTAGAGTCATGGTGTGACATACCTCTATGTCTTGTAAAAAACTTGCCGCTATGTCTGTTCCATTGATTTCCTCTGTATGAGTATCTGCCTCTTGCCATCAGTGCCTGATCTGCAGTCTGAGATTCCGGCTCATAAATCTTCATTCTCTCTTCTTCTTGCAATAGGATTCCACTGAGCTCTGTAAAGGTAGGAGGAGTCTGTCTTCTAGCAAGCGCTGAGATGAATACTTTATAATCTGGCAATAAACCTTTTAAAGTAATAGTTACCAGATCAGTGCTGGATACTTCTTCACCTATGTCACCCAGATTATCTCGAAAATCTTTGATGTGGGAGGGATATTTATTCATAGGTTCATTCACCTCCATCTTAATAGACAATAATTTAGTCTTCAAAAACAAAATTCAATTTGAATCTGACATCTGATACAAACCTTTGAGTTTGTCCCATGTATCTTTGGACGCTTCGCAATTTCTGATATGAAGAATAATATTGTCTTTTACATCCATGTGGATTATTATCTTTGCTTGAACTTACCGTGCATTCCAATCTGAGAGAGACAACGGATATGATGGCGTCGGTTCATCTCCTTTCACAATCGGCCACAAATTGAGTCCTTCAAGTACAGTGACTAATTTGAATTTCCAGTTTGCATAATTCTCTCCATTCAATTTTGATGATTCGGTGATATATAAATCGACAAGGGACATTTCTGCCATCTTGAAATAATTGAAGGGCAATCAATTTCAACCCAGAGGAAAAAAAAATACCACTGGTTCGCCTCTTTTCTTAAAAAATAACACAAATACCGGTGTAAGTGACCCCCTGATCGTCACACTTATCCGGATTCAGCTCAGCGACATCATTTCACTGTTCAAACTAAGGAGATGCGACGGACTACCTGATCGTCGCACTGTCCTCCTTCAGATGCTGCGACGATCAAAATAGCGAGAAGAAAGAAAAATATCGAATAGGCATGGCTGTGTGATGACCTCCAGCAAGACATCGAATAGGCAACATACGGCCCGCGTGATAACCTCGTGATCGGCGGCAGAGAAAACGAACTCAAGCATGAGAACTGTGGAGGCCATGTGGGGGACGCAAGGGGATCATGGCAAGCTCGTTGTCCAAAATAAGGGAATAAATGACCCCATAAAAACCTTGTAAAAATTTGTAATCCCATAGTCAATGAGGTCATTAGGGAATAAAACAATGCTCTAAAACATTGTTGTAAATGACTTGCCCTTTTTTCATAGTGGCTCCAACATTTGCCAGCTTGTCTGCTATGGGGTTCAGTTCTCTAAGCACATGAAAGAATAGAGTGTTGGTGGGAAGCACAAGATTCTTAATTCTTCTTCGAATTCTTTGGCTCTTAGAGCTCTTGGAGGAATTACCATTCCACATAGCATGTATCACATGCCTGGAATCCCCAAAAACCTGTAAATGTTCCATATTAATGGTGGAAGCAATTTCAAGAGAGTGATACATTGCCAACCACTCGAATTGATTGTTAGTGCTAATACCTAGTCCCCAAGAGAAGTCTGTAGCTTTATTTCTTCCAGGATCAAAGATGATCCCCCCTGTACCTGCCTCCCCCAAGGAAAACCATAAACCTAGAAGTAAAAACCAAAACTATTTACAAGTTAATTCTTAAGAAAATAAATGTTGGAAACAAGTTACGTATATAAGAAAAGAATCACTCCTATAATATAGGAGAGTTAATGAATTCTATAAATAGATTTCTAACGTAATCATTTTTCAAGAATAGAAAACCAAGAAAAGAATAATAATATTTCCTTTTGCACAATAATAAATGAAAATCATTTTAAATTTCAAAATGGAAAAATAGAAATCATATTTTCAGAATCAAATTAGCTTATTGAAAATAAAAGACTTATCCATGATCAAACTAATTTCACATTCGTGAATGTTGAATTTTAATCCCACTAATTTCCAAATAATCATAGAACCAAATCTCATAGAAATTAGGGAAATTAGAACTCAAACAAACTAAAACATGTGTTTTTTTAATTTTCATACCATCAAATTATGTATAAATTTAATATATAGATTTAATGAAATACACAAATTAAGTTAATGAAATTCAAAGCATGACCATGAATATTTAAAAGATTTTAAACAATCTTAATTTAAACATTAAGAATATTAAACTAACATAAGCAAACAAACCCAAAGACTAATATTATTTACAATATTTACATTATGATTCTAGGCATGCAAAAGTGAAAATAAAACCCCATAAAGGTCAAATATCAAAGTAATGAAATATCTAAAATCATGAGAAAAGAATTTATAAAATCAATCAAAATCCCAAAATGAAAGTAATAACCAGCTATCATCTCGAATAATCAGTTTGTGCAGCGAAGACCAAATCTAGGTGGGGAATGTGAAAGACAACGTGGTGAGTTAACCACCGAGATCATGAAACCAACTCAAACGAGTTAAAAGAAAATAACTAAAAATAGAAACAAACCGCATTCTGCAATCCGCATCTGCGGGTTGCCGGTTGCGGATCAGCATAACGTAAATTTATTAAAAACACTTTCAGCAATCCGCAATCCACAATTGCGAATTGCAGGAACCCAAAGTGCAAACTACTGTGAAAATATTCCCGCAATCCGCAATTGCGGGGTGCGGGTGCGACAACCGTGATTATTGAAAAACATTTCCGCACCTGCAATCCACATTGCGGGTTGCGGAACCGAAAAGTTCCAAATCCAAAGACCAAGCTCCCACAATCTGAATTGCGGATTACGGGTTGTGGAAGGAACAAACCTTTTGGGGAAAATTCATTCTTTCTGCAACTCACAAAAAACACACAAACAATGAGTGAAATCTCAAAGGAAAAATTGCTAACTGAATCAAATCATGTCAAAGACATAGCAAACAGGATGAACAACCCCCAAAAATGTATAAGTTACCCTTGCATATAAAATTGGGGCTCCCATGTTTTGGATAAAACATGGGATCTGTTGTGCCTACAACAAATGGCCATTGGTTGGGAAGAAGAAATTATCTCTGCATTATAGTATTGAAATCCATAAATATTAGGAATAAAAATAAAATGCCTTCACATGCTAAATTTCAAATAATCTGAATAGCATTATCACTAAATGATACAATATTGGTTAGACTTCAAAGATTCTAAAACATCCAACTCATTCCCATCATTATCCAAAAAACATTTTTAAAGATAAACTCATTTTTCAAAATAAATTATTTACAAGATGTAAGAATCAAGAACTTTAACAGGAATTAACCTCGGGAAATCAAGCTAATCATATAAGACATAGTATTAAGAAATGACTCCAATACCACAAGCAGGACCCTACAGCTAGTCGGCGTCTATAATCGCGACAGGGATGCCTTTTAACCCCACTTCCAAGTGCCTTGGTCCCAGTTTACTGATTTAAATACATAGCTATACAATGACTCAATTTACTAATGGGTAAGCAACATCAGATAAATCTCTACGAGTGTGGGATGGCAGATGATTCTTAAAGATTTATATATATAATATTTATGATTTGGAATCCAAAATACCACAGACAGAGCCACTGTAGCCTGCAGGCGTGCATAGCCTCGACAGGGACGTCTTTTAACCCATTTTACCTGATGGCGTATATCCCAAATAACAAGTTTAAAGAAATCTGCAGATTATGTGTAATGTGTTAATCTCGATTTGAGATTGACTAGTAAATGGTGAAGCAGACTTAGAAACTCCGTAAGAGTAAAGATGGAGTAAGAAATCTATAGATTACTAATATTTACAGATTAAAACTTCTTTCCCGAAACTGATTTGTTTAAAAGTAACTAAATTTCTAAGATAAAGTTCTAAGGATAATGATAGAAAGATTCAAATAGAATTATCAACATAGGCTATTATTGTTTTTTCACAATCAAAAATTAACTAATCAAAACATTTGATTTCCAGCAAGCATAAAAAATTTATAAAGATTTCCTTTATAGATAATATTTCAAGACTGTAAAAGAGTGATATGCTCTTTTATTAAAAAGCGAAAATCATGAAAAACTCAAAACGAACCTGCAAGAAAAGAAAATGTAAGAATGGTAAAAGCAAACACATATACAAGTGGAACCAAGAGTAAATCAAAACCTCACAACTATATCACTAACTAAAATAAAAATTAGTGATTAAAAATTTTGTTTTTTAATAAGTCATGAGATATCAGATTCAATTAGGTCTTTATTGAAAACAAATAAAGAAGCCTAAAAGATTTTAAACTAAATTAAAATGTAAAATAATTGCGAAAATAAGCCTTAAGAAATTGTCTCATGCAAACAAAAGAAAGATTTGTTTGTCGTGTTTGTAGAATCAAAGGAATTTGTTATTGTAAAGAGAGTAACTATGTCAATTCATATATTGAAAATGTATTGAATCGGTAAATTGAATTGATTATAATAAAACTCTTCCAATAAATTTATTCTCCTTTGATTGAAGAATTATGATCAACATTGTTGCTTCGCATAAAGTTGTTTAGGACAATAAGGCCTCTTTTATTAAAAATTATGTACAGAAAGAAACTAAACTAAATTGTGTTCAATTTGCAACAACAAAATATGTAAAAACCCCCTTTTCAAGTGCATATCCAGAAAAGATCAAAATTCATGAGTAATGAAGATGTTCTAATTTTAATTACTTTGTCTCTTGTCAAAATATTCTTTCTCTTAAAACTTGGAAAAGAATTAATTCAAAACATTTAATGACATACTCATTATAATTTAAAACTAAAGACATAATTCGGACACAAATGCCTTAAACCCAAAAAAAATAAGCGAGAACATGAATAACAGAATGTGAAAGAAGATATAAATACTTCCCTGAATGCATCTGAAGAAGTGTTGTCTCCAACTTAAACTTGGCTAGTCGTCACAAATATTTTATTGAAGAAAACCAAAAGAGCAATCTAATTATTAAAGAAATGAACAAAATTAATCTATTCTACACCTACTCCTATACTACTTCTAAAACAAAAAACTAAGTAAAATCAAATTTCCAATGGAGCCAATATAGTAACTTGGAACCTACAAGAAAAAAAAATGATGCATCAGCAATAGAAATTTTTAAAATGGAAATCCAAAAATTGGAAAAACTAAACTAAGCTCTTTATTCACAAAGAAATGAAAATGACATGGAAAATGGTTCAAAAATGATTGTTCTAACCATAAATAAATTAAATCATAAAAAGTGGGTTGGAAATTATTAAAATCGTGATTCAAAAGAATTTCATCAAAATGGAAAGTGGAGAATATCTCCTTTAGTAATATATCATCGTTATTGCATTGAAAGAAAATATCGGAATTTGATTCTTGTGAATGATCAATTTCGTCTTCTTGATTTTTATTTAGATATTCATTATTGTCTAGTGTATCAGTTTTATTTGATTTCAAATTATTTGATCGAAATAACTTTTCATTTAAAATATGATTTCTGGCAAAAAATATATTTGGAACAAATATTGTGAAATTCAATCTCAATTTTAGCCGACTCATCCTCTACAGACTTATGGTTCTCATTTTGTTCATAACAATCAGAATTTAAAAAAAAAAAAAAAAAAATTCAGATTTCATAAAATGGGTAGAATCAACTTATTCTTCAAAATCTGAAGTGTAATTAGCATCCTCAAAACTTTCTATTCTAAGATCCATCCTCTGATTAAATGAAGAAGAATGAATATCACTTATAAAATGACTTTTAAAATCATTAGAAATAGATGAAAAATCCTCTTCATAAGTCTCGAAATCTTCATTTTCATTGCTAGTTGGGTCATTATTATCAAATTGAGAAAAATGCAAATATTCAAAATTTGATTGAACGAATTGTTCATTACATAAATTGGAAGTATCGGGATTAAGATTTTCTTCAACAGTTTTATGTTGAGATTCCAAACAATGAAGGGAAGATGTGAAACATTCATCGTATTTGCATTCATTTGAAAGAGAAAATTCAGGATTGAAATTTGCAACTAATTTTCCTTTTGTATCTAAGGAAGATTGAATTTTAGATGCAAAAATTATTTGATTCAAATCATGTAAAGTATTTTGAACATTTCTTTCATTTTTAATGGACATAACTTCATTGTAGAAATCATTAATTTGTTTATTTAATTGAACAATTTGTGAAACCTTTGATTCTTCTTCAACAGATTCAATATCATATGAAACACAAGGAGAAACAAGATCTAAATGATACATTTTCAAGTCTTTTTCAAGCTCTTGAGCCTCCTTACATGCTTTATTGAAATCTTCTATTCCTTCACGTAAGATGAACATGGCCATAGTCTTAGGAAGAGATCTAACATACTAGCAAAAAGTGAGTTGTGCTGAAGGCCGATGTTCTTCATGTAAGCTATAATATACTTGACGGAAACATGTATTGAAATCCCGAATTGACTCTCCATCATTTACCTGCATTTGACTCAGATTCTGATGAATTTCAATAATATCATAATCTTCAAAAGAATCTCTAAAAACATTCTTAAATTCTAACCAGCTAGAAATTGAATTCAAAGGTAAAAAATAAAACCAAAGAGAAGCCTTACCATCGAAGGTAAATGAGAACAATCTGCAAGCCATATCTTCATGTATGACATTAAACAAACGTAAAATAGATTCATACCTTCTAATATCCTCAGTGACAGAAACAGTACTTTCGCCATCAAACTTCGGCAAGATCTTAATTGCATTTTTAGGGAGCTCATGTAAAGTGCCTTGTAGGCTCAACGCAGTATCAGACTCCCATGCAGGGATTTGAGAAAGAGCCTCGAAAACATAATAAATAAAAATTATCTCTTATTATGGGCAATGTGCTGGTTCATGCCCTCCTTGTTGATGTATATGTAACTTCGGAATGTATTTCACCCATGTATTTCATATATGTATTTTGTACTCCTATAGAAATGGTATTATTCCTCTATACGGAAGTGTTTGTATTCCTATAGAGATATTATTATTCCTCTATACGGAAGTGTCGTCATTTATATTGTAAGTGTTGTAACTTATACTTGATGGGTTATTAGACCACCTTGTTGGGGTCGGCCCTGTATAAGTCATGTAGGTTGAAGGGTTATTAGACCACCCTATTGGGGGTTGGCCATGTGGGTCAAAGGGTTATTAGACCACCAAGTGTGGGGTCGGCCCGGATTAAGTTAACCATGGGTTAAGCTAGACATGTAGGCCCCATTAGTTTATTGGGAAGGACAGAACAAGTATAAATAGAGATCGGGAGATCTCTATTTGGTCATTTTTCATTCACACACTTCTCTCATTCGGAAAGTGGCGCACTTGTGAGGAGGAGGCTCTGCTGCTAGGAGAAGACTATCTCTTGTATTTTGGTTGTATCATTGCTCTATCTATCTTTGAGGAAGTTATTGGGGCTTTTCACCTTTATGGTTTTTCCCAAGTAAACTCTGTGTCTCTTGTGAGCTTGCATTATTGTGTCCATGATTGATGTGCTGTAAATTTGTTGTACATGTTGTTCTCTCAATTAAGATCCTAGATCAGATTGAAGTAAATTCTGAAAATTTAACATGGTATCAGAGCTAACCTGAAAGAAGGCATGATATGGCATGTATGACACTTGTTGCACTTACAATGCGAAGGCTTGATATAGCAAAAACCAGTCATCGTAGAACTTTCGTTATAAATCCATTTTGGCGAAGTTTTCGGATCTGAAACTTTTACAGGTCAAAGATCAGATCCCCATGTACCTTATGTCCAAAGGAAAACTTCTAATTCGTTGTACTTTGTGATTTATGATCTGTATAATATAGGGTTTCTGCCTCTTCCAGATCTCAGTCATAAACAGGTGACCTTGGAAAAAAGGTCATAACTTGGGCTGGAAAGCTCCAAATGAAATTTCGTAAAAAGTGACAGGTAGTACACAAACTGTAATATCTCAAGAAACGTTTTTATAGGCCAAAGTTGAACCAGTGACATGTGGCACGCCATACAAGTTCACTCTCCTGTTTTATCCCATAAACAGGTCACGTTGCGACACTTGGCATAACTCTCTCTCAGAGAATCCAATTGAGATCAGAACTATCGAGATGGAAAGATGATAGGTCGGGCTATCTCATGAAAAATTTTCAAACCCTTTGGATCCAAAAGTTTATAGTTACACTAGAAACAATTAGGTACATATTTCTGTCATAACAAAATTATTTTTGAGCACCTTCATTCATGGCTTCCAAAATTTAGGGTTTCGGAGAAAGTTGGAATTTTTGTAATCAGAGACTACGGCTAAATGCTACTCATCAAAATAAAAATTTAGAGACCAAGATCAGAATTTTTGGTTGGGTAGAAGACCGGGCTTGATCAAACCCTAGTTCAGGACTTTGATTAGAAAAGTGGAAAATTAGGGCTTCTGCAAAAATGGGAATTTTTGAGATCTGTGACCACGGCTGGAAGCTCCTCATAAAAACAGAAGCTTAGAGATTTGGATCAAACCTTTTGATTGGGAAGAAGAGTGGGCTTCATCAAACCCCAGTTCGGGGTCACGTCGGTCGTGCTATGCACATAAACGTTCCTGGGACACTCTTTTAAGGTTTTGTGACAGTCACATGTAATAAGTCCTAGAGATCTAGACAGGATGAAAAAGGCCTCAGATGCTCTTTA
The DNA here is from genome assembly GCA_027924585.1 of Larix kaempferi. NCBI lineage: Eukaryota > Viridiplantae > Streptophyta > Pinopsida > Pinales > Pinaceae > Larix > Larix kaempferi. The sequence goes on from BSBM01000001.1 coordinate 79,933,593, forward strand.
GGGTTCTTTCTAGTCAAGAGACTCTTTTAAGGTTTTGTGACGCACGTAATAAGTCCTAAGGATTCCACAGTATGGCCAGTGATGATGAAGACCTGCAGGTGGTGGGCCTACATCCAGTATGAAAAAGAACTAGCTCTATAGAACTTCCTATGATGAGTAGACTCAGAGATTGATTGAGATAGCAGCAGCAGTGACGATAACGATGATTCGAGGATGATGATTCGCTGATGATGATCCAGAGAAGAAGACTTGTGCTAGCAGATCTATGTCAAGAAATACCTTCCTAGTTAAGAGGGAGTGTTGATGTATATGTAACTTCGGAATGTATTTCACCCATGTATTTCATATATGTATTTTATACTCCTATAGAGATGGTATTATTCCTCTATACGGAAGTGTTTGTATTCCTATAGAGATGTTATTATACTTCTATACGGAAGTGTCATCATTTATATTGTAAGTGTTGTAACTTATACTTGATGGGTTATTAGACCACCTTGTTGGGGTCGGCCCTGTATAAGTCATGTGGGTCGAAGGGTTATTAGACCACCCTATTGGGGGTCAGCCATGTGGGTCAAAGGGTTATTAGACCACCCTATTGGGGGTCGGCCATGTGGGTCAAAGGGTTATTAGACCACCAAGTGTGGGGTCGGCCCAGATTAAGTTAACCATGGGTTAAGCTATACATGTAGGCCCCATTAATTTATTGGGCAGGATATAACAAGTATAAATAGAGATCGGGAGATCTCTATTTGGTCATTTTTCATTCACACACTTCTCTCATTCGGAAAGTGGTGCACTTGTGAGGAGGAGGCTCTGCTGCTATGAGAAGACTATCTCTTGTATTATGTTTGTATCATTGCTCTATCTATCTCTGAGGAAGTTATTGGGGTTTTACACCTTTATGGTTTTCCCCAAGTAAACTATGTGTCTCTTGTGTGCTTGCATTATTGTGTCCATGATTGATGTGCTGTAGATTTGTTGTACATGTTGTTCTCTCAGTTAAGATCCTAGATCAGATTGAAGTAAATTCTAAAAATTTAACACTCCTTCTAGCGCCATTTGTTGATGCCTCGGTTGTGCACGTGCTGGAATAGTGTCCAAGGCAAACAATAGGGGATGAAAACCCAGCCAAAGGCTTTAGATAATCTTATGCAAGTATTACCCCATCATTGAGCTGTTTGGTGTGGTTTACACCCATGGATATTCGGCCTCCGCTGGCAGTCTTTGAGTCGGTGATTTTGCTCCTCGAAAGGGAGACTTTGAATTAGATCTGAAACTAATCCTAAATGTGATTTAAATGCAATCTACCATTAATAATTCTGCAACTATTAGAATAAATTCTACAGTTACATAAATACATATTTGAACTAAAATACTAACCTATCTAAATGTTAATATAATTAATAACCTATCCTGGGAGCAAAATAATTTAAAATGGAGAGAATGATTTAATGCTCAAAAAGAATAATTGGATCATCGATGATTTAAAAACATTTAAACATTGATAACATAAGCACACCAATTCTAACAGGAGAAGTAAAACATTATCTTCACTATGCTAAAACTGTTTGAACATAGAATCATTTTTGTGAATCATTAAACATTATCAGATTAACAAATATACTACAAACATGCAAAATAATTAATCTGATTACTATTCAAAAGTGCATAACAGAAACATTTTATTAGACACAAATGAACAAATGAAGAATAACTACAGAAAAATGAAATGTTCACATAACCATTTCAGGTTCATAAAGACATTTACAAAGCTGAACATTGATGATCAGCAGCCTCCTCAGTCTAGCTCTCTTCCAAGTAAATATACATAGAAAAGAGTTTACAAGAAAAATTACAATCCTTTTGGTCTACAGAGACCACCTCTCTTCTCCCCTCCCCTTTGATCATAAAAAGTGGTAGAAAGTGGGTTTTTATACAAAGAAAATTACAAGAAAAGATAAGATCCATTCCCCCAATTCCTAAGCTAACTAGCTGAGTTGTTCCATTCACCAGATCCGTCCATGAGAAAAATATGGGAAAATCCATTTTGAAAAACCAGTCGGATCTCCCAAATGAGGAACTTCCCGAGGTTTCTTCTCATCCACAAACTAATTGGGAATATTCTGCACAAAACCCATGTCTCGGATTTTCCAGATTCATCTTCATCGCTCCAGAAATCACGTCCAAAGATCATTGCTTTCCACTTGGCATGCTTTGATCACTCCAAACTTGGGATGTAAATTCTTAAATTTGATTCCTCCAAATCCAAATCCACACCTGTACAATTCAAAAGAGAAATTAAAACATCATTCCAAAACTAATGACAGAAATCTAAATTAATAAAAATCCATTTGCAAATCAAAATATAATGAAAATAAACAAATCTCATGCAAATCCGAAATTGACTATTCAGACAGATTTTCGAGGTGTTTAAGCTATTCAATTAGACAAAACAATCTTCCCATATAATTCTTCATCCTTCCAGCTTTCCAACGAGCTATCTCGAGCTTAATTTGGATTTATAAATCTCAAGATATTGCTCCCGGAAGTTAAGGCTCAGCAGCCGTTAATTTCATTGCGGAGTGAATTGTGGCCATTGATCTAAGAATTAAAACTCATATTAATCATTTTTCAAAACAAATAAAACCAAACAAAAAATACAAAAACAATATTCCCAACAAAATCGAAATCAAATGTCGGGAAGGAAATTTTGAATTTAAACAAATCAAAATGGGAAAAACCAAAATTAAAATCCTAAGTAAAAATGAAATTACTGTAATTTACGGACCCAAAATTAAATTAAAACATAGCATAAGATAAACTTAGGGTCCGGAGAATGTAGAATGAAAAAGTAAAAATTTGAAAAAAGTGAGGGTTGCGGAAATATGTTTTAAAAATGAGAAAAATTAAACCTTCCGCAATCTGCAATTGCGGGTTGTGGAAAGGTTGAGATTTCAATAATTAAAATCAAAGGTTCCGCCCCAAATGGGTTGCAGATTGCAGAAAGGTTGAAATTTTAACCAAAAATAAAATTTTCCAAAAATGCATAAAAATGATTGGAAAAGCTTGGAAAAATGCAATTTTTTATTTTTTATTTTTCCTAATGTTGAATGAAGTAGATTAAAACAAAACAATAATAGAGAAAAGATTAAAAATCTAAATTTTTTTACAAAGTGAAAGAAAATCCAATATCGGGAAACCATAAACCTAGAAGTAAAAACCAAAACTATTTACAAGTTAATTCTTAAGAAAATAAATGTTGGAAACAAGCTACGTATATAAGAAAATAATCACTCCTATAATATAGGAGAGTTAATGAAATCTATAAATAGGTTTATAACATAATCATTTTTCAAGAATAGAAAACCAATAAAATAATAATAATATTTCTTTTTGCAGAATAATAAATGAAAATCTTTTTAAATTGCAAAATGGAAAAATAGAAATCATATTTTCAAAATCAAATTAGCTTATTGAAAATAAAAGACTTATCCATGGTCAAACTAATTTCACATTAGTGAATGTTGAATTTTAATCCCACTAATTTCCAAATAATCATAGAACCAAATTTCATAGAAATTAGGGAAATTAGAACTTAAACAAACTAAAACATGTGTTCTTTTAATTTTCATAACATCAAGTTGTGTATAAATTTAATATATAGATTTAATGAAATACACAAATTAAGTTAATGAAATTCAAAGTATGACCATGAATATTTAAAAGATTTTAAACAAGCTTAATTTAAATATTAAAAATATTAAACTAACATAAGCAAACAAACCCAAAGACTAAGATTATTTACATTATGATTATAGGCATGCAAAAGTGAAAATAAAACCCCATCAAGGTCAAATATCAAACTAATGCAATATCTAAAATCATGAGAGAAGAAACCATAAGATCAATCAAAATCCCAAAATGAAGGTAATAACCAGCCATCATCTCGAATAATCAGTTTGTGCAGCAAAAACCAAATCTAGGTGGGGAATGTGAAAGACAACGTGGTGAGTTAACCACCAAGATCATGAAACCAACTCAAATGAATCAAAAGCAAATAAGTAAAAATGGAAACAAACCGCATTCTGCAATCTGCATCTGCGGGTTGCAGGTTGTGGATCAGCATAACGCAAATTTATTAAAAACACTTTCCGCAATCCCAAAGTGCAAACTACAGTGAAAATCTTCCCGCAATCCGCAATTGCGGGGTGTGGGTTGCGAGTACGACAATCGTGATTATTAAAAAATATTTCTACACCCGCAATCCGCATTGTGGGTTGCGGAACCAAAAATTTCCAAATCCATAAACCAAGCTCACGCAATCCGGATTGCGGATTGTGGGTTGCGGAAGGAACAAACCTTTTGGGGAAAATTAGCTCTTTCCGCAACTCACAAAAAACACACAAACAATGAGTGAAATCTTAAAGGGAAAATTACTAACTGAATCAAATCATGTCAAAGGCAAAAATGTATAGCAAACAGGATGAACAACCCCCAAAAATGTATAAGTTCCCCTTGCATATAAAATTGGGGCTCCCATGTTTTGGATAAAACATTGGATCTGTTGTGCCTACAACAGAACAATATTATATCAATTGATAGAATCTCTCTCTCTCTCTCTCTCTCTCTCTCTCTCTCTCTCTCTCTATATATATATATATATATATATATATATATATATACATATGCTTCACAATTCTATTAATATACAAAAAAAAAGAGTGGAGACAACCACTAGAAGCTAAAGTCATAAGGAAGCAAAACCTATCCTATAAAAAATTAAAAAAATAGAGCCGACAACAAGTTTATGTGGACAGAAAACAATGAAACCAAATTCGATCATTCCTAGAAACAAGAACTTGGTTCATTTTGATCACCTAAAATGGCCTCCAATGTTAATTAAATTTCAACTAGAAAAAAAGGTTTAAATGTGTTCCTAACATTTAAAATATTTAATTGCATTGAAGGGAACTTGTTTGAGTCAAGTGCATTCCAAATTATTAACATTGGTATATTCAAGTTTTATTCATATTATGTGGTTTTCTAATGCATCTAAGTATTATTTTAAACGTACATAAGATTTAAATTCACACTAAATATGTGTGAGATTGTATATAATATTTTTCAATTAAAATGCAAATTGATTTAAACCTAATGATACTTACACATGATTATCTTAAAGTTTAAAAAAACAAAAGTTCAAGTATAAAGCCTAAAAACTAAAAAATACTCATAAATTCCATCCATATATATATATATATATATATTGTAAGTTAGTATCTATGGGGATTTGAACTTGTGACCTTCCATTTACAACTTCTCATTACCAATTGCTCTACCTTCCATGGGTTGTATATATATATATTACAAATCAAAACATCAAGTTACTAGCCCCATGGTCACCACCACCACCATCGTTTCCTACACCAGGTCCCTCATCACCCCCATGACCATATAATTTGACACTGTCACCTACACCAGGCCCCCCATCACCCATGTGACCATAGAAACAACCAACACTACTTGCACTAGGCCCCCATTCCCCATGTGACTATAGAAACTACCACTGTCGCATACACCAGGCCCCCTAGCACCTAGAGGAGTGTTAAAACCCTACATAGGATGGTCCATATTGAATCTAGTGTTGCAACTTTAACTTAAATTTACAATCACGTTAGATAGATTTTAGTAGAAAATTTATGAGTTGAATATATTTTTAAATTTTAACCAACTGGATCAAGTTACCTAGGTCGAATCAATGCTAAATTGTGCATATGGGATTTGGATCTGGTATATGGAATCTGAGTTTGTGCATCCATATTAGTCATGTCTTGGTGAGCATGAAAATCCATGCTAATGCCATAGAAACGTGAAATCAAATGATTATTAAAAAAATATGATTATCATTAAAAATTAAATGAACATTTTAATATGACACTATATAAACCTATTTGTATCGATTCATACATGTGCATCAAATATTGGAATCCTTAATGGGCCCTCATAAGGATGTGGAATTATTGCATCCCACTCATGCACCCACATCAACGGAACATCAACAGTCCCCTGTACCGTGGCCTTTGTGTGACAATAGTAAAGGTAAATACTCAAATTAGTAAATACATGTACTATAATCATTGTTTCAAAATTTGATGCATTTAAATTGGATTTGATTGAATTGAGGCATGAACTATACCTCCTCAACTAAGTGGCTTTGGAATGTATGTGGAGAATGAGGATTGGTTATGTGTGCAACTTCAGGTGAGGGATTAGGTCCATCAGCAACATCCTTTCCTCTATCCATCTAAATAGGGGACATGTGAAGAAAGGATGAAATACACAATTGTAAATATGTAAGAATGTACATAATTTATATAAATTGAAACTTTTAGAATTCAATCATACAGTAATTGGGTCTCCTTCATATGTCACATGTGGATGAGAATACGACCACTCATTATTGTAAATATCATCTAGTAATGCGGACATATACATGGTATAATATATATATAGTTTAATGTGTTGATTCTACATGTATCAAGGTGATCAATTGATGGCTAATATATATAGTTTAAACATACTATAATGTACAAGGATATGCCTCACCTCTAGGAGCTAGATTATATCTTTTGTACAACAAAATATACACAACTTGTGCACGTATAACATCATTGGTCTTGTACAAATAAGGCTCTCAAGAAGTGGGGGGTGGTCTAGATCTCTCCCCATTTAATGAAACTAAAACACTACCCAACATAGTGCAAATTTTGTATGCCATCGCATCTCGAACCCCAATTCTTATCCATGATGGCTCATCCAACACTTGGAGTAAAACTATACCCTCCTCAAAAATTGTGCCAATATTGGAGGAGGTAGTACGATAGAGTTGTCTCTACGAGCCCCAAGATGGTCATAATTAATTCCTTTACTGAGACCATAAAATCATGATGTTGTGCTAGTGTAGTTGGGGTCCACGTGCAATACAAACTCTGCATAGATGTGTGTCACAAAATACAATGAAACCTCATCATGGTGGGGGAACATTCCCCAAAATCACTTTAATAATATGCTATAAATAGAAGGCACTAAAACCTCAAGATTAAACTCTTTGAGTTTAAGAGGTCGTTTCCTGATCATGTAGTTAACAGGGATCTTAAACATAGTACCCCTCACATCATAGCCTCTCATTCATTCTTTCACGACATCCAGTTCGTATTTTCCCAAGATCTCTCTCCTCCTCATGAGACACAATTCTAGAGGTCACTCTATGGCCTTGATGTTTGATATGCACGAACCAACTATTTGACATCCTCAAGCATAATTGAAATAGAGCATTAAATGAGGCTATCATGAGATATGTCAGGTATCTCCCTACGTAACTAGTTGCGTTGTCCAGTGATATCATTAAGGGTAACCTATGTAATACCATTCTCCCATAGTGGGGTAGGTGTAGGATTATTAGACTATCCCTAGGGGACTCTGCAAGTTATATAGAAAAACATATACAAATTAAATCAGTTTTTGCTTGTGAATTGAAACTTCCAAAATCAAAGACATCTGTGATTGAACAAGAATAATTTCCATATTTAATACCAACGTCCTGGAAACACTCGGTCTCCTGTGATGATGGATGGTTGATCATGTGGAATGGTAGATATGCACTAGCTCCCCAACTCCCACCACCACAACTACTATTGGGTGTTGTTGCCTCATGAAATTAGAACATGGCATCCCTATGAAAGTAAAATAAAATATTATTCAACATGGTTTTAATTCATTTATACAACTCAATAAAAACAAGTTTATGTGTAAGTTACACATATGTATCCTCTTGTGATTTAGAGGTGGCATACCTTTATCATGTCAATGAGGAGCATGAGACTATCCAAAGCTCCATCTCTCATAAATAGAAAACCCTCACTCTAGAGAATGATTTGTAACAAGTTAAATTGTTAGGTAAGTTAGTGCAATATTTCCATCCCTTTAGCAAAAGTAATTTAGTATATGCTCAAAAAATAGATTTTATTTCAAAAGATAGACTATTAGGACTTTAGTTAGGTTATAGGTTATAGTAGTTAGGGATTAATTTATTCTAAGTTTTAATGCATAACCCTATCAATCTTAACCCCATATAACCTCTATATCTAAGTCAAGTCTCATAGGGATTAAGGGTTATGGAAACTATGAGTTAAGGTTTATATGGATTAGGGTTGATGAGGGTTGGGATCAAAGAGTTAGGAGTTAGGGGTAATATGTGAGGAGTTAAAGGTTATAGGGTTTATTGGTTTGGGGTTATATGGATTACGAGGTTATAATATGGGCAATAGGTTTATAATGGTTATGACATAAGCATTATGAATTATATGGATTAGTGGCACAATAAGGGTTATATGACTTAGGGGTTCTAGGGTTTAAAGTTTATAGGAGTTCACAATTGGAGGAGATATGGATTAGTGGTTACAAGCATTAGGGGTGATAAATGTTAGAATCTTCAAGCACTAGGGATTATAAGTAGAAGGGTTTGTAAAGGTTACTAGAGTTACATTTCAATATTTCAAGATCATTAAAGTTAGGATTAATGTTTATATGGTTTATTAATTATAAGTGTAACACCCCCAGTTTTGACCCTTGGAATGTATTAAATCAGATTATGTAAAATACTTGTTAGTTGCTTTCTTGGCTAACAATACACGTCGCTATAGCGACGCTCCATGCACAACATAGTGACGTATTTTATATACAAGCAACGAAATGATCGTCGCTTGTATAGAAAATCCGTCGCATGTGCTAGACGGAACGTCGCTATAGCAATGCTCTGTGCACAACATAGCGACGGATTCAAATGCAAAATGCAGAGCAAGATTTGTTTCTCCTTGTAGAATCCTTTAGAGTATGGTGTTTCTCGTGTGTGTGGATCATGTTGATTGAATGGTTTCATTTGTTGTTTGTTGCATGAAGTGAATGATTCAGTAGCATAGTTAATTATGATTGGACTGGACTACTCATGTGCTCTATTTTAGAGTAATGTCAGAGTTGTGCAGTAGGTCTGACGGGTGTTGGAAAATACATAAGTTGTATATGCATACGCTGCATGAAATTTAAATTTCTTATTAAAGAATTATTTTCATGTTAATTTGATCAGTTAGGATAATCCTTTGGTTGACTATGAATTGTAGAAGTGATGTATTGATTCTGAGTGGTGTCTTTAGTAGAATAGTATCTCTAGATGAATTGTTTTGGCTATGCTAAGTAAGGCCACTATACAATTGCCTATTTTTGTAGTTTTTAAGTCCATGTAGGAATACCTTATTGGAAAACTAACTAAATTCTTTGGGCCTATACCTAAGTCAATCTGTGCAAGAATGGTTTATGTTTATGCAATATTGGAATGCTGTTATTTAATGACAATTAGTGTAATTGCATAATTATATATTTGAATGCAATATTAAATGTGCAAGAGATTATGAAAGAGCAATGAAGTGCTTGAATTCAATTAAAAAGATTGCTCTATTGAACATTGCATTCATATGTTTTGGGTCTAGAATCTTGGGTTCTTGTTCATCGTGTTTGTGTGAGTTGTAAATGAATTGTTAATACTTCTAGACTTATGCTAATTTATGAAAGTAAAAGCTATGAATGTGATGCTAACTTAGATGAATTATTGGATGATATAAATTGTTAACTAATGTGGATGTTAACTAATCATAGCTTGTTGAATTTGGTTAATTGGTGAAAATGCTAACTAATTGAACTTGTTAACTATTGTTAATTGATGCTATTTGGTATGAATTGTTGTTATGGATGTACAATGTTAAAAATGTTAATGGAGGGAATGCAACTGCAATATAAAGTTCTTTTGTAGAGTAAAAAAAATGCAAAATTGGAGATCTCTTTAAAATTCATAAATTCCATGTGTACATCATGGTGTTCAATGGAAACATGAATATGGGAGGAAGGGGGTAATATGTACCCTAACCTCAAATTTAATACTGAGAAGAATTTTTATAGGAATTGATATTCAAGAAATGTTTTTGCTTTAAAAAGACACATAAGCTGCAATTCCAACCTACATGGCACACATCGGAAAGGAGTGGATGCATTCCTTGTGTTGTGATGTGTCATGGTTGCTGACATTGGTTACACCTCAAGGGAATGGACACATTCTTTGTGTTTCAATGTCGAGAAGTAGATTTTACTTAATAATATGTTTTAAGTTTTATGATAAATGAATGTGATTTACATCATGATATTGATGAACGTTGCTAGTTAATGTGTATCCAGTAGGTACACAAGCAAAGCTAAAGTAGAGGAATATGGTGAATCCTAACACTTGCATTTTGAAGAAAGAGAGTAAAACTAAAGAAGAAGAAGACTATGCAAAGCCGAGGATGAGTTCTCCTCAGTTGCTTGCATTGAGAATGTGTCTCCTCTAACTAAAAATTATGCATAGCTGAGCGCCTGCATTGAGAATGTGTATCCTCTAACTAAATTTTTTTGCATAGTTAAGCACCTGCATTAAGGGTGTGTCTCCTCTAAAGAAGCAAAAGATTTTGAAAGTTGGTGTTGCAGTAAATGTTGAAATAGTATAATAAATTAATAAAGAATAATAAATTAATCAAAATTCTCACCTACTAACAAAAGACGGAAGGGGAGAGAGGATCCCGGTCTAACAAACAAACCTAACAATAGTAGTAGTAGTAGTAGTAGTAGTAATAGTAGTAGTAGTAATAATAATAATAGATAAAAGTGATTGATGATGTGGGATTTGTGGTGGTCCTGTTAGCTAATAATCCTTTGAGAAAACCACGGGGAGCATCCCAGGTTGTAAGACCTTTAGATAGACTTTAGATAGGAAGTGTCTTAGCTAGAAGATGAACAATGTTTGAGTGATCCTTCTAGGCACACACTGAATAGCACCAAAGGAAGGAATACCTTACTGGTGTTGTGTGGGGAAGGTAATGTGGATCCCAACCTAGATGAAGACTATACAAATCGAGCACTTGCATTTCAAAGAGAAAGAGACCAAGGAGCAAACAAACCCACAGGTGTTATGTAGCTCCGAATTGGACCAAACAAAGAGGGGGAACTCTTACACTTCTCTTTTTACTTAAGCTATTACTTTCTAGAAAGAGAAAGTTGTTGAAATGTTTGTTACAGCTGAAAATTTGTTGTATTTGAAATAGACAATGAATGCTGAAATAGTTAAACTTCTATAAAATAAATGAAGATGAATGGATTCATCTATATGCATACATTGAGTTAAACATGAAATACATGAAAGCATCATGATCAAAGAATGATATAGTTGATCTTTCATAAAAGGATGGCTTGGTTTTTATTATAATGGCTTAATGAAATTGTGATGATTGATTCCAGAGGAAATATTTCATTTGAAATTTGTTGTTGTTATCATAAAAGCTAAAGAATACTAAAGAAAATCACACAAATTGAAGACAACAACTTATCAAAAGTTTCTCCACGTTGCTAAAGAAATGTTTCGAATCAACAATAGATTCCAAACGTGCCCAAGCGGAGGTAACAAGAATGATGGTAGCTGAATGAAAAATGTTGAAGTGGCCAGTCTATAGGTTGAGATGAAAGGCCAAGTCATCAGGAACAACATGGTGAGGTCTGATGAACCTGGCCCAATTTTTAAAGGCCATCTTCAAAAGAGGCAATGGAGGAAAATTACCTACAACATTTTGTGACCTTTAATGTATGTAAACATGGTATAAATATCTATAAGCATTAAAACATTGAGGACTGTGTAGAATTTAAGGGGGAGGGGACTGTAACACCCTTAGTTTGAAACCCCTAGTCTAATGTTTGCCATATGTAACTATTGTCTATGAATGCCGGCAAGGCTAAACATATTGTATTTTTACAATTATTAATATTAAAATCCACAACTGGTAGTGGAGAGGTGGTACGCTAAAGAGATCGGGGACTCATGTATTCACTAGAGATAATAAGCGGGTTAAAATGTCTTGGGAGGAAACCATGCTCTGGCCCTATTAAACTTTTAAGTCCCTAAAATTAACTTGTGTCATTAATTAAGCCAAAATTCCCTTTAATTAACTTAAAATTGTTTATGACATAAGGGGATTAAGGAAGTGCTTGGTTTTTAATTAAAGGAGAGAAACATGGCTCATGGGAGAGACCATGTGGGTAATAGAAGTATCATGCAAAACCAAAATTGGAATTTTCCTTTGCCGGTAAAGACTTTGAGGAGGAGAAAGGAGGGTGAATTTGGCTGTAGAAGGAACTTGGGATTGAATTATGAGTCTAAGAACCCAATCCCGAGTTTGGTATTGCTGAAGCTATGTCCATTTTGTCTCTGGTTATTCCAGTGAAATGGAAAATGGTGTAGGAAGATTACTTGGTGGAATTCTTAGCACATATGGCAGTGATGTGTCTCACTATTATGCAGTCAAAAGGAAACTAAGGAGGTAAAATGCATTGTTTGGCATGAAATTGGGGTTAAGCCAACTTCTTGTTTGCCAAAGTGTAAATTTTAGAAATTATGGGACAGGTGAGATGTTTGTCTAGTGAATGCACGAGTCTTAGCTAGGGGGTGGCGTTTTCATGAGATATTAATGAGAAAAAATGCCTATGGTTGGGTGGAGCATGCCTCACACACAACTAGTTTCCCATTTCAAGCATTTTACAAATAGTTTTTTAATTCCTAGAAATGGTGTTTTAATTTCTCAATATTATTTCATTGATGCATGGTAAAAAATTATATGGTTTCCTATTTTAATTTGTGAAATTGGATATAAAGAATGAGTTCATGCATTGCTTGGTTGAATTCCTATATATGGAATGGGTACAATTTTAATTTTGCGGTATGTTCTTTAAAATTTACAATTGCTAGAAGGAAATTATATGAATGGACAAATAAGATTGGAATTCTATTCATTTTTATTATTGTTCTATAACTTGCATGCTTATCTACAACTTGCATGCTTATTTGCAAATAATGATTTACCATTGCAATTTCTTGGTTTACAATGGAATGTTTGTTAAAATATGTTTAAACTCTTATTTTCCATATATTTGGGAGAATAAGTTTAAATATTAATGTAGAAGATGGGCACGACCCAATCTTGCTTAATAGGTAATTTGCTAATATTTACCCTATGCTTAGGTGCACGGGTAATTACTTTGCTATGCATTTCATTGGTTGGTGAAGGCATAATTATTGGGTTTTACATTGAATGGTATTTTGTATTTGTAAACTATAAGATGAATTTTCCTGATGTATTTACAAATACCATGGGCCAAGACATATTTATTGTGCTTTGCATGGGATGGTATTTGGATTTTGTAAATCAGAGGCTAAATTTGCATGTATTATTTATAAATACCATGGGCTAAGAATGAGTGGTATTTGTTTTTATATTTCAAGATTTGAAATTGTATGGTTTGCATGCAAATACCATGGGTTATTTAATGAGAAATTTTCAAGTTGTTAATTATAAAAGAAAAGCTGTAATGTTATTTCTCAACCTTAGAAAGAGGGAATGAATATGTTGGAATGTTGTTTTCCATATCACAATAAAATGGAATTTACATAGCTTGAAGAATGTATATGTATGCAGTTGTAGCTTCCTTTTTGTTTTGTTTTATGTGAAAAATACTACACAGTTATCATATTGTATAGTTCCCCTACTGCACAGTTCTCATACTGCATAGTTTCCATAGTGCATAGTTCTCATACTACATAGTTCCCTCACTGTGTAGTTCCCAAGAGAGTGCTTACTTCAGAGTTCTTACTGTACAATTCCTAATATAGTGTTTACTACACATTTCTTATTGCGTAGTTCCTAAGATAGTGTTTACTACACAATTACTAGGATAGTGTTTATCGCACAATTCCTATGATAGTGTTTAAAGCACAGTTCCCAGGATAGTGATACTCACAGTTCCTAGGATAGTGTTTACTGCGTAGTTTCTAGGAAGGTGTTACTGCATAGTTTCTAGGAATGGGTTACCGCATAGTTCCTTGGATAGTGTTACTACACAGTTTCCAGGAAGGTGTTACTGCACAATTCCCAATGAAGTAGCAGCAGTTTTGTAGCAACTGCTATAATTTGTGAACAACATTGTTATGACTATTTTTAGCATGATAGATTATTTAATGTGATACCATAAGAGTGATAGTTGATCTGGTATAATGTATGTGGATAAAAATATTTTTTTTGAATAAAAATGATGCAAATTCATGTATGTTAAATGTGTGACATATGGAAATACTTATGTTTCCACAAATATGCATAAAAGTATTATGTATGTATGCATGTGAATATGGGTCTCATGAAATATTCTAAGCTTCCACTAAATGATTATATGTGTTATACATTTGCTATAAGAATGCATATAACATTTTTAGAAAAAAAATAGTGTCTTTAAAGTCTAGTGTAATGTAGGTTGCGTTACACTGTAATTAATCGAATTGGATAATGCACATAACCAAGAAAAAATAAAACAATATACAATCAACTATAATGAGGTTACCTGGAGAGCACTCATTCTATATCGTTCCATGGGAATTTTTCCAAGAGTTTAGCATAACATTACCATGACCGAGGATGATGTGCAATGACCAATTACCTCAGTACCCCCAATAGACCCTAGGTGCAATAAAGTCAAAATGATGTACTCTATCATAGGTGGCATATCCAACATCGTCCAAATTCTACTACGTACCTTCAAAACTAAATGACCAGTCACTTTGACAGGCATCATGATATGGGAATTTAGACCTAAATCGAACTACCACCATTAGACCTGGTTAATATTCTCATGAGAATTGAATGTGATCTAGGTGAAGCCTAGTGGACCCAAGGAAAGCTGAAACTTGAAACCCACGACATTTAAAACCCATTTATTTTTTCAACTAGTGAACCACCCTAATATCAATGTTGCCAACGTCATCGCATGCCATGTGTCAAATGGCACCCTCAACCTCCATCAAATCACCTTGAAACTATATCCCAAACTTAGGATATGTAAAAAATTTGCATGGTACAGTCAAATTAATGTAACCCTGCAGGCGATATATGTCCCCGCGGGGACATAATAATGATATGTGAGATAGATATTTTTCTCTTCCATATATAATGAGAGATAAACATTTATTTCTTTTTATATATAGTTAATTTGTAACTTAATTAAATTAATTTAAATAAAAAAATTCAAACACAACAAAACTAACCCAATATTCAATAAGATTAACAATTATTAAATTAAATTAATCTTTTTTTATATTAAAATATATATATATAAACATTATAATTATAATTTTTCAAAAAAATTATATAATTTTTTAATATTAAAATATTAAATTAAAAAATATTTAATAGATCATATCTATAATTTTTGAAACTCAAATATAGAATGAAGCTTAATACATTTGGTTGGAATGGGCTAAACTCTAGACCGAATGCATCTTTACCGGCGATTTTCACCGGAATCCGACGAAGGGGAAATTGCTGAAACTGCAATTTGGGTTGCTTGAATTGCAATTTTGGTTGCAGGAATGGATTCAGCGACCTCGATTATCCCTGGGGCACCCCGATTATGCAATTCTAGCAACCCAAAACTGTCATTTAAACAATTTCAGCCGGATTTTCGCCGGAAAAATCGCCGGATTCTTGGTGCATTCGGTCTAGAGTTTAGCCCACTCTCATTTGGTTTAGTGTAAAATATTACGTCAGCTACCATTCTATTGAAATAATGGGATTTGGAGTCTAGACACATTTTATTCTACTCTTTATGTGATAAAAGAGGGAAATGTTTCAATATCTTCACTCTATTCAAATATGTCTATATATATATATATATATATATATATATATATATATATATATAAAAGAGGGAAATGTTTCAATATATGTCAACATATATAACTTAGTTACATAAGTTGGATATTAGAGGAGCATTACAAAAAATGAAAAATTAGAATATGTGATAAATTATGGAAAATGGAAATCTATTTTTTTTAAAGTTAAAATAAATGAATCCATGAATATGGGTGTTGAAGTAGCCTAGTCGACCGACCGACCATAGTCGAGTTGGTCTAGTGGTCGGTTAGTCTACTGAATTGTCAATTATAACCGAATAACTACTTGTAATCATATATATATATATATATATATATATATATATATATATATATATATATAAGTTGGTGAGCCATGGATCAAATATCATTTTTGTACAATACTTTACCTCTATTAACAAAGACTTGTTACTAATGTCCCACTTACTCTATTATCTTGTATCTTGTATGCTATGTAATCTTTTATATATGTTTATTGTGCTATTGGAAATCCATGTGAACCCTTAGACTACAACATTGCTTTCGTTGTCGGTAGTACATAATCATGCTGAAATGATGGGTGTGCTGACATGATAACTGAATGAGATATTTGAGAGTGGTGGGACAAGAAAATAAGGAATTACATCCAGAATTATGCAAGGTGGAACAAGTTAACAATCGCACAGGAAAGGGAGAGGTTCTTCACCGAGTACCATGAAATATTTATAGAGAGAATTCCCCTTGAAATAAAGAAATTCCTTGACATCGTTCATGACCAAGTTAGACACCAGAATGAAAGACTTATAATGCAAAAGATATACAATGGAGGTAGAACAAATGTATGCGAGTGGGTCGAAAATATATGTGAAGATTTATGTGAAGAACAAGCTATAGAAGAAATATCATCTACCAAAAAAGTCCAACGTAAATTATACACCGACCTTCACGAAGGATTATTTTCTTTTATACCAAGCCTGCTATATAAATATTTAATTGAAAACATAGTTGGTCACATAGTCGAGCCATGACCTCCGTTGGCCAATCTAATTCATCAAATTGGAAGGAGCATCAAAATGAGTGGGAGTGCTTCGTTAATGAACGAAAATGGGAATATTTCTTAAATAAATTAAATGTAGACCATTGTTGAACCCACCTCCATCAAACAATAAGAGTCGGGTCGGAAATGGGGGGTTTCATCGACCATGTGTTCTGAATGAAAAAATGATGCTAGTCGATAAGATAAGAAAAGAATGAAGGCTTCCAAAAATTCGAGTCAGCCCCGACGAACCAAGTTCCCAGCCACTCACAAAAAAATAAAAGACATACATAAATTAGAATCTGAAAAGAGGTACAAGCGACAAGAGAAACTAAGGGATATTGCTATTCCATTATGTGGAAAACGAAGTATAAATAAACAGGGTGAGATGGTCAAGCAACCAAAAGAATTTCCTGAGTCAAGGGAAATTCAAGTAGATGGAGAAGGTGAGGTGCCAGCACTGGTAGATCGGTCGCATGCGATGGTGTTGACCCCACATGCTTTACACATTGCAATTCCATATGCCTCAACTCCCATCGGTGTTGTACAAATGATAATGATGATTGGTCTGACCATTAGACAAATAGTCGAGCGCTACATGGGACTGAAACAAGGCGACAACATCATATGGAATCGACTAGATCAATTTGGATGAATTCCAGATAGGTTGATCATTCAACGCCCAGAACATGGTAACTAGATCACCTTCACACTTGAATTCAAAAGACATTCTTTTAATCTATTTTATTCAAAACATATGGAGGTACCCCACTACCAGCAACATTACTGATTGAAGCGACCAAACCCTTGGAGAACCAACCTAGTGTTGAAGAGTCCGTAGAAGAAGTATTTTTGTCGTGGTAGCAGTCGCAACCACAAGAATTTGGCGACAAATATAAATTAGTAAGTTAGTCAATCGGTCAGTCTGCTCTAGTAAGTACTAAAAATAGAAAATATATAAAGATGGCTTATCGTGTTCCAATAAATACTCTTATATTTGAAGGGGATGGTGACCCCAAGAAACATGGGTTTGTATGCGAAGCCTTGTGGAAAGATAACCTCATTGATTATGAGAACCAGTAGATTACACAGTTTGCAAGAAGACTCGGGAACATAGCACTCACATGGTCGAAGAGGGTCCAAAGACAAAGCAACAAATAAAAGATAACTTTCTAGAATTTTTCAAAACCGATGATACCAAGCATCTGGTCAGGAATAAATTAAAACAAATCAAGCAAAGAACAGGATAAATCGTATGAGAATATGACAAAATATTTAAATATTTCCTCAATTAGATGCCATCTAAAATGGACCGGGCGCTAGTGATCCAATTCTTTGTCGAAGGACTTCAGCAAAGAATCAAGACGCCATTTCTAATGCATGAATACATAGCTTATGATGACATCTTGAAGAAATCTTTAAGAGTCGAATCAAATACAAAGTATGCGACTAGACACATCAACAAACAACTTGAAGAAAATATTGAAACAATGGAAAAATCACTACAGCACCTTACAATGAGGAATAACGATATATGGTGTACCACATGCTCGAGGGAAGGCCATACCAAAGATACTTGCCCCTATGATGAATGAAGAAGGTACTATAATGACCGCAACACATACTAGAGGGAAATGAAACAACTGCAAGAAAATCCAAGAATATTCCCAGAAGAAAGGAAGCTAGAAAATTTCCACACAACATATACAAGTTATTTTTGTGACATTGTTACGGAGAAAAACTTCCTATGGCTTGGGGTAGACCACAACAGACAAATGAATACTAGAAATCAACTCAATTCCCAATGCATGCTATATAAATGTAAATGCTAAGAAATGGAATAAAATACTAACCTTCAACCAGATGTTTGATGTTGATCCCCGTTGAGCTTTCCAATCACCACACTTGAACCTACAGCTTAGTCTCAACGATAAATACAAGCAAGTGCATATGATATATGAAAGTTGTTAGCATAAACAATAGCATAGTCCATTATATATGTAAGCAAATGTACCCAATGATAATAAACCATTCACAACATCAATTAGACGAGAAAGTGAGTATTTCTATTAATATGAACAAGAAGTACATGATACAACCTCTTGCCGGCAACTCATCCAAACCGAGAACGAGGTCCCTCCTGTTGTGTCTCCACCATTTCAATCCCCCATGCAATGGAAAACTCACAAGTAAAGGAAGGGGTCCTTCACAAGATATGGAGGAGTTTGGTAGGTAAACATAAAGGGTTCACAACAACTAGGATCAATGGATGTAGACTCAAGCTATGGCAAAAATCCAATAGAGTTTCGATGCTCTCTCCTTCTTCCCCTTCCATGCACCATAAGAGCTTAATATATAACCCTCGAAAGGTAGGTGAAAGTTCGAATTGAGTCGTTTCAGGATACATGGAGGGCCAAAGGTCACAATGGCCACTTTTTGGAGTAAGAAAATAGATTTTTTACTATTATTTACCATTTAACTCGATGTACGCGGGCTCTAGTGGTACATCCTGTGTATGCGTTAGTTGCAGTCAAGCAGCTTGCGTACAGGAACAAAAATAGGGAAACAAGGGTCCCTGGAAGACAAAAAGTGGTTCTGAGTCAATCAAATGAATAATGGAGGACAAAGAGTATAAATGCTCACAAGGTGGAAAAATATGCTGTAACATATGCCCCCTAATGTGTGATGTCAGAGAAGGTACTACGATGGACGAAATGCATTATAAATATCAGAAGTGGAGTGATGGAGACACAAATGGAAGGAGTATCCCACTCATCATAATACAATGATATATCTGAATACATATTGGTATAATACATGGAAATATGATACAATGGTCATGAATAGGAAGTATATAGTGAATACATGTCATGAGTGGTCATAGCCATGACCCAATATATAGTAAGATGTGGTCTCTTGTTGAAGAGGAAACAACTGATGCAAACTGAAGTTACAAACTGCTGATGTATGAGACTGATCTCTCATAAGTATAATCACGATCACCCGTAGCATACTGAATGCCACTGAAGTCTAGGGTATTCTACACAAATCATCTATGGTGCAAGCCCTATCAATCGAATAAAGGTGTTGATGTCGAACCTAATGTGGCATCATCTGATTAATGGTCATTGATGTATACCGTTAATAGACACGAGATAACCCACCAATAATGAAAATGGGCATCAAGCCATGGAGTAGATTCACCAAGTGTGAATAGAGGTGTTGAGGTCGAACACTTGATGAATCCATTGATCATGGGACATTGATGAATTCCCAATCTATCTATGGTGAGAGAACCTACCACTAAGGACTACAGGCGTCAAGGTACTCGACGGACTCTAAGTCTTGATTCTAGAATAAAGGAGTTGGATTCGATGGAATGAAACTCGCTGGAAGGATGGAATTAATGAATCCCTCATCAACCAACACGAGGTAACATATAAGATGAAATATTTGGAAGAACTCGGACTAATAGATCGAACTGTATGAGATGGATGACATGCAATAGTCAAGAGATATGAGGAGTGGCCGACTCTGGTTTCAATACTTCCTTTGAACAAGAGCATGAGCAGATGGATATACTCAGGAAACATAGACTCAAGTACTAGATGATAATAATACTTTGTGATGCAGGAGGCATCAACAAAGGCTCCATAATGACTGGAAGCTTAACCATTCGGTGGAGTAAGATCTGAGAAATGAGTACAGCTCCTAAGGTCCGACTAATGTCCCGACTCATGATGAATGGAGTGGAAATGAATGCTCTATTCAAAGGTGACATGACAACTTCCAATAAGAGGTAGTAAATATTTTCCAGTCCGACTTTTTCAGTTATATGATTTTCTGGTCTTTTTCATGTTATGAAAGCTTGAAAAAGAATAAAATTGCTTATAGTACAACAAGTGAGGGAACGAGTGTCAAGTGCGAGCAAGCTAGCTCCAAGCAGTGGAGCATACCTATGATCAATGCAAGGAAGCATGTGCAAGATGTGGACACTCAGGGGGTGTTCCCTCAAGGTAAGGGTCATCAAGCTGCGAAAGATAAATGGAGGCTCTGCTTGGCTTGGAAGGTAAAGTGGTCAGGAACATGGCTAATAACTGCAAAAAGCGGGAGCCGGCACAAGGCTCAAAAGGCAAGCATGATAATGCAATGCAATCACAACTCAACATAAATGGGGAGTCCTTATGGGAGATGGCCAGAATCAAATGAAGTAGAGTATGAGTCTTCATCCAATGTCATGGCGTGACTACAAATGACTCCCAATCCTAAGGAGAAACAACGGCATGGGCACCAAAAGGCATAAAAGGATCTAACTAGGGAACCCATGGTCGGAAAATCCCTACTGCCAAATTATAACGACACCTCTAAAGCAGCATAGTGGTTCCGTGTCAGTTAAGAAGCAGGGTCGCACCTAAGGTTTATGAATGTCATCATAAGGTCAATGCAAAAATGTAGGCGAAATGACATCCTAACCTATATTCCAGTTGTAGAAAACACCTACCAAAGGCGCAAAACGGTTAAAAATTCACTCTCATCGGAAAATTTTGCTCAAAAAGGCACTTTACAATGACATATTAGTCCAAAATAACTCGAAAATGGCAAAAACTATAGGAAAGTAGGTTTGAAAAATTATAAATAGTAAAAAGAAATTACTTTTACCATATCATTTTCACTTTTCACCCCACATAGTGCATTTGGTTAGTTTTTACCTCTGATCTTCAATCGACGATTCTAGGAGCTATGGGTGTCGGAATCACGAGCCGTTTGGATCAGGTCGCTGCTCTCATCTTTCTCTTCAATTTCATGGTTTTTTGTTTTGTTTTGAATGGTCAATTTTTTATTTTTTTCCATGGCATACACACATAGTTCGTTGTACACGGGCTATAACTATACGGGTCGCGTGGAGGGATTCTTATGCGTGGTCAAACCATGCGTTGACCACATATACGTGCAACTATATACAAAATAACCTACGTACAACGTCGTGGGTGATATATTTTAAACACATGGGAACTAAAAAATGCATTGTTTTTCTTCCAGGATGGTTCTGGAATGGAGAGAGAGAGAACATGACATTGTTGATCAGCACGTACACGAAGACTTGGCCGTGCAACAAGCTTTGCAAGCTTGTGGGTTATACAAATTTTGGAGCATCGAGGGTTTGAGGGCCCAAAACCGATTGCTTGCTCAGTTGGTCAACTATTGGAATGCAGAAGCACAACATTTTGAGCTAGATGGGAAACCAATTCCATTGGAGGTGGAAGATATACACTTCATCACTGGATTGTCTCGCCGAGGGGAGGTGGTGAGTCTTAGGTCTCGCAGCATGGGGGTGGAATCACTATCAGTGATTACATTGAGAGGTACTATATTGCTGGCACCCTGAAGGTGGGTAACCAGGTCCCCATAGAGGCTATAGAAAGCCTAAGCATGAAGATCATAGTCCTCACCCTTGGGAGGATTGTAGGATCGACTTCACTTCATCAAGATTCAAGGCCTTTGATATTCTACGCGGCCGAGTGCATGAGACCAACGGTATATGACTAGTGCACAACATTGTTAGGCACAATGAATACCCAGCTGACGGAGTGCAAGATAGGGCGGGCCAAGAACTTTGGTTTTGGTAGTATCTTATTCAGATTTTTCTTTGAGAGGGTGTCAGGCTTGAGTCCGAGGGTTGAATTCCCTCCACATAGTCTCTGAGATCCCACCAAGACCCGGTGGGTGGAAGTATTAACATGGAAGGGGGGTGGCTGATAGGCTTCCCCATATTCTGAGGAGTTTTTCCACTGGTGGCGGTGACAGGTGATATCCATAGACGACTATCCATATGAGGGGATATACTTCAGAGGAGACCGAGACATGCCGCTCCCACCAGGGGCCACGTTCGAGGACACCTCTTTTTAAGTTTTGTGTATTTAATTTTTTTTGTATTTTTGAGTTAAGTGAAAGCAAAAATATTTTTGGTGTGGTATCATATATTGATGTATGACTGTTTTCTCACAGATATGGGTCCGCGAAGACCTTAGGGTTTCCCATGACATTTCCGCAGAGGCAGGGGAGGCGAGGTAGTAGGTGCAGCGACAAAGCACACATTGGAGACTGTGCGGGTCAACCTGACTCGTATGACTACTCGGGTACCAATGATCGAGGTAGAGTGTCTCCCAGATGATATGCAGAGACATGTGGTCAGGGTACCGGGTACATGGGTGCGGCTGCTCCGACGTATAGCCAATGCTGTACACTACTACATACAGACTCATCCAGCTCAGGAGGCTAGATCTCCCCGCCAGGATTAGATGCCATGGGGTCTCACTATTTTGTATCTGATTGTATATTTTGAGAGCTACAGGCTCTAGTTTTGTATTATGACACCACATTTTGGACATATTATTAACAAAAAAACTATGATTTTCTAACTCTACTATTGTAAATGTACAAATGCATGAATGAATGTTATTTGTGTGCTTCTTTTATTAATGTGACAAATGCCAATCTAGGACATAATTAGCATATGCATCAGTTACATGATTAAAACGTCTCAGAACATGAATGTATGTAATGAAAACAAATTGGCACTCCAAGAGTCTTACCCTTAAGAACCTCCTTAGTAACGTAGGATCCCTCACACGGTACTGGCCATTCAACTGAGACACAACCAGTTGTGAATCCAGGTGGACTTATAAAGACTGGATGCCATGCGAAATGGCATCGCGAAGTAGTTCGACAACAACACTGTAGTCAACCACATTATTGGATGTAGGACCGAGACAATCACCTCCTGAACACACAATCTGATGTTCGGGTGAATAAATAACCCACGTAGTAGAAGCTAGTCTCTGTGCATGACGACTATCCCCATCCATGAATCCCAAGAACACTGGAGATTCCGCTGACATCTATCAACCAAACAGAAGCGAATCAACAAACCTAAAAAATAAAAAGAAAGCTAAACTATGTACAGAAGCAACTATACAATAGTATACAAAAGTATCAGCTCGAGCTAGAAGCTCCAGCGTAATACCGCTTGAGGTAGAGCCCATTTCTAGGCTCCTTCAAGGCATTCTCTTCGTAATCCTCCCACTCATAGGCTACTTTCTTGAGGACACGCCTCACTATGTAAGGGTCGTTCCACATTGGGTTAAACTTGCCTTCCCCCAGGGGTTCCTTAGCTTGATCAGAAAGGAGGACCAAGTCACCTTCAACATATTGCCAGGGACGGATATTGAACCTTAACATGACATTTGTTGGCATCAATTTCTACGGCAACATCCCGACGCTGCTCATCTAGTTGCTCGAGGTAGACTAAACATTGCTCTACTTCTGAAGTGTCAGGTAGGATCTCTATAGCTAGTTTCAAGGAAGGTATTTCGCATTCAATCAGTAAGATAGACTCCACACCTTGAACTAATCTAAATGGTGAGAAACCGGTGGAAGTCTTTACTGCGGTTCGATAGGCCCACAAAGCAGGATACAACATAATGTGCCAATTACTCTTTCTTTGTCAAATGGTCCTTTGAAGAATGGCCTTAAGGGACTTATTTACTGTCTCGACCTGTCCATTCGCTTGGGGATAATAAGAGGATGAGTGATCTTGTCGAAACCCAAGATTAAGTGATAATTCTGCCATCATCTTGTTTTGAAGGTGAATGCCATGCTTAGTGACAATCTCATTTGGGATACCGAATCGAGCTATAATTTGATTGAATACGAAGTGGGTTGTTTTTGAACCATCGACTTTAATGGTCGACATGGCCTCATCCCATTTGGTAAAATAATCCATGGCCACGATGATATGGTGATGGCCCCCAGCTGAGGCTAGGTTGCAATCCATGAAATCTACCCCCACTTGGTGAAGGGACTAACGGTGATGACCCGATGTAAAGGAGCAGGATGCGAGCACATGTTCCAAGCAAACACCTGGCAAGGGTGACATCTCTTCACAGCATTTACACAATATTTGAAGATCGTAGGCCAAAAATAGCCTACTCGCAAGATACGTTGGGCTGTAGCAAGCCCGGATAAGTGACCACCACACGCTCCACTATGGAAGTCGTTAAGCACTATCTCCACTTCTTCATGAGTTAAACAACGAAGTAGGATAGAGTATTTTCCTCGGTGATACAAAGTTTCACCGATGATGACATAGTCTTTGGCGTGATGTCTCACACGCTGTCTCTCATCTCGCGAATAATGTGAAGGGAACTTCAGAGTTTGGAGATATATAATGATATCCCCATACCAAGGGTCCATTGATGAGATAAGAAATAAATGGTCATCCACAAATGAGTCTTCATGGACTACTTCCTCATCAAGTCTCAGAAAATCCGACATAAGTTCTGCAAAAACCAAGGACTTCACTGACTTCGCCGAATCAAAATCAAGATCAAACTCCTGAAGAATGACAATCCATTTATTGTATTTCACCCCAATTAGGCGTCGTGACAACATGAACTAAAATGAATTGACATGCACTATGACTATGGTTTTCCTAAGCAAAATATAATGTCGTAATCGTTGGACTGCATGAACAGTCGCAAGGGCCAATTTCTCAACGTAAGAGTATCTTTGTTCAATGTCTACTAGATTTCGACTAAGATAATAGACAACATGCTCTTGGAGAACGTCATCCGCGTGAACTAAGACCATACCAATTGTCTCTTGAGACGCAGGCACATAAAGCAAAAAATATCTTGCAAAGTTGGGTGGACTAAGAAGAGGGGTCGATACCAAGGATTTCTTTAAGGTGTCGAAAGACTGCTGGGCTCGCTCATCCCAGATAAAATGAGTGTCCTTATTCAATAATCACGCGAAACCCTTAGTAATATTGGAATAATTCATGATAAAACATCGTAAGAAAGTGGCTCTCCCTTGGAGGCTCTGAAGTTGAATCAAATTATGCAGGCAAGGCAACTGAAGAATTGCCTCAACCTTTACAAGATCAACTCTAATACCTTCTTTTGAGACTACAAACCTAGAAGGCGACCCATTTTCATGACAAAGATGCACTTGTTGGGATTCAAACGAATCTTATAACACCGACATCTTTTGAAAATAAGGCGGAGATGACTAGGATGATCTATTCTCTTACGAGAGTGATCGACAAGATCGTCCAAATAAGCCTCCAATATGTGCTTAAGGTCATGGAAGGCATAGGTCATGGTCCGTTGAAAAGTAGCTCTGGCGTTTTTAAGGCCGAAGGGTATTTTCTAGTATGCAAAGGTACCCCAAGGACATATAAATGTGGTCTTATGTTGATTCTCGGGTTTAATTTGGATCTAATTGTAACCTGAAAAACCGTCCATGAACGAAAACACTTTGCTTCCCGCACACGCATCCAAGATTTGGTCTATGAATGGAGTGGGAAAGTTATCTTTAGGACATGCTTGGTTTAGATCTTGAAAATCGGTACACACATGGATGGTTCCCTGCTTCTTATTCACAGGAACGGGGTTGGATACCCATTCAGTGAAAGGAACCAGGTAGATGAAACTAGCTTTGAGTAGTTTCTCTACTTCTGCCTCAATAGCGGCTGCCTTCCTAGGATTCACAGCATGAATACATTGTTGAACAGGCTTAACATTTGGGTAAGTCTTAATTTCATGCTCGACAATACTAGGGTCTATACCTGGCATCTCTTCATATGACCAAGTGAACACATACCGAAATTCTTTGAATAACTCGGTGTAAATGCAGATCTCCTTAGGGGAACAATCGGCACCGATGTAAATGTTTTCAATCTTTCTGGGAGTGTGAGAAATGTTGATCGGAATGGTTGGGGAAATGTTAGCCATATTCCCCTCTGCTTAAATACCATGTGAATCCAAAGGAGCCACAGGGTGACCAACCTTCTCTGCAAGAGTCGACCGAAACTCCTCCTACTCAATAAGGTCAAGGTTGGGAAGAAAATAAGATCGATGATGGAAATCTTCCCAAGGCTTATCACTACCATACATGGCCTCGATAATAGCTTCATCCAAAGGCAAAGTATCATCAAAGCAATCATGCGAGCAAGATGATTTGACTGCCCACGTGGGAAACATAACAGGATCTTCATCTTCTATTTGTGAAGAGGAGAGATCTGGCTCTGCAATGGCTTGTTGAATCTCATGGTAAGCAAGTTCAGCTGCAGACAAGGGCATGGCCATCCTGATGTGTGAAATGTCTCCAGACGAGGAACTCGTGGAAGGTAAATTCCATGGATCACTAAAATACGATGTCCAGAATGGTACATTATGCAATGAGGACGGAGCACTATCGGAGACGGATCCTATAAAGGAGATTGGTGCAACAATGTCAAAAGATCCCATCAAAGAGGAATACAATCCTAGACCAATATTACCAGCTGCTGGTTGAGAATTTTCAATCTGAGGAACCTCAGTTCCTGGTGATGATGTGGGACTAGAACTAGTGAAATCTAGTTGATCGACAGTCATGATCTTGCCTTCGTGGGGAAAGCAAATAACTCTAAAAACAAATGACATGATCGCTCTCATAGCATAGATCCAATTTCGACCCAGTAAAAGGTTGTAGTCAATGGGTGCATCAACCACCTCGACTTCAATTGGCACGGTCTTCCCACCCAAGTGGACCTTAAGGGAGGGGATAATACCATGCGGTCTGAACGAACGACCATCAAATGTAGTAAGCATGGTCATAGATTTCGACAATGGAGGGGATCCTAGAGCCTTCCAACAAGCTAATGACATAACTGAAGTGGAAGCACATTCGTCAACCACAGTATGCTTAACGACCTTTTGTAGGAACCTAACATGGACTTGGAAAGCCACATGATAGGGAAACCGAGGCTGAACATCAGTAGTGTCGAACTTGATAATATTAGGACTACATTGATCATCGACTCCCAAAGCACATAAAAGGGCGGTCCTTTGTGAAGGACAAGCCTGGAGAACCTCGAGAGTTGACATGGCACACGGAGTCTGGCCCAGATCTTCCACAATTGAGTAGTTATGGGTGGCTCGAGCATTGGGATTGTGCATCGAGCGCTTGAGAAAACCTTTCGGTATATGTGGCATAGAATTGGGCTTCTCGATATGCAATGGAGTCTCAGGTGGAGGGGGCTCATTCCCCAACGAAGGTTGTGGAGCTCCATAATCGTGTGAGCGAGTAGCAACACTAACCTCCGATTTAACCATGTTAACACATCCAAAACCATCGGCATGGGTAGAGGACGTCGAAGTTTCATTAGTCCCACCATCGGGGACGGAAGCACTCGAAGTCATATTTTGATGATGAGGAAGGGGATCCTTAAGCACAGCTGGGCTCTATGCAAGGTGCTTCGATGCTTCTTCAATACGAGGACACAAATGTGTAAGGTGATCTTCTGTGCAAAGCTTATAAGGAAACTTCACTTGACATCTAGGTTTGTGGTCCCCACGAGCATTTCCGCCGTCTCAAGGAGGGTTGGCGTGATCTTTCTTAGGGTTATTGTTCCTATTGTTCCCACCCCTACGATTATTTCCCCCCTTCTTTTTCCCACCAGGTTGTTGGTTACCCAATGGGTTCGCCGATTGTATAGAGTGAACATCGGACGACTGGGTGGGAATAGACGAGGCGTGAGCCTCTCCAGGGTTAGATTGGCTAATAGACAGATTGTGCATCTGATTCGTAACCAAATCTATAGGACGAGTACTTGTGGAACCAACAATACCATCGGCATGTGGTCCAGGAACAGGCTTGGGCTCATGTCGTGATCTCGACGCGTCAGGTATAATGTCGTACAAAATGCCAGACTGAGCATGGACTAGGTCTAGCTGTTGGGATTTGAAAATAGCTTGTTCCTCAGTCATAATACCAGACAATGAAACTCCCTTTGAAATGTAAGGGATCAAAGACTTGAGGAACCATTCCAACAAAAACTCTAGAGGAATGTTGGCTTTCACTAGCTTCTTCCATCGACACCACTCTTGAATATGATTAGAGATATGTGTGGCTTTATCCTGACGGAAGGTGGATAAAATCTAGGTACCGGTATCGTAGCGAACCGGAAACTGAAAGTGATCTAGGAAAACCAAAGCTAAATCATTGAAACCCCCATATGTGCCCCCAGGAAACTTGACATACCATTTCGCAGCTACCCCTGTGAGGGTGCATTGAAATAGCCTCAAACGAATAGAGTCATGGTTCAAGTAATTCGAGGAGCACCATAAATGGAAAGTGGTGACATGATCACCTAGATCCTCACCCTTCTTCCCCTCAAACTTTGGAACATCAGAAGGGATATTGGTGGGGACAGGAGGCCATGTAGGATCATGACACACTGGATCATTCATGAGTTTCGAAAGATCGGGTAAATTTAACGTAGCAAGAAAAGGGAGTTGAGGCTGTGAAGCTTGATTAGAAGCTCCCGAAAGAGACTGATTCTATGAAGGTGAGATTGTGTTCATCGTAGCCAACACCTGAGGTGCCAACGAACACTGATAGAAACTGTGACCGTGACCATGAGGATGATAAATTCATCCAAACTGACCCATGTTAGGATACACATGCACGTGCATAGAGGGGATTCTATAGGATGGATTGGGATAATATTTAGGACCAGTTGAAAAGCCATAAGAATGGGGTCCCATATAACCACTCGAGGAAGGAAAACTATACGAGTGAGAGCCATATGAAAATGGTATGTTCCCACTCACTAGAATCGACGAACTAGAGACGGGAGGAGGATTTAGAATCATATAAGCGTTCAAGGGCACAGGCATAGAGGTATGCGGGTTAAAATATGGAATGTAAGTTGTAGATACGATACCTATCATGAAACCTCCACTCGAAAATGGGTTCACACTAACACTAGGGGATTACGAAGGAGGTGGTCCTTCGCCAACACTCCAAAAAGATGGAGGAATGTGACCACTCCCAAACTAATGAGCGGTGTAAGGAGGCATGGTTCCCCTGGCCCCGATACTAGAGCTAGCATGACTACTAGACATGGTGGAAGTAACAGTCGGCATAAAACCAGGCATACCCAATGAAAAATGGTTTGAGGTCGTATGGACTGACGTTGAACCAAAACCTGGCATCCCTAAGGATGAACCATACAAATAACCTGATGACCATGTTCCATCAAAAGGGTTCATGCTCGTGGGCTGGGATGTTCCAGACCCAGGAGGAGTGTTGTGTGATAAACCTCCTTCCCATACATCTCTAGGAGTGGACGGAGGGGAGTTCCTTGTGGTGCCACTGGACAGAGTCACGAGGACTCCCATTGTTCCAGATGTGGAACTTATAATGGAAGATCTCTGAAGCTCATGAGATGTAAATAAAGGACCAGCGATAGTCCTCCAACGTCTCTTGCGAAAAGACTGTGATGGATCGCTAGCTAGTAAACTAGCCAACCGACGAGATCGGCAGAGAGGTGGATCTCAATCCATGATGACTTTAAAAAAGTATGCAAATAAGAGTCTCCTAATGGCCTACTAGATCGTCACAGAGCATACACCTAAAAGGAACTACATCCAAATGCACACAAACAGGACTGGATCAAGGGACCTCTCGACACTACAGCCGGTATGTCTCGCATAGGAGAGGCTTGAGACTCCCAAACTATAATCGGAGGTAACCTAATCAGTTATAAGGGACCTTAGTCTTCACTGTGCGAACACAATTGTGTTGTCTGACCCCTATCTGACTCAGTACACTCACAGAATAATCGCTGCAAGTACCTTGTGTGATACCTAGGTAAAGAAAATATGGCCACCACATATAACTAATGCTAAGGTGAACAGTCGCAGGTGGGATCTGTTGTATGGGCAGGGTAACTAAGCCCGAAACTTAAGGGGGTCAAATCCCCCAAGAATCCCCAGATACGAACAAATCCTGGAAATATCTCCCACGTTCAGCGAGTATTGGAGGGCTATCTCCGCAACCAACCTCCTGTGACCTCGTGCTTAAATCTGGTTTGAGTAGAGCATCCTGAGAACATTGATGTATACCATCAGTTTCACCACTCCATGGTCAGACACATAATGTTTGTTTAATAGTCTTGGATTGTTAACTCACAATGATCTATTCCAAGACTCTAAACCTATATTAGTTGGTGTACCCTAACAAAGAAAATGTTCTAATCAATTCTTTACCTAAGCGTTAATTTTAATGGCTATGATTACTCAAAGGATATGGTCATGAAACTAATGATGTGAAAAGACTCAATAAATGCACATCCAATAAACACTAGACTCTTCTATCAATGGGAAAAATATGCCACTAAATGACAATCAAACCAATGTTCTTTTTGAAAGATAAAAATGCAATCTCTTTAAAATTTCATGCACAAGCAAGCCCTAATGAAAGGACGAGCACTCTAATGCAAAATGCAGATACATAAAGCAAAAAAAAATTATTTTCACTATAAATGAAATGAAAATGCAACACTGTTTTTGTATTTTTCAATATAAATGAATGAAAAATGCAAGTAGAATCAACTCTTTTCAGAAAAGAATGTAGAGCATGCAATGCGGACAACCCAACAAACTCCAAAAGAAAGACTCAACTAAGCTAATGAGCTATAAAAAGAAAAAATGGTTAAAAACCAAATTCTCAAAAACTAAAGAAAGAGGATTTTCTAGTTAGTAAAAGGGCATGGAACAGTCAGAATATAGACCTAATAAGACTCGGGAACACTCAAAACGCACCTAGCAACAAACAAACATCATAAACAAGGAAATCCCGGAGTTGTACGCAAATGTTCACAGAACAGTAGCGTATATACGCAGGCTATTGTACTAACAGTAGTGGGTCCACACGAGCTAACCAAGGCTTACTCACGTACAAGGAAAGGTAGGTGTACCAAAAATGAATCAAAAGACTAAGAAAAATCAAGATTTTTTATGCAGACCCTAACAGCCAATCAACGACACAGAAACTCGATAGAATATAGACTCAAAGTAAAGAAAAATGAC
This sequence comes from Larix kaempferi, assembly GCA_027924585.1. Taxonomy (NCBI): domain Eukaryota; kingdom Viridiplantae; phylum Streptophyta; class Pinopsida; order Pinales; family Pinaceae; genus Larix; species Larix kaempferi. The sequence continues at coordinate 79,965,373 of BSBM01000001.1, forward strand.
CAAAATCCCCGAAATGGAGGTTGTTCCCCAGCGAAGTCGCCATTTCTGTTACGTTGAAAAAATTCCTATGGCTTGGGGTAGACCACAACAGACAGATGACTACCAGAAATCAACTCAATTCCTAATGCATGCTATATAAATGTAAATTCTAAGAAGTGGAATAAAATACCAACCTTCAACCGAACGTTTGATGTAGATCCCCATTGAGCTTTCCAATCACCACACTTGAACCTACAACTTAGTCTCAACAATAAAAATAAGCAAGCGCATATGATATATGAAATTTGTTAGCATAAACAATAGCATAGTCCATTATATATGTAAGCAAATGTACCCGATGATAATAAACCATTCACAACATCAATTGGACGAGAAAGTGAGTATTTCTATTAATATGAACAAGAAGTACATGATATAACCTCTTGCAGGAAACTCATCTGAACCAAGAACTAGGTCCCTCCACTTGTGTCTCCACCACTTCAATCCCCCATGCAATGGAAAACTCACGAGTAAAGGAAGGGGTCCTTCACAAGATATAGAAGAGTTTGGTAGGTGAACATAAAGGGTTCACAACAACTAGTATCAATGGATCTAGACTCAAGCTATGGCAAAAATCCATTAGAGTTTTGATGCTCTCTCCTTCTTCCCCTTCCATGCACCATAAGAGCTCAATATATAACCCTCGAAAGGTAGGTGAAAGGTCGAATCGAGTCGTTTCGGGATACATGGATGGCCAAAGGTCACAATGGCCACTTTTTGGAGTAAGAAAATAGAGTTTTTACTATTATTTACCATTTAACTCGATGTACACGGGCTATAGTGGTACAACCTGCGTATGCGCGAGTTGCAGTCAAACAACTCGTGTACAAGAACAAAAATAGGGAAACAAGGGTTCCTGGAAGACAAAAAGTGGTTATGAGTCATTCAAATGAATAATGGAGGCCAAAGAGTATAAATTCTCACAAGGTGGAAGCATACCCTATAACAAACATTTGTGAGAGATTCGAACCTCATTAGATTACATAATTCCCTTATAATGTTGACAATGTAAAACCAAAATGGTGTGGAATCTACTAGATGACACAACGTTCAACTGCAAAATGTATAAAGAACCTAAAGACAAAAGAAAACTACCATATAGTGTATCAGACGCAGAAGGTCGAACAGAAATGTCGGGATGGTCGCAACAACGACCACTACAACAACGACAACAATCGACGAGGAGGATACAATGGTCGTGGAAGACAGAACAACTGGGGATACCAACCACCAGGTCAGGAAAAATCATGATGCTTTGTGTGCTACAACGAAGAACACCTGAGCCCTGGTTGTCCATGGAAGGACAGGACAGATCTAAAATTATGTACAAAATGTGGCGTTGGGGAGCATAATCTAGAAGAGTGCCACATCATGCTAGAAGCACTTAATAATAAAAATAATGTTAGCGTCTTGTCTTGTGTTCCTAAAAATGTAGCATTGAATACTAAGAATTTACAAGTAATTACCAAACAAGGCACAAGAATTGGAGGAGATAATACCCAAATCACAAGGATACAAAAAAAACAAGGCGAATACCCTAATCTATTGAAGCATAAATAAATATTTAATAATGCTACATAAATATTTACACAAATTGCTTTTGAAGAAAATAATGTAGAAAACAACAATAAAACACTTAAGGAGATTTTACAAATCCTAACAAAAGAAGAAGTTGTGCAAGATTAATTGATCTAATGTATCTTATCAGCAATAACCCAGAGAATGAGAGAATCACCAAAAATCATTGTAGTCCGAATCAAAATATAAAGCTTATGTTAACCCTCTCATCGACTTGGAAGTTGAATGATTCTACATTTCACAAGTCATCCTCGACTTCGGGTCACAAGCCAACATAATGACGAGATCGACATGGGAAAGCATGGGTCGACCACAACTAGTAGAGTCACGAATCTATCTTAAACTTGTTTACCAAGGACTAATTGAACCCAATGGTGTATGGAAAAATGTTAAAAATACAATAGTGAGAATTAGTACATATATTGATTTTGAAATTATCGACGCAAGAGAAGGATCTAAATCCTTCCCAGCCTTAGTTGGTCGACCATGGGGACACAAAATGAAAGCTTCCATTTCCATTAAAAAGGATAGACTTAAGCTCAAAGGAGAAGGAAATAAAGTAATTGTGCATATTAATTTGTCCCAAGGAAAACCTTGGGTCGAGATCGACGATAGAACGACAACATCCGATGACTATACCAAATAGTCCAAAATAATGAAGATTATGTTGAGCCAAACAACCATGGAGAAATTCACTTGGGATATCCTATATCCATTGGATACAATTCTGATTCGAAACTTTATGACTGGCAAATGGAAAATTATGAAGCATAAGCTCGTCAATGTTGGTCAGTCGAGGTTATTCCTAGAAAAATAGTTCAAAAATGTTTTACTATATCCATAATTCTAAATTTTTTTGAGAAAAAAGTAAGAGAATACCCGATGCTCATCCCAACAAAGAAGGAACTGACAATTATTCCACACTTTGATATAAAGAACAAGAATCCCAGACTATACATATCGACGAAGTCTCTAAAAACGTCGACGATCAAAGTCATCTTCAAAGTCTAGTAGAAACCTTCACCGTTCAAGAAGCACAATGGTGGGATACATAGTAGTCCTGCCTCCAGGCATGGACTACGATGTCGATATACTTTGTCAAATGTTTCAGAGGAAAGAAACTCATAATACAAGTAGAAATACCAAAATGTGTACAAGGCCAAGACCCAGCTAGGCACATCAATACATGTGAAAAGGAATGGAAATGAATAGGATATAGGGATGAAAGAATATATCCTCACCTATTCCCAAGTACACTTGAAGACTTATGAAACAAATGGTATAAGATGGAAGAGGCCAGAGGAGAAACATTTAGTTAGCAAGAACTGAAAGAAATATTTATAAAATATTTTTCTTTTACCTCGGAAGAAGAATGCAACAAAGAAGCAGCCGGAGGAAAAAAAAAAAAAAAAAAAAAAAAAAAAAAAAAAAAAAAAAAAAAAAAAAAGAGAAAGAAGAAGAAGAAGAAGAAGTTCTGTACAACCAATGAGCAATATCACACCGACTACAACATCCCAACTATAGTCAACATGTAATAATATCATGACTAGACCAGTCCATCACTCAACTCGACTAGAACTCAAAAATGACAAAACTGTAGGAAAAAGCTTCATGTGGAAAAAAGATCATCCTTGTGTAGTAAAACCTATAAAGTCTCCAATGAAAGTTGCCACAGACGAAAAAATTGAACAAGAAAAACTTACTAAAAAACACTTCCCTATTTCTTTTACAAAATTCAAAGAAGGAGATCAACCAATCAATGAAAAAAGAGCACCGGAGTGGATGTATGTACAATCAAAACAAAAGAAGTCAACATTTCAAATGATGACCAACCAAAAATGGCAAAATAGGAGACTACTAGTATGAACAACAAACAACAGAAACAACTAATTTGTTAAAATAATACTAGGATGTATTTGCAAGAGATTATAAATATTTAAAGGGTCTAGTACAAGAAATGGGTGAAATGAAAATCAACATAAAACTAGATGCCATACTTGTCAAGAAACGACTGTGTATAAGTTGGCACGTAAGTATAAATATATAGTAAAGAAAGAAATAGTAAATGTGCTAGTTGCTGGAATTATATATCCAGTAGACCAATCAAAATGGGCCATCCCCATGGTCGTTCAACCAAAGAAGCATGATCCAACAAAATTATTTATTTGTGTCGACTTTAGAGGATTAAACAATGACTCTAACCGACCATTTTCCTACACACTTTGCCAACGAAATCATCAATGAATTTGCAGGTCATGAATGTTATTCCTTCACCAACATATTTTCTGGATATAACCACATTCCTATGCCAAAGAAGATCTGCATAAAACAACATTTGTTTTTGAGTTTGGATCATTTGCTTATAAAGTGATGCCACTCGGTCTAATGAATGCACTTGCAGTATTTTCAAGAATAGTCGTAAAAGCATTTCAGGAATATTTATACGAAAATATGGTTGTCTACTTCGAGGACTGGACAATATATTCATTACTAAGGGACCATATTCAATGGCTCCGTGTCATGCTAGAACGATGCAGACAAATACAACTATCCTTAAATATTAAAAAGTGCATATTTGCAACACCAATTGGAATTCTTTTAGGACATGTTGTTTGCAAGGAAGGAATTAAAGTTGACTACGCCAAATTTAAAGTTATTCTCGACTTAAAGCCACTGGTAAATCCAAAGTAGGTTAGAATACTTGGTCATGCAGGCTACTACATAAAATTTATTAGACATTATTATGATATGACTTGCCCCTTAGAATAATTACTGAAGGAAAATCAAGACTTTATGTGGTCACAAGAATGTGCAACATCATTTGAACTACTCAAGATAAAGTTAGTTGAAGCCCCAATACTACGGTTTCAAACTGGTCTATCAAATTTCATGTCCACATCAATGCATCTGATATCGTAGTCAGTGCAATACTTACTCAACCTAGAGAGGTGGAATGGACTATCCTAATGCATACACTAGCAGGAAGATGAATAAGGCAAAAAGAAATTACTCAACAATGGAACGGGAATCTCTAGGCATGATTTTCACATTACAAAAATACCGACATTACTTGTTAGCTAACCCTTTTATATTTTACACTGATCATCAAGCACTCAAGTATTTAGTAAATAAACATCTCCACCATGGAAAATATGCAGATGGATACTTTTATTTCAAGAATTTGAATTTGAAATAGCCATCCAACGTAGAAAAACTAGCGTTGGCCCCAACCATTTGTTAAGAGTAGAAACAGGAGAAGATCTTGTTGGGATCAACGAAGAACTTCCTGACGCACATTTATATACAATCGAAGTTGTACCGAGGAAATTGGAATATATAGCACAATATCTAGAGGAAGTTCAATCTCTAGAAAAAATACCTAAAAAGAAAAAGAAAATACTTGCAACGAAGGCCACACCATACACTCTGATAAACAGATTCCTATATAAATTAGGACCGGATGAAGTACTTTGACGATGTGTCCTAGAACATGAGAGACAAGCTATCATCGACGAAGCACATAGTGTTCCTGCTAGAGGACACTACCAATCCGACATGACTGTAAGGAAAATCCTACAATCTGGACTATGTTGGTCGTCACTACATAAATGATGCAGAACACATGTGAACAAATGCAACAGATGTCAATGAATCCGTCGACCATTTCCAAGTAATGAAATGCCTTTAATGTCCATTAATCCAAGCTTAACATTTGAAATATGGGCTATCAACTTTGTTGGACCCTTCCCAATTCCTGGACATCGAACATGAGCGCGATATATTATTATGACAGTCGAATATGTCACCAATTGGGCAGAATTTGAACTTGTCGAAACATGTTCCAGCAAGGTAGCTGCCAAATTTATATATGAAAATAACATCACAATATTTCGATGTCCTCTTACTATTATCAGTGACAGAGGAACTCATTTTCTCAACAAGACTATTTCGGTACTACTGAACGAATTTATGATAGGCCATCGCAAGAGCTCAACATATCATCCACAGTCAAATGGAGGCATTGAAGCATTCAATAAAATTCAAACCAAAGGATTAAAGAAACTTTTCAATATTGATAAGGATGACCTGGACGAAAAGATACCTGCTATCTTATGGGCTTATTAAACAACGTATAAACGATTGACATGACAATTTCCCTTTAAAATTGTCTATGGACAAGAAGTAATCTTCCCACTACATTTAAAAAAAAAGGCACCAGTTATTGTTGACATACTTCATTTAGATGTTTTCAAAGCAAAAGAGAATATAAATTTCAATCTAACAAAATTAGAAGAGAAACGAAAAATAGCAATTCACCATCAGGAAGTACAAAAATAGCAACAGAAAGCTTGGCATGACCATAATATAAAAAGGAAATATATCTCATTAGGAGACCTAGCATTATTATATGGCAATCGAATAAAAGGAAAAATGAAAAAGATGCATACAACCTAGCTTGGTCCATACATAGTCAAAGAACTAAACAACAACGAGTCGGTTCGACTGAAGACATTACAAGGAAAAGTTGAATAAGTATTTGTATTTACAGTCTTCATTTTTGTTGCACATCTCCCTGTTCTCTTCGGGATGAAGAAGACTTTTGTTGGTGGGGGAGATGTTGGAGGAACCTAGTTGACCGACTGAATAGATCCTCTGAGCGACCATAGTCGGGTTGGTCCATGGGTTGGTTAGTTGACCAAACTATCAGTTATAACCAAATAACTACTTGTAAATCATATATATAGGCTAGTGAACCATGGATCAGATATCGTTTTTGTATAGTACTTTACCTTTGTTAATACAACAACTTGTTACTAATGTCCCACTTACTCTATTATCTTGTATCTTGTATGCTATGTGATATTTTATATATGTTTACTAGGCTACTAGAAATCCATGCGAACCCTCAGACTACAACAATGGGTAACAATTCTTGTAAAGTAGGTGGAGGGAGCTGAGTTTTATAGATGCTCGATAGGGCTATTTTAAGTTTTCAATTGAGAACTTTCCATGACATATTTTGGTCGAGTTAGCCAGATCCACAATCGAGCTCTTAAACTTAAATGGACATTTAAGAGCTCGATCAAGCTATTCGTGTGAATCAACCTCGATCGAACAACCTTGGAAACAAAGGTTGTGAGAATGATCAAGCTTGTAACCATGGTTGTCAAGGTTAGACGGTTAAGGTATTTCGCATGGACAACTCAAGATTGAACTCATAGCCATCGTTGCCAAGGTCATTTGGTGAAGGTAGCTCACATATACAACTTGATCAAGCTCGTAAATGTGTGTTCAATTTTAATAGCTCAGTCGAGCATCTGGTCAACCCAACCAAACCCTACCACCAAAATTGATCAGTTGAAAGCTTCAAATATCTCAATTGAGGATATGTAAAAATATACTCTCTCCAACCACGTTGCTAAGAATTATTACCCATGTTCAGGGATTCACCCTTTTGGTTTTTAGAAAATTAGCCTAGGCAATTTTGGTGGCAATGTTTAACCAGGTAAACTAAATGCTCGATCGAGCTATTAAACTTGAACTAGCATTTAAGGGCTCGACCAAGCTATTGGTGTGAACTAACCTTGGAAACTAGGATTGTGAGCTCAGTTGAGCTCTTAAATTCTCGATGGAGCTTGCAACCATGGTTTCCAAGGTCAGTCAATCAAGGTCAATTCGCATTGACATGTCGGTTGAGGAGCTCCATCGAGCTCTTAAATGCTCATTCAAGTTTAATAGCTCAATCGAGCATTTAATTAACTCTGCCAAACCCTACCACCAAAATTTCTCTTATGAGAGCATAAAATAACTAAATCAAACATCTGTAAAACTCTTCTCCCTCCACTCACCTTGCTAATTTTTTTTATCCATGTTCATGGATTAACCCTTTTGGTTTTTTGGAAAATCAACCTCGATGCTGATAGCATGACATTAATTTGTAACCTATTTTTTCTCTCTCTCAAGTTTAAGTTCATATAGATATGCACTAATATAATATATTTTATACAATATTATAATATAAAACTAAATTAAAAAAAAATGGTTATTAGACAAAACCTAACTTAAAACACTATAATGAAAATAAATAATATACAATCTTTGTGATATTAAAAAAAATTTAAAAATGAAAATTAATAAGAATTTTTCTTTTTTTGGAAGATGAAAAAACCTATTATAACTCATTTTCTGAATAAGCAATGAGACATGCCACTTGAAATAACTCAACAAGTCTATAAAGAGTAAACTTCCACTCCTCCTAAATACTTTTGAGATTTGTAAATTGAGTGATTAATCTCTTTCCTTATATATAAAAAGCAATTGTAAATCTCTCTTCATACAAATATTAAAAAAAATACAATATCATAAAATATATATGTAAATAATTTCCAAACATAAACCAAAACTAATCATAATCAGCATTGTTAACAAAACACTTACAAAATAAATTTACAGAAAAAATATTACTTTAAATTTGTTACAATATTAAAATGTATATTATAGTATTAAAAAATAAATATATCATTATTATTTAATTTTATATATAAAAAGATGTTGATAAATCAAAGGTTATTTTGATAATAAAAAAGAAAGCAAATTTCAAAATAAGCATCCTCATTCTATGTGAAATTAAAAAAGAAAAAAAAATATTTAAAAATTGTTTTATATATAATTTTTGATTGTTTGCACAAATTTTTATTAATTAAATTTTGAAAAAATAATATTTTTAGAGATTATAAAATTAATAATTTGTTTAAGAGTAGCTTATTTATTTTAGGTTTGAACTTTCTAGTTGTTTTTTATTATCCCTATGACATTTATATTATGTAATTTCCATAACTAGTATATGTGACTCTAAGATTTTTTAAAATTTCCAAATGGAATCCAAACAAAACAAACGAGTAAATATACCAAATTTTCTACAAATTATCAATAAATCATTCATCTTTTAAATTATAAATTTTTACCATCAATACATCATTAATTTTTTTAATTTCTAAAAAACATTGTTTAATCTTTCTCATTCTATCTCGTTCATATATAGAATAGATAATATTTGTCATTCTCTCAAATTTTCAAAAAGAGAGAGCTCTATATTTTTCTTTCTCTAATTTATTCAAATTAATTTAAATAAAAATTTAAAATACAAACCAATAAATTAACATTCACTAAATTAAACTAACCCTTCTCTATTATAAAAATAATATTTAAAAAACCTTACATTATAATTTTACAATTAAAAAAGAAATATAGTGCTCAACAGCATTAACACTTACTAAATTAAACTCACCCTTCTCTATTAATAAAATAATATTTAAAAAACCTTACATTATAATTTTACAATTGAATTTTTTTTTTTTTAAATTTTAAAATAAAAGATACTTAATAAATCATATCTATAATTTTTTAAACTTAAAGATAGGAGAGGATTAATACATAGGGGTTAGTATAAAGCTAGAGGGGTTTTATCTAGCTAACCAAACACTCAAAAGAGCTATTAAACTTGAAGCAACATTTAACAACTCCATCAAGCTCACAATTATGGTTGTCAAGGTCGAGGTAGATTTGCATCGATAGCTCGATCGAGGAGTTTGATCGAGTTCTTAAATGCTTGTTCATGTTTAAAAGCACAATCAAGTATTTGGTTAACTTAATCAAACCCTATCTCAAAAATTGTTGAATTGAAACTTTAAAATAACTCTATCAAGCATCTATAAAACTCTGCGTCCTCCACCTGTTGCTCACCCTATATGTCAATTAATTAAAGCTAACACACAGGATGGTCAATATAAATTGTCAAACCCAGGGAGGTCTTTTGTTTCAATGGTAATAAGCATAATTTGTGCATAAACATGTCAAGCAGTTGATTTACTAAATGTAGATAATGATCCTACCAATCTATCTAGCCAAACTCAATCCAGAAAGCAGACTAAGCTAATTCACACATCTAGGGATTTGATTGAAACTACCTTCCTACATAAATCACCCAGCAGTTATAAAATTAAGAATATAAATAAACCAGATTACTTTTGCAAGAAGTTAAATCCTATAATTATCAAACTACAATAATTGATCTTTACCAAAATGATCCATCCAGCAGCTACTGTTACTCAATCATAATCTGCCTACTTTAAATCAATTGAAGATACAACAGCAACCAGAATCTAAAGCTTGGACTCTAACTGATAATTACTGGAAATCCTAGAAAGCATAAACAACTGAAAGATATTGGAATTGAGCTTGGCTGTTACAACTGATTCAAACACACATGCATTAATTGAATTATCCTACACAGTCGACTGTCACACCAATCTGCTACAAATATTCAAGATACAATCGTGAACTACCAAAAGGAAAGCTAATGCAGCTAATAGTAATATCTGCAATGACTCCACACCACACAACAAAAAGAAAGCTAAATCACCCTACCTACTTAAACCGGCTATCTCTGTGAGAAGGTGGGCCCAGGCCTTCTAACAAAGACACCGAGAATCACAACAAATTAAGACACAGAAATGAAGAACTCCACTCTCATATTAATGATGGAAATTGACAGTATCAGTGCTCTGTTACAGCTTATGCAAAATGGTAATTGTCCAACCCCAGGCTACGAGAGCCTTCACGTATTTATACATTGGAAGTACAGATCACGATCCACTAAACTCGTGCAGCAATGAAGATCTATGATCTTCATGCTGCGGAGTTATAGCTAACTATTACAGTCACATTAAACAAGGCTGTTACTCATGAAGGAGCTGTTACTCCAGTAATCAATGGATCAATGGATTTGGCAAACTGGAATGCAATCTGGCTGTCGCAGCTGGGTTCTGTTTCAGTGGAGGCCTGTTACAGATTCTCATGGATGAATGCGTTGTCCCTTAGAGCTATGAGGAGTTGGTGCTTTGAAGAGTAACAATTGACGCCACTTGGCTGATACACCTGCGCTTTAGACCTTGACTAAATGAAATCACACAGATTAGCATAAACCAAGGACTAAGATCCAGAATCTTTAACAATCTTAGGCATAAAATATATAAAGTAATAAAAAATTATACTTGTCAAGATTATTGGTTGATCTGGAGAAAGGCATGGATATAGCTTATGAAAATAGGATGTAATCAGGGAAAAATGATGTAATAAGGATGGCCAAAAAAGGGCATTTCTTGAACCCAACATCTCCCCACAACTATCTGATTGCATATCCTCATGCAACTACCTCCCCTAGTCTGAATCTGAGTCTGAGTTGAATCTGTGAAGATTTGTAAGATTGTAGGCCAGTTCTGGTGTCTCCCCTTGAGGCACAAACCCATAACAGGCTATCCAATGCTCCCAACACAACTCCTCTTCTTCTACAGTCAAAGCATAGATGTTTCTGTAAGGACTCACAGGAAACCATATGAGAGGGAATTTGAATCTTAATCCAATCCACCAAGACCCACACTTTTTCATGCACTGCACATATCTAGGAATCCTTGTCAAAGCTTGCTTGAAATTATCAAAGCCATATGGATCCATTTCCTTCAGAGATGAGGAAGAATACAACCATTTGTATTCACTACCTTTCAGAGCACTCTCTGCTACATATTAAGAATCATTGGGACACACATGTGGTAAGGATGTTATCTCATAGGATTTCAAAGTATTGGGCAATTAAAGGAACCCTGAGAGATTTAGCATGATTTTCTATGAATGCTTTTGGATCCTGAGGTTCCCCCCTAATCCAGAGAGTAGAATTCTCCTCATTCCTGAGAATGGTTTGGAAAGCATCTCGCCATCTTACATGGTTAACGACAAAAGAGGCAAATGCCCTCAACTGAACATCCCCTAGACAAGGTAATGGATTAGATGGAGAGTCAATATAACAAACCATGTCATGTAAATACAATTCACATAACAAATGCTGATCCTCAAAATCTCTCTTCAGAAAAGTCTCCAAAAAACTGAGTAGTTGTTGCCAAATCAAATGATCTCCCTTCCTTAAGAGCCCTTAATTGAAATAGAGTTGTCTGCTCATGGAGAAAGACAGGGTAAGAGGGGGATGGAGCCCTGCAACTCAACAATTCTAGGGAAAGAGTATACATTTTGTCTTTTTCTCATTGCAGGGACTTAAGTTTCTTCAATCCTTCCAATTTTTCTTGAAGTTTCTCCCATCAGATTTTCTGGAAGAATAAATTCTCAGCCCACTTTTCTCTCAACCCCTTAGTGACATTCCTATGTTCTTGGAGAGAGATCATACCTATCCTGAACTGATCAATCCACTTGAGCCATTTATCCAACTCGAGATTTAACCAGAGAATCCTCTTCTCCAGCCATTGAAATCTTCTGTCTTCTACCTCCTTTTCATCATCATAGTCCAGATAAATGACTTTCTTGTTTTTCTTTGGCAATTTCATCCTCTATTGGAGTTGTAGTGGTCTGTGCTTGTAATGCAGTCTCAGCCATGGATTTTGGGGATGCTGGTTCTTTTGTAATAGCATCCTTTATTTCCATATCAACCTCAGCCCCCTTAGTCTGTGTTACAGTCTCAGCAAATATTCTTAGGACTACTGGTTCTTGTGTGACAGCATCCTCCTTCTCCATTTCAACCTCAGCCATCTCAGTTTGTGTTGCAACTGTAGCAAATGATTTTGGAAACACTGGTTCTTGTGTAACAGTGTTTTCTTCTTGGTTCTTGATATCAAATGTTGTTGTCTGAGTTGCAGCCTCACTAAATATTTTCAAGGGTACTAGTTCTTGTGTAACAGTCCCCCGTTCTTCAATTTCTTTGAACTGCTGAGATTGTTTCTGTGTTATATCAAGTTTCTCTGACTGATGATATTGGTCCTGAAGAAGCTCAGTATCCCCTGATGGCTGGGACTGTACTGTTTCATCTCTTAAATTCGAATCAGGGATCTCTTCAATTCTTGGCTCATTTTCCCCCATCAATTCGATTTATGGCATTTCTTCTTCCACCTCCTCTATATGTACATGCCTTTGTGATACAACTCCCAACACAACAACTCTGTGTCCTACTACAAAAAATATATCTCCACACTTTGGACAAACAGTTTCTCCATGCTTCTCATTTTCAAATGCAAAAGATGAATTTTCAAATAAGTTTGTAGCATTTGCTAATGTTTTCAAATTCTTCTCTACTTGCTTTCCAACTACTCCCTTCCATCTTTCCAGCTCATTTCGCAATATCTACACATCCTCCTTTAATAATTCATTTTCATGCAGGAGATTTTCGATTTGCGGTTCTTCTATGGAAGGTTCCTGCATAGCAGCAGATGACTTGGGGTTCAAAATGGGAATCTCTATATCTACCCCTGTTACAGGTGCTTTCTCTACCATAGGTGACTCAATATTTTCTCTGACTCCTCCTACTGTCTCTGCTAAGGGCGCTTCAATATTACCCCCAATTGCATCCACTGTCTCTACTTCTTCTGGTATCTCTGCTACCTCTGCTGCTGTTGCAGCTGCTTCTCCTGCTATTGCCATTACAGCTGCTGCTTCTGCTGTTACAACCAATCAAGTCCTTCTTTTCCTCACCATTCCCACTGGGTGTTCCTCACTGCATACTGCTATTGGTGCTTTGACAGTTCTTATTTTTCTTTTCTTTGCTGCAGTGGGTGTCTGACCCCTATTTCTTGATCCTACTCTTCGTTTCTTTGACACAGGGGTCTTTTCCTCAGTCTTTTCTTCTTCAATAATGGTCCCCCTTATTTCCGAAGAGGACACAACCTCCAAAATTTCCACAGTCCATTCTCCTACTATTCCTATCTGATATCCTTCCTCCTGAATTCTTATTTCTACAATTGCAGCTTCTACTGTCGCAGCTTCAACAACTGCTCCTGTCACGTCTCCATCTCTGGTAAAAGCTTTTAACTATTTAATTTTTTTTTCTATCTACATGACGACACTAATTAGAGCCTAAACTACTTTTCCTGCAATGCAACCAAGAGTGAAAAAGGGCATGGTGAACCACAAGGGGGAGAGTAACTAAGTCATAAGGTCATAACCGTCGTCGTCATCTTTGGCTTGGTTTAGCTCTTGAATTCAAGTTAAGTTAAATTATGCTTGATAGATTTTATTGGTAGACTTAAACTTATATGTATGTGTAAGTGAAAGAGCATATATTCTATTTATATGATTGTCAAGCATAGAGCGTAAACCCAATGAGAAACATTATTATTTGTGTATCACAATAGTTTAATTAATAACAATGTAGGTTACATTGTTTTAATTAAAAATATGATTAATTTAAGTATGTGTTTATGCTTTTATAAATTGGATAAAAAAATACATATATTTTTATTATATATGTTTATGTTTCTTTTTATATAAGTACATATATTTTGTATATGTTTCTTTTTATATAAGTACATATATTTTGTATATGTTTCTTTTTATGATTATGTTTTTTTTTATATATACATATATGCATACTTTTACCATAAAAACATAAAAACATATGATGTATATGTTGTAGTGATGCATCTTATTATGATTGTAATATATTTTCAAGTGCAAAATATATTTTAAATTATATGCTTTTTATTTTAAAAAAACATAAATGTCTTAAGTTATACCCTATATACTATATGGAATATATTTTAATACATTTTAGGTTGTAATGAATATATTATTATATGAAATAGGTCATTAATATATTTTAAGAGCGTTGTTTTATATAGGGCTTAAACTAAAATATATAAACATGCTTTGGAAGAGATCTATAATATAGACTTTCTAAGTGGTGCTTTATATTTTCCATTTTATCAAAAGAAACCGTTTGGAAGATAAAGGGATTATATTTTAATATATATTATAATTCTCTTATGTTCTTTTGACCTAGCTCTGCCCTCAAGGGAGACATACAGATTTTGGATAACCACGAATTCTTGTGCTCTGTCTACCTCATTGCTTTTTGCAAAAACGTTTTTATTTGGAATGGTGGCTGGAAACTCGATTTGCTGGCTCTGTATGCCTCTATTAGTTTTGCAAAAACGTTTTTATTTGGAATGATGGCTAGAAACTCTAATTGTTGGCTCTGTATGCTTCTATTAGTTTTGCAAAAACGTTTTTATTTGGAATGGTGACTGGAAACTTGATTTGCAAACTCTGTATCTCAGTATTGAAACTTTAAAAAATGTTTTTAGGTGTAATGCTTGCCTGGAGATTGTTTTGCAGACTCTGTATCTCTTCCCAGTATTCAATCAATGGTTTGGACATTGCGTTGGGGGAGTTCTCTGTTGATACAACTCGATTTTGGCAGCTCTATATCTCTGTCTTGTCCATTGTTCTAGAGAAAACGCTTTTGATGTCTCTGTGGGAGGAAAAACGAATTTTAAACCTCCGTATGCTTCCATTGCTTTTGAGAAAACGTTTTTGATGCCTGTGTGGGAGGAAAAACGATTTTGGAGTTCTGTTCATGCCAGGGGTTTGCTTAAAAACGTTTTGATCCCTGTAGTTATGCATTGGTTGGATAGAAAATGAGTGTGGAAGCTCTGTAATGCATTGCATTGAATTAAAAACGATTTTGGGCCTCTGCCCACTTCCTGAATTTGCTGGAAACGATTTATAGTTTGGCATTTTCTTCATTAAGTTTTCTGCCCAGCTCTGCTCCTAATTTATTTTATGCTTGTATGATGGGTCAAATCTAGAGCGTGAGCTATCAATAAGAGTGTGCGCGGAAGTATATTGGAGGTACTCTGTTTCCATTTCTTTCTGAGTTCGATGAAGGGGATATAACGGCCTTGGATGCCCGATCCCAGAGAATTGGTTGTGTGTTTTTCGTTGCTGGGTAAAACGATATGCTGGATAGAACCCTTGTCTCGCATTATTGATGCCTGGGAAGGTCGCGTGAGCACTGGAGGCGTCGTTTTTGTTATTTAATGTGCTGTTGTATGTCCGGATACAACCTGTAATTATCGCTTCAGGGAATGCCTGACGGCCGCGGGAGCATGGATGCTTGTATTGTTGCATGCTAGAACCAACGCTCTATTCTTTTACTGGCTGGAGAAAGCGTGAAAGCTAGCTGAGAGCATTAATGCTCTGAGCAAACTATATGTTGTTCATAGGGATACCACCGAAGTATAACTTTGCTGAGGTTTTGTGTTTATTGCTGAGGTCTTGTTTTCTGAGTATGCTCTTACACTCTTGTTTTTTTTCATACAAAAGTATGTTAACGAGGAAGGCGTGATGCCTGGCGGTTTTTCTTTTCGATGCTTAAGATATGCCGAGATAGCAGAGAGAGAGAGAGCGTGTGGCTGGAAAGCCCCACGTCCTGCACTCTTCTTTGTTCTTGAGATCCATTACTATTTGTATTCTTTTTATATGCTGCCATCGAATGCGGTTATTGTCGAATGTGGTTATGGTAATCTTTGTGTTGTTGGAGTTTATTAAGTTGCCACTTAGATATTCATTTCCCTATTACAACGAAATCACTAAGTTGCAAAACGTAAAGGTCACATTCTTTATGCAAGTGTGGATGGAATTTGATAATGCTATTTATTTATATTATATGCATGAGTGGAGTATGATTTTGGATTACATACTTTCATGCTAAACCCATGTTATATCTACATATATGTTTTATGTAACGGGCACCTTGTATACATATGGTATAATGGGGTTATACTACATGTGTTGGTTGCTAGAGTGGTTATGTTTCATGTATTTGTATAACATGATTACTTATATATTATATAATGGTTTCACTTTATGAAGATTGTTACATTCCCTATAACATTGTAGAAATGGTTATGTCTTTAAATGTTATGCAAAATGGATAGGTATCCATACTTTATGCATTTAGTGGTGTGGCATAGGGCCAAGATAATTGTATACTATGGTCACTTTATTTATCTATGGTCAAAGAGGTTAGACTATATGAATAGATATTTACCTACCTTTTTGTGAGAAAATGGTTAGATGCCTAAGTTTTTTTTTATACCATAGTGGTATTGTAATTAAACCATTTTAAATGGTGATGTTCTATACACGTACATATATTGTTTCAATTGGTCAAACTCTCACATTTGAATGACTTGGTGGGAATGCATGCATTTAAAGGAATATGGTATGCATTCATAGAATAAATGAATTGGGTTGTCTTCATAATTTCAAGGGAAACATTGCATGCATTCAAAACTCTCAAGTGTAGGATGTATGTGTTCGTAACATCTATGCAAATGTTTCAATGCTCTCATATTTGAATGTGAATCGTGTAGGCATTGTATGAGTACACGATGTATGCTTTCTTGTAATTATTGACGTCCATCAGTTGCATGACGAATGCATAGCTTGCATGTCGAATGAATTGGACGAGGCGTAATTTCATGGTCATGCTAATTCCAGATTACTTTATGTCGGATGATTTGCTTGTCAAATGTATATCCGGCATGTCGAAGGAAATCATAAAAGTTATTCACAAATGTCCATGTTGTTTTATATTACTTTTGTCCTTGGGGACGCATGGCGAATGCATTCTTGCATGTCGCATGCACCTTTATGTTACATAGACATACCCATGGTAATCGTATTTCATTAGGTATTTTTGTGGTCGCATGTCGAATGTATGTTGCATGTCGAGTGCGTTTCTCATGTTTCTTATACATGTATTATGTCGTGAGGCACTGAAGGACAAGTCGGGAATACCGACTTGGGCCCGCCAAGAATAACACCACATCTACACACGAGGTTAGGACACGAGAAGTGTCTAAGTAGGGGTATACCTTTATATTTGCAGGAGGACTGCATTCACCTCTAGAGTTGTGTGTGTCTGGTTCTAGGGAGACAAGACTTAGAGACTCTCTATCCTGTTTGTGGATCGCCATGCCCAGCTCAGGGGTGGCCTTCGAACGGTCTGAGTATATGTCGTCGAAGAGACTATGGTTGGGTGGAACGTTGCATTGCCAATATTATTTCCTCTATTACATGATTATGTTTTGTTATATTAATTTGATGTATCTTGATTAATGAAATGATATTTACAGTTGTTATATTATGTTTTATATTACTAATAAAATGTTCTGAGTATGATGAGTACAGGAATAAGATGACAACCAGAATGACCATTCCTCTGCTTTGCTAAGGTGGTAAGAAATGTTTGTAAAGTTATCATACACTTGATATTTGTATATTGACTCATGTTATTATGTCCTTAATTGTACTCGATTAATGCAAGAAAGGTTAAGTTTTCTTATTTTATTATGCATGTGCTTAATTGCGTCGTCGGCATCTTAACAGAAGTATGATGTGCCGCAACCATTAAATTGTCGTTAGCTAAGAGTCTCAATAATTAATTATTTTCTGCATGAACGACTTTGTTAATTAATGCTGTCTTTATAAGCATTTATTATTTCCGTGTTTACAATTATTAACCCTTAATGCTGATTAAAAGAAATAAAAAAATAAAATTGAAATTATCGGGATGTTACAGCTCCAGTTTCAGCTTCTTTCATTTGAGTATCTACTTCTGCATTTACAACTTCTGATTTTTTTGCCTCCTGCACCATGGTTTCCATCACAATTTCCTCAGTAACAGGGTTTTCTATTGATGTTGCTTATCCCTTATTTACTTCCTCTTCATCACTGGTCTGGTTTTCTAATGCTCCAGCCTCCCCCCCAACTGGATTTGAGGAACGCCGATCCTCACTATCTTCACCAACACCCTCCATTTCTAATACAAGTTGTATGATTGGCGCATCTCCAACCAGAAATTTTTCCCAAGTTAAATTACGATTTGCAATGGCTCTTAAGACTAGTAATTTGATTAGGCCAT
Source organism: Larix kaempferi (assembly GCA_027924585.1). Lineage (NCBI taxonomy): Eukaryota > Viridiplantae > Streptophyta > Pinopsida > Pinales > Pinaceae > Larix > Larix kaempferi. The sequence continues at coordinate 79,983,755 of BSBM01000001.1, forward strand.
GATTAGTAAGGGAGGAAACTGGGTGTTGGGTAGTTCTTGCATATCCAGCCATGGTTTGTAGGGCTTTAAGTAGATAAAATGGTATATTCACTAAATTGCCATGGCGTAAATGAGACAATAAGGGAAGTTCAGAGAAGGAAACAATTTGGTACCTACCTCCATAAGAGATGTATCTTTTCACAAAGATTGCCACTTGATTCCAGGGTGGTGGTAAAGATGCTAGTTCCAGCCCATGGTGCTTTGGGCTAACCTGCTCTCCGACTGCCAAAAATTCTCTCACTGCATTTGCATTATGTGCCTTCCATCCAAATAACTTCTTCCCAACCAGGGGTAAGCTAGTAACCTTGGCTATGATTTCTTCTGTAACATCCACACGTAGTCCCTTGACCTCGGAGTGATTATCAGTCAGGTTGAGGGAAAATTGCAATGCGATTTCTGTGTGGAAATCGTTCAACCGTTCAAAGTATTCCATCCAACTTGCTGCTGTAAAAATATTAAGAACTTCTGCATTGGCACGTACAGCTTCTATATTTACTGGTTCATGTCGGACTGGGTTTCCCATTTTAATCCCTCCTCAAATTTCAGAATGAATGCAACAATTTACAGTCTAGATGTGGAAGTTGAAGTTTTACGAACATGCAAAGGGTCGTTGGGGTTAAAAAATCAGGTTTTAGGCAAGTCTGCGCCAGTATGAACATTCTGTTGGAACGAGGAAGTTGGCAGAATTGGGGTAACAGGTGCAAATCGGGTAAGGTGACGGGAAATAAATACAACCATGATCTTGACATAATCCCTAGAGTTTAATTCGTATGGGTTCGCTAATCGAGGGCTACGACAGTACATAATCGTTATTACTGTATTTAATTTTCTGCCAAATCATGTAAAAGATGTGATCCGTACCTTTGCGTTTATGATTTTTAGCCATGGATCAATCATTACAGCCGACCTTCATCCTCGCGAGTATGAATGCACATGTGCTGAAGTGATGTGGCCATCGCCACCTGGGCTGACAGATACTCAAGACATCCAAAATTTTCCTTCGTGGCAAACCATGATTGGATCTTGTGGAGCGAGAAACAGAACTGATGCCTAATTGAATCATTATTGGAATCATCAATGGGAGACCAGAAAGACTGGCAGAGTCACAGCTGCTAGACTTAGAAAAATAAGCAAAAATGGCGGAGTCGCAGCTATATGGAAGGAGCAGAAATTAAGTGGAAATAACGGAGTCGCAGCTGCTGGATTTAGTAGAATATTCAAGAATAACGGAGTCGCAGTTACTGGGTTTAGCGGAATAGTCAAGAACAACGGAGTCGCAGCTGCTAGGTTTAGCAGAATAGTTAAGAAAAGCGGAGTCACAGCTGCTGGATTTGGCAGATTGGTCAGGAATAGCGGAGTCGCAGCTGCTGAAATAGTAAGAATGAGCAAGGTAAGGAGTCGCAACTACGTGATATGAAGTAACAGGCAAATTTTCAGCTGACTGCTGAAAGGTAACGAATCATCCATCTTCTTAAAAAGAGCTTTATTAGATCAGGAACAATGCAAGGTTCCCACAGTCGTCTAGCCCAGTCACGACCGTTATTCCTCCAATTAATTCTTGCACAGAATTCTTCAAACAAACCAGATCAAATGCAAAATGGAAAAAATAGATAAAATAAAAAATAAAAAAAAATGAATTATTTATGTACAAATCATGTGGATATTGCAGTTCTTAAAAATTGACAGGGGTTGAGAAAAATCATTGTCCCTGCGTTAGCTAATAGTCTGGATCATCTGCAACATGCGAAATGAAAGCTTCCCTTGAGATCGGCTTGTGATACAGTCGCAGCCGATGACCATTTGTGAATAATGGTACTTTGTTTTTATCAATGGTGATCAACCGGACTGTTTCATTATCAAATACCCAATCTATCTGATAGGGGCCCAACCAATGGGGACGCAATTTGCCTTTAAAGTTCCTCTTAAACTACGAATCATATAACAGAGCCCAGTCTCCTTCTTGGAAGACTTTCTTCTTTATAAATCGATAATGCCATTTAGAGTGTTGTTGTTGGATTAAAGTTGTATGATGTACTGCAGCTGTGCGCTTCTCATCCAATTCATTGAGATGATTTAGTCGATCCCTCTGTGCCTCTAATAAATCCAGGTTTACTTCCACAGTTGTTTTCAAGGTTCTGATTTCAAATTCAATTGGAAAAACAACGTTCTTACCATACACTAACTCATATGGGGAAAAACTAGTGGTGTTACGCCACGTAGTATGATAGGCCCATAGTGCCTCTGGAAGCCTTTCAGCCCAATATTTACGATGGCTCTTCACTGTTTTTTCAGAATAGCCTCGATAACCTTGTTTGTACTCTCCACTTGGCCATTGGCATGTGGATGATATGGTGAGGTTATTTTGTGTTGAATATGAAATTTCTGTAACAGTGCTTCCATCTTGTGAGACACAAACTGTGGTCCACCGTCTATAATGATTTCCTTAGGTACTCTGAACCGAGTAAAAATCTCTTCATATAGGAAATCAATCACAGTCTGATCATTGGCCTTAACCAAGGCTACAGCTTCTACCCATTTGGTCATGTAATCTGTGTAAACCAAGATGTGAACTTGCTGCTTTGAGGGAGGGTTGATAGGCCCTACAAAATCTAGAGCCCACCTATCAAATGGTTCAACCACAAGTTGTGGCTGCAAAGGCATCTCATCTAATCTATTGGGTTGGCCCATCCTTTGGCAGCTATCACATGCCTGAACATACTTCTTTGCATCCCTGGACAATGTAGGCCAGAAATAGCCCATTCTCAAAATTTTATGACCTGTCCTTTTGTCAGCAAAATGTCCCCCTCGGGGCTCATCATGGCAAGCTTTAAGAATGCTAAAGGTTTCATCTTCTCTAACACATCTTCTTATCTCTAAATCAAGCCCTGTGTAGAAAAGATGGCCATCAATCCAGCAGTACCTAGCACTCTGTTGTATGATCTTCCTTTTTTCTCCCTTTGACAGACGTGCTGGGAGTTTACCTGCAGCCAAAAAGTTAGCAATATCTGCATACCATGGGGAATGAGTTGATACTGCAAACAAATGTTCATCGGGGAAGGAATCTTTGACTGGTAAATTGTCATCACTGTTAGTAAGTCGAGATAAAAAATCTGCAACAACATTTTCCTTTCCTGGTCAATCAATAATTGTGATATCAAATTCTTGTAATAGTAACAACCATCTAGTAACTCTAGCATTTGTGATTGGTTTATTCATTAAATACTTTATAGCAGAATGATCAGTGTGCACAAAAGTAGAATATCCAGTAATATAATGTCTAAATTTGTTGATGGCATAAACAATGGCAAGAAATTCCTTTTCTGTGACAGTATAATTCAGTTCAGCAGGAGACAAGTTTTTACTAATGTAATAAATGGCATAAGGAGCGTTACTTTCCTGATGTCCCAAAACTACTCCAATGGCAGTATCTGAAGCATCTGAAGAAATGTGAAAAGGTAGAGCCCAATTGGGCCCTTGTAAGATGGGTGCTGTCGACATCCTTCTCTTTAGCTCGATAAACATTGTTTGGCATGCATCATTCCAAACAAACTGTGCATCCTTCATCAACAGAGTGAACAAAGGAGAAGCTAGTTTGGAAAAGTTTTCTATGAACCTTCTGTAATAGCCAGCATGCCCCAAGAAGCTACGTACATCCTTCTGAGTTCTAGGAGTTGGTATGTTTTCAATTACCTTGATTTTGGATGGATCTACCTAGATACCATCAGAAGAGATGAAGTGCCCCAGCACTATGCCCTCACTCATCATCATGTGGCAATTTTCAGTGCTCAAAGAGAGTTGGCTTTGTTCACAGTGTTTCAAGACCTTTTCTAAGTTCTTCAATTCTTCTTCATAACTATCACCATATGGAATAAAGTCATCCATAAAAATTTCCATGCAATCATTTACCATTTCCGAAAAGATTCGAATCACTGCTCTCTGAAAGGTGGCTGGTGCATTGCACAACCCAAAAGGAAGTACTCGGTATGCAAAATTCCCCCATGGATAGGTGAAAGTGGTTTTGTCTTGGTCTTCTGGAGCAATCTGGATTTGACTATAGCCATTAAAGCCATCCAGAAAGGAAAAATACTTTTTCCCAGACAAGTTATCAAGGACCTGATCGATGAAAGGTAAGGGAAAATGGTCTTTCTGGGTTGCTTTGTTCAATTCTTTGTAATCCACGCAGACCCTCCATTTCCCTATCTTCTTTGGCACAATCACAAGTGGAGAAACCCACTCACTGTCTGAAATCAAGTATATGAATCCTGCTGCCAAAATTTTTTGGATTTCTTCTTTCACTATGTCCCTTAGGTTCGGGTTCATCCTTCATTGTGGTTGACATACAATCCTGGAGTCGCTCTTAATATAAATGTGATGGGTGCACAGATGAGAAGGAATTCCTTTCATGTCTGTGTACTCCCAGGCGAAAGCTCCCCTACGCTATTTCAGCAGAGTGACTAGCTATTCCATCTCGCTAGGTGCCAAATTAGGATTGATATTCAATGTTTTTCCTGGCCCAATTTCTACTGGAACACTCTTCGAATTCTTGAGTACTGGAATTATACTGGCATCACCGATTAGAGTTTCTTCTATAAGATTTTCTTGTCCTGTTGCAGCTAGAGTACTTTCCAAGATTTGATAGACATTTTTATTGACTGACGTGGGCTCACTGATGAAACTATTAATGGCATCATCCTCTGTTTCATCTTTAAACGTTAAGGCTCTCCCTATGGTTAATATTGGTTGCACACCCTCTTCCTCCTCCAAATCTTCCCATAATGGAGTCTCAACTTTTGTGCTTGGTCGAGCTGGAGGGTTCAGGGTTAGGCTCTTGATCTCAGTTTCGTCTGAAATGGCCATAGATCCTGACCGACATATGATACAGGCATTTGTTGTGGCCAACCACGGTCTTCCCGGGATCAGTGGGTGTCCCCCCAACTGGGATTTCGGCCATAACACCAAGAAATCCGCAGGGTATTCCCACAAATCGACTGAGATCACGAGGTCATCTAGGATCCCTTCAGGCTTGATCGTTGATCTATCAACAAGTTCCAAAACAGTAGGGGTTGGCCGAAGATTAGTGAGTCCCAATTTATTCATAGTTTCTATGGTCATAATGTTAATAGCTACACCTAAATCCACCAAGACATTGGGAATTTGTGTGTTCCCTATGTGAACTGTAACAGTCGGGTTCCCAGGGTCATTGTATTTTTCCACAGGGGCCTTCTCCATTATTAATTCTGAAAGATTTCCCAACACGTGGACAGTGGGGGGGTCCCTTGGCCTTCTTCTTATTTTCTTGACACACAAATCTCTAACCGTCTTAGCATAAATGGGCACATCATGGAGGGCTTGTAATAGTGGAATTTTAACATACAAATTTTTCAAATCTCCCACGAGATCAAATCGGGGCTATTCCACTGTTTTCTGCAGGGCCAATCGTTCATGGGATGGTGGTTCTCTATTCAACTATGTAGGCTGTGATACATCGTGTGTTACTTTCTAAGTTTCAACTACTGTTTCAATAGGAGTATCATCATCCTCAATGATGGGGCTTGCTAAATTAACCATGTTCTCATAATGCTGATTTACTCTAGTTTCAATCACTGGGGATGAAACATCCTCAGTGATAATAGGTTCCACCACCCTTCTTGATCGTAATTGTATATTATTGCAAGGAATCTCGGTGATGAAATACGCAGGCATGTTAGCAGTCTCAAATTGATGGACTTCTTTATTGTTTGGGTTCGGGTTAGGTTGTGCAGGTAGCCGTGGTCGAAGTGGTGCATTCATAAGTGCGGCATTGTTTTGGAAAGGGAGCTGTGGTTGCTGATACTGTTGGTGCTGATACTGCTGATGCTGATACTGTTGAGAGGGATATTGTTGATACTGAGTCTGGTGAAGGGGAAAGTTATTTCCTTGGTAAGAATTTCTCCAGTTGGAATTCCAAGGAGCTTGGTTGTTTGACTGCTGTGACCATGGTGTCCATGGGTTAGGATTATGCATTGGGTTTTGAGATGGATGCCACTGATTGTTAGAATAATGTGAAGGGAATTGTGTATTCATATTATGCATATTGTTCATTCCATTCATATTATTCAAAAAAAATGATGGGTCTGGGTTCATACCTTGGTTTCGAGGCTGCCATGGTTTCTTCTGTGCCATGAAGTATGCTGGCTCCACATCCGAAATGGATTCCTGCAGGACTACTTTGACCTTAGGTAATGAAGGACATTCCTTAGTATCATGTTCGAGTTCACATATCCTACATACCTCTGCTTTGTCCAACGGGCATTCCTTCAGTGGGTGCTTTTTCCTACATTTAGGACAAAATACACCAAGTGTAATATCTTCTACCACTTGCTTCTGCTTTGCTCTCATGACATCTAACTCTGAGGAAATGGAGCTCATCATGTCCATTTTAAAATTCTCCAGTAAGTTGCCTATTTCTGCTCGAGTGGCCCCTCCACTAGCTGACTTCTAAGTCCTAGTAAAGACATCCTGGTCTCAGTCCTTGTCTCATTTGCTGGTTCTAGAGGATCCCCTGGAGTACCTTCGACATAATTCAACAATATTTTCGAAAGGTTCCTTCGAGATATCCCCTTTTCCCAACAGATTTAACATATCAAGGCAGTCTTCTCTAATTCCTCTTAGTAAGATGATCTTGAGCACATCCTTGCCAATCTCAGCATGACCATATCTCTGTAAATTGTACAACAATCTTTCAACAAAGTCTTCCAAACTTTCTTCATCCTTCTGAACCATTTTAAACAACTCCTCTTTTCTATCCCTAGTTCTGCAATATTCTTGGTACTTAGAAAGGAAGGTGTTTTTCATTTGGTCCCAAGTAGTAATGGTCTCACGACCCAGACTCATTTCCTTTCAAGGTGGCTTGGAATAACTTCAGTTTCTGCGCACTATAGGTGTAATCATAGCTATGACAGAGGATATCAAACTCAAAAAGAAACTCATCAGGATCCTCAGAGGACTTACCATGAAAATTCGAGAGGACTAATGGTGAGATATTTTTCATAGGGAATTCTAATGTAGACACAGTATTACTAGGCTGATTATTTTCTCCTTCTTCTTCCCAATTATTCCCATGTTCATTCTCGCCCTCTTGTTCTCTACCAGCCATGGTTCTAGTCCAAAATTCAACAGCTTCCTTTATGCGTTCTTCCTCTGCTTTAGCTTCTTCTTCTCTTCTCCTCTCTTCTTCTTGCCTTCTCTCTTCCTCTACTATTCGGCGAGTCTCCAACCACACTTCCGTAGTAACTCTGGTTCCATTGATATGATAGATCTCCTCTCTATTTGGTGCACCTACAACACTTCCCCTATATTCAGGAGGTTTACTTTCTGCAACAGGAGTTGAAGGTCACGTTGTATTCTCCACTGTGGATGTTGAATGTTCAAGATTGGGAGGAACATAATTTCCCCTACCTGTAGAGTTCCGCGGTGGTCTAGTGGAAGAATCACCTCTAGCAATTATCTCATCAATGTATGTGTGTCTTCCCTAACCTACATTATGACCTCGACCTCTTCCACCTGCAATGTTAGTATTCAAAGGGGGTTCCCGATTTTTTTTTCTTGTATTCATGCATGTTGTAAATAATTGAACTAAAATAAAATCAAATGAAACCAACTACTAACTCTGTCTATCTATTACCATCCCTGGCAACGGCGCCAAAATGTTGGTCACCCTATATGTCAATTAATTAAAGCTAACACACAGGATGGTCAATATAAATTGTCAAACCCAGGGAGGTCTTTTGTTTCAATGGTAATAAGCATAATTTGTGCATAAACATATCAAGCAGTTGATTTACTAAATGTAGATAATGATCCTACCAATCTATCCATCCAAACTCACTCCAGAAAGTAGACTAAGCTAATTCACATATCTAGGGATTTGATTGAAACTACCTTCCCATAGAAATCACCCAACAGTTATAAAATTAAGAATAGAAATAAACCAGATTGCTTTTGTAAGAAGTTAAATCCTATAATTATCAAACTACAATAATTGATCTTTACCAAAATGATCCATCCAGCAGCTACTGTTACTCAATCATAATCTGCCTACTTTAAATCAATTGAAGATACAACAGCAACCAGAATCTAAAGCTTGGACTCTAACTGATAATTACTGGAAATCCTAGAAAGCATAAACAACTGAAAGATATTGGAATTCAGCTTGGCTGTTACAGCTGATTCAAACACACATGCATTAACTGAATTATCTTACATAGTCAATTGTCACACCAATATGCTACAGCTATTCAAGATGCAATCGTGAACTACCAAAAGGAAAGCTAATCTCTGTTGCAGCTAACAGTAACATCTGCAATAACTCCACACCACACAACAGAAAGAAAGCTAAATCACCCTACCTACTTAAACCGGCTATCTCTGTGAGAAGGCGGGCCCTGGCCTTCTAACAGAGACGCCGAGAATCACAACAAATTAAGACACAGAAATGAAGAACTCTGCTCTCATATTAATGATGGAAATTGACAGTATCAATGCTCTGTTACAGCTTATGCAAAATGGTAATTGTCCAACCTCAGGCTACGAGAGCCTTCGCGTATTTATACATTGGAAGTACATATCATGATCCACTAAACTCGTGCAGCAATGAAGATCTATGATCTTCATGCTGCGGAGTTACAGCTAATTGTTACAGGCGCATTAAATAAGCTTGTTACTCATGAAGGAGCTGTTACTCTAGTAATCAATGGATCAACGGATATGGCAAACTGGAATGCAATTTGGCTGTAGCAGCTAGGTTCTGTTTTAGTGGAGGCATGTTACAGATTCTCATGGACAAATGCGTTGTCCCTTAGAGTTATGAGGAGTTGGTTCTTTGAAGAGTAACAGCTGGAGCCACTTGGTCGATACACCTGCGCTTTAGATATTGACTAAATGAAATCACACAGATCAGCATAAACCAAGGACTAAGATCCAAAATCTTTAACAATCTTAGGCATAAAATATATAAAGTAATAAAAATTATACCTGTCAAGATTATTGGTCAATCTAGAGAAAGGAATGGATATAGCTTATGAAAATAGGATGTAATCAAGGAAAAATGATGTAATAAGGATGGCCAAAAAGGGGCATTTCCTAAACCCAACACCACCCAACTTGCTAAGAATTCTTATCCATGGTCATGGATTCACTCTATGGTTCCAACATTGGGAAAACATTATGCATATCATTCTATTGGATGGTTTTGTGACCCAGAGAGAATGACCCCATTGTCGCCCTTGACTGTGTGGCTTATGGCTCGGATGCTTAGCCTTGTCCAATCATGTGTTGACTAGAGTGGTAGTAGGCTAGGGGTCATATTGCGTACTCCAGGTGGGAACACTCTGTAGTGGGAGTGATATATTCTTATAGAGTGAGATTACTTGTATATGTTACAAGGATATCTTATCTCTTTGTATATTAGACAAAGTCTAATCTAATGTTGAATTTGGCAATTGGCACTAAGAAGTGTCTAAGACTTCTTAGAGTATGGTCAAATCAACATTAGATCTCTATTGAGGAATGTGACCACATGTGAGGAGACATCAACGAGGAGAACTTTTCTATGGTGAATAAATAACCAAGAAGTCAAGACAAATCCATTGAAGAAGTCCTAGAGAATGTGGAAGGCAAGAAAGAGCACAACTGCCCCAGCAAAAGGGGTAAATTGATTCTAGAAGACAAAATTATAAGTTGGCTTGAAAGATAAATAAAATATCAATAAAGAATAAATAAAAGTACAAGTCGGCTTCAAGAGTAAAAATCAAGTCAATTGAAGAATATAAATAGAAGTGTTCTCACACTTCATTTTTTAAATTTTTGAGCAAATGTGATGACCTTTGAGCTTTAAAACTTTAAGTGCGGAAATATTGAACCCTTGAATCAATGAACCATTCAATCACATGAAACATTCAACCATAACACAAGATGTACTCTAGAGAACACCCTCAATACAATGAGGATGAAAAACCCCATCAAATATTCAGAGTATAATTATGATAGATAGCATAGAATGTCTTTTACAAAATAGATTGCTTTTGGCACCCCAAGTGCTAGATAAGAGAGAATACTGAGCAATAGAGAATAGAGATCAATTGTATCAACTTTCCATGTTCCCAATACATTAATAACAAGTCATAATCACTGCCATGCAAGCTGTAGCGAATGGTTGCATGAGTAATGGTGCATCACATGCAAAAATTATGAATTGCCTTCTTGGAGAATTATCCTACACAAAGAGAAGTGCATTTCCTTCAAGAGAGAAGAGAATTCGATTCACCTTGAATTCATCAATCATGTATAACATATTTATATATTCTTCTCATTAATCGGCTTCTATTTTCATCTTCTGACTTCGGGATGAACTCACCCTCCATCTGGATGCATCAATCTTGCATGAAGGAGTGCGCCCCATTTGTTATGCAATGCATTAACTCCTGAACTGTCTCTTGGGATGAACTTGCACCTTAACTGAAAGCTTTCCCACTTAGTCAGGTGGCTAACTTAAGTGTCATCATGAAAGTGTCGCAACTCAAGTGTTGTCTTTTAGTTTAACATAAGTGTCGTCATGCAATAACACTTAGTTAACTAGATCTTCTTTGTTATCACTTAGTTAAGTCTCTTAATTGATTCTTTCTTGTTAAAATCACTGTAGTGATTAGTTTGAGCTCTCCTTTAATTAACTGAGGCATACATTGTGGCTTTAATTGGAGCTTAACAATTCGAGTTCACTTAGTCATCTCATGAGCAATTCGGATTCTCTTTTTATTCTATGCATTTATCTTTATCTCTTATCTTTACTAAATGGTCAATATGTGTTAACTCTAATTATCTATCATATCAGATTATACTAAGAATATTTGTCAGATGTGATCATATTATATTACTCTTGGAACAAATGATCATATGCTAAAGTAATTCACTCTAGAGGTGGCCATCTCTAAAGGAGACTTAATAGAAATCGATGACCATGGTTAGTAATACATCACACAACATTAATGCTTCAACATGCAAAGCATCTACCTCTATAACTAGAGGTCCACCCCATGGATACCTACTATAACTGGAGGTCCACATGAGAATATGACTTGACACACAAGTCCTGAGGCTTGTCCAACAAGGCTTTACAACATCATCACTTTGATACTTCAAAGCATTCACCTCAACACATGCAGAATAACCTTTTACAACTAAAGGCTTAGTCATTCTTGAGTCGACCTCAAGAATCTACTCCAAGTTGTTGAGTCCAACTCAGGCTCCCTACCTCAACACATGAGGCCCAATATTAGATGAAAAATATTGGCTTGGAGAATGAGTCATGATGATGTAACTTTAACACATTTGGCACATTCAAGTAAGCTCATCTCTCTCAATTGGTGCCCACTTCTAAAGGAAGACAAGTGAAGTTCACTAGAAGCATAATTTTCGGTTTCTCTTATTCTATTATTATCTTGGAATATTATCTACCCTCACTAGGGTTTATTGTGAAGGAGGTCGAATATATCTTGTGCTAGGGTTCAACTTCATGATTGGTATTGTTCTTGTATTAGATTAATTTCTTCTGAGAAAAGTTTGCTGGGTTTTCTTCCATTAGGGTTTCCCAGGATAAATCTTTGTGTCTCTTGTGCATGATTATCTTCAATGATCCTTATTTTATTTTTTGTTGCAAACGAATGATTATATAATTGTAGGATGAGATGAATTATGAATTAAGTTGAAAGAGATGAAATTATACTACTAAGTTAAAATTCAACATGGTATCATAGTGGTTCTAAATAGATGTCATTGCTAGAGACTATTTGTGCCCTAATATGGAAACTAGGGCTTCCAAAAGTGAACACTTCCAACCTCAGTTTTGGTTCGATATAGGTGCATTGGAAATCACCCTAGGAGGGCGCACTTATCTATGGAAGCAAATCTCAGTTTCATGAAGTTTCAATTTTGACCTAATTTTTGTTGGAATCAATAAATTAGTGCTTTCAATTTAGAACATTTATGACCACATATTAGGTTCGATCTTATCATTTTGGAGCTCACCCTAGGAATGTGCATCTACCTGTGGACTTAGTTTTCACATTTACCAAACTTTAGGTTTGACCTAGATCCTACTAGGGTTTCTGGATCAAAAATTCAAAATGGTGTCCCATGTATTGTGGTTCTTTCGAAATATTGTCAAGGGTTGGACCAGTGGCATACCAACTGGCTGTGCCACCAAATTTAAAGATACATAATGTTTTTCATATATCATTTTTAAAGAAGTATGTACACGATGCTACCCATGTTGTAAATTGGAATGATGTACAGGTGGGACAAGACGGTGATTTTCAAGTGGAACCGGACTGTATCCTCGAAATGAGGGAAACTCTACTATGGAATTGCACCATTGGGTAGGTAAAGGTGCAATGGAAGTACCTTAGCCCAGAAGAGGCAACCTGGGAGTTGGAGAGTAGTATGTGGGTAGCATACCCAACTCTGTTTCAGAAACACTCAGAGAGTGATTAAACAACATTGAGGACAATGTTGAGAATTAAGGGGGTGTGTATTTCCACCTACCCAAATTTTGAGAATATTATTTTATTTGCAAAATACTTTATGTTAAATTATAATTACAATTTTTTGTAATTATGACCACGTTTGGTCAAGGATGATTATAATTACTGATTATTATTATTTAATAAATTGAAATAGGAGACAAACACCCAAGAGAACTATTAAATGAGTGTTCATTGACCCACTAGGAGGAATGGAAGCTGTTAGAAGGCATGGGACAGATCGCAGCATTTGCACTCCACCACTAGTTATTGGTTATGGGACAAATACCCCTAAAATTGTGGCATTATCCCCCAAGTGGGTGGAAGACAGCAGAAAGCTCATTAATGACCAGTTAACCACTAAAAGGCCTAGGCAACCTAGATAAGGCAATTCGAATTGGGCAGGCAGCCCCCTACAATATTTTCTGTAGAAATATTCCTCAAGTGCATTAGGTGATCACTGAGATATTCAAATAGGGAGGCTATGTGAGAGTGCAATTGTGAGTCTGCTAGTGATACTGAGAAAGAAAACCAGAGGTGTTGGTGCAGGTCTCTTTGACTATTGAGTCTTGATGACTGGATAATCTATATTCTACTGCAAGTTGATGTACTAAAGCTTCTACAGAATATTCCTCCTGGTGGTTCAGTGAACAGACTCGGGGGTCCTAAGGCAAGTAACTTGGCTGTCTTCAGGAATAGGTTAGGTGGAATAGATTCCTTGGGCTGTTTGTTTCTCCTATAGTCAACCAGGTTTTACTGTTCTTACTTTTTTTTACAATTAAATGTTTATGCATAATAGAATTATTAATTACAGTTATATAGAAGAAACTATTTTATTTTCTGATCTAAGTATGATTCTGAATGAAACAGCTTTATGAAATGATTGAATCGATAACCATCTCTATATTTTTCCCCATACTGTTTTCTGCATCGTACTCCAGTATAGAGAAGTAAATTAAGAAAGATGAGAGATAGGCAGAATGCCATTGATTGAAAAGATGAATACAGTAGTGTTATTGTTAAATTTATCATATGTTTAAATGCAGGATATATTACAGTATAATATAAACAGATGCATAGCATTCATCTAATTCTTAAATAAGAACACATTTTGTTTTTGCACAGTTCTATACTTTTCTTTTCAACTCTATCTATTTCATATAGTAATCACATGCATTTCAATATTATAAATTCTATATTTTCAAGTATTTATATTCCAAGAAATATAACAGCTGCAAACTATGTTCTGTACAGTATTGTCACAAGTACACGCATATTATTTATTTACAAACTATCACATTTGATTTCAATTATGAAATACAAATACTAGCATAGTAGCATCAAAACCCTAAGTTATCACAAAGCTTAGATTCTGATTACAAAGTTCTTAAAAGCAATTCATGACAAACTTTGGATAATTATTTTTATAACAGAACTGTTATCAAACCCTAACTAACATTTTATATAACCATACCATCTTTTAAACATATCAAGACTACTGACAAATCTTTAAGCATCACTTAGCAGAAAGCATGATTCAATACCAATGTCTAACAATAGCTAACGACCCTAGCAAGAAAACACACATAGTGTTGAAACATTCACATTTACGAGTTAAAGTTCAGGTCGTGGGTTCGACTTCTCTGTACAAGCAAAGGTAGCCAACAAAACCTACCGGGTAGGATTTCATTCGTGAAACAAAATAGAACCCCGTGGCAATAGCCATTTCGAAAACGTATAAACAGACCGAACTTTAACTCATCACAATTCCAAAACATAAATATCAAGAACGATACCGAAGTACAGGAATCAACTATCTACAGTTGGTAAACCATAACTCTCAGCCAAAAACAACCATATTTGTTCGGCACCACTTAACATTTATTTAAACAACCTTTCAACCATTACTTCAAACACAACACTTCATTACATGCAAGCCATTGTTTTAAAAGAGCAAGTGAGCCCTCGGCTCTTGGTTTCCCACTCAACATTTATAAATAGCAGAGTTTACATTACGGACCTGTCAAAGTTCCAACGTTACACAGAGATTTAACCATTATCAACCAAAAATATTAAAACGAGGTCAAGGTTACACAAACTACACAGGGTTTTACCCTTAACATTTAGCGGTACAAACACGAGTTCGAAGTTATTATCAAACAATGCAACCAGGCATTAAAGATCCAAATAGAAACTTAAATAACCGAAGGTTATCATCTGTACAAACATTTATCAAAATAAGACTTCAAAACTTAACACTCAGCCATCACTGAAACAAGGTCAAATAGTTCCAACTCTCGACACACAGTAATCACCATCAAAACCATGCCAAAGGAACCTATGAGGTTTCGAGAACCACCGGAGCTTACCAGGAAGCAGTAGTAGCATCCCCTTTCTCCAATACTTTGCATAGAAATCTTCCTACAAAGTGGGTACCTACAAAGATTACAATTCGAAGAAGTTAAAACAAGATAACACAGTTTTAAAAACTAAGTTTCACTGTATGATGGTTATTATAATAAAACTTACCTTAGAAACAAACTCCTGAACATTGGCACACCACACTAGCAAAAATGACGAAGCCTGGTGGAATTTTACAGCAACCATGAGCTAAACACAGAAGACCATTTCACGAACTAGAGGATCGAACCCCAGTTTGAACTACGAATTCAACAACTGACAGAAGAACTACACAACAACCATGACTGTAACATGGATGTATGGCGCAAGAGTGTAAACCTGTAACATTTAACACTATCACTCACAAGTCCAAGGTTTGAAACCGAGGAAGGAGTCCTCCTGTCCACAAACTCTAAACCCTACATTGCAGCAAAAGGTCAGCTCTGCGACCTTACCACTAAAACACAACAATGAATGCCATAAAACCAATTTTCACTACTTACCAACATGAGAATAGGGTTTCGTTCTCAGCCCCAGATCTTGCAGAGATCAACGATGGATAATTTCCAGTTAAGGCAAATTGATATTTGAGCAACCTTAGCATTAATTACACATTGATTACTTCATCTACAAATTGCCAAGTAAGCAGACTGAGAGCCGGTGCATGGAACAGTTCAGCTTATTTTGATGCTCATTACAAACACAAACCATGTGAAGACCTTACAACCGAGCTTTCACATCACTTAACCATGGAACAACGTTAATGCTTGGCCTATCAACGCCAGCTTGGAAAGCATGCCAAGTTTATTATCCTGTCAACATCGAAATAATTGTATGTTAGATTCGTGAATCGTATTTCATAATAGTCTCTATAGGTTATTGTTATGTATCGTAACATTGGTATTGTATGCCATTGTATTGTGTGTTTGCATATTCACTTTTTAATGTTGCATTTCATTACTATAGCTCGTGTATAGATATATAGAATAAAGCTTGAATACCTCATATATTAGCCATATATATATTGTTAATCATTTGATAAATATAGACCATAGATATAGTTAGGATTCTAGTTATGCATAAGTATAATTAGATACTATGTACATTATACATTTCACACAATAGCTATGTATTGAAATCGATTGATAAGAGTAAGACTTTAGAGAAAGTTTGCATGCACTTTATAATGCTAATTCCATAGCATAAACACCATATGCACAATATATTAAATATGCTAGCCATGTATTGCAAAGTCTAATGACAAATGTGATACTAAAGGTATAGCTTAAGTGGTGACATTATACACTATTATGTTAAGTTCATAGCACAAGTGCTAGTTACTATACTTTTCATTTATTAACTGTGTAATGATAATCAAATGATAAATTCAGGACTTAGAATAGTCTAAGTTCTGTAGAAGCAAAATATAATGATAGTTCAATAGTACAAACACTATTCTCTACAAGCTTTCTAATAGGATTACCAAAGGACATTGGTATCGCCGCTTTGATATTAATGACGATAGTCTTATGATAATAAACATAGTATTATAAAAACAAATGGACAAAGTGAATTTATAACATTGAAGAGTTTGTAAGTCAGCACATAAGCTAGATTTAGAACCAAGTATCCATACCTCCAGTAACTTGTTTCGCAAGGAAGTACTTAGCATTTTATTATTACATTGACGATGAATTGAAAGACACATGTACTCTTAACACATGTTGTTGTAGAAATTCTTACCTGTGGTCTGCACATGGAAACAGGATTCAAATGCCTTAGCTAAACATAGCTAAGTAAACTCCAGGGTACCTCGTAGGACCCCTTTGTCATCATACAAACACACTGTCAGCACAGCATCAAGAACATCATAATAATACAAACCTATGAATAGCATGTAATCTCATGTAGAACTTAAGCAGATTTGTAAAATTGTATTCTTGTGCATAATCATAAAAAGATCTTTCGTTAAGGAGATTAGCATCCTTTTAAATCTGAAATAGAAATACAGTTATATCATATTTTTATTTGAGAATTATGACATGTTGTCATTATTAATTATCCTAGTTAATAAATTTAATTATTTTATATGTTCCGCATTAACAACTTCGATAATTATTGCTATTTAAAAAAAAAATTAATTTTGGTATTTTTCAGGATGTTACAGGATTAGAGGTGTGGAAAATATCAGATGAGATCTTCCTCGATCAAGGAAAGCTCACAATTGTGATCCTGATAGATCACAATATAATGGACTGCAAGTCTATGACCACACCTATGATGATAGATATGGAGAAGATGAGTGATTCTTCTGTAGATCCAGTGGGTCCCTTGATGTGCATATCTAGAGAAGTTGAATGATTATACTTCAGATTCAAATATTGGCGGATAGTTGACAAGGTCAGTAGTGTATCTAGTTAACACTAGACCAAATACTTGCTTTGCAGTGGACACCCTGAACCAATTTATGGTTGATCCAATGCAAGCACATTGGGTGACAGCAAATCTTGTGCTAAGGTACCTGCATGGTACAATTGGATATGATCTAAGAAATGTATCAGATGATGAAGTGAAGCTCCAAAAGACATATAGATTCTAACTAAGAGGAGTGCAGCAAACAGATAAATCATCTGAAGTGTTGTTTCAGCTTGGATTATTTATGGTATTCCGGATTAGTGGGAAGCAAGCTTCTATAGAAAAATTTGTGGCCAGTGTCACAGAACTATTTAATTTGGAGATCAAATACTATTGGGCCCTGGAATTGCCCCTTTTTTACCACATTTATTATATCATTTTTCCTTGTTACACCCTATTTCCATGAACCATATATATACCTTTCTTCCAGATCAATCAAGAATCCTGACAAGGTATAATTCATTATTGCTTCGTTTATTTAATGCCTAAGATTGTTATGGTTATAAATTCTAGCCTTTGATTTATGCTAACTTGTGTTGATTTCATTAAGTCAAGATCAAAGCACAGGTGTATCAGCCACAATGCCTTGGGAAAGAATCACACATGGTGCCAGCTGTTACTCTTCAGATTTAATTCCCCATATTAAGAGCGACAGTGCATATTTCCACGTGAAGCTGTAACAGGACTTCGCTGAAATAGAGAATTGCTGCAACAGACAAGATGCCTCCCAATTGGTTAATCCGTTGATAAATTGACTGCCAAAGTAACAACATCCTTCATGTCCAATGGCCTCATTCAATATAGCTGTAATAGTTCAATTGTAACTCTGCAGCATGAAGATCAGAGATCTTCATTGCTGCGCAAAATTATTGGATCATGAATTGTATTTTGCATGTATAAATATGGGAAGGCTTTCAGAGTCTGGGTTTGGTTAATTATCATTTTGTACGGGCTGTAACAAAGAGATGAAATTGTGGATTACCATATTTAATATAAAGAGCAAATTTCTTCATATTTCTGTGTCTTAATCTATTGTAGTTCATGTCATCTCTTTTAGAAGGCCAGGGCCTGCCTTCTCATAGAGATTGCTGAGTTAAATAGGATTTTAGTTCCTTTCCTGTTGTGTGGTGTGGAATTGCATTAGGCATGATTATTGTTAGCTGCAACAGAGGGTTTATAATCGCATTCTTCTTTGGTAGTTTGTAATTGCATCCTGAATAGCTGCAACTGTGTGGTGTGACAGTCGATTGTGTAGGTTAGTTTAATTGATGCATGGTGTGTTAGAATTAGCTTTTACAGCCAAGCTCAACCTTAATTCCTTTCAGTCATTTATGCTTTCTAGGATTTCCAATATTAATCAAATCAGAGTTCAAGCTTATTTTTAGTTCAGGTTGTTATATCTTTCTTGAATTCAATATATTAGACAGATTTTGATTGAGTTACAATAGCTTCTAGATGAATCAGTTTGGTAGATATTGAATACTGTAGTTTGATAATTATAGGATTTAACTTCTTGCAAAAGTAATCTAGTTCATCTTTATTCTTAGATCAGTAACTGCTAGGTTGATATCTGTAGGAAGGTAATTGTATTTTGAATTCCTAAATGTATAAGTTAGATTAGTTTTATTTATGGAATGAATTTGGTTGAGCAGATAGGTAGGATAGTTTATCTCCATTTTACTCAATTAGCTACTTGAAATGTTTATGCATAGATTGTGCTTATTGCCATTGAAATAAAAGACTTCTCTGGGTTGACAATTTATATTGAGCATCATGTGTGTTAGTTGTAATTAATTAGCATATAGGGTGACCAACATTTTGGCGTCTTTGCCAGGGATGGTAATTTATAGGCATAGATAGTAGTTGATTCCTTTAATTTCATTTTGGTTTGATCATTTACAGCATGCATGAATACAAGAAAAACAAATAAGGAACCCCCTTTGAATACTAACATTGCAGGTGGAAGAGGTCAAGGTCGTAACATCTGGGAAGACAAACATTTATCAATGATATAATTGCTAAAGTTGATTCTTCTACCAGACCACCGCAGACGTCTGCAAGAAGAGGAAATTTTGTTCCTCCCAATCTTGAGAATTCAACATCAACTGTGGAGCACGCAATGGGACCATCTACTCCCAGTGCATAAAAGAAACCTCATGAATACAAGGGAAGCATTGTGGGTGCACCGGATAGAGACGATATTTATCATATTAATGGGACCGAAGTTACTAAATAAGTGTGGTTGTAGACTCGCCGAGAAGCAAAGTAAGAGAGAAGGCGAGAAGAAGAAAGGAGGAAAGCAGAAGAAGCAAAAGCAGAGGAAGAACGAATAAACAAATCCATTGAATTTTGGAACAACATGGCTAATTGAGAACATGAAGGAGAGAATGAACACCAGGAAAACCGTGAAGAGGAAGTGGAAGATAATCATCCTGGTGACACTGTGGTCACAATTGAATTCCCTATCCTCCAGACACCTGGGGCAACTCCTATGAAAAATATCTCACCATCAGTTCTCCCCACTTTCCATGGTAAGTCTTTTGAAGATCCTGATGAATTTATTTTTGAGTTTGACATCCTCTGTCGCAGTATTCCCAGCCACCTTGAAAGGAAATGCTCTGCGCTGGTTCATGAGTCTAAGTTGTGAGACCATTACTACTTAGGATCAAATGAAACAAACTTTTCTTTCTAAATATCAAGAATATTGTAGAACCAAAGATAGAAAGGAAGAGTTGTTTAAAATGGTTCAGAAGGAAGAGGAGAGCTTGGAAAACTTTGTGGAAAGATTGTTGTATAATTTACAAAGGTCTGGCCACACTGCGATTGGAAAAGATGTACTCAAGATTATCTTGCTACGAGGGATTAGAGAAGATTTCCTTGATATGTTGAATTTGTTGGGGAAAGGGGATATCTCAAAGGAACCTTTCGAGAAGATCATTGAATTATGTCGACGGTATTCAAGGGGATACTATAGAACTAACAAACGGCACAAAGATTGAGATCAAGATGTCTTCACTAGGACACAGAAGTCAGCTAGTGGAGGAGCCACTCGAGCAGAAATAGGTGACTTTCTAGAGAATTTTAAAACCAATATGATGAGCTCCATTTCCTCAGAGTAAGATGTTTTGAGAGCAAAACAGAGGCAAGCAGTAAAATATCTTACACTCAGTGTATTCTGTCCTAAATGTAGAAAAAAACACCCACTAAAAGAATGCCCATTGGACAAGGCAGAGATATGTAGGATATGTGAATTAGATCATGATACCAAGGAATGTCCTTCATTACCCAAAGTCAAATCGGTCCTGCAGGCATCCACTTCAGATGTGGATCAGGCTTACTTTATTGCACAGAAGAAATCTTGGCAGCCTCGCAATCAAGGTATGAATCCGGATCCATCAATTTTCTTGAATAATATGAATGGTATGAATAATATAAATACACAACTCCCTTCACATTATTCTAATAACCATTGGCATCCATCTCAGAACCCAATGCAAAATCCTAACTCTTGGACACCATGGTCACAACAGTTGAACCATCAAGCTCCCTAGAATCCCAACTGGAGAAATTCTTACCAAGAAAATAACTTTCCTCATCACCAGACTCAGTATCAACAGTACCCTCCTCAACAGTATCCTCACCAACAATATCAGCAGCAACAGCTGCAATTCCAAAACAATGTCACACCTATGAATGCACCACTTTGACCACAACTACCTACACAACCTAACCCAAAGCCAAATAATAAAGTAGTTCATCAATTTGAGACTACCAACATGCCTGCGTATTCCATCGCCCAAATTCCCTGCAATGATATACAATTACGATCAAGGAGGGTAGTGGAACCCATCATCACTGAGGATGTTCCATCCCCAATGATTGAAACTAGAGTGAATCAACACTTTGAGAATATGGTTAACTCAACAATCCCCATCATTGAGGATGTTGACATTCCTACCAAAACAGTATCTCAAACTCAGGAAGTAACACACAATGAAGAACGGCCTATACAATCGATGAGAGAACTGCCATATCCTGAACGATTGTCCCTGCAGAAAATAGTGGAACAACCTCGATTCAATCTCTTAGGAGAATTGAAGAATTTGTATGTCAAAATCCCACTGTTACAAGCCCTCCATGACGTGCCCATTTATTCTAAGACTGTTAGAGATTTATGTGTCAAGAAACCGGGAAGAAATCCTAGGGATCCTCCCACTGTCCATGTATTGGGAAAGCTTTCTAAATTAATAATGGGGAAGACTCCTGTGGTGAAATTTTATGACCCTGGAAATCCTACTGTTACAGTTCACATAGGAAACACACAAATCCCCAATGTATTGGAAGACTTAGGCACAGCTATCAATGTTATGACCATAGAAACTGTGAAGAAAATTGGACTCACTAATCTTCGGCCAAACCCTACCATTTTAGAACTTGTTGACAGATCAACAATCAAGCCTGAGGGAATCCTGGATGACCCAGTGATCTCTGTTGACTCGTGGGAATACCCTACTGACTTCTTCGTGTTAAATCCAAAGTCTCAGCTGGGGGGACACCCGCTGATCCTGGGAAGACCTTGGTTAGCCACATCGAATGCATGTATCATCTGTCGGTCAGGATCCATGACTATCTCAGACAGGACTGAGATCAAAAGCCTAACTTTATACCCTCCATCCCAACCAAGCACAAAAGTTGAAACTCCACTTTGGGTGGATTTGCAGGAGGAAGGCGTTCAGCCATTATTAACAATGGGGAGAGCCTTAACTTTTATGGATGAAACAGAGGATGATGCCATTAACAATTTCATCGGTGAGCCCATGTCCATCAATAAACATGTTTATCAGATTCTAGACAGTACATTAGATGAGCAGGAACAAGAAAATCTTACGGAAGAAACTCTAGTCAGTGATTCCAGTATAATTCCAGTACTCAAAAATTCTAAAAGTGTCCCATTAGAAATTGAGCCAAGGAAAACATTGAACATCAATCCAAACTTTGCGTCCAATGAGCTGGAATAGTTGATCACTCTGCTGAAACAACCTAAAGGAGCTTTCGCTTGGGAGTACACAGACATGAAGGGTATTCCTTCTAATCTGTGCACCCATCACATTTATATTAAGAGCAACTCCAGGCCAGTGTGTCAACCACAACGAAGGATGAACCGAACCTAAGGGATGTAGTGAAAGAGGAAATCAAAAAACTTTTGTAACTAGGGTTTATATACCCAATTTCAGACAGCGAGTGGGTCTCTCCACTCATGATTGTGCCAAAAAAGAATTGGAAATGGAGGGTCTACGTGGATTACAGAGAATTGAACAAGGCAACGCCAAAAGACCACTTTCCCCTACCTTGTATTGATCAAGTCCTTGATACCCTGTCTAGGAAGAAGTATTTTTCCTTTCTGGATAGCTTTAGTGTCTATAACCAAATCCAGATTGCTCCACAAGACCAAGACAAAACCACTTTCACCTGTCCCTAGGAACTTTTTCATACAAGGTACTTCCTTTTGGGTTGTGCAATGCACCTGCCACATTTCAAAGTGCAGTGATTGGAATCTTTTCAGAGATGGTAAATGACTGCATGGAAATTCTTATGGATGACTTCACTCCATACGGTAGTAGCTATGAAGAAGCATTGAAAATTTTAGAAAAGGTTTTGAAACACTGTGAACAAAGCCAACTATCTTTAAGCACTGAAAAGTGCCATATGATGATGAGCGAGGGAATAGTTCTGGGGCACTTCATATCTTTTGATGGTATCCAGGTAGACCCATCCAAAATCAAGGTAATTGAAAATATACTAACTCCTGAAACACAAAAAGATGTACGTAGCTTCTTAGGGCATGCTGGCTATTACAGAAGATTCATAGAAATTTTTTCCAAACTAGCTTCTCCTTTTTTCAGGTTGTCGATGAAGGATGCACAGTTTGTTTGGAATAATGCATGCCAAACCACGTTTACTGAACTTAAGAAAAGGTTGTCTACAACACCCATCTTACGAGGGACCAACTAGGCTCTGCCTTTTCATATCTCTTTAGATGCTTCAAACACTGCCATTGGAGCGGTTTTAGGACAGCAGGAAGGTAATGCCCCATATGCGATTTATTATGTTAGTAAGAACTTATCCCCTACTGAACTAAACTATACTATCACAGAAAAATAATTCCTTGCCATAGTTTATGACATCAACAAATTTAGACACTACATTACTGGATATTCCACTTTTGTGCACACTGATCATTTTGCCATCAAATATTTAATGAATAAACCAATCACGAATGCTAGTCACTAGATGGTTGCTACTATTACAGGAATTTGACATCACAATTATTGATAGACCAAGGAAGGAAAACGTTGTTGCAGACTTTTTATCTGGACTTACTAACAGTGATGACAATTTACCAGCCGAAGATTCCTTCCATGATGAACATTTGTTTGCAGTATCAGCTCATTCCCCATTGTATGCGGATATTGCTAATGTTAACACCCAAAAAAGTGCTCACTACCTCATCTCCCTCATTACATGACTCATTTGTCCATATTTCCTACCATATTTGCCTCCAAAAACTTAAAAAGCCTCCAAAAGGCCCAAAAACCAGTAAATTCCTCCAAAAATAGCAAAAACCCTCTAAAAAGGGAATAAAAAATATAAAAAAGAGGAAAAAGAGGGAAAAAAGGAAGCAAAAACCCTATACAGCTGACCTAAACCATATGGTGCCCAAAACCATGGGTCAGCACTCCACCACTAAAAACCTATAAATAGGTGATGGAGGCTCCCCATTTCATATACACAGTCATCCATATCCTTACTCTGCCAAAGTCACTCCTAAAACCCTAGCTCACCCTTTTGAGCTATTTTCACGTTTGAGTGCCCTTTTTGGCCCATATCCAAAACCCTTTGGAGAAGGAGAAGGAACAACACTGGAGCTTGGAAGCAACCCTCTTGGACTGCTACAAGGGATTCATCAACCTCTACACCTGAGGTAATTGTTAATACAAAAAAGAGAAATCTTTGTCATATTTTCATGTTTTGTTATTTATGTTAATGCTCATGCTAGGTTAAATTTCATACTGTTTTACTACTTTTATTTACTGTTTATTGAACTGCTACTAAGGAGGCCCTTCTCCTTAGTAGGTGCTCATTTGTACAAGCTAGGGTGAAAACCCTAGCTACAGTTTTGGCAACTCCCCTAGTGTTCCTTTGAATTTCTAGTTATAGTTTTAAACGTTTTTAATTTTCTGCAATATTTTTCTGTTTTTTCCTTTCGGTTGGCCGTTTCGGCTGCCGTAAACCGCGTCTTTTGTCCCCGCAGTTGCGATCCAACCATGTCTTTCAGACTGTTACCTGCGATCCGACCATGGCTCTCAGACTGTTTCTGGCGATCTACCGGCGGTTTTCAGTCTATTACCTGCAATCTGACCATGGCTCTCAGCTTGTTTCATGCGGTCCGACAGCGGTTGTTCAGCCTTTTTCCCGCAGGCCGCCTGCCGCTTGCAGCCATTTTCCTGCTATCCTCCTGTGACTTTCGGCCCTTTCCCGCGGTCCACCTGAGGCTTTCAGCCATTTTCTTGCTATCCGCCTACGTCTTTCTCCCTTTTTCCCACAGTTCGCCTGCATCTTTCTCCCTTTTTCCCGTGGTCCGCCTGCGTCTTTCTCCCTTTTTCCCGCGGTCCGCCTGCGGCTTTCAGCCATTTTCCTGCTATCCGCCTGCGACTTTCGGCCTTTTTGCCGCGGTCCGCCTATGGCTTTCAGCCATTTTCCTGCTATCCGCCTGTGACTTTCAGCCTTTTTCCCACGATCCCCCTGCGTCTTTTAGCCAAATTCCCGCAATCTGCCAGTGACTGTCGACCTGTTTCCCCGCGGTCCGACCGTGCATATTTGCCACAGACCCGCGGTCTGTTTTCTGCATTTTTTACCAGACTGGTTCCGAAGGCCTAAGTGGAATACTGCACTCCATTCAATAACCAAAGGATACCTTTTGTAGTTCTCGGTGTATCACCCGTATGGGGATACAGCGACGATAGAACCAAACTTCAAATTCACCTTTTCTGGACGTGTCATGAATGAGGTATCTTAGTTTCCTTTCTTCTAGGATTGACTACCTGGTGTCTCTCCCGGTAGGGGGATATCTTTAGCCACTTGGCTCTACTATCCATATTGTCTGACTTGGATTTCATCACCTTGCAGAGGATATGTCTGGTTGAGTCAGAATACTATTTAGCTAGGTGTTTGCATGCTCCCTTACCTCCTTTTGGTTTAGCGAGTCCACTATTTTTATTTTCTAGGAAACCTGTTGCTTGTTGGTATTCTGACCATTTCTGTTGATACTCTGCTTATTGTAGCACAGCTATTACAGTAAGTCTTTTGAGTTGGTTGTTGGCATGAGTGCCGTATTTTTTATGCTCTCCTTCTGCACACTCAGTTGCATTAGCGTTTTTGAGTTGTTTTTCAATCAACACAACCCCCAGATACTTGACACCATCTGTCACCATTGAGTCCCTAAGACATTCTCGGCGCCTCTGGGGCGAGCCCCTGCAGCACAGTTCACTTGAGATCACCCGTCATAGATTTAGATATTCATCCCTTGATACCACCCATCATAGATATCAAGCTTTGTCACTTGACTCCACTCGTCAACGGCATAGAACTCCGTCACCTGATCTAGACGCCCCTTATTTTACCTCTGATTCTGAGGCAGATTTTGAGAACCCCACTTACACTGCACCAACCAGCCCCATGGCTGGCATGACTTCCAACCCTTTCTTTGTAGGGACCATTGGTGGAGCATCCACCACCACACCTGCTTTGGGTATGCCCTCGATGGGGCCCACATCTACCATTCCGATCACCATACCCATTCCAGTAGCTAGCATACCCATCCCCACTCCATCAGTGACTCACACTGCCCTTGGCAGTGTAGGACTGTCCCATACCGCTTTCGTTCCTCCACCTAGGGACACCATCCCAAACCCAACCCCTCCGCTCGGGGGCATTGGCCCCAAAATGGTCACAACCACTAGTATGTCACATCCTTCTACTAGTTTTCCATTCATGGCTAGTCTCAACCTTCCTGACCTGGCCAGACTGACTAACGATCCCATCAGACACGACCTTGCGTGGCCTCATATGCCCACCAAGCTCCCCTCCGACATCCCTAAGTTTGAGGGCAAGGCGGGTGAAGACCCCCAGAACCATATTATGTCCTTCCATCTATGGTGTTCCTCCAACTCCATAGTGGACGACTCTGTCCGCCTCCGTCTGTTACAGCGCACCCTCACTGGCTCTACAGTTAAGTGGTACATTAAGCAGCCCCATGGGACCCATGCCACCTTTACTTCCCTTGCCTCGACTTTCCCGTAGTTCTTTCAGTTACATGTCCGCTATGACGTAGGAGTTGAGATCCTACTGTCTTGCAAACAGAACACGGCTACCCACATCACTGACCACATTCATGAGTGGCGTCGACGTCGCAGCCTCTGCAAAATCAAGTTAGATGACCGTATCTTCTTAGATTGGTTTCTAAAATCTCTCCTTCCTGTCATTGCCAAGGATGTGGCATCCGAGCGACCCCAGTCCGAAGAATAGGCCATCCTCAAAGCCCAGCAATTTGACCTTATTTACGCCCAGTCTAGTTATCTATATTCCATCATACATGATGCCCCCCGCGGTGATTCCTCTCGACACGATGCACCGGGGGCATCCCATGCCACAGATGGCATAATTGGCCATATAGCCTCACATAACCAGCCCTTTTCCATAGCACATCCTAGCGCTGTCCCCGACCTTTCGCCGGCTACATCTCAGTCCGGAGCAACCAATTCGTATGTTCCCATGGCACATCACCACCAATCCCACGGACCCTCATGTCCACCTGAATGCTTTGGTCATGCATCCCTCACTTACGCCCCCCCGGCCATACCTCAGCCATATTACCACCCATAGGCTGCACCAGCTCCTATATCCTCTCAAGCCCAACCTGCTTATTACCCTCCATAGGCAGCACTTGCGGCAAACCCACAACCCATCACACAAACATATCAGCAACCCCCACAAGGTTCAGCACCTGCGTCGCCTCCACCTACTTATTATCCACCGCAGCCTGCTCCCACACCTACACAACCCCAGAACCCACCTGCTGCCCAAGGGCAAGTGTATGCCCAACAGAATCCACAGCAGAACCAAAATAACCAACACCAACAGGGCCAGCAAGACCGTGGCAAAGGTCGTAACCATGGGAACAACCCCCCTCTAGACCAAGGCGGTCAACCTACCAATACCCCAAACAACAATAACGCGGCACCTGAGAACCAGAACCCTGATCGGCCGCCCAAACAAGACAAAAATCCTAATTTGCGAACAAACCATCCTTGTTCTATTTGAGGGGTCTATGGCCACTACACACATGCTTTCCCACATTTGGGGCAAGCTCGACAACTTTGGACTGATGATGCCCACCACCAAGGGCACGCGAATCCTTAGGCACCACATAACCCCCCACCACCTCAGAATCCACCGTTGGTATTACAAAACCCTTTATCGACCCAAGTTGTAGTGAACACTCAGCCATTGGCTCCCCCTCAAGGAAACACGCCACCACAACGGCAAATCACAAATGTCGCTCCTGATCAACCCATGTTAGACTCAGGTACCCATCACTTGCTAATGATGTCATCCGCCGATGTCAACCTTCAAACCCGTCGGAACCAATATGGCTCCACCCCTGAAGCCCCTTCCACCGACAAAAACACTAACACTCATTCCACTGATCAGTCATTATGTATACCTCCGGCTCCACTAGATGGAACCTCCAAAGCACCTCGCTTCCCACTTCATCGCATCAATAATAATCCCAATGCTCGCACTGCATCTAATTACAACATTGTAGATGACTTAGCCCAGTCTCCTGCAGCCATGTCTGCGTTAGAGGTCTTAAAAAACTGTCCTTCACAGCGCAAGACTTTACTCTCCGCCATTGGTGCTAATGACCCAAATGATTCACGATTGATGGCCTTCGATTTGGACCAATCTGAACTTCGCCTGCCTTCCACTTTAGCGTTCCAAGTTTCGTTATCCATTCGAGACCTTGTCATCCATCGATGCATTATCAATGAAGGTGCCTCTACATGTGTCATGTCTACATTCATTTGGAAGAAGTTGGGATCCCCTACTCTCCAGTAGTCCACCACTTCACCGCAAGCCTACGATGGTCGTTCGGCTCAACCCCAAGGTCTCTTAGCTAATGTCCCCGTCCATTTGGCTGGTAAAACAGTGCTCATTGACATAGAGGTCATCAATGCCCAACTTGATTATAACCTCTTACTTGGCCACAACTACATGTATTCCATGCGGGCAGTTGCCTCATCAATTTTTTGTACCATGATGTTCCCCCATGACGGACGCGTGGTCAAGGTCGATCAACTCACCTATTATGATCCCAATGCCCCCGCTGGACCCGAAAATGTTCTCCGAATGGTTGAACAACCTGTTTTTGGTGCAACTACCTCGTTGGTTTCCTCCGTGGGACCCGGAGTTTACTCAGATACATCGATGACCTCAACATTCCAATCCATTCCACCCCCGTCACCAGCGACCGAAATATCTGACCTATGTATCCTTTCCCACAATGCACAAACACCCAGCAATCAACAGCCCTTGTTACCCAAACCACCATTGGTTCCTAGTCATATTGGTGTTACACCCATCCACACAATCCCCTTCCTATTCCCTCCCTTGGGAGTAGTCTGCGCCCCAGTTATGGCTACTCTCAACCTCCCTGGGTTTTCCTTAGGACTACCTGTGTGGTATATTTTGCCTCCCATACCCCCATCGACACCAAATGTCATCCTTCAACCAGTGCAACCCATCGCCACTACTAGTCAACCACCTCCCGGTGTCACTACCCCTTCGTCATCTACGAAGCCAGCCCCTCTTATCAAGCACACTGGGGGCAGAGGCCCACAACTATACACTGTTGTACCCCTGCCCAAAACAGTTAAAAACCCCCCCATGTTTCGTGCTCCTCCCAAATGCTCGTTGTGTGATGAGTTAGGCTCATCAATGTCCACAATTACCTGCATTACAGGAACACATGCAAATGCTTGACGATGACCCCAACATCTCGGTTGTCCAACTCGATCCAACCCCTAAGCCTCATGATAAATCATTGCATACCAACCACCCTTGTGCAATATGTGGTGTTTACGGCCATTACTCACATCACTATCCTGATCTCCCAGATTAAAGAGCATCTCTCTACGAGATGAATAATTTGGACCTTGAGACGATGCCCCCCATAATTGAGGATATTCCAGAGGCTGTTACTGCCCCTGATTACCTCTAGGAGGATATGCACCATCATTCCTATTTCCTTCCGAAGGCGTCCTCCTCCACCATAGCCACCCAATTTTCGGTTGAGTCCAAATATTTCCTCCCCACCAAAGTCGACTGGTTTAAGGATCCCATTCCCACTCCCAACGCCTTTGAGGAAGGTAACATGGCCAATATCTCACCTACAATCCACATTGATATCTCTGCCCCAGCTGGTGCTCCTGAAATCATTACGTTAGGATCCCCCTGCACCGAGTAGGAGATCGGAGAGTACAAGAAAATTTTCCAAGAGTTCTGCGAAGTCTTTGCCTGGTCCTACACCGAAATGCCTGGTCTTGACCCCGCTATCATCAAGCACCACATTGACACCTCTAAGTTAGGGGGAATAATAGATTACCTCGACCCTGGGATAGGGGGCATGATCAACCATTTTGAACCTTCCCCATCACATCTATCTTAGCGCGTCCATGACCCCCTTGTTCAAACCAACACATATGTGATCCACAATCATAAACCCCATGCACATAGCATGGGGGCAAGTCATTAACCCTGCTCACTTTTTCACATGCGTGATCTCAACCATTTTTTAGGTCACATGTCACTTGTATATATGATTTGATTCAATACACCTAGTATTCTGCCCCCGCGGGTCATCATTTCTCCCCACCACTGCACCCTTGGCTTGGTGGGCTCACCTTTATTTGCAACCATTTTTTAACCTAGTTATTTCCTTTGACCATTCCGGAGTCCATTTTCCGAGCCGTTTCCACCACTGGAATCAGCACGATGAGACCGTAATCATGGTCGACTTGTTTTCTTATTTTTTTTGCATCATTTTTTGAGCATTTTTCTAGACACCACTAGTCGCCTCGGTTTGTGTGCCACTTCGGCTGCTCTCCATTTTTTATATATTTTATATCATTGGATTCATTTTTCTAATCCCATGATGATGCTTGAGATCATTTCTCGCTCTAACCCCCATATTTTTTGGGTATTTTTTCCAAAACGCCCCCCGTCACCTCGGTTTGCGTGCCACATCAGTTGTTATTCATTTTTGACACTTTTTATATCACTGGATCCAGTTTTCCGAGCTCGTGATGATGCTTGAGATCATTTCTCGCTCTCACCACGTACAATTTCAACATTGTGTCCTGACACCTTGCTGCCTCGATTTGCGCGCCACATCGGCCGCCATCGAATTGTTCCACATTTTTACATGAGCCATTCACTCCTTTCATACTGTAATTATTTCTTTATTTTTCCACCATTCATTATCTCGCAAGGAGGCCCACAAGTGTTCCCCCCTACCCTCGTTCTTGGTCATCATCAATGTTCCTTGATTGAGCACTTCCTCCTTGCCTGACCATTCCTTTTGTTTGGTATAATTTTATCCCTTTTTTGGGCCAGACAAGCCCTTTACGAAAAAGGCACTTAGGGAGTTTATGTTAAGCTCTTTTCTATGTCCTAAAACAATGAAAATATCACCGAGCAATCTTGCTTCCTTTCATGCTAGTTAAAGTACCTGAAAGGGCGTCTATCTGGTATAAGTTTAACCCTTTTCCGAACCTGGTAGACTAATTACGAAAAAGGAATACTCTAGTCACACCGGCTAGAAGAGTTCTTCATTGCATCCTTTTATGCTTCTTCAGGCCTTGGACACTAACACACGAAAAAGAAACCCCCTGGAGTCTTCTTATCGCTTTCAGACTCTCTAAAATTGAAAGCAACCGCGAGCATGAACTGTCCTGGGCTCATACAAATCCACACGATAGTACCATTCCATTATTTCAGAGTCTTCTTATCGCTTTCAGACTCCTTGAAATTGAAAAAAATCACGAGCATGAACTATCCTGGGCTCATATAAATCCACACGACAGTACCATTTTGAACACACTTCTTCTAGTTCCTTAACCCATGATGAAGTTCCCCCCGTGCCTCTTGGCACTATGATTGATCATCTCAGCAGCACCCCCAATTAGGTCGCCTTTGTTTAGAGTATTTTGCAGTCTCCTACCATCTTACATCAACTTGAATATCACTTATCCCTGTCACCATCCCTAGTTCATTACAACTATACTCCCTTTCCCACCAGTCAATTTCATATGTTGCCCAATCATCCCCGCCATCATACTCTGAACAAAGGAAGTTTGAGTCCACCCACTCTACTTGCCCAATTATTCCCTACCCCCATAGTATGTCAGTCCTACCATCAGTACTCTAACACTTCGGTTCTCCACCTCGTGCTCTTATCAAGGAAACATCATTGCCTTGCTATTTGTAGGTCTCCCTCTGTCGACGACATCCCATCTATTCCAGAGGATAGACCCAGAGGTCCCTGCGCCTTGGACTCATCACCATTTGCGGTGAGTTCCTACGGACCATTTTGAGAGGAGTCATCAGTGCCTCTCCGAGTTGTTGTTTCTCACATGCTCGACTTCAACACCTTGATCGCATCGTTCAGAACCGCGCAGGGTATATATCCCTTCAGTTATTGGTCGAAGACCCTGGATTTCCCTCGACTCTAGCACATTGGTGAGTCACTTCGGAACGCTCAGTTATATGTTCCCGTGGATGTCTGGCTTGTGTAGGAGATTGTATTCAGAATCCATCCAGTTATATGCTTCCTTGAGTACCCAGTTCAGTTCCAGTTCAATGTACCATTGAGGGTATGACTCCCTGTCACTATGATCCAGCAACTCATCAGTTCCTCTAGTACCACACTCAGCAGCACTGTTGTTATTCTAGTGTATCAGTTCTTCAGCTCAGACATGGTCATCCCAGCAATATGTCCCAGATTTGTGTCCCCTCTGGACCCTTATGATGTACACAGTGGTTCTCCATGTATCCTTCAGGCCCCCATTTTTGGGCCTCATTGTTATTTTTTATATATATCTAGATACGAGCATGGGTATGCTCGCCTCGTCCATATATGAAGATTCTTTCTCAGTTGAGGCCATGTATATTTCAGGTCCCCATTTTTTGGACCCCCTTGTTATTGTTCTATATCTTGATACAAGCATGGGAATTCTAGCCAGCCTCGTCCATATGTTTAGATTATTCATCATTCATTATTGAGGTCATGTACTTTCAGTTTTTGCAGTTTGTTCGGGACCATTGTTCCAGGCTCTAGGTCGTTTCTTCTCATCTCCACATCCCAGGAAAACCATAAAAGACTTATGATTTTTATCGGCCATATGATGAGCTCCTACCCTCACACATCAGGGGGCAATCTGTTAACACCCAAAAAGTGCTCACTACCTCATCTCCCTCATTACATGACTCATTTGTCCATATTTCCTACCATATTTGCCTCCAAAACCTTAAAAACCCATTAAAAAGCCTCCAAAAGGCCAAAAAACCAGTAAATTCCTCCAAAAATAGCAAAAACTCTCTAAAACGGGAATAAAAAATACAAAAAAGAGGAAAAAGAGGGAAAAAAGGAAACAAAAACCCTATAAAACTGACCCAAACCATATGGTGCCCAAAACCACGGGTCAGCACTCCACCACTAAAAACCTATAAATAGGTGATGGAGGCTCCCCATTTCATATACACAATCATCCATATCCTTACTCTGCCAAAATCACTCCTGAAACCCTAGCTCACCCTTTTGAGCTATTTTCACATTTGAGTGCCCCTTTTGGCCCATATCCAAAACCCTTTGGAGAAGGAGAAGGAACATCACTGGATCTTGGAAGCAACCCTCTTGGACTGCTGCAAGGGCTTCATCAACCTCTACACCTGAGGTAATTGTTAATACAAGAAAGAGAAATCTTTGCCATATTTTCATGTTTTGTTATTTATGTTAATGCTCATGCTAGGTTAAATTTCATACTGTTTTACTGCTTTTATTTACTATTTATTGAACTGCTACTAAGGAGGCCCTTCTCCTTAGTAGGTGCTCATTTGCACAAGCTAGGGTGAAAACCCTAGCTACAGCTAACTTTTTAGCTACAAGTAAGCTTCTCGCACATCTGTCGAACAAAGAACAAAGAAAGAACATACAACAAAGTGATAGGTACTACTAGATCGATGGACATCTCTTCTACACAGGGCTTGATTTAGAAATCAGAAGATGTGTAAGAGAAGATGAAATTTTCAGTATCCTGAAAGCTTGCCATGATGAGCCTTGTGGAGGACACTTTGCTGACAAAAGGACAGGTCATAAGGTTTTAAGGATGGGTTATTTATGGCCTACATTGTTCAGGGATGCGAAGAAGTATGTTCAGGCATGTGATAGCTTCCAGAGGATGGGCCAGGCCATAAGATTAGATGAAATGCCTCTTCAGCCACAGCTTGTGGTTGAACCTTTTGATAAATGGGCTCTGGATTTCGCAAGGCCTATCAACCCTCCCTCAAAACAGAAAGTTCACATCTTGGTTTGCAAGGATTACATGACCAAATGGGTGGAAGCTGTAGCCTTGGTCAAAGCTAATGATCAGGATGTAATTGATTTCCTGTATGAAGAGATTTCTACTCGGTTTGGAGTACCCAAGAAAATCATTACAGATGGTGGGCCATTATTCGTGTCTCACAAATTGGAAGCCCTATTACAAAAGTTTCACATTCAGCACAAAATAACCTCACCATATCATCCACAGGCCAATGGCCAAGTGGAAAGTACAAACAAGGTTATCGAGGCTATTTTAACAAAAACAGTGAAAAGCCACCGTAAAGACTGGGCTGAGAGGCTTCCAGAGGCACTATGGGCCTATCACATTGCATTGCGTAACACCAATGGTTTTTCCCCATATGAATTAGTGTATGGAAAAAATGTTGTTTTCCCGATTGAATTTGAAATCAGAACTTTGAAGACATCTATAGAAGCAAACCTTGATGTATCAGAAGCACAAAGGAATAGACCGAATCAACTTAATGAATTGGATGAGAAGCACACAGCCACAGTGCATCATACAACATTAATCCAACCACAACGCTCTAAATGGCATGATAGATTTATGAAGAAGAAAGTCTTCCGAGAAGGAGACTGGGCTCTGTTATATGATTCACGGTTTAAGAGGGATTTCAAAGGAAAATTGCATACTTGTTGGTTGGGACCCTATCAAAGAGATCGAGTATTTGATAATGGAACAGTTCGGTTGATCATCATTGATGAAACCAAGACACCGTTATTTTCCAATGGTAATCGACTGCGACTGTATCACAAACCGATCTTGAAGAATGCCTTCATTTCACATGTTGCAGCTGATCTAGATTATCAATTAACGCCAGGGCAGGGATTTTTCTCAACCCCTATGAATTTTTAAAAATGCAATTTCCACACATAATTTGTACATAAATAATTTGTTTTATTTCTGTTATTTTATTTATTTTTCCTTTACACTTGATTGGGTTGTTTTGAAGAACTATCTAAAAGAATCAATTTGAGGAGCAGTGATTGTGACTGGGCTAGACAATTGCAAGCACCTTATCTTGCTTTCCTGATCAAATAAGCTCTTTGAAGAAGATGGACGATTCATCAACCTTCAATAGCCAGCTGAAAATTCGCCTATTACTCCATTTTGCCAAGCTGCGACTCCATATCCTACTCATTTTTCCTTTTTTCATGCAGCTACAACTACGCTACTTTTTCTCATTCTACCAATTTTCGCAGTTGTAACTCTGCTATTTCCCTTCATTTCACCTTTTTCATCCTACCAATTTTCGCAACTATAACTCCGCTATTTTTTGTTCATTTCACCTTTTTCCAACAGCTGCAACTCCGCTATTTTCATCCATTCTGCCAATTTTTCGCAGCTGTAACTCTGTTATTTTTCGTTCATTTCACCTTTTTCCAACAACTGCGACTCCGCCATTTTCATCCATTCTGCCAAATTTTGCAATTGTAACTCTGATACCTTTGTCCATTCTGCCAACTTTCGTAGCTGTGACTCCGCCAAATTTCGCCATTTTTCCTTTTTTTGCACAGCTGCGACTCCGCCATATTTTTGCAGCTGTGACTCTGCCATATTTTTCTGGAGTCCGCTAGTTCCTACAACTGTGACTTATCTTCACCAGCTCGTGTTAAGCTTTCTCTATAATCACCATGCACTCTTACTGATTGACATCAATTTTCCAATCGACAATAGCCAACTCATGGAGGCCCATGCGTATTTCACCAATGATGCGACTGTGAAATATAATGCTATGGCAGAATGACGGCTTGAGCAGTAATCTTGAAGGTACAAGTTCTAACTATAATCATGATTAGGCATCTATTGATGTCACAAGCAATAATGGTTATATTTGTCATTTATCCCTGTCACCTATCTGAAGCCAAACAACTGAACCAAAACCATGTTTAAGCTGTTACCCATACTTATGATTATGACCGTCATTCTACCCGACTTGTGCGATAATCCTGCCATGGATTTTATTCCAAAACTAACTGTTCCACCTTTACAAAAATGCTCAATTCAAACTTCGACTATCCATCAACCGTGTCTACATGCAGTCAGCTTGAAGTTTGAAACTGTAACTGGTGCATTCGCTACAATATTTCGCAGAAGCTTAGTAGTATGGGTATCCCTATGAGATATGAGCCTCTAACAATAGAATCTATGTATGAGAATAGATAATTCTTTGTAATCTTTCAAGAAGCAGGGTGGACATATTATTTTCAACGCCTGAATGGTTTTCACGAGGAAACAACCCTTGAATTTTCTCAAAACCTAACGAGCACCCATTCAGAGGTTCGAGGTATACGGATAAATGTTTCAGAGGAAATCCTGGCGGAGGTAACGGGATTTCCCAGAACCGAGAAACGTTGGTTTAGTCGGAAGCGACATCATCCAACTGCAACTGAAGATTTTCTGGCAGCCGAAGAAAGTGTTCGACCACGGGGCAGAGGAACAGCATTGGAGACCCTTCCAAGTCCTTGGGACCAAGTTGTGCTCTTTCTGAAGAAATACATCACATGTGAGGGGAGGTACAATGTTATTTACATTTCTGAATTTTTCCTCATATCACATTTATGTTATCACCGACTGTTAAATATGTCATACTATATTTTTAAATCTCTGCAACGCATGGCTTACTATGCTAGAGGTGCTCAACACCCCTTATCATCCCTCACAAATCATGGGCTAGTTAAAATATTAGTCTTACGAGCCCTTGTACAACACAAGTTGACATGGGAACAATTTCTGGTTCGTCCAGGAGTACCTCATGACTTTTCTTTAAAAATAGTGGATGAGGACTGGAGTTCCTCAAACTCAGTTGGGGGGAGGGTTGGAACACCAGAAGTTTGATTGGAGGATGGAGAGGAAAGAGGTATAGAAGAGGATGAAACTAGATCAGCTAAAACTGAAATAGCAGAAGAAGAACATCAAGCAAAAGCAGTGGCAGAAAGTGGCGTAGCAGTTCTGAATGTTGAATCCTCCCCTAAAATAAGAAGAACTTTAACTCAAGAGGAGGGATTCAGCCCTGTTTCTGAAGTGATAACAGTTTCCCTGTTTCAAAGGAGAAAGAAAAGGATAATGAACAAGGGCCAGGCGTCCCACCCAACGAAAAAGAGAAGAATCAAAATTGTTGTTGTAGTAGAAGCGGTTCACTTGATCGGGGTAAATATTCGAATTCCCATTTTAAACCTCGACCACCTGCTGATACACAAGAACCTGCTGTAGAAGAACCTCAAATAGAGAATCTTTTTTTTTAAATGAACTGCTAAACTAGGAGGTGAAAATGCTTCGCAAAGATTTAGAGACATGGAAGGAAGCATGCAGGAAGTAAGCAAAGAAGTACGTGAATACAATGGTAGAGGTTGCAGACCAGGTGGAGAATCTATCTTCCGTTTTGAGGAATGAAGGACAGAAAGAAATGATATGCCTGGAATGTGGAGACATATTTAATTCGGCAGGGCATAAGGTTACAGTGTTGGAATTAGAGGCACAGAAATCTGTAGGAGTAAAACAATCAGAGGAACCACTTCTGGGATCAGCCTCATTTTTTTTTAGAACGGGGAATCAACTTCAGCAGACTAAAAAGAAGTGAGAAACGGGACGTTGTTACACAAGAACCAGCGTCCCAAAAAATTTGATTGGAAATGCAACTCAGCTAGAATTTGTTGAGATTGAGATACAAAGGAGAGATGTTGTTACATAAGAACCAACACTATTGAAAAATCTGTTGAATTCCAACATAGGCTGAAGCTGCTAAGGATAGGGGGATGTTGTTACACAAGAACCAGCATTTCCAATGATTAATTGCCAAAGCTGAAAGATAGACAGAGGCTACTACAATATTGATGGAAGGAGAAACTGTTATGGTGAATTCACTAGTATGGAGACTCGAGTTCAATTCCTGCTCATTGGATGGCCAGCAGAACAATAAAGGGATAATTACACACTGGCCAAGCAGAGGAGGAAACAGTGATAGGGATGTTGGTTTGTTCCAAATCAAATATTGGGTGCAAGTCAGGAACCTGTTATTGTTGATGTATATGTAACTTCAGAATGTATTTCACCCATGTATTTCATATGTATATATATATATATATATATATTGTACTCCTATAGAGATGGTATTATTCCTCTATACGGAAGTGTTTGTATTCCTATAGAGATGTTATTATTCCTCTATACGGAAGTGTCATAACTTATACTTGATGGGTTATTAGACCACCTTGTTGGGGTCGGCCCTGTATAAGTCATGTGGGTCGAAGGGTTATTAGACCACCATAGTGGGTCGGCCATGTGGGTCAAAGGGTTATTAGACCACCCTATTGGGTGTCGGCCTAGTCAGCATTGTGTTATGTGGTTAAGTTGAGGCCGACCTAGTAAAGGTTGTTAGGCAAATCAAGTCAAGTATAAATAGAGTGTGGGAGGCACTCTATTTCATCATTCTATTCTCACACACACTCTTTGGAGAGTGGCTCACTTGTGGAGGAGGAGAAGCTACTGCTAAGAGATGTCTATCTCTTATGCTTGGGTTGTATCATTGCTCTATCTATCTCTGAGGAAGTTATTGGGGTTTTTCACCTTTATGGTTTTCCCCAAGTAAACTTTGTGTCTCTTGTGTGCTTGCATTATTATGTCCATGATTGATTTGCTGTAGATATGTTGTACATGTTGTTCTCTCAGTTAAGATACTAGATCAGATTGAAGTAAATTATGAAAAACTAACATGGTATCAAAGCTAGCCTGAAAGAAGGCATGGTATGGCATGTATGACACTTGTTGCACTTGCGATGCCCGGACTCGATATAACAAAAACAAGTCATCGTAGCACTTTCGCTATAAATCCATTTTGGTGAAGTTTTCAGATCTAAAACGTTTACAAGTCGAAGATCAGATCCCCATGTACCTTGTGTCCAAAGTTAAACTTCTAATTTGTTGTACTTTGTGTTTTATGATCTGTACAATCTAGGGTTTCTGCCTCTTCCAGATCTGAGTCATAAACAGGTGACCTAGGAAAAAAGTCATAACTTGGGCTAGCAAGCTCCAAATGAAATTTCGTAAAAATTGATAGGTATTCCACGGACTGTACTTTATTAGGTAAGTTTTTAAGAGGCCGAAATGGAACCAGTGACACGTGGCACACCATACAAGTTTGCTCTCTTGTTTTATCCCATAAATAGGTCACGTTGCGACACTTGGCATAACTCTCTCTCAGAGAATCCAATTGAGGTTAGACCTATGGGGTTGGAAAGATGACAGGTCTGGATACCACAGGTAGAATTTTCAAACCCTTTGGATTGGAAAGTTCGGAGTAACACCAGAAACAATCAAGTACATATTTCTGTCAAAACATAATTATTTTTTAGCACCTTCATTCATGGCTTCGGGAATTTAGGGTTTTGGAGAAAGATGGAATTTTTGTAATCGGAGACCACGGCTGAATGCTACAAATCAAAATTGAAATTTAGAGACCAAGATCAGAATTTTTGGTTGGGAAAAAGGTCTGGCTTGATCAGACCCTAGTTCGGGACTTTGATCGGAAAAGTGAAAAATTAGGGCTTCTCCAAAAATGGGAATTTTTGAAATCTGTGACCACGGCTGGAAGCTCCTCAGAAAAATAGAAGCTTAGAGATTTAGATCGAAACTTTTGGTTGGGAAGAAGGGTGGGCTTTATCAAACCCTAGTTTGGGGTCATGTCCAGTGAATCCAGAAGTTTCAAAGGCAAATTTGAGGGGTGAAACTTTGCAGTTTTCAAATTCTGAGTATATCGGCTTGATCATCTCATCAAGGCGCATATTTCTATCCTTTCAGAAGTTTGAAATTCAAAGTTTGAATTTTTAGGGTTTCTCTAATAAACCCTAATCCAACTCCAGATCCAGTTCCTGCAAATCAAGTGGATTGGGTTAATCCTAGAAGAGAATGGATTAGTCACCTACATAAGTGAAGAAGTTCCTGTTTCAGAAGGATATGAGGCTAAGGCCTTACATAAGAAGATTACAAGCAATCTCAACAGGTATGACTTATCCAAGTATGTTTCGAGATTTGTTCATGATTAAGTTTATGGTATGTTTGTCTTCATATTATTATGATTAGTACAATCTTGATTAAATTTAGACTTGTCGTATCACCTTACTAAAATTATGAATGCATGATAGAAGATATTCATTGATTAGGGTGTTGACACTTATGATTGTTCTAACGCATTATGGTGTTGTATGAGGTTTATGTTGTCTGCTAACATGAAAGGTACACCAAGAAAGACAAATCATGTTCTAGTTCAAGAACATATGACCATGGTGACATGAAGACAAAGGTTCATCCATTGCCATGGATCACATAGAATATCTACTTACAAGGTATGTATAACTTGGTTAACCTATGAGATATGCAGGTTACTAGCACAAGTCACTTAAGAGAACAAGAAGACATCATGTGGGTATGTTAGACAATAACCAACTAACATATTAATCCAAGTATGTTTTTCCTATATCAAGTTAGAATCCTACCTTGTGTAAAGTATACATGGCATGATTGATAATGATTATTCATAGGTTTGAATAATCATGGATGTATGCATATTATGTTTCTTACCTTAATTGATTATATGACTAACCAGAAGAGTCATGAAAGTATAGGTTTGAGTAATCACGGGTTTATGCATATTATGTCTCTTACCTTGATTGATGATATGACTAACTAGAAAAGTCTTTTGGTCAAATATGAATATGCATGAGTAAGAGAAGTCTTCCTTAAAACATTGAATGCTAATTCTTATTATTTGTGTTTGAAATGATCATGACTATACATGTTTAAGGTTATTTTGTTTTGATAGTATTGAGATTATACTAATGAATGTAAGATTATGTATGAGATTTTCATGACACTAGTGCACACTTAAGCATGCATAGTGGTCCCGGGTCAAGAACAGGTAATCCAGGAAGCAAAGATCAAGAGGGAGCACACTCCAGTTGTTCCTACAAGGAAGCAAATATCAAGAGGGAGCACACTCCATTTGTTCCTGCAAGTAAGCAAAGATCAAGAAGGAGCACACTCCAATAGTTTCTGCAAGGATGCAGATATTCAGAGGGAGTTGACCACTTATCACAATCCACATCAGAATAGAGTTGCAGAAAATAAGCAAAGACTGAGAGGGAGTCAACCCTACTCTGAAAATCCTCACAGCAGATCTAAGAGATGATGTATACCTCACAAGAGTAATTATGATTAAGCAGGAAAATAGAAGAAGAGTGAACAATACAGTATAATGAGCAACAGAATAATATGGTACAGTAGAACTCAGATAGAAGCAATAATACTTCACACACACTAATTAATTAATCACAGTATGGACAAATAAATAGTACAATGGTAGAGAGGATTCGAATGCCTAAGGTGGCAATTCGAATTAGCCTCTCAGAGTGATCATAAGATCAATAGAGTGTCATCGGAGCACAACTAGGTGTCCTCATGATCATCGGAGCGTAACTGGAAGTCTTCATCATCATCAGTGGAGTCATCAATGCTCAAGTAACTGTCAACCATCAGTCAAACTAACTCTGGTAGGTGTAACTGAGTGTAACTCAATGTAACTGAGTGTAACTGAGTGTAACTGAGTGTAACTGACTATAACTAACTGTAACTGAGTGACAACTAGACTAGTAGGTGAAGAAGGGTGAGTTGCTCCCTAAAATCAAGGAATAAGGGTGCATTAAGCAACTGGAGGGCTAAAACGGAATAGTGAGAAGCTCCTGGGGGTTGGCTAACTGAGGGCTAGGTGCTGGACTGATGACTGGGATGCATGCAAAATGCATGCAAACCCTAGAATGCATGCAAACCCTAAAGGTGCATGCATGACTGAAAATGTAAATGATCAAAATACTGGTGGGACTAGGATGGAGTATAGGAATATCCTAACACCCCCCCTTAATCCATTCTGGGCCCTGGTAACTAAGACCAAAGGTCACCCAATACAATGAATAATAACAATCAATAAACCAAGGAAGTGGGAAAATTTCATGGGAAACATACCCCCTCCTCAAAAAATAGACTGTAAGGCACACATAAAAATAAATGCTCCAAACTCAAGCATGTGTGATGCTTGGTCATATGTCTGGAGGTATCTTCTTCTTGGGAAGAAGTGGATCATGCTCAAAAATCATGTGCTTGTACTTTCTCTTCAGATCGAATGTGATGAGAACAAATCCAACAGTATGAGAATGATCCTTGAACCTGTGATTCGAATCAGCTGAGGTAGGATCAAATCTGTGAAAGTGCATATAGTCTTTTGTCTTCTCCTTCGAACCACCATGGGTGAGATTATGCCAAAAATAACTATTACATGTTTGCTTGAAATCAAAATCAGATTTAAGAAAAACAGTTTCTTGAGATCTCCTTTGAACCAGCAGGGGTGAGATCAAAACTATGATATGCATGAGAAATTATCCCAAGCAGTAATTGCTCAGAATCCAAATTAGATCCAAGACTTGAATCATGGTTTCTTGAGATCTCCTTTGAACCATGAGAGGTGAGATCAAAACCAGTAGTTGCATGAGAAATTATCCCAAGCGAATGGAAATGGCCATATTCTTCAATGACCTTCTGAAAGCATGAATTTATGATCATATAGTAGTATAAAAGAGGAGATAGATGGAGAGGAGCGAATGCATTACCTTCAGTAGCTGTCTTGACCTCTGAAATAATCATGTGATCATGATGCAAACTAATAGACTCTGGTCCAAGAGAGGATTTAGGACCTTCTGCAATATCTGGAGTGTGAGCTGGCACAGAAAGAGAAGAAAGTTTGAGCATGAGCGGAGAATCTGCAAGTTCTTTGTCAACAACTTCAATATGAGATGATACTGGTTCATGATCTAAGAGATCATCAAGGGGAGAGAATGCAACATGATCTGAGATACCATCAGGAGGAGCGAATGCATCATGATCTGAGAGACCATCAAGTGGAGCGAATGCATCACCTTGCTTGCTTTTGAAGGGATTTGGACCAAATCCATCATTCTTTTTGCCGAATCTTTCATCCAGATGAGCCCATAACTCTTTTGGAGTTTCAATATCAATGATGGTTGGGTACAATATGTAATCAGTCATAGTAAGATTCATTCTTCCAATGTGCATGTCACCTTTATTCAACCATTTAATCTTCTTTGTAGAGGATTTGAACTCTCTTTCAAAATAGAAATCAAAGAGATCATGGCTCTTTAAATATGCTATTATTTTTTGTTTCCATTCATCATATTTGAATAGAGAAAGAGGAGTGATTTCTTCTAATTCAGGATACATTGAAGCTGTAGAAGACCTGCAAAAACAATATAGAATAACTGCAACTGCTACTGCTACAAAAATGCAGAAACTGATGCAACTGCTGCACTCGAAATCTTGGTAATAAATTGCAAAAAACTCTCAAGAATGGAGATAAACAATACTCTTAACATGCTCTGATACCATGTGAAAATATTCATAGCATATCTAAGAGATGATGTATACCTCACAAGAGTAATTATGATTAAGCAGGAAAATAGAAGAAGAGTGAACAATACAGTATAATGAGCAACAGAATAATATGGTACAGTAGAACTCAGATAGAAACAATAATACTTCACACACACTAATTAATTAATCACAGTATGGACAAATAAATAGTACAATGGTAGAGAGGATTCGAATGCCTAAGGTGACAATTCGAATTAGCCTCTCAGAGTGATCATAAGATCAATAGAGTGTCATCGGAGCACAACTAGGTGTCCTCATGATCATCGGAGCGCAACTGGAAGTCTTCATCATCATCAGTGGAGTCATCAATGCTCAAGTAACTGTCAACCATCAGTCAAACTAACTCTGGTAGGTGTAACTGAGTGTAACTCAATGTAACTGACTGTAACTGACTGTAACGGACTGTAATTGAGTGTAACTGAGTGACAACTAGACTGGTAGGTGAAGAAGGGTGAGTTGCTCCCTTAAATCAAGGAAGGAGGGCGCATTAAGCAACTGGAGGGCTAAAACTGAATAGTGAGAAGCTCCTGGGGGCTGGCTAACTGAGGGCTAGGTGCTAGACTGATGACTGGGATGCATGAAAAATGCATGCAAACCCTAGAATGCATGCAAACCCTAAAGGTGCATGCATGACTGAAAATGTAAATGATCAAAATACTGGTGGGACTAGGATGGAGTATAGGAATATCCTAACACCTACAACCAAACAAAGATAAGTATTTTAATATTCGTTTGTTTAAATAATATTGTTCAATAATGTATATGATTATGTTCCTAGACTTAAGGTGTGTATTATGCATATAAGAATAATTGCATTAATGAACAGTATACTACTAATATGCATGTGATGGGTAAGTGGCCTATGGCACTGTACAACATTCCATTGCTACTTATCTAGAATGAAACCTCTTTGCTGACATGTTGGGAGTTGTGCACACTCTTAACAATGTTCTGGTAGAGATTGGAAGGCATCTAGAAAGTTACGGGATATGGATAAATGTTGTATTGAAACATTGACTAAGATAATTGCATGACTCTATGACATATTTCTTTATGTGTAATAATTTGTTCTGAAAACTATGAGATGATTCTAATCATGCAATTTAACTTGTTTTGTAGGAAAGATCGTATACCATCACCTACAAAAGAAGGACTACAACATTTGTTCAACAACAAAGTTATCTATTGAAAATATTGAAGATATTGAAGTTCCCAGGATCTGGGAAGAATTCCATGATCGAGGAGTACCAGTTGATC
This sequence comes from Larix kaempferi, assembly GCA_027924585.1. NCBI lineage: Eukaryota > Viridiplantae > Streptophyta > Pinopsida > Pinales > Pinaceae > Larix > Larix kaempferi. The sequence continues at coordinate 80,028,651 of BSBM01000001.1, forward strand.
ATGAAGATGTTTGGGATACAGTCCCAAGACCTGAAGGGAATTTTGTAATAACTTCCAAATGGATCTATAAGATCAAGCATGTTGCAGATGGCAGCATAGAGAAATACAAAGCGATATTTGTAGCTCGTGGCTTCTCCCAAAAAGAGGAATTGATTATGAAGAGACTTTTGCTCCTGTAGCCAGGTACACTTCCATCAGATCAATACTTTCCTTGGCTGTAGTGATGAAATGGAAGATACACTAGATGGATGTCAAGACAGCTTTCTTGAATGGTATAGTCAAGGAGGAAGTGTATGTGGAGCAGCCACTTGGTTTTGAGACACATGATGGGAAGTCATATATGTGCAGAACTTGGTACGGTAGGATAGACAGCTTTCTATCCAGTTTGGGATTTACCAAGAGTAAAGTGGATTCCAACCTTTACTACAAGGTTGAGGAAGGAAATCCAGTGATACTACTTTTGTATGCAGATGATTTGATTGTAACAGATAATGATAGTTTGATTGCCAATACCAAGAAGAAGCTTGCAGTCGAGTTCGAGATGAAGGACTTGGGGATGATGAACTATTTTCTAGGCATGGAGGTGTGGTAGAGTGCAGATGGAATCTTCCTTAGACAAGGGAAGTATGCAGTAGAGATCCTGAAGAGGTTCGGGATGATGGACTGCAAGGACATGGCCACACCTATGGCATCAAACCTGAAGCTTCTGTGTGATGCTTCATCTGATCCGGTTGATGTCACAATGTATCATCAGATGATTGGATCCTTGATGTACCTGACGAACATGAGACCAGATATTTGCTTTGCGGTGAACACATTGAGCCAGTTCCTGATGGATCCCAGAGGTGTTCACCTGGTTGTTGTAAAGCATATTCTGAGTTACCTGAAGGGTACAGTTGATTATGGGCTCAAGTATGATGCGAATCAAAAGTTTAACCTGCAAGGTTATGTTGATTCAGATTGGGTAGGCAGTGCTGCAGATAGGAAGAGCACATCTAGGTGTTGCTTCAGTATGGGATCAGGTGTGATCTCTTGGTTTAGTAGGAAGCAGTCCTGCGTAGCACTAAGTACAGCTGAAGCAGAGTATGTTGCAGCTTGTTCAGCTAGTTGTGAGGCAGTATGGCTACGGAAGCTACTATCTGAGTTATTTGATCTCCCGTTGGAGGCTACTGGTATCTTTTGTGACAACCAGAGTTGTGTGAAGTTGTCTGAGAACCCAGTGTTCCAAAATAGGTCGAAACACATAGAGATCAAATATCACTATATCAGGGATATGGTGTAGAGGGAGCAGTGAAGCTCCTATATGTTGCAACGGATGAGCAGGTTGCAAATGTGCTGACGAAGCCACTAGCCAGAGTGAAGTTTGAGTACTTCAAAGAGAGGCTTGGTGTCCTTCAGATTGATGACACTTCGAGGAAGAAGTGATGGACACATCTGCTGGAGCCATTCCAAGCATGGTGAGAGGAGGATCCTTCCCATGGCTGTGGATGTAAGCATTGGATGATGAGCATCAGGACAATGCTCCAGTTACTACTCTGTATATGCATCAGTTGTATGCTTTGATCAGTGTGATCATGTATTTGTATATGCATCATGTTGGATGCTTGATATGATCAGTTGGATCATGTATTTGTATATGCATCATGTTGGATGATTGATATGATCAGTTGGATCATGTATTTGTATATGCATCATCTTGGATGCTTGATATGATCAGGTGGATCATGTATGTATGTATCAGGTGGATGCATTGTATGATCAGGTAGATCATGTACTGATGTATGTATCAGGAGGATGCACTGGATGATCAGGTAAATCATGTATGATGATATGTATCAGGTATATACTTTGTATGCATCAAATGGATAGATTGTTTGATCAGGATGATCACAGATGACGAGCTTCAGGATGTTGCTCCAGATGATATGCATTAGGATGATTCTATGATGATGATCACGATGATCATAGATGACGAGATTTAGGATGTTGCTCCAGATGATATGCATTAGGTCGATGCTATGATGATGATTAGGTTGATCATGTGATGATGTACAGCAGGATGATGTATGGTGAGTATCGGTTTGATACTCTGTGGCTGTGGACAGGTTGTGCAAGTATCATAGAAAAGATCCTTTAAAAACCGGACAGGTAGAGCAGTGTTCTCATAACAGCCTAGGTTGCTCTATCGATATTTGGACAGGTAGAGCGGTGTGCTCGTAACATCCTGGGATGCTCTGAGTAGGTTTTGCTACAGTTTCACATAGAAAAGATCCTTTAAAATCCAGACAGGTAGAGCGGTGTGCTCGTAACATCCTGGGATGCTTTATCGAGATCCAGACACGTAGATCGGTTTGCTTGTAACATCCTGGGATGCTCTGAGTAGGTTTTGTGAAAGTTCACATAGAAAAGATCCTTTAAAATCCGGACAGGTAGAGTGGTGTGCTCGTAATAGCCTGGGATGCTCTATCGAGATCTAGACAGGTAGAGCGGGTTGCTCGTAACATCCTGGGATGCTCTGAGTAGGTTTTGTGAAGGTCAACATGTAAAAGATCCTGGGAGATCCGATGGGTTGAGCAGTGTGCTCGTAATCAGTCCTGGGATGCTCTTTCGAGGTTTTGTTGAGGCACGTAATCAGTCCTGAGTATTCCACGGTATGGCCAGTGATAATGAAGACCTCCAAGTGGTGGGCGTACATCCAGTATGAAAAAGGACTGGCTTTGAATAAATTCCTATGACGAGTAGATTCAGAGATTGATTGAGATAGCAGCAGAAATGACGATGACAATGACTCGATGAAAATTATCCAATGATGATGATCTAGAGAAGAAGACTTGTGCTAGAATACCTGTGTCGAGAAATACCTTCCTAGTTAAGAGGAAGTGTTGATGTATATGTAACTTCAGAATGTATTTCATATATATATATTGTACTCCTATAGAGATGGTATTATTCCTCTATACAGAAGTGTTTGTATTCCTATAGAGATGTTATTATTCCTCTATACGGAAGTGTCGTCATTTATATTGTAAGTGTCGTAACGTATACTTGATGGGTTATTAGACCACCTTGTTGGGGTCAGTCCTGTATAAGTCATGTGGGTCGAAGGGTTATTAGACCACCCTAGTGGGGGTCGGCCATGTGGGTCAAAGGGTTATTATACCACCCTATTGGGTGTTGGCCCAGTCAGCATTATGTTATGTGGTTAAGTTGAGGCTGACCTAGTAAAGGTTGTTAGGCAAGTCAAGTCAAGTATAAATAGAGTGTGGGAGACACTCTATTTCATCATTCTATGCTCACACGCACTCTTTGGATAGTGGTGCACTTGTGGAGGAGGAGAAGCTGCTACTAAGAGATATCTATCTCTTATGCTTGGGTTGTATCATTGCTCTATCTATCTCTGAGGAAGTTATTGGGATTTTTCACCTTTATGGTTTTCCGCAAGTAAACTCTGTGTCTCTTGTGTGCTTTCATTATTGTGTCCATGATTGATATGCTGTAGATATGCTATACATGTTGTTCTCTCAATTAAGATCCTAGATCAGATTGAAGTAAATTCTGAAAAACTAACCAAGGAGAGATGTTGTTACATAAGAACGAACACTATTGAAAAATCTGTTGAATTCCAACATAGGCTGAAGCTGCTAAGGATAGGGGGATGTTGTTACACAAGAACCAGCATTTCCAACAATTAATTGCCAAAGCTAAAAGATAGACAGAGGCTACTACAATATTGATGGAAGGAGAAACTGTTATGGTGAATTCACTAGTATGGAGACTCGAGTTCAATTCCTGCTCATTGGATGGCTAGCAAAACAATAAAGAGATAATTACACACTGGCTAACCAGAGGAGGAAACAGTGATAGGGATGTTGGTTTGTTCCTCATCAAATATTGGGTGCAGGTCAGGAACCTGTTATCCCCTTCAATTCGTCTACATGATATGAATGAGGATCAGATTCAGATTCGGACCAGTCGGTTGTTGCATGAGGACATGCAATTGGATAGTTGGCGGGAGATGTTGGGCCCTGGAATTGCCCCTTTTTGACCACATTTATTATATCATTTTGCCCTGTTACACCCTATTTCCATGAACCATATATATGCCTTTCTTCCAGATCAATCAAGAATCCTTACAAGGTATAATTCATTATTGCTTCATTTATTTAATGCCTAAGATTGTTATGGTTATGAATTCTAGCCTTTGATTTATGCTAACTTGTGTTGATTTCATTAAGTCAAGATCAAAGCACAGGTGTATCAGCCGCAATGCATTGTGAAAGAATCACATGTGGTGCTAGCTGTTACTCTTCAGATTTAATTCCCCATATTAAAAGGGACAACGCATCTTTCCACGTGAAGTTGTACCAGGACTTCGCTAAGACAGAGCATTGTTGCAATAGACAGGACGCCTCCCAATTGGTTAATCCATTGATCCATTGACTTCCAAAGTAACAGTTTCCTTCATGTCCAACGGCCTCCTTCAATATGGCTGTAAAAGTTCAGTTGTAACTCCACAGCATGAAGATCAGAGATCTTCATTGTTGCACGAAATTAGTGGATCACGAATTGTATTTTGCATGTATAAATATGGGAAGGATTTCAGAGTCCGGGGTCGGTTAATTATCATTTTGTACGGGTTGTAATAGAGAGATGAGATTTTGGATTACCATATTTAATATAAAGAGTAGAGTTCTTCATAATTTTGTGTCTTAATTTGTTGTAGTTCACGGCGTCTCTGTTAGAAGGCCAGGGCCCTCCTTCTCACAGATATTGCCAAGTTAAATAGGTGTTTAGTTCTTTTCTTGTTGTGTGGTGTGGAATTGCATTAGGCGTGATTGTTGTTAGCTGCAACAAAGGGTTTATAATCACATTCTTCTTTGGTAGTTTTTAATTGCATCCTGGATAGCTGCAACTGTGTGGTGTGACAGTCAACTATGTAGGTTAGTTTAATTAATGCATGGTGTGTTAGAATTAGCTGTTACAACCAAGCTCAGTCTTAATTCCTTTCAGTCATTTATGTTTTCTAGGATTTCCAATATTAATCAAATCAGAGTTCAAGCTTATTTTTAGTTCTAGTTGTTGTTGTATCCTTCCTGAATTCATTAGATTAGACAGATTGTGATTGAGTTACAGTAGCTGCTAGATGAATCAGTTTGGTAGAGATTGAATACTTAAGTTTGATAATTATAGGATTTAACTTCTTGCAAAAGTAATCTAGTTCATCTTTATTCTTAGATCAGTAACTGCTAGGTTGATATCTATAGGAAACTAATTGTATTTTGAATTCATAAATGTATAAGTTAGATTAGTTTTATTTATGGAATGAGTTTGGCTGAGCAGATAGGTAGGATAGTTTATCTCCATTTTACTCAATCAGCTACATGAAATGTTTATGCATAGATTGTGCTTATTGCCATTTAAATAAAAGACTTCCCTGGGTTGACAATTTATATTGAGCATCATGTGTGTTAGTTATAATTAATTAGCATATAGGGTGACCAATATTTTGGTGCCATTGCCGGGGATGGTAATTGATAGGCATAGATAGTAGTTGATTTCTTTAATTTCATTTTGGTTTAATCATTTACATCATGCATGAATACAAGAAAAACAAATCGAGAACCCCCTTTGAATACTAACATTGCAGGTGGAAGAGGTCGAGGTCGTAACACGGGTCTGGGAAGACAAACATTTATCGACGATATAATTGTTAAAGCTGATTCTTCTACCAGACCACTGTGGACATCTACAGGAAGAGGAAATTTTGTTCCTCCCAATCTTGAGAATTCAGCATCAACTATGGAGAATGCAATGGGACCATCTACTCCTAGTGAAGAAAAGAAACCCCCTAAAGACAAGGGAAGCGTTGTGGGTGCACGAGATATAGAGAATATTTATCATATTAACGGGACCAGAGTTACTAAAGAAGTGTGGTTGTAGGCTCTCCGAGAAGCAGAGGAAGAGAGAAGGCGAGAAGAATAAAGGAGGGAAGCAAAAGAAGCAAATGCATAGGAAGAACAAATAAATAAATCCATTGAATTTTGGAACAACATGGCTATTCGAGAACATGAAGGAGAGAATGAACACCAGGATAAATTTGAAGAGGAAGTGGAAGATAATCAGCCTGGTGACACTGTGGTCACACTTGAATTCCCTATCCTCCAGACACTTGGGGCAGCTCCTATGAAAAATATCTCACCATCAGTTCTCTCAAATTTCAATGGTAAGTCTTCTGAAGATCCTGATGAATTTATTTTTTAGTTTGACATCCTCTGTCATAGTTATGACTATGCCTCCAGTGCTCAGAAGCTTAAACTATTCCCATCCACCTTGAAAGGAAATGCTCTGTGCTGGTTCATGAATCTAGGTCGTGAGATCATTACTACTTGGGATCAAATGAAACAAACTTTTCTTTCTAAATATCAAGAATATTGTAGAACCAGAGATAGAAAGGAAGATTTGTTTAAAATTGTTCAGAAGGAAGAGGAGAGCTTGGAAGAATTTGTGGAAAGATTGTTGTATAATTTACAAAGGTCTGACCACACTGCAATTGGAAAAGATGTACTCAAGATTATCTTGCTACAAGGGATTAGAGAAGATTGCCTTGATATGTTGAATTTGTTGGGGAAAGGGGATATCTCAAAGGAACCTTTTGAGAATATCATTGAATTATGTCGACAATATTCAAGGGGATCCTCTAGAACTAACAAACAGCACAAAGATCAAGATCAGGATGTCTTCACTAGGACACATAAGTCGGCTAGTGGAGGAGCCATTCGAGCAAAAATAGGCAACTTTTCGGAGAATTTTAAAACCAATATGATGAGCTCCATTTCCTTAGAGTTAGATGTTTTGAGAGAAAAACAGAGGCAAGCAGTAGAATATCTTACACTCGATGTATTCTATCCTAAATGTAGAAAAAAGAACCCACTGAAAGAATGCCTGTTGGACAGGGCAGAGATATGTAGGATATGTGAATTGGAGCATGATACCAATGAATGTCCTTCATTACCCAAAGTCAAAGCGGTCCTACAGGAATCCACTTTAGATGTGGAACATGCTTACTTTATTGCACAAAAGAAACCTTGGCAGCCTCGCAATCAAGGTATGAATCCAGATCCATCAATTTTCTTGAATAATATGAATGGTATGAATACACAATGCCCTTCACATTATTCTAATAACCATTGGCATCCATATCAGAACCCAATGCAAAATCCTAACTCTTAGACACCATGGTCACAACAGTCGAACCATCAAGCTCCCTGGAATCCCAACTAGAGAAAGTCTTACCAAGGAAATAAATTTCCTCATCACTAGACTCAGTATCAATAGTACCCTCCTCAACAGTATCAGTAGCCATAGCTGCAAATCCAAAACAATGTCGCACCTATGAATGCACCACTTCGACCACAACTACCTGCACAACCTAACCCAAACCCGAAAAATAAAGCAGTTCATCAAATTGAGACTGCCAACATGCCTGCATATTCCATCGCCCAAATTCCATGCAATGATATACAATTACAATCAGGGAGGGTACTAGAACCCATCATCACTAAGGATGTGCCATCCCCAGTGATTGAAACTGGAGTAAATCAGCACTTTGAGAATATGGTTAACTCAGCAATCCCCATCATTGAGGATGCTGACATTCCTACCGAAACAGTGGTTGAAACTCAGGAAGTAACACATGATGAAGCACAAACTATACAATCGATGAGATAACCGCCATATCCTGAACAATTGGCCCTATAGAAAACAGTGGAACAACCTCGATTCAATATCTTGGGATAATTGAAGAATTTGTATGTCAAAATCCCACTGTTACAAGCCCTCCATGACGTGCCCATTTATGCTAATACTGTTAGAGATTTATGTGTCAAGAAACCAGGAAGAAAGCCTAGGGATCCTCCCACTGTCCATGTATTGGGAAATCTTTCCGAATTAATAATGGGGAAGACTCCTGTGGTGAAATATGATGACCCTGGAAATCCTACTGTTACAGTTCACATAGGAAACACACAAATCCACAACGTATTTGTAGACTTAGGCATGGATATCAATGTTATCACAATAGAAACTGTGAAGAAAATTGGACTCACTAATCTTCGGCCAACCCCTACCATTTTAGAACTTGCTGATAGATCAACAATCAAGCCTGAGGGAATCCTGGATGACCCAGTGATCTCTGTTGACTCGTGGGAATACCCTGCTGACTTCTTGGTGTTACAGCCGAAGTATCAGCTGGGGGGACACCCGCTAATCCTGCGTAGACCTTGGTTAGCCACAGCGGATGCCTGTATCAGCTTTCGGTCAGGATCCATGACTATCTTAGACGGGATTGAGATCAAAATCCTAACTTTATACCCTCCAGCCCGACCAAGCATAGAAGCTGAAACTTCAAATTGGGTGGATTTGGAGGAGGAGGAAGGTGTTCAGGAATTATTAATGATAGGGAGAGCCTTAAATTTTAAGGATGAAACATAGGACAGTTCCATTAACGGTTTCATTAGTGAGCCCATGTCCGTCAATAAACATGTGTATCATATTTTGGACAATACACTTGATGAGCAGGAACAAGAAAATCTTACGAAAGAAACTCTAGTCAGTGATGCCAGTATAATTCCAGTACTCAAAAATTCTAAAAGCGTTGCAGTAGAAATTGAGCCAAGGAAAATATTGAACATCAATCCCAACCTTGCATCCAATGAGCTGGAACAACTTATCACTCTGTTGAAACAACATAAAGGAGCTTTCGCTTAGTAGTACCTAGACATGAAGGGTATTCCTTCTAATCTGTGCACCCATCACATTTATATTAAGAGCAACTCCAGGCCAGTGTGTCAACCACAACGAAGGATGAACCCGAACCTATGGTATGTAGTGAGAGGAAATCCAAAAAAAATTGGAAGCAAGGTTTATATACCCAATTTTAGACAGCGAATGGGTCTCTCCACTCGTGATTGTGCCAAAAAAGAATGGGAAATGGAGGGTCTGCATGGATTACAGAGAATTGAACAAAGCAAAGTAGAAAGACCACTTTCCCCTACCTTTTATTGATCAAGTCCTTGATACCCTATCTGGGAAGAAGTGTTTTTCCTTTCTGGATGGCTTTAGTGGCTATAACCAAATCCAGATTGCTCCACAAGACCAAGACAAAACCACTTTCACCTGTCCTTGGGCACTTTTGCATACAGGGTACTTCCTTTTGGGTTGTGCAATCCACTTGCCACATTTCAAAGTGCAGTGATTGGAATATTTTCAAAGATGGTAAATCACTGCATGGAAATTTTTATGGACGACTTCACTCCATATGGTAGTAGTTACAAAGAAGCATTGAAAAATTTGGAAAAGGTTTTGAAATGCTGTGAACAAAGCCAGTTATCTTTAAGCACTAAAAAGTGCCATATGATGATGAGCGAGGGAATAGTTCTGGGGAACTTCATCTCTTCTGATGGTATCCAGGTAGACCCATCCAAAATCAAGGTAATTGAAAATATACCAACTCCTGGAACACAAAAATATGTACGTAGCTTCTTAGGGCATGCTAGCTATTACAGAAGATTCATAGAAAAAATTTCCAAACTAGCTTCTCCTTTGTTCACGTTGTTGATGAAGGATGCACAATTTGTTTGGAATGATGCATGCCAAACAATGTTTACTGAACTTAAGAAAAGGCTGTCTACAACACCCATCTTATGAGGGCCCAACTGGGCTCTACCCTTTTATATCTCTTTGGATGCTTCAGACACTGCCATCAGAGTTGTTTTAGGACAACAGGAAGGTAATGCCCCATATGCGATTTATTATGTTAGTAAGAACTTATCCCCTGCTGAACTAAACTATACTGTCACAGAAAAAGAATTCCTTGCCATAGCTTATGCCATCAAGAAATTTAGACACTACATTACTGGATATTCCACTTTTGTGCACACTGATCATTTTTCCATTAAATATTTAATGAATAAAGCAATCACGAATGCTAGAGTCACTAGAACGATGCTACTGTTACAGGAATTTAACATCACAATTATTGATAGACCAGGGAAGGAAAACGTTGTTGCAAACTTTTTATCTCGACTTACTAACAATGATGACAATTTACCAGTCAAAGATTCCTTCCCTGATGAACATTTGTTTGCAGTATCAGCTCATTCCCCATGGTATGCAGATATTGCTAACTTTTTGGTTGCAGGTAAGCTTCCAACACATCTGTCAAAGAGAGAACAAAGAAAGATCATACAACAGAGTGCTAGCTACTACTGGATCAATGGACATTTCTTCTACATAGGGCTTGACTTAGAAATCAGAAGATGTGTAAGAGAAGATGAAATCTTCAGTATCCTGAAAGATTTCCATAATGAGACCTGTGGGGGACACTTTGCTGACCAAAGGACAGTTCATAAGGTTTTCAGGATGGGTTATTTCTAGCCTAAATTGTTCAAGGACGCGAAGAAGTATGTTCAGGCGTGTGATAGCTACCATAGGATGTGCCAGCCCAACATATTAGATGAAATGCCTCTTCATCCACAACTCGTGGTTGAACCTTTTGATAGATGGGCTCTAGATTTCGTAGGGCCTATCAACCCTCCCTCAAAACAGAAGTTCACATCTTGGTTTGCATGGATTACATGACAAAATGGGTGGAAGTTGTAGCCTTGGTCAAAGCTAATGATCAGGCTGTAATTGATTTCTTGTATGAAGATATTTTTACTTGGTTTGGAGTACCCAAGGAAATCATTACATATGGTGGGCCAAAATTCGTGTCTCACAAATTGGAAGCCCTGTTACAGAAGTTTCACATTCAGCACAAAATAACCTCGCCATATCATCCACAAGCCAATGGCCAAGTGGAAAGTACAAACAAGGTTATCGAGGCCATTTTAACAAAAACAGTGAAAAGCCATCGTAAAGACTAGGTTGAGAGGCTTCCAGAGGCACTATGGGCCTATCGCACTACATGGAATAACACCACTTGTTTTTCCCCATATGAATTGGTGTATGGAAAAAAAAAAATTTTCCCTATTGAATTTGAAATCAGAACTTTCAAGATCGCTGTAGAAGCAAACCTTGATTTATCAGAAGCACAAAGGAACCGACTGAATCAGCTTAATGAATTGGATGAGAAGCTCACAGCCGCAGTGCATCATACAAATTTAATCCATTAGCAGCGCTCTAAATGGAATGATAGATTTATAAAGAAGAAATTCTTCTGAGAAGGAGACTGGGCTCTGTTATATGATTCACAGTTTAAGAGGGATTTCGAAGGAAAATTGCGTACTCGTTGGTTGGGACCATATCAGATAGATCGAGTATATGATAATGGAACAGTTCGGTCGATCACAATTGATAAAACTAAGACACCATTACTTTCCAATGGTCATCGGCTGCGACTATATCACAAACCGATCTCGAAGAATGCCTTTATTTCACATGTTGCAGTTGATCCAGATTATCAATTAACGTCTGGGCACGGATTTTTCTGAACCCCTGTGAATTTTTAAAACTACAATTTCCACACATAATTTGTACATAAATAATTTGCTTTCTTTATGTTATTTTATTTATTTTTCCTTTACACTTGATTGGGTTGTTTTGAAGAACTGTGTACAAGAATTGATTTGAGGAGCAGCGATCGTTACTGGGCCAGACAATTGCAGTCACCTTGTCTTGCTTTCCTGATCAAATAAGCTCTTTGAAGAAGATGGATGATTCGTCAACCTTCAACAACCAGCTGAAAATTCACGTGCTACTCCATTTTGCCAAGCTGCGACTCCATATCCTGCTCATTTTTCCTTTTTCGTGCAGCTGCAACTCCTCTACTTTTTCCCATTCTGCCAATTTTCGCAGTTGTAACTCTGCTATTTCCCTTCATTTCACCTTTTTCATCCTGCCAATTTTTGCAGCTATAACTCCGCTATTTTTTGTTCATTTCACCTTTTTCCAACAGCTGCGACTCCGCTATTTTCATCCATTCTGCCAAATTTTTGCAGTTGTAACTCTGCTATTTTTCGCTCATTTCACCTTTTTCCAACAGCTACAACTATGCTATTTTCATCCATTCTGCCAAATTTTGTAGCTGTAACTCCGTTACCTTTGTCCATTCTGCCAACTTTCGTAGCTGTGACTCCGCCAAATTTTGCCATTTTGCCTTTTTTTGCACAGCTGCGACTCCGCCATATTTTTGCAGCTATAACTCTGCCATATTTTGTCGGACTCTGCTACTTCCTACAACTGCAACTTATCTTCGCCAGCTTGTGTTAAGCTTTCTCTATAATCACCATGCACTCTTACTGATTGACATCAGTTGTACGATAGCCAACTCATGGAGGCACATGCGTATTTCACCAGTGATGCGACTGTGAAATATAATGCTATGGAAGAATGAAGGTACGGGTTCTAACTATAATCATGATTAGGCATCTATTGACATCGCAAGCAATAATGGTTATATTTTTCATTTATCCTTGTCATCTATCTGCAGTCAAACAACTGAACCAAAACCACGTTTAAGCTGTTACCCGTAGTTATGATTATGACCGTCATTCTACCCGAGTTGTGCGATAATCCTACAACGGATTTTATTCCAAAACTAACTGTGCCACCTTTCCAAAAATGCTCAATTCAAACTTCGACTATCCATCAACCATGTCTACATGCAGTCAGCAAGATGTTTGAAACTGTAACTGGTGCATTCGCTACAATATTTCGCACAAGCTCAGTAGTATGGGTATCCCTATGAGATATGAGCCTCTAACAATAGAATCTATGTATGAGCACAGAGAAGTCTTTGTTATCTTTCAAGAAGCAGGGTGGACGGATTATTTTCAATGCCTGAATGGTTTTCACGAGCACCCATTCATAGGTTCGAGGTATATGGATAAATGTTTCAGAGGCAATCCTGGCGAAGGTAACGGGATTTCCCAGGACCGGGCAGCATTGGTTTAGTCGGAAGCGACATCATCCAACTGCAACTGAATATTTTCTGCCAGCCGGAGAAAGTGTTCGACCACGGGGTAGAGGAACAACGTTGGAGACCCTTCCAAGTCCTTGGGACCAAGTTGCGCTCTTTCTGAAGAAATACATCACATGTGAGGGGAGGTACAGTATTGTTTACATTTCTGAATTTTTCCTCCTATCACATTTACGTTATCGCCGACTGTTAAATATGCCATACTATCTTTTTAAATCTCTGCAACGCATGGATTACTATGCTAGAGGTGCTCAACACCCCTTATCATCCCTCACAAATCATGGACTAATTAAAATATTAGTCTTACGAGCCCTTGCACAACACAATTTGACATGGGAACAATTTTTGGTTCGTCCAGGAGTACCCCATAAATTTTCTTTAAAAATAGTGGATGAGGACTGGAGTTCCTCAAACTCGGTTGGGAGGAGGGTTGGAACACCAGAAGTTAGATTGGAGGATGGAGAGGAGAGAGATATAGAAGAGGCTTAAACTAGAGTAGCTAAAATTGAAATAGCAGAAGAAGAACATCAAGCAAAAGCAGTGGCGTAGCAGTTATGAATGTTCAATCGTCCCTTGAAATAAGAAGAACTTTAACTCAAGAGGAGGGATTCAGCCCTATTTCTGAAGTGATAAGAGTTTCCCTGTTTCAAAGGAGAAAGAAAAGGCTAATGAGCAAGGGCCAGACATCCAGCCCAGCGAAAAAGAGAAGAATCAAAACTGGTACTGCAGCAGAAGCGGGTCATTCGATTGGGGTAAATATTTGAATTCCCATTTTAAAACCTCGACCACCTACTGATACACAAGAACCTGTTGTAGAAGAACCTCAAATAGAGAATATTCTTTTTGAAAATGAATTGCTAAAGGAGGAGGTGCAAATGCTTCGCAAAGATTTAGAGAGATGGAAGGAAGCATGCAGGAAGAAGGCAAAGAAGTACGTGAATACAATGGTAGAGGTTGCAGACCAGGTGGAGAATCTATCTTTCGTTCTGAGGAATGAAGGACAGAAAGAAATGATATGCCCGGAATGTGGAGACATATTTAATTCGGCAGGGCATAAGGTTACAGTGTTGGACTTAGCGGCACAGAAATATGCAAGAGTAAAACAATCAGAGGAACCACTTCTGGGATCAGCCTCATTTTTTTTTTAAAACAGGGAATCAACCTCAGCAGGCTAAAAGAAAGTGAGAAACGGGACGTTGTTACACAAGAACCAGCGTCCCCGAAAAGTTGATTGGAAATGCAACTCAGCTAGAAGTTGTTGAGATTGAGATACAAAGGAGAGATGTTGTTACATAAGAACCAACACTATTGAAAAATCTGTTGAATTCCAACATAGGCTAAAGCTACTGAGGATAGGGGGATGCTGTTACACAAGAACCAGCATTTCCAACAATTAATTGCCAAAGCTGAAAGATAGATAGAGGCCACTACAATATTGATGGAAGGAGAAACTATTACAGTGAATTCACTAGTATGGAGACTCGAGTTCAATTCCTGCTCATTGGATGGCCAGCAGAATAATAAAGGGATAATTACAAACTGGCTAAGCAGAGGAGGAAACAGTGATAGGGATGTTGGTTTGTTCCTAATCAAATCTTGGGTGCAGGTCAGGAACCTGTTATCCCCTTCAATTCGTCCGCATGATATGAACGAGGATCAGATTCATATTCAGACCAGTCGGCTGTTGCATGAGGACATGCAATTGGATATTTGGGGGTGTTGATGTATATGTAACTTCAAAATGTATTTTACCCATTAGTTTATTGGGCAGGACAAAACAAGTATAAATAGAGATTGGGAGATCTCTATTTGATCACTCATTAATCACTTCTATCTCTCTCAGAAAGTGGCGTACTTGTGAGGAGGAGGATCATTTTCTAGGAGAAGACTATCTCTTGTACTTTGGTTGTACTTTGGTTGTATCATTGCTCTATCTATCTCTAAGGAAGTTGCGGGTTTTTTTTCACCTTCTTGGTTTTCCCCGGTGAAACTCTGTGTCTCTTATGTGCTTGCATTATTATGTCGATGACTGATATGCTGTAGATATGCTGTACATGTTATTCTCTCAGTTAAGATCCTAGATCAGATTGAAATTTCTAAAAAACTAACATGGTATCAGAGCTAGCCTGAAAGAAGGCATGGTATGGCATGTATGACACTTGTTGCACTTGCGATGCTAGGGCTTGATATAGCAAAAACCAATCATCGTAGCACTTTCTCTATAAATCCATTTTGGTGAAGTTTTCGGATCTAAAACTTTTACAGGTCGAAGATCAGATCCCCTTGTACCTTGTGTCCAATGGACAACTCCTAATTTGTTGTACTTTGTGTTTTATGATCTATACAATCTAGGTTTCTGCCTCTTCCAGATCTGAGTCATAAATAGGTGACCTAGAAAAAAAGGTCATAACTTGGGCTAGGAAGCTCCAAATGAAATTTTGTAAAAGTGACAGGTAGGGAATGGACTGTACTTTCACAGGCCGAAAGTGAACCAGTGACACGTGGCACTCCATACACGTTTGCTCTCCTGTTTTATCCCATAAACAGGTCACGTTGCGACACTTGGCATAACTTTCTCTCAGAGAATCCAATTGAGGTTAGACCTATGGGGTTGGAAAGATGACAGGTCGAGCTACCATAGGTAGATGTTTCACACCCTTTGGATTCGTAGTTTCAGAGTTACACTAGAAACAATCAGGTGCATATTTCTGTCAAAACAGAATTGGATTTTGAGCACCTTCATTCATGGCTCCGGGAATTAGGGTTTCGGAGAAATTTGGATTTTTTGTAATCAGAGACAATGAATGAATGCTACTCTTCAAATTGAAATTTAGAGACCAAGATCAAATTTTTTGGTTGGGCAGAAGGCCGGGCTTGATCAAACCCTAGTTCGGGACTTTGATCGAAAAAGTGGAAAATTAGGGCTTCTGCAAAAGTTGGAATTTTTTAAGTCTGTGACCATGGCTGGAAGCTCCTCAGAAAAATAGAAGTTTAGAGCTTTGGATCGAACCTTTTGGTTAGGTAGAAGGGTGGGCTTTATCAAACCCTAGTTCGGGATCCTGTCTAGAAGATCCGAAAGTTGCAAAGGCAATTTTGAGGAGTGAAACTTTGTGGTTTTCAAATTTTGAGTATACCAGCTTGATCAGCTCATCAATGTGCATCCTTCTATCCTTTCAGAAGTTTGAATTTTTAGGGTTTCTCTGGCAAACCCTAATCCAGCTCCATATCCAGTTTCTGCAAATCAAGTGGATTGGGTTAATCCTAGAAGAGAATGATTTGGTCACCTACATAAGTGAAGAAGTTCCTGTTTCAGAGGGAGATGAGGCTAAGGCCTTACATAAGAAGATCACAAGAAATCTCGACAGGTATGACTTATATAGGTATGTTTCGAGATTTGTTCATGATTGAGTTTATGGTATGTTTGTCTTCATATTATTACGGTTAGTACAATCTTGATTAAATTTAGACTTGTCGTATCACCTTAATAAAATTATGAATGCATGATTGAAGATATTCATTAGGGTTTTGACACTTATGATTGTACTAATGCATTATGGTGCTATATGAGGTTTATGTTGTCCGCTAACATGAAAAGTACACCAAGAAAGACAAATCATGTTCTAGTTCAAGAACATATGATTAGGGTGACATGAAGACAAAGATTCATCCATTGTCATGGATCACATAGAAGATCTATTTACGAGGTATGTATAACTTGGTTCTATAATGGTTAACTTATGAGATATGCAGGTTACTAGCACAAGTCATTGAAGAGAACAAGAAGACATCATATGGGTATGTTAGACATAGCTAGCTAACATGCTAATCCAGGTATGTTTTTCCTATATCAAGTTAGAATCCTACCTTGTGTTAGGATCTTTTATATAAGTATACTTGGCATGATTAATTATGTTTATTCATAAAGTTAGAAATGTAAGTAATCAAGGGTTTAGGCATATTATGCTTCTTACTTTTATTGATATGACTAACCAGAAGAATTCTATGGTCACATATGAATATGTATGAGTAAGAGAAGTCTTCCCTGAAACCTTGAATACTAATGCTCATTATCTGTGTTTGAAATGATCATGACTATACATGTTTAAGATTATTGTGTTTTATTAGTATTATGCTAATGAATGTATGTATGAGACTTCGAGGATAACACAATGATGATACTAGTAAATATGCATAGTAATCGAGGATGGACATAAGTTCAAGGACAGGTAATCCAAGAAGCAAATATCAAGAGGGGGCACACTCCAGTTGTTTCTGCAAGGATGAATATATTCAGAGGGAGTTGACCACTTCTAACAATCCACATCAAAATGGAGTTGCAGAAAGGAAGCAAAGACTGAGAGGGAGTCAACCCAACAAACAAACAAAGATAAGTATTTTGAATTATCATTTATTGCATATTTGATTGTTTAAATAATATTGTTCAATGATGTATATACTGATATTCCTAGAATTAGGTTGTGTATTATGCATTGATGAACAGTATACTACTAATATACATGGGTAAGTGGCCTATGGCACTGTACAACATTCCATTGCTACTTATCTAGAATGAAACCTCTTTTCTGACATGTTGAGAGTAGTGCAAAACTCTTAACAATGTTATGGTAGAGATTGGAAGGAATCTAGAAAGTTACAGGCTATGGATGAATGTTGTATTGAAGCATTGGCTAAAATAATTGCATGACTGTATGACATATTTCTTGATGTGTAAGAATTTGTTCTGAAAACTATGAGATGTTTCTAATCATACAATTTAACTTGTTTTATAGGAAAGATCGTATACCATCACCTACAAAAGAAGTACTACAACATGTGTTCAACAACAAAGTTATTAATTGAATATATTGAAGAATCTGAAGTTCCCAGGATACGGAATACAGTAAAAGGATGCCATGGTCGAAAAGTACCAATCGATCATGTTTGGGTTATGGTCCCAATACCTGAAGGGAAGTCTGTTGTGACTTCCAAATGGATCTATAAAATCAAGCATGCTGCAGATGGTAGCATGGAGAAATACAAAGCGAGGTTTGTAGCTCGTGGCTTCTCCTAGAAAGAGAGATTGAGTATGAAGAGACTTCTACACCTATAGCCAGGCACACTTCCATCAGATCAGTACTTGCTTTGGCTGCAGTGATGAAATGGAAGATACACCAGATGGATGTCAAGACATCCTTCTTGAATGGTGTAGTCGAAGAGGAAGTGTGTGTGGAGCAGCCACTTGGTTTTGAGACACATGACGGAAATTCATATATGTGCAGGACTTGGTATGGTAGGATGGACAGTTTCCTATCTAGTTTGGGCTTTACCAAGAGTAAAATGGATTCCAACCTTTACTACAAGGTTGAGGAAGGCAATCCCATGATACTACTCCTGTATGTGGATGACCTATTTGTTACAGGTGATGATAGTTTGATTATTGATACCAAGAGGAAGCTTGCTTCCGAGTTCGGGATGAAGGACTTGGGGATGTTGCACTACTTTCTAGGTATGGAGGTGTGGCAGAGTGTAGATGGAATCTTCCTTGGACAATGGAAGTATGCAGTAGAGATCTTGAAGAGGTTTGGGATGATGGACTGCAAGGCCATGGCCACACCTATGGCATCGAACCTGAAGCTTATGTGTGATGCTTCATCTGATCTGGTTGATATCACTATGTATCGTCAGATGATTGGGTCCTTGATGTACCTGAGGAACACGAGACCAGATATTTGCTTTGCAGTGAACACATTGAACCAGTTCCTGACGGATCCGAGGAGTGTTCACCTGGTTGCTATAAAGCATATTCTGAGGTACCTGAAGGGTACGGTTGATTATGGTCTCAAGTATGATGTGAATCAAAAGTTTAACCTGGAGGGTTATGTTGATTCAGATTAGGCAGGCAGTGCTGCAGATAGGAAGAGCACTTCCGGGTGCTACTTCGGTATGGGATCAGGTGTGATCTCTTGGTTTAGAAGGAAGCAGTTCTACGTAGCACTGAGTACAGCCAAAGCAGAGTATGTTGCAGCTTGTTCAGCTAGATGTAAGGCAGTATGGCTAAGGAAGCTACTGTCTGAGTTATTTGATCTCCCGTTGGATGCTACTAGTATCTTTTGTGATAACCAGAGTTGTGTGAAGCTGTCTGAGAATCCAGTGTTCCACGACAAGTCGAAGCACATTGAGATCAAATATCACTATATCAGGGATATGGTGCAGAGAGGAGCAATGAAGCTCTTGTATGTTGCGATGGATGAGCAGATTGCGGATGTGCTGATGAAACTACTAGCCAAAGTGAAGTTTGAATACTTCAGAGAGAGGGTTGGTGTTCTTCAAATTGATGACACTTTGAGGAAGAAGTGATGTACACATTTGCTAGAGCCATTCCAAGCATGGTGAGAGGAGGATCCTTCCCATGGCTGTGGATGTAAGCGCTGGATGATGGGCATCAGGACAATGCTCCAGTTACTGCTCTGTATATGCATAATGTTGGATGCTTGTGATGATCAGTTGGATCATGTATATGTATATGCATCATGTTGGATGCTTGTGATGATCAGTTGGATCATGTATATGTATATGCATCATGTTGGATTCTTGTGATGATCAGTTGGATCATGTATTTGTATATGTATCAGGTGGATACATTATGTGATCAGGTAGGTCATGGATGAGGATATGTATCAAATATGCATCAGGTGGATGCATATTTGATGAGGACGATCATAGATGATGAGCTTCGGGATGTTGCTCCAGATGATACGCATCAGGATGATGTTATGATGATGATCAGGAGGATCATGTGATGTACATCAGGATGATGTATGGAGAGTATCAAGTTGATATTCTGTGGTCGTCGACAGGTTGTGCAGATGAGCATATAATAGCACCCTGGGAGATTTGCAGACACTCTTGCTAGGTTTTGCCAATGGCATATAATAGCTCCCTCGGAGGTCTGGCAAATTCTCTTGCTAGGTTTTGCTCAGAGGGACATATAGTAGCGCCCTGGGAGATTTACAGATACTCTTGCTAGGTTTTGTCCATGGCATATAATAACTCCCTGGGAGATCTTACAGGTTGTGTTGGGCACGTAATCAGTCATGGGATATTCTTGCTAGGTTTTGTCGATGACATATAATAGCTCCTTGGGATATCTGGTAAATGCTCTTGCTAGGTTTTGTTCGTGTCATATAATAACTCCTTGGGAGATCTTGCAGGTTGTGTTGGGCACGTAATCAATCCTAAGATGCTCTTGCTAGGTTTTGTCGGTTGCATATAATTTCTCCCTGGGAGATTTGCAAATGCTCTTGCTAGGTTTTTCCTATGGAATATAATAGCTTCTTGGGAGATCTGACAAATGCTCTTGCTAGGTTTTGCTTGGTCACATGTAATAGCTCCCTAGGAGATCTTGCAGGTCATGCTGGGCATGTAATCAGTCCTGAGATGCTCTTTCTAGGTTTTGTTGATGCACATAATAAGTCCTGAGGATCCACAGTATGACCAATGATGATGAAGACCTGCAGGTGGTGGGCCTACATCCAGTATGAAAAAGGATTGGCTCTGTAGAACTTCCTATGACGAGTAGATTCAGAGATTGATTGAGATAGCAGCAATGATGATGATGACGATGATTCGAGGACGATGATTCAATGACAATGACGATGATCCAGAGAAGAAGACTTGTGCTAGCAGATCTGTGTCGAGAAATACCTTCCTAGTTAAGAGGGAGTGTTGATGTTTATGTAACTTTGGACTGTATTTTACCCATGTGTATTGTATTCCTATAGAGATGATGTTATTATTCCTCTATACGGAAGTGTTTGTATTCCTATAGAGATGTTATTATTCTTCTATACGGAAGTGTCGTCATTTATATTGTAAGTGTCGTAACTTATACTTGATGGGTTATTAGACCACCTTGATGGGGTCGGCCCTATATGAGTCATATGAGTAAATGGGTTATTAGACCACCAAGTGTGGGGTCGGCCTATATTAAGTTAACCATGCGTTATTAGGGTAAGCTAGACAAGTCAGCCCCATTAGTTTATTGGGAAAGATAGGACAAGTATAAATAGAGATCGGGAGATATCTATTTGATCACTCATTACTCACTTCTATCTCTCTCAGAAAGTGGCACACTTGTGAGGAGGAGGATCATATGCTAGGAGAAGACTATTTCTTGTACTTTGGTTGTATCATTGCTCTATCTATCTCTGAGGGAGTTGCGGGGTTTTTTTCACCTTCTTGGTTTTCCCCAGTGAAACTCTGTGTCTCTTGTGTGCTTGCATTATTGTGTCGATGATTGATATGTTGTAGATATGCTCTACATATTATTCTCTCAGTTAAGATCCTAGATTAGATTGAAATTTCTAAAAAACTAATAGGGGGGAGATGTTGGGCCCTGGAATTGCCCCTTTTTTACCACATTTATTATATCATTTTGCCCTGTTACACCCTATTTCCATGAACCATATATATTCCTTTCTTCCTGATCAGTCAAGAATCCTGACAAGGTATAATTCATTATTGCTTCATTTATTTAAGGCCTAAGATTGTTATGGTTATGAATTCTAGCCTTTGATTTATGCTAACTTGTGTTGATTTCATTAAGTCAAGATCAAAGAATAGGTGTATCAGCCGCCATGCCTTGGGAAATAATCACACCTGGTGCCAATTGTTACTCTTTAGATTTAATTCCCCATATTAAAAGGGACAGTACATCTTTCCACGTGAAGCTGTAACAGAACTTCGTTGAAACAGAGCATTGCTGCAACATATAGATGCCTCCCAATTGGTTAATCCATTAAATAGGGCCCACCTTCTCACATAGATTGCCGAGTTAAATAGGATTTTAGTTCATTTCCTATTGTGTGGTGTGGAATTGCATTAGGCATAATTATTGTTAGCTGCAAAAGAGGTTTTATAATCACATTCTTCTTTGGTAGTTTGTAATTGCATCCTGAATAGCTGCAACTGTGTGGTGTGACAGTCGACTGTGTAGGTTAGTTTAGTTGATGAATGGTGTGTTAGAATTAGCTGTTACAACCAAGTTGAGCCTTAATTCCTTTCAGTCATTTATGCTTTCTAGGATTTCCAATATTAATCAAATCAGAGTTCAATCTTATTTTTAGTTCTAGTTGTTGTTGTATCTTTCCTGAATTCATTAGATTAGACAGATTGTGATTGATTTACAGTAGCTGCTAGATGAATCAGTTTGGTAGATATTGAATACTATAGTTTGATAATTATAGGAGTTAACTTCTTGCAAAAGTAATCTAGTTCATCTTTATTCTTAGATCAGTAACTACTAGGTTGATATCTGTAGGAAGGTAATTGTATTTTGAATTCCTAAATGTATAAGTTAGATTAGTTTTATTTATGGAATGAGTTTGGCTGAGAATATAGGTAGGATAGTTTATCTCCATTTTACTCAATCAACTACTTGAAATGTTTATGCATAAATTGTGCTTATTGCCATTGAAATAAAAGACTTCCCTTGGTTGACAATTTATATTGAGCATCCTGTGTGTTAGTTGTAATTAATTAGCATATAGGGTGACCAACAAATACCACTTCATCCTATACATGGTATAGAAGGGAGCATTGAAGCTCTAGTACATATCCACAGATGAATAGATAGTCGACATTCTCGCCAAGCCTCTTTCCAAGGCAATGTTTGTATACTTTAGGACAAGCTTGGTATGATGGAGAATTCCTCTCTGAGTGAGAGGGAGCATTGATGGATGTGTAACATCATGACGATGAGTAGGCATACATTCATGTAAGAGATGAATGGCCTAGACACCGTGATATTCCAAATGAGCAACAAACATTCATATGGGAGATGAATGACCTAGACATCATGATGATTCGATAGATGAGTGGCAAACATTCACGAAAGTGAATGTCCTAGTACAAATGCAGTAGTGGTACAGACATTGTAGTACAAATGCAATTGCAATACAAATACAATGTAGTTCCAATACATATGCAGTACAGATGTTGATGCGGTATAGGTACCATACAAATGCAGTACTCAAGAACATTCTCACCAAGTTAGCGGCTTGGCACAAAATGTCTCGCTCGCTGAGAGGGGGGGGTGTTGATGTTCTCCACGGTTCCAGCATCATGCAAACATTCTACATATCATTCTCTTATATGGGTTCGCAACCCAGAGATAATGGCCTTGTCGTAGCCCTTGACTAGGTGTCTTATGGCTCAGATGCTTTTCCTCGTCCAGTCATGTGTTAACTGGAGTGGTAGTAGGCTAGAGGTCACATTGTGTACTCCAGGTGGGAGTGCTCCATAGCAGTAGTGATATATTCTTATAGAGTGAGATGAATTGTCTATGTTACAAGGAGATCTTATCTCTTTGTATATTAGACAAAGTCTAATCTAATGTTGAATTTGACAATTGGCTCTAAGCAGTGTCTAAGACTTCTTAGAGTGGTCAAATCAACATTAGATATCTATTGAGGAATGTGACTACATGTGAGGATATATCAATGAGGATAACTTTTCTATGATGAAGAAATAAGTAAGAATTCAAGACAATCCATTAAAGAAGTCCCGAAGAAAGTGAAAGGCAAGAAAGATAACAATTGTCCTAGCAAAAGAGGTAAATTGACCCTAGAAGACAAAATGTCAAGTCGACTTGAAAGATAAATAAAGAATAAATAAAATTACAAGTCGACCTCAAGAGTAAAAATCAAGTCAAGAATATAAATTGAAGTGTTCTCACACTTCATTTCATACATTCAAGCAAGCTCATCTCTCTCAATTGGTGCACACTTCTCAAAAAAGACAAGTGAAGTTCACCTAGAAGCATAATTTTGGGGTTTCTCTTATTCCCTTATTCTCTTGGAAGATTATTGTTGGATGTATTTACTATCTTAATGAATCACCAAATATTTAATTATCGACCAGTGTTGATAATATTAGAGTTGTGGCACAGTATATGCTGAGGTAGAATGGTACCTAAGACATCGGCTCGGCCGACCTTAGAAATGCTTAATAATGAAAAGATCGAAAGATCTTTCAAAATGAAAAACTGAGTCAAACTTCAAAAATACAACTACTATTAAACCTAACTAAACCAATAAATCAGAATAGTATCAATCTATACTACTCTACTTTATGAAAAATAACTGAAAAGATAAAAACAACAATACTATTATATGAAACAAGACTTGATCAAAAGCAAGCTACTCTTATGAAAAATGGAAACTACTGATCAATTATTCAAAGTCTAATTTAGGAATTAGAAAGTAATAACTATGAATAAATTTGGAAACCTATCTATGAAATGATTCAGTTTACAACTAACTATGGAAACAAGGAACTATGTTATCTTAAAGCAAAATTACAAACTACTTAGTAAACCTAATAAATTCAATAGTTAAACTATTCATGCATTTAATAAATACTCAAAACTAAGCTAAGCTACTTAATTCCATTCTCCTTGAGGATTCCAAGGAAATGTGTCAAATGTAATAAGAACAAAAGAAAATGTATGAAAATGACTTTCAAATGTGACAAGGAAACAGAACGGAAGTAAATCTAGTTTAACTTCTACAAAGAGATGCAAGCTAAAAAGTGACTACTTACAACTAACTTTAAACATTGTAATCTATTCTTTATCCATAAGCAAATGACTCTAGTTATGCTACCTAAGACTAATTTAAAAATGAGATGTTATTAACAATTGATCTATTAACAAGAAACCAAGAACATGTATTTCTAACTACTTTGAAATTGAAGGTATGCAAATATCTATGCTATCCTACAAAGGTGAAGCATGAAACAAATTTAAGGAAATCTAATCATATGCAAATATCTGTGCTATCCTACAAAGGTGAAGCATGAAACAAATTTAAGGAAATCTAAGCATATGCAAATGACTTGGAAATAAATGTAATCTAGAAGCAAGTAGAAAACTTGATAAAGATATTTACTTGGAAATGAGTTTGATCTAGAAGCAAGTAGAAAACTTAATAAAGATATTTTATCTCTGAATCAAATCCTATACTATGAAAATATTCATTAAATATGTAAATGAGAAGAGAAAATCCTATGCTTGAACTAAGAATTATGATTAAACTATGAAAAACTAATGTGCTTTTGCGAATGAAATTACTTAATAAAAATGAAGTAAACTAAACTAAGAATGAAACTTACGAGTTCTAGATCAATGACAAGTTAAGAAATCAGAGATAAAGTATGAACTACAGATCAAAGTACAACAAAAAACTAAGGCAAGCTAAAAGATAAAGGATAGGTAAAAATGAATATGAAACTTTAAGCAAGACATTATGCTATTCAAAACAAGGTTCTAATTACATAAATAAATGTTGGTTAAATACAGAAAATAATACAATTCGAAAACCTGAAAAAATGAACTTTAAACAATCATAAAAACAAAACAGAAAATATTAAAGTCCGTATGACAGTCCGGATGACAGTCTGAAAGACAGTCCGATTGACAGTCCGGATGACAGAAAACGATATAAACTATGAAAATGAGCAGACTAAATGATTCTAACCGAGCTGGTTTATGCATATTAATCTACAGTGTAAGAAAAGCAGTAAATAAACTATTTAAAGTTGAAATAACAAGAAGCCATTACACTAATCACTATCTAAGGAAAGAAAACCATTTCCTATTTGCATAATAAAATAGGCCTGAAAGGTAAATGAACTTAATCTATAGCTACAACAACATTTAACATAACTAAATCTAACTACAAACTGAACTTGAAACACTAAACTAATTAAAATCTATCTAATTGCAATGGAAAGACTGAAAGCAAGCTAAAGGAAACTATGCATGACCGATCACTTTAAATTCTGAAAATGAAAATTATATTAGCAGCAAGACATATGTTTACAGAAAACAGAAAAATGGCATCTACAAGAAAAACAAAATTAAATACATGTACTGAAAATAAAAGCTACTTATCTGCAGAAAAGAAATTAAAATATACACAATAAAAACCTCTGGTTGTTGAGGGGCCCTTCTCATCAATCAGGGATTGTCTAACTCAAATCGTTCACCAACAGAACATCAACAGCTAAATCAGAAACTTCTATTAACTGAATCAAAGGTTACACAGTCGTTTTCTAGCTCTTCATATCTCTCCAACTACTACTGCTAACTAGCTAACTTTGTTTCTCAACGAGAGACATCTTTATATAATTTTACAATGGGGGAGAAGGTCAACCCTTTCAGTGGTCAACCTCTCTAAAAATAGGAGCTCTTAATTGCTGAAGAAAACGGCTGCAGGACAGTTCACGACAACGCACAGGTCATCTGCCTGATTCCATGGGCATTGGTTCACTTCATGCGAACAGTTGTGCGTTGATTTCCTTTGGCGTGGGAAGAGGATGCGTTATCATGTTGGGTAGACAGGAGCATGGATCTTCTAGAATGAGGGCTCAAGCACCATGAGGGACATGTTACCAACGGAACCCATGTCACATTTTTTGTCTTTAATGCCCCGGAATATTTCAACCAACGAACCCAATGGTGCGAACAGAGGGTTGAACGATAGTTCGAATATGGCTGGGCATCTTCAGCGTGAACGTGTGTCTGAATGAAGGTCCATTTGAAACCCATAGCCTGCAGAACAAAGTCTATATGCCAAGCAGGTTGAGAAACGTTAAATTAATGTTAATAAACCATAATATGATGATAATTAATCAATATTTGTGTGATATTCAAATAAGTTCATATCTGGGTTTGATTGACGGTCTGAATGGAAAGAAGTATGAATTAATACGCCAAAAATGACAAAAGTAGTGACAACAGAGCACGTTTAATGGCCAAAAATGATGACAAAAATTAACATCAACATTCCCCCAAACCAGAGTTATGCCAGGTCCCATTAAGCAAAACATAGAGGAAGTCGGGAAGAAGGCTAAGCTATGGTAGCAACTCCCTTCGACTTAGAAGAGGAAGTAGATTTAGGCTTGAACTTCATGGCTTGGGCTCTCAAGGTATCATGCCTCATCCGAAGAGAGTCATGAGAATATGTTATGACGTTGTTCAGGTTTTTGACACACTTTACTTGTATACGCAGTTCCTTGTTCTCTTCATGAAGCTCAAAGATTATCTCAACGTACTTCTCATTCTGGATTTTTAACTGTGCTATGTCCTGGGTCAATCTATCCATGGTCTGATGGAGTGGAGTAGATGGTTCTGCAAAATACTTAGGATATTTGTGAGGGCTCGATCCCTTTAAACATGTTTCAGGATAAGAAGAGGTGGTTTGTTCTTCAAGAGCCTTATCTTCAATGTGTGCAGGAGCAGGTTCAAAGATAGGATCTTCAAGTAAACAGGCAGAGACATTGGCTAACGCAAGAAGGGGTGTTTCAAGGACAGGGTCGTTTGTCTGGAATTCAAGGCTATCTGGCTGAATGACGGGTTGAACGATAGACTGGACGATGGTCTGATCGACGAACTGATCACGATTTTCCCTTCTTGATTTCGTGGGTATTGGTGAAAAGAGTGAGGGTTTCGTGGTCATGTCTTCGTGGTCAATCTCAAGAGAGGATGAATGGACAAGGTGCATTTCTCTTGAGGCACCCTCACTAAACTGCATAGACTTAGTATCCCTTTTTTCTTGGGCAGAGGTTGGAGCAGGCTCATTAGCACGAGTTTGAAATCGGTGATGCTTGCGAGAGGCAGAGGATTTTACAAGGGGCTTCTTGACCAAATGGGGGTTCAATACTTTGAACACAAAACTTTCCCGTGTTTTCCCCTTTCCCTTCAACTGGTGAATGATCAGGATTTTTATGAGGCAATGGTGGTATAAACTACCAGTGGGGTTAACTACATTTTTCCTCACCTGGTTCGACATTTTCTCAAGGCTCTTCGAAAAATAAAATGGGAAATTTAGGGCTTGATTATTGACAAATTGAGCTAATAATCGGAAGTGGAGGGCTTTGAAGATGGTAAACTTACCCTCACACGTGCTCAACCGGATGATAACGGTCAAGGGCTCGAGGTATTATGGCTTAATCCACTCCCGGTGGAATCCTTTTGTGCCTGCAACGTGTTGATAGTCAGCTTTGAGATCAAATTCATGAGCCGCCCGCGGGAGGAATAGGTTCTTGTGCCAACGAGCACCCTCCCTGGGAAGCTTTGTGGCCAACGCAATAGACTCCTCTGTTACAGGAAAAGTAATGTGTCCAACCCTAGCCGTTTTGCCATCGAATCCTTTGGAAAATAGCAGTGAGATATCATCATCGTGGCCCTCAAGAAGACGGAGGAATGGACCCCAACCTGCTCGAAGAAAAATATCATGACAAGCTTTAAATTCAGGGATACGGAGCAAATCCTGGTAGCTTCCAGGCTCATAGCGGATCGGCATTGTTAGACAGAGGTAGCAAGGGATACAGGGGGTTATAGGGAATGCAAGGAATGTGTTTGGATGGACTTAGAGAGGACGAGAGTGGACATAATGAAGGTAAAAATCATGCAAGCGTTGGTTTAAAATGTGATCTGTTCGAACGGTTGAATGATCATGAGCATAGATTTAGCACGTTTGAACGATCAAGCTATCATTCAGAAATCTTGAATCGTGTTCCATCATAAATATGTGTGCATTAGTGAATTCGTATGGTTATGACATATTCAGCCATGTCCAAAGTAAACTTTGGACAGGTTGAATGTAATTTTCATCATGAGATTATAAGCATAGGTGACATAAAAGAACATGATGACTTTTGATTAATACAATGACAAATTGCATGACGAATTTTACATATAACTTAATGAGGATTTAAAACCATATGATAGCCATATAATGATTCTAAAAATCGCAATAATGCATGATTAATTGATTCATTTGATGAAGTCGAGATGAGTAAAGGAATGAGATCGAGTGTAGATATGACATTTGATTGATCCCTGGTATGGTTAGTCAATTGGATTTTATTAGCAGAATTCAAAAATTAGATACCTTAACACACTTAATCATGATGTTATAAGCTATGGTTTCATTCAGATCATCATTCGGCACTTCATTCGGATCATCGTTCATTTGCCTCATTCGGATCGTCATTCGACCCTTCCTTCAATCCTTCATACGGACCTTCTGTACAAAATGTGCTTTGTTGGATCTGACTGCTGCTGATTATGCAAATAATTTTTTCGGGGCTACCAGCACACAAAAGGATGATGTAACCTGCTTTTCTGAAACACCAGTCGTGCTCTTCTTTATTTATCATGGATCAGAACAATCTTCTGCTACTTGCATTAGTCCTGAAAACACCTATCATTTTGTCAGAGATAAATGAAATTTTTATAAATAATCAGAAAGTAAAGACAGTTCTGAACCTCCCCCAAACCAAAAATATGGAGTGTCCTCAAGCCATCAAAGAAAAACTGATTGATATTCAAATATTTTCAATTAATAGTTTAGCCAATAGCTCTAAAATGTTGTTTTTTTTTGTAAGAAAAAGAAATACTAACTAATAATGGAGATGATTCATATATGCACATTCATAAAAAAATAACAGTGATTAGGAAGACCATATGAATAATGATAGTACAATCAATGCGAAAAATGCCATAGGAAAACTAGTCATCCTTGACTCATTTTAAAGATCTCTTGTCATCCAAAGAATATAGATAAAGTTCACCCTGGAGTTCGTTAGATTTCCATGGTTATGGGTCCCACTTCTAGGATAATCATATCCTAGGTATTGAATTAGATGACAGGGTCCAAGTCCAACTTACGGCCATTCTCTAATGACAGTATAAATAATTGGCCTAAACACATATTTGTATACTCAAGTTTTTTTTAGATGAGCCATGTGCATAGTAATGCATTAGCCATATCTATTTTACCTGATATTGCCCTGCTGCCAGCAGGCCTGTTCAGTATGCCGACAAGTTTATCTTGGTACCATGCAAGCATAGCCCTGCTACCAGCGAACTTGTTTAGTACCCCGACGGGTTTACTTGCATTTACCGAGCTTCCTTGTTTAATATTTTACTTAGCATGGACCCGCTTCCAGTGAGCCTGTTCAGTACCCCGGCGGGTTTGCTTCGTATAATAATTTTAGTATGTGGAAGCCAGTTGGCACTAGAGTGTGTTAAGCCTGCTAAACACATAACTCAACATTTTTAGAGCGAACCTTATGAGTAACTTTATTTATAATAGCCTGGATTATAGATCATGTCAAAAGAGAATAAATTAAAGTTGTTCCTTGACCTCTCAGTCTATGTTCTTCATAAAAGATCAGTAATGTTCCCCACAAGTAGAAATATCACTCACTCTTGGGCTACCTTTTAAAAAAAATGCTTAAGAGACAAGTTTTGATAATGAGTCTGGAATGAACTAGTAGTCCATAGGTGTAAGATAGAACTTTGAAAAACATGATGATTAGAGTAGGTCTTAAGCAATTGTTCTAATGATAAATCAGAAATGTGCATGTCTAAATCAAATACCATATACAAAAACATGAAATTAACAAAAAGAATCATAGAAGAAAGTAGTTATAAATGATATAAATAACGCTTTCACTTTTCACTATAAATTTTCAATTTTCAACAATAATCAAAAGAGAAGGAGTTAAGATGCATTATGAGTTTTGTTTTTTTTATAGCACTTCCCTTTTTCAGATAATATTTCATGAGTTGATTATAGAGATAAGGTTCTTGTAATCAAAATGCAAAACCACTTGGTAAATGATTCAAATTTATTCACAACAAAAACATATGTATAAAGAAAAAGTCATATGAAATTTATCAAAATTAGGGAAAGGAGAAGAGTCTTCCTGTTTTAATTGACAAAATTTCATAAGCTGATCATAAGAATGAATTTCCTGTATAAATGCAATCAGCTGTTAGAAATTACTCTTATTTATTTAAAGAAACAAAAATATATTTACATATATACAAATGAAGATAACCCAAAATAATTCAAGAACCAGAAGAAGGAAGAATGACTTCCTCTTCCACCAGCTCCATCTCCTTCTGTTGTAAGGCATTTTGCACAAAATCTTGTTTAGATATTGGTTGATAATAAAGTCTAAGTCTATGTCCATTTACAACAAAGGAAATTTGTGAATCATCAATTGTCGTAATCTCAACAAATCCATTATCAAAAGCTTTAACAATTTCATATGGACCCATCCAACGAGTAGTTAATTTACCTTTAAATTTTTTGTACCTTGAATCAAAAAGTAATGCCCAGTCTCCAGTTTTGAATTGTTTTTGTTTAATATATTTATCATGCCACTTTTTTGCGTTGGTTTTGTATTAGAATTGTGTGTTGAATGGCATCTTGTCTAATCTCATATAATTCATTTATCTGCAGGATTCATTGTCTATGTGCTTCTTCCAGATCCATCCCTAATTGTGCAGCGCTACG